>OX422219.1:435945632-437248132 GCA_949130495.1 Sambucus nigra
ACTGTGAAGCCTCTTGGTGGATCATGAAGAGATTCAACCCAAATATGTGCAATTTGAATGACTCCTTAGTGTCACTTTCCCTAGGGTTTTCAATATTTTCATGGTTTTGTCAATTAGAGGTTCCACCTCATGTTTCTATTTTTCATCCAAGGCATTGTCATCTTTGATGAAGTTTTCCATCTCCGGCTTCATCTGCTTATCAACGGGGTTATACCATGGTTCAGAAAACCCATAGAAGGGTAAATCCCCTCCTTCTTTGATATACCTACCATTCAGGGAGTGTCATGAGATCCATTTTTTTCTTTTGGGTATCTTGTCTTCCATGGTCGGTGGAGTTCTTTGAGTTCCACTATTCGAAGTTGGTAACCCAAGCTACAAGGGGGAAAGGCTTCCTTTAGGACTATGAATTCAAGGACCCCTTATTGGCATTGTCTAAGCCCCATTCCGGACATAAAATACATATCTTTGAACATATAAATCACGTTGACTTTACATAAGGGTTGTGTTCTGGACATTCTAGGTCATAAATTTTGTCCCCAGATGGGACACGAAGTTGGTTGAATTTGAAATAGAAGAGGAACATGTCATTGGTACCATATTGAACTTCCAATACCGAGTTGATGATGCTGGCACCGTCTGAACTATCGTCGTCCCCAAGGATTATGATAACCTGACCATTAGCGAAGAATTTCAATTTATAATAGAGAGAGGAGGATACTCCTCGGATGTTGTGGAGCCATGGGTGGCCAAGTAGTAGGTTTAAATAAGCAGGTATATCAATCACCTATAATTCTGTCAAATGGTGTATAGGGCCAACCCCTAGTGTAAGTTTTATTGAAGCCATTACCTCTCAGAGGGTGTTGTCATAGGCATGGATAATGGAAGATGTAGGAATGAGATTACTGAATTATAATCCGTGGTGATTGAGATTTTTGAGTGGGTTAATATTAAGGGTGGTCCCTTTGTCTATCAGTGCTAACGGGACTGTCTTCCTAATAAATTTAATGAAGATTTTGAGAGTGTAGTTATGATCAGGATCGATCTTTGGGATTTCTTCTTTAGAGAAGGAGAGAATTTTAGTAGAGGTCATAGATCCAACAATATTTACTACTTATTTTAGAGTAGAGTAGAAGAAGGAAGAACCGCAGGTCTTGTGAGGATTTTTATCAAAGCATTTCGGTGCAGCTAGGAGGATGTGAAAAGCCCCCCAAAGGTGATATTGTCATGGGTCTTCTTGAATTGGTTAAGAACCTTTCTTTATTTGATTTTCATTTCTGTCATTGGTATCTCCTCGATGAATCCCTTCCCTTTATTTGTTCCGACGTACTGGGGTATCAGATCTTTGTAATGTCACCCGGATCGGGTCATGTGGCTTCATCTACTTCAGGCTAAATAGAAACTTTACTAACCTCCCCCAATAATTCTTCGAAAGAGATCATTCCATATAAATATGCGATTAGACTAGCTTCACCACAGTTTTATTCATTATCTTAGATATTGAAGATGTCCCCCCATTCGGTGGAGACAATGCCATCCTTCCATGAGAAATCGATGCGCTAAAAAATTTCAATGACTTCATCTGACAAGTCTTACCACACTATGGGGAAATGAAGGAATGAAGGGATTATACGCCCCTAGAGACGAAGGACTGTAAGTAAGTTGGAGACAATAGATATCTCCATTTTCTTGAGGAGCACTTTTGACATGGACTGTACGATGCCGTTTAAGATGAACTCTTCTACGAGAAAAACCCATTCATCTGACTCTCGGGATCATTTTTGGGCTTCCATGACCAAGTCGCTGAACCTCTCATAGTTTATATTCATCTCTATTGGAAATTTTAGCCTAAACCTTTAGAGATGGTCCAAAACTGTGGGTAATTCCATGCTTCCCCCATATGATTGGGTACGAGCGACAATACAGGCTCAGATAAAGAGTGAAAAAGTTTGATCGATGAAGCTCATGGGATGTAGGATAAAGGATGGGAAATCTATGAGGGGTTTGAGTGAGATTGTAGGTACATTGGGTGTTTTGACTAACATAATTAGGGTAAAGGGGTCAAATGATATGTTTCTATCTGGGATGATGGCATTCACCCTAGTTTCATGTGATAGGAGAGGGTGATGAGTGGTGTTACGTTTAAGATAAGCTGGTGCAGCGATAATTCCATGATCTATGATACCATATATCACATTTTTAAGGTGGAAACATTGGTTAGTGGTGTTCCTTATGATCTAGTGAAAATCACAGTAAGCGTCATGTTTTAAGTTCTTGGTAAGGAGGTTTGGCAATGGTTCGGGTTCCAATAGCCTGATGAGGTTTCGAGCAAGCAGGGCCTGTTATGCTTTTAATATGGTAGCATGAAGTTCCAATAGCCTGATGAGGTTTGGGATGATTTTTAGGTGCCCAAGAAGTGACATCTTGGGATATGTTGTTGATTATCGAGATTGAGGTGTTTAACGGCTTGTCACACTTCTTTGGCACAAATTATCTGGTAAGCCTTTTTGGTTCAGGTTCCACTTTATAACTAGTGACTCTTTCTTTAATCTCTATACTAGTCTCCAAAAGGGCTCTGAAGTGTGGTTAATACTGACCTCCTATTGATGTTTGGATATGAGGTAAGCAGTTCTTCTTTACTATACTCAATTGATCTTCTTTCGATGGCCTGTTTGCATGTAACTTCTAATTCCTCATTGTACTTGTATTTTGACATAAATTCCCTAGATGCATCTTCCCCATTGAGGATTACGAATTACTAGAGAAACCGAAACCACCTGAGGATGCCTTATTACAAGTTTTAATGGAATATTTGGGTCATTATTTCCTCTGAATCTCCAAGGAGAGTCATGGCTCAATCATAGCCGTGTAGATGCACAATTGAAGGTTCGGTGCCTTTGAATTTCTCAATGTTTGATATCTTGAATTTCTTCGTTAGTATGACTTTAGGATAGGGGAACTTATGAGTATAGTCCATGTAATTTTTCATATATTAACATGGTTGAATTTTTTGGATAGCATCTTGAGGTTTTCTTTGAACTTGTTCAATTCTTATTCCTTGGGATCCATGGGCATCGATAGATTAGCCCCTGGCTGGGTAAGATTTGGAAATTATAATTGAGCGGGTGGCACCCTGGTTGTAGGTGGGGAACGGGGGGTCATGTTGATAGTCTACTGGGACCGAAACTAGTTAAGAAGCAGCTGGTTCCATGGCACGGGGAAAAAGGATCTCGGGTTTATGAGCCTTGAGAGTTTGGACCTGGTGTCTTTGTATCTCCTAGAATTTAGCCTAGAGGTCATTAATCTTAGTACTGAGCTCGTCTAGGATGGTCATTAGATCCGATTGAACATTTGAAGCTTGGTCCATGTTCTCTATGAATAACTTTCGGTGGTAGGTCTCAAAATCAGTGGAAGAAGTAGAGGAAGCGATAAAGCTTCCGGGTGGTTTGACCAAAGATAGGAGCCAATAAGAAGCTAGGCAAAAATATGGATATGCGATCAACCTGAGAGGAAAAATGATTTTGGTTTATTTTTTAGGTAAAGAGGAATATTTTTGGTATTTTTGTTTTGAAAGAAATGGAATATATGTTTTCGATATCTGTTTTTTTTTAAAAGACGGAAAATTGATAAATCGTCACTATGGTTATTATGATTAAGTTCCACTTGTATTATGTTTGCCCAAAATGAAGGGAAAATGCCGAACATGACCGAAGCCTGGGGAAAATATAGGGTATAAGATGCAAGACATGGCTTAACTTGTTTCTAGGCTCACGGATAGGGTCTTCTTTTAAAAATGGGTGAAATATCATGAGAGTGCACCAGAAATCAATGATTAACTTGTTTAATTAAAATCTAATTTTTAATCCCAAAAATCCTAACTCTTTCCACCAAATTGTGATAGACTAAATAAATCAAACCAAGCATGAAAAGCCAATCACAATATGCGGGAAAATCTCCTAAAGGGGCCAAACCATTTATTTCCCTATAATACCTAGCGACTTACAATCACAACAAAATACAATTTTAAACCACGAATACCCGCATGCATCGGTTCAACATCGTCGACGTTTGTCAGCAAGAGGTATCGCAAGAACTCAAATATCACCAGTGGTTAAAGACCCTTCTTCTCCACAAGGTTACTCCAAGATGACTAGAATAATTGTATCTAGGGTTTAAATATTCACACAAATGTTTTGGAAGGATTTGTGACTCAAAAAGGCATTAAACCTTGAAAAAAATGGAGTCTGTTTCTGGGCAAAATAAATGCAGAAATGTCAATGCCAAAAGACTTGAAAAACATATAAAATGGGCACTAATTTAAATATAAAAATTGAGGCGGTGCGTCGCTCGAACATAGTACAGGTGTCTCTTAAACGACTAGCCACGTCACTCAAACAACTTTGCGCGAACGACCAACCAATCTCACTCGAACGACGCCAGAGAGATTTTTTTCTTCGTCTCCACCCTTAGAAAAAAATTATATTGCGAAGTAAAAATGTTCCAGCCAACTAAAAACATCTTATAGAAAATTCCCAAATATTTATGTAAATAGTAAACACTCTAAATAAATTATTTTCGTAAGTGGAGTTGTGGGAATAATTGAAGAGTACGTTGCATGTTGCATGATGAACGTATGAAGATGATGGATGCGTGGATTCGAATCAAGGAAGATGTGGATGATCATATTGACGTATTGAATGTAGTGGCATCAGATATACTAACGATGATATAGGACTGACAGAGAATTCCTAGATTCTAACTCGGACATTTATAAAATCATGTCCTTACATATCATGAAAATTTGGGCAGTTTGGAGGCCCAAAATTTTAGCAGAGTTTCGTATTATAACCCCTAAACTAGGTATGAGTGTTATAGGGTAGACGGCTATATGAGGTTGATGCATTTAGTGGGTTAGTGAAAGGGTTCCCCCTTTTGGCATAACTTCCACAATATACCTCTTGCCTATAAGGTCAATCATTCATCGGTATGTGTGGACAAGCAATCTGATGTACTTGAGTGTACGTCAATTGCCTCACGATATACCTCGTGGGGACAGTACGTGTGAGAGAAAGTTAAATATACTCGACGTATGTTAACGAGTTCCTTGCTATATACCTCCCGTTGTGAGTTTGGTCAAGCATTACGATGCGGGGGAGAACCGTTTAATATATGTCAAAGATACTAGGCTAATGGAAGGTGGGAATCATATCACATAGGTTAACCACGCCCCACAGAACTGACACACATCATGAAGTGACCCCCCAGTACATGAATTTTTTTTAGTCAATGTTTCCATTCTCATGTGATGTAATGTGCAAAAATGCATTAGTTTTAATTATCATCTTATGGAGAGTTTTGTGTATGCCAAATAAAGGGAATACTACCATTATGTATAAGTAGCATGAGATAAGGGGGATAATCATAAAAAGTAAAACTTGAAAGTACATACATAAATCACGGAGGCTATACAAAGCACGGTGATAGATATAGAGTGTGAGACATGTGAATATACAATGAGTGAGAGATATGTGCAATGTGAGTGTGTAACATTTGAATAGTGTGAGTGAAAAAGCACGTGAATATATACAAGTGAAAGAAATGTGAAAGTGTGTGCTAATGAGACTAAACATGGATAATGTACAAGTGATGGGTAAAACATGTGTAAATGAGTATGGTGAATATATAGAAGTGGGAAAAAAAGTAAGGGTATGTGCTGGTGAAGCTAAGCATGGAAAATCTACAAGTGGTACGTGAAGTATGTACGTAAGGGTGAGAATATATATGAGTGTGACATGTGAAGTGAGCATGGTGAATATATAAAAGTAGGCATAGGGTGAAACATGGTGAACATATACAAGTAAGTAAAAAATGAAGTATGTGACAAGAAGGTGATATATAAATGTGGTAAGAAAAGAGCATGGTAGAGATAATCATCATGGTAAGAATGAGATATATATATAAGATGTAAGCACAGGATTAAAGATAACATACAAGTCGAGGCGTATGTACACATATAGAAAAGTATTAGAGCAAAAAAATAACACTCATGTGAACATAAAGTATAGTCCTCTAAAAGTACCCAACAGAGTCTCCACTGTGGCCATCTGGGTCGGATTCCTCCAGTGAAGGACAAACTCAAAATCGGGATGGGAGTGGATCAACCTGGAGGAGGTTGTCTCCGTCCCTTATCCATGCGCGTGTGGGTGATTTGAGGATATGGGAGTCCTCTTTATACAAATCGCATTGGTATCTTTATGGACTACTTAGGATATAAATCGGACGTTGTAAAAGGGGGATAACACGAAGGAATGGCGTTTCCAGCCTATTTGGATTAAAATGGGCAAAAGAAATGTATCCGTCTCTAGATAACGGCATCAAGGTCATACTGATCCATATGAAACCACATGAATCAAGGGTTTGAGGACTAAGTTACGGAATGCGAAGGCCTTAGGCATCCATTCCTCCCTTTTGATCTCTCAAATGCTATGTTAGTATTCTCCTTTTCTCCAAAGTGTGATGTGTGTGTACATGTGTGTAATGTAAATAACATCAGAAGAAAATCATCCCACTCCCGTTATTGGAAAGAGGGAGAGAAATCATCTAATGGAGTGCATCTACAAATAAAACATACGTATAATGTGAGTATTCAGAAAATCACGAGTCTCTATAGAAAAGATAATGTATATATCGAATGAGACACAAATATCTAGGAGTTCGTGACTCATAAAATAAGTACAAGATAATATAAAAGCAGAAATCGGGAAAGATAGGACTCTCCCGGGATGCATACGTAGACCAAAGGGAATCAAAATCCACATAATTAGATAAGGCATATGAGTGGGGTTTAAATCATAAGCCCAAATTCAAGACTCCTCTTTGAATGTTTTTGAAAAAAATGTTCTCAAGTGTAAAGGTGTGAAAAAGTGAGGAAATCTTACCTTTGGAATTTACATGTAAACCCTCTTTTTTGTCTTTTTGGATTTTTATGAAAATTTGTTATGTGAAGATAGTAATAAAAAGGATATTAGTTGATGGGAGATAATGAAGTAAGAGTAAATGAGATCACAAAATGGGAATAAAGTGAGTAAATAGTACTAAATGGAAAAAAATGGAAAAAAGTAGAAATAACCCTCCTATAAGACTTTTGCTACTTATTTTCGAAGGGGAGTTGGTTGATTTTATTATGATACAATGGTGGTGAAGTAGGATGAGGTAAGTGATAAAATGTGGTAGGAAAGGGAGGTAAGAGATATGGAGATAATGTTGTAAAATAGTTTTTTTTGGGAATAATGGCGCGCCGATTTCAAGAGAATATTTCAGATTGAACCGTGAGGCCGATTCGCACATGGAACAAATGGTTAGAAAGGTAAATCAGATCCCTATGGGATTGCATTGATAATTTCTCAAGTTAGAGAGCTAAGCAAAGTCAAACAGGGCTCCGGAGCACCTTGTGTACTTTAAGAGTAAAAATGGCCGTTCGTGTAAACTGTGAGGTCGATCTGTGCATAGTATGGACCGTTGGAAAAGGTATCTAGAGCCCTTTAAGGTGTCATTGATATTATATAAGTAGGGGAGGTGAATTATATCAAACGGGACCCAAAAGTGACATGTAACCTCCACCTCAGTTCTCAGGGTAAAAAGGATTGTTCGTGCGAATCGTGAAGTCGATTCGCACACGGTATGGACTTTTAAAAAGGGGATTTAGAGACTTTCAAGGTTTAATGAAGATTCACTCAGGTTAGAGAGTTAAACTGTATCAAATGGGGCTTCAAATAACAAAATGGCCTCTAGATCGGTACTCATAGTAGGACTGAGCATTTACGGAGGGAGGACGAGTGTTGAAGACCTGAGAACGTACTTAAGGGGTACTAGGATGGGGTGTCTATAGATACCTTGGAAAAAATAGCTTTAAGTGTTAGATCAATTTAGCAGAGCTTTGCGTTGGAAGAACTGACCTCTGTTAAGAAAGTACTCCCCCCACAATGTAGTCCTCGTGATACATCATGAAAATATACCTCAACCATTATTGGACCCATCAAACGTTCGATATTTATCCTACAGCTTCTTCGATGGGTAAGTAGAAGGCATAAACATTGTTCTACATACCGCTACCACTCACTCTCACTAGAATTAAAGGCTCCCATCCATATTAAATTCTCCCATAAACTACCTTACACCACCTACAATCCTTTCACCCACACTCCACCAAGTTATGGTGGCCGTAAAAACTCAGGGAAACCCTTGCCATGCTTTTTCAGTTCACTCAATATCTCTCCAAGGGAACACTTATATATAGAAGTCTTATGAACAGTTAAAGGAAATCTCATTAACTCAAACACACCCAGAAACAAATATTACCAGCTCATATAATGAGAAATGACCCAGGTAATACTAGAGTAACTAAGGAGTTTTCATATCTTAACTGTTCATCGTTATAATTTCATCTAACCCATCATTAAAAGAATATATGAGAAATCTTGGACCACTTCTAACCTCTCATTCATATTAAATTCCCTGTTGAGTCGTAAGCTAAGATAAGTAATCCATAGATAAATCCATAAGTTACTTCCTAGTGAACCTTTGGCCAGTGAAAAAGATCGCAGATACCTCAGACCTTCTTGGCCGAAGTCCAAGAGGTCTCCAGATTGTAAAATGCTTATTTATAATCTAGTATATAGCGAAATACCTTTCACAATGGACGTAGGATGATGAGGTTCGAATAACTTTATATCCTTACTGTTCACTTTGATACTGCCACCCACTAACCTATCTAATGTCCTGTGCGGAGCTTTTGTTTAGTATAAGGTCTCAAACAATTTCACAACCCAATGAATGATGTTAAAAAATAAACTATTTAATTAATATCTTTTTTGGTCATTTTTCAAGATAAATTTTTAAGGCCAAAATATACTCATCTCTCTATTTGATGTGTTTGATTGTAGTTGTGTAAAAAGAGAGAAAAAATAGTTTATTTAGGCCTAAACAATGAAATGTTTTCATCAAATTTTTAACAAAGGCTGGTAAATGCAAACTTTCAGCTCATGCTGTTTTAGATATTTTATGGGTGAAAAATATTTTCAAGGAATATCTATGAAATCAAACACATATAAAGTTATATTATATAAATTTTCACAATTGTCGTGGAAAATGTTGCCTATCAAACACACCTTAATAGATGGAGGGTCAAACTACCTGGAAAAATGTGTCACGGAGGTTGGTTTTTACTCCGTGTTAGTTATATTAATATATATGCATTTTCTTCTAGATGCATGAAGAACGGAAAAAAACAATAATAGGTTATAAGTTTAATGTAAATAGACTTGTTTGATATTATTGACACTCTTAATTGTTAAAATAAACTTATATATTAGGATTAACATAAATGGATTAATTTGATATTAGCGACTCTTGATGGATCTGATGATGCCGGAATCTGCACCACCAGATAAGGTGTTTCCAAGCTCAATATAAGAACAACAATGGCAACGCAGTTATGTAAAGAGATAAGAGAAAGAGGTAAGGAGAAGAGGAGAATACACCGGTATATAAGTGGTTCAGCCAATCTGGCCTACGTCCACTGTGAGTGAGTGAGTAATATCACTGGATGAAGGCACTAATGGCCATGGATACAATCTCTCAAGATTTCTCTCTCTACTGTAGATTTAGACAGAGTTTTAGCTAGGGTTGAATAATTGGGATCCTTTTGCAAGGTAGGGGATGATCCCTATATATAGTGCCTAGGGGGTGTAATGTACCCCCCATGCATGTAATGAGCATGTGTGTGATTGCCTCACCAATGTGGGAGTGCCATATGTCACTGTCACATGTAAGGAATGATGATGAAATATTCTCCCCATATGTGGAGAATAATGTTGTTACAACTGATTTGTGCCCATGTGTCCTTATCCAAATGTCAACAGATGCTCGGCCGCCATATTGGTGGATGACCTCGGCCTGGGAGAGGCCGAGGTGTAAGGACTTGATGTTTGTTCAATTCGAGATGTGTCATAGGGAGTCTCGGCCTGATCTCGGCCGAGACATTATGCTGGGGTCGGCCCCAGCCGAGGTTGGACTGATTCCATGCTCACGATTACTAAGGCTTCTTGTCACCTCGGCCTGAACTCGACCGAGGTTGCCATACCCAGGTGTACGAGAGTGCTGTTGATGCTTGTGATGCGCGTAGCGTCCATTGGAAATGTAGGTGATTGTGTCAGCCCAGGTCGACACTGGTCTGGATGAGGGATGATATCGTGGGCCCATGGCTTATCTAGGGTCGATCAATATCTCGGCCATCATCTCGGCTAAGGTTGGTGTCTCTAGGCCGAGGTTACACTTGGGGCATATCAATCACCCCCAGCCCTTATTCATATGCGAGAGCGAGTGGATAGGGGATTACTACACCTCCGTGGCCTGTCCGTCCCAAGCTAATACTTGCATGACACCTGTCCACGCTAGAACGTACTTACTTGGTTGGCGTGTGCTGTCAGCCATCCTTTGGGGTTCCCAAGGGAATGATGGGCCTTAGGAAATGTTCCCATGTATTTAAGGGTTTGAACCCTTCTTTTTCTCTTTCTTCTTCACTTCATTCCCGCGCACAAACTGTTCTTGCGATTTCTCTCTCTCCAAAGCTTCTCTACTCAACGCTCTTCTGCCGAAGACTTTGTCGGTTTTCTTGCGAGTTTTCTTCATTTCATTCATCGATTCATTTCCAGGTACTTCTTCCTTTCCATTTCCTTTGTTTCTGGTATTTAGTTTGCATTTTTTGGCGAGTTTCATCGTTTTCGGGCGAGCATCATATTTTCAGGCGAACGATATTCTCTTTAAACTTCTAAGTTTGATCTTTAGACACCTTTATTTTACAAGTCAATCCTGTTTGTATTTTTAGGAGTTATTCCTTAAATTTAGGGTCGTCCTATGATGCTCAGACCTTTATACTAGCTTCTTGAGGATGTCCCCTCTCTCAGAGAGAAGACCCTAGAAAAGATTAGGCAAATAGAGAGAGCTCAGGAGGAAGCTCGTAGGTCTCAAGAGTTTCCCATTAGACCCTTGTTTCCACCACCTCTGAGAGTGATATATCCTGACCCCCCGGAGAACTTCTATCAGACAGCGGTTCCTGCTGATCCAACACCTATGTCTGAGTCTGAGTCTTCTACCTCAGACCCCATGTCTGTGGACTCTTTTCAGGAAGCCATGGACTTTACACCTCGGACTGGTCAGGCCCATGATCAGGCCGAGGTATCCAGCCGAGCTTCATCCCATAGTGGCGCAAGCACCTCAGCCTCTTCTTCAGAGGTTGAGATTCTTGAGCCGAGTGTGGCTGTGCCACCCATTCTTGACGCCATCCCCCTGTCGGCCGTCACAGGGTCAGAGTTCGCTCAGAGATTTCCTAGTAACCCATCTACATCTGCTCCGGCCGACGTTGAGCTTGATGATGATGAATATGCTGAAAGCGATGTTGACATCTCTGAGGCGGCCGAGTTCGAGAGCACGGTAACTAAGGTGGATCTTCTGTGCTTCAGATATTTATACTCCATTAGTCCCTCCATAAAATTAAGGAGACCTCTGAGGGAAGAGAGGGCCTATCACGGCCGAGATGGAGAAATCTGCCTGTACGAGCAGATGTTTAAGTTAGGGTTTAGCCTACCCATTCATCCCATAGTCAAATCCATTCTCTCTTACATCAACTTGGCCCCCTCACAGCTATCTCCCAATGCCTGGAGAGTCATCATAGGGGCCATTATCCTGTGGAGGGCAGTCCACCACTCTGACCTCCCAGTTCAGGTCTTCGTTGGTTGTTATGTCCCAACCTCGGCCAAAAACTATCCGAGCTACTATCATTTTGTGGCTCGGAGGCCTGAGAAGAAAATGCTCCAGGTGACTCAGACCTCAAATCATAACTGGAAGCCCCACTATTTTTTCGCCTCAGGACCATGGGAATTTGGCCCATGCGTCCCCTCTTCCACACTTGAGCCGAGAATACCCCTCAAATGGGGCAAGGTCACCATGTCTGCCAGGGCCGATCCTGGTCTAAGTCTTCAGAATATGCAGAAGGTGAAGGCCCTGCAAGACCAAGGGGCACATGGCCTGTTTGTTAAGTTCGAACATTTGTTGACCCCCCAGTATCTCTCGGGGACGAGCCTGGGTGGAAGTCCCCTTGTTGACTTTGGTAAGAATTTTTATTTAAAGTCTAACCTCTGAACTCATTCATATCTGATTTCTAACCCATATCTTTTAACTTTTGCAGAGCGACCACAAGACATCCCAGACGAACTGTGGGAGATGGATGCTCCGAGCTTGGCGAGGCTTGCCAAAAAGGCTGGTCTGAACGCTCCTCCCCCATCTCCCTCAACATCCAAATATCAGGCCTCAAAGAAGAGGGCCCCAGAAACCCATGCCTCTGAGGATCAGAGGCCGACCTCGAGGCAGAAGAAGGCCTCTGATGCTGCGATTCCAATCTCTTCAGCCGACATCCTGACGGCACGTTTGGATCAGCTAAAGTTAATCGATAGTGTGGTCGCCCACAGCAGGCAGGCCATGGACACAATTGGCTCTGTAATGACCGAGGCTGACAAGCGCTTCTACAGAGCTATGGACACCTCCCTGCTAGTTGAGTTCGTCCTTCACAGAGCCGTCCAGGTATGATTTTTTCCTTCGTAAATTTTTTTTTAAGTGCAACATCTGACTTTTCTCCCGCTTAACCTCTTCATTAAATGTGCAGGGAGTGACTGCTGTGTATCAACTATCGAACTGGGCTATGAGGAAATTGCCCCTTATCCAGAAGGGGCAGGAGGCCGAGAAGGTTGAGAGTGCCCTAAATGCTGAGGTCGACCGTCTGAAGTCAGAGCTGCTGAACTCTGAGGATAAGGTTAAGGGGTTGGAAAAAGACATCTCTCTGCTCGTCAAAGATCATGCCAAAGCCCCGAAGGCCAAAGATGACGTCCTGCAGCAGAAGGTCAGCTCGGCTATGAAGGCTGCCCTTGAAGATGCCTCAGACAAGATAATTTCTTACTACAAAGGCTGAGATGAATTCATGGGTTTTGGCTTTGAATATCTTGAAAGAGGTATCAAGGCCACTACCAAATGGGATGAAGTCAGAGAGAGGGAGGTCGGTACTCTAAAGGCCTCTGACTTTGTAGGTCTCGGCTTTGCAGATCCCCATTTGCACAGGCTCTTCAAGAGGTAGAGGACGAGGCTGTTGCACCTGCTGAAAATGCAACTCTTGGAGGGACCGAGGTCGGAGGGGCAGACCATACTGATGATGTGGCCGAGGTGACCAATGCTGATCAAGCCAACCCGGCCGAGACTGTTAATGTCCCCCCCCCCCCCAAACCTTTAGGATCTATAACTTGTAACAAATTTGTAATTTGTAACTTGTAACACCTCGGTATTTTATAAGTAATATTTGTAACAATGCCTCAGAATGCTATATGATCTCTTCCTTTTACTGAATGTCAATCTCTTCTATTATTTTGTTGCAGTGTTCTTGTTTATACTCAGTCAATAATTCTGGCCTCAGGTCTCTTCACCACTGAATTGTAATTAGGCTCTGAGGTCATCACCTAAGATGTTATCCCCATAATTAATCTCACCAAATTAATGATGTTAAGAGTCTGAGGTCATCTGTTAAGGTGTCTGAGCTCAGACCTCGTCACCACCGAGTGATGTTATGAGGGTCTGAGGTCATCACCTAAGATGTTATCCCCATAATTAATCTCACCAAATTAATGATGTTAAGAGTCTGAGGTCATCTGTTAAGGTGTCTGAGCTCAGACCTCGTCACCACCGAGTGATGTTATGAGGGTCTGAGGTCATCACCTAAGATGTTATCCCCATAATAAGTTTCACCAAGTTAATGATGTTAAGAGTCTGAGGTCATCTGTTAAGGTGTCTGAGCTCAGACCTCGTCACCATCGAGTGATGTTATGAGGGTCTGAGGTCATCACCTAAGATGTTATCCCCATAATTAATCTCACCAAGTTAATGATGTTAAGAGTCTGAGGTCATCTGTTAAGGTGTCTGAGCTCAGACCTCGTCACCACCGAGTGATGTTATGAGGGTCTGAGGTCATCACCTAAGATGTTATCCCCATAATAAATTTCTGGTATAAAGAACGAAGCAAGAACTGATATGGAAACTGATCTTTATTAATAACCTTTTCTCAGTAAAATAGTACATTTACATAAAATTCTATCCAACATCATATGTAATATCTCTTGAGATGGTCAGCATTCCATGGGTTAGTGAAAGGTTATCCTTCTAGGTTTTCTAGCCTGTAAGTGCTAGGCACAACCTCTTCCGTTACTTTGTAGGGGCCATGCCAGTTTGGGTGTAGCTTGTTTGCCTTCTGTAGGGTCTTCTTTAGCACTAGGTCTCCCACTGCAATGGGTCTTGATTTCACCCTCTGGTTGTAGAATTTCGCTGCCCTCTGCTGGTAGGCTACTTTTCTGACCTCTGCGTCTTCCCTTCTTTCTTCGATAAGATCCAGGTCTAGCCTCCTCTTTTACCCATTGCTGTCAGGGTCGTAGGTCTGAATCTGATGAGTTGGTAGTCCTCCTTCCGTTGATATGACGGCCTCTGAGCTATGTTCCAGCATGAATGGGGTTTCTCCTGTTGGTGTCCTTGCCGTGGTTCTGTAGGCCCATAACACTGCATAGACATCTTCTGTCCATCTCCCCTTCGCATCTTCTAACCTCTTCTTGATTCCGTCCAAGATTGTTCTGTTTGTGACCTCAGTCTGGCCGTTTGCCTGAGGTCGACCAGGAGATGAGAAGAATTGCTTAATACCCACTCTTAGGCAATACTTTTCTAAGGAGGAGTTTTTGAACTGGGTCCCATTATCTGAGATGAGAGTGTTTGGGAGGCCATATCTGCATATGATGTTCGTCCAAATGAACTGGAAGGTCTTCTGCTCTGTAATTTTTATCATCGGTTCTGCCTCCACCCACTTTGAAAAGTAGTCAATGGCAACTATCAAGAATCTATAGTTGTTGACAGCTCTTGGCAAAGGTCCTACCAAGTCAATTCCCCATACCGCAAATGGCCATGGAGAGGAGATTGACGTCGTAGGCTGATGGGGTTGATGAGGGATAGTGGCGAACCTTTGACATTTGTCGCACCTCTTCACATAGTCTGCAGCATCCTTAGACAAGGTAGGCCACCAATATCCCTGAGTGATGATCCTCTTGGCTAAGGGCCTTCCCCCTATGTGGCTAGAGCAAGAACCCTCATGAACCTCCTGTAAGACCTTTGGTACTTCCATGGGATGCACACATCTGAGGAGAGGCAATAGAAAGCCCTTTTTGTACAAGACGTCTCCTACTATTGAGAACTTGGCAGCCCTGTATCTCAACTTTCTCCTTTCCATCTTGGACTCAGGCAGCTCTCCGTCTCTTAGGTATCTGACGAGCGGGTCGATCCATGAGTCTCCTAGGTTCACATTATGACAAGGGCTACATACCTCGTCCTCCTCGATGCTTCCTTTTCTTAAGACCTCGATTGTAATGGTCCTTCCCAAATCTGTCTTCATTGCCAAGGCCAGCCTTGCCAATGCATCAGCGTGATTGTTGCTCAGTCGAGGCACTCTCTTCAGCTTTGCTTCTTCAAAATACTCTAACAACCTTCTTACCTTCTTTAAGTACTTGGCCATCCTTTCGTCTTTGGCCTCGTATACCCCCAACACTTGATTGACAACCAACCTTGAGTCGCTATGGAGTAGGAGTCGCTTTACTCGAAGAGTTGTTGCCAATAAGAGACCTGTTATCATGGCCTCATACTCGAACTCGTTGTTTGAGGCCTGGAAGTGGAATCTCAAGGCGTATTCAATGTTCGCACCATCTGGAGCAGAGAGTATTAGCCCCGCGCCGCTTCCACTGTCACAAGAAGAGCCATCAACGAAGAGACTCCATACGTCTGCATCTGATGAGAAGACCCCTTCTCTCATAACCCCCTTCTTGAAGAGGTATCGATCCTCTTCGTTCTCTTCTACTATGCTCCGGGTTTTTCCTGGGACGACCTCTTCTCGGCCTCAAAAGACGTTTGATGCAGTCTCTTTCGAATCTCGGAAGACACTACAGTTCGTCTCTTCACCGTCATCTAAGCCTTTCTCTGTCTCGGCCTCTTCCAAACTTCTATCGGCCTCTTCCCAGGTGAACTCTGCGACGAACTCTGCGAGTGCCTGCCCCTTGATGGTTGTCCTAGGCTGGTAGGTAAGATCATACTCTCCCAGTTCGATGGCCCAGGCCATCAATATTTCGGACTTCTCAGGCTTGTGCAGAACCTGCCTTAGTGGGGAGTCAGTGAGGACTACCATGGAGTGAGCTTGGAAGTAAGGCTTCATTTTCCTTGAGGCATGTATTAGTGCATAAGCCAACTTCTCCATTCGGGGATAATTTTTTTTCAGACCCTTGAAGGGCCTTACTGTTAAAGTACACAGGCCTCTAGATTCCATCCTCTTCCCGTATGATGGCCGCGCTGATGGCTGATTCAGAGACTGCCAGATACATAAATAACCTTTCCCCCATGATGGGCCGAGACAACAACAAGGGAGACCCTAAGTAGGACTTGAGCTGGTTGAAAGCTTTTTCACACTCTTCGTCCCATTAGAAGGCTTTTCTTAGAACTTTAAAGAATGGAAGACACTTGTCCGTTGCCCTAGAAATAAACCTGTTAAGGGCATCCACTCTTCCCGTGAGCCTCTGGACATCCTTGATACTCCTAGGAGTTTTCATGTCGAGTAATGCCTTGATTTTCTCAGGGTTTGCTTCAATCCCCCTCTGATTAACGATGAACCCCAGGAACTTCCCGTCTCCTACCCCGAAGACACACTTTGCTGGGTTGAGCTTCATTCTGTACGAGTCCATGACTTCGAAGGTCTTCTCAAGATCCGCTACGTGAGTGTAGGCTTTCAAGCTCTTCTTTAGCATATCATCCACATATACCTCCATGGTCTTACCTATTTGCTCTTCGAACATCTTATTGACAAGACATTGATACGTTGCCCCCACATTCTTCAGACCGAAGGGCATCACCTTATAGCAGTACGTCCCTTTGTCAGTAATGAAGGTTGTCTTCTCAGAGTCCTCAGCATCTATGAAGATTTGGTTGTATCCTGAATAAGCGTCCATGAAGCTCATGAGCTCGTGCCCTACCGTTGCGTCCACCATCTGGTCTATCCTAGGTAAGGGATAGCTGTCTTTCGGGCAAGACCTGTTCAGGTCTGTGAAATCTACACACATTTTCCACTTCCCATTGGCCTTAGGCACGATGACTGCATTTGAGAGCCACTCCGGGTAGGTAACCTCTCTTATGAACTCGGCCTCTTCCAACTTTTTCACCTCTTCCGGGATGACGTCATACTTCTCCCTGGAGTACACCCTTCATCTCTGCTTGATCGGCCTGGCATCTCTGTCTACGTTGATCTTGGGGCTCATGACCTCAGGGTCGATACCAGGCATGTCTGCGTGACTCCATACGAAGACACTCTGTCCCCTTCTGAGGAAGTTTACCAGCTCTTCCTTGATCCCTGGCTCTAGGGCCTTACCGACCTGGACGGTTTTTTACGGCTCTTCCTCATTGAGGATGATGGATTCTACCTCTTCCGTGGCCTCACCCTTCTTCAATTTTATTTCGTCTCTTGGGTCAAGAGTGTCTATGCTGTAAGTGGTGGTTGCTCTATTATGGGCCTCTCTCTCTTCGGCCGAGTTGAAGTAACACTCCCGTGCCGTGGTCTGGTCTCCTTGCACTTCCCCTACTCCATAAGGAGTCGGGAATTTTAGCATCTGATGGACTATCGATGGCACGTCATCAAACTCTTTGAGGGCCACCCTTCCTACGATGAGGTTGTAGGCCGAGAAAATGTTTTCATCCATGACGAAAAAGTTTATCTTCTTGGTCAGCCTCTTAGGCCACTCATCCCCCATCCGTACATCCATTTCATACATGCCCAAGGGGTGCACCTTTTCACCACTGAAGCCTATCAATGGGTGATGGTAGGGCACCAGCCTTGCCCTGCTAAGACCCAGGCTCTTGAAACAAGGCCAGAACATCACGTCTACTGAGCTTTCCCCGTCTATGATGATCCTCCGTATCTCGCACCCATGCACCCTTGTTGTTATGACCAAAGGGTCATCATGGGGGGCTAAGATACCCTTGAAGTCGAGTCTGGAGAACCCCACTACGAGGGTGTCCATGTCTACCTTCTTCCTCTTCTGCACTGCATCAGAAGACGTTAGATTCACAACTTCGATCTTGGCCAATGACCTGGACTCTGCTACATGAGCCTTCTTGTCGGCTACCTCAGAGCCACCTCCTGCAAATCCCCCACATATGGTTCTAACACCAAAGGAGATCATACCGACCCTCTTCACCGGGGTGTTGTCATCCTTTGGCGAAAGATCCGGGTCATCTTCATCATCTCCTTCTGAGTCATCGTTCCTTCTGGCTGGGACATTGCCACGGCATCTGTCATCTCTTCTTTTCTTAGGGTCATCTCTTCCACCCTTTGGAGCCTTACCATCCACATACTTCCTTAGCTTCCCAGATTTCAGCATCTTCTCAATCTCATCCTTTAGAGCGAAGCATCTATCTGTGACATGGCCATGATCCTGATGGAACTCGCACCATAGGTTTTTGTTCCTCTTATGTGGCGGGGCCTTCAGTTTCTCAGGCCACCTCAGAGTCCGGTCAGTCTTAATCTCATTAAGGATGAGTTCACAGCTCACAGTCAGAGGAGTGTAATGAGAGAACTTGTCATCTCCTGACCTCTTCTTCCCCTCTTTCTTACCTTGGGACCTTCCTGTGTCACCGTGGTTCTCCTCCTCATACTTGGCGGCCATTGCCTCTTCCGCATTCATCACTTTCCCTGCGGTTGCCAGCAGCTCCGCCATGGACCTAGGGGGTCTTCCGCCAGCTTCCACAATAGCTTCCCCTTCTGGAGGCCTCCTATCAGGGCGGTCATGGCTATGTTCTCTTCATAATCTTCCACCTCCAATTTCTTTTTGTTGAATCTTGCTATGTAGTCTCTTAGGCTCTCACCCTTGGCCTGTTTGACATACAACAGGTGGGTAGTCTTCTTTTGGGGTCTTACCCCAAAGCAGAAGTTGTGGATGAACTACTCAGCCAAGCCTTTGAAGTTCTCAATTGAGTTCTTCGGAAGGGAGGTGAACCAACTATGAGCTGCTCCTGTCAAGGTCCCTGAGAAGGCCCTACACTTCATCTCATCAGGTATCGAGTAAATGTCTGCTGCCGACTGATACATCTCGATATGGTGCACAGGGTTAGTGCTGCCATCATACTTGGGAGTCACTGTAGGAGGCTTGAACTTGGCTGGGGTTGGGAACCCCACTATCCTAGCCACAAATGGGGAGCCCTCTGAGTAACCCCTCTATAATGGGTCCCTGCTTTTAATGAGGTCTCCTATCTTCTCCTCGAGGCGTTGGATGGAATCATTCCAGGGTCTTCTGTAATCAACTTGGCTGAGGTTATCCCTTGCCACCTCCTTGCGATGGACAGAGGGTTCCCCTGCCGCAACACGTTGGCTGTTGACCTCTTCCTGCTCTCAGTCTCTTCTTTCACAGGGTCGGCCTTAGTCTGGCCGACCCTGCCTACCCCCTCTCTGAGAGCCTGCTGCACTCCTCGACCTCGACCTCGATAGCCTCTGTCTTAGGTCATTCACCGGGCCCAACCTCTCGAAGGCCGACCCTCTGCTCAACCTATCAAAGGCCGACCCTCTTTGTTGGGCCTCTTCTCTTCTTCGGCCGACACATCCTTGACTCTGCCTAAGAGGCCGTATAGTGTCATTTGACACCTCATAAGGCTCCCAGCAGTCTTCTGGGGCTTCTTCAGCTTCTAGGTCATCATACCTGTCCTCCGGGCAAGGGTTTCCCTGCCTCCCCAGGCGCAAGCGCCTAAGGGTCAGCAACGTCCCTTCTCCGCTGGGGTGCAGGCTGGTCCTTTATTGGCGCCTGGGGTGGTCCCTTGGCGTCAGGATGAAGCTGAACTACCGTCGGAGTTATCATGTCCGGTGAGACTCCAGGTGGCCTCATCATCATGGTTTGACTGAGCTGGGCAAATTTCTCCTTCATGGCTTGTTGTGTTGCAGCTAAAGATTTCAAGGCTGCTGCTACCTCCGCCATTTCGGACTAGGGAGGAGCCTGACTGGAACTAGCCCCTCCACCCCCGGGCGGCGGAAGAGGTGGTGGTAAGTTTGGTGCCATGTGTTAACACTATAGAGCTTGAGTAGCAAGCGAGCTTAATACCTTAAAGGACCTCTTTCAATGGTGAAACAGCTCCACGCAAGGGGTGGTTCCTGGTTCACCACCAGTGTCTCCGATGAGGTTAAGGAGAAAAAGAGGAAGAGATATCTTCTTGGTTCCCACAGACGGCGCCAAAATGATGATGCCGGAATCAGCACCACTAGATAAGGTGTTTCCAAGCTCAATATAAGAACAACAATGGCAGCGCAGTTATGTAAAGAGATAAGAGAAAGAGGTAAGGAGAAGAGGAGAATACACCGGTATAGAAGTGGTTCAGCCAATCTGGCTTACGTCCACTGTGAGTGTGTGAGTAATATCACTGGATGAAGGCACTAATGGCCATGGATACAATCTCTCAAGCTTTCTCTCTCTACTGTAGATTTAGACAGAGTTTTAGCTAGGGTTGAATAACTGGGATCCTTTTGCAAGGTAGGGGATGATCCCTATATATAGTGCCTAGGGGGTGTAATGTACCCCCATGCATGTAATGAGCATGTGTGTGGTTGCCTCACCAATGTGGGAGTGCCATCTGTCACTGTCACATGTAAGGAATAATGATGAAATATTCTCCCCATATGTGGAGAATAATCTTGTTACAACTGATTTGTGCCCATGTGTCCTTATCCAAATGTCAACAGATGCTCGACCGCCATATTGGTGGATGACCTCGGCCTGGGAGAGGCCGAGGTGTAAGGACTTGATGTTTGTTCAATCCGAGATGTGTCATAGGGAGTCTCGTCCTGATCTCGGTCGAGACATTATGCTGGGGCCGGCCCCAGCCGAGGTTGGACTGATTCCATGCTGACGATTACTAAGGCTTCTTGTCACCTCGGCCTGAACTCGGTCGAGGTTGCCATACCCAGGTGTACGAGAGTGCTATTGATTCCTGTGATGCGCGTAGCGTCCATTGGAAATGTAGGTGATAGTGTCGGCCCAGGCCGACACTGGTCTGGCCGAGGGATGATATCGTGGGCCCATGGCTTATCTAGGGTCGATCAATATCTCGGCCATCATCTCGGCCGAGGTTGGTGTCTCTAGGCCGAGGTTACACTTGGGGCATATCAGGATCAATTATAATTTGATTATTATTTATGTGGTTAGAATAATTATGTCTCAAACTACTTTATCACAACTTCATTTTATCTTCTGGACATAAATGTGATATAAAAAATTTCATTATTGAATTTTTTGGGTGAAAAAAAATCCAGGAAGTTAGTAATCACTACACAATATACTGAAGATGGGCACGAACCTAGTTCATCACCAAGCCCACAAGTTAAGGACCTCGGTCGTGACCATTTTTGTCGTGAGCAAAACAAGTGGTCACGGGCCTCATTCGTGACCATAAGTGGGGGTCATGGCTCTTATTTAACATAATATTGTCTCCATGGTCACATAATTAATACATGACCCCTTGGTTAGGTTGTAAATCTGTGACCATTGTGGGATAATATTGGCTCTATGTTCACAGGCGCAATTCGTGACCCCTCCATTAGGTCTGTAAACATATCAGATTCGGACCGGATCAGGCAAATCCAAATCGGATTTGGATTTGATCCGTTTTTTTAATCGGATCAGATCAGGAAAATCCAAATCCGTATTCCTTTATGTTAAATGGATTTGGATCCGATCCGTTTATGTTAAACTTGATTTGTAACATTTTTATTTTCATCTCTTATTTCATAAATTTACTTTGTAAATGTTCCAAAAAATATATAATTAAATAAAGAACTATTATAATATATATTTAAAACATATAATTAAAATATTATCAAATACATTATATATTAATTAAAAATATATTATATATAATTTATATTTATAATAAAAATATTAATCGGATGAGATTATTAACGGATCAGAGTATACGAATCCAAATCCGCTCCATTTAATAAACGGGTAATCGGATAATCAGGTAATTGGATAATCGGATTTTAGGCATGATCCATGTCCGCTTAAATGGATCGGATTCAGATAAAATTCGATCCATTAACATGCCTACCCTCTGTGACCATGGATGGGACAATCATTAGGTCACGGGACTAATCCGTGACCCCTAATTTTTTTTAAAAATAAATAAATCACCGGTCACGATCTTGGACATTGACCAGTGATATTTTTAACTAAATAGTTTCTAAAATGAGGGGAAGTGAGAGGTTATTCCCAAACCCCTTAAAGTTTGACAATGCTTTTTAAAAATAAGCTGATAAATTTTAATATAGATTAACAGATGAAGCGTTTACTCGTATTTTATTTATCTATTTATTATTTTTGAAATGTGCATATTTGCAAAATATATTTATAAAAATCTTTTCAAAATTATATCAAACCTAATGTATTTTTCGAGACGATGTTAACGGGATCTTTAAAAAAAATTACTTGTTAACTATTTCCCCCATTTTTCTCAATACTTTTTCAATTTATTCAAATGTTAAGGCTAACTAAAATCTCAATATTAAACAAAATATGTAGTCACATATGCATTAATCATTTATATGTGTATATTTGTATATGTTAGTGCTCGATTTGAGAAAATTATGTTCTTTTTGACGATTGTGCTCTTTGTTTTTATGTGTGATTTTTGGTAAATATTGCTGTAGATTTTTTTAAATATATAAGTTGTGTATGATGAAGGAATGCAAAATCTATTAAATCCTCATTTACAAAGATTCCATTTCTAATTAATAGTAATAAAAAAATAACTCTATCACTATACCTAAATTTCCTTTCATTGTAAAAAGTAACTAATTACCATTATCTCTCCTCAATCTATAAATATTATTTTTTAGGATCTTGAACACTACAAAGAAAAACAAAAATGTAAGTAAAGGTTAAAAATTGTACAACCATTTACTTATATATATAATAGCCTCATCTAATTAAAATAATAATGAACGATGCACTATATATAATAGGTTTTCGCAAGAAGGATATTGATTAAATCTAACGAAAAAATAGAGGGGATAATCTTTATTAGTGATGAAAGGGATCATTAGGTTCTAACAATGGCAGTGAGAGTTAAAACTCTAGGTTATATGAGTGATGATATATATCCTTGAGTAATGGAAGTCCATAATATAATTACATTAAGTTGAGTTGTGCTTTAATTACTATTTAAAGTCACAATAATAGGGGATTGATGTATGCAGAAAAAACATATACCCAAAAACTTTGAATGATTATGCAAAATACAAAACAAACTATGTTTAAAGTTTATGCGATATGATCCTCCCAAAGCAAGGTGTGTGTGGGCACCTTTTGAGATGAAAACTTTAGTTTTTGAGTGAGATATGGACATCTCTCTAAGCATATTTACAAAATGTAAATTTTGTTTTCTCTCTCCTTATCTAACCCACAATCATGTGTATGAAACTTAAAACCCTCTCTTACACCAATATATATGGGTATAAGTCATAGGCTTGGGCTAAATGAGGTTTCCAGAGAGTCAAGTCCTGGTACTTAGGTATATGGACAATACTAGGGACCCAAGACCCAAATAATTAAATTGTCTTCCAAATAAATAATTGAACTCCTAAAACACAACCTTGTAACTTATTTACTCTCTTTATTTATTCAGAATTAATTCCACTAAATAATTATGATTACACTCCAATTTAATTTTCTAAAAATCACTTGGAGTAATGAGGTCTTATTTGCAAAGTGGATTTTGTAAATAATATGAGTACTTGAGTTAAATTTCCAATATCATGGTCAAATCAACTTGCCATTAATTAAAGTTAGCTAACATCTAATAGGTTAATTGATTCTCATACCTAACTTATTTTACTATACCATTAGATTATAAAATAATCCATTGGCGAGGTTTACTAGTGGAAGAAAATCTTATGTCTATCAAGGGATGTTACAATCCAAGATCTTTCTTATACACACATTTCTTCTAATTATGCTCATAGAGATACATACATAACGATTTCCCAATCCACGAAGATCGATATCAAATTAAATTGAATCTTTCCCATAATAGTTAAATCAACAATTATGAAATCATTCTAATCCTCATAATACTCGGGATTAAGAATATGTGCACCCTTTGCAAATGGTGTAAGGTTTCCCAAGTTTAAACAAGATAACCCTTAGACTTGAATCTAACAGGTGGTCATGTTCAATAAAATCCTCAATGAACCGATCACAATCCTCTTTTAAATTATCAAACAAGTTCTCTTAGCATCATACATGTTCCCATAGTTTGAAATATGTTAAGAGGATTGCACATGTAGCTATACTGATAGGACATCAATACTTATCTATGTCGTGAACTATTCAATTGTACTAGAACAAAAATTCCAATCTCTTGTAATCAAGACAAACTCGAATCAGTGAAATTCCTACCAGGTGCAATTGAATGACGTAACATGAAATATATTTAAATAATAGATATAAATAATATCACAAACACGATTCTCATAATAAAATGAACTTGACATACCCTTTATTGAAAAATAAAATCTCATTATATGGTTTTAAGAAAAAATCCCAACAATCTCCCACTTGATCTTATAGCCATATATGCCTATGTATTTGACTCTCAATTGTTCTACCTGACTAAAACAAGCCTTAGCTAGTAAGTCTTTGTAAAATAATCCTCCAGGTTGTCCTAAGATTAAATCTTTGTCACGATGATGTCTCCCTTTTATATAATCTCCCTAATTAGGCGATACTTGCCCTCAATGTGCTTTTCCCTCTTATGACTCCATGGTTCTTTTGAATTTGTAATTAAATGCCTATGTTGACAATACAATTTAATAACTGACTACATTAAAGTAACCACACCAAGTCACTTAGGAAGTTCAAGAGACAAATAACATCCTTTGTTGCTTATGATGTGGGAACATATTCGGATTCCATGGTTAAATCAATAATGCACGATTGATTGATACTTCTTCAACATATAGATCCAATCCCTAGGGTAAACACATATTCAAAGGTTAACTTCCTTGAATTGCCATCCGACTGAAAATACGAGTTTGTGTGCCCAATGGGTATTAGAGTGTCTGCTGAGTAAACCAATACATAATATCTATTCATTTTATGATACTTGAGAACGTGCTTTATAATAATCTAGTCCTCCTCACCTAGGTTAAACTATAATATGCTGATCATGCTAATAACAAAGTAGCTATCTTGGTTTGTACACAACATATCATACACCAGGATTACCACCACTGAAGAATAAGGTATATTTCCCATCTTTTTTATCTGATTAGGTGTTGGACATTAATACTTAGATAAATAAATTCCATAGCTAAAAGGAAGAAATCCCTTTTTAAAATTCGACATGCTAAACTTTGAGTACACATCATCAATATAAGTATCTTGGGATGAGCCCAACATCCTTTTTTTTTTATCACGCATAAGCTTGATCCCATGGATGTTATTGGATTCTCCTATGTCCTTCATATTGAACTAAATAGACAACCACAATCTTATATTATACATGACACACATATTATTCCCGATTAGGAGAATATCATCTATATATATTACTACAAATAATACCACATTTCCGTCATGATTCTTATAAACACAAGCCTTATTTAGACATTGATTTCCTGATCAAAATGAATGATCTAAGACCTTGACACTTGATGAAGTCCAAAAATGGATATCTTAAGCTTTCACACCTTTTTTTCTACCATTTTCTATGTATCCCTCGGGTTATGTCATATAGATGCACTCGTCAAAACTACCTTTCAAAAATTTCATCTTATTGTCAATTTTTCAAATCTCAAGATGAGATGCAATGGATTAAAGAATCTGGATAGATTTTATCATGGATACTGGCAAAAAGGGTTCCTCATAGTTGTTCTCCTCTTTCTGAGTAAACCCTTTTGCAAAAAGTCCTGCCTTAAAGGTTTCCACCTTCCCTTCTACTCCTCTCTTATTCTTGTAGATCCACTTACAACCAATGGGTTTTATCCTATCCAATAACTCTATAAGTTCTCAAACTTTATTCGAATACAACGAATTCATCTCGGTATTCATAGAATTTATCCAAATATCATAGTCCTTATCTTATAATGTCTCATCATAGTTGGTGGGATCTAGTTTGTGTTCCGCATGGATCCTACTATGATGTGGCTCCACTTGTGGTCCATTATAAGTGACACAAGTATCTTGATAACTGGTAATACTGCCACTATCGCTAAGCATTATACTATCAATACCAGGTTGTATTTCATCATGTATAAGTGGTTCAGAAGAAGCTAAATTTGTCTTACACTCTTACATATTGCAAGATAATCATGATCTTCGGCTTGTGGATTATTACATAATCTTCCTCTAATTACCAGGCATTAGTGGTAAGTAATACTCTCTGGTCACAAGGATAATTGAATAAAACACCTTTGGTTCCTTTTAGGTAACCTATATAGGACATACTTTTTTCCTCTAATCCAACATATCAGGCACCTTCCTCAACATGCGTTTCAGGAAACACTAAATCTGAACATAGCCTAGAGTAGATTTACACCCAACCCACAACTATGTTGATGTTATTAAGACCGATTCAAAACGAACTAAGTTTAGTAAATATGTATTTGTCTCTAATATATAACCCCCCTAATATTCAAAATATTAGAATAACTTATTATAGATTTAAACATGTCCAAAAGAGTTATGTTCCTCCTTTTCTCTACACCATTTTGCATTGAATTGCCCAATGCAGAAAATTGGGATGTAATCCTCATATTCGATAATTGATTCTTTAAGTCTCCTAAGAGGTACTCTCCTCTATGATGAAATTATAGAGTTTAAATTAGGTTGCCATGCCTATGATCCACCTCAAGCTTATACATTTTGGACTTATCAAAGGGTTCAGACTTGTGATGCATAAGGTAAACATACACAAACCTTGAGTAGTAATTAATGAAAGTTATAAAGTAATCATAACCAATTCTTTCCTGGATAGTCACAAGGCCATACAAATTAGAATGTATGAGTTCTAACACATATTTGTCTTTATAGCCCTTGGCCGTGAAAGGCCACTTGGTGATTTTACCCTTTTTCAAGATTCTGAGTATGAAAGTGCCTTTAATTCTAATGAACTTAATTCTCCATTTGAAACAAGTCTTTGAATTATTTTTAGATTAATATGACTTAGTAGTAAGTTCCAAAGATAAATTTGGTTCAACTTACAAGTTTCTGTTCTCCTTAGGTTATTTCCATTTAAGTTATATAATTTGTATTAAGTATTAGTGGGGAGACCCGTATGATAATATAAAGATCATTTTCTAATGTACTGAAACAAATTCAAGAGTTTCCTTTTTTGATAAAAACATCATCATAAAAATAAACCAAATATCCATTAATAACCAGTTCATAAATATGAATCAAATTTCTTTTAATGATAAGAATATAAACACAATCTACTATTGTTTACTTGTTATAGTCACCAAAATTTAAAACTAAATTTCCTACTGCTACTACTCCTGACCTTTTATAATCTCCCATGAACATAAAAATTTCTTCATCACTAAGCTCATTGGCCACCTAGAACTCCTAAACAGAATTTCAAGCATGATTAGTGGATCCCGAATTTACAAACTAGGTACCGATATATTTCATCACAGAACATGCATTAGTGAGTAAGGAGAAATTATCGTTTACATTCTTTCTTGATACGAAGATTGGCCACTGGTTCTTTCAATGTCGAGATCGTTTTCATAAATAAGCTTTCGACTTCTTACCCACTACTGAGGCTTAAAAGCTTTATTGAAAACCACAAGTTGTGCCTGAGACTTCTTCTTCTTCTTCTTCTTCTTCTTCTTCTTCTTGTTATTATTATTATTATTATTATTATTATTATTATTATTATTATTATTATTATTATTATTATTATTATTATTATTATTATTATTATTATTATTATTATTATTATTATTATTATTATTATTATTACCTTACGGGATAAAAAAAGTTGGTCCTTTCGAAGAAACTTAAACTACACCCTTATGCTTGGTGATAATCTTCACCGATTGGAGTTCTTTAAAAAGTCACCCTAGAGAGTAATTAAACTTGTTCATAGAAAAGCTTAGGCAAAATTGTTTAAAGGACTCCGACAGTAATTGGATCATGAATTCAACCTGAGTTTCCCCATCGATTTCAGATCCAAGTAACTCCAGCTCTCCCAAGATGTAAATCGTCTAAAGAATGTGCTCACGTACGGTAGTACCATATATCATCTTAATGTTAACCTGCACTGTAATAGCATCCAGCGTTGCGACATTATTCATATCCTCATACTCGTCTTGAGGTTCGAAATCATGTTGTAATCACTTGACACATGATAATTATGGTGTTATAACACATTAGTCATAGAGGACAAAATGTAACAGTGAGCCATCTGATAAGACTTTTTCCACCTCTTATTTTGACTTGTTTTAGTCAAAATAAGCCTATAGTCCTCAACCATTAAGGAAATTTCTAGATTTATTTTCAGTCTATATAGTTTATTCTAGTAAGTTCGTTGTCCGTTAATATTGAATCAAGTGTGTTAAATGAAGATCCCATTTTGAAATAAGAGAATCCTAAATTTTAAAAATGGAATTAATTTTAAAATATCCATGTGAGAACTAACGTTAATTTAATTTTAATTCGGCATCCCATTACCGATTAATAGAATAAACTCCCATCGAGCATCCCAGTTCCCTTATGATGTGATATTTCTCGATGGGAGCTTAAATCACTTGACCTTAAACTTGACATATTTTTGTCTTTCAATTATGTACTCCGGACTATTCAGGAACTTATGTCCAACATTATTGAATAGTCAACATATTTTTATCCCTCACCTAGTGATAGTGACTATGATGGGGAGGATATAATTAGTTGTGTTCATGTTAATACCATAAATTTTTCATTGAAATTAAATTCGTTCTTTTAGAACTTCCTTGATTAGAGGACAAACCACACTCACATTTAATATCAATTAACTATCACTTAAAATTTTGAAATTTTTTGTGATGCCATGATTAAAAGAATTTGATGGGGAACCAATCAAGTTGACATGTGGAATTAATCACAAACTCCTCAAATTACATAAATTACGTGTAATAATTAAAAACCCAAATTATGACAACCAAATCAAATTCGTGAGATATTTAACTATGGATAAGTGTCTATAGGATCAATTCACATAGCAAACGTTCATATGACAATGATGGAAGGGATATAAACATTTAAATCCTAAAAAACCATGTTAGTACATAAAAATATACATCCATCAACATATTTCCAACATGTTAACGTAGGATGTAAGTCAACGGAAAACATAAATCATCTTAAAACATGATCATTCTATAACATGTGGAGGATTGGGGTTTCTTTCCCCCAAAGGGAACTTTGCACTTCCGTTGGACCGTGGTAACCCTTCCCCTATTCCCAGATTGACTTCAAAGGGCAAAGAGGTTCCCCGACCAACTTTGCTATTTGGAATTCCCACATGCAGAACACTTATGCCGATGCTCGTATCGAGATTGGGCTCTACCGAGCAAAGTGGTTTGGTAACTTCACCCTCTCCAAACACAATTCTGCACTCTAAGTTCTGGTCTCTCACTGAAACATTACCACACATACATTCATTGCTGCCTGGGGTGAGTTCACCATCATGTTGAAGGACGTTTGTGAACTATTGGGTCTTGAGACCACATGTGCCGTGCCTTATTCTAATGAGGCACTAAACGCTGAAGAAACTGCTGATTGATCAGAGTTGGATCGAATTTGGTAAAGTTACACTAGGTCATCAAATAGAGACGCTTTCACTCCTCTCATCAATTACTTATTCTTAGATCCTTTTGAGAAAGATGGTTCTTCTTCTACTGGTAAGGGGCAAGGTACATCTCTAGAATTTCCAGCTTACATTCTTGTCATTCTTTCCCATATTGTGTTACCTGGCAAACCAAATAACCAGCCCAGGAGGGACCTTATAAACATATCTGTTCATTTAGCTAGGGGGTTAAGCTTACTGTAGAAGCCATGGACTTGCGGTACCTCTACACTTGGCTGGACAGGATCCACCTGGACATTCAAAGGTTCATTAGCTATTATAACCTATCCAATTTTGCTAACACCATACTTCTCACAGGCTTCCTCTATACCCGTTTCCCATGATATTGGCCAACTCCATTCGTCCTCCATTGGTGAATCCATCAGGACCCATGGCTTGTATTATTACCATAAGAAACAGAGTCGTAAGGACATACTGCTTGTCTTCGATAAACCCAAAAGTTTTGTTATGCGACCATATGATGAAGAAGTTTTCCTCCACACTTGGGATTTTTTTTAACACTGGGAAAATGTGGTCCAACCAACTATTGCGAACCTCATCGCTGAAAATCCTTCACTAGTTGTGGTCCCTTCTATTCTCCCCTCGGTACTTACCTTCTTACAATGAGTGGGGATATACCTCTGAGCCTTACAACCCTAACTAATGCAGCTGCCAATTTGGCATTGACCAATGGGATGCTCACCTAATTTTTTAGTTATCCCTCCCCAAAGTCGCCTTTAATGAGGCTTATTCCTTCTATACTTATGCTGTTTCTTGGTAGGTCAAATCAATAATGGCTGGACTAGTCACCATCCCCAGTATTACAAGACAGGGGGATGTGACTTCATTATTTGCAACAAGTACTAGTCGATGCAGCTGGCCAAGACTTCTGAGTTTGTTGGTCGTCCCACAATATATCCCCCAGTTCTATCATTATTTGCTTTTAAATTGGCTCTTAAAGGAAATTTTTTTCTTGGGGTGGAATTACCTCTAAGTATCACCCCAAAAGACCCCCGCTATGATTTTCCTCCTCATTGCCCCATGATCCGTACTACCGTACCCAAAGCCAAGAAAGCTCTAGGCCCAAACCACCCACTGACACCGAAGGTCCTTCTGGTGAGGGGACTTCCAAAAACTCCTTCCAAGAAATTTAAAACTTCCAAGAGTGGGACATACTCAAAGTCTAAGTCACATCCTAATTACCAAGCTCCTTTGGATGCATTCCCAATTGCCTCCGTTCCGCCTGTCATTCCTGTAGAACTAAGTGGGGAAATAAGAGTCAAGTGTTAAGCTGAACTGAAAAAGATGCAATGGGAATTTCAAGAAGCCAACCCCGTTGCTCCTTGTACTATTTTCCCTACTATTATCGTAGATCCAACAAAGGGGGTATCAAAATATAGGAAAATTTCCAGAGTTACCCCTACTATTGGTGCCTATGGCACCCGAAAGAAGACTCTGGGTACAAAGACCCAGAGGAAAAAGGATTATGTCATCAACCTACCATTGCTTCTTCTGTCGATGAGGACTCTTCCTCTCCAACTCCAACTAAAGCCATCATTCTGAACAGCAGTCCTGAAGCTGAGCAGGGTCAAATCGATAGGGTTTCACCAGCTCTTTTGCCACCTAATTTTCCAATGGTCATGTCATCCCATTCTTCTCCTGAGCAAGAGTTATGTTTCTTTTTTATTTCCATACTTATCCATATTTAGTATGATGTGAAGTGGTGTATTTTCTAACACTTAAAAATTTTGTTCAGGCAATTGAAGAAGAAAGGCCAAGTCCTCCTATGATGTCCTTCATAAGAGGATGCTTTGGTAGTGTCTCAGTCGATGCATCCCCTCCCCGTTCTCCCATGTATGGGCTGGCGCATTCTCTTCATTCGGCCTCTAGGCGTGCAGAGGAGGCTTCCAGGAGGGTTGTCTCTTCTGGAGAAACTATTAGAGCTTTTTCACATCCAGAGGAATCTCTCCTGGCTTTTTCTCGTCTGTCTACCCTTCCCATGGTTCCTCTGGACATTGCTCTAGTTTATTCTATCCCTTTATAGGTACTAATCTTGATGATTACTTACCTCTATTTTGATTTATTTTTCTTTGGTACAAATATTTTTCTTTTACTTTCAGGTTGTAACTGCCCCTGATCTGCCGTATCTCTCACTGGGTCAATTCTGCAATTTCCTCTAATGAGGATTGATATTGTGTTATACCCCTTTACAAATATCACTAAGTTAAGATCCTTCCTTGTGTTTTTTCTTTTGCATTTCCATGTTGTGTTTTCTTATGTCTAACACTTTGTTACGTGTGCATCTTCCCCCCTTGTTGATCCCACCATCTTCGTCAAGTGTTCCCCCTATTGTTCATGCTACCGTTAGGTCATCTTCATGCTCGGGAGTCTTCTCGGCCTCTGTGGGGGTTAATCAAGCAGTTCTTTCTGATTCCTCTCCTATATTGTCTATAGTGCCATTTCTTGGGGAGGGTGCTACACCAAGGGTTGGGGTTCCTCGGGCTGAGGGTTCTTCAGAGGCTCAGGGAGGAACTGGTTTATCTGGTGCAGTTTCTTCCATTATAACTGTCTCTCTAGTTACTATTTCCCCTCCAGGGAATTCCTGAGGTATTTTTTGATTGCTCTCTCCTATTTGCATAAGTACTTTCGTTATGCCTTCAAGACATCTTTAACAATGGAAGACACTTGTAAAAAAAAAATCTCAAGTTCCACCTGAAATGATGAATTAACAATGGAAATCACTTGTTAAGATTTTTTGTAAATCTCCACCAATAATGGTGGCTCAACAATGAAAACCACTTGTTAAGATTTTTCGTTAAACTCCACCTATAACAGTGACTTAACAATGAAAACACTTATTAATATTTTTCATCAAACTCCTCCTATAGCGGTGACTTAACAATGAAAACAATGTGTTAAGATGTTTCATTAAACTCCGCCTATAACGGTGACTTAACATTGAAAACCATGTTTTGAGTCAAACTGCACCTATAACGGTGACTTAACAATGAAAATCACTTGCTAATATTTTTCGTCAAACTCAATCTATAACAGTGACTTAACAATGAAAACCACTTGTTAAGATTTTTTGTCAAACTCCACCTATAATGGTGACTTAATAATGAAAACCACTTGTAAATATTTTTTTTGTCAACTCATTTTTTTGCATCGCTTTCCAGGTTGTGAGGGGGCCTGCCATTATCTGAACATCAGCTAAGTATGATCCCTCGACTGTTGAACCCACGCATCAAGAACTAATCCCCTTTGAGGACTGAAGCCATAATGATCATGGTTTAACACAAATCTTCTAGCAGACAGTGAGTTAAGAATGTGAGATTCTTTCTCTAGGCATGGCTCCTCACGAGTTCTGTCTCATGGTCCTTCAATAATTTCCTCAAATTTTTACGTGCAACTAATCTATCATCGAGCGGATTATCATGCACCATCCTCAAACTTTTACTGCTGTCAGTATACGCTCTAACATGTTGGTGATGATCCATAGACTCCAAGGTTTGGCGATTGTTATTGATGAGGTCATCAACACTCAAACATTCAACCTTACGAGGGGACTCATCAATCGTCATCTTGGAAGTTTAAGGGATTTGGGAAAGAATGGCTTTCAACTGAATTGGCTGATTACCCATTTGAAACTTCTTAAGAGACATTAGGTTCAAAACCAAAGGGAACTATATCTGAAGCAAGTTGAGGGCCAACAATCTAAAGAGAAAAGGCTATTAGAGCTGGCCCCTTTGTTAGTGGCACCCGATGATAGAGTGAGGTATGCAGAAGAAGCCTTAACAAAGGACATGATGTAACGAGAAACCGTATTAATCGAAAGAGTTCAAGTGTAGACTAGGCTTGAAGGTTTCATTACTTCTCAGTGGTCATTCTTGGAAGATGCTTCTGGTTTACCTGGGGACTTATTCTCCCAACTCGATCTATGGTTTCTTCTAGGCTAGAAGTTCCTTACTTTATAATTATTGTCTTTTCTTTACTCGATGTAATTCTTGGGTAGTAGTTCCAAATTTTTTTTTAATCTTTACTAGTCGTATTAATGAAAACGATATAGTATCTTGTCATCATATGTTGTTTTATTATAATGCTTCTGTTTATTGTAAAGTTTAGATTCTTACAATTTATTAGCAAACTCCCTCTCTTTAATCTCACTACAAAAGAAATAACTCCCATAATGAATTGCAACATAGTTTTAGCAAAAAATAAATCTCTAACTGAGGTTACTCGTCTAAACATGGTAAAACTTCAACCATTTGTTATTAATCTTGAAGGGTTCATCTTCTTCCATCTTAGAGATTAAACAATAACATGGATCATGAGCCCCCTTCACGATTAAATGTCTCTCCCAATTCGCAGAAAATTAAGGCAATGGGAGCCCCCGTATGTGCTTTACTACTTCTTTCAAAACCAAATCCCCTTCTAAAAAATTTCTTGGCCTCACCAAGTTGTCATATACTCTAGAAATTTAATTCGTGTACATTTGAAAGTGTTGTATCGCATTGTCCCAATGCTCATCCAATGCTTCTAACTATACATGTCTTCTTTGAGGGAGCATGTTTCTTTGCAAGGCATATCGGGCTGAAGGAACCTTCAATTTTATTGTTAAAATTCCTTGAGATCCAAACGCAAGAAAGAATGGTGGGTGCCCTATAAGTTTCCTCTTCATCGTTCGATAGGCCCACAAGACTACTGGAATGTTGTCATCCTATGATCCTGGGAAGTCTTCCATCGCCTTGGCCAAGATGTTGACTAAGGTCTTGTTAGTTGGTTTGTCTTGGCCATTCCCCTTAGGATATGCCAATATTAAGGTATGATGGATGATGGAGTAGTTGTCTGTAAGCATCATTACTTCTTTATTGACAAATGGGGTCCCGTTATCAGAGAGGATAACCTTTGAAATTCCAAACATGTAAATAATGTACTCCTTGATGAAGTTACCCACCACCCCTGCAATTGGTCTTTTGAGTGGTATCATTTCAGCCCACTTTTTAAAACATTCTATTTCCACGAGTATCCAAATCGTTCCCCTCGAAGATGGGTATATTTCCATTACCAGGTCAAACGCCCAAGTGTGTAATGGGTAAGGGGTGGCCAAAGAATATAAGTCAACCTAAGGAGATGGATTATGTTTCCATGCAGCTGGAACGCCTTGCATTTTCATACAAACTCAGCAGAATCTTTCACTATAGTTGGCCATAAGGTCATTAGTTAGTCATGTAACTTTGATCCTCTTTTGTGAGATGGACCATGAGCTTGTTTCAAAACTTTCGTTGCCTCTTCCTTTATGATATATCTCAATGGTCTGTTGAAGTACCCCCTCCGATAGAGCTTATCATCCTGCACATAGAACCGTAGGGGCCTTTGCTTGAGTCTCATCGCATTTATTTTCTCCAAAGGCACGACTCCGTCTTTCATAAAATCGATGTAAGGTCTCCTCCAGTCTACTTGAGTTTTAACTAAGTGGAATTGAGAAGCCTGAAAGTAGAGTTGATATTTATCGTACCTTTGTTGTAACTCTACTGTGTGCTGCTTCATCGTTAGCCAGAAGTACCCCTATCGCTGAATTCTTCTATATAGAGGGATCTCAGTTGTTTCAAAGTGTTCATCATGTGTCATCTTTAATCTCTGTTCTACTTCTTCTGGTCTGACACATCTCGACAATGATCCTCCCATATTCCTAAAGTAGAGGCTTCTCGGATTGGAAAAGTACTGCACTGGCTCTTTCAGCTCCATCTTGCCCTCCCCAAACTCCAACTGCTTCCTAATATCGCCCCTCCAATTTGAATCATCTTTTACTAGTAAGATTGATTACACAACTGATGGGGCTATTCTTTTCTGTATCACCACATTAGTTGTATCAATTTTCATAGCCATCTTCTGAGCAATGGTAGCATATGCATTAACATGCCTATTATTCATTTTGGGATGCCTTCTTATCTTGAACTGGAGGAATTGGTTGATCATCTATTGGATGCTCATTTTATAAGGCACTAAGCTGAGGTCCTTCAACGCATATTCCCCATTCACTTGCTAAGCCACCAAGTTTGAGTCATCTTTGATGCATAGTGAACGAATTCCCATTCGGAGGGAATCTAGCAACCCCAGTACCAACGTTTATACTTTGATTCGTTGTTAGGGAAAGGGAAATCCAACCCGTAGGAAAGGCAAAATTCTACCTTCCATGTAGAAAGGATGAACCATACCCCTCCTTTGTTTTCCACTAAAGAACTATCGAACTCCGTCATCCATTCTTCATGGTTAGCATCCAGCAAATTTGCCTGTATGTCATCCCCTGGAATGCTCTCTCGGGGTGGCTCAAATATTCCAGATGGGAAAATCTCCCGCAGATTTTCATAGGCCTGGCTCTTGATCGTGCTAGGGACAACACATTTCAAATCATATTCTGAAAGAATGAGGAATAATAAAAACCTAATTGGGTTACATCTTGTCATGATGTGGATTATGTTGGAACACAAGGCCCCCAATTTTTTAGATTTTACAGAAAAAGTAATTTCATTTTAAAGATGCGAAAGCGAGATGGTTTAGTTAAACAAATTAAATAATTTTCATTTCTTTCCAAATTAAAATTAAATAAAGTCCAAAGTGAAATTAAATTAATCAACTAAAGAATTTTTCAATTTAACAACATAATTCAATCCAATTCCTAGAACTTTCCCTAAGTCATATTTTCAATATTACCAATTTAGGCGCCAAACCAATTTTAACAAATTAAATGATGACTTGAATCAAATTAACATTTACCAAAATTATTATGTAGCACCAAATTAAACATGAGTAGTGATTTAAACCAATTTTACCTTCTCTAAGTATGGAATTTACAATTACAAGCAAGATGGCTTACAACACTCGACTCGACTCCTTCAAGTCCCGATGCGTCTTCTTGTAACTACCTCTGCCTAGTCGATAATCCCGAACTCCTCCGGAACCTTGGAATCCACCAATGAGACTGTAGGAACACCGTCAACCACACGTGGTGCCTTTCACCATGTGAGAATGCTGCAGCAAAATAAGACTTCTTCTTTGAGGGATGTAGAAGCAAACCCAAACAAACTCTTCAACTCGATAGAGTAAACCCGGTGCCAAACACTCCAAGCAAGATACTTATATGGAAGCTTGGAATAAACAAACTATGGGTGAAGACAAAAGTGTTTACAAATTTTTCTTGAAAAATAAAACACTCAAACTTGAACTTTTTCTTCATCGAATTTTTCTCTCAAACTCTCTCTTGGAGATTGTAGTATGTGAAAAAGTTAATTAAAAAGTGTCGGTTCTCGCACTTGATAAGTCAGTCAAAAGTTAGTGGGGAAAAGAAGAGGGGAAAGTGGGAAAAACTGCTTAAAACTGCCAAATAAAGTGTTCCCGCCAAATCTCGTTCAAACGAGATTTTGGTTCGAACGAAGTCTCGTTCGAACGACCCTTCTACGAAGTTCCAGTGGATAAAATGTAAAGTCATTATTAAACTCGTCAAAATTCTTGTTCGAATAACATTCTCGTTCAAATGACAATTCGAACGATATTCCAGTGGCCAAACAAGGAACTCATTGGCAAAACCTCGTTCGAATGAAATTCTCGTTCGAATGAAAAACTCGTTCGAACGAAAATGTCGAACGAAAATCCAGAAAACTTAAAATTTTGATTTTAGCCCAGAAACTTTATTTTAAAGTTTTAAAGAAACTTTTCTGAAAATAAACAATAGTTTAAAGAAAACTTACAGCCAATTAAAACTTGTTCCAAGCTCCTATATAAATATGTAATGCATTCATAACTTAGGAGTAAATGGAACACATGTTATTTACTTAGAAATGTGGCATAACAAACTCGGTATTTGATGAAGCTTTATACTCTTGGCCGCTACGTCTTCAACTTTAGAAAGTCATAGGCTTGAAGGATGGTCAAGAACTCAATCCTATGACTCAAACGTTTTTATCCGGAATTGAGCCAAAACAACAAAGGACTCCATTGGAATTTTGTGTCCTTACAGATTATGAAAGATAACCTGTAATGACTATGTTTTTGTGCTACAAACACCAAAACTAAACAATGTCTTTCTATACTATTGTATCTTACCTTTGGTCTGTGTATGATCCAACTCAAGTAGTAGAATGGTCTCTCTTGCCCATAAATTTCTTGCACTAGGAGAGCCTCGACGGACCTCTTGTAAATATGAGGTAGAGTTTCAACGATCTCCCTACTGTGGGATATATCATCATTTATGGAGAAGTGAGAAGCTTCTTCAGCTTAGTCAAAGATTCTTGGTGAGCTTCCTCCCATTAGTGGGTGAGTTATTTCGGCTAGTCCTAGTACTAATCTCCTAAGGTAGGAGACTTTACCAAGGAAATTCTTGAGCTCTTTTGTATTTCTTGGGCATGGTATCTCAATAATCATTCATTGCTTGTCTTGGTCCATTTTCATTCCTTACCGATCGATCTCCATCAAACCCAAGGACTTTCCACTTGTGATTTACAAGCGCACTTCAGCGAGTTCATCTTTAGCTTATATTTTCTGCACTGAATGAACACATTTCTTAGATCATCAAGATGGGACTCCTTGTTCTTCGACTTAATAACCAAAAAATCCACATAAATCTTAAAAACTTATGAAATCAGTCATGGAAGATGGCCATCATCTTCCATTGATACATTTCCCCAACATTCTTTAACCCAAAAGGCATCACTGTGTACATGAAGTTGCCTAACGTGGTCGTGACCTCCATTTTCTCCGTATCTGCTGGATCCATCTTGATCTGGTTGTATCCTACATACCCATCCATAAAACTGCACATCTCATGACCAATAGTTGCATCGATCAATCTATTAATGCATGTCAAAGGGAACTCATCCTTTGGGCAAGCTCTGTTCATCTCTAAAGTCTATACATATCCTCATCTGATTCTTATCCTTCTTCCCCAGTGGGGCGATGATTGAAAACCAGAGTGGGAGTTTATCGATTTAATGAAGCCTACCGCTAGTAACCGTTCCACATTTTTTTTATCTTTTGATCTAGCTCAAGCTTATAGTTCTTCGTCTCTTGCTTCCCCGATATGGGGGAAGGCATAACGTTAAGTTTGTGGCAACTTATTTCTCCATTTAGCCTCTCTATTTTTGCGTATTTCCTTGAAAAAACATCCCTGTATTCAACCAAGGCCCTTCTATTTTCCTTGCTCGGGTCTTTCAAAATAATAACGGCCTTGGGTCTTCCCCTTCATCGGCTAAATCCAGTAGTCCCACATCTTTCACCTGTGCCTTTGGTCGATCCGTCATATACTCTGGCTCTTTTCCCACTTCTTTTACAAAATCTAGTATGTTATAGTTGTCAATAACCATACACCGCCCTTGTTGGTCTATCAAGAGACATTTATACACTGGGTTAGCCTCTTCGTTAGCCTCTAGAACAGATCCTTTGCCTGCCCTGTCACACCTTCACATGAGGTAAATCACTCTCCCATCCTCTATAATTTTCTTATTGCATTGCCTGCTTGTCGTTACAACCGCGTTCCTTTTCCTTTTTCTCAAAACTTCTGCCAGTTTGTTTCTAGAAAACCTGCTCAATATGCTCTGTCATTGGACCTTGTGCTCCATCGGATCCATTATGGGACTCATTCTGTCTCTGAACTGTTTTGAGAAATTCTGGGTCTTGGGACAAGCACGGTGAACTTCCTTAGATGCTTCCCTTCTTCCTGTCCCTTCCTTGTTCTGGCCGTTCACATGTCCCATCCATTCTGTAATGTAGGTAACTCTTACTCCCTCTATTCTTCGCGTTAATACTCTAGCATCTTCTTATAACTCAATGCAGAAAGCTGCATTTACTAGGGGAGATTTTTCGGTGGCAAAGGGTTTCTTCGTTGCACATATGACGATTTCAGTCCCTTTGACATTGGCCTTCACACATTAGTGGTATGTTGAAGGGACTAGTCCATGATTGTGCATCCACACCCTTCTTATTAATAGGTGATACGAAATAGGACTCGCAATAACATGAAACATGATGTGTAAAGTAATATTCCACATCAAAAACCCAACGTTAGCGTATCTAATTGACTTGTATGGTTGGTTATCATAACCAGAAATTACCAGAGGCATCAATATCAACATTGCCTCAGGATTGTTGGCCACTTGGAAGGAACTGATTGGCATGATGTTTATCAATGCTCCCAATCCTTTAAGGCTCTTGCAAAACTCACCCTATTAACATTGGCACTTACGTACAAGGGCCTGTTACGGGGGAACCTCACAGCCCTGTTGGCATCGCTAAAGGTTACTTCGGATAAAAAATTTCTTACTAACCTGACCATTAGTTATAGGGGAACCTCAGCGATGGTACTGCATTCTTTCATGCAATATCCAAGATCTCTTATGTTATTTCTAACTGACTCTCCTTTGGCATGGCCACTTGGTCAAAGAACCATGAGAACTTTGGTGATCGCAAAATAGCCTGATATTCTATCCCCTATCAATCTGCGCTCCTTCTAGGTTGTATACGTCTTCTATATACCTGATGCTAATGTCATCATAATATATCACTACTTTGGCCACTCCCCTAATATCGTCCTCTAACGCACCTTCAAATTCTTCTCATTCAATCTATAGTTCCCTTGATTTTCATTCTGCCTCCTCATCAAAAGAAACAACAAGGTTGGCCCTATGTGCTGATAGGGGTTGTAGTTTACATCCTCTTGAGGGCTTTGCAGAGTCTCCACCCTCATGTGCTTGCTTATGATCTTTCTGAGTGTAAAATAGGTTGCCATTGAATGACCCAATTTTCGATAGATCCGGTAATACTTGGGATCAACCCTTGTCTCAATGTCTGGTTCAGCGACCGAAATTCCCTTAGGCTCATAAACTGTTCCACCCTGGACCATGGTGTTGTAACAACTGATAGCTTCTTCAATGGTACAGGGCAGTTGGGGGTAGATCCTCCCTGTTTCGGCCAAATTTTCTATTATTATCCTTCTTTGGTTGCTTATCCCCTTCTCCCCCCATCTACGTAGCCCACCCATGGGGATTGGCCCCATGTCACAACGGGCTATATCGGCCGCCTTAACATCATAGGCACCATGATGGTATTTGTCCAAACAACCAATGATATGTTCCTTCCTTCCTTCAAGAATGCCATGAATTTTTACTCACTCATTTCGTTAATAAGATAGCATATGTACTCTAGGAGCAAACCTTCAACACAAATCTAAAGAAGTTTTGACTCCTTGGCCTCTTTTCTTACATCGAGAGATCTTTCCCTGAACCTTTGAACATATGCCACCACTTCTTTCCATGTCATTCGCTTCTTTCTGCCTAGTTGGGCTAATGTGAACTCATCTTCCACCAGAAAGAATTTTCGAACAAACAACATATGCATTTCCTCCCTCGTTGAGAAACTTTTAGGTGCCATATGTGAGTACCAGGTGTAAGCCTTGTCGGTTCGGGATCTAGAAAACTCCCTTAACCTAAGCTTCTTGTTCTTGCAGTGAGCCCCCAGATACTCGATGAAGCAATTGATTTGTTCCTTTGGGTTCCTCCCTTTTCCTATATACAAGTCAAAGTTGGGAGGAATGTAGTCCTATGGGTAAGGCTCATCGTTGTATTCTGGGGGATAAGGAGTACGAAAATGGTCATATACTTATGCTACCTCGCTGGATGATTGCAAGGAAGCTGTTATAATTTTCAACATCTCCTTCTGCACCTCCTTTCTCATTTTTTCTAAGGCAGATGCAGGTGTTTTCTCAACCACTAGAGAAATAGGTTGAGGTATCATTAGTGGAATACTCGTTACGCCTGGCGTACTTACCATGGGTGTAACTCTCATCAAACCTAGGATACCCACCATTGGGATAGTGGGGGGAACTGTGTTTATAGGGCCAAGTTCTATGGGGGCTGACCTTAATGGGGATATTGGAGCTACTATTGGTGTTATGAAGGAACTGGGGTCAAATCCGCCCAAAACCATTATAGCAGCTGGGATCTGCAAGAACTCAAATAACTTGCCCATGATAAGGTCCATCCGTGCTTGTCCCATCCCGACACTAGTAGAAGCTTGTGTCACCCCCAGGATGCCTGTTGTCATTTGTATTGGGGGCACCTCTAATTGAGGAACGCCATCCCTGACAGCCTCAAGATCCCTTGTAACTTTTTCTTCATTACGCCAAATGGTTTCAAAATCTATGATACGGTTAACATTATCTTGTGCCAAACTTTTAGGAGAATGCCACCCCACCAGAGTAGCCAAATGTAAGTGGGCAGTCCCCTTGCAGCCTGGGATTATGGTAATACTAGTTGAGGTGTAACCCCTATAGGTATAATGAAAAATGATAACCAAAAAACACAAGTAAACCCACAATATTATATATGATTAACACTCGGATTAAACTAATAATAATCTCTTGTATAACTCAAAATAATAATAAAAGGAACTCAGAAGTAACTTGTTCAAAGGGAGAGAGAAGTAAGCACCCTAGATAAACCTTGATAGGCAGCCAACACACCACCAACCTCTAAAAGATCTCTAGCTATTAAAATCTTCGCAATAAGTGATAATGGTGGGTGAGCAAGAACTCTAGTTTGCAATAACTTTTCTATGGTCTCTATTCTCTCTCTTGCAATATTCTTTAGACAAAACTCTCTCTCTCTCTCTCAAAAGTGGTTAAGGCCAATAAATAACCCCCACACCACTCCCGAGATGCCTTAGTCCTTTACAGCTGTGAACAAACATTCCCTCATACTTTACATCACAAACATTAAATGCCCGATGGACCAGTCAACTCTAGAGCATAACCATTAAATGTCAAGACATGCCTTTTACCTAACAACTGTGCGTCAGAGAACTGTCACCTATAGAGGTGGCTCACCAAATTTTCTGATAGCCCCAATACCACAACAGTTTACTTGAGTTTGGATTTGACAGTGACTAGCTAGTTAGTGACATCGCATAAATTAGATGTGACTTTAGGTAAGGGACTGTTTCGCTCAAGGGTCAATAACTAATGGAACCCAAGGCTACTCCGCACAAGCTTCCACAGTGAGAGGTTACTCGGTGTTTTATCAGGTTTATCTAAGATGGTCAGGGAAATCCCTAACGTTGCCTCACTTATCAATCCTCCAAACCAAGTCCCTCTGAAGTTCCCATGGTGAGGTCATTCAGTATAACATATAAGCTCTCCCAGGCCCTGCCAGGCTTGGTCTCTCACAAGTTCCGTTTAACCTCACACTCAATAATATTACAATCATTTCATCATTTCAATCAATTTTAACAATTTAACTGAATAACAAGTAGGAATTAAATGGTAAGCTGTATCGACCAACCTCCTTATTGGGCTGCCACGCTGGGTTGCCACATTGAGCTACCACGCTGAGCTGTCTCGATGTCTTCATGCTGCTTCCTTCACTTAAATCCTCTTCTATCTGTTGGGGAGGCTTATCTCTAATTCAGAGATTATCTTTAAGCCCACTACATAAGTTGAGAAAATTCTAAACTTTCCATTCAAACCATATACCCTAGTCACCCCTTTTTGTTTATATTTACAAGATAACATAACCCTAATTCGATTTAGTAATTGGTCATGTCAATTTACGATGCACTATCCTAATCATTTTATAAAATGTGGTGTGTTTGTGATGATATAGACTGTAAATCACAAAATAAGATTATGATCATCTTATGACTATACTAAAAATACCACTTAGACCTTCACTAATTAGGATTTTGTTAATTCTAAATATAGGAAACATATAAGTAAATATAAGCTAATTGTACAAGAATTTTTACAATGGCTTATCAAAATAGAATTAAATAATTCATAATTTTAGGCAAAAACGGTCAGCTCGTGTCGTTTCAAGTAATTGATATTCTACACTAGACTAACTACATCCTTATTCATATTTGGGAGCGTATTGCTTTTGGGTGTCAAGAGATGATCAATCCCAAACCTACTAGAGTCGTGTTATCGCACTATGTTTTTTAAAAATTGGCAAATTTATCACCTCATCCCTTGGACTTACCCTCTCCTAACCCCATTTTCCTCTCATATCGATCTAGAACCCTTTAGTAATATTCATCCACTGTATCTTGAGGTCCCCTCTTACCTGGTTGCCTCTTAATCCCGTGTGAGATAAAAATGCCGTGGCCAACCACATTAAAGGAGATGGAAAAAAACATAACTCAAAGACTAAAAAGGGAATGTTAAGGGGTAGGGGAGGTTTCATCATGGTCGTCAAGTTGTGCTGAGCCATAACTGTGCAAAAGTTATAAGGTGTACTTTTCAAGTTAGTGCTAAAATTTTGAAGAGGCGGGGACGACAACAACCACGACGATGGGCGGACTCACTCTGCCCTGAATCAGTAATCGTACTTTCTCATTTAGTCCGCCCCAAAATGGTATAGTGTTTCTAAAAACGGTATATGAGAGTAGGTGAGATGATAAAGTTATCCATGAGAGAACAATAATTAAAATTTACGTCTCACCTAAGAGGATTACTATGATTGGTGTCCAACCTCATGAAGTATATACACCAGGTTAGATTTGATAGATTAAGATGATAATGTAGATGTTCCCATTACCAATGGATAGAATAAATTTAAATATTATGATGTGGAAAATTCCTACATATGATCGATTCTTTTAGAGGGAATTTGCCTAATAAGAAAGACTATGACTCTTATTTAGAATTCCATTACATTTCTATAACATGTAATTATATAAAGAAGATCTCATCATCATGGGGTATTCTACTTTGATAAAACTCTATTATTCCGTCTTTCCCTATGAAAGATGGTAAAATGGACCACATATATCTTGACATCATTTTGTTTTTTTATTGAGCACTTGGGGGGTATTTTTTTTGAGAACTTATTTTGAACCATATTTTTATTCCTCTACAACACTTGTTACTCTTAATTTAATATTTTCATAAAAAAAATGCTAAATCTAAATTAGATAAAGAGGGGGGATGTTTGTTACTGTTAAAAATAAATGTTCTTAACAAATTTTTCTTAATAGTTGGTGAGGTGAAGTGGCCACGTTCATCCAAAGTCTTTTTGCCACCTCAACTATTATATTTGAAAGATACTCATGAATCCTATTATCAAAGAAAACTTGTTCATGATTCTGTACCGTGTGGCTTTCCATATGACAATAATGGAACATATTATGGTCCTACCAAGGTTCAATTATCCCACTCTTTGATTTTTTTATCTTAATAGTACAAAAATGTGTCTGATTATAAAATTTGAAAAAAAATTAACTTGAAACTTTATACCATTTTGTCTAATTTAGTAAATTTTAGAATAATAAAATTAGTGAATTAGAGAACTTTTCTCTCATGTTTCCTATTTTTCATCAAAATAATTTTTCCTAACTCCAAACAATTATATTCTTTGAAAAAATAAAAATTTAGGTGACACCATGACTTTATTTAGCTATGATTTTTCTTCTTTAATTTTTAGTGTGCATCTCCATTTTTACTTTTCATTTTCAATAAATAAATATAAGAAAACCATTTCATGATTAAAAATAAAGCCTGCTTTATGACTCTTTTTTTCATAAGGACCACCATCAACACTACACTATCATAACACAACTATTAGCACTAATAACAAATGTGTTACAATATATCGGGATGAGTGTAACCCACCAAATACAATAGTTTAAATTCTTTAACCTATACACCCGTGATCCATGTCTGGTGGACAAATTCAAAGATAGCTCACCACCTCTCATGGACTCCGAAATAGACTTCATGCACACTCCACGTTTCCACGTTGCATATCTTTGATGTTATATTGTGATCTACAAATAATGTGGTTTCATAATAATAAAATATCATTCAGTTTCAGTCACAAATTGTAAGAACCTGGAATTTCTTCAAACCTTAATCTACCTACGACTATGATTTAAAAAAAGCTAAAACAGTATAATATTAACTTAGATCCCTAGAAGTTTCATTAATTTACAAAAGAGACCATGAAATTTTCAATGTATGATAACTTGAGATATATTTAACTCCTGAACCCCAACCATACATGAAAATAAATCTTTAGACCTCAACTAGAATAAAATTTTAGTTTTAACCTTGAATTTTTTTTAAAATTACCAAATTACTCGTAAAATTTACAAAAAAAGTATACTTTTAGGGCTACAAGGGCAATTATATAAACAAGGAAGGACTAAAACAAAAAAATTCTTAAATTTTGTTTTAAACCCTGTCCACATGGTACCCCCACATCAACATAAGAGGCTGAAAACATATGGAAAACCCTATGAATCCATGTGCATCCCATTTACCCACAACTAAAACCTTCCTTAAACTAGTTCAAATCCAGCTCCTTTTCGCTCCAATCATATCCTCACCTCAAATAGTATAAATACCCCTCGACCGAAGCAGTAAAAACTCACCCCATAGTTCAGTTTCAAATCTCAAAATTTTCCTCAATTCAGGTAACTCATCATTTTATACTTCATTTCCAGTTCTTTCAATCCTAGTAGTTTTCTGCATTGTTAATATAGTTAGAACACTCATAATATGCAAGCTTTTACGTGTAAGAATGGCCTAGGATTGAAAAAATCAGTAGGAACACCATTAAAGTTTGATCTTTAATGGTGAAACTCAATATATTGCCTAAAACTTTTATTTGAAGCCATGAATAACTTCATTATAACCGAAGGATCTCGAGTGTAATGGTTAAAAGCCATGAATGTGTATGTAGAGCTCAAATCGATAAAAAGCATTTTTTGAACTCAAAACCTAAAAATTCAAAAATCTCTGTGTATAATCCATCATAATCTTTGAAACCAAAACCAAACTACTCTCACAAATAGTAGAAACCAAACTCAATTCAGAATTGACCTTACCATACCTCTTTAAATCCACAAAAGTTGGGTGAAATTTAACCCCCCCCCCCCCCCAGAGTTTTAGAACTCGAGTTTTACTAAATGTCAATCGTTGAAACTTATATATTTGTAATCCTCATGAAAAATTAGGTTAAGTTTATTAAGGAATCATCTCTAATGGTATAATCATGAAGGAAAAAATGTTGGTAAAAAATTGAAAACCTAAAAAGTCAAAATCGAGAGGTTGAAGATGAATGCTTTATTTAGAAACCTTGACCACGCGCATGAGGGATCTTGACCAATCAGGAAATTATGATTTTTCCCAAAATTTTCTGATCAAAATGGTATAAGATAAGATCGTGTTTGGATATTTCTGGCTCAAGTTATGTAAAAACAAGGTTTTTACTTAAAGAAATTTCTTTAAAATTAAATTCAACCCCTATTAACTTTTTGAACTTATGAGTTTGATCCCCAAACTTTGCCAATACACACATTAAACTATTTTAAGATAAAAACTATCTTGCACCAAAGTTAAAAAATGAGCTTAAGAGTAATATTTTAAAGTCCCAAGATAATTACAAATAAGTCCCGAAAACTTTAAAATGGACTGATTAAACCCTAATATTCATATACCACACATTGTATTGTAGGTGCAAAAAATCTCACCCGTAGGGGGGTGCCAATTGATCACGATACAAGTATAAAAACATATTTGAGAGAGACAAAGATTTACGTGGTTCGACGGCAAGCTAGGGCCGAACTGGGAAGGACCATTCAAGATAACAAGAGACGATCTACAAGGAGCCTATCACTTAGAAACACTGGAGGGCAGAGACATACCCCGAGCATGGAACGCAGCCAACCTAAAGAAATTCTATTTCTAGCTTTTTCTTTTTCTTGGCTCTCTTATCAAATCTTTGGAATTGGCAACTCATTTTTTATTTACTTGTGAAGTAATGAAAGATGTTTGGCAGTTGCATTATATTAAGTATTGAGAACTTTATAACTTGCACAACCTTTCCAAATAACAGACACCTTACTCAAAGCATAAAAGTAGGGTATCACCCTCCTCAGGTATTCGTTATGAAACACGAACAACCTCCTTGCATTGTCCCGAAAATATATGAAGCCCTACAGGGGATCCTTAGGCAATTAGACCAAAAATAAATTGGTCACCACACTATGTTTGGATCAAAAACTTTGCTCGGATAGAACGTCCAGCGCCAGGTGTGTCCTCGCCATTTCCACACTTCGGCTTAAGGAAGTGTGACGACATGACCTAAAAGGTAAAGTGAGGCAGAACGACATCTCATAAGCATACTGGACTGGGAGGACACTAACTTAACATTGCAACCCTACCAATCTAGTTGGCCATTAAGGGCCCAAGATAATTAAGTGAGGGATAAATGATGAACACATGTTTAGTCAGCGAGATCGCTCAAAATATCAATATTACACTAATTCATTACATATATACAAAGAGTTATAGCTGGTAAAATCCTAATGAGGCTGAGGCCTCTGAACAAGATAGTCAACCACTTGTACTCTTCGACCATCGTCCGGATGAGGACCCAGTTCCTGCTCGACCTCACTGGCGATTGGCTCTAACAACTACCTAGGGATAACATCGATAGGGATCCATTGGTCGTCCCTCCTGAAAGGGTTAGGCCGTAAAGTTGAAGGAGAGATCTCGTGACGGTACGAGAGTACTGAGTTCCTTGGAACTTGTAGCTCCCTGAGGGCACTCAACCATCCTGTGATAAATGCGAGATCTCCAAACTCTATTAGCCTCGTCGGAGCATATGCCCAACCTTGGTCGTAACCATCAGCCCACACTCTCCGAGGTCCTTTCTTAAATAGATGCATCGACCGTATGACATCCTTTTAGAGCTCAGCAGTAATCACGTATGCTCAACGGATATCTTCACGAAGCTCGTCCATATCCCTATCTAGACTTCTTACGTTTAGATCAGCTCGCGGAACAGTCGATGGGGTAGAACCTTACAGAACCGGAGGAGCAATTCTTGGTCCTGTGCCAGCTCATGATGAAGAGGAAACCCGTAAAATGCGAGGCGCGATGCTCGGTGCATGCTCCCTGAGGCGCAACACTTCCCTCCTCAAAGACTCATTTTCCTATTGTAGAACTTCTCCGAATTGGACAATCTCAGTTGCATCGAGGAGTCTTTCTCTCAGAGTGTTCACTTCCTATTGAACATAAGCTCCAACTTATTCCATTTCCTGAAGCCTGTCTTTCAGTTTAGCAACGAGCTCCGACTGATCCATGAAACTCTTATTCCTCGATCGTAGCAATTTATAAATTCTTACGAAGGTCTGGAAAACTTGAGCACTCACATCAGGACTAAGCCTTCTTCCCAGTTGAGAAGTGGTTGGTATATATCCATCTACATCAATCGACTACTGGCCATAAAAGAGCAGTAAAGGATCAAATGAATCAGTACGCTGAGGGAAAAGGACTTTTCATTTCATTCATACATAAAGGATCAAAGTACATTGATAATCAGAAAGGAACATTACAAACAAGTCAAAAATACAAAAGCAATCCTAAGAGAAGTTTAAATAGTAACCTTAGCTTATTTCTTTCCCTTATCAGCAGTAGTAGGAGCTTCACCCTCAGAGGGAACAAATACTGTTCCCTCAGCAGGGAGAGCACCAGCAGGAACAGTTTGTGAGGCAGAGGAAACACCTTCAATGATTAGGGTAGATGCTTCATCTACAACAGGCTTTGGGCCTGGATCATGCTCATCAAACAAGGGTGAGTCAGTATCCACCCCAGCAGCCAGAAGAGCCTTGTTCCAGTCCTTCTTAAAGTTCAGTCGGTTGATGTAGCCAATATGAACATCGACATCTTCATACGTCGCGACCCAACCATCATTGTAAGAACTCTCCTTTAGAGCAGCTGCCTTAGACGCCTTATCCTTCAGCTTCTCCTCCAGCACCTTATTCTCCTCCGCCACTACTAGCTTGCTCGAGCAGACTAAATCATAGGCCTGCTACAACTCGTTCAGACCCTTGATCGCTGCTTCCCTCGCCCGATTGGCTTCAATAAGGGCAAGATCATAGGACATCTGAGTAGTATCAGCAGTATTCATACTGGCCTTGAGCTCGATGCTCTTCCCCTTCAAAGTAACATTTTTCTTCTCCAACTCAGCATTCTTATTCACCAGCTCGTCGCGAGAGCGATAGAGAACGACGAAATCAGTCACAAACTGCAAGTAAGAAGGAAGCATTAAAAGAAAGATGCAAACAGAGTTTTACAAGTGTTAAAGAAAAGAAAAAGAATTACTAAGGCTAGACTCTGGCTCGCTTGCAAAGCTAGTTGGTCAGTCCCTATCACCCTTTGGTGATCAGCAGGTAGAACTGCTCTCTCGAGCAGCGCAGGAGCAAGTTGGGGAGAGATGGCAACTGAGGCCCCCTCTGACAGCGCAGACACGGGCACTAGAACTTGGTCAACCTTCATCCTCGCCTCCAATCTTCTCTTATACTCCTCTCTTTCCTTCTCCTTCTCTCCCATTTTCCTCTCCTCCACCTTCTTTTTTTCCTCAGTCTTCTTCCTCTCCTCTTCTCTCTCTCTCTCTCTCTCTCTTCTTCTTCTTCTTCTTCTTCTTCTTCTTCTTCTTCTTCTTCTTCTTCTTTTCTCTTCTTCTCCTGCTCATGAGAAGCAGACTGAGAACCAATAGTAATAGCCCCACTACTGGATTTTTTTCTTCTTCGACCGATTGGCAAGAAGCACATCATGCTCATCATTATCGTCATGAATCAGGTTCCTCCTAGGGGGAACCGTTTCCTCACTAGAACTGCTGGATGTACTTGAAGACTCTTGAGCCTTAGAGACCTCTTTTGAACTAGAAAAACTTTCACTACTGGAGCTCGCCTCACCAGAACCACCTTCAGCACCTCCTCTAATATCACTTTCAAAACTGCTTTCTTCCTCGTCCAACTGGATGGGGTCAACAACAACTTCTTCAATAATAGCTAGGACAGGAATGTTATCTGCAGGCCACGCGATGAAACTGGACCCGATGTTCTTGTACTCCAGGAGAAAAGCGACTGATCGAGGATGTTCACCTTCATCCAAAATCTCTCTGATCTTCCAAGCCTTGATCAACTCAGCAACTCGAACCTCACTAAGAACAGGTTCCAAATTGTTTGTCCTCACTGAAAAGAAAAGAGGTAAATATCAGAGAAAGCATACATTAACAAGAAGATAGAAGATCACCTATGTACTCTTCCTCATAAAAGGGAACAGAGAATCTATCTAACCTCGCCCCCTCAATCTGGGGGGAGAGCTGCCAATTCCTAGCAAGAAAGCCCTCTTGCTAGTAGTCCTTGTGGGAATGAGGTAAATTTACTACCAATACCCTGTCAGGACTCTTGGCCTTAAGGTAGAGAAGACCAGAGCTAGTTCGAGAGAAGGAATAACTAAAAGAAATTTCAGCAAGCCCTAATGTAGTGCAATAAAGTTGATTTATCCTATGGACACCATTGACTATCTTCCATACGTTAGACGAGCACTGTGCAGCGACGATGTTAAAATAACCAAAGAAATGCAGAAACAAATTGTTTGGAGGGAAACTAATATCTCCTTGGGAAAGAAATAGGAAATGAATCCAATGAGCGCCCTGTATCTCTCTAACATTCTCAGGGACAAAGACGCATTCAATCTCAACCCATAAAGCAAAGAGAGAATCACGCAACAGAGGGAGTTTGGTGATGATTTATTGATGGAGCCTCCAACTCAAAGGGGGCATGAGTAGGCATTGTGCTTGTTACTCCAGAAGATACCTTCCTCGAACAAGGAATCAGGCTTGGATTTGAAGCCTCCAACAATGAGGCAGAGTATGAGGCTTTGATATCCGGCCTCCAAAAGGAAAAAAGGTTAGGGGCGAAGCAGTTACGGGTGTTCTGCGACTCACAATTGGTCTCCAATCAGATAAGTGGGTACTACAATGCAAAAGATAAAAGAATGGCAGCCTACCTCGCATTGATAAAGAGGCTAATGTCCAGCTTCGAGGAAGTCAGTGTCCAGTAGTTTCCCAGAGGTCAAAATAGCCATGTCGATGCCCTGGCATCCCTGAGTGCAGCAATCAATTCCAACATAAAAATAACGATCCCCATCTATTTCCTCGCCCATTCAAGCATCAACCAAAGCGATGAGCTGCCAAGCGTGGAGAATGTGCTCCTGATTGAGTCAGCACCCAGTTGGATGGACCCTTTGAGGGACTATTTGAAGGATGGCGCACTTCCAAACGATAGGAAGACCGCTCACCAGATAAGAGTCAAAGCTGCTCGCTTTTACTTATCTCCTGAGGGAAAGCTGTATAAGAGATCGTTCTCCGAACCTTACCTTCAATGTGTTCACCCGAAGGTGTGAGAAGAGTCTCCAAATATTTGGACTCTTGTAGGGTCAAGCACATACGATCACAATCTGGGCATGCTCCCTCTCTCTCTCTCTCTCTTTCGAGATTTTTGGATCACCAAAGATCTCAATTACTCGGTCAGGTAGCACCCCTTTTTGGGGCAGGCATCTTAGATATGTCATCTTCCATCCGGGTACACGGACACACCCACTTGAGATAAGAGGGAATCATCGAAACTGGCCCATCACAGCCATCGTCTCCAACCCATGGAGTGATCATCGTCACATCGGCCATACTCTACGGTCACTGGGGGATCATCTCCACATCTTCAAAAAATATGTATAAAGATATTATTTTGACTGAAATTCTTTCACATATTCTGGACATGCAATCGAGGAGTGAATTTCTCACAATTATTGTTATGCACGACCAAAGAGAAATCATGGGAAAACGAATGATTTCCAATTCTGAACATCTCCGGTTCTCTCCAACCCGCGAACATGGCCGAACAACATCTAATTCCCCCCTTCTTACTTTTGGGAACAACAAATCCGAGTATCGACCCTTATTACCCACAAAGGTAGAGCTCAATCTGATTACAAAAATGAGACCCAATGTGAGGTCCTTGTTAGAAGACCTCAGAAAACTCATCTAGCACTAATCGACCTGCAAACAACGGTTACTCTCTGGTTACTCTCCATCTCACCTCTGGGTTCTCATCGATCGGCGAACCACTGGAAACCTGTTTGCGACCTACTGGCGAGCCACCGACGAGCTACGATAAGGAAATCACTGGCGACCTATTTACGACCTATTGGCGAGCCACCGACGAGCTACAATAAGGAAACCCCTGGCGACCAATTTGCGAACAAACAATAAGGAAACCCCTGGCGACTAATTTGCGAACAAATAATAAGGAAACCCCTGGCGACCTGTTGTTGTAATTTCTGATCATCAGGCATCATCGGCTCCGCCCCAACTGGTTGGTGAGCATAGATAAGCAGCGATGAGCGCAGCATCCGCTCAGCGCACTCAGTGTGTGGTGGTGAATACGAACACAGTATCTCTAGGGATTAGGTTCCCAGACCTATTTAACTTCGTTAAAACATAACTTACAGTTTAGAGGATTTTATTATACCTCCCTATACTTTTATGCTTCACAACTTTGTGTGAGAATAAATTTTTGAAACCAAACTTGTATTCACTATTGGACTTTAAATAATTTATAAAAATTCCAAATTAATCCTTGTCTTACACCTGAAATACATTTGACTAATTTTTTCATTGCTCGGTTCTCTCTGAAAACAAAATTATTTTAAGGGACCGTGTGATTTTGTTACAACGATTTTAGTTGACACTTTTTATGCGACCTTATTACAAATTATTTCGATCACATAAATAGTGGGGCACACTTATAGAGGACTCACGATATTTAATCGATCATTTAATTTTCAATATTGTCCTCCAGCTACAACTATTTAAATTTAACTCAACCCCGACGGATGCTCGGTCATGGTTATCTCAGTGTGATTTTTGCGACAAAAATCATTGTAACATTTATTACATTCATACGCTACTATGAAATTTTTCCTCGAAAAATGGCCGAACGGATGAATATCTTATATACTTTGTTGAACATATTAATTTCATGATAACTTCTATGTTTAATTAGCCTCAACAGATAGTCGGGGAATTTACTAACTTCCACAAGTACAAGATTCAGTCCCGACGGATGCTTGGCAACAATCTTAATTCCTTGAAAATCACATCGATGTTTCGACATATGCTCGAGCATGAATTGCTTGCTATATCTACTCGGTATTCTACAACTTTGACTCTGTGGACTATCTAGGCACCCTTCATTTTATTAATGCTCTGACGGATAGTCGAGCACACTATAGCACTTTATACCCAAAGAAATGCTCGGGTAAAATTATTATTACTCCGACAAAAGCTCGGATTCTATGATTCGTAGCCTGAAGGACGGTCAGGCACATTCAAGATTTAACTCGGCAGATGATCAGCAAAATATATCTATATATTTAGTCCCGAAGATATTTTCCACTCATGTAGCACTTTATCCCCAATGGATGGTTGGTCAGGATAATTCTTATGTTTAGCACAACCCCAGTTGATGGATACACACATTTATTTGTGCATTACCTCATAATATTTTGTTTGCTCACAAATTATGCTCACGATTTTTATCATCATAAATTTATTAGCAGGGGGCTATATATACCGCATACTTCATAATTATCACTACACAAATTTTCTGTGAAAATAATTTTTTGAAAGTCACTACACAAATTTTTTGTGAAAATAATTTTTTGAAACCAATATAATATTAAGGATTTTCTTAGAGCTATTTGCAGAAATTCCAAATTAACTCCTATGTCATACATCTGGACATATTTGATAAAATTTTCATCCTTCATTCGACTTTATTATAATTATTTTGTCCACATAAATATTGGGGTGCACTTACAGAGCACTCAGGTCATTTATACGGTCATTTAATTTTCAATATTGTCGTCTAGCTATTATTGATTATACCAATGGATGGTAGGTGAAATATCTTTACTAATACTTAGCGTAGCCCCGACGGATGCTCGGGCACGGCCATCCTCGTGAGATTTTATCACAAAAATTATGGGATCATTTATGTCATTCATTTAATACTATGAATATTTTTCTCGACACATCCTCGAACAGATGCACATCATATTGCATGATAAATTCTATTTGAATTAGCCTCGACAAATGGTCGAGCAACTTATTAACTTCTACAGGAACAAGATTCAGTCCCGACGAATGCTCAACCATAATCTTAAGCTCTTGGAAGTCTTATTAATGCATCGATAGATGCTCGAGCATGGATCGCTCTCTTTATCGACTCGGACATGAACAACCTTGCCCTGGCAGACGAGCCAGGCACCACTTATTTCGTTAATGCTCTGACGGATGGTCGAGCACATTACACCACCTTGGACCCAACAAATTCTTGGGCAACATTATTTGTGATAACCGACGGATGCTCGGACGTTGATATTTCTTCAATTTCAATATTGATTATCTGGCTCTATGATTCTTGACATGAAGGACGATCAGGCATATTCAAGGTTCATCTCAGCAAATGATCGGTAAAATATTTCTATATATTTAGTCCCGAAGATGTTTGCCACACATGTCACATTTTATCCCCAACAAACGGTTGGTCGGGATAATTCTTATATTCAGTCCCAACAGATGGTTGGCACCGTCGATTAATGATCGACATTGTATTTATTGGAAAGTTAGTTTTCACTAATGCTACAGGATCATTCGTAATACTTGCTCGGTCCTTTTTGCCTCGATGGATTCTCGAGCATGGATCACTTGCAATATCTACCGGATCCTCTATAGTTTTTTCCTCGACATGCATCCAGGCATCATTTATCTTATATATTCTCCGGCAGATGCTCGAGCATGGATCGTTTGCGACATCTACTAGGTCCTTTGTAATTTTACCTCGACGAACCCTCAGCTTCGATGGATAGTTGACATTGTGTAATCACGTCTCAAGATCTAATAAACAGTTGGGAAACATTGTTCTTATTTAATTCAACCTCGTCAAATCAAAAGTTGGGCGGTCTGTACAACAAAGATCCAACCTATAAGAAGTCACATATCCAATAAAATCACAGTCAACGAGAAAAATATGTTGATAATAATACTAGACCACCCTGAATGTATCGAGCAACATCATCAAATAACCCACGGTGATCGACGATCACCAAGTAACGAATTATCGCGTCATCAATACTAAGATATCCACTCCAGAGGAACAACATTTCTTGAACGTCATATCAAATCAACGCATTTCTGCACAAGGACGCTTTGAACTCATATCAATTTCTTTACACTACACCAAATCCTGCGAATGGTCATGCCCAGTGGGTTACTGCCCAAGTCCGTGACCAGCTGGTCGCGGACTTGGGCCGTGACCAACTCAATATTTGGTGTGACCATATTCATTAACGCACTGAGTCATTGATGCTTTGCAAGTGGTCACGGACCAAATCCCTGACCACTGTGGGTCACGGACTTGGGCAGTGACCAGGGCGTGACCATTTTGGCGCCTAATCCGCGTCAAAATTCCCTCCAAGCTTGGTCGCGAATGGGTCACAGACTTGGGCCTTGACCATAGGCATGACGAAGTAGAAAACACACACTAAGGGTCACGGCTGAGGGCCATGACCATACGCAAATTAATGAGCTAGTATGATTTCATTAAATGGTTTTGTTGGTGGGTCACGGCTGAGAACCGTGACCAGGTTCAATATGAAAAAAAAGCGCTGTCTATATTTTCTCCCATCCGCTACTTTGTTTCGTTCATTTCCTCCAACGAAACCCTCCTCATACACTGCCTTCCTCTCTCTCTCGCTCGCCTCCTCCCTCCGTCTCCCTGGTAGCATCCCCTCTCTGGGTTTCAAATTTGGAGCTTGAGAGTCAGCTAAACCCCGGTTAAGGTGGGGTTTCCATCGAGGTCTAAGTTTTAGCTCCGGGGCAGGGGATTTGGTAATCGGCCGGAGTTAATGGCATGGAGATCGGGGTTTGCATAAGGTTAGTTCAGGGTTGCTTGCTGATATTTTTTATTTCAAACATTTTTTTTATTATTGTCTATTTTTCCATTAGCACAACCATCTCATGATGTGTATATAAAAAAGGGAAAACATTGATTTCAACATTATCAAATTTACATAACCCATTTCTTAGTCACATTGGGAAATCTCATTTGCACAACCTTGATGCTCACTCGAGACATACCTTTTAATTAGGCAATATACATAAGGAATTTAGGATATGGAAGTAAATTAAGTTAAGATAGACTATTATGGACTCACTACATCAATCTAATGTAATGTTCATGTTATCAGTTTTATTACAGTTTTTTTATAAAATCATGTTTACATGTTTGTCGGCATTCACATTGATTGCTTTTTGTAAATGATTTTTCTATCTTTTTATCAAATTTCCAAAATAGTGTACAGTAAGTCCTTCTTATATTCCTTATATGACAAGGTAGGTACGCATTTTGATTCATTAAGTATAATCTAATTTTAGTTGTGTTGACAAGATATAAGAGATAAAAAAATATTAAATATTAAAAATGAGGGTCGTTAGGGTTTCGGCAAAAACTCCTCCTCCTTCTCACGCAGCAGGTGCTCGAAGCAGAAGTTGTTGATTTATGGGAAAATAATATATAATCCATTTATTGGTATTTTGTTTACTATTGTTAGGCTTATTGAAAATTATCCTATTGTATAGGGAATATTTCATTGAGGAATTAACAAGATTGTTGGTATGGACAGTTATGCTTTCTTTCAAAGGTATTATATTCCTATGTTCTTTCACAAGTATTTGTTTATTTCATTATTCCTCAGTTGTTTTTTACTAGGGTTGTCTCTATTACATAGTGATTAAGATTAAAAAAAAAACTAAGATCTTGGACTTTATTCTTGCAAAGGTATGTTCCAATTCTATTTAATAAATTTTATGCGGAGTTCATTATTCCTCTTTTGTATCACTTTTGATAGAGAACTTCTATGTCTCACTTTATTAATGATCTAGGCTTTACTTTTTATTTTATATAACCCTTTACATCAGGGTGTTGTGAGAACAAGCCATGATATGCGTGGGTCTCTTACATGGCATTTTATTTGGCATAACATAAGTCTTATTTAACGGGCTTTATTTTGTTCTTTGAATCAATTTTTTCTTTATTGTCTATTTTCTATGCGGTTGTTTGCGGGGTAAATTAGATTCCTTCACACTATATTGATTCGAATTCTTTATTTTAAAATTTTTGGAGCTATTTCGTAGAAGATGTTGTTGAATTGGTGTATCACGAGTTTTATAGTGAGTAACAATGCGCATTGATGTCAATTTATGGTTTATTATGTACCTCTATATGATTGTACATTTAGTTAATTTGGTTTGAGTTGTTTGATTTTATATTTAGTTAAGTAATTGTACCTACACTCGGGGGCATTGAGCAACAAATAATTTCTTGGTGTTTTCCAAGTGCAAGGGTTGCTAAAGTCAATACTAATGGCACTAATATGGGTGTCGGTCCATTTGAGTCCCATTCTTCATAACACATTGTTTACATACTGCAGATCTAACCAATTGGATACCATTTCTTCATTACCTACCAGTTCTTCATTACACACTAGGTACTCTGTACTTTAACTAAATTAGTTACATAATTGATATACATTATCTATTAAATCTATTAGATGATAGAAGGAGTACGGGATAATTATTGGTTTTGTTTGGTTTGGTTGTTGGATAATTATTGGTTGTTGACTTGTTGTTGGATAATATGTTAGAAGTAGTATGCGATAATTAGAAGGTGCATGGGATACGACGATAACTTTCTAATGTCTAGACTTAAACTTAAAAATATAGCACCAACACCTCTCACGAGACCAATGTAACACGTAGGAACTGACCCCGTGATCATGGGACTCCCGGTTTTATAATACGACGATAATTTATAAATATTAGGACTTAAGATTAAAAACAAGGAGTTATATAGCAAAAATACGAAACAACCCTTGTACGGACCCGTGAGAGGCACCAACACCTCTCACGGGACCAATGTAACATGTAGGAACAAACTTCACGATCTCGGGACTCCCGGTTTGAGAATACAACGATAATTTTAAAATATGAAGAGTTAAGCATAAAAATAAGGCATTAGATAGTGGAAATCTGAAATAACCCCCGAATGGCCCCGTGAGAGGCACCAACGCCTCGCACGTGAGTAATGTAACTCGTAGGATCTGACCGTACGATAAAGGGACTGCCGATTTGAGAATACGAGGATGATTTGAAAATATAAGGAATTAGGCTTAAAAACATGGCGTTAGATGGACTAAACCAGAAATAGCCCCCGAACAGCCCCGTGGGTAGCACCAACACCTCACACGAGACCAATGAAACTCGTAGGAATAGACCGCGCGATCACGGGACCCCCGGTTTGAGAATATGACAATAATTTGCATATATAAGGAATTAGGCTTAAAAATGGCATTAGAAAGCAAAACCCTAAAATAGCCCCCCAAAAGTCCCCATGAGAGGCACTAACACCTTGCACGGGACCAATGTAACTCATAGGAACTGACCGCGCGATTAAGGGATCCCCGGTTTGAGAGTATGAGGATAAATTTGAAAATATTAAGAATTCGGCTTAAAAAATGGTATTAGAGGGAAAAACCTCGAAACAACCCCCAAACGGTCCCGTGAGTGGCACCAACACCTCACACGGGACCAATGTAACTCGTAGGAACTGATCGCTCAGCCATGGGACTCCCGGTTTGAGAATACGACGATAATTTGCATACTTCTAGCCTTATTCTTAAAAACATGGCGTGTGAAAACCCAAAACAACCCCCGAACGGCCCTGTGGGTGGCACCAAACCTCCCACGAGACCAATGTAATTCATAGGAACTGACCGGGTAGCCGCGGGACTCCCGATTTGAGAATATAATGATAATTTGCATATTTCTAGACTTAGGCTTAAAAATATGGTGTTAGAGGGTGAAAACCCAAAATAGCACCTGAACGGTCCCGTGGGTGTCACCAACACCTCCCACATGACCAATGTGACTCGTAGGAACTGACCACGCAGCTGCGGGACACCCAGTTTGAGAATATGATGGTAATTTGAATATTTCTAGACTTAGGCTTAAAAACATAGCGTTAGTGACGAAAAACCCGAAACAACTCTCGAACAGCCCCGTGGGTGTCACTAACACCTCCCACGGGACCAATGTAACTTGTAGGAACTGATCACACAGCCGCGGAACTCCAGTTTGAGAATACGAGGGTAATTTGAATAATTCAAGATTTAGGCTTAAAAACATGGCATTAGAGGGTGAAAACCCAACACAGCCCCTGAACGGTCCCATGGGTGGCACCAACACCTCCCACGGGACCAATGTAACTCGTAGTAACTGACCGTGCAGGCCCAGGACTCCCGATTTGAGAATATAACTGTAAATTGAATATTTTTAGACTTACGCTTAAAAACATGGCTTTAGAGGGTGAAAATTCGAAACAACCTCCGAACGGCCCCGTGGGTGGCACCAACACCTCCAACGGGACCAATGTGACTCGTAAGAACTGACCGCGTAACTGCGGGACTCCTGGTTTGAGAATACGACGATAATTGAAATATTTGTAGACTAAGGCTTAAAAACATAGCTTTAGAGGGTGAAAACCTGCAACGGCCCCGTGGGGGGCACCAACACCTCCCACGAAACCAATGTAACTCGTAGAAACTGACTGCGCTGCCGCGGGACTCCCGGTTTGAGAATACGATGTTAATTTGGATTTTTAGACTTTGGCTTAAAAACCTAGCTTTAGAGGGTGAAAACTCGAAACATCCCCTGAACGGCCCCATGGGTGGCACCAACACCTCCCACGGGACCAATGTGAATCGAAGGAACTGACTGCGTAGCCGCGGGACTCCCGGTCTGGGAATACGATAATAATTTGCATATTTATAGACTTAGGCTTAAAACATGGCGTTTGAGGGTGAACACCCAAAACAGCCCCCGAACGTCCCTGTTGGTGGCACCCACACCTCCCACGGGATTAATGTAACTCGTAAGAATTGACCGCGCAGCCGCGAGACTTTCGATTTGATAATACGATGGTAATTTGCAATTTTTTAGACCTCGGATTAAAAATATGGCTTTAGAGGGTGAAAATCTAAAACATCCCCGAACGTCCCCATGGGTGGCACCAATACCTCCCACGAGACCACACGACTAGTAGGAACTGACCGCCCAGCCATGGGACTCCTGGTTTGAGAATATGATTATAATTTGCATATTTCTAGATTTAGGCTTAAAAACATGGCGTCAGAGGGTAAAAACCCAAAACAACCCCCAAACGGCCCCGTGGGTGGAACCAACACCTCCCACGGGACCAATATAACTCTTAGGAACTGACCGCTCAGCCATGGGACTCCCGGTTTGAGAATACGACGGTAATTTCTATAATTTTTTACTTCGACTTAAAAACATAGCGTTAGTGGGTGAAAATCTGAAACAGCCCCCGAACGGCCCGGTGGGTGGCACCAACGCCTCCCACGGGACCAATGTGACTCGTAAGACCTGACCGCACAGCCGCGGGACTCCCGATTTGAGAATACAATGAAAATTTGAATATTTCTAAACTTAGGCTTAAAAACATGGCTTTAGAGGGTGAAAATCGAACGGCCCCGTGGGTGGCACCAACACCTCCTACGGGACCAATGTAACTCGTAGGAACTGACCGTGCAACCCCGGGACTCTCGATTTTAGAATACGATGGAAATTTGAATATTTCTAGACTTAGGTTTAAAAATATTTCGTTAGTGGGTGAAAACCCGAAACAGCCTTCGGACGCCCCCGTGTGTGGCACCAACTCCTCCCACGGTACCAATGTAACTTGTAGGAACTGACCGCGCAGTCGTGGGACTCCCGGTTTGAGAATGTGATGGTAATTTCCATAATTTTTGACTTCGAATTAAAAACATAGCGTTAGTGGGTGAAAATATGAAACAGCCCCCGAACGGTCCTTTGGGTGGCACCAACGCCTCCCACGGGACCAATGTGACTCGTAAGACCTGACCACGCAGCCGCGGGACTCCCGATTTGAGAATACGATGGTAATTTGAACATTTCTAGACTTAGGCTTAAAAACATGGCTTTAGAGGGTGAAAACCTAAAATGGCCCCCAAACGGCCCCGTGGGTGACACCAATACCTCCTACGGGACCAATGTGATCGTAGGACCTGACCGTGCAGCCCCGGGACTCTCGGTTTTAGAATACGATGGAAATTTGAATATTTCTAGACTTAGGTTTAAAAATATTTTGTTAGTAGGTGAAAACCCGAAACAACCTTCGTACGCCCCCGTGTGTGGCACCAACACCTCCCACGGGACTAATGTAACTCGTAGGAACTGATCGCGCAATCGCGGGACTCCCGGTTTGAGAATGCGATGGTAATTTGAATATTTCTAGGCTTAGGCTTAAAAACATGTCTTTAGAGGGTGAAAACCTAAAACGACCCCCTAACGGTCCCGTGGGTGGCACCAACACCTCCCACGGAACCAATGTGACTCGTAGGAACTGTACGTGCAGCCCCAGGACTCCCGATTTTAGAATTCGATGATTATTTTCATATTTCTAGATTGAGCCTTAAAAACATGGCGTTAGAGGGTAACAACCCAAAACAGCCCCCGAACGGCCGGCACCAACACCTGTCACGAGACCAATATAACTCGTAGGAATTGACCGTCCAGCTGTGGGACTTTCGGTTTGAGAATACGACGGTAATTTCCATAATTTTCAACTTCGGATTAAAAACATAGCGTTAGTGGGTGAAAATATAAAACAGCCCCCGAATGGCCCTGTGGGTGGCACCAACGCCTCCAACGGGACCAATGTGACTCGTAAGACCTGATCGCGCAGCCGCGGGACTCCCGGTTTGAGAAAATAACGGTAATTTGAATATATCTATACTTAGGCTTAAAAACATGGCTTTAGAGGGTGAAAACCTAAAAGGACCCCAGAACGGCCCCGTGTGTGGCACCAACACCTCCCACCGGACCAATATAACTTGTAGGAACAGACCGCGCAGCCGTGGGACTCCCAGTTTGAGAATATGATGGTAATTTCCATAATTTTTCACTTTGGCTTAAAAACATAGCGCTGGTGGGTGAAAATCTGAAACGACCCCGAACGGCCCTGTGGGTGGCACCAACGCCTCTCATGGGACCAATGTGACTCGTAAGACCTGATCGCACAGCCACGGGACTCCCAATTTGAGAATACGACGGTATTTTGAATATTTATAGACTTAGGCTTAAAAACATGGCTTTAGAGGGTGAAAACCTAAAACGGCCCCCGAACGGCCCCGTCGGTGGCACCAACACCTCCCACGGGACCAATGTGACTCGTAGGAACTGACCGTGCTGCCCCGGGACTCCTGATTTTAGAATACGACAAAAATTTGAATATTTTTAGACTTAGGTTTAAAAATATGGCGTCAGTGGGTGAAAACCCAAAATAGCCCCCGTACGCCCCCGTGTGTGGCACCAACACCTCCCACGGGACCAATGTAACTCGTAGGAACTGATCGCGCAGGCTCGAGACTCCCGGTTTGAGAATGCGATGGTAATTTGAATATTTCTAGACTCAGGCAAAACATGAGATTTGAGGGTGAAATCCCGAAACAACCTAGGAACGGCCCCGTGGGTGGCACCAATACCTCCCACGGGACCAATGTAACTCGTAGGAACTGATCGCACAGCCGTGAGACTCCCGGTTTGAGAATACGATGGTAATTTCCATAATTTTTGATTTCGGCTTAAAAACATGGTGTTAGTGGGTGAAAATCTGAAACATGGCCCCCGAACGGCCCTGTGGGTTGCACCAACGCCTCCCACGGGACCAATGTGATTCGTAAGACCTGACTGCGCAGTCATGGGATTTCGGGTTTGAATACGACGGTAATTTGAATATTTCTAGACTTAGGCTTAAAAACATGGTTTTAGAGGGTGAAAACCTGAAATGGCCCCGTAGGTGGCACCAGCACTTTCCACAGGACCAATGTGACTCGTAGGAACTGACCGTGCAGCCCTGGGACTCCCGATTTTAGAATTCGATGATTATTTGCATATTTCTAGATTTAGGCTTAAAAACATGACGTTAGAGGGTAACAACCCAAAACAGCCCCCGAACGGCCTCATGGGTGGCACCAACACCTGTCACGCGACCAATATAACACGTAGGAACTGACCGCGCAGCCGTAGGACTCTCGATTTGAGAATATGACGGTAATTTCAATAATTTTCAACTTCGAATTAAAAACATAGCGTTAGTGGGTGAAAATATGAAACAACCCCCGAGCTGCCCTGTGGGTGGCACCAATGCCTCCCATGGGACCAATGTGACTCGTAAGACTTGACCGCGTAGCCGCGGGACTCCCAGTTTGAGAATACGACGGTAATTTGAATATTTCTTGACTTAGGCTTAAAAACATGGCTTTAGAGGGTGAAAACCTAAAACGGCCCCCGAATGGCCCCGTCGGTGGCACCAACACCTCCCACGGGACCAATCTGACTCGTAAGAACTCACCGTGCTGCACCGGGACTCCCGATTTTAGAATACGACAGAAATTTCAATATTTTTAGACTTAGGTTTAAAAATATGGTGTCAGTGGGTGAAAACCCAAAATAGCCCCGTACGCCCCCGTGTGTGGCACCAACACCTCCCACAGGACCAATGTAACTCGTAGGAATTGACTGCACAGTCGCAGGACTCCCGATTTGAAAATACGATGGTAATTTAAATATTTCTAGACTTAGACAAAACATGGGGTTAGAGGTTGAAAACTCGAAATAACCTACGAACGACCCTGTGGGTGGCACCAACACCTCCCACGGGACCAATGTAACTCGTAGAAACTGATCGCGCAGCCGCGAGACTCCCGGTTTGAGAATACGATGGTAATTTGCATTTTTCGCGACTTAGGCTTAAAAACATGACTTTAGAAGGTGAAAACCCGAAAGATCCCTCAAACGGCCCTGTGGGTGGCACCTCCCACGGGACCAATGTGACTCGTAGGAACTAATCGTGCAGCCTCGGGACTCCCGGTTTGGTAATACGACGGTAATTTTCATATTTCTAGACTTAGGCTTAAAAACATGGCGTTAAAGGGTGAAAATCCAAAACAGACCCCGAACGGCCCCGTGGGTGGCACCAACACCTCCCATGGGACCAATATAACTCGTAGGAACTGACCGCGCAGTCGCGAGACTCCCGATTTGAGAATACGATGATAATTTGAATATTTCTAGACTTACAATTACACTACAAAAAAGTACTTTTTAAGACGAGAACTTTAAAGAGGGATAAAATTTGGGTCTCTAAAACTCATTTTTTGAGACGATAAAAAATTTTTGTCTTAAAAAGTATTAATGTTTAAGACAACTAAATTTAACAGTCTCAAAAGATATATATTTTAAGACGGTAAATTAATACCCATCTCAAAAGGAAAACCTTATGAGATGGCTAAGAAAAATTTCGGTTCCCTCTAAAAAAAAATTCACTGCCACGCTGAGAATTCAGCCTACTCACAAGAAATGACAATAGAAAAAAAATATCACAAATGCCTCTCCTCTCTATCTTACAATCCTTCATCCGCATCTCTCCCTCTACCTCTTGCTTTCGCGCCACCCTCTTCCTCTACCTCCCCTTAGCCGTGCCGCCGCCCTACATCTATTGTCTTCGTTGCTCATTGTTCTACTCGTTGCTCATTGTGTACAAATCCCTCCGCTTCCCTAAATCTCTTGTCTCGATTTCACCAGGTAAATTTTTAACATTTGCAACTTAAATTTCTTTTTATTTTTTTGTTTTTAAGTACATGTTATTTCTCTTGTATGGATTTTATTTGTAGAGCATATAATCATGAAATTATGTTTTGGATATTCTGATTGTGTAAATAACCATTTATCTGTTTTGGATATTCAATGGAAATCATTTGTGTTTCATCGATGGGTATTTGAAAGGGTTCATTGGCACTTAAATATTTGATCTAGCCCTGGGGATTCAAGCTATAGTATCGTCGACGTGATACAAATAAAAGGTAATTTTAATTCTTGGTTATTGATTTATATTATTAGTTTTTGTACTGATTTTTAGTGGTGATAGGAGGTTGAGGGTGAGCCAATTGAAAATCCGGATTGTCAATTGGTTATAGTAGTATACTTTTAAGATTAATTTACGGGAATATTTGTTCATTATTTGTATGAATTTTTATTAGAATTATTGATATGTTTGTTTATGTTAATTAATTCATGTCCTTTACAAGCATCACATGCCATTCAAGTTAGAATTATTGATTGTCTATATTTGTTTGTGTGAGTTTACTATTCGATGCGAAAGTAATTTAAGGGAAGTGATTGTGTCCAAATGAGACTCTTGAAATTGAAAATTGATTAGTATATTGTCATTTTGGGCTTAAAATTGGGATTTAGCGGTGAAAACTCAAAATAGAAAATAAGTGTCCCAAATAGAGGTATGAACATCCACATAGGTAAAAAATAATTTGTAAGAAGTATATGTGTCCTCATTTGACTCTTGATTTTTGAAATTGACTAGTAAACGTTCGTTTTGGTGTTTGAACTTGGATTTTGGGGGGTGAAAATTGAAAACAACAATTAAGTAGTGCTAGTAGAGACAAATACTCCAAAAAGAACCAAGGTAATCTAAGAGAAGTCATTGTGACGTCGTCGGATTCAATTTTCAAAATTGATTATTTTATGCTTGTTTTGGTGTTAAAATTATGATTTACGGAGCAAAAGCTGAAAATAGCAATCGAGTTTTCGTGAGAGAGGAAGGCACAAACTCCTCAAGAGGTTAAAACATAACTTATATGATGTGTCTATGTCCTCATCGGGGCTCCCGGTTTTCCGAAATTGACTAGTAGACATTTGTCTTGAGGTTAAATTTAGAACTTAGGTGGAAAAAACTCAAAACACCGATCGTGTGGCCCAGATAGATGTACATACACCCCAAGAGTTACATAGTAACTTGTAGGAAGTGGCGTGTCTCATCGGACTCGTGATTTTTAAAATGAACTAGTAAGTGTTCACTTTGGGGCTAAAATAAGATTTAAGGGGTGAAAATTTAAAACAACAGTTGAGTGGCCTAGACCTATGAAGCACGGACTCGACATGTAATACATGCTTCGACACGACACGTGACATGGGATTTTTTTAAAAACTAGGTACGACACGCTAGAATACGTATAATATATAATATATATTTAAATAAGTATATTAATGAAATAAAATAGATTTTTTCCATAAAATACATTATTATAGCATTATTAACATGAAATTGTGAAATGGACCATATAAAACAAAATTCAAACACACTTTAACATTAAAAATCACAAATAAGAAAGAATCATAATCACATAAGAAAAAAAAATAAAATAAACAAATAAAATTAAAAAAAAGTGTCATTTTACGTGTCTCAGCGTGTCGACAACGTCTCCCAGCGTGTCGGCGGCGTGTCCAATCATGTCCTAGCGTGTCGGCAACATGTTGGAGCTTGTCGCGTGTCGGACTCGTGTCAAAGCTGACTCATGGCTTTCGAGAGAGTGTCGGTGCTTCATAGGCCTAGACAGACCAACAAACACCCTAAGAGGTACAAAAGTTTTAAAATCTTGACCGATGTTATCAATGTAACCTAGGGTATAATATCCCCAAAACAATGGGGTGAAGAAGGTTTTAAAACTTTGTCTTCTCGATTCAAAACCAAGGTTTCTATCCTTAATGAAATCAAGGATACGAACACAAGTAGTTTGAGAGAATTGGTTGGATCAATTCATATGGTTTATCAGAAGGAACATTCTAGTGTGGATAAAACTATGATGAATATTGATTTTGTTGATGAATAGAATGTTGAGACTAAGGAATGTGCAGATAGACCAAAATAGAATGTTGAAGTGGATATTGATTTTTTTGTAAAATGTTTATGAAAATCTTATAAAAACAACTAGAATTTTTAATAAATAAAAAGAAATTTGAGTCTAAGCAACAAAAGTTCACTAGATATAGCTCTCAAAATAGTTTTGACAGAAACGATCCTATGGAAGGAAAGGAAAGGAAAGAAAAGAAGATATATGCTTTGGATATGGTGGTGTAGGAAATCATTTGAATATGTGTCCAACATATTTTAAAAAACAAGGAAAGAACAATGACTACGTTTGATTGTGTCTAAGAGTACAATGGTTTATAGGAAAGTTTACAATTACGACTTTTAAATGGTCCCCCGATTTCAAACCTCACGAAAAAAATCTAGTAGCTCCTCCCCATCCATTTCTTTACCAAATCCTCATTATTTTCCATTGCCCATCTCACTAGATATCCCATTATAATGGATACTTCTACATCTTCTTTGATCAAACCAAGCCTTGCTAGAGTTTGTGTGGAATTAGATCTAACAATAACCAATCTAATGAGTGTTTGGGTTGAATGTGGTAACTCAGGCTTCTGGCAGGACATCATATATGAAGACATTCCTACGTTTTGAACCTACTGTAAAAAAAAGAGGCCACAATGAAGAGTCCTGTTATTTCCTGAACCCTCAAACCAAACCAAAACAACTACCTCTATAGCCAAAATCCCAAATTCAGGAACCAAAATATACTCCAAAACTTCAATTACAAACACTGCTAATCCCAGTCATATTAATCCCCAACCACTTGAGAATCTTGACACTAATCCCTTACCATGTGAGCCTATTGACCCTAATCATAATCTTGATGATGACCTACCTTTTACCAATAATGAGGTCCAAGAAAACCTGAATGAAATCTACAAGCCTCCTTTTCAGCCTACCCACGTAAATTATAAAAACCAATTTTCCATGGAGGACAATTAACTTGTGAAGATCAATCACCATGAAATTACTGGGGTTAAAGTTGAAATTGTGGAACAAACAAGCCTCTCTCCTAGAGCCACCTCCATTTCTGAAATGGATAAGTATGAAGATGGTGAGAAAGACTACTGCTCAGACTAAGAAAATCCAAAAAAATATTTTAGTTCCTTTGATAAAAAAACTTTCTATGTTTGCCTCTTTCTTAGAATAGATAATGATGAAGAAACAAACTCAAAAAAATAAAAAATCATCAATAAAGGGGATGTGGAGAATTATCTATCCCTTCACTTCTCCTTAACTGATCATCCTCCAATCCAGAAGAACAAAAAGTTATCTCCTCAAGATCCTTTTTACAAGAGGAATACCCAGGTCATGTACCAAAAGATGCTGTGATCCAAACCTAATCTTAAAGAAGTCATTAAAGTATCATGGCAACAAGAGATGAAAGGTACTCCTCTCAAAGTTTTTCCATCCAAGCTAAAGAGACTGAAATTTACTCTAATGGAGTGGAATAAATAAACTTTCAAAAGGATTTTTCAAAATGTTATTGATTTAGAAGATGGAGTGCTTGCTAAGGAATTTTCTTTTAAAGAAGACACAAGTGAATCCAACATTAGTGCCTTAAAAGAAACCTAATCTAAGCTGAATTTTTCCTTGAAGAATGTAGAGACCTTTTGACAATATAAGTCTCACCTAAAGTGTCTAAAAGAATGAGATTCTAACACACAATTTTTTCATAGTTTGGTAAAAGCCGTAAGAAGCAGATCAATCATTCATAGAGTTATATCTAAAGTTGATAAAATTATTAAAGATACCTATTCTACACCCTCCTCATTTTCTCTTATTCTTTAAAATGGTGAACAAAAAAATGAAACTTTCCCAAACCCTATTCCCCCAACAGAAGAAGACACAAATCGATCCCCCAACCCAAGCGTCGGTGCGAAGATTGTATCGACGGAGACACCCCTGCCCTAAAACAACGTGTTCTAGATTTAGGATGTGTGGGTTGAAGACACAACTTTAGCATGGATTGATGGAGAAGTAACTCGAATAAATGGATAGGAAATTCATTCCCTTGCCACAAATTGAAAAAAGGTGAAAAACTATGTGTTCATATTGCCCACTGTAGTCTCTCTGCTCTCACATTTTAGCTGTGTAATGGATTCCACAGCAAAGTCCTTCAATCCCAACAAGCATTTGAAAGAATAGTGTATATATATATATATATATATATATATATATTAAGGCGTGTGATTTAATATTTGGTATTATATTGTCAGATTCGTTCGCAATTTGAGAGGATCTTCCATGCTATAACTCTTCCTACTCTCAATAATATTACTGTGCGTGACATATTTCTTATGCACATATTATGTTTTCATAATAATGTTTTATTTCAAAAACTTATTGTATATTTTCTTATGCAATTTGATTTTAGGGTTTGATACTCTTGTTACATTCCATTTCCTCTAATGGAACAATTGGTAACATGCATAAACTCTAATTTGCTTCAGTATGCATAAAATTTAAGAAATCCTATTAGTCATGTTGTGTTTGTGTTCGTGTCAGGTAAAAAAACAAAATTGTGACATGTTCGTGTCAAAAAACCCTTGTCATGTCATGTTGGCTCGAAATTAAATCCAAAAACATGAATTTCCACCCTTACTAATGGGTCACCTCAAAACGAGGTACTTTTGGGGTACAATACAAGAAAACCCCTCACTTTACCTCAAAACACCCCAAAACTACGTTGTGGTCCATTAGTAAACCCGTTATTTACGTATGCTTTTGGATCATATTGTTTTTTCCCCTTCAGATCGTGACATGAAGGGGACCTCAACCTCATCGAAGAAAGATAATAATATGATTATTGCTTTAAACAATTGGAAGGTATACATGTTCATAATGGAAGTAGATTTTGTTTGCATTGTTCTGTCTGCATGTTTTTATAATTTTGAACAAAAACTGGAAATAAGTGTAGAGAGTATAGTTATGTGATTTTCTTCAGTTCCATATTACAATCCAAAGAAATAAGTGATTATCATTGTAAAAAATAGTACATTTAAATCATACTGATGTTAAATGTGTTAAGGGTGATTAGTATAAGAGTCTTTAACGTTCGAAGGCATTAAATGTTCTAGCCCCAAAGCTCTAGGACCCCCTTAAAATCATCTCAACCTCCAAACATGGCTTTTTTGACATCCAAACAATGTAGTACGTGTCCTAAATAAAACGTTATATTTTTCAATTACGGAGATGTGTCTAAACAATCTATATTTCAGTTATGGGCGTGTGCACGAGACTGTTTATATGTATATATATATAAGGATTCAATCTTGAATTCTAAATCTTTTGCTCAAGTTTGGTTTTCATATTATTATATGAAAAGCAAAGATCTTTTACTCGTAACAAGTCTGCACTGTTAGTGTACAAATAGAGAGGGTCGATTATAGACCTATTATCCTCTATGTAACACGAACATGGACACGGGTGTCGTGTCTATGTCCATAAAAAAGTATGGGTTCCTCTTGAATTTTATGTGATCCTCAGATTAGAAAACAAAAAATGTGAGAAATTTTATGTAATTGATGTAGGAAATTATATATTACTCACGGCTGATTTTTTATATCTGAAATTGCCCTGCCAGAGTCATCCGCGAGGCATAAATTAGTTTTAGATTTTGGGTCAGCTCGTATAGTTGTGGACAAAACTAGCCATAACTCAACTGAGGAAACTTGTAGGTAAGACCGAGTATTCATTGTGGTTTGGCCCCTCATAACCCTTCCATCTTCCATTTTTTGTTCTGCACATAAAAGCACCGTCTCCATTGTCTCAAATTCATCCCCTACATATTCCTAACCTATACTTTTGATTATTTTTAGTAACTGAATGAAAGTTCGAGACCTGTCCTATCTGACCACAATAGTGAACCAAGAACCTTGCCTTCTAAGACTGGTAGCAATGATCACCTTTCTACACTTGTACCATATTTTTTTGGCTATGTAGTTGGTGCGAGTATCTATAACTCCATAATTGGTATGTATATAGATGAAAAGACATAGGCTTCAAGCAAATCTATATAGGAGGTAAAAAAAAACAAAAAAAAAAAACTATGTTTGTTCTTATAACACATAAATGCAATAATCGTTATGTATATAATATTGCATAATCTTTTTGCTACAAAATTACCATTCCTGTATCGGATTACCTCCCCCCCCCCCCCCCCCCCCCCAACCCCCCAACCCACTCTACCCAATGGAATGATCCTCCTTACAGTTTATTGCATCAAAGTTCACTTTTAGTTTGTTTTTCGACGGTTTGGACCACAATGTCGGCATCAATACATTTGGGAGCGAAGGTTTGTTGCCATCCTCCGACATTCATTAATGTCGGCATCAATACATTTGGGAGCGAAGGTTTGTTGCCATCCTCCGACATTCATTTTTGAAACGGTTGGAACACCAGTGAGGCTCTAGCCACCACTTGTCTCGCATTGAACTGTCACTCTCCATGATAAATTTTGTTTCTGTGATTCCAAAGAGACCACGCCACTATGCACACAAAATTAAAGTGATCACATGAGAGGTTATCATCCAGCAGCATCTGTAGCCATTCTCTCACATCACGTTCCTTTCCCTGAGTTAAATTTGTATCCAGTCCCCTCCACACCTCCATTGTTGTTCGGCAGTCCTGGATTATGGGAGTAGCCTTGTCTCTGCGTTTAAAACAATTATGACAAGTTTCCTTAACCTTCATATTCCTCTTAAAAAAATTGGCCGAAGTGGGGAGAGAGTTTGGCCACGCCCCAAAAAAAAAGGTTTTATTTTATTTGGTATTTTTCCCCACCACACGATACTCTAATTAGTTGAATTCCACAAAGAAGGTGGGAACGAATATCTTTGAATGCCATTGATCTTGACTAAGCTCCAAGCCACTTTGTAGCCACTTTGCATTGTATTGATTAAGGGTCTCAGTCTCCCTCAATAATTGTATCAATAACACCCTTCTTTTTTTTATCTTAAGGCTTTCACACACTATAAACAAACAAGATTATCTCCACTTTCTTACTGCGCTAAAGAAATTTGTTCTTTACCAAACAGGCTTTCGTGATGGCAGAGATCTTTCTTTCCCCGATAATTAAGGTGTTATTTGAGAAGGTTGTCTCTGGCATATTTTCCAAGTTGGCTAAATATGGTGGAATTCATGATTCTCGGCTCCAAAATGGAAGAAGACTCTCTCCAGTATTCGAGTTGTACTCACTGATGCAGACGATAAGAAAATCACTGAGAGATCTGTGTAGTTGAGGCTTGACGACCTTCAAGATTTGGCTTACGATTTAGACGACGTGGTTGATGAGTTGCTCACCAAATATCTCATCAATAACTAGAACTGAAGACTCAATCAACTACAGCTACAGCTACAACCAACACTAATAGTAGTCATAAAGTATGGGGCTCATTATTCCTCGTTATTTCACTTGTTTCAGTCCTAGTGCTATTAACTTCAATTACAATATGGGCTCCAAGTTACACTACATCACCAAAAAATTGCAAGATCTGTTGATATTGAATACGTAATGTGGTTTTGGCAGAATTGTTGTCTACAAAAGTCAATTGAATCCCAACCAGTTGAAGTAATACTACTACTCAGATCTAGGCAATAAAAGGTTTACGATCTGCATGGACCTGGTAATTATGCTTATCCATTCAATTGCCTTGTTAGTCCACTAACTGCATACTTCAACAACGAACAACATGGCGTCACCTGTTTTATCGAAGGGATGAAAGGTTGAGGAATGACTTCTGAGGCATCAAAGTATGAATGGTCTCTTAAGTTCTTCCACTCCGTTGTCTATTTGAATTTGAATTCGTTGGGTGAGTCGGTAAGGAACCTCATTATCAAGTAAATCATGTTTGGAGATTTATAGGCATTTCAAAACTACATGTAGATGTAGGTTTTATTTTTATCCTCTGAACTTAGATCTTTGTTCAACTGTATATCCCATAACTTTAGAAAAATCTCAAAAATATATACACAATCATGTGTATATAAAATGACATTTAAATTGGACTGCTGAACTTTGGATAGCTGCTGAAATTTTTTACTAATTGTGACTAATTACATCAGATTTTGCCTATTGTCTATCATCATTAAATCTTTATATTATTGATGCCAAATTGTTACACCTCATTCAGAACAAAGGTAATTCAACTTAATCTAATTCATCTTTCTCCTTCCCCAAGGGAATTTCAGTTCAATTTTATTACTTTGAGATTATAGCATATATGGGTTTTGTTACTATATAGGTTTAATTAGATAGTCCCTTTCCTATTAGTTCTAACAGTCAATTTGGTTTCGTGTCATGATTTTATTTTTTGTGATAAGAACAACCCTCATTCATTTCATTTGTTTCGTTTAATCATGACTAGGTTGACTTGAGCAGTAAAACATGTTAGTATTCAGTGAAGATATACTTTGAATATTCTGAGTAATAAAAATATTTCATGCACTGCATATAAAATAGAGATTTTGTAAATTTAAGACCTATTATAATATGTATTTTGGAAATAGGACAACAAACATTTTATTTATGGTTTTAGTCCCTATTTTTGAATAAAACCGCTGGCACGGACCCGTATTCATAGAATGTCAACCAATCACAACATGCCACGTGTCCCTTTAATTTGAAAATAGGGAGTAAAAATGAAAATAAAATGTTTGTTGTCCTATATCCATAATCAATAATATTTTAAGTCCTAAGATTACATAATGTATATAAAATAATAATTTTTTTGATTGGAGATTGGTTGTTTATTCTGCTATGTGTATACATCATTCAGCTCATCTTATTCTAATGTATTTTGGTTCTTATCTCAGGAATCTCAAATGCCAAACTCAACTCACATGGAATGGACGATTGAGAACCATAGTTTGTATTTGAAATTTATGGATGCATCATTTATTAACCAGTTATATAATCCTTCTAAAACTATTATATATGTTATAACAACTGTTATAACATTTATAACAACTGTTATATATGTTATAACAGCAAATATAGCTGTTATATATGTTCTATATATGTTATAACATATATAACAGTTTGTTATATATGTTATAATAGTATGTTATATATGTTATAACATCTATATGTTATAACATATATGTATATGTTATATATCTTATAACATATATAGTTGTTATATATGTTATAGCATATATAACATATATAGTTGTTATATATGTTATAACATATATAACATAACATATATGTTATAACATAACAACATAAAACATATATAACATAACATATATGTTATAACATAACAACATAAAACATATATAACATAACATATATGTTATAACATAACTGACATAACTGTTATATATGTTATAACTTATAACATATATAACATATGTTATAACAATTGTTATAAAACATATGTTATAAAAATTGTACTCCTAGATAGTTTCATTTTTTTTGCAGAAATGCTTCACCGAGTGGAACAAAGGAGGATGACTTCAACTGGAAATTTGGAAGGAAAAAGCTCTTTTTGAGTGGATGAAATTTATTATGAATTCTGGTTTATGTATTTCGAATTTAATATGTATTTTGGATTTAATATGAATTTCGGATCAGCTCTTTTTGAGTGGATGATAATATGTATTTCGGAAAATTGCAGATAATCGATTGTTACATGTTTACCTATCTCATATATGGCAAAAATGGCGTGGATATAGAAAGACGATGAAGATCTAGAGGCTCAACATAGACAAGATGCTGAAGATCGAGACACTGAAGATCGACATGCGCTCGAAAATTATAGATTCGCCACCAACACACACTACTACAGATAAAACTGACATGAGAAGTGAAAGAGTTTGTTGTGGCTATTCCGCCCTTAGTTATTTACAATGTTGTGGCTATTTCTATCGTTGTTTTTGAGTTATGTTTTATGTTTAAATAGGTTGGTTATCATGAATAAACAAAGGAGACTCTCCCGAATTTCAAAAAATAAAATATTAAGTGTTTTTAAAAGTAAATAATATGAAGATAAATTTGATAAGGTTTTTAAAAATTGTCATCAATAGCAACTATTAAAAAAGATTAATTATTCGTTTAAGGTAACTGACATTAAATAAGTTTTATTACAGGTTGAAATCTTTTGTGGACAAGGCAAGACATTGAAGTCGTTTTGTTGGAGGTCACATACTTCAAGATTGCGAGTTTACTTTGCTTACATTATTTTTTGTTAGGAATAGATGGGTTTATATGTATTTATGCTAATGAGACAAGTGGAATTTTGTAGAGATATTTGGTTTGGTGGGCATGATGTTGAATTTATATATTTTTTCTTTGTATAAACTTTAATTATAGTTGAATGAAAAATTGTATGTTATATATGTTGAAATGGGATGCCAAATATGTCATATTATTTTTAAGAGTTTTTGTTTATAACTATATTGAGGATATTATGGAATGGATGAAATTTTAATTTTGGCACCAGTATTATTGAAGACGACTTCTTTGCCGTCTCAAAAGAATTCCATAAATGTGGACTTTTTGAGAGGGCACATGTCGTCTAAAAAAATAGCTTTAAAAGACGGTTTTTTTGCCGTCTCAAAAGGGTCCTATAAGAAATGACCCTTTGAGACGGCTTATTAACCGTCTCAAAAGAACTTTTTGAGACGGCTGTTGCCGTCTCAAAAATCTTTTAAAATGGGGGTCTAACACTACGCTCATTTGCCATATCAAATGGCGTCACAAAAGGCTTTTGAGACGGCTAGAGGACTTTTTGAGACGATTGGAGCACCGTAGTAAAAAGCAGTTTTTTTTGTAGTGTTAAAAACATGGCATTAGTGGGTGAAAAGCAGAAACAGACATCGTACGACCCCGTGGGTGGCACCAACACCTTCCACGAGACCAATGTAACTCGTAGGAACTGTTTACGTAGCCGCGGGACTCCCGATTTGTGAATACGATGGTAATTTGAATATTTCTAGACTTAGGCTTAAAAATATGATTTTAGAGGGTGAAAACTCGAAACAACCCCCGAACGTCCCCGTGGGTGGCACCAACACCTCCCACGGGACCAATGTGACACATAAGAACTGACCGTGCAACCACGGGACACCCGGTTTGGGAATATGACGGTAATTTGTAAATTTCTAGACTTAGGCTTAAAAACATAGAGTTAGAGGATGAAAACCCAAAACAACACCCGAACGGCCCCGTGGGTGGTACCAACACCTCCCACGGGACCAATGTAACTCGTAGGAACTGACCGCGCAGTCGCGGGGCTCCTGGTTTGAGAATACGATGGTAATTTGAATATTTCTGGACTTACGGTTAAAAACATGGCATTAGTGGGTGAAACCCCTAAACAACCCCCGTACGGCCCCGTCGGTGGCACCAACACCTCCCACGGGACCAATGTAACTCGTAGGAACTGTTTGCGTAGCAGTTGGACTCCCGGTTTGTGAATACGATGATAATTTGAATATTTATATGCTTAGATTTAAAAACATGGCTTTAGAGCGTGAAAACTCGAAATAGCCCCCGAACGTCCCCATGGGTGGCACCAAAACCTCCCACGGGACCAATATAACTCGTAGGAACTGACCGCGTAGTGGAGAGACTCCCAGTTTGAGAATACGACGGTAATTTGAGTATGTCTAGACTTAGGCTTAAAAACATGGCGTCAGTGGGTAAAAACTCGAAACTGCCCCCGTACGGCCCCGTGTGTGGCACCAACACTTCCCACGGGACCAATGTAACTCGTAAGAACTGTTCATGTAGCCGCGGGACTCCTGGTTTGTGAATACGATGGTAATTTGAATATTTCTAGACTTAAGATTAAAAACAAGGCGTTAGTGGGAAAAACTCGAAACAGCCCCCGTACAGCCCCGTAGGTGACACCAACACCTCCCACGAGACCAATGTGACTCGTAGGAACTGACTGTGAAACCGCGGGACTCCCGGTTTGAGAATACGATGGTAATTTGAATATTTCGAGACTTAGGCAAAACATGGCGTTGGAGGGTGAAAACCCGAACAACCCACGAACAGCCCCATGGGTGGCACCAACACCACCCATGGGACTAATGTAACTCGTAGGAACTGATTGCGTAGCCGCGGGACTCCGAGTTTGAGACTACGATAGTAATTTGAATACTTCTAGACTTAGGCTTAAAAATATGGCGTTAGTGGGTGAAAACTTCAAATAGCCCCCGTACGGCCCCGTGTGTGGCACCAACACCTCCCTCGGAACCAATATAACTTGTAGGAACTGTTCAGAGAGACGCGGGACAACCAGTTTGTGAATAGGATGATAATTTGAATATTTCTAGACTTAGGCTTAAAAATAGGGCTTTAGAGGGTGGAAACTCGAAATAGCCCCCGAACGGCCCCGTGGATGGCACCAACACCTCCCATGGAACCAATGTGACTCGTAGGAACTGACCGTGAAACCACGAGACTCCCGGTTTGAGAATACAACGGTAATTTGCATATTTCTAGACTTAGGCTTAGAAACATGGCGTTAGAGGGTGAAAACCCAAAATAACCCCCGAACGGCCCAGTGGGTGGCACCAACACCTCCCATGGGACTAATGTGACTCGTAGGAACTGTTCACGCAGCTGCGAGACTCCTGATTTGTGAATATGATGGTAATTTGAATATTTCTAGACTTAGGAAAAACATGGCGTTAGAGGGTGAAAACCCGAAACAACCCTCAAACGGCCCTGTGGGTGGCACCAACACCTCCCACGGGACCAATGTGACTCGTTGGAACTGACCGTGTAGCCGCAGGACTCCAGGTTTGGGAATACGACGATAATTTGCATATTTCTAGACTGAGGGTTAAAAACATGGTGCTAGAGGGTGAAAACCCAAATCAGCCCCCGAACGGCCCTGTGGGTGGCACCAACACCTCCCACGGTACCAATGTAACTTGTAGGAATTGACCGCGCAGTCGCGAGACTCTCGGTTTGAGATTTCGATGGTAATATGAATATTTCTAGACTTAGGGTTAAAAACATGGCGTTAGTGGGTGAAAACTCGAAACAGCCCCTGTGTGTGGCACCAACACCTCCCACGGGACCAATGTAACTCGTAGGATCAATTCACACAGCCGCGGGACTCCCGATTTGTGAATACGATGGTAATTTGACTATTTCTAGACTTAGAATTAAAAACATTGATATGTTGTTAATTTTAATTCATATATGCAATTTTTCAACTTGATTAATTTTTTTTGCAAAACTACTTGGTTACTGATATTTTTTTTTGTATCCTATCATTTGTAGGATTTTTGCACGTGGAACAAATGAAGGAGGCAATGGTTTACAACATGAAGATTATGTTTTTTATGTGTTACAACCATGGGGGGACTTTTATTGTTTAGTTTTATGGCCATGCGGGCTTTTGTAATTTAATTGTTTAATTTTATGGCCGTGCGGGCTTTATAATAAGCAGGTTTTACATTTACAGGGTTTGGAATGTCAAGAAAATAAAGGAAATTCTGCCCAATTTTTTATGGTGTGTAAATTATTAAGAGTTGTAATATTTTTTTAGTTTGTATATATATTTGTTTATTAACAATGTTCTCGATTCTCAATTTGTGATTTGTTTTTATTATTTTGCCAATAATAAATATTTGTAACACCCCGTACGCGTCCAACATTACACGTAGCAACCGACGGTGCACTCACAGGACCCCCAATTTTAGGATTTGACCAAAAAAATACAATTTTTCTTTAAATTATTGTAAAATATGGTCATGGAATTTGTCCATGACCATTTTTATTTTTTTCTTCGCGCATAAAAATGTTCGTGGCCAAAGTCCGCGACCATTTTTTTTTTCTTTTTTTTCGTCACGGTTGTGGATCGCGGCCCAAGTCCGTGACCAATTTGTCATGGTTGTGGGTCACGAACTTGGGCCACGACCATTTTATTTTTATTTTTTTTGTCACAGTTGTGGGTCGCGGACTTTGGCCGCGACCAAATTCTCACGGTTGTGGGTCACGGATGAGGGCCGCGACAATTTTTTTTTAATTTATTTGTCACGGTCGTGGGTCGAGAACTTTGGCCACGACCCATTTGTCACGGTTGTGGGTCACGAACGAGGACCTCGATCCGTCACGGCATGGGTCACGACCCAAGTCCGCGACCATCTGCCATCACCCCTCTGGGCCGTGACCATTTTTTGGTCACGGACTTGGGCCGCGACCCACGAAATTGTTCACGCCCGAAATGGTCACGGACCAAGTCCACGACCCACATTTTTGGTCAGGGATTTTGGCCGTGACCAATGGCTAGTTTTGGTGTAGTGTAAGGTGCACGAGCTATATGGAGTCCTCCACCGCCTCCTAGAACCCCCATGCATGGTCAACGAACAAGTGTGCCCCGAGGAACGATATATTATGTGGAGCTACATGAGCAAGTGGATCCTTAATTATATCCAGCTCAACGAACGATCAATGTGACACTCTTCAACACAACAAAGCCCCGAGGAACGATCGGGCACACTTATCATCTCGATTATATGGATCAAATAACTTGATAGACGGTCGGGTAGTCTTCTCTTCACAGCCCGATTGGGGGCTCCATGGCAACGATGACACGTGAATATATTTCCTACAACATTTAAAGCAAAATAGAAGAAGTCAACTCAGGATGGATGCCAACATGGTCAACACGGAAATTAGTCTCTCAAATGACAACTAAGACTAAGCTTGATTTAATCATTACAACCTTCTATCTTGTTCCCATTAAGTTAAGTACGTCCAAAGGCATTTGTCATCTCCAAACACAAATGACCTCATGAGTTTCCCCGACAATAATAAAAGCCTTACGGGGGATCCCTAGGCAAAATTCCAACTAAGGTTCGTCGCCAACTATGTTGTTCAGTTAAAATTCTGAATGGGTGGATGGCCCTTAAATCAGGTGCATTTTTTCCATCGCCTTTTAGGCCAAAGGAAGTGCGATGGCACAAGTTAAAAGGTAAAATAGGCGGATATTTACATGCGAGGCATTAGAAAATGGAAAAATTTTAAACGTAATTGGTACTAAATTGACTTGCGGGAAAATCCTAAGTATAATAAGAATACTAATTACATATTACATGTCAGAAAACCTAATGCAGGGTCTTACCCCTACTAGGTACATGCTCGAGCAAGGCTCGACGCATAGGCTTTTGGTCGGCCTCTACAATTGGACCATATGAAAAACCTAATGCAGGGTCTTACCCCTACTAAGTAAGCGCTCGAACAAGGCTCAACGCATAGGCTTATGGTCGATCTCTCCAATTAGACTATATGAAAAACCTAATGCAGGGTATGACCCCTACTAGGGACATGATCGAGCAATCCTCGATGCATAGGCTTCTGGTCGGCCTTTCCAATTGGACCATATGAAAAACCTAATGCAGGGTCTTACCCCTACTAGGTACATGCTCGAGCAAGCCTTGATGCATAGGCTTATGGTCAGCCTCTCCAATTGGACCATATGAAAAACCTAATGCAGGGTCTTACCCCTACTAGGTACTTGCTCGAGCAAGGCTCGCGGGATAGGCCTCTGGTCGTCCTCTCTAATTGGAACATATGAAAAACCTAATGCAGGGTCTTACCCCTACTAGGTACATGCTCGAGCAAGGCTCGATGAATAGGCTTCTGATCGTCATCTCCAATTGGACCATATAAAAAACCTAATGCAGGGTCTTACCCCTACTAGGTACATGCTCGAGCAAGTCTCGACACATAGGCTTCTGGTCGGCCTCTCTAATTGAACCATATGAAAAACCTAATGCAGGGTCTTACCCCTACTAGGTACATAATCGAGCAAGGCTCGACGCATAGGCTTCTAATCGGCCTCTACAATTGGACCATATGAAAAACCTAACGCAGGGTCTTACCCCTACTAGGTACATTCTCGAGCAAGGCTCGACGCATCGTCTTCTGATCGACCTCTCTAATTGGAACATATGAAAAACCTAATGTAGGGTCATACCCCTACTAGGTACATGCTCGAGCAAGGCTCGACACATAGGCTTCTGCTCTTCCTAAAAAATGGACCATACAAGATCAAAATACAGGGAGATGCCCTAAACTTGATGCACGCTCGAGAAAGCCTCAACAAACGAATTCTGAACAGGCCTGTGGTCGGCCTGATGAATTGGGTCATGCAATAAAATAGACAATGAACTACGTTCGACCTAATCCCAAGAGGGTACGTAAGCAGCTCGACAATCTCGGGTCCAGTTCCCATATCAATTAAATGTCTCTCAACTCAAGCCAAGCATTCATCTAAAAGAATTCACCTATGAAGGAGAGAAGATCAACTAAAGAAGGCTTAAAAGTTGAATGATAGCTCAAAGATCTCTAGTCTAGTTCATATCAACAACTGCATACGTTTAAATAGATTATGGACCAGCTCCCAGCTCTCAACTCAAAATCAACTCAGCTAAACTGCGACCTGTGGGGCTATTGTGGGGGAAATAAATATGCCTACGTAATAGCATGACATGTGATGAGCACCCCAATCAAGATGGCGAGCAACAGACATGCCATCAATATAGGGACAACTAAAGTCCTTAGTAAACTAGAAGACCGAGGAGCAGTATCTGATTGGAATCAAACTCCACGAAGATAGGACTCATCCATATTTATTACTCATCCATATTTGTAACCCTAATGTAACCCCTAAATCTATATTAAGGTGACACCCCCTATTGTGAAAGGGGGCTGAGAAGCTAGAGAAAAACATTCATGTAAACTCTCTGATCATTCTAATGGAACACAACAATAGTTCCATGGACGTAGGCCATTAACAGTCGAACCACGTAAATCTTTATCTCTCTTAAATATGTTTTTATACTTGTATCATGATCAATTGGCACCCCCATACGGGTGAGATGTTTTTCACCTACATGTATAATAGAAGATGAAGCACCAATTCTTCTATACATCCAAGTGTGACAGCAAGTCAATCGAAGACCAAGCAAGTAGGTTTTTCCTAGTTTTTCAGTATTATACTTTGCTTATTTGAAATACTGCTATTGATATCAATATGTGATAGACCCATTTACTCTGAGTATGTGCATGTTATTATACTTCCATACTACATATTTTATTTAGCATCATTAGTATTTGAATTATCACTAGTATTTAAACTTAAGGATCAGTTTTAACGCTTATCATCTAATAATATAATCATGTACCTTATTATTTCAGTTGGCCCTAGCACTTTGTGACATTTTTACCATAAGCATCAGTATTAACTAGGAAGTAAACCTATGTGTTAACCACGAAACTTTCTACTTGGCCTATTATATGATTGAGAGCCATGAATATTGCTACATAAGTATGAGTGCCACTTTAATTGTGTGCATAACAACTTACTTTTCCCCAAAAGTTTTGGGTTGACTGATTATTATAAGTTAACCGATGGTTTAATTACCCCTATAACCTTTAGTGAACTAGTAATAATAGGATTATTAGTTCCAACTCTTTGACTTTCTTTACATGATCCTAACTAAACTGGTGAGGAACCATATTTCTTAAACGAACCATTATGGAATTATGAATTTTAACATTTTGATGTTTTATAATCTGATAAATATGGAATTATCAGCTTATTATTGTCCATATTTTTAAAATTGATTGTATACACACTTCAACTCTTATTTATATCTATAGCATTGTTATAGAACTAGTAGAACCTGCTTCACATATTTGTGTTATTTCCTTCCTTCTCCAGATGCGCCAGGAGAAAGAAGATAATATCTCTTCCCTACTAGAGCACAAAAACCACTCATCTGTTTGTATATGTGACCGTATGGGTAGAGATTAAGCCATATGGGAGCAAGGAGTGGTGCTTTTCAATTTTCTATATTGTCGTGTGTACCATAAACATGTAAAACACCCTCATATTAATAATGATTAAAAGTTATGTTATTCCGCATTAGCTTTAATTCATTTATTTAGGAGTACTTCTTGTTTATTCGTACCAAAAAGAAGGGTGTGGCACAAATATAATTACTCCTTTAAGTATGTTTCATAAATTCATTATGATGTCAGATCTATAATCTCTCTTTGAAACTGTGACTTAAAAAATCATCGTCATCTCTCTCTCTCTAAAATAAATTTACACCATCGCATTGAGATTATTCCGTTAAAACTTTCAGCCAAAAACTTCCAACTATGAAAGACTCAGCTATATCCACTTATCCTGAATCTGAAGCGCGGAGAACATCTGCTAAGGGGAAAATAAAAAAATGCAAATAATGAATAATAGAACTTGACTGACTTGATTATTTGTAGTCTCATTATTGGGACTGTTTCAGAGGAAACATTGATTCATGTTGTCGTATTAAACATTAAAGTCAAAATATGATCTCATCTCGAAGAGATTTATCTCCAAGAAACCAAAGAAAAATAGTTACAACTGAAAATAGAACTCCATGTTCCAAAGAAAGATTCAATTTCTTTAGATGGTTATTTGACGAAGTTTAAAAAAATATATGGTAATCTTGCTACAATTCAAATTCTTGTATTTGATGAAGATAACATAATGTAATTGTCTCATTGTCTTAGCAAAAAATATGACGTGATTGTGATTTTTATGATTTCCAAACCCCTATTTCTTATTTTTTCACAACTTGTATCTGTACTTCAAATTTTTTATTTAAGTAATGCATTAACAAAAAATCATACAACAAAGGATACAAATCCAATCTTTCGTTTTATGGCACACGCGTAGTCTGGAAAAAAATTAATTCACAAACAACCGAGGGCGAGGACTATCAAATTTCAATTATAAAGGCAAATGATTTATTCTTGCTGGACAACATGAAAAGAACGCACGAGGGTAGTAGTCTTCTTTACCCACCTAAATTCACACCATTCATACTATCCCCCTCTCTATTACCATTCCAATCCCAGGACCCTTAACCAATGATCAACCTATGCTAACCCATAGACAAATACAACATCCCAATACTTCCCATGCCTTGTTAATGCTCCTGCCCATTGACCTATCCAAACCTAAAACCATTCAAGTAACCCTTAGTTCCCCTCACTGGATCTCGATAATACATAAAGAACTTGTCTCGCTCCACTCTAACCATTCATGTACCCTCGTTCCTCTTGAATTCTATATGAACATTCTTAGGATTCCGAAGAAATTATTCTATTTCTTCCAAAATAAGATGATTAATCATCTGCTTCTCATATTCCTTGAATATCCAGGATATTGAGGAATACCCAAAAAGGCATTTCGGGAATGAGTCTGATTCTATCTCAATTTGTTCCATTTGAAGAAAAGGAAGGAACCCTAAAGAATTGATCTTTCTTTTAGGCGTTTAATCTCTCTTTAATTGATCAATGGGTGATATTAAAAATACTCATTACTAATAAAATCCAAATGATCTTTGGATTGATCAGAATATCCTTTTAATTGGATAGTTTCCCTTACTTGAACGAAACTAGATCTTGTGGAATCATATTAAATATTTGACAATACATTCCGTACCTTGATAAAAAACCGATCATTGTGTACCAACGACACACTGCCTAACCAAATGAAATTCTCTCTTGATACCTTCCTAAAAAAATCCAATTCGGGCAGATTCTTCCCCCAACTAACAAAGATATCTTGGCAAAATTTTCACATATGAAATTGAGCACAATTTTGTAAAGAAATTACCCACCTATTTCTCGCCATATTAAATGCAAATGGTCACATTGAATGTTTTAAAGAATGTGTGGTTGCTCGGGGATATAATTGGTTACTGGGATTGGATTATTTGGAAAATTTTAGTCTCTTCATTAAACCACTAACTATTGGGTTGTTTCTCAATATTATAATATCTCAAAATAGGGAGTTTCACTAATTGGATATAGAAAATGTATTTTTGCATCATTCATTCAAGGATGTTATCTATATGGAACAAATGCTCGGGTTTTTTGATTCCAAGTTTCCTGATCATGTGTACCTAGTTCATCATGCTATTTATGGCCTCAAACAAGCTCCCCACGCATGGTTTGATCAGCTCAGTTGGTTTTTGCTCCATCTCGGGTTCTTTTGAAGTCAAGAAAATTCTTCCTTACTTATTTTTAAATTTAATACTATTACTATACTTCTACTAGTGTACGTTAATAACATAATTTAAACAAGAAATAATGACACTATAATGTCTTGCCTTACTATGCAGCTTGGTTCCGAATTTGCACTAAAGGATCTTAGAGATCATCATTATTTCTTGGGAATTAAAGTTGTTCGCACTACCAAAGGCATGTTTCTTTCTCAACACAAGTATGCCACCAATATTCTCATTCGAACCTTCACTCTTACATCCAAACGAGTTTTTACTCCTCTTTCGACTAAGATCAATTTGAAGGTGGATGGATGAACTCCTATTAATGCAATGGAATATCGTAACATCTGGCACTTCAATATCTCACTCTAACCCACCCAGATCTTTGCCATGTAGTTGACTTGCTTTCCAATACACGAACACTCCAGGGAACCTACACATGTAACTTGCTATATCAATGACACCACAAACCATGGGATTCGAATCTTTTCTCACTTCTCCTTTAGTTTAAATTCATTTTTCAATGCTGACTGGGAGGGTTGCTCAGACACATGTCGTTTTACCAGTGGGTCTTGTTCATTTCTCACTGCCAATTATTTATCATGGTCTTTAAAAAATTTGAATCCGAATACCGTGCCGTTTCATCAACTATGGCTGACTTAACATGGGTCACTTATCTTCTTAGAACATTACTGCTATCTCCATAACAACCAATCCATCTTTTCAGGCCCACACTAAACATATAGAACTTGACCTTCATTTTTTTGTGAAACGGTTGCGTGTGGATCTATGGCCAACATTTATTTTCCTTCCACCCATCAATTGTCAGATATATTTGCCAAATCATTACCTAAGGATATTTTCAAGAACTTAATTCCCAATCATAGGGTGTCCTCGAATGCCCACTCTAGCTTGTTGGGGAGTAATAAAGCATGAGTTCCAATATATCCAGATGAGTGTAACCCACCAAATAAAATAGTTTGAATTCTTCAAACTGTACACCCATTATCTGTGTGTGATGGACAAATTCAAAGAGAGCTCACCACCTCTCACGGACTCTGAAACAAACTTCATGTACACTCAACATTTCCATGTTGCTTGTCTTTGATGTTATCTTGTAATCTATACATAATGTGGTTTATTTTTAGTAAATTACCATCTAGTTTTAGTCACAAATATAATTCTTCCTTTTAGTCTATTTCGTAAAGTGTTTAAGCACTACGTGGTATTTAAACTGTGGTGGTTGGGGTAGCATAAGGTGGCGCTTATGGAGGCAGCAGTGGTGTGGGTGGGGGTGGTAAAGTCGGGAGGAGGATGGGGAGGCGAGTTGGTGATTATTTCAAAAACAAATTTTCATTATACTATAAAACTCTACTACCTCTATTTCAAATTAGAAGTCATGCTTTCCTTTTCAGGACATTCAAAATTAAGTGTTCACTTATTTTTTGGTGTAATCAACTAATTTTATTCTTTTATATTTTAGAGGTCTTCATTTTTGTCATTGAATGAGTATATCATTAAAACAGTCATTTTTAGGCCAAAAATATCTATTTGAAATAAACCAAATAAAAACATTCTATTTTTTTCTTTATAGAATAATTGAAAACTAAAATGATGTAAACAATTTTATTTTTTGAAAAAGAAATTATTTTTTAATGTGTTTTTTATTTTTTATATATACAAAATTTTCCTACATCTAAACATGGCGCAAGCCTTATATTTAATTTTAAACTCTTTTTATATGTTCTCATAAAACTAATTTATTGTTTCTTTTCTTTTAGAACATTTTTTTATCAAAGGCATCCCATGCACTAAGGCCACCCACAACGGGATACTTTAAAATTATGGGTTTAAGGTGCGAAAACTGATTTGGATTCAAAGTGACATCCGTTAAATTTTTGGGGGAACGTGGGACTTATGGACATTTGGGAGGGTTTAAACTACAAATGGGTAAAAGATCCCCAGCTGTCTTACAAATGTGTAACATTTCCATGTTTGTTACACACATGGAAATGTTCCACAGTTGTAAGGAAAACGACTCTACTTTTCAATTACAATCCATCGTTGCAAATCCTTCCATCATCCACTATTCTAACCGTTTATATATACTACCCTTATTAACACTTCAACCCACACAAATTCATCCTCTCTCACTCTCAGTAATACTTCCTCACTAAAAAATTCATCACTTGATTTTCTTTATATTTTGTGGCAATATTAAATATTCGTATATTATTTACAGCAACGGGTTTGTTATAAAATTAAAAATAAGATTTACAGATGAAAAAGAAAAACCTATTCCCGACAATTGGCACCATCAGACACCCCAATGAGAGATCGTGTATCGCAATCGATGTCAATTATTTGGTGAGGATCGACATGTCACTATCAAAATTGTCATCATGCTAGCATAAAAAAAATGTTGATTTTACATGAGCGGTAATATCCATAGAGCGTGGGATATTTATTCCCAAATTCAAGGTATCGAACAAGTGAAAAAGTGGAGTGATATGATCGGATCTTTTTTCATTTTTGCCCAAGAATTCCCTAATTCACATAGCAAATTAGTGGATTGCCTAGCATCCCGATGGTCTTCCGAGACCGATATGTTTCATTTTGCGTATGTTGAGGTTATGATATAGATTTTGTTCATTTAACATGTACATATTTAATGAATTTTTTGATAAGTAGTACACGAAACATTTCATTTCAAATTAAAATTTGAATAAAAAAAATTATTTATATTTTATAGGAATTACAATAGGTGTGGGAGACACATTGCCTCCATTTCCAATGGAATCCACGAAGACTGTTGATACATTTATTGAAACATATTTTCTCGATATTAATAATTATCACATTTTTATAGAAATACGCACGCAATTTTTTGTTAAAAATAATTATAAAAATGGTTGAATACAAGGGACAATAACTGTTATCATTTAAAACTGGTATTGGGGTGATTTTAGGTCTTAAGTAGTAAATACCAATAATAAACTATAACAAATATGAAATAAATAGTTTGAAAATTTAGAGAAATGAGAGATAGAGAAAGAAATAAAACGTTTAACATGGTTCAGCCCAATGAGGTGCCTACATGAACAAGTGTAAGTATACCTTTTATTAGGAGATGGTACAAGCTCTCAAGAATCTCTTTAGGGTTTAGAGTATGTAATTTTCTCCATGTTCTAGCTATGGGGTATGGTATGCTATTTATAATAGGGGTAAGAGGAAGAAGAGGTGGAATGCCATTATAAATCAGTCAGTTACACCTTTTTACATTTGTGATGACAACTAATCATGAGTTAACTATAGATAGATGGGAGGTTTAATCCCCATTCATTTATATAAAGAGATTGTGTGTATTTGCATGTGTATCTCACATGTAAGCCCTAACAGTCTAACTTATTGATGGCCGGTTAACATTCTAATGATCGTCCATCCTGCCAACCATTGAGAGAATATCGAGTCGACTAAGATAGTGATTTGATGACAATGACCAAATGAGTATTTTATGATGCCAGGTATCCTAATTTCACGACTCTAGGTCGTACTCTAGTTTTACGATACAAAAAAATCCTTTAATACTCCATCCCTTCACTCCACCAGCCATTACTGACATCCACTGATCATTAGACTAGAAATCGTTCTTAAAAGAATGTTCCAGCGTGTTGGATTGGAAAAGTAGGGGCTCAGTGTTTTATCGATTAGGTCCCCGAGTGGTGTGGGTCTTTATCAAAGATATTCTAGAAGATCCATAGATCACTAAGAAAGATTCTCGAAGTCATGGACTAGTGTACGAAGATCAATGAGCGTTGAGTAGAGTTCCTAGGAAAATAGATCAACACAAAATAATGAAGAAGAAACTAAAACCATATCGGCCAAGGCTAATCCAGATTACCAGTCGTGGAAGGTCTCAATCCAATGATTGCAGGATCATCTGGGGGAGATAACCAAGTCAATAAATCTCTTGCATAGGAATTTTGTAGAAGGATCACATTTCACAACTTTAATTACAAATTGCCCCATACCTTCCAAGTTCAAGACACCTGTGATAACTCAAAAGTATGAAGGAAAAATTGATCCAGTACTACATGTGGAACAATACAAATCTTTTGCCGATATTTATTCAATCCCTAATGAGACGCATTATCAAACATTCTCTAGTACTATCACTGGGTTGGCACAGATCTGGTACAATGTCCTTACACAAGGGAAAATCTCTAACTTTTAATAGTTGGTTGATTTTCTCATCAGTAAATTTTTCTTTAGAGTTAATCTATCCAAAAGTGTAGATCGTTTGCTAAGTGTTCTCTAGAGAGTTGGGGATACCAATCACGAGTACATAACCCGATTTAATAGAAAAAAGTTAGAGATTATTGACTACGATGAGAATACGGTGATTGCCTCTTTGATGATTGACATGATACTCGAGAAGTTGTACTATGGACTAGCTAAGGAGACGCCGAAGAGTATGATCAAACTACTAGTTAAAATAGGTAAAATTATAAACGCCGAGGAGACTATGATTAGTAAGGAGACCAACAAATCCAAAACGATTTCAATAAGAACTCTGAGAAAAAAGATAAAAAGGTGGAGAGGACAAAAAAGATATGACGAGTACACCCTTTTGACCGTTGGTTTTCACTATATTCTGGAAAAAATCCATAGGAGTAGAGACCTGAAATGTCCTACAAAGCTAAAATCTCTTTCAACCTAAAGAGATAAAAGAAAATATCGGGAGTTTCATAAAACTGATAACTTCATAGCCCTGAAGAACAAGATAGAAAACCTATTTCAAAGAGGGAAATTGTTAAAATTTATGGATAAGGGAGGCCAAACAAATCATATGGATGAGAATGAATGTAGAAGACTATCGGCCCTTGTAGAAAGGGAGACGAAAATAAAAGAGGTAGGGATAGAGACTCCGAAGATGATCTGGATCTATTGAGAGGACATAGGAAGCCAGAGCGCGAGGTAAAAATGATCTCTTTAGGATGTAACTTTATTAGAGGAGGTGAAGTAGGCAGAGGAGATGAAATGACAGAGAGGAAAGCCTACCTCAATAAAGCCAAAGTCAGTGCTTATGTTCGACACTTCAACTTATCTAGTAATGTAAACACACACATAAGGAAAGTAAACAAAGACTGTTTAGTGGCGGTATTCTTCAAATATGGTCTGTAAGGAATGATTTATCCTCATGATAATCCTCTAGTTGTCACGATGATGGTTCACTAAAGAAAGTTGGCTAGAGTTTTGGTTGATAATGGTAGTTCGATTTAGTTTTATTCTATAAATTCCTTAGAGGTTTAGGATTGCGAGATAGAAAACTTCAAGCTCTTAATATGTCCCTTATTAGTTTTTGAGGAGAAAAAGTATCTCCTCTAGGAATAACTAGTCTGGAAGTTGTGATTGGTACATGGCCTACTTGTCGAACTGAGAAGATCAATTTCTTCATCTTATACAAGAATTTTACCTCATCGTATAATATTATCCTCGATAAGGTTTGACTGAAAAACTTCTAAGAAGTACCATCTATTGTACACCAATGTTTAAAGTTCCCCATTCATTATGGAGTCGGCATGATTTAAGGGAATCAAATTAAAGCCAGAGAGTATTACTACACTTTAGCTAACCAGGAGGAATAAACTGGTCAAATGGAAAGTTATGGAAGCGGTAGAATCAATTATCCTGGATGATGAACTTTGAGAGAAAATAACAAATATTGGCTCATCAACGCATCCTACCATTAGAAAGGAGTTGGTGGATTTTCTCAAGCAACAAAAAGGTCATTTCTTGGAGTCATAAAGATATGTCGGGGATTGATTCGGAGTTCATATGTCATGAACTTAACATAGTTAAGGATTCCAAGCTGATCAAATAAAAATAATGTGTCTTCATCCGGGGAAAGAACATGGTTATATAAGAAGAAGTGGAGACTATATAGAAAGAAATCATTATTGAGGATGCCAAGTACCAAGAATGTTTATCTAATATAATGATGGTTAAAAATTTTAATAACAAATGGCGTATGCATGTTGACTAAATAGATTTGAATAATGCCTACCCAAGAGACCATTATCCTTTACTTAGGTTTGATTAATTGGTCGACGCAGCTGTTGGGCATGAACTACACAATTTCATGGATGCATACTCAGGCTATACTCAAATCAAAATGAAACCATAGGATAAGGAAAAGACTTCAATTTTAATCCATTGAGGTACCTATTATTACAACATTATGCCTTTTGGGCTTATGAATGTTGGGCTAACAAACCAAAGGTTGGTGAAAAAGTGTTTGAAGAGAAGATCATCAGGAAGATGGAGGTATTCGTCGACGACATTCTTAGCAAGATAAAGATAACCACCAAATATATCAAAGACTTGGGTCAGATGTTCAACCAATTAGACAAACATATAATGAAGTTTAAACCATCTAAATGGGTATTAGGAGTATGTGAAGTAATATTCCTTGGTTTCATAGTAAACCAAAGAAGAATTGAGGCAAATCTAGATAAGATCCATGCACTGATCATCATGCAGTCTCCAACAAGCAAGAAATATGTACAAAAGTCAACAGACAAGGTAACAGTGCTAATTCGATTCGTTTTGCGAGATACAAACATATGCCTCCATTTCTTTAAGGTAATACGAAAGTAATTTGAATGGAACAAGGACTGTGAGATCGGATCCTTGGAATTAAAGAAATCTCCAGTATCCCCGCTCTTATTAACAATACCTATCATGGGTGAGAAACTGTACTTATACTTAGTTGTATATGAGTCGACAGTTAGCTCGGGCTTGGTCCAACTAGAAAATAGGGTGCAAAAACCTGTGTACTAAGTAAGAAAAGCACACCGAGGAGTAGAGATCTGATATCCAAGGCTGGAGAAACTAACCTTAGCTCTAATTAGAGATTCTCAAAGATTGAAGTGGTATTTCCATTCTCACGCCATTGTAGTTTATACAAACCTACCACTCCAATAAGTCATTCTTAAACCTGATAAATTCGGTAGGCTGATGGCTTGGGCTGTAGAATTAGGAGAGTATGACTTACAATAGGAACTAAAAAAGGTTATAAAGGGACTAGTCATGGTTGAATTCATTACAAAGTTTATATATGAAGAAAAACTCATTGACTAGACTTCTAAGGAAGAGATTTCATGTAAGGACACAAATTTCTAATTGAGTCTTATATCGTGTTTGCTCAATTCCGAACAAAAACAATTGAGTCATAGGATAGAGTTCATGTGTATCCATTCAAGCCTATGATGTGTTTGTTGAAGACGTAGCGATCAGATGTGTAAAGCTTCATCATTGTCGAGTTTCAAGGGCCATGTTTCTATGTTAACAATAATTGATTCCAAAGTCTTCAAAAGGTATGAATGCATTTATATATTTATAGGGAGGCTTGGAATGATTTTATAATGGGTATAATTTTATTTTAAAAAGAATTTTATCTTTAGAAGGCTACTTTAGAACTTTGTATAAAAAGTTTTTGGGCTTAATATGCAAAATTGGCCTTATATCATTTCGTTCGATATTTTCGTTCGAACGAGAATTTCGTTCGAACGAGTTTGCTAACTATTTTTCCCATTTTCGCCACTGGAACATCGTTAGATGTTCGTTCGAATGAGTCTTCGCTCGAACGAAAATGTCATTCCAACGATATTTTTGACGGGAAATTTTTTGGCAGTTTTTACCCGACTTTCCCACTAGTTTACCCATTAACTTCCTACTAGACTTATTTAGTGCGGTAACCTCTTTTGAAAAACTAACTTTTGAGATTTTCTAAACATATTTGAGAGAAAATTTTAGAGAAAAAGTTTCTTAGTTCAAAAGTTCATTGTTTATTGTATTTTGTGTAACCATGGTCTAATTTCTATAAAAACACTTACACCCATAGTTTATTTTATTTTATCCAAGTATCACTGCACATATATCTATTTCTTGGATCTTGTTATTTTTCACCATTGGTTCATGTCTACCAACATAGGGAGAAGATTGGGTTTACTTCTACAACCCACAAAGAAGAAGACATTTAATTTTTCCTGCGGCTCTCTCATACGGTGAATGGCACCGTGTGTGGTTCACAGGGTTTCAAAAGTTACATTGGTGTATTCCAAGGTTCCAGTGGAGTCTGGGAGTGTCGACTAAGCAGAGGTTGGTACAAGAAGACGCGCCAGCGGCTTGAAGAAGTCGAGTCAAATCGAGTTGAGTAAGCCATTTTTCTTGTACCTGTAAAAATTCCATACTTGGTGGACTTAAGGCTAGGGTCGTCCGAGATTTTTTCCACTTGTCATTATCAAAATTGGCATCAGAGTCGGAGAGCTATTTTATTGAGTTAAGGTCCTTTTTAGATTTTTGGTTAAAAATAGAATTTTCCCCATTTTCAAAATTTCCTATTTTCAATGGTTCTAATTACACATAATGGAAAGCACGTATGCGTTCGTCACTTAGGTCTATCGATGAGAGGGTTTGGTTGTCAGTTTTTAATGGGTGGTCACCACCCACACATTTGGTAGACAATGAGCGTGTTCCCAAACCCGCAGATAAATGGAATGAGAATGAATTTAAACTTGAAAACTTTAATTCTCGAGGCTTAAATGCTTTGTTTAGTGCGGTCACACCGGATGAATTTCGACGAATCATTACGTGTGAAATCGCTAAGGAAACTTAGGATATTTTACAACTCACTCACAAGGGAACAAGTGTCATAAAATCTTCTAAACTCAAAAACCTCACCACTCAATTTGAAACCATCAAAATGAATGAAAAAGAAACATTCGATGAATTTTATACTAGACTCTCTGATATAGTAAATTCTTCATTTAATTTAGAAGAGAAAATACCCGATGAATGAGTTGTAAAGAAAATTCTTAGGTCCCTACCCGATAGATTTATCCCTAAGGTGACTGTTTTAAATTCTTTACCCACCTTTCACTCTACCAAACTTGAGTAACTAATAGGTGATTTGCAAACTTATGAACTAGATATGTTCCCCTCCAAAAATAAAAAGAAAATTGATAAGGGCATCGCTTTGAAAGCCCGTAAGGAGGAAAAATAATTTGTAGATGACGAGAGTGACAGTGACTCGGAAGATATGGGTATGTTTGCTAGGAAGTTTAATAAATTTCTTAAATTTAATAAAGATAAATTTAAAAATGATTTTAAGAAATTTGAAAAATCGAAGCATGACAAAGATGAAAAGATCCCTAAAACTTTTAATGAACATTTACACGGGGACAAGTCGAATAGGTGTTATGGCTGTGAGGGTTATGGCCATAGGGCCTTTGAGTGCCCCACTAAACTAAGTAGAGAGGGTAAGAAACAAATTTCCTACAATAAAACCCTTAGTGATAGTTATAAGGAAGAGGGACCCAATTCCCCCATTGATCGCAACTTTATCGCATTCATAACTAGTTATGTAAGTGATAGTGAGAAATCATCCAATGATGACATCCTAATACATAACACTTCCGAGGCCTTTTTTTGTGAATCTCTAAAAGATGATGGTAGTGAGAGTGGAGTAGAGAGAGAGAGTGTGAAAATGAAGAAGAGGTGGATGCGAGTGAACTTCAAATAGCTTTTCAAGAATTATATGTCAAATCTATAAAATTAGAAAGGCAAAATTTGAAGTTAGAATCTAGGTTTAGAGAGTGTGCCAATTCGTTGACGAGAGTGTGTTAGTTGAAGACCTTAGGACATGAGAGCGAGCTCTTCAAGAGAAGCTCAAGACTGTAGAAGGCGAGAGATATAGCCTTAAGGGCTTAATGGAATCCTTGAAAAAGGAGCTTCTCGTGTTTGAATAGCACAATGTTTTATTAGAGTCTCACATTTTAGATTTAGAAAATAAATTAAAAGACTCTAGTAAAGTCAAGTTTGATTTGGATTGTCGTTCGAAAAAATTAGATAAAATACTAGGAACGATCCAAATTAAAAATGACACGTGTGGTTTAGACTTCGATACTTTTAATGAGTCTACTGATAAAGTGAAAACTAATATTTTAGGATAATCTTCTAGGATCAATGTTATAGATCATTTCGTAGGTAAGTCTTTTCACCGAGTCTTTAGGTGCTCATATTGTGATAAAAAATGTCATCTTAGAAAGTTTTGTTTTGATCTTAAACGAGGTCCTAGAAAATCCCACCGTAAGGCAACCAAGGTGGCCAAAATTCCTATATCATGAGATCGTCATTCATTATTAGTTTGGGTTAGGAGATCCAACTTGGTAGATTTACGAGATATGATTTTTTATTCTCATTTACTTTCACATGATTCCTCACTTACTAAATCTAAAGGTTGAATGTGTTAGTTTTGTTTGCATACATTAACTTTTGTGCTTCTTGCTATATTATCAAGCTAATTGTATGTTTGTTTATCACTTTCTAGTCATTTCTATATCACATATCTCATGCTAGAATTATGATGTTTTCTTATAATTTGTATTATAGTCCTTTTATTTTAGTTTGCATTAAATGAAAAATACAAAAAGATTTTTGTTTATCATTTGTGTTTTATCTTGAGTTATTTAGGCTTAATTAAATATACAAAAAGATTTTTGTTTGTCTTTTGAGTAAATATTTTTGTTTGTTTAGTTAAAAATTTCAAAAACTCTAAAAGATTTTTTTTTGTGAATATTTTAGTTTGACACACTTTATGTGGCATATACTTGTGTTTGAATCCATTATTTTTCACCTCCATGTGGCTAAAAATTTTGGTTAAGATTATCAATCCTTACAATGTTCTTTGTCATGCTTGCATGGAGTAGTTGGATTTTGTGTTGCCTAACGGATTCAATTTTTATATGTCTCTATTCACACATGCACGAGCTCATTTGAAATTTAAATGTCACATGTATAATTTAGCTAAGTGAGATGTTCTCCCATCAATTTAGTCATCTATATTTTTCTATGACTATGGAGGATTTGTACATGTAATAACTGTTTCCCGGATGTAAAAATAGAAAAATATGTTTATCCGGTGTAGGAGTTTATCAATGGAATCGGGCTGCGAAAGACAAAATTACTTTGCGTGAAAAGACACCATTGAATTTTAGGCCTTAAAATTATGGCATTAAAAAATATTTGCCAAGGTCGAATTTGTTTAGTTAATATGTTCAAAAGAAAAAGAAAATTATGAGGAGTTTGGTTGGATATATTAACGGGTTTGCACAATGACTTTGAATCCTAGTTAAACTTTTATTATCATGACTCTATTGGTTTGTAGAATCATCAAAATTCTAGGCTTATGTGCATTGTGTATATTTTTTCATTGAGTTCAATTTATATTGTCACATGAGGCTATATCTAAATGTAATAAAGTTTATCAATCAAATGATAACTCCGTGAACATGTTCAAAGTGATTGGGTCGAAATTTAATTGTTACTAGTTCACAACCCTAGACTTTCCTTTACCACATATATTTGGACACATTTTTGCCATACGAGTGTGAAAATCTCAATGTACTTTGTGTCATGTCTAGGGTTTATACCTAAGTATATGTGCGTGTACATTAATGATATTTATTATGTACTCATATACGTGGTATTTTTTTGTCTTTGTCTTGCTTTCTAATCCATCCATGCTTCTAATTCGTAATTGGTATCTATCATGTTGCTTATTTTGGTTGATATCAAATGCTTAGTATCATTTGTATCAAATTGGTATCATTTTTTTCATCGTATTTGGTATCCTTTATTATTTGTATGGATTAGTTATGATTTTGTTGCCCATATGCTTTCATGCTCCTATCACCTTATGCCTCATCTTGTTTAATTAGTTCTTTTATCCTTTGCCTATTCCTGAACAAAAAGGGGGAGAATGATAGGGGGATAAATGGTATCTAATCCTATTATAATCATATCTTAGTTTAGGAGATTTAACTTAGGGGTAGAGCGCTATCTTCTTAGGTTGATCATAGTTGATAAAAGGGAGAATTAATTTAGGGGGGGGGGGTATTTAATTTCATTGAATTTAATTCCTTGATATTCCCTATGCGTTTAATGTTTGCTTAAGTGTGCAGGGATTCTTTTAGCGGAAACCTTTCATCGGTAAATCTATTTATTCTTGGGTTTTGAGTCAAGTTATGTAATTTTATTGTTAGGTGGGATGTTTTTAGTCTAGTAGAGCTTGACGGCCCTTTAGGATTTTTTTTTGGTTTTTGCCCCGGAATAGCCAAAGGGGGAGTTTTGTAAGGACACAAATTTCCAATTGAGTCTTATGTAGTGTTGGCTCAATTTTGGAAAAAAATACTTGAGTCATAGGATAGAGTTCATTTGTATCCATTCAAGCGAATGATGTGTTTGTTGAAGACGTAGCGACCAGATTTTTAAAGCTTCATCATTGCTGAGTTTCAAGGGCCATGTTTCTACGTCAACAACAATTGATTCCATAGTCTCCAAAAGGTATGAATGCATTTTTTTATATATATAGGGAGGCTTGGAATAATTTTATAATGGGTGCAATTTTATTTCAAAACAAATTTTATTTCCAGAAGGCTACTTTAGAACTTTGTATAAAAAGTTTTTGGGCTTAATATGTAAAATTAGACTTCTGTCATTTCGTTCGATATTGTCGTACGAACGAGAATGTCGTTCGAATGAGAATTTCTTTCGAATGAGTTTGCCTACGAATTTTACCATTTTCGCCACTAGAAAATCATTAGATGTTCGATCGAACGAGACTTCGTTTGAATGAAAATTTCGTTCGAACGACATTTTTGGTGGGAATTTTTTTGGCAGTTTTTACCTCACTTTCCCACTAGTTTACCCACTAACTTCCTACCAGATTTATTTAGTGCGGTAACCTCTTTTGAAAAACTAACTTTTCAGATTTTCTAAACACATTTGAGAGAACATTTTAGAGAAAAAAGTTTCTTAGTTCAAAAGTTCATTGCTTAGTGTTTTTGGTGTAACCATGATCTAATTTCTACCAAAAAACTTACACCCATCGTTTAGTTTGTTTTATCCCAGTATCTCTCAACATATATCTATTTCTTGGAGCTTGTTATTTTCCACCATTGGTTCATCTCTACCAACATAACGAGAATTCTAGGTTTAATTATACATCCCACGAAGAAGAAGACATTTGGTTTTTTTCGCGGCGTTCTCATACGGTGAAAGGCACCGTGTGTGGTTGACGGGTTCCGAAAGCAACATTGGTGGATTTCAAGGTTTCGGTGGAGTTCGAGATTGTCGACTAAGCAGAGGTTGGTACAAGAAGACACGCCAGGGGCTTGAAGGAGTCGAGTCGAGCCGAGTAAATCATTTGTCTTTTACATGTAAAAATTCCATACTTAGTGGACTTAAGGCTAGGGTCGTCAAAAGGTTTTCCCATTTGGGTTTTCCTTATACATCGGTGCGTCGTGTGATATTGTTTATTTTATCTTTCTTAAAACACTTAGAATGCATGCTTAGGTTAACAAGATAAAACTTGTTTATTATTACACGTATTTAATTTGGTGCTATAATTAGTTTGGGTTAAATTTAAGTTAAGTCAATTCAAGTCGGTAATTTAATTTGTTAAATTTGATTTGGCCTAATTTGGTAATATTGAAAATATTATGTAGGCAAATTTTAGGACTTGTGTTAAATTAAATTTGGGCTAAAAGTAAATTTCTCATTGTTTGTGTTATTTTTGTTTGTGAGAAAATACATATAGTGGTTTATGTGAATTTTGTGTGTGTGTGTGTTCACCATAATTCACTTATTTAGATTTAATTTTAATTTTTTTAAAATTAAAATTTGTGTTTAATTTAATTTTTCATTTTTTGAAGAAAAGAAAATGAAATAAATTTGGAAAATTAAATTATTATGTTGAACCATATTTATTCCGCATCTTTTGGAAATTAAAATTTTTAGAATATAAAATGCGGGGTACTCGGGATTGTCGACTAAGCAGAGTTTGGTACAAGAAGACGCGCCAGCGGCTTGAAGGAGTCGAGTCAAGTTAAGTTGAGTAAGTCATTTTTCTTGTATGTGTATAAAATCCATACTTAGTGTACTTAAGGATAGGGTCGTCCGAGATTTTTTCCATTTGGATTTTCCTCGTACATCGGTGCGTCGTGTGATATTATTTATTTTATCTTTCTTAAAACACTTAGAATGCATGTTTAGGTTAACAAGATAAAATTGGTTTATTTATCACACGCAATTTTTTTGGTGCTATAATTATTTTGGGTGAAATTTAAGTTAAGTTAATTCGAGTCGGTAATTTAATTTGTTAAATTTGATTTGGCTTAATTTTGTAATATTGAAAATATTGCGTAGGCAAATTTTAGGACTTGTGTTAAATTAATTTTGGGCTAAAAGTAAATTTCTCATAGTTAACATCATGTGTTATTTTTGTTTGTGAGAAAATCCATATATTGGTTTGTGTGAACTTTTTGTGTGTGTGTGTTTACCATAATTCACTTATTTAGATTTAATTTTAATTTTTTTATTAAAATTTGTGTTTAATTTAATTTTTCATCTTTTTAAGAAAAGAAAGTCAAATAAATTTGGAAAATTAAATTGGTGTGTTGAACCATCTTTATTTCGAATCTTTAGGAAATTAAAATTTTGAGAATTTTCAAATACGGGGTACTTTTCATTATCATTTCACTAAGGGAAACGACAAGGCAGACTTATACCGAAGAGCGCTCATCTTGACGCAAAGGGCATGTTTCTTTGGAAGAGAGCTCACTACTTCAACCAAATGAGCAGACTCCTATGGGAGATATCCCACTATCAATCCATCCAATTAGCTTACCAATATACTATAATCATTGGCTAAATAAGGGAAAGTAGCTCGCAATCTGGAGCAATAGAAAAAAGTGTTCAATTACAGGACCCTAATGGAAGGAGATTTGAAAGAAAATCCTCCTATTTAGAAGATGTAAGTAGACGACTCATCATTGCTCTAGTAGTGGAACAGGCTTGATAGTTACCATGCCAAATAACATTAACATAGAATATGCCCTTAGATTCCAACTTGAGGACTCCAATAATAAGGCAGATCATGAAGCACTCATAGTGGGGTTTGGCCTAGCTTCATCACTTGGCACCGAGAAAATACAGGCACATAGTAATTCTCAACTAATAGTGAACCAAATACTGGGAGTTTATGGGGCAAGAGATGAGTCTATGGAAAAATACCTAACTAAAATGAAAAAGTTGATATCAATGATTTTCGCAATCAAGATTATCAGGATCCCCAGGGCTGATAATGCTTGAGCAGACACACTTTCTTGGCTAACGTCTGCCACTAGAACACAACTAGGAAGACTGATCCCAATAATAATCCTCCAACGTTGGAGCGAAGACGAAGAGACTACCAATATAATTTAATTACACTTAATCCTATCATGGATGGATACAATATGAAGTTACTAAATAAAAGGATTTATTCCAATAGACCCTAAGGAAGGCAGGAGACTCATATACAAAGTAGCACCATATGTCCTGAAAGTGGAGGATCTTGTATAAAAGAGGGTTCATCATTTCTTTACTCTAATGTGTCCAGGATAAGGTCATCATCTTGATAAAAGAAATATATGAAGGTTCCTATGGATCACACTTAGCAAGAAGAACATTGGTCAAGCGAGTAGCCACACAAGGCTACTCTTGGACCATCATGAAATAAAATTATGTGGGCTATGCAAGGAGACATGATAAGTTCTAGAAATAAACCATAATCTATTAAGGACCAGGGGTTTCACTCGCACTGAGGCCCTTTTTTATGTGGGGCATTGACTTGATTAACCCCCATAAAAAATAAGAGGAAGGTTGAAATACCTAGTCATGGTAGTTTACTAATTCGAGAAATGGGTGGAGGCTGAACCTCTAGTGGAAATGCCATATAAAAAGGTCTTTCATTTTATTTGGAAGAACATAATTTTTTATTATGGGACTCCATGTGCCTTCATCGACTACCACGACACGTAGTTTGATAACTAAGAATTTTAATACTATTGTGTTTGCTCCCAAATCCAAAAACTACATGCCTCACTTGATCATCCACAGTGTAACAGGCAGACTAAAATTAAAAAAAACTCTGCTCGACGGAATAAATAATAGATTGGATTATGCCAAAGGAAACTTCATCAATGAACTCTAAAATATACTTTCGGCATATAGAACAAGATCGATAATAGCGATCGACGAGACTCCCTACATGTTGTCCTTCAGGATAGAAGTAGTGGTCCCAACATAAATTCATTTTCCAAGTCACCGGGTGCCCAATTTTGACTCACCGAAGAGAGACGTCATGAGGAGGTTAGATTTGAACCTAGTGAAAGAGGTTAGAGAGCACGCAGAGGTTCGGGTGGCAGCCATATATAGATGGCCGCTCGATTTTATAACAGAAGGGTGAAGTAGAGCAATCTGAAAGAGGGAAACTATGTGTTAAAGAAAGTATTTTAGAAAGGGAACTAATTATATACCAATTGGTATGGTCAATATCGAATTTCTCCTATTGTCCGACTAGGGACTTACAAAATTAAAAAACTAGAAGGGGAACAGTTCAAGAACCCTTGGAATGAAGGACTTTTAAAGAAGTACTATAAATAATCACACGAAATGTAATTTATTTTTTAATTCCTTATAACTTATTTTTAGCAATCAATAAAGATTGTTCATTCCCAATGGATATTATCTCTCTTTTTATGTTTTTTTTTGTCGATATGGGAGATGCGCTAGAAATTCAAAGCAATTTCAAAGGAAATAAAAAAACTAAATTCATATATGACCTCACAAGGTCAAGAACAAGAAGTTACAAATAAAAAATTGATATATGACCCTATAGGGTCAAGAATAAGAAGTTTACCAAACAAAACTAAGGAAATCTTGTGTAGTCACTCATATGGACAATAAAGACGAACCATAACTGGTTAAAAGCAAGGAATAATCGTACCACATTTAGTCACCATCGGCAACTAACATTAGTAATTGGTCAAAATGACGAGACTCATTTAAGTGACCAATAATCCAAATTACACATTAGTAGAACCTAAGTCTGACAACCTATGTTTATCCAACATCGGTAACTAGTAAGACAATTTTTTTTGTGAAACCGTGGACCACATAATCATAAGACTAAACTACTAATAGACTATTTTTAAATAACTAATATCGAATAAGTTTATGGTAGAAAATGATAATATAAGTTTTCATTAATCATAAAGAGTTAACACAGAGCTGAAAAAATAAAAATACAATAAGTTTTCAGTTGGAATGAAGTTTTAGATTTGGCTCCTTCTCAACATTAATCGGAGGAACATCCAAGGCATAATGAGAAACAATATTACTCAGATCTCTAAGTATTATTTGGCTTCTAAAACTTTCCTTGTTAGTCAAATACAATAGTCGGCTAAGTTCATCATGACCGTGCCGACCATAATCCTCTAGATATTTTTTGAGTATGCTCACCGAAATAGCATCTGGAGGAATCCATTATAAATGTAGTTTGAAGGGAGGATTAGGACACTTCAAGAGACATGGATCATTCCAATGACACAACACATTTTTATGTGGTAGCTTCATTAATGTGAGGGCATTGAGCTAACCTTTCGTAAAACCTATTTTGCGGGCATAATCAATTTTTGTGCGCATATGTGTAATGGATTCATGATAATCATACATTCAGATAATGAGGGGATACTTATGGAACCGATACATAAGATTATTAACATTTTCATAAAAAATTTAATGGTCGACGATTGATTACTTATGATTGAGGCTTGGTCAGATAACTGAGTGAGCTTAACTAGTTTATTAGAAGACTCACCTTTCCCCTTAGACCTTTTAAGTTGATTTAACTCTTCCATTAAAAAGGAGATCTCTTACACAAGAAAGTGGTAACCTTCATTCTGCTCGACAGATGTTGAATTCTTAAGACCCTAAAGCTCAATATACAATGAATTATTCTCTTGCTTAAGAAATTTGGCAAATCCTCTAGAACTCTTTAAATCTGAGTTGAAGACAAACTCCTTCTTAGAATAAGTTGAGGATAAGGACAACAATTTCTGATCAAACCCATGGCTCTTCTATAAGTTGACAAACTTCTTCTTGTATTCGGTGTAAAGACTTGTTACTGTGTTCTTATGACTTCGCTGGACATTAAGAATCATATCATGATATACAATATTACTCGCCACTGTCTGGTGAAAAATTTGGCACATACTTAGATATGAATCCTTGGCTTGATCTGATGCTTATTGGCCAAGCAAGTCCTCAAGCTCCTTTACACCAATATCTTCATGACTATAACCTAATATCTGGTTTCATCTTTATTGAAAATCATTCCAAGTGGCGAATAAATGAGCCATCCCTGTGTTAAACTAAAAAAAATGGTTATAAATAAATAGAAAACAAATAACGAGAAGTTTCAATAATTTAACCAGACAATGACATGGAGAATAAAACTTCATTTTATTGAAATGTAGTGAGATTTACATCAGGGTGTTACATTCATAATGAAAAATTCTGAAAGAAAATAGAAAGAAAAAGTATCAAACTCATAAATCTACTAGGACCCATCTCCCACCTTCTCCTTATCCATTGCGACCTCATTATCCTCTCGCTCAGTGACCAATACTTGATCCTTGGCTGCCATAGACTCACCAATCTCCTCCTAATCATCCACCGCCATTACTATCTGAGGAGGAGTGTCTCGATTGTGATAAAAAAATTACTTTTCCCTCTATAGTACCAACTTGACGAGGTAAACATCCCAACCTTCCTTAAATGAGGAATTCCTCAGATACTCAATATGTATGGTAGTGTTAGAGAATGCCATATCCAAACCCTTGGTAAAGGCATCATGCCTACCCTTAACGGCCTTGTACTCTACCTCAACCTTCTACTTTTTTTCCTAGTCTGTAACTCTCCTAGCCAATTCGACCTCCTTCTTGGCGGTGGTCACAGCTTCCTCTACCGAGGTCTTCCCCTATTCTAGAAGCTTCATATTCTCTTCTAGCTTCTTCTTCTCTTATTCATGAGCACGACATGTTGCTTCCATGGACTTTTGTATTCATTTGAAGGTTGCCAATAAATTAGATGATGAGTCTTGTAGTTTTTCATTCCTCCTCATAAGCTAGTCATAATCTACGAGGAATTGTAGTTCAAATATCCAGGAACGAAAGTTATCAAAAAGAATGGTAACAAGTATATTGTAGACAATACTCTTATAAGGGTAAATTATGAATTTTTTGATTTAACTAATCTTGAGTGAGGAAGAGAAGATGCAGCCACTTCATCAGCAAGAAGGACTCCAACTCCAATCATCTCTGGCACAAGCTGAGGATTGACTATAACCAACTAAGCAGTATTCTTGTCACAACCCCGTCTCAAAATAGTAGTGGGGAACGAGTGTCTTGACATGCCACCAAAGCAATAAATATTCTAACTTAAATTGTTTCCTTAATTAAATGCAACGGAATTACAATTACACGGTTATGAATCGTAAAATATTGAAATTAAAGGAATTACATCATCAAAGCTTTCTAAAAGGAAATTTAATTTATATTACAAGTAACAACGAGTTATAACTTAAGATAAAATTTAAAACTAATTAAAAGGGAGCCAAATATGCTCTATATGATATAACAAAAGTTTTACTTAAATTAGCAAAAAGAGTTCTAAAGGCTGAATCTTCAACATAGTCCTTTTATGTTCCCTCCAGGAGTCTACTTATTTCCTGAAAAATGGTTAGTTATACAACATTAGCTAAAAGTCGAGTGAGGTTCAATCTCTAGACATTCCAAGGTTTTGTTCAGAAAATTTATACCTATTCAAATCCAAAGAGTAGAGATATACATATATGGATAGGAATTTTCTATATAAAATTTGAGATGACATCATATAGAAATGAATAGCGCAGAATATAACAGATACAACAAATCAATTTGCAATATCTTTTTCCTTCAATCATATCTTTTTCATGGCCAAGTACACTCTAATACCGTATTCTTCTACCGTATTATTCGTCGTTAGTTGAGGGTCAATCGAACTTGTTTGTCACAACGCCTTATTTAGGGCACACCAGCGATAACCCAGATGGGAAGGTTAGTCAATAAGAGAGGACCCTTAGGCCGAATTTTATTTCCAATATTCAATATCATTTTCAAAACTCTTTTTAATCGGTATGTCTATATGGACAAATATAAACATATCACAACGAATCAATCATCGGTATCAGATGAATTTTGAGAATAAAAGCACTTCAAAAAATATTTATAGTTTGCATAATATCATATAATTAAAACGCACAAGGAATGTCAGAGTACTCACCTAGAACAGAAGATCGAAGTTACAGATATTAAGTCTTGGATCACTTCGTTACGACGAAACTTCTTCTTGAACTTACAGAACTCCCTCTTGAGATATCACTCATTCTTACGATAGTTATCGAGGAAATGGTATGAGTTAAATGATCCTAAAGGTTTTATTTATAGTTTTTAAGGACTTCACGGCCCTGACACGTGTCTAGCTGACCAAGCCTTTACAACGGCGAGTCAGTGTTCGTGCAACAGAGGGGTCTTGCAGTCTTATTTCACCGAGTAGCAAAACGTGTTTTAGCTCTCTTTGTAACAACGCCACATGTTTTAGATTTATCTATATGGATGACATGTGTAAGCGCGAGGTGTCAATCATGAGGTGGAAAGCTGTTAGGGGTATAATGGTCATTTTACACATGAAGGGCATTTTGTTAATTTCACACTATATATTTTTAATATTTCTTGTAGGTCCCTCAAAATTTTTTATTTACAAAATGGTCCTTTTTATGTTTTAATTTTAGTCCCTGAAACTTTCTTAATTAAAATCAAGTCCCTAAAGTCTCATAAAATTACGTTTTTTACCCCGAAACTTATCATTTAGCTTAGGATATGCTATAAGACTTTGATTTAATCCATTTTGATGAAGAATGAGGTTATTTCAAACTGTTTATGTCGTACAAACCTCCCCTTCCAACCAATCAAAATACAACACATGGTGTGGCAATAAGACAAGATACGACTTAAAGGATGGACATATTTGCCCTTATTTCATAATTTCAGTATAACTTCTTGCTCGGACCTGTGTTGAACACACCGTTTCTTGTGTTACAAACCTACAAATTTTAAGTTTTTACCTCAAGTCAATGGTTATATTATAATGGTGAAAACTAGTCTCCAATATGAACATTCCTACCGAAAACTTTAAAAATTTATGTTTGTAACTAATTTGATATTTTATGATTTATGAAGGGAGGATTAGACTAAAAATAATAGATTAACATTATACATATAAAATATGAAATAATACAACATTTAAAACAAACTATACATGAACATACAAAAGTGGGGTCATTAAATCCTACCCCCCTTATAAAAAGTTTGGTCCCCAAACTTTACTTATATTAATTTCCAAACAAGTAGGGATATTTCTCCTTTATTTCATCTTCCCACTCCCATGTTACTTCTTCAATGGAATGTTTATGCGATAACCCTTTGACCAACGGAATTACCTTGGTTCGTAATATTTGATCTTTATGGTCCAAAATTTCTATCGGATGCTCAATGTATGACAAATCTTCTCTAACTTGAAGAGATTCACGACTTAGGATATGCGTTGGATCTGGGACGTATTTCTTCATCATTGACACGTGGAACACATTATGCACACTAGAAAGTTCAGGGGGTAAGTCTATTCTATATGCAACAGCTCCTCTCCTTTCAAGGATTTCAAAAGGTCTTATGTATCTTGGACTCAATTTCCCTTTATTTACAAATAGGATTACTCCCTTTGCTGGTGATACTCGCAAGAACACATAATCTCCTCTTTGGAATTTTAACTCTCGGTGTCGATTGTATGCATAACTCTTTTGATGGCTTTGAGCGATTCGAAGTCGGTCTTGTATCAATTTCACTTTCTCTGTTGTGATCTGAATTAATTCTGGTGCCAATAATTTTCTTTCACCAACTTCTACCCAACATGTAGGGGAACAACACCTTGTACCATAGAGTTTCTCATACGGAGCCATTTGAATACTTTCTTAATAACTATTATTATATGCAAATTCCACTAATGGTAAATGATCATTCCAATTCCCTTTCAAATCAAGTACACATGCCCTAAGCGTATCCTCTAAGTATTGAATAGTTCTCTCAGATTGTCCATCTGTTTAAGGATGATAAGCGGTGTTCAAATTCAATTGTGGTACCATGGATTTTTGTAGGCCTTTCCAAAAGCGAGACACAAATCTTGGGTCACGATCAGAATTAATTGAAATCGGTATTCCATGAAGCCTAATAATTTCCCGCACATACAACTTAATTAACTTTTCTAAAGAATGGGTAATCTTAATGGAAAGAAAATGAGAAGATTTAGTTAACCTATCAATAATTACCCAAATAGAATCATTACCATTTGAACTTCTTGGTAAAACTGTCACAAAATCCATAGTAATATGTTCCCATTTCCACTCAGGGGTAGGTAGAGGTTGTAGTAATCCTAATGGTTCCTGATGTTCAGATTTTACTTCTTGACAAACCAAACACTGAGATTCAAATTCGGATATCTCCCTTTTCATGTTATCCCACCAAAATGCTTCTTGAAGATCCCTATACATCTTGGTACATCCGGGATGAAATGTGAATCTCGAGTAATGAATTTCCTCCAAAATTTTCCTATTTAGTTAGGCATCACATGGCACACACTCTTTATTTCCAAACCTCAGTATATCATCTCGTATCGCAAATTCAATTCTCTTACCCTCGATGACTTCTTCTCTAATTTTCTTCAGTTATGGGTAATTTACTTGTGCAATTTTGATCCTTTCTGTTGATACCAAAATTAATATGCTGATATGGACGAATGATATGAAGACACGTGTCAATCTACTAGGCATAATAGCAACGAGGAAGTTCATTTCCCCGACCAACTCATGTTCTCTCCGAGGTACTCTAGCGCTCCGAGGAACTAAGGCGGTCCGAGCTGCATCTCGACCGTAGCATTAATTGCCAGATAATCAACAGTTCAATTATTCATTGAACGTTTATCATCTTGACGCACACGCTGCATTAAATGTATTACCATTTCATATGTATATCATTTAATGTATTAACCCTTTCATGTACAGCCTAAGGGCTATAAATACCTTGTATCACCCTCATTCAAAGGGACTGGAATTTCTTGATATCTCTTGTAATCGAGAATTCCTCAAACACTCAGCAATAACATAACAGTGGACGTATGCCATTCATATAAGGCTGAACCACTTTAAAAATCTTTGTCTCATTTATTTATCTGTGATTAAACAATTAGAGTGATCTAGTTTTTTACATCAACAGATTGGCGCCGTCTGTGGGAATCGACTTGTTATTATCATTTTTCACCACAAATCATTCATCATCAATGGCGGATAACCCAGAATCTAGCAATCGAAACGCTGGAAATGCTGGAAATCCTCCTAATCCCTCTGCACCTCCAGATCTAGCTGTGATCATGACAAATCTGGCTCAAGGACAAACCGCCATGCAAGATACGATGCGGAAACTCATACAAACCCTTCATGGAGGTGCACCTGCACGTTAAGGACAGCAAAGTGGTCAGAGGCAAACTTATTTACTTTTTTCATGATTCAGGCGTACTGAGTCACGTCGTAATGAGGAATCTGATGATTTCTCTTATCAACCTGGGCGAACTTCGTCAATAAGGGCTACAGATACTGATCAACATATCACCCTCTCTCCAGAAAGACCCAGTGCTTTAGAAAGACTGAGTAGGGTGTCTCCTTTCAGTCGATTAGGCCCTAGGAGGAATAGGAGTCCACCTAAGACCATATCCAGGAGTTTTCGACAACCATCAGATCTAAGAGAAGGATCAGCACAATCACGACCAGCTGCTCGTCAAGATAGATCTCAAGAAGCTACCTCAGAACGATCAATTGCTCGAACCAATAGGCCCGAGGAAGGAAATGAAGCGTGGAAAGGATCTCTCCAACGGTTGGAGGATAAATTGGGAGAAATGGCCAAGGCAAAGAACCCCCTACAATGAACTTTTGTTCGAGGAACACCTTTTGTACAGGCCATTGTGAATTTTCCTACACCGTCAAAGTTCAAAGCACCTGTAGTAACCCTCAAATATGATGGAAAGACAGATCCTGTTCTTCAAATAGAGCAATATCAAGCTGCTGCCGACATCTATGTCGTCCTCGATGAGATGAGATGCAGAGCGTTCTCAGGAACTCTTACTGGAGCTGCCCATATATGGTACAACAATCTTCCTAGGGGTAAGATTTCAACTTTCTTTCAGTTGGCCGAGTTGTTTATTGGCAATTTCTATTTTGGAGCAAAGCCAGTAAAACGAGTCGCACACTTGTTAAGTGTTAGACAAAAATCTGGTGAGAGTACTAGAGATTACATAACTCGTTTCAATAACGAGAAGCTGGAGGTCATAGATTACGAAGAGAAAACAGCAATCACCGCTTTGATGAGTGGGTTGTTGCCTAATAAGTTGTATTATACTTTGGCAAAAGATCCACCTAAAACTATGTCAGAACTGATGGCAAAAGCTGCCAAAATCATGAATGCCGAGGAAGCTATGGCTGCAAAGAAGAATATAGATAAAGACACCAAGGTGGAAGTTGACAAGTCTAAGAATAAAGAGCATAAGGGCAATGGCGGTGATAAATGCTCCAGAAATAATAAATCATCATGGGAAGTCCTGAAGAAATACGACAATTATACTCCTTTGAAAATGGATATTCATCATGTCTTGGAAGAAATCAAGAATAACGAGGAGGTAAAATGGCCAAAGAAACTGAAGTCAGACCCTGATTCGAGGAGTATGGATAAATATTGCGAGTTTCATAAAGATCATGGTCACATGACCAAAAATTGCATAGCTCTTCAGAACGAGATTGAAACACTCATCCGAAGAGGAAAGCTAACAAAATATGTTGATCGGGGAGGTGAAAGGAAAAATAACGACCGGACTAGAGATAGGTCTAGATCTCCTCGTCGAGCAGAAGAGAAAAAGAAGAGAAACCATGAAGATGATCCAGATGATGACCCCGACCTTCCCAAGAAACCAAGACAGCCAGAACGAGAGGTATTTTCTATACGTTTTGGGTCATTTGATTGTAATGTCATTACAGGAGGAGATGCAGGAGGAGGAGACCTTACTGCAGAAAGAAAGGCTTACCTTGGAGAGCCTCAAGCTTGTTCATATATTCAGCAAATAAATCTTGCCGAGGACGATCGTCCGAGGAAGGTAAACAAAGAGAAGTTGGTCATTGGCTTTTCAAAAAACGACCTAGCAGGTGTTCTTTATCCTCACGACGATCCTCTGGTGATCAAAATGAGGATGAAGGAAGTAGTGATTTCAAGGGTGTTGGTAGACAATGGAAGTTTGGCAGACATCATGTACTATTTATGCTTTGACAGTTTGAATCTGAAATTATGTCAATTGGAACCGTATCACAGACCCCTCCTGGGTTTTGCTGGCGAGAAAGTTTTTCCACTTGGGACGATCAAGTTGGACATATTCATTGGAACTTGGCCTGCTTGTCGAACAGAGAGAATACGCTTCTTTGTGATGGATAAGAATGTGCAGTCAGCCTATAACATCATCATGGGAAGAGTTGGTTTGAAGAAGTTCGAAGCAGTTCCATCTACAGTACATCAGTGCTTAAAATTCCCAACAAATTTTGGAGTAGGAGTTGTGAAAGGTGATCAGAAAGTAGCTCGGGAATGCTATTATTCGTCTGCCGAGCAAGAGGAACTTGAAGATTCAAGAAAAAAGACTACTACCTACCAGGTGGATGAAGGTACAGAAATTGAAACACTGGATCCTCGAGATGAATCCCAACTTGTAAAAGGACAGGTGGTGGAATCTACAGAAAATATTATTCTGGACGACGAGCACCTAAGCGAGTAACCCAGATAGGTTCTACGTTGGATGCTTCAATAAAACAGGAGTTGATAACTTTCTTGAGAAACAGGAAGAAAAATTTTGCGTGGAGTCATGAAGACATGCCAGGAATAGATCCAAACTTCTTATGTCATGAGCTCAATGTGAATAAGGAGATCAAGCATGTAAAGCAGAGAAGAAGGGTATTTAGCCCCGAGAAGAATCAGGCTATACAAGAGGAGGTCGAGAATCTCCAAAAAGCCCAATTCATTGAAGACGTAAAGTATCCAGACTGGTTGGCAAACATGGTGATGGTAAAAAAGAAAAACAATACACGGAGAATGTGTGTTGATTTCACCGATCTTAACAAGGCATGCCCAAAGGATCATTTTCCATTGCCCAGAATTGATAAACTAGTGGATGCTACCTCGGGACATGAGCTGCTCAGTGTCATGGATGCTTACTCTGGCTACAACCAGATCAAAATAAAACCTGAAGACAGGGAAAGTACTTCTTTTACTACCCCTAGGGGAACTTATTGCTATAATGTTATGCCTTTTGGTTTGAAAAATGCAGGAGTGACATACCAGCGGCTGATGAACAAGGTTTTCACCGAACAAATCAGTTGCAACATGGAAGTCTATGTCGATGATATGCTGACAAAGTGCAAGAAAGCTGCTGATCATCTAGTTGATTTAGCTCAGACCTTTGATCAACTGGATAGATACCAAATGAAGCTCAACCCGACGAAGTGCACCTTTGGAGTACGTGAAGGAATGTTCCTTGGATACATCGTCAACCAACGAGGGATTGAGGCAAATCCAAAGAAGATCAAAGCTCTTTTAGGGCTGCGATCTCCAACTACGAAGAAAGAAGTGCAGAGTCTTACAGGACGAGTTGCAGCGCTCAACAGATTTGTGTCCCGAGCAACTGATAAATGTCTCCCATTCTTCAAAACACTTTGAAAAACTTTTGAGTGGACTGATGAATGTGAGAAGGCCTTTCAAGACTTGAAAAAGTATTTGGGAGCACCTCCATTGTTGTCCAGGCCAATAACAGGAGAGAAGTTGTACTTGTATCTGGCAGTATCAGAGAATGCAGTCAGTTCAGCATTGATCAGATTGGAGAATGAAGTCCAGAAACCAATCTATTACACAAGTAAGGCTTTCCGAGGTGCGGAAATCAGGTACCCAAAGCTGGAGAAATTGGCATTGGCATTAATTGAAGCAAGTAGAAGAATGAGGCCATATTTCTAGGCACATACCATCGTCGTTTATCCCGACATGCCACTGAGGCAAGCCCTTCATAAGCCAGAAAAGTCAGGGAGACTGATGTATTGGGCAATAGAGCTCGGTGAATATGATATTGTATATGAGCCCAGATCATCATTGAAAGGGCAGGCTGTAGCAGATTTTATAGCAGAATTTACGTATCCTGATACCCCCGAGGAACAAAAATTGCTCGCTGACCAACCTGTGGATCTTACAGGATCAAAAGACATAAGTCCAGACCAACTCCGATTGGTAAAAGGGCTTGTGGATGTAGAAGGATCGTCAACTTCAAACTCAGATCAGCTCCGGTTGGTAAAAGAGCGAGAAGAGATGGTCGACGAGGAGCGAAAAGTGTCAGGGGGGGATGAAAAGAAGGAACAAATATTTCACCGAGGAACTCTATCAGATAAGAAATTTGAAGACGGGTTACCCATATGGAGATTATATGTAGATGGCTCATCTTGCACAGCAGGTTGTGGGGCAGGAATTGTTTTGAATACCCCAGACGAGATTGATATGGAATATGCTTTGCGATTCAAATTCAAAGCCTCCAATAATGAGGCTGAGTATGAGGCCATGATAGCAGGTCTTAATTTATCAAAGATTATGGAAGCGCAACAAGTGATGGTATTCAGTGATTCTCAATTGATTGTGAATCAGATGATGGGAAAATATGCAGTTAAAGGAGAACTAATGGTCAAGTATCATGCCAAGGTAATGGAGTTATTGGCAGAATTTGATGCGATTCAGTTGATCAGAATACCCAGAATAGAAAATGCACAAGCAGACGCACTGGCCCGATTAGCATCAGCTACTCGTACCGAGCTGCGAAGAACAATACCAATTGAAGTACTGGAAAGTCGGAGCATAGATGAAAACTTGACGATGAATGTTATTACCCTTGAGTTAGGACCATCTTGGATGGATCCCATCAGGGCATATATTGAATAATTAGAATTACCAGAGGACAAACTCGCGGCAAAGAAATTGAAGTTTAAAGCTGCTCGGTATGTACTAACTAATGGTGTTTTGTATAGACGAGGAATTATGGCAGGTTTGCAGAGATGTGTGAATCCATCCGAGGTAAAAGAGTTGATTGAAGAAATCCATGAAGGGTCTTGTGGAGCTCATGTAGCAGGTCGAACACTTTTGCAAAGGGTAATGACTCAAGGATACTACTGGCCGACGATGAGGGATGATTGTATAGCCTATGCTAAGAAATGTGACAAGTGCCAACGTTTTTCCTCCATCCGACGAACTCCACAAGCATTGTTGACACCAATAACTTCTCCTTGGCCATTTACCATATGGGGAATTGATTTAGTTGGACCACTGCCGACCACCCGAGGAAGATTCAAGTACCTCGTCGTTGCAGTAGACTATTTTACTAAGTGGGTAGAAGCTGAGCCGCTTATCGATATGACGTATGAGAAGGTATACCAGTTTGTTTGGAAGAATATCATCTGTCGATATGGTCTCCCTCATGCCTTCATCATAGATCATGGAACATAATTTGACAACGAGGAGTTTGCTGCCTATTGTCAACAATCAAACATCCTGAAGACCCATTCAGCACCAGGTCATCCTCAAAGCAATGGGCAGACTGAGGTGACAAACAGAACATTACTAAATGGTTTGAAGAAGAGGCTGCATGAGGCTAAAGCTAATTGGATTAATGAGCTACAATCAGTATTGTGGGCTTACCGAATAACTCCCCGAGCAGCAACTTGAGAATCACCATACATGCTGGCATTTGGAAGTGAGGCTGTAATACCTGCAGAGTTGGGTCTCCCAACACACAGAGTGCTGAATTTCAATTCCCCAGTCAGTGACTTGATGAGAAGATTAGATTTAGACATGCTCGAGGAGGTTAGAGGAGAGGCAGCCATTAGGAATGCTGCTTACCAACAACGCACAGCTCTGTTCTACAACAAAAGGGTGAAGAAATGCGACTTAAAAGAAGGGGATTATGTGCTAAAGAAGGTCATTCAGAAGCACAATAAACTTGAAGCCAATTGGCATGGACCTTACCGAGTTACAGAAGTTGTCCGACCAGGAACTTACCGAATAGCAACTCTAGAAGGAGAGGAATTCAAGAATGCTTGGAATGCTGAACACCTTCGCAAGTATTATCAATGATGTAAAATGTACAACAGTTCCATCAATATGAATAAAACGATGATGTTTTCACCATTTTTCTCTCCTTTGTTTGAAAGTTTTTCAGGGAATACTAGTGTTGTACACTACGCTGCTCGACAGCAAAAAGAAGACGATAGTTCAGACCCACGACCAACTCCGGTTGGTAAAAGGGCGAGAACAAATTATACTCCTTTGGTTAGGAGGCGTACACTTGCGTGATCAACTTCGGTTGGTAAAAGAGCTTGTGGACAAGATAGTTCGAAAGAACCTGATAGTTCGAGCGTGATCAACTTCGGTTGGTAAAATAGCGAGAACAAATTATACTCCTTTGGTTAGGAGGCGTACACTTGCGTGATCAACTTCGGTTGGTAAAAGAGCTTGTGGACAAGATAGTTCGAAAGAACCCGATAGTTCAAACCCATGACCTACTCTGGTTGGTAAAAGGGCGAGAACAACATTCTTAAAAATGCCAATTTTGGCTAGTTAAGAAACAAAATATGCCAACAAGTTGGTCGGAAGGTAAAATCATTCCAGAAAATACAAAGAATTCCAAACTGAACCAAGTATAGTTGGTCGGTGATCAACTATACTTGGTCGACGAGGATAAATTATCGACCTTGGTTGGTCGGACACATTTTATGAAAAAGTTTACCAAGTATGGTTGGTCGGGGATAAAAACCCATCAACTGTAGTTGGTCGACAAACGCAATTTAACAACCTTGGTTGGTTGGAAACATTTTATACTCATTACTTTATTATTAAGTGATTGAGCAACATTGATACTTGTAATTTTGATTACTAAGTTGGTTGATGAACAGCACCATATTGTTATCTTTTTAACAGATACATATGCACAAATGTAAAAAAGTTTGATAAACACAAGACAATAGCAATATAGATTTGCAAGCAGAAAATGAAAGTCTTTCATTAAATTCAAAATAAATTACAAGCTACAGATATGTGCTAACTGTTACATTGAAAAACCAATTCTATTGGTTTCTTTCCTTTAGCTTTTGAAACAGGCTCCTCGCCAGCAGGAGGATCCTCCAGGAAAAGAGGAGAATTGATGAAATTAATATCTCTGAGCATTCTGACGTTCATCACAGAAGGTGTATCTAAGAGATGCTCGGGATGAGATAATTCAGTCTGAGAATGAAGACTATAGTCGCCAAGGTATTTTAAAATTAAGCTCCGAGGAATGGCACGAGCTGGGATCCACTCCATGTCTAGTTTATAAGGTGGTACAGGCAAGTCTAGTAGCCTAGGAGCATGATAATCCCATAAGAAATGGCCCTGTTCTAGCTTTAACACACCCAGGGTGTTCAACCATCCTTGTTTATAACCTTCGTTATTAGCACTTTCAAGACGAGCATCCAAGTGACAAAGGGCTTCATTGTAGCATGCCATCCAAAACTCACGAGGTTGTTTGTGAAATTGGAAAGTTATTCTCTCTAGTTGCTCGTGAAGGTTCCTGGAAAAAGCATCTTTATCATTCAAAGCAGACTTCGTTGCAGTAAGTTGATCTTCCAAAGATAGGTTTTTCTTAGACATTTCAGATAAAGCTCGATCTTTGGCGTTCAATTGGAATGCTTGAGTTTCCAATGTTGACAGAGTACGAGATTCTTCAACATTACGGCTGAGAACTCTTGATCGACTCCGAACAGGTGGAGAATTTTGCTCCTCGACAACATTTTGAACAGCTCTTGCTTGCCCCCGAGAACCTCTTCCTCGTCCCCGAGCAGTAACAGGAGTACCAGATCTTCTTAAGTTATCCAGTTCTTGCCTTAATTTGGCGTTCTCAACCTCTAAGAACGAGAAACCTTCATCGGTAACCGGTACTAAAGCAGTGAAAGATGACGCTGCAGATTCATATTGTGCCAACTTTTTCTGCAGATTATTGTTCTCTTGTTCCAGCAACTCAGCAATCTGCCTGCAGGCCTCAACTTCACCTTTTAGAGTTCTCTCCCTAACATTGTATCCAGCAAGGATCTTTTTATGGCCTGTTTCAGAAGAAAGCTATTGATATCTATTTTCATACTCCTTGTGCAGCAAAGCAGTTGATTCATTGTGTTGATGTTGTAGATCTTCTAAGGTACACTGAAGTTCCTCGATCAATTCATAGTAGGCCACGTTGTTGGCCACAGCTCGGTCAAGTAAATCCTTCAAGTACCGATAAGCCTCAATTGATTGTTCTGAGGCATCATGGCCAAGGATGTCAGAAATTTCTGATACACTCAAATTTGTATGACCTGCTTTATAATATTCATGGCATTACTGCATCAGCTTTGTGTCATGTGCAGATATCAGTTCCATTCTAGCCACAAACTAATGATGGAAAGAAGACAACAGTCAACAAAAACAAATCATCAACAACAGAGATGAACAAAGATGTATTTTATTAGATCACAAAAAGATTACATTGTTTGATTACAAATAATGAAAGATAGAAATGATACCGAACAACTTCACACCTTTTCCTTGTCTCCCAAGACTTTCTCGGGAGGCTGGGACGAGGAGCTTGGTTGCTCGGTGGTAACAGCAGCTTGATCAACAGGAGTTGAAATTTTCTCAGGAGGGGGAGGCATGGAAGAAATGTCCTCGTTGGCAGAAGGTAGAGAGGCAGGGACTTGATCACCTATGGCTATGGAAGATTCATCAGAGATAGGCTCATCTTCTTCTTCTTCTACAATTGGTGGGGGAGGACCAGGGAGGTGTAGCTGAAATAGATCAGAGTCCTCTTTAATCTTCAGTTCCTGCAGGGCAGCTACCCAGCCATCTCGGAAGTATTCCAACTTCCCGTATTGTACTTGGGATGTCATTGCAGCAATCCCTTTGTCCCATCCTTTATCCCAGCCAGCGCTGAAGGATTTTTTAACTGTGAGCTTTCTTTTCAGTTTCTCCGAGGAGAGCTTCTCGGATAGAAGATCCTCGGCAGTCTTTAATTTCGCTTCCAATTCTTCTTTTTGGCGATTGATATCTCGCAGGACGGTCAATTCTTCCTCTGCCTTTTTCAGCTTATCTTTAAGCTTTCCAAAGTTCTTGAGCTTGTCGTCATATTTTTGATGCTCAATCTCTAAACTTTTCACCTTATTCTCCAAACTCTTGGAGGTCTCAGCCAACTTCACCTTCTCAGCTTCAACTATAGACAATTTTTTCTCCCAGACAGCTTTGTCCTCACTATACTGCTGACGAGAATCCTTCAAGGATTGGGTCAAACCCAGGAGAGCATCCTCTACCCCCGACGAGGAGCTGGAGGATTTAATTGCTTCATCTTTCTTCACGATGTTGTTAAAACAATTCACCAGCTAAACAAAGTAAAAAGTGACAGGTCAGTACAAAAATACAAGTATTCAAAGAAAGAAAGGAAATTCAGAGTGTGAGAAATTTACTGAAGCAAGGTGACGGGTAGCTATGGATGTCAACATATCCCTAGAAATCTTTTCATCAATTCCTTGGACCTCGGGTATGATCTAAGTTTTTACCGAGCTCATGGCAGAGCTCGGAGGAATGATGGTTGGAACACCAACACCACCAGCGGGTATGGTTTCGGTCAGATTGGCTGTTTCAGCCAAATTAACTGAGGACGATTTCCTCAATCTCCTCAAAGGAACTTCAGCAATTTTAACCAAGGAAGAGCTCTTGGTCGGAGAAATAGCAGTCATCTCCACAGGAGCAACCTTCTTGCTCGGAGCCACTGGGGGCTTCTCGGTAGCTTTGGAAGGCGCAACATCCACCTTCTTAGTCCCCTCTGGGACATCAATTTTGCTTTTCTTGGCTTCAGTAGCAGAAGTAGTGTCATCAAATAGAGTAGGGGGAGCTCTTTTCCTGCCCATTCTTTGACTTAAAGGGATGTGAGAATATGAAGAAGAATCCTCTGGAGTTGAGGCTGGCTCAACAGGACGAGCAGTATAAGAAGTCGTATAGCTCCTATACTGCAGCAAATATGATGCATACCTGATGTGCTCATCTGCAACGTTCTTATGCAAACCCCAGATAAGTTTCAGATGCTTAATATTAACCTCGGATTCTTTTGGAGTTTTTCTTTTGCTATCAACTGCAAATAAATACATAATGAGATATCAGTCATACATTTTGTCAAACATGATAAAAGCATAATTTCATAAGTAAAGGAAAATGAGAATAAACCTATCCCATTTCCATATGGGGGGCATTTAGGACCCTGGTATACTGCATCTCCAACCAGGGGGGCATATTGCCAATTTTTAATCACCACCCCATGTTCAAAATAATCTCTATTTGCATCGGGGAGGTTAACTACAAGAGCCCTATTTAAAAACCTAGTTTTTAAGTAATAAACATTATCTAAAATAGCCCATCTATAGCAATACATAATCTCAGGAATCCCTATACGAGTTCCATGAGTTAGATTTAATTTATACACCCCATTAATTATTCTCCATGAATTGGTGGCTATTTTTGCAGGAACAACGTCAAAGTACTGACAGAACTCTAAGCATAAGGGGTTTGGCGGAAAAGAAAATCCACATTCAGCAATGAATAGACTGGGGAACCAATGTCCCTCAGCCAATCGAAAATAATCTAAAGGCTCAGAAAGAACCTCCAGAGTTACCCAGGAAGGAATGGAAAAATCGGAACGAAATTTCTCAACAGACTCCACAATATAAACCATACTGAATAAAAGAAATACAAAAGAAAAGAAGAGAATCTTACAGGAAAAAGGAAGAGCTGACAACTAGCGAAGGAAAAGATGAACGCACAAGAGAGAGAGAGAACAAAAAGCTTGAATGCAGAAAATTGGAAAAGGTAGAAGACGGTATGGTTACCTAAGAAGTTTAAATACTTTACCTTGGGAAGCTGCGAAGGAAATGATTACACAAAAGAAACTAATACGCCACCGGCGGCTAAAAGGACAAAAATGCACGAAGATCGAAGCACTCATAAAAATTTAAAAAAGGCGGATTCTGTGAATTTGAAAGAAATTCAAATATGAAGAAAAGGCTCCTAGAACCCAGGAAAGTCATTTAATATCGTCTTATACCGAGAAAGAATGTTCCATACTCCTCAAAGTTCGAAATATGAAACATTGGGGGCTTCTGTTGATACCAAAATTAATATGCTGATATGGACGAATGATATGAATACACGTGTCAATCTACTAGGCATAATAGCAACGAGGAAGTTCATTTCCCCGACCAACTCATGTTATCTCCGAGCAACGAGGATACACCGAGGAGCTTCAGCGCTCCGAGGTACTCTAGCGCTCCGAGGTACTAAGGCGGTCCGAGATGCATCTCGGCCGTAGCATTAATTGCCAGATAATCAACAGTTCAATTATTCATTGAACGTTTATCATCTTGACGCACACGCTGCATTAAATGTATTACCATTTCATATGTATATTATTTAATGTATCAACCCTTTCATGTACAGCCTAAGGGCTATAAATACCTTGTATCACCCTCATTCAAAGGGACTGGAATTTCTTGATATCTCTTGTAATCGAGAATTCCTCAAACACTCAGCAATAACATAACAGTGGACGTAGGCCATTCATATAAGGCTGAACCACTTTAAAAATCTTTGTCTCATTTATTTATCTGTGATTAAACAATTAGAGTGATCTAGTTTTTTACATCAACACTTTCCATCAACATGGGTTGGACTTGTAAGTTTACGATTATTCCTTCTTTGCTATAAATACGTACATCTATTTCCATACTTCTCAAATCCCTTAACAAAGGTTCCTGATTTGTAATGAGACATGCTAAATTTATTGTAGACTTCCTACTTAAAGCGTCAGCTACTACATTAGCTTTCCCCGGGTGATAGTGAATATTTACATCATAATCCTTCATCAATTCTAACCACCTCCTTTGTCTCATGTTCAATTCTTTCTGAGTAAAAATAAATTTTAAACTCTTATGATCGGTATAAATCTCACAAGTCTCATCATATAAATAATGTCTCCAAATCTTAAGATAAAAAGTTATAGCTGCTAATTCAACGTCATGGGTTGGATAATTCTGCTCATGGGTTTTCAACTGTCTCGAGTCATAAGCTACTACTTTGCTATTTTGCATGAGCACACATCCCAAACCATTTTTAGAAGCATCATTATAATTCATAAATCCCCCTGTCCCAGAAGGAATAGTCAAAATTGGGGCAGTCACTAATCGATTCTTAAGTTCTTGAAAACTATTCTCAACTTCCTCGGACCATTCATATTTCACCTTCTTTTGTGTTAACCTAGATAGAGGTTTGGAAATACTAGAAAATCCTTCAACAAATCTTTTATAATAACCGACTAATCCAAGGAAACTATGAATCTCCGTCACATTAGTTGGTCTAGGCCAATCTAGTATAACCTTGATCTTTTAAGGGTCAACCGGTAATCCCTCCTTGGAAATGACATGTCCTAGAAACGAGACACTAGGCAACCAAAACTCACACTTCTTTAATGACATATCATATCATTTTAATGGCCAAGTACACTCTAATACCGTATTCTTCTACTTTATGATTCCCCGATAGTTGAGGGTCAATCGAACTTGTTCGTCACAACGCCTTATTTAGGGCACACCAGTGATAACCCAGATGGGAAGGTCAGTCAGTAGGAGAGGTCCCTTAGGTCGAATCTTAATTCCAATATTCAATATCTTGTTCAAAAATCTTTTTAATAGGTATGTCTATATGGACAAATATAGACATATACCAAGGAATCAATCATCGGTATCAGATGAATTTTGAGAATAAAAGCAGTTCACAATATATATATAGTTTGCATAATATCATAAAACGCACAAGGAATGTCAGAGTACTCACCTAGAACATAAGATCGAAGTTACAAATATTAAGTCTTAGATCACTTCGTTAAGACGAAACTTCTTCTTAAACTTATTGAACTATCTCTTGAGATATCAGTCTTTCTTACTATAGTTATTGAGAAAATTGTATGAGTTTAAATGATCCTAATGGTTTTATTTATAGTTTTTTAAGGATTTCACGGTGCTGGCACGAGTCTATCTGACCAAGCCTTTACAACGGCGAGTTAGCGTTGAGGTGTCGTGCAACAAAGGGGTCTTGTAGCCTTATTTCATCGAGCAACGACACATGTTTTAGCTCTATTTATAATAACGACACGTGTTTTAGATTTATCTATATGGATGACATGTGTAAGAGCGAGGTATCAGGCATGATGTGGAAAGGTGCTAGGGGTATAATGGTCATTTTACACATGAAGGGCATTTTGGTAATTTCACACTATATATTTTTAATATTTCTAACAGGTCCCTAAAAATATTTCATTTACAAAATGGTCATTTTTATGTTTTAATTTTTGTCCCTAAAACTTTCTTAATTAAAATTAAGTCCCTAAAGTCTCATAAATTATGTTTTGTACCCCAAAACTTATCATTTAGCTTAGGATAAGCTATAAGACTTTGATTTAATCCATTTTGATGAAGAAGGAGGTTATTTCAAAGTGTTTAAGCCATTCAAACCAGCCTTCCCTTCCAACCCATCAAAATACAACACATGGTGTGGTAATAAGACAAAATACGACTTAAGGGATGGACATATTTGCCTTATTTCGTAATTTCGGCATAAGTTCTTCTGTTTAACACACCGTTTCTTGTGTTACAAACCTACGAATTTTTTGTTTTTACCTCAAGTCAATTGTTATATTTTAATGGTGAAAACTAGTCTCCAATATGAAAATTCCTACCGAAAACTTGAAAATTTTATGTTTGTAACTAATTTGATATTTCATGATTTATGAAGAGAGGATTAGACTAAAAATAATATATTAACATTATACATATAAAATATGAAATAATACAACATCTAAAACAAACTATATATGAACATACAAAAGTGGGGTCATTACAATTCTTTCCATTATAAAAAAGCTTATTTCCAACCACCTTTAGAGGAATATCTGAGTCCCTTCTTAACCTCTTAGACATAGGCTCATGGTTCTTAGCTAAGGAAGTGTTCATGAGGACAGGATGACTGGGACCCCCAACTTCAGGTTGTTTTCTCAGTGGGGGAGGTGACCTGGTTCCAATGAGGGGGTTAGGAATCTTGATTTTCAATTTATACGAAGGAATGGCTCTCGGTATTACAGCAACGTCTAAGGGATCAAAGGATGAAGTTTTACTCTCTGCCAAGAAATTACCCTGTGTTCGGTAAGAGAACTCATAACTAGTGCATAGTGTATCAGAGGAGGAAGAAATAGGGTCATCCAAACCAATAGGGGTTGAAGGTATCTCCTTAATTGGTCTGACTATAAAAAAAGTAATATAACTCCGATAGCTGAGAAAAAAGTAGGTCGAGCGGGGATGATATTCAACACCAATTCTCTGCTGAATATACCAAACGATCTCGAAGTTAGTGAAATTGACTTAAAAATGTGGGGAATCCTTTTCTTAATTTTCTCTACAAGATAGAAAATAGAGATATTTATTTATCTATAAAAGTAAAAAGTATAAGATAATAGGAAAAATATTCAAATTTTGTGTGCTGACCTATTCCTTAGCCTTTCTGAGGGAACCTATGGACATTGTACACCTCACCCTCAGGAAGAGGGTCGAAATGCCAATCCTTTACAATCAGATCGTGATTACAATAATCTTTATTAGAATAAAGTAAAATCACGATTAGGGATCTGTTGGATTGTCATGTGTTCAAATAATAGATGATCTTGTTGGTGGTATCCTAACTATAGAAGTATTGAAGATACCCCATCCTAGTACTCCATAAGTACCTTAGGTCCTTAACAATCCTCCTACCCCGCGTACTGATCTAGAGGCTATCAGGAAATTTTGGGACCCCAATTGACTCCAATCAACTCTCTAACCTGAGCGAAGCTCAATGAAACATTTTAGGACTCCAAATACCCTTTCCAATGGTCCATACTGTGTGTCAATCGGTCTCACATTTTGTACGAATGATCCTTTTACAATGAGAACTGATCTAAAGGCCACATGGTTATTTTGGGCCCCATTTAACTCTAGTTAACTCTCTAACCTGAGCAGTGCTCAATGAAAACCTGCAAGGCTCTGAAATCTCTTTCTAATGATCCAAACCGTTCATGAATCGTCCTTAAGGTTTGCACAAACTATCCTCTTTGCTCTAAAAGGCCAACGGATTTCAAGCACTGTTTGACCTTAGTCATCTATCTGAACTTAGCAAATCTCAATGAAATCTCGTAGGGATCTGAATCACCTTTTTAAAGGTCCATACCATGCCCGAATCGTCCTCACGATTTGCACGAATGACACTTTTTACTTCGAAAATCCCCTATCTAAAGACTATCAAGTGATTCCAATTCTCGTATGACATTGGTAAACTACTAAACCCAAGAGTGGCTCAACGAATTCATAAAGGGATTCGAATCCCCTTTCCAACGGTCCCAATCATGAACAATTACGACTCACGATTTTCATTTTATGCCCGTTTTTTGAAAAAGTCCATTTTGGACTGGCAATAAAACCCTTAGACCCCTTGCATATCGACAAAGTGTACTTTCCTTAGCCCAGAAGGACGGTGCTATGCTGATAAGAATTGTAGGGGCCATTTCGATCGATACCCACAAACCCTAATTTGGCATTATTTAAGGAGGCCGTGATCTCACCCTAAAAAACCCTCTTTTCAGCAATCAGAAACACTCTCTCGAAATCAGAGCGCCTTCATTCCTTAAAAATCCAATTTTCCAACATTCCTTCTGATGATACTAGAAATCAGACTTACATCCTTCTCAACATCATATCAAATATAAAATATGAGTAAAGCTAGCAATAAGGAAAAGAACAAAACATATAGAGTGGTTAGGCTATAAAAATATGCCTATGTCCACTGTGATTCACTACTCTCATTATATGTAATGAATGATATAAAGTTAAGGTCCCATAGGAGGCATAGAAAGTAGAGAGGGGGAGAAAATACATGATATTAGCTAAGAAGGAAACTCGTGATATGGACAACAAAAGTAACTCTAAATAGGGTGCGACAGGTAAGCCACCAAGGGGGTGTAGCTTGTAGAGAGAGGTAGTGTTGAGATTTTGGCAGGGTTTCGCTAAGTGAATCGTCCCCCAAATAGGTGGGTGAACACTTTTATTTATAGAAGTGAGACTGGCAATGTCACTTGCATGGATCATGTGATATATAGAAAACATGTACGAATATGTAATACTTCTAGGAACTGGACAACTATTAAGTCCGTTAGAGTAGGTGCCGCAGCCTGTGTGAAACCAAGTAGCATCCTATGCTTGATTAGATGTCACCCTGTCCGGACCTAGGTAGTGGTTTATTCTTAATGGCCTCTTGGGTAGGTATAATAGAAAGTTAGGGCTACGACGTGTTTACTCCCAAGTAGTGGCCCATTATTAATTGTTCGAGGCCGATAATGACTATAATGGCCATATGAATAAGCCCCCAAGTTGTAGTGATAAAAGGTGGTGAGTTTGTGTTACGATAGATTCTATGACCCTATCGTGGTGTCTTGTTCATTATCTTGAATCAATGTTGCAGTTAATGGGAGGCAACGTTTCACCTTCCATCATCCTCTTATATAAATTGGATTTGGTTATGGTCTTCATTACGTTGTCCAAAGTCTTGAGAGCAAATCGAAGGCAAAACTTTATCGTTTCACCCGTGATTTTTTCGACGAGTTTTCGTTGCCGACTCTTGGAGATTTGAAATGGTTCAAGGCAGAGCAACCATCGTCCCTCCATTGCTTTTATCCTTTTCTAGGTATGCATCGATTCAATCTGACTTTCGTATTTATTATTTTTAATTTCTACCTATGCTTGAATTTCTTGAATCTCCATAATTTATGCCTATGCTTGCATTTCTTGTATCCTAGATCAATGTGTAGTGTAGTTTCTATTTTTCCTTATTTTCTATAGAAATTAGGGTTTTTGTGTGTTGATTAACTGGTTTATGAACGAAACTGGGTTAACTAGGTGGGTTTTGGATAGTGAAATAGGGTTTAGATTTTTTGGTAGATAGAGTATGATTTGATATTAATGTTGACATATTGGGAGTCATGTTGGTAGTTTAAGTGATTGGATTAGATTTGGATAAATTATGCATTTTTAGTTTTTTCTGGGATGAATTACTCTCTCTCTCCATTCCAGATTTTTTTTGGTGAAGAACACCAAGAACATATTCTTGACCAAAACCCTAGGGTTTTGGGTTTTCAATCTTTGAGAATTTTCAATCCAAATATTTACCGGTGTGTGCCTGTGGGCGCGGCTGGTAGTCTAACTTATGCTATTTGGCCGCAGCCTTTTCTCAATATCTTGTTAAAATCAAAAGTTCTTTGGTCATAGTCATTGGTTCTTGAATTTATTATTGGTACAAATTTTCTTCATGTTGGAGATTGTTAATCCTATTTAATGGATGCATCCTTTAAATTACTGCGATGATTAAATTGAAGTCCTTAATTCTGGGATCAATTGGTTGTAGCCTTTAGGATTTACACATTGTCTTTTGGGCTAGATGTCTGTAACATTGACTTTAATACTGGTTATGTCTGTCACAACTTCTAAGGGGGCTTCTTTGATCATATTGGCTACGACACCTAACTGCGGAGCCCTTCTAGTTTTTATGTAATGTTGTTGCCCTATAAGTTGGAACCATTCAGAGTTCTTAGAGGAATTATGTAAAAATCACTTTGGTGTTCCTACTCCTGAAATTCCCTCTATAAAGCCTTTGAAGGTTAGTGGTCCCTGTTTACTCAAGGACGATTCCAACTGAGTCACAATTGATTCTGACTCTTCATACTCATCTAATTGTAGGGACACTAGGGTGGCTACTGGAACTTCGGTTGTCCCATCTGAGGCTAGAAATATTCCGGATGGACCCTCTAACAAAACTAAGAAGTATCCCGTAACCTTAAACATCTATTGAATTATGGATGAAGAGTGGATCAATGACATTGTTGAGGAATTTGAATTTCAACAATGAGTCATTTGTACACCTCCTAGTGTAAAACAAAGGTCATGTTCCTCAGTCCTCAATGACGAGATTTTTTTCCTTTTCATGCATTTCTCCACGATCTGTGGCTTCCGATTCCTATCCCAGTTAGGAGAATTTTTAATGTTATGAATCTGGCCCCAGCTCAACTAGAACCAAATGGGTGGAGGAACATTCTTTCCACTACGAAAAAAATTCAACAAGGACTTTACTCACGCGGAGTTCTTCCGTTTCTACAGGCCAAAGGAAACCTCTGTGGACTTTTCGTGGAATTATTATTTCACGTTGTGGAAGCGAGATTAGTATCTATATACTAAAAGCCCAACTAGTGTTAAAAATTATAAAGGAATTTTTTTCTTCATTTCAAGGGAGAGATGGGATATCCACCTCGAGGAAACTAAGAGAGAATATATATAGGATACCACGGACATGGGGGCATCCTTGCAAATTAGGTGACCATCTATTGTAGCCTGTTATGCTTAACAATAACTTTTTGTTTCATTTTCTGCATCCTATACTAACACATTTGTACAACCATTGATAGTCTGAAGCCTATTAAACATCAGAAAAAGAGGATTACGGAAGGGGAAGGAGTGGGGGATACAGAAAAAATATTTAATGTGTTGGTCACCTCTTTGAAACTATTTTATCAAGGTTATTTTCCTTCTAAGGACCAACCAAATAAAATGACTGTGGAAGGTAATTATCAATACCTTGCTTCTATTTTGGATAATAGATTTTGCTGAGGCTTCTCTTTTCAACATGGCCTAATTGATTTTTTCCTCGGGAGAGGAGATTGACCACGAACTCCTTGCTGCCCAGTTTGCTAAGATGGACCAGGATGCAATTGCCCTCAACCAAGCCCCCCAAAAGAAGGTGAAGAAAATGAAGAGGGAACTCAAAGGGATAGATCTTGTGGCTAAGCCCACTGCTGTTACTGGGGTTGAGATGGTGAATCCACCGATTGCTGATGACACATACCCTGTAGCTATTGATGTCACGGCTGGGGATAAGCAAAATGATTCTACGATTGATGATGATATAGGAGCTGAACTGGGTGCGATTGGCATAAAAAATTTCGGTGGGGACTTCCAAGGTGAACTTAGACCTATCCATATCTCAACCATCGATTCTCCTATACAAAGAGTAATTGCAGTTAATGTCAATTTTTCCACAGCCCAAAGTAGGGCCGACCGAGATCCTGACCGTCATCCGCGGCCTTAATTAAGGAAACCTAATCCAAAATCCTCACGAGATACAATTTCAAGGGAAATCTGTAAGATGAGAAGGGTTGCAGATGCTATTGACCTCAATCGTCTGTTAAAAGAGGATCAGGAGGACTTTGAAGAATAAGTCCTTTCCATTATTTACTTCCTACTGATAATTACTTTGTTCATTGACTAACTATAAATTTTAAGGCTGCGAAGGTGGTTATATCCAAAAAGGGCAAGTATGAAGCCCTATTCAAACTTCATAATACCGTAGAGTTTGTTCATCAGTTAGATGTTCAGGCTACTAAAACCTCTTCATTTAAAATTGGGAAGTAATCCTCTACTGCAGCTCTTGAAGCCTATAACATGATTGAAAATTCTCAGATTCAGGCTACACCTGAGGCCCAGAAGAAGGAATAAGATAAATTTAATGAGGCTACGAATGACTTGGACACTGCAAAGCATTAGGCCGTATAGGCTGCTAAGCAGGCCATAACCCATCGAGAAAACTTGACTGCTACTGAGGCTCTCATTCGAGAAATGACGTCTAGTCATGCCATAACATGGAAGTCACTTGAAGCTCAATATACTAAGTCCATCAAGAAAATGAACAATGATTATGTTGCGACCTTGGCAAAAGCCAAAGATGAGGTTGTGGCCTCTTATAATACGTACACGAACTTCTTCACCGCTAATTATAGGGCATACCTCTATGACTTTTAGGAACTGAGGCATAGACTTGTCAAAAACTTCCCCGAGGTAAAGGATGTTGTCTTTTCCCAAAAGCTCAGTGATGTTGAGAACTTGGAGTGTGTGGAAGAGTTGAGGGTTTCCACAGAAGAGAGAGACAAGAAGCAATTGGAGGATACTATAGATGCTAAGGAAACTGAGACGAAAGCAAATGATGCAGAAGATAGAGATGAAGATTATGCAACCTTATAGTTTACCATAGTGGTATTTTTTGTAACTTTTTTGGGCTATGACCATACTTTGTAAGGTTGCAGTCATATTAGCCATGATTTGTGAAATATTAATCTGTTTTACACAGATAGGGTTGCGACCACTTTTGACATATTTGAACATTAATCCATCCTGCAATTTATACTGGGCTATAACCAAATTTTTGTTGACTTCAAATTCTACTATCTTTTTTCGTCTTTCTGAATGTATTATCTTGAATAGGTTGTGGCCTTGTATTATTTTTTATGCTTGAATGTTTGCACTTCTTTGTAGTAAAACTTAAGCAATAGGGATTGTGAAATATAGTGACCGGATGCAGCTATCAATAACCTTGAAAATAATTGGTCACGGTCTCAGAGGTTGTGACCATTAGATATTGATTTATATGTTGAATATTCGCAACAACTTTAGATGTTGGCTGCAGCAATACTAATTTTGTAAAAGTATTGGTTATAGATCTGTATGGACTTTAGCTGATTTCCCTTGTCGCGAACTGTTAGGTCAGCACATAATAATGAATGTTGTCGCATCAATATTGATATTTTGGGTTAATTTACTTTCGTCTGCCACAGATAATTAAGTCTTGGATTACTATATTAAAAATTGTGTTGCCATAGAATTGTTGTAATGGTGCCCTTGAGGAACTACTTCCTTTATCGCGGACAATAAAGTCTTTGCCCACTTCAATTGAGTACAGCTCCTTTCATTGATTTTAGGACATTTTCAAGCCTCCCTATGCTAGGTTGCCATTAAGCCTCCCACGGTTGGATGGGTATTTTTAGGCCTCCCAAGGCTAGGTATTATCAAGCTAGGTATTTTCAAACTTCCAGAGACTGGGTTGTCAATAAGCCACCTGCGATTGGATTGGTATTTTCAGGCCTCCGTAGGCTAGGGACATGGTTCTGATAAAATTTACACCACTTGGCCTGAACTTTCTTGTAGTGAGAGGATTTTATCTTATACGTGTGACACCCTGCCCAATTAAATATAGGGTGATCAGTCCTCTACCAATTTAAAATAGGATATTCAGTTGGTTCATTCTCAGCATCACTGCCGAAAACTTTTTAACATATTAATCACCTAATATAAAATTAAGCTAGGTGTCAAAACATTTCCAATTTAATAAAACCTAGTAAATCTATTTCTTTCCATCTTAAAATATAAACCATTCACCACACATAGGAATGTAAATAAATAATGAACATGAATCAAGTACTGAAATAAATAAGACTGGATAAAACCTCCCAGTTCAAAACTCCAAACCATACAATAAACTGAATACAATATCTCTGATGAAAGAACTAGAAGTGGGAGACATATGCCCTAAACAAGAAGTCTAGATGAAACTGAATGGAAAGGTAGATGCGTCTACTGCAGGGACCTACAGCTTCCACAATAGCTACAGCACGTCAAGCAATCCAAATCTCTAAATCTGATACTCCTATGGTTGAGCACCTGATATAATACATATATATATAGCGAACGAGAAAAGAGATACAAGAAACGGGTCAAAGCCCGATGTGTAAAAATGATTTATCAAGTATTTAAAACTGGTTCTTAAAACAAGTCTTATACGCATGTTAGTTATCGAACTCTCACATGAGTTTCTCACCTCTCATCTAATGTGCACGCCTAATGTACATCTAATCTCCCCCTAGTTATACTTCCCAGTCTAACTAGTCAGAAACCATACTAATACTAACTATGCTCACAAGTAGTATTCATGTATCGCCCATACAATACGCTATTCAGATAGTTTATCTCACATACTAAATTTCATTATTCACCGTTTGAATGGTTAAATATTTTATTCACTAAGATTATTGTACTTCTCATCTTCATTTTATCTACTAGTCTCACAAAGTAGAGAGTTACCCAAGTACACTCATACATATATATAGTCTCATCATCCATATATATATATACTAATCCTGCACTCTTAGGTTAAGACCACTTGGTGCAATGAAATGATTATTATAATTACCAAGTCTACTAATTTCACACAATAGCAACATTCACAAGTCCATATATATATATATATATATATATATATATATATATATATATATATATATATATATATATATATATATATATAGTACCATCATCCCTATACATATATATATACTAATCCTGCACCCCCGACTAAGCCCCATTAGTGCATATCTCCAGAAAATCATGCATCCTCGAGTTAGCACCCATTAATGCACCTATCAATAATAATTCAACGCCCACGGGTTATCACGCATTAGTGCGCCTAACAATAGAATATTGCATCCCCGGGTTAGCACCCATTAATGCACCTATCAATAATAATTCAGCACCCCCGAGTTATCACCCATTAGTGCGCCAAACAATAATCATCTTTGTACCCCCGGGTTATCACCCATTAGTACACTTAATAATAGAGTTTCTGCACCCCCGAGTTATCACTCATTGGTGCTCTTAACTATAAGGTTCTTGGACCCCCGGGTTATCATCCATTAGTGCTCTTTACGATAATATCACATAATAGGCATACACACATCCTATTATAATTTATAGGTATTTTCTCCAACCTACATATATACTCCCCATACATATTTTAACCTCATTACTATGTATAGTATGAATAATTAGAATACTATCTCTCTCGTAATCTCCAAGGTACATTCTCTCTATACCGAAATAATTTAAGTATTAATTCCCACATACTTTTCCAAAAATTCCTTCTTATTTGAATTTACTATTTGGTAGTTTCTCTCACTCCAATAAACCAATAAACTCCAAACTGAGAACTAAGCAAATTCGCAAAAATTCACCGTGTGGTTTGAACCAGAATGACACGTCGTTCGAACCAGAATGCATGTCGTTCAAACCAAAATGAGACTTCGTTTGAACCACTTTGACATGTCGTTCGAACCAGAATGATATGTCCTTTGAACCACTTTGCGCGAGATCCCCATCTCATTTGAACCACTTTGCGCGACTTCACGCGAGATTTCACTGTTCGTCTTCTTCACCAAATCTCGGCGTTTTTCCTCCATTTTTAAACCTAAGAACCTCTAAGATTCGATTCCCAACAACTCATCATCAATACCCATCAACACCTAACAGGTTATAAATCATTCCTAACCTCCTAGGATCGTTAATTCGTCATAAATCATCATAAATATATAAAATCCCCAAATCTCCAATTTTCAATTACAGAACCTAATCAACCCAGATTCGTTCATCAATATATAATCAAATTTCGTGATTAATCCTCTACATACTTGAAGGAATTCCAGCCACTAATTAAACCAATCCTTAATCATAATTTAAATCTCCAATTTTCACCCAATTAACATATAAATCATGATTAATTCCACCTAGACTAACATGAGCATGATTATTGCTAAAAGAAAGCAACTAATAATCACTTTCCTCGAATATGATGGTTTGATCCGTTGGTGATGTTGGTATGTGTGCGTTCCTCTCTTCTCGATCTACGCGTTGGTGGTCACGGTTGTGCAAGGTGATGCCAAATGAGTCTTCTCTCTTGGAATTTGGTTCTCCCTAACACCCTCCATGGGCATTCTAACTTCCTGTCACTTCTTAACCCAAATGGACTTTCTTGGCTGATATAATAAATTCCAATTTCCGTCCATTAATTTAGCCCAAAAATACAATTTACCATAATTCCCTCTCGGGGTTCCGGTTAGGCCTAAAATCCCCCCGGGACCCAAACTAAAAACCCGAGTATAGTATTTTGACTATCTCGAACCTACCGGACTCGACGGCACACTCTAAATGACCATACGAGTTACCAAAAATAAATTCTCTTTTTATTCCATTCAATTAGTCCCGACACGACTCACACGCGTGTTAGACCTAAATTACCAAACTGTCGTATTTCTCACTTCCGACAATTTATCAAATATCAAGATTCCATATTACATATCACACAGTAATATTTAATAGTTCACAATAATATGTATTAACCCTTGGCACGCTAGTTAATAATTATTTTATTCCGGATTAATAACAAATTAATTTCACACATTTTAATTTAATTAATCCAACAACAATAATTAATTGCGTACTTATTTCCATAATAATAATTAATCACATAATTATTTAAATCGTCAAAAATACGGGGTGTTACATACTTCCCCCCTTACAACGGAATTTCGTCCCGAAATTCGGAAAAAGTATACCAGGTACAGGCAATGTTGCGCATCGCATCCCGACGCTCACAAGTAAGCTACTCTGTACTACCCATATAGTACGCTCTTGAATACCCTTAATAATGAACACTACATAGGTGTTTGCTTTAAACTCCAGGTTACCCTGTCATATAGGCTCTTGCTCAAGCCTTTCTGCTTAAGTTTCACTAGTTCAACTTTATTTTATATATTCACTATCTAGCCTTCTACTATTTTCACCTTAGTAGATTTATCCTCTTTTCATATACATACGACTTCGTCTCGTGTCGTTCATACAAGTAAATTGGTTGTGCAATATATATTTCACACACAATATATACGATAATATCAATTCTTCTCCGATATTTGTAATCATAATTGGTCCCCCACCTCTAACTCTCATATAGGACAACAATAAGGTTTACCGTGCCATACTTCTACTGGCACTCTACCTGAACGTGAACTTATAGGAGTTATTTGGACACAACTCCACTAGTTTAAGGTACTTCTCCCATCCTCCTCTAAGATCTCAGGGTCCACATAAAATCTTCTCTCCCGCATTTGATTAGACCACTTATCCTGCCCATCCCTCTGTGGGTATAAGGTCGTACTCAATCGTATCTTAGTACCTAAAATCTCACCACCTCAGCTACATGAGAAGATCCTTGGGGTTACTCTTCCATTCTCTAGTGGAAGAATCCCCTATCGGTTTCGAATTCTTCGCCCTTTTTATAATAGTTAGCTGACCCACTATAGACTAACTTTGAAGGTTACTCTACATTGTAACCCATCACCACCCATCACCACTATTGTTTGTATTCTGATACATTTTATGCTCTCTTGAATAAGTTTCAATTTATCTTGAAACGTAAGTCTCTGACAAACTTCGTGAATAATCTTTGGCTTACCCGACTACATGTTATCGAATTCACTTTCTAATCATAATCCACTATTCAATCACCCAAGGTGCCCATACACCCTATGCCTCGCGCATCATTATACAAAAACATTAAAATTTTCTTACCTCAATTCTTGCACACTAGGTATGCTGATGTGGTAGGGGTACACTCAACCGCCCCACTAATCATGACTTAAATCATCCTTCAATGGCATCATTCATCTATTCTGAAAAATACTAAGGCTAGGGTACTCTATTGGCCTTAAGTCATAAACAAATTATCAACTCTCAAATATATTCCTTTATAGGCATAATAATCCACATACAAAACTTATGTACTATCAACCAAACTTCCCTCCAACTCCTGACATTTGCTAGTTTCATGTGTGGGATGTCTCGCAAAGCGAAATCCAATCAAGGGACCCCCCCTGATACACTACTATCTAACCTAGTCGGTTGTCGAGGTCCGTAAGACCTTCAGTACCTACTATGTACTTTCCCACAATCTACGTATTGTGATATAAAAGTTTACTCGTCCACTCTCATGTCCCTAAAAATGTAACATGAAGCATGGCACCCTCACTATCCCAAGTACTTGGCGCTATAAATATATAATACGAGTTATATTTTACCACTCGATAAGGACACAATGTATTCTAAGTCTTAAAAGACAAATAAATTCCTATGCTCAGAAACCACATATAATTAGAGACTATACTCGCTGAGGTCTATAATACCATGAAAGTTTCATAAATATACATATCTAGGCCCAACCCTATTTCAGGAGGCACCGCACAAAACTAATATCACTCCTCTCGGAGTATCCAGCACGATAGTCATATCACTACATTTTTACTATCGTTTAACCATATGGTAATTAATCACTACACATTACCATAATAAACTCTACTAAACCTGACTCACTGTAGTAGTAAATTATAATAACAAAACACATTCTTAGGGCCCGCTTGGTTCACTCATGAGTAATAATCAAAATGCCCTGCTAACAGCGAAAAATACGTTTGAACAAAACTGTTAAAACTAATGTTCCCACTAAACTCGACCCGCACGCAAAGTTTAGGGTTTCCAATTTACATAACAGTTGTGGCACACCCATGTCACTAGAATCTATCCTTTACTCACAAAGAAGAAGCAAAACCTCGTCGGTCTCGCCAAATCACAAGGTCTCAGCATGTGGTTTCCATCACGACCCATGAACATCTGCTATTGTCATACGTCCTAGGATCTCATCATATGGTTGTCCTCTCTCATCACGGACAATTTATTCCATCATGTGGATTTTGCGCCCATTATTGAAACGTTGGCCCAAACTCTCTAGGTCTCAATTATAGCTTTATTGAACTCCCGCTTACATCTCGGGTCCTGTAGACCCTAACATACTGTATGCTACTATTAACGAGGACTCTACTGGTCCATCCTGAACCCATCACTCTCGGGTTATAAATTTCTTGGGCCTAATTCTCTTGACCCAAAATTCTTTCGTTGGAAGTATCGCTCCTCTAGTCGTTATGCCTAACTGGCACGATTTACCATTTATAATCTCTTCGATCTCACTTCTCAATTGTGGACACATTCAATACTTGTAGTTCTACTGTAATACCCCGTACTTTTGGCTATATTTATTTTTGGGATTAATTAATTAAATGCGTAGTAATTGGAAATTAATCCGGGGTAAATATACTAATGAGATACGAATTGGTATTTGATTAAGTGCATATATGATTATATATGTATTTGATATTATAAAATTTGTCGTGGGATTTATATACGGCATTTTAGAAATTTTGTTGAGACGCGTGGGACCGCCGCGTCACGGTATAATATTTTGTTTATAAAAGTGAATTTAAAATCTATAATCTGTATGGTCATTTTGAGTGTGCCGACGCGTCCGGAAGGGTCGAGATAGTCAGAAAACACTAGCCGGGGGTATAGTTTGGGTCCCGGGGTATTTTTAGGCCATTCCGGCACCATAAAGGGTATTTTAGTAATTTGGTATTTTTGGGTAATTAAAAGTGACGAAAATTGAGAGTTGTAATCTGATAAGGATTTGACCCAACCAACCTTTATTAACCCAACAAGCTACGGAGGTTTATTAAATTAGGTTTTCATAAGTTCCCTCAAAGCAAACCCTAGCCACCATAGCCTTTTGGAGAAGAAAGCTTGGAGAAGGAGAGAGAGAGAGGAATTCTGCAGAAATTCTACACCGAATCCACACCAAATTCAGAAATCAAACCAAGGCAAGTGACTTTATTTCATTTAAATTCGAAGAATGTCTTTTCCATGTTAGAAATTGAAGAATCTTAATTGTTCTTGAAAGATTAAAAGAAAACCCATGAAATTTGAAGTTATTATTGAATGTTGGGATAGTTTTGCATGTAGAAACATTGTTGGGAGATTTAACTTCGGAGATTTCATATCTAGGTGATGCATAAACGAATTAAAATCTGGGAATTTATGATGAGAAAAAGTTAGGGTTTATGTTCTTGAAGAAAATTGGGAATTAATGTAGAAATTCTGATTTAATGATGTTTAGATGATATCAAACCCTTTAATGATGTTAGTATAGCCCCTTAACATGTTTGAGGATGATTGGAGAACTCAATATATTGTGGGAACGAATTTTAGAAGAGGTTTGAGGAGTAAAAATGGTGAAAAACGACTTTTGGAAAATTATGGGCCGAAACTGGCATCTCGTTAGAAGCAGCCCCCAGGTCGTTCGAACGAGCTCGTTCGAACGAGCTTCTAACGAGTTGACCAGTCATTATTAACGAGTAGGGGTTTTCGTTCGATATCTCGTTCGAACGAGATATCGTTAGAAGGGTCAGTTCGTTCGAACGAACTTGGATCTCGTTCGAACAGCCTCGTTCGAACGAGACTTCTAACGACCTGACAGTCCAAACTCGTTCGAAGCCTCGTTCGAACGAGACTTCTAACGAGTTGACAGTTTGACCCTTTTTGGACTGTTTTGACTTTTGGAGCCCCTTAAACTTGTTCGAGGATATAGATGACCTTCCTTTATTGATATAAGGTTAGATTTGGGACTTTTGGATTTTTGAGATGAGTAAATCATACCCTAGAGTTATATTCAATGAACCATTTGGGTTGAGACGTGAGTGTCTACTACGATGTGAGGATGAATTATAGCGCGTATAATTACAAACCGGTATACTACGAATTGTGATAATTATAGTTAGTACGAGAATACGATATGTACTACGATTAAAATACGGTATTACTAAGATGTGTGTTTACTTAGTATTGATATATGAATTGTGTGTATGACATACCTACCATACTTGCTATCACGGGAGGTTGCGTTCGCTTAGGACCCTCTAATCCTTGTGTGCCTACGGGGGGGATATAGACTGGTACCTTGATGAACATAGGTCATAGAAAGACTTATTGTGACATTAATAAGTCCGCTGACCATGGGAGCGTAGGTATGTGCGTGACCCATGTGATGGTGACTGTGTTCGCCTCCACTATTTGTGATTTGTGTTATCTGAACTATTCCTGAGAGATTCGGAATATGTGATCCTTATGTACGTGATGTACCGGGATGGATAGCAGAGTATGTGTGCACTACAGCTTAGATTGCGGGGTGCTTGTATTGTATATTTATGAGATGAATAATATACATTATATTAATGGGAATTCTCATGTTAATATTGTAAAAATATTACGGTATTGTTTCGAGTTATATAATGAGTTAGCTGATAGTTATATCAATGGCATATTTAGTAACTGAGTTTACGTTAAACCTCTAATAAATTACGAGCGTTGTTATGTTAAATTAACCGAGTAATATGGGTAGAACCTTTGGTAGTCTAGCTAGTTACGTTGTCATTTAGCTAGTGGAAAGGGTAGTTATAGATGGGTACTTACGTTAGGAGTGCACAGTTAGACGAGAGGTGAGGATATCATGCGAGTGTACGTCCTAACATGTACTTTGCATTTAATGTTTTAAATGTTTTTAAAGCACTTGCAGGTTTTTAAAATATAACACATTCGGGCTCTGACCCGTTTGCTTTTTCAAATCTTTTTCTTTGTAAAACCATTTTAGGTGCCCAGCCACAAGGACACCAAGCATGGGATACTCATTCAGGTGACGAGCTGTAGCTGCTTGTGGAAGCTACAGGGATTTGCTCATAGACGCTTTTATTCTTTGGATTCCAGAGTCACTATCAATCAGTTGTAGGGCATGTTGCCCATTCCTATTTAGAACATTTTTACATTTCAGTTTTTAGGCTCTAGCATGTATTGCTCCGTATTCAGTTTTAGTTATTTATTTCAGTTTACTTATCAGTTGTGGGATTTGTATTGAGGAGTTTTTCCTCCAGGTTTTATTTACATTTTGTGATGGTTATTCGTTTCACTTCAGTATGGTGAATGGTGTTATTTATTTCTTCATTACTTTTGTTGCATGTTAATCAGATTTAATAAAATTTGGCACTTACTTTTTAAATAGTAGGTGGTTAGTAATCTTTAAAATGTTTTCGACAGTGATGCTATTAACTGAGCCAACTTGGCATTTTGAATTAATTTTATAAAGGAGTAGCTACCCGGTGTTTAATTAGTTGGGGTGTCACAGGTGGTATCAGAGCATCAGGTTCTAGTGTCCTTTAGGATCTGTACGGCTATTATGTTTCCGCTACGTTTTCTTTGATATAGAGCCCTATATTTTAGGACTGTTGTACTCTTATTGTGTATGCTTCGTTCTTCAGCGATTTTAAGTTTATAAACCATGAACTTATAAACTTTGTTCTTATTGCAGATGCCTCCAAGACGTGCACGACGAGTCCCCAGGAATGCAACGCCCGAACCCCAGCCCGCTCCAGTTCAGGGTATGTTGAACGCCGCTGAGGTTGCTGCTATAGTAGCCCAAGCGGTAAATGCCGCGATTGCCGTGATTCAGCAGGCACCGCCTCAGGCGCCAGTTGCCGCGCCAGTACAGGTTAATGCATTCCCGTCTGCTTGGGAACGTGTACGTGACGCTTTTCAAAAAGCGCATCCGCCAGAGTTAGCAGGAAGCTCAGATGTGGTTGTCTCGAGCCAATGGAGGAAGGACATGCAGAGGCATTTGAGGATGCATGAGTGCACAGACGTTCAGAAACAGGTGCTAGCTACTTTCAAGCTAGTTGGATCTGCGCTGCAGTGGTGGGAGTCTATTACCACCGCGGAGGAGAGGGATACCCTCACGATTCAGGAGTTCTGGGTGCGGTTCGACCGCAAGTACTTTCCATCCGCAGTTCATACAAAGATGAGAAGGAAACTGATGAGTCTGAAGCAGGAAGGCATGACAGTGGCCGAGTATGAGGCCGAGTTCACTAACCTGTTGAATATCGTTCCAGACGAGATTCCAACAGAGAAGAAGAAGATAGAGAAGTTCACTGATGGGTTGAATTGGAGAATCCGACAGCATCTGCTTGGGAACCTATCGTTGGCCACGTATTCTGATGTGGTTAACGCTGCATTACTACACTGCCAGGACCACCGTTTTCATATGGCCGAGGGCAAGCGGTCAGGGGAGTCTAGCCATCAGGGCAGGACTGGAGGACATGGTGCCAGCGGGGCACAAACCGGTCAGGGGCAGAGACAGACTGAGCAGGGTACCCAGCAGGGGGACAATAAGAGGTTCCGGTCAGGGAACTACAGGCAGGGACAGGGAGGTTTCCGCCAGGGCCATCAGGGTCCAAACGGCCATCAGGGCCAGGAGGGGCAGAATGGGCAGCAGTTCCATCAGGGCCAGCAGGGCCAAGGGAGGAATGGTAACGGCCACCAGGGCCGGGGACAGCAGGGGCAGAGGGGAGGGAACTTCCCAGGGAAGTGCTTTACTTGTGGCAAGACTGGCCATAAGAAGCAGGATTGTCCTGATAGGGGCAGGGCCCCACAGGAGCAGCAGTAGGGTGCTCGCCAGGAGCCACAGAGACCTATGTTTCCCGCCGCTCTTCCTGCACCGCCACAGATGGCAGCTTTGCCACCCATTCCAGCAGTCCCAGCTCAGCAGGGGCAGCTACAGTATGGACGTGTCTACAACGTTCACCAGGCTGCAGTTCCACAGGCACCGCCCGCGATTGAGGGTACGTTTCCTATCCATGGCACTATGGGTCGGGTGTTATTTGATACGGGTGCTACACATTGTTTCATTGCTACACACTTCGCGAAAGCTTTAGGATTGTTAGCTACGGCAGAAAGCACAGTGACGTGTGTCGACTCACCATTAGGGAGTGGGTCACTTATTTTCTTTATATGCCGGGGAGTCGGGGTAGAGGTTGGTGGTTTGGTATTGCCTGCAGACATGTTAGTGTTAGACATGCATGTTCATGATGTGATCATCGGTATGGATTGGCTCGTAGCATATAGGGCCATGATTGATTGCTTCAGCGGGAGCATTGTTTTTGCCATTCCGGGGCAAGAGATGTTTATAGTGGCGATGCCTCGCCCAGAGGGAGGATCGACCGCTCATCTGTATTACATAGAGGAGGATACCTCTAAGGAGGTTGTTATTCTTTTAGATTCGATCCCGGTTGTCAGGGAGTATTCAGATGTGTTTCAGGAGATACCAGGCTTACCACCCAGTCGAGAGATAGACTTTGTTATTGATTTGCTACCGGGTACGAGACCTATAGCACGCGCACCGTACCGTATGGCTCCAGCTGAGATGCGAGAGTTACGGGATCAAATTGAGCAGCTGTTAGGGCAGGGCTTTATTCGTAGGAGTACCTCACCTTGGGGCGCTCCAGTCTTGTTTGTTAAGAAGAGGGACGGTTCACTGAGGTTGTGTGTGGACTACCGAGAGTTGAATAAGGTCACGATACGGAATAAGTATCCGTTGCCTCGAATCGATGACTTATTCGACCAGTTGAGAGGAGCTTCTTTCTTCTCGAAGATTGGCTTGAGGTCGGGATACCATCAGTTGCGTATCAGGGAGGAGGATGTCTCGAAGACTGCGTTCTTGTCGAGATATGGTTCTTATGAGTTTCGGGTTATGCCTTTCGGCTTGACCAACGCTCCAGCAGTATTTATGGACTTGATGAACAGGGTGTTCAGAGATTTCCTAGATCAGTTTGTCATTGTCTTCATTGATGACATTCTGGTTTACTCTCAGACAGAGGAGGAGCACGCCGAGCATTTGAGGCAGGTTTTGCAGACACTTCGTCAGAACGAGCTGTATGCAAAATACGAGAAGTGCGGGTTTTGGTTGAAGGAAGTTCAGTTCTTGGGTCACATTATTTCTGACCAGGGAATATCAGTTGATCCGGGGAAGGTATCAGCGGTGAGGGAGTGGGGACAGCCCACGACACCAACGGAGATTCGTAGTTTCTTGGGTCTAGCAGGATACTACAGGAGGTTTATTCGAGGTTTCTCAGAGATTGCAGGTCCTTTGACACATCTTACTCGTAAAGGTGTGCCGTTCATTTGGAGTGATGCCTGTCAGTTGGCATTCGATGAATTGAAGGACAAGTTGACCTCAGCACCAGTGTTAGCATTGCCGAGACCGGGAGTTGAGTATTTGGTTTACACCGATGCGTCTTTGCAAGGACTTGGAGGTGTATTGCAGCAGGAGAGACAGGCCATAGCTTATGCTTCCCGTAAGCTTAAGCCTCATGAGAAGAATTACCCCACGCATGATTTGGAGTTGGCAGCGGTAGTATTTGCCTTACGGATTTGGAGGCATTATCTTTTGGGGGAGAAGTTTCAGCTGTTCACGGACCACAAGTCACTACAGTATCTATTCACGCAGAAGGAATTGAATATGCGGCAGCGTAGGTGGCTTGAGTTTGTGAAAGACTACCAGTTCGACATCCAGTACCACCCGGGTAAGGCTAACGTGGTAGCAGACGCGTTGAGCCGTAGGCCAGCAGACGAGGTGGCAGAGGTGTGGAAGGCGAAGTGGAAGGAATTGGGACACCAGGATGCAGTGGCCCGATCTTTCATGTTCGTGATGACCATTACACCACAGATTGTCACGAAGGTTGTGCGGGCACAGGCTAATGACACGTTCTGTCAGGAGCAGATAGTTCGATTGCTATCAGAGGGAGCCGAGTCCTATACCGTTAGCTCAGACGGGGGATTGCGCTTCAATGGGAGATTGGTGGTTCCGAAAGGGGAAGAATTGCGGCACGATGTGATGGCAGAGTCGCACGGCTCACGGTTCGCGGTACATCCCGGAGGGGACAAAATGTACCAGGACATGAGACGGCAATATTGGTGGAGCGGTATGAAGAGAGATATCGCTGAGTTTGTCTCGAAATGCGCCACTTGTCAGCTTGTAAGAGTGGATCATCAGAGACCAGCAGGATTGCTACAGCCGTTGGAGGTTCCGGTGTGGATGTGGGAGAGCATATCCATGGACTTTATCACGGGGTTGCCTACGTCGCAGAGGGGTCACGACTCCGTTTGGGTTATTGTGGACAGATTGTCCAAGGTCGCTCACTTCTTACCCGTAAGGACTGACTACACTACGGGACAGTATGCCCAGCTCTTCATTTCAGAGATTGTGAGACTTCACGGTGTGCCCCTGAATATCGTGTCTGACAGAGACAAGATATTTGTTTCGAGGTTTTGGGAGAGTTTCCAGGAGGCCATGGGCACGGAATTGCGGTTAAGTACGTCTTATCATCCGCAGACCGATGGGCAGACAGAGCGCACCAATCAGATGTTGGAGGACATGCTACGCATGTGCATTATTGACTTCGGGGATGGATGGGAGCAGTACCTTCCACTGGTGGAGTTTGCTTACAACAACTCCTATCAGTTCATGATTGGCATGGCTCCGTTTGAGGCATTGTACGGTAGGCCTTGTTGTTCCCCAGCATGTTGGTTAGAAGTGGGGGACAACAAACTAATTGGGCTGGAAGTGATTCAGGATACTTCGGCAAGGATTGAGTTGATTCGGAGTCGCATTCGGGTAGCTCAAGACAGGCAGAAGAGTTATGCTGATGCAAAGAGGTTTTTCAGGGAGTTCCAAGTGGGGGACCAGGTTTTGCTCAGGGTATCTCCTATGAAGGGGATTATGCGTTTCGGGAAGAAGGGGAAGTTGGCACCGAGGTATGTGGGGCCGTTTCCTATTATTGAGCGTATCGGACCCGTCGCGTATAGACTTGGACTACTAGAGCACTTGCATCGGATTCACGACGTGTTCCATATTTCCTCGCTGAGGAAATACCTTAGAGATGATTTGGCTCATTCTCACATTGCTGTGGAGGACATCGATCTCCAGCCGGATAGCTCCTACGAGGAGGGGCCAATTGCTATTTTGGACCGAAGCGAGAGGAAACTGCGGTCAAAGATAGTCCCGTTAGTGCGTGTTCAGTGGCGACATCACAATGTCGAGGAGTCCACATGGGAGCGCGAGGATGAGATGCGCGAACGTTATCCAGAGCTATTTTTAGCAGGTACTTTCTAGTTTCGAATTTCGGGACGAAATTCAGTTATTAGGGGGGAAGTATGTAATACCCCGTACTTTTGGCTATATTTATTTTTGGGATTAATTAATTAAATGCGTAGTAATTGGAAATTAATCCGGGGTAAAAATACTAATGAGATACGAATTGGTATTTGATTAAGTGCATATATGATTATATATGTATTTGGTATTATAAAATTTGTCGTGGGATTTATATACGGCATTTTAGAAATTTTGTTGAGACGCGTGGGACCGCCACGTCACGGTATAATATTTTGTTTATAAAAGTGAATTTAAAATCTATAATCCGTATGGTCATTTTGAGTGCGCCGACGCGTCCGGAAGGGTCGAGATAGTTAGAAAACACTAGCCGGGGGTATAGTTTGGGTCCCGGGGTATTTTTAGGCCATTCCGGCACCATAAAGGGTATTTTAGTAATTTGGTATTTTTGGGTAATTAAAAGTGACGAAAATTGAGAGTTGTAATCTGATAAGGATTTGACCCAACCAACCTTTATTAACCCAACAAGCTACGGAGGTTTATTAAATTAGGTTTTCATAAGTTCCCTCAAAGCAAACCCTAGCCACCATAGCCTTTTGGAGAAGAAAGCTTGGAGAAGGAGAGAGAGAGAGGAATTCTGCAGAAATTCTACACCGAATCCACACCAAATTCAGAAATCAAACCAAGGCAAGTGACTTTATTTCATTTAAATTCGAAGAATGTCTTTTCCATGTTAGAAATTGAAGAATCTTAATTGTTCTTGAAAGATTAAAAGAAAACCCATGAAATTTGAAGTTATTATTGAATGTTGGGATAGTTTTGCATGTAGAAACATTGTTGGGAGATTTAACTTCGGAGATTTCATATCTAGGTGATGCATAAACGAATTAAAATCTGGGAATTTATGATGAGAAAAAGTTAGGGTTTATGTTCTTGAAGAAAATTGGGAATTAATGTAGAAATTGTGATTTAATGATGTTTAGATGATATCAAACCCTTTAATGATGTTAGTATAGCCCCTTAACATGTTTGAGGATGATTGGAGAACTCAATATATTGTGGGAACGAATTTTAGAAGAGGTTTGAGGAGTAAAAATGGTGAAAAACGACTTTTGGAAAATTCTGGGCCGAAACTGGCATCTTGTTAGAAGCAGCCCCCAGGTCGTTCGAACGAGCTCGTTCGAACGAGCTTCTAACGAGTTGACCAGTCGTTATTAACGAGTAGGGGTTTACGTTCGATATCTCGTTCGAACGAGATATCGTTAGAAGGGTCAGTTCGTTCGAACGAACTGGGATCTCGTTCGAACAGCCTCGTTCGAACGAGACTTCTAACGACCTGACAGTCCAAACTCGTTCAAAGCCTCGTTCGAACGAGACTTCTAACGAGTTAACAGTTTGACCCTTTTTGGACTGTTTTGACTTTTGGAGCCCCTTAAACTTGTTCGAGGATATAGATGACCTTCCTTTATTGATATAAGGTTAGATTTGGGACTTTTGGATTTTTGAGATGAGTAAATCATACCCTAGAGTTATATTCAATGAACCATTTAGGTTGAGACGTGAGTGTCTACTAAGATGTGAGGATGAATTATAGCGCGTATAATTATAAACCGGTATACTACGAATTGTGATAATTATAGTTAGTACGAGAATACGATATGTACTATGATTAAAATACGGTATTACTAAGATGTGTGTTTACTTAGTATTGATATATGAATTGTGTGTATGACATACCTACCATACTTGCTATCACGGGAGGTTGCGTTCGCTTAGGACCCTCTAATCCTTGTGTGCCTACGGGGGGGATATAGACTGGTACCTTGATGAACATAGGTCATAGAAAGACTTATTGTGACATTAATAAGTCCGCTGACCATGGGAGCGTAGGTATGTGCGTGACCCATGTGATGGTGACTGTGTTCGCCTCCACTATTTGTGATTTGTGTTATCTGAACTATTCCTGAGAGATTCGGAATATGTGATCCTTATGTATGTGATGTACCGGGATGGATAGCAGAGTATGTGTTCACTACAGCTTAGATTGCGGGGTGCTTGTATTGTATATTTATGAGATGAATAATATACATTATATTAATGGGAATTCTCATGTTAATATTGTAAAAATATTACGGTATTGTTTCGAGTTATATAATGAGTTAGCTGATAGTTATATCAATGGCATATTTAGTAACTGAGTTTACGTTAAACCTCTATTAAATTACGAGCGTTGTTATGTTAAATTAACCGAGTAATATGGGTAGAACCTTTGGTAGTCTAGCTAGTTACGTTGTCATTTAGCTAGTGGAAAGGGTAGTTATAGATGGGTACTTACGTTAGGAGTGCACAGTTAGACGAGAGGTGAGGATATCATGCGAGTGTACGTCCTAACATGTACTTTGCATTTAATGTTTTAAATGTTTTTAAAGCACTTGCAGGTTTTTAAAATATAACACATTCGGGCTCTGACCCGTTTGCTTTTTCAAATCTTTTTCTTTGTAAAACCATTTTAGGTGCCCAGCCACAAGGACACCAAGCATAGGATACTCATTCAGGTGACGAGCTGTAGCTGCTTGTGGAAGCTACAGGGATTTGCTCATAGACGCTTCTATTCTTTGGATTCCAGAGTCACTATCAATCAGTTGTAGGGCATGTTGCCCATTCCTATTTAGAACATTTTTACATTTCAGTTTTTAGACTCTAGCATGTATTGCTCCGTATTCAGTTTTAGTTATTTATTTCAGTTTACTTATCAGTTGTGGGATTTGTATTGAGGAGTTTTTCCTCCAGGTTTTATTTACATTTTGTGATGGTTATTCGTTTCACTTCAGTATGGTGAATGGTGTTATTTATTTCTTCATTACTTTTGTTGCATGTTAATCAGATTTAATAAAATTTGGCACTTACTTTTTAAATACTAGGTGGTTAGTAATCTTTAAAATGTTTTCGACAGTGATGCTATTAACTGAGCCAACTTGGCATTTTGAATTAATTTTATAAAGGAGTAGCTACCCGGTGTTTAATTAGTCGGGGTGTCACATCTACTTCCTTCACATAAGGAAAACTTCACGAACTATTTCCTCGTTACTGGTCCCACTGAACATTTTGGGAATGTCCTTCTCTCGAACTGACAGTCTTAACTCACTATTATTCTTCCATTGTCCCTTTGGCTAAGCTAGCTATTAGGAACTGTGGTTGTCCTCTACAGCCTGATTGACTTCATCGTCCTCTTGAAGTTAATCACTTAAAATCATCTAACTGAGTTCCCCATTGGGTATACTCCCATGTGGTGTTTCACTAACACCGTTATGTTCAGTTCTTCCCTTCACACAGATTCTTTAACCTTCCTGGCTTGCTTTTTCTCGAAAGAACATAAGAACTAGTCACCGTATAACCTTGATGACATCAACATTGGTCATCCTTTCTGGATTTCTCATCTATACTTGTGTTCTACCCACGGGTTCTTTATCAACTATAAACCCTATGGATAATTTAGTGCCTCTACTAGGCACGAAGTTCATCATGCAATTCAACCTTTCTCTCACGATCATTTTCTATCTTACCCATTGTGCTAAACATCAAAATTTCACTCACATTTTGTTACCACACCGAATAGAAGACTTCACAGTCAAATCATACTCAAATTTCTCTCTAAATTTCAAACACACTTCTTCATATATGGTGATTGCCTCTAACCACTACATGATGCTCCTAAGAGCTATAGCTTTTAACTCCAAATTTAATTATGAGTGCTGTCACGCTCCACTCTACACAATTGCCTTCGAATTTTCTACCTTTGCTGGTCTGTTACACTTTCTCATTTTCTTTTCCGCATCTTCACCGATGGGTTTTCAAAGGATTCCCTCTGATTTCCCCTTTATCGACTATGGTAGGTGGCCCTAAATTCACTCCACCATTATCTATGACTGTATCCTGGGAACCCACATTTCCCGAGTGACAATCTTACTATCTCTTACTTAGGTAATTCTCATTGTGATCTTTCTCCCAATCACTCTTACCCGATTGCTCTATGTCTTCTATTGAGATTCTCCTCCAGTAGTTCTTCTTACGACCCTCGCTGGTCGATCTAAAATGTTCGGGGTTCGAATCACACCGAATTTCATATAATGAGTCACATCCATTATAGTTCGTAACAGGAGAACGTAAGTTGCATCCGTAAGGGAACACAACAATCCTATCATAAGGCTCTACATCAAAGAACGATATGGTAAAACGTAATAAGCTGCACAGATCCTAAGGACACTAGAACCTGATGCTCTGGTACCACCTGTGACATCCCGCCCAATTAAATATAGGGTGATCAGTCCTCTTCGAATTCAAAATAGGATATTCAGTTGGTTCATTCTCAACATCACTGTCGAAAACTTTTTAATATATTAATCACCTAATATAAAATTAAGCTAAGTGTCAAAACATTTCCAATTTAATAAAACCCAGTAACTCCATTTCTTTCCATGTTAAAATATAAACCATTAACCACACATAGGAATGTAAATAAATACTGAACATGAATCAAGTACTGAAATAAATAAGACTGGATAAAACCTCCCGGTTCAAAACTCCAAACCATACAATAAACTGAATACAATATCTCTGATGAAAGAACTAGAAGTGGGCGACATATGCCCTAAACAAGAAGTCTAGATGAAACTGAATGGAAAGGTAGATGCGTCTACTGCAAGGACCTACAGCTTTCACAATAGCTGCAGCACGTCAAGCAATCCAAATCTCTAAATCTGATACTCCTGTGGCTGAGCACCTAATATAATACATATATATATAGCAAAAGAGAAAAGAGATACAAGAAACGGGTCAGAGCCCGATGTGTAAAAATGATTTAGCAAGTATTTAAAAATGGTTCTTAAAACAAGTCTTATAGGCATGTTAGTTATCGAACTCTCACATGAGTTTCTCACCGCTCGTCTATTGTGCACGCCTAACGTACATATAATCTCCCCCTAGTTATACCTCCCAGTCTAACTAGTCAGAAACCATACTAATACTAACTATGCTCATAAGTAGTATTCCCGTATCGCCCATACAACACGCTATTCAGATAGTTTATCTCACATACTAAATTTCATTATTCACCATTTGAATGGTTAAATCTTTTATTCACTAAGATTATTTGACTTCTCATTTTCATTTTATCTACTAGTCTCCAAAAGTAGAGAGCTACCCAACTACACTCATACATATATATAGTCTCATCATCCCTATATATATATACTAATCCTACACTCTTAGGTAAAGACCACTTGGTGCAACGAAATGATTATTATTATTACCAAGTCTACTAATTTCACATAGTAGCAATATTCACAAGTCCATATATATATATATATATATATATATATATATATATATATATATATATATATATATATATATATATATATATATATATATATATATATATACACTAATCCTGCACCCCTGGCTAAGCCCCATTAGTTCATATCTCTCCAAAAAATCATGCATCCTCGGGTCAGCACCCATTAATGCACCTATCAATAATAATTCAGCACCCCCGGGTTATCACCAATTAGTGAGCCTAACAATAGAATATTGCATCCCTGGGTTAGCACCCATTAATGCACCTATGAATAATAATTCAGCACCCTCGGGTTATCACCCATTAGTGCGCCAAAGAATAATCATCTTTTTACCCCCGGGTTATCACCCATTAGTACACTTAATAATAGATTTTCTGCACCCCCGAGTTATCACTCATTAGTTCTCTTAACTATAAGGTTCTTACCCCCGGGTTATCACCCATTAGTGCTCTTTACAATAATATCACATAATAGGCATACACACATCCTATTATAATTTATAGTTATTTTCTCCAACCTACATGTATACTCCCCATACGTATTTTAACCTCATTACTACGTATAGTATAAATAATTAGATTGCTATCTCTCTCGTAATCTCCAAGGTACATTCTCTCTATATTGAAATAATTGTAGTATTAATTTCCACATACTTTTCCCAAAATTTCTTCTTATTTGAATTTACTATTTGGTAGTTTCTCTCACTCCAATAAACCAATAAACTCCAAACTGGGCTCTAAGCAAATTCCCAGAAATTCACCCTGTGGTTTGAACCAGAATGACTTGACGTTCGAACCAGAATGCATGTCGTTCGAACCAAAATGAGATGTCGTTTGAACCACTTTGACATGTCGTTCTAACCAAAATGATATGTCATTTGAACCACTTCGCGCGAGATCCCCATCTCGTTTGAACCACTTCGCTTGACTTCGCGCGAGATTGCACTGTTCGTCTTCTTCACCAAATCTCAGCGTTTTTCCTCCATTTTTAAACCTAAAAACCTCTAAGATTCGATTCCCAATAACTCATCATCAATACCCATCGACACCTAACAGGTTATAAATCATTCCTAACCTCCTAGGATCATTAATTTGTCCTAAATCATCATAAATATACAAAATCCCCAAATCAATTCATATGAACCCTAGTTTTCAAATTTTCAATTATAGAACCTAATCAACCCAGATTCATTCATCAATATATAATAAAATTCCGTGATTAATCCTCTACATACATGAAGGAATTCCAGTCACTAATTAAACCAATCCTTAATCATAATTTAAATCTCCAATTTTCACCCAATTAACATATAAATCATGATTAATTCCACCTAGACTCACATGAGCATGATTATTGCTAAAAGAAAGAAAGTAATAAACACTTGACTCGAATATGACGGTCTGATCCATTGGTGATGTTGGTATGTGCGCGTTCCTCTCTTCTTGATCTACGCGTTGGTGGTCACGGTTGTGCAAGGTGATGCCAAATGAGTCTTCTCTCTTGGAATTTGGTTCTCCCTCACACCCTCCATGGCCATTCTGACTTCCTGTCACTTCTTAACCCTAATGGACTTTCTTGGTTGATATAATAAATCCCAATTTTCATCGTCCATTAGTTTAACCCAAAAATACAATTTACCATAATGCCCTATCGGGGTGCCGGTTAGGCCTAAAATCGTCCCGGGAAGAAACTAAACACCCGGGTATACTATTTTGACTATCTCGACCCTCCCAGACTCAAAGGAGCACTCAAAATGACCATATGAGTTACCAAAAATAAATTATCTTTTTATTCCATTCAATTAGTCCGACACGACTCACACGCGTGTCAGACTTAAATTACCAAACTGTCGTATTTCTCAGTTCCAACAATTTATCAAATATCAAAATTTCATATTACATATCACACAGTAATATTTAATAGTTCCCAATAATAAGTATTAACCCTTGGCACGCTAGTTAATAATTATTTTAATCCGAATTAATAACAAATTAATTTCTCACATTTTAATTTAATTAATTCAACAACAATAATTAATTGCATACTTATTCCCATAATAATAATTAATCACATAATTATTTAAATCGTAAAAAATACGGGGTGTTACAATACGTCCATTTCAGTAACTTGTCCTCCTTAATGCTTTGAAGGATGTCCTCTTCACTTGAAATTGTAGGGTGTAGTTTTCATAAGCCTTCTTTGGTTTAGGCTTTTCCTGCATCCTCTTTAGAGCTTTGGCTTCGGCCTTATCCTCTACCACATTCGATGATGTGGACTTTTGCATGGAGTTCAAGGTTGCAAACTCCAATATTAGAACCCTCTATGTAAGGAGGTTGACTTCTCCCTAGAGAGAGGCCTAGCTATCATAGAAGTGTTTGTTGTAGTTCAGCAGCTGGACCAACTCTTCATTCTATTGTGAATCTATTCGGAGCTTCCTTCCATCGCATATAAATGTTCATCTATAAAAATATATATTCTGAGTCCAACTAAATAATGGTGAGAAATCAAGATATGTAGATATAGAACCAAGCATAGTAAATCTTTGCTAATGCGTAAAATTGCACTGTTGTAGTCGCGGACTGAGGTACATATATAGGTACCACCATGGCTTTACCAAGGAGTTGATGAATTGGCCCTTAAGAGAGGTTTGGTTGTCATAAAAGTGGTTGATGTAGTTCAGCAACTGGACCATCTCTTCATTCTGTTGTGAACCTATTCGGAGCTTCCTTCCATCGCTTATAAATGTTAATCTTCAAAAATATATATTCTGAGTCTAGCTAAATAATGGTGAGAAATCAAGAGATGCAAAGAGAGAATCAAGCATAGTAAATCTTTGCTAATGCGCATAATTACACTGTTGTAGTCGTGGACTGAGGTACACATGTAGGTACCACCATGGATTTACCAAGGGGATTACCCCATAACTGAGTCTGAGGACACTTTGCAATAAGTCCCTTTTTCCTAGGTGAATTATAGAAGTTGTGTAGACCAACTGCTCTAAGGGGGCTGTAGCATTCAGGCAAGTAGACTGCCAAATCACATCCTACTTGGGGCAGTGAAGGGTGTGATCCCAAAATTGGGCCCAGAATTTGAGATTAGATTATAGGGGATGCACATAATAGACCTACTAGGAGTTTACTAGGTCATATGGAACAAAAGCCTTTGGGCGAACAAAATATCACAAATCTGGTGGTAAACCCTAGATCATGGGTGTCAAGAGTAGAAAATGAGTAAATAAAAATCTTCCTTAGTTACCCACCTTTATGACATTACCACTTTTCGTGTTTTCTTCTTAACACTAACTAGGTAGGGCAGTGTCATTGGGGTGTAGAGAATAGATATCAAGTCATAGAAAAGGATCTAAAAATAGATCTAGGAATGAAGAACTCTCACAGGGTTAACACATAAATATATGAGCTCAATAACCAAAATCTCACTCATAGGATGATGACCTGGGAGTCCCCATGGATGAAATGAGGCATTTCGAGCCCTAAATAAGAAGAAGCAAGATATAAATACCTCTTAACCCATAAACGAAGACAAAATGATGATACGAGAAATCTAACTTATGTCCTTCTCGATATCACATATCAAATTTAAAGTACAAGTAAAGCCAACAATAAAGAAAAGAACACAAAATATAAAGTGGTTTGGCTATAAAAATGAGCCTACATCCACTATGATTCACCACTCTCATTATATGTAATGTATGATGCAAAGTTAAGGTGCCATAAGAGGCATACAGAGTAAATAGGGGGAGAGAATGCATGAAGTTATCTAAGTAGGCAACTCTAAGTAGGTTGCGGCAGGCATGACCCCAAATAGTGGGGTTAGCACTTCTATTTATAGAGATTAGAATGGCGGTGTCACGTGCAAGAATCACATGATATATAGATAAGCTATATGAATATGGAATACTTCTAGAAATTAGACAATCGTCAAGTTTGTAAGAGTAGGTGATGCGGACTGTGTGAACCCAATTAGCAGCATGTGCTTGATTAGATGCCACAACCTGTTTGGACCCAGGTAGCGACTTATTCTGAATGGCCTGTTGGATAGGTCTGATAGGAAGTTAGGGTCACGACCTGTTTGCTCCCAGGCAGCGGCCTATTATTAATTGTTCGCAACCAATAGTGGCTATAATGGGCATATCACCTTCCATTTATTTTACATCACTTTCATACCACCTTTAACCACTAACCTCTCCTTACTTGACCACCATAAAATCATCCTGCTCTCCTTCAAAATTCAGTAACAAAGTCTTCTAGGAGGTTTACGCCGACTCCTTTATAGTTAATATATTTAGTATTATTTACTCACATTATCTCCATTTTGATACCTTTTAGTCTAACATCCTTATATCACATCACCTACCATCCTTTTTTATTATTTATATTCACATAACCAATTTTCCTAAAATCCAAAAGACAAAAAAAAGGGTTTACTTGTAAACTCCAAAAGTAAGATTTCTTTAGTTTTTCAGACTTTTACACTTGATCATGCTTACTTCATAAATAATTAAAGAGGAGTCTTAAATTTGGATTTATGGGTTATACCCCCTATGACATATTGAACTACGTGGACTTTGATGTCCCTTGGGATATATCACTGTTCTAAAAAACCCGCCTAGGCTCCGCCTAGGCACTCCTAGGCTTAAGGCTTAGGAGAAACGCCTCGCCTTACGCTTTTCACGCCTTATTCTTGGTAAAACCCTTACGGCGCACATTTTTCAAAAAATAACAATGCCTTAGTGAAACGATGTCGCCTTTTAAAGAATTTGTTTACAAACTGGACCATTATCTTATCCAAAATAATCAGATAGTATTTTAATTTGCATATATTAAGACATATTTTTATGATATGTGCAATTTTTGTATTTTAATAGCCTTGTTATGTTTAAAAAATATTAAAATATATTAAGAAGGCCTAAACGCCTTTTCATGCCTTTTTACGCCTAGGCCCGCCTAGGCTTCTAAGGCTTAAGGCTTGGCCTCCACGCCTCAATCACGCCCCGCGTTTTTTAGAACCTTGGGATATATAGGAGTCCAAAGACAATCCTGGGGTTCGAGTCCTTATGATGCTGTAAACAGCACCACCAGTATGAGGTATTGATAAGCTCAAACTAACAATAACAATGGCAGCACAAGAGTAAATATCTATTAGAGAGAGGTGAGGATAAGAGGAGAAACACTTGTATATAAATGGTTCAGCCGATTTGACCTTCGTCCACTATTAGTGTGTGAGTAAGTTTCACTAGAATTAGGGCACTAATGGCCTGTGATACAATCTCTCACTTTCTCTCTCTACTGTGTATTTCTATAGAGCTCCCGCTAGGGTTGAAATTATGGATCCTTTTGCAAGGTAGGAGAAGACACGTATATATAGTGTCTAGGGTGTGTAGTGTACCCCCAAGCATGCCAAGCACATGTGTGTTGAGATTAATCCAATCTCATGTGGACACCTGGTTGTGCCACATGCAAGTAACGATGACAAAATATTCCCTCGCATCAGGGGAATGAGTTAGTTATAATGGTTTAGTCCACGCGTTAGTCTTCCCATGTGCTTACATATGCTCAAGCTTGTGATGTCATCCATGGTAACCTCAGCCTAGCTGAGTACAATACTTGGTAAGTTTGAGGTTTTCCTTTGTTCCACCAAACTCAACTATGACCTAGGCCTGATTGACCAGCATAGGTTAGATTTTAAGCATGACTGAAGCTTCGACTGAAGCAGAGTACGATGGTGGAAGTTGCTTGAGCCAATGATGTCTGACCACATCTGATGGCCATTCGAGGTGGGTAATTGTGGGGTTGACCTTATGAAAGAAGAATTTTCTGATGGAAATTGTGAGTCTCCTGCCGACTCGACCATTACATCATCCGAGGTTGTCGACTTCAAGTATGAGGGTACATATTGGGCATATCAATCACCCCTAGCCCTTAGTTTCCTATATGAGTTGGTGGCTGAGGGGTATATAAGTTAGGTCGATGCCTAGTTACATTTTGTGTCTTAGGATGAGGAGTGATTCCTTGGACACATGTCACTCATTGAAGTGTCTCACGTATTCCCCAAGGTATGACAACTCTGACGGCGTCTTTTAGGTTCTTTAGGGAAATGATGGTCACCTTAAAAATCATGCCCCATCATTAGGAGAAGGTTTAAATACTTCTTCTCTCTCCTTATTCTCTTTCTTCTCTTATTTTCGCGTCCTAAGTTCCTGCTACTGAAATTTTCCTCAAACCCTCCATTGTCAAAGTTTCACAGTCTCTCTAGTTCTCGAGTAGTCCTGGGTTTGTGACCCCTTACCCTTCAGTCTTCGTTGCTCAGGTAAACATTTTGCTCTTTGCTTCTTTAATTTTTGGCTTTGTTTGCAACTTCCATTTTCTCTGGCGAGTTTTTCTGTTTCTAGCGAAGTAATTCACCACTGTTTGGTGGTTTAGGTGAGAGTCAGGGGTTTTTAGGGATGATCTTCAGCTTTTATGATCATTCTTAGGTCAGTTTAGGTCAGAATTTGTATTTTAAGGTTTTTCGACTGTCCTCCGGTTATTTTCTCCGATGAGCTATTTTGCACCTGTTCTTGGTGTGAACCCTTTGGATTCCCAGTTTGATTTTTAGTTTGGATTGTATAAGTTGTTTGCCTGTTTGCTCATTTATTTGAACTCTCAATTGTAGTGTCGTCTGACAAGACCTTTAAGAAGATTAAGCAGATAGAGTTAGCCCAGGAGGAGGCTCATAGGGCCGAGGCCTTTACCCTCAGACCAGGAGAAGGCTCCACCATTAAAGGTCATATACCCTGAGCCTGCTGGGCCTTCTGAGACCGCAAAGGTTCCTATGCCAATGTCTGAGTCATCTTCTTCAGACCTTATGCCACCTCTGAGGCTGCTGAATACATAAACTCTTTTCAAGAAACTATGAATTGCTCCCCTAGGTAAGATGAGGTTTGGGAGGACGTCAAGGTTTCGAGTCGATCCTCTTCCCATAGAGATTCTAGCACTTCGTGTAGGTATGCTTCTATAGAAATATTAGGGCCTAGCGTAGAAATTCCCCCTCCAATTGATGCCATTCCTCTATCGGTTGCCATCGCTATTGAGTTTGTGAAGAGGTTTCCTGGTGGTGCCCCTATGATTTCCCAGGTCGAAGTTACTCGGGATGGTGATGATGATGGTGATGAAGGAAGTGATATTGATACCTCTGTAGCTATAGAGTATGAGAGTATCGTGAATGAGTACGATCATCTTTATTTTAAGCATCTTTATTCCATAGATTCCTCAATCATCCTTAGGAAACCTCTAAAGGACGAAAGGGCCTTCGATGGCCGAGATGGAAAAATCTGCGTCTATGAGCATATGTTTAAGTTGGGTTTTCATCTTCCTATCCACCCAAATATCAGAGGTATAATCTCATACAAAATCTTGCCCCTTCCCAATTATCTCCAAATGCTTGGAGGGTTATGATTGGGTTCATCGTCCTTTGGAAGACTGTTCACCATTCAAACCTTCTAGTTAGAGTTTTTACTTGTTGTTATGTTCCCTCGTCGGCCAAAAATCACCGTGGTTACTACCACTTCTTAGCCAGGAAATCCGAGAAGAAGATGTTATTGGTTACCCAAAATTCAAATCATAATTGGAAACCTCGGTACTTATTTATTTCTGGGGCTTGGGAGTTTGGTTTAGAAGAGGCTTGTGGAACGTCGGTTTTAAGGACCACTCTGAGATGGGGAAAGTCTCCCTCATGGCTAAATCTGACCCTGGTCTTAGCTAGGACAATTATAAGAACATTGAGGACCTTCGTAATCAAGGCGAGAAAGGTCGTCTTATAAAGTATGAACATCTGATGACCCTCTATTACCTTTCTCAGACATGTCTGGGTGGTGGTCCTCTAAAAGATCTTCGTAAGTTTCTACATTTTCTTACCAGTTATTTCTCATGCTTTTTGTATATCTTTCTTGCTAACTCAGAGAATTGTCTTTTTTCAGAGCGACCAACAGGCATTTCAGACTATTTTTTGGAGATGTCGACTCCCAGTCTTGTGAAGCTCATGGAGAAAAGATATAGAAAGAATGTACCCCCATCTTCCACAAAAAAAAGCGTCAGCGCCTCTAAGGCTGATGCTACCAAAAAGAGGAAGTCTACCACTGATGCCACTCATACGAGGCTTGAGTAAGACTCAGGACAAAGATCGTACCATTCCCATTTCGATTGACGCTTCCTTGGATGCTCGTCTATCTCAGCTCAAGATTGAAGATAGCGTGATCGGTCACAGTCTGAAAGCTGTCGACGCTATTGGCACTATAATTACTAAGGAGGATAAGTGTTTTCTTCGTGCCTTAGACATACCTATATTGGCCGAGTTTGCTCTTCACAAATCGATTGAGGTATCAGTTTTTAGCTATATTTCTCCCAAGTGTTGCCTCGAATTTTTAGAAATTATTACTCATATGCTCATATGTCTGATCTTCTCCTGCAGGGTGTCTTGTCTTTTCACCTCCTTGCTAAGTGGACCTTAAAGAAGCTCCCCCTTATAAAAAAAGGGTAAGGATGCTGAAAAAGTTGAGGCCTCTATGAATACCTAGGTTGAAAGGTTGACAGGAGACCTCAAGGGGAGGGATAACCAGATATCTCAGCTCAAAGAGGATCACATCAAATCTCCGAAGGCAAAGGATGATGCTCTTCCATAAAAGGTTAATGCTGTAGTTAAAGCTGCGTTGGAAGACACCGCATAGAAAGCCATTGAGGACCAAAAAGTATCTGAACTGTTTATCAGCTTCGGCTTTGAGTATCCAGAGAGGGGTATAAAAGTGACCAGCCGATGGGCGGTCATGAAGCAAGGTGAATTCGAAGGCCTAACTTTAGAGGATTTTATTGGTATCAGCACTAGAGATCCTCAATTTGCCCAAGCCTTAAAGGAAGTTGAAGAGTGTGATGCTACTCCATTCAAGATGGCTCCTCTTGAAGTCATAGAGACAAAAAATGGTACTCATCACGATGACGAGGTTGAAGTTACAAACATCGACCTTGATCAGACTACAGTCGATGGAGGGTCTCCTCCTGCTGAGGCATAGCGTCAACTCTGATTTCCTCTCCTGTCCATTAAATTTTTCTTGTGAAGATTTTTTATAGTTATAATTTTGATGAACTTTGGTTAACGTTTTTTGTAATTCTTCTTTTCATGAACTCTGGTGGTAGCTTCTTGATATTTGTGATGTAATTATGAATTCTCTTTGTGTTATGATCATAAGTAGCTTGGCTTTTTCTGATTCAATTGTTTCATATGATGTATAATTTTGATACTCCACATGTTCACATAATTTCACTACACTAACTTATGATGTTGTACCTCATATTTTCACCAAACTAATGATGGTAAGGGTCTAAGGTCACCAAATCAATAATGTTTCACCTCGTATTTTCACCAAAATAATGATGTTAAGGGTCTGAGGTCACCAAATTATGGTGTTTACCCTCATATTTCTACCAAAATAGTGATGTTAAAGGTCCAAGGTCATCAAATTATGGTGTTTACCCTTATATTTTTACCAAACTAATGACGTTAAGGGTCTGAGGTCACCAAATCAATGATGTTAAGGGTCTGAGGTCACCAAATTATGGTGTTTACTCTCATATTTTCACCAAACTAATGATGTTAAGGGTCTGAGGTCACCAAATTAATGATGGTTCACCTCATTTTTTCACCAAACTAATGATGTTAAAGGTCGGAGGTCACCAAATTATTGTGTTTACCCTCATATTTTCACCAAACTTATGATGTTAAGGGCCTGAGGTCACCAAATTATGATGTTTACCCTCATATTTTCACCAAACTAGTGATGTTAAGGGTTTGAGGTCACCAAATTATGGTGTTTACCCTCATATTTCCACCAAACTAATGATGTTAAAGATCTGAGGTCACCAAATTATGGTGTTTACCCTTATATTTCACCAAATAAATGATGTTAAAACAATATACATTAGAACAAAAGTTGTTTATAGAACTTTAACGTTTCTCATTCATACTCTCTTGAATGTCTTTTGTATCATACACGTATAACAAAAGATAAAAACAACTGTGACATCATAAGTAATATTTCTTCAAGTGGTTGGTGTTCTAAGGGTTGGAGAAGGGATCTCTTTCAAGATTCTCTAGTCGATAGGTACCTGGTACAACGTCATCAATTATCCTATAAGGACCATGCCAATTTGGATGGAGGTTATTGTTTTTCTGCCATGTCTTCTTTAGGACTAGGTCTCCCACAGCTATCGGCCTCAACTTTACCCTCTAATTGTAGAATCTTGCAGCTCTCTACTGATAGGGTGACTATCTTATCTCTGTATCCTCTCTCCTTTCCTCAATCAAATCATGATCAAGTTTCCCTCTTCCCTATTCCTCTAAGGGTCATACGTTTGAACTTTATGAGTGGGAAGCCCTATATCTGTTAGGATGGCAGCCTCTGAGCTATGGGCTAACATAAATGGAGTTTCCCCTATGGGTGTCCTCACTATCATCCTGTAAGCCCAAAGTACAACATATACATCTTTTATCCATCTTCCTTTGGCCTCGTCCAACTTCTTTTTTATCCCATCAAGGATTATTAGATTTATGACCTCAGTCTGACCATTTGCATGTGGTCGGCCAGAGGAAGAGAAGAATTGCTTGATCCCTACTCTTTCACATTACTTCTTTAAGGAAACCTTCTTGAATTGGGTGTTCCATTATCCGAGATGAGGGTGTTTGGAATGCCATACCGGTATATAATGTTCTTCAAGATGAACTTGAAGGTCTTATGTTCAGTGATTGTGATCGTTGGTTCGGCCTCTACCCATTTGGAGAAATAATTAATTGCCACAATTAAGTATCTATAGTTGTTTACAGCTCTTGGCAAGGGTCCTACCAAATCAATGCCCCATATTAGAAATGGCTAAGGGGAGCTGATAGAAGTCAGATGTTGATGAGGCTGATAGGGGATGGTGGAAAACCTCTGGCACTTATCCCATCTCTTCACATACAAAGATGCATATTTGGCCAAGGTCGACCACCAGTACCCCTAAGTGATTATCCTCTTGGCCAACGACCTTCCTCCAATATGGATTGAATAAGAACCCTCATGCAAATCTTGAAAGATGTATGGAACCTCTGAAGGATGAACGCATCTGAGAAGAGTGGGTAGGAATCCCTTCTTGTACAAGACATCTCCCACAATGGAGAATTTAAACCTCTGAACCTGAGCTTTCTTCTTTCTAACTTTGACTCTAGCATCTCTTCCTCTCTGATGTATCTGATAAGAGGGTCCATCCACGAGTCCCCCATACTTAGATTTAGGCAAGGTCTAGAAATTTCTTCCTCTTCGATGGTCAGTTCGAGCAAAATCTCAACTGGTACTGTTCTCCTTAGGTTTGTTCTTATTATTGAGGCCAACCTCACGAGTGCATCAGCTCGGCTATTGTCCAGTCGAGGTATCCTCTTCATTTTTATATTGTTAAAGACTTATCGCATTGATATTGCCTTCTTCAGATATCTATCCATTCATTCATCTTTGGCTTCATATACCCCTAGGTATCCTCTTCATTGAGTCACTATGGACTAGGAGATGGCCGATGACTAGGGATTTTGCCAAAGAGAGACCTGCCATTAATGTCTCATACTCTAATTTAGTTTTGGAATCTTTAAAATTGAACCTCAGCGCATACTCAATATCTATACCATCGGGTGCCGTCAATATTAACCCTGCGCCACTCTCGTTTTCACAGGATGACCCATCATTGAAGAGGTTCTAGATGGTTTCATTTTAATAGAAGTCTCCCTCTGTAAGTGCCCCTTATTTTGAGAGGTATCTCTCTTTTTGATTTTTAGCTGCTTTTTTCCTAGCTATGCTTATATCAGCCTCGCCTTCTTCCCGATCGACGTTCCTCTCCACTTGCTCATTTGAAGTTCGAAGTTGGTTCTCAACCTCATCCATATCCCAGGTAAACACGGCCACAAAGTCTGCGAATTCTTGTCCCTTGATGGCAACCCTGGGCTGATAAATAATATCGTACTCCCCCAACTCGATTGCCCAGGTTATTAGCCTTCCTGACTTCTCAAGCTTATGGAGGACCTATCTGAGTGGGGAAACAGTGAGGACGACATTGGAGTGGGCCTGGAAGTATGGATTGATTTTGTAGTTGCATGTATCAAAGAATAAACTAGATTTTCAATCCTTGGGTACTTCTGCTAAGACCCTTGGAGTGATTTTCTATTGAATTACACTGGTCTCTGCACTCCATCCTCTTCTCTTACTATTACAGCACTAATGGATGACTTTGAGACAACTAAATATACATATAGCTTCTCACCCTTAATTGGATGTAATAGGATTAGAAGGGATGATAGGTAGTATTTGAGCTCTTTAAAAGATTTATAACATTCCCCATTCCATTCAAAAGGTTTTCTAAGAACTTTAAATAATGGAAGACATTTTTTCGTAGCTCTGGAGACAAACCTGTTAAGTGTAGCCACTCGTTCGGTTAGCCTCTTGATATCTTTGATGGTTTTGGGTGTCTTCTTTCCAGCAAAGCCTTAATATTCTCAGGGTTAGCCTTTATTCCCCTTTGGTTGACGATGAAACCCATAAATGTTTTAACTCTGACCCCAAAGACACATTTGGTTGGGTTGAGCTTCATTTTGTATTTGTGCATGGTATCTAAAGTCCTTTCGAGGTCGACCATATGAGTGTCGGCCTTTAGACTCTTCGTCAACATATTTTCCACACAGACTTCCAAGGTTTTACCTATTGGATCCTCTAACATCTTATTTACAAGACGTTGGTAGGTAGTGCCTACATTCTTCAGTCCGAACGATATGACCTTATAGTAATAGGTCCCCTTGTCTGTAACGAAGGTTGTCTTCTCTGAGTCAGCTGAGTCCATGAAGATCTGATTATACCCAGAATATGCATCCATGAAGCTCATGTCCTATTGTGGTATCCACCATCTGATCTGTACAAGGAAAGGGAAAACTGTCCTTTGGGCAAGATTTGCTTAAATCGGTGAAGTCTACACACATCCTCCATTTCCCATTAGCTTTAGGCACTATAATAACGTTAGACAGCCACTCAGGGTATATAATTGCTTTAATAAACTCGACCTCTTCAAGCCTTCGAATCTCATCACTGATGACTTTGTACTTCTCTCTTGAGTATACCCTTCTTCTCTTCTTAATAGGCTTAACATCCTCTACAATATTGATTTTATGACACATAATCTCAGGATTAATACATGGCATGTCTACGTGGCTCTAGGCAAAGTTACTCTATCTCTTCCTTAACATCTCCATTAGCTTCTCCTCGATCTTAGGTTTTAATGCTTTGCTGACTTGGATGGTTTTTTCTGGCTCATCCTCATTGAGGACGATGGATTCTACCTCCTCTGTAGCCTCTCCCTTTTTGAGCTTTATTTCGTCTCTAGGATCAAGGGTGCCAATGTTGTAAGTGGTTTGCGCCCTCTTATGAGCCTCTCTCTTTTCTGCGGATTTGAAGTAGCATTCACATGCCAATATTTGGTCACCTTGCACTTCCCCTACTCCATAGGGAGTTAGGAATTTTAGCATCTGATTGGACGTTGAAGGAAAGACCTCAAATTCCTTGAGGGCCACTCGTCCCATGATGAGGTTGTATGCTGAGAAGACATTTTCATCCATTATAAAGAAATTAATTTTTCTGGTTAACCTCTTAGACCATTCATCTCCCATTCTCACATTCATTTCATACATTCCCAATGGATGGACCTTCTCCCCGCTGAATACAATCAAGGGGTGGTGATAAGGACAAATCTTGCTCGACTGAGACGCAAACTCTTGAAATAGGGCCAAAACATGACATCAGCCGAACTTCCCTTATCCACAAGGATTCTCCGAAATTCACATCCATGCACCCTTATGGTGATGACCAGAGGGTCATCGTGAGGGGCTAAGATACCCTTGAAATCAAGTCGCGAGAAGCCTACTACGAGGGTGTCCATGTCTACCTTCTTTCTCTTCTCAAGTTTGACCTCTGTTGAAGCCAAGTTCACAACCTCGTCTTTAGTCACTTCTTTCGCCTCTGCCAAATGAGCTTTGCAAGCATCTACCTCTCAGCCAACCCCTGCTAGTCCCCCACAGATAGTGCTCACACTAAAAGAGATCATGTTGACCTTCTGTACTGGGGCATTATCGTCCTTTGGTTGGAGGTCAGGGTAATCGTCATCATCATCAGAGGCATCATCTTTCCTGGCAGGGGTGCCTTCTCAACATTTATCATTTATCTTCTTTCAAGGGTCGGCTCGAGCACCCTTCGAGGCTCTATCATTCACGAACTTTTTCATCTTTCCAGACTTAAATTTTTTTTCAATCTTCTCTTTCGAGGAGAAACATTTATTAGTTAGATGGTCGTAATATTAATGGAATTCGCACCATAGATTCTCATGTCTCCTATGTGGAGGAGCCTTTAGCTTCTCTGTCCATCTCAGAGATCTATCATTCTTTATTTCATTGAGGATGTGTGAATAACTCACAATTAAAGGGGTATAGCCTTCAAACTTGTCGTCCGCAGTCCTCTTCTTTCCATCATTTTTCTTCTGAAACTTCCCACTGATACCTCCATTCTCATCCTCATATTTAGAAGCCATTGCTTCCTATGCATTCATGACCTTTCCAGCTGTTTCCTATAACTCGGCCATAGACTTAGGAGGGTCTTCAGCAAGTTTCCAAAGTATCTTTCCTTTCTAAAGTCCACCAATAAGGGCTATCATGGCTATACTCTCTTAATAATCCTCTACCTCCAACTTGTCCTTGTTGAACCTCGCGATATATTCTCCAAGGGCTTCATTCTTCCTTTGCTTCACATAGAGCAAGTGAGTCGTCTTCTTCCGAGGTCTTACCACGAAACATAAGTTGCGAATGACTCCCTCGGCCAACTGTCTAAAGTTTTCTATGGAATTTTCGGGAAGAGAGGTAAACCACACATACGCTGCCCCAGTCAAATTACACGAGAAAACTTGGCACCTTATCTCATCAAGTACGGAGTAGATATCTATTGCGGACTGGTACATATCAATATGGTGGGTTGTGTTGGCAGTCCCATCGTACTTGGGTGATACCACTAGAGGTTTGAATTCGGTCGGGGTTGGAAAGCTAACAACCCTTTCCACAAAGGGAGAACCTTTTGAGTATCCCCTCTATAAGAGGTCTCGGCTTCTTATGAGATCTCCAATCTTATTTTACAGTCTTTAGATAGCGTCGTTCCAGGTCTTAGAAACGTCGGCATGGCCGAGGTTGTCCCCGACCACCTCCAAAGGGTGAATTGAGGGTTCCATAGCTGCAGCACAACGTTGGATATTGACCTCCCCATGACCACTGTCCCGACCATGTGGGGGTTGGCCATGATGGGGCCGATAGTCTCCACCCTCTCTTTTAGATACGATAAGACTTCTTGACCTGGGTAGACTTTCCCTTAGGTCATTAACTGGGTCGAGTCCTTCGAAGGTCGATCATTTACTTAACCGATCAAAAGTTGAACCTCTTTAACGGCCATCGTAGTCTCGTCTTTCATCTTGATGTCAGCTCTGCTGGATAGGATGTATAGTGTTGTTTGAGACCTCATATGGCTCCCAACAATCAGCTGGAGCATCCTCTGCCTCTATATCGACATACCTATCATCTGGGCAAGGGTTTCCTTGCCTCTCCAGGCGTAAATGTCTAGGTTTAGCAACATCCCTCCGCCGTTGAGGAGGAGGTAGGTCTTTTCGTGGTGCTTGGGGTGGTCCCCTGGCCCCATGTTGTCCCTGATCAGCAGCCACAGTAATCATCTTCGGTGAGACCCCAAGTGGTCTCATTATTATATTCTGACTTAGCTGAGCAAATTTCTCCTGTAGTTCTTGTTGAGTAACAACTAAGGACTTCAAGGCTTCTTCCACCTCATCTATTTCGGACTTGGGTGGTGCTTGGCTGGAACTGGGCCCTCCAACACAAGATGGTGGAGGTGGTAAGTCTGGTGCCATATAGAAAGACTAGATAGATTTCAATGAAAAATACTAGAGAATCTTGAGACCTTAAAGGACCTCTTCCAATGGTGAAACATCTCCACGTAATAGGCGGAGGGCTGGTTCACCACCAGAGTCTCCGGTGAGGTCAATCAACAAAGGAGGAAGAGATGAATCCTCTCGTTTCCCATAGACAACGCCAAAATGATGATGCTATAAACAGCACCACCAGTATGAGGTGTTGATAAGCTCAAACTAACAATAACAATGGCAGTAAAGAGTAAATATCTATTAGAGGGAGGTGAGGAGAAGAGGAGAAACACTGGTATATAAGTTATTCAATCGGTTTGGCCTACGTCCACTATGAGTGTGTGAGTAAGTTTCACTAGAATGAGGGAACTAATGGTCTATGATACAATCTCTCACTTTCTCTCTCTACTATGTATTTCAGCAGAGCTCCCGTTAGGATTTCAATTATGGATCCTTTTACAAGGTAGGAGAAGACATGTATATATAGTGCCTAGGGTGTGTAGTGTACCCCCAAGAATGCCATTAGCATGTGTGTAGAGATCAGTCTAATCTCATGTGGACACCGGGATGCACCACATGCAAGTAATGATGACCAAATATTCCCTCACGTCAGGGGAATGAGTTGGTTATAATGGTTTAGTCCATGCGTTAGTCTTCCCATGTGCTTACGTATTCTCGGACTTATGATGTCATCCATGGTAACCTCGGACCAGCCGAGTATGATTCTTGGTAAGTTCGAGTTTTGTCTTTGTTCCACCAAACTCAAGTATGACCTCGGCCTGATTGACCAACCGAGGTTAGATTTTAAACATGGCTAAAGTGTCGAGTGACGCAGAGTACGATGGTGGCAGTTTCTTGAGCCAATAATGTCTGACCTCGTCTGATGGCCATCCGAGGTGGGTCATTGTGGGACCGACCTTGTGAAAGACGACTTCTCTGATAGAAATTGTGAGTCTTCTGCCGACTCGACCGTTACATCAGCCGAGGTTGTCGACTTGGAGTATGAGGGTACATATTGGGCATATCTGGTCCTATTTTTCCAATTTTATGCTCTCTTGTATTTATTTTGTGAGTCACAAACTCCTACATATTTTTGTCCCAACCGACATACACATTCAATTATTCATAGTAATTTTTTATTTTCTGGACATGCACATTATATTTATTTTTTTGTCATTTTTTGGTATACTCCTTAGGATGATTCCTCTCCATCTTTTCCGTGACATAAGTTGGATGATTTGTTTCTCTTGTTATTCATACCGTAGACATGCACACACATATTACACTTTGGAGTAGAGCATAATATTAACATAGACCAAGAGAGACTGAAAGGGGTAAATGGGTGCCTAACACCTTCCCATTTCCTAACTTAATCCTCTAACCCTTGACTCATTTGGTTTCGTATGCATTACTATGACCTTGATGATGTTCCCTCGTGATGACTATATTTTTTTTGCCTGTTTTGAGAAAAATAGGATCGTGACTCCATTTCTTCATGTTTATCCCATTTTAACGGCGACCGATGTATATCCAAGGCAGCCCACAAAGATACCTGCATGGGTGGCAGAAAGAGGACTCCCATATCCTCGAATCACCATCACGTGCATGGAGGGAGAAAGGAACTTCTTCATTTTTCCCTCCTGTCCCAAAGGATTCCGACCCAAATGGCCACAGTGGCGACTCCGCTGGGGATTTTTTAGAGGTTTAGAATCTATTTTCTCATGGGTGTTATTATTCTAATCTTCTACTTTTATTTATGTGTACAAACGCCTCCACTTGTACGTTATCCTTAATCATATGCCCACATCTTGTATATATGTCTCATTATCATCATGATGATTATTTATACCATTCACTTTTCTAAACACATGTATATATCCCCTCCTTAGCACATGCTTTCACTTTTTACTTATTTGTATATATCCACTATGTTCATTTCACACACTCACACTCGTATATAGTCTCATTACTTCTTACATGTTTCACACACCACTTATATATTATACATTCTTAGTTTCACAAGAACACACCCTCACTATTTTCTCATTTGTATATATCTTCATGCCCACTTACACATGATTCACATATCACTTATAGATTATCCATTCTTAGTCTCACTAGCACACACCTCCACATTTCTCTCACTTGTATATATTCACAAGCTCTTTTCACTCACATTATTCTCATGTAACCCTCACCTTACACATATTTCTTACCCACTTGTATATTAACATGCTTCACACTCTATATTTATCACCATTCCTTGTATAGTCTCCATGCTTCACCTATAACTTGCTAGTTTTGATCTCCACGATTATCCCCCTTTATCTTATGTTATTTGTATATTCTCTCTCATTGTTGTAGTATTCCATTTATTTAGCATACATAAAACACTCCATAATATAATAATTAAAGACTCGTGCATTTTTGCACACTACATCACCTGAGCATGGAAATATTGAGCAAAATTTTATCCCAAACTGGAGGGTCACTTTGTGATGGGTGCCAGTCCTACGAAGCACAACTAATGTAAGCGATATGATTTCTACCTTTCATTGGCCTAGTACTTTCAACGTATATTCAACGGTTCCCCACATCATTTTTCTTGACCAAACTCATGAGGGGAGATATATAGAAGGGAAATCGTTCATATACGTCGACTATATCAAATTATCTCTCACACATACCGTCCCCGCGAGGTATATCGTTAGGCAATTCAATTACATTCAGGGATATCAAATGGCTTGTTCACATATACCGAACAATATTTCTCTTATAGGAAAGAGGTATATCGTGGAGGTCATGCCAAAGGGGGGAATACTTCCACTAATCCACCAAATGCATTAACCTCATATAGGTTTCTACCCTAGGATACTCATATCTAGTTTACCAGTTATAATGAGAAACTCACCCGAAATTCCTGGTCGCCTTACAACCCAAATCTTCGTTCTATTTCACTCATTTTTAAAATAGTAAATTGTTTCGAAGTCTGGAAACAAGTCAAACCATATCTTACATCATGTACCCTACATTTTTCCCAGACTCAGGTCCTATTTGGCATTTTCCTTGCATTTTAGGCAAACATAATGCAAGTGGAACCTAATAATAATAACCATGCTAAGGATTTCCCTTTTCCCTATTTAAAAAAAAATATACCAAAAATATTTATCCTTCCCTCAAATTAAACCAAAATCATTTTTCCTCTCAGGTGTGATCGCATACCCTGATTTTGGCCTAGCACCCTATTAGCTCCAGTCTTTTGTGAAACTATCCCAAGCCTCTATTGCTTCCTTTGCTGCTTCCACCGAGTTGGAGATCTCCATCTACAAGTTATTCATGTAGAACATAGACGTGGCTGCAAATGTTCAACTAGATCTGATAACCATCCGAGCCCAACTGAGTGCCAAGATTGATAGATTCTAGACTGAAGTCCAAGATATACAACAACACCGAGTCAAAACTCCCGAGGCTCATGAACCCCAAATTCTATTTTTCCGCATGATATGAGACCACCTGATCCTAAACCAATTTGGAACCCAGAGGAGTATCGACATGCTCTGTATGCCCCACCTGCAAATGGTCCTCTACCAGCTCAATTACCAATCCCGAATCTTGTCCATTTAGGGCTAATCTACCAGTACTAACGGAACCTAAGGAGGAAGAACTGAACAAATTTAAAGAGGACCATAACTTACTATCAAAGAAATTCAACCAATTAAATATCTTAGGGAATTATGTGGACTATACTCACATATCCCCTATCCCAAAGCCAGACTATCAGAGAAATTCAAGATGTTGTACATTAATAAGTTCGGAGGTAGAGAACCTCCTATTGTGCATCTACACGGATCTCATAGATCCATGAATCTCCTCGGTACATTAGAGGAGATAATGGCCCAAATGTTTCAACAAAGCCTAAAAGGAGTGCCTTCTGGTGGTTCCTATCACTCGAGGAATTCAGAATCCACATTTGGCAGGGCGTGGTCATGAAATTCATAGCGCAGTACAAGTACAATGAGGAATTAAATGGTATTGCAAGAGACTTAGAGCTACTCAAGAAGAATCCGATGGACTCAGCCAGTAGTTTCATTAGAAGATGGAGAGAGAAAGCCTCAATTGTGAACAACAGGCCATCATAAGAAGAGAAATTGAGCATAGTAAAGAACAATATCCTACCCCACATCTGAGCATCTATGGAAGGTAAATACTACCCTCATTTCAGAGCCCTCTGGGAGGTTGGTGTAGATATTGAAGAATGGTTGCTAGTCATAAATCAGACTCTAAACCAAAAAGGTTCACTGGATATATTTTGCGCCAAAGAAGTATAACAAGCTGAACAACACCTCAGTCTTGAGAATCAATAACATATCCCAAATTACCACTTTCTAGACACCTAAAAGTCGTCCTCACCCTTCCAAAAAATAATATACCGAACTCCACGCCCCCTAGAAGAATTGTATCATGCCCCTTTGCCTGAAGTCTCATCAATCCATTGGAACTCCAACCGTTACAAAATTCCATTACACAGAACTTCAAACATGATGCTCACTATGATTTTCACCAGATTACATGACACACCACTGATCAATTTTCTCATCTAAAAAATGCGATGCAAATTTTCATAGATGGGGATATCATAACTCCACCAGCTAATCGTAAACATAACCCCACTCATAACCCTCTCTCAGCACATAAAACTAGGGTGAATGCCATTTTACCGAAAGGAACCCCCAAATTTGACCCCTCTACCCAAATCCAGTCCATTAAAACTCCTAAAATTACCAATGCCCTTATGGTTTGCGCTTCCTTTTTACTGCATCCTACAAGCTTCACCGATCAAGCTCTGCCACTCCTCACCGATCCTATATTGTCATTCATACCCGGTAAGAAGGGGAAGGCTTGGAATTACCTGGAGTTCTAGACTAACTTTGCCAGTTTAGGCTAAAATTGCCAATAAAAATGACAAGTGACTGCAAGAGATTGAATGATTTGTTCATTAAATCCCGAAAGTGGGCCCGAGAGTTAGATGAATGGGTTATGCCCGTAAAAAAATTTAGCCTACAGGACGTCACACAGATCATGTCAGATGTGTTTCTTAAAAAAAGGGAGATATGCAGTGTCTCCGAGTTACTTATAATCCTAAATCTCCAGGGGCATCTAGTCCCTTTATTCCATCACTTCCCCGTTGAGTGGGAATATCTAAACGATGAAGCCACGGAAGTTATTGAATGTGTTGACTACTTTAGGAAGGATAATACATTCTCCACTGATTGGGGTGATTATTTTGGTAGCTCGACTAGCAAATCAGAAGGATATAATTTCCCCTTTTGTAGGTTTCTTGAACCATGGTATGAACCTATTGACAAGATGAAGATATTGAGGCTATAAATATTGTTTGAAGATGCCATTGCCTTAGACAAAGGGAACAAACATGAGGTGGAGCCTCTAACATATAATACCATGGAAAGAAGTGAGAATTCTGGGGACCGTGACACTGAGGAGTCGTTCGACCTACACACTTTAGAGCTAAACCCTCTACATGATCCACCATGAAGCCTTGCTATCTGAACCATATGAAAACATCACCACTACTAAAACACCACTCCTCAACTGGTATGCCATTTCGGTTCAACCTGCTCAAGTCAAATTAAGCCCTATTATCCACACTCTCCAAGAGCTGCCCCATCCCATTACCTTTTCTCTTATCTTTGATATCATTATAAATGATACATCCATTGATGAGGTCCGTAGTATTGTAGTAGAAACCCCATTTTAGCACCCTCCCTAAGCATCTCCTTAGGTACCTACCACTCCCTTATTCACCATAAACCCTAAGTCATACTTCGAGTACTGATCTGGGGGCCACCGAGTGCTCCTGAGCCCAGTTTGACTGCCAATCAATATTCTCAACTGAGAAAATGATCATTAGATCTTCGAAAGGACTTGTATCCCCTTTTTAATAGTCCACCCTGTGTGGAATCGGCCTTACGGCATGAACGAATGACACGTTTTACCCTGAGAAGCCACTGAGCGCTTTTCGGCCTCATTAGACATTGGTAAACTCTTTGAACCAATTAGATCACTTTGAAACATTGAAGGGCCCTACATAAACTTTCTAAAGGTTTATCATGTGCGCGAATCGACCTTATGGTTTAGACGAACGATCTGTTTCCCTCTTGTCCAAAAGACCAATGGGCGCATCCAAGCCCTATTTTACCAAAGTAAATTCTCGAACCCAAAAGTGGAAAAATGGATTCCTTAACGTCTCTGAATACCCTTTCCAACGGTTCATCCCATTGCGCGATTTGAACTTACAAATTATATTTTACGACTATTTTTTAAAAAAATTACAGAGGACTGCCAAATGGAAAACCCATTTCCATGCCTATCAGTAGTGTGTCTATGGTTTCCTTATGTTATTCACGATAAGGATAATGTTGATCGTCACCCTCTTAACCCTATATAAGGAGAGCATGAGCTCACTTCGAGATGCACCTAAAAAATATCCCTCTCATTGATCTCAACAACACTATCTTAGAGTCAGCGTGATTTCTATCTTCAAACCTCTATCCTGCATTCTATTTCTATCCTTTCCTTATCCATTTTGGCGAACTATCTTCCCTGTCCTCCTACCACCTTCATCCATTTGTAAGTGCAACACTTCAACATTCAAGATCAACCTCAAAGATTCAAAGGAAGGTCCAAATTTTTCACGCTCTCTTTAAGTTCTCCTATTTTCCAATTAGTTACTTAATTCCTATTTTAGCATTTCATTATATCGCACATATTAATATCTATTTTTTTATTAGTAGTATTGCACATACTATACTTCCTATAAAAACCCCCAAAACAATAAAAAGTGGGTTTCCTTCTAAATTCCAAATGGGAATTTCTTACTACATTTTCTCACATCAAAACATCATTTTTCCACACACATGGATATAAGAAACGTACCGAGTTGGATTTATGGGATAAAACCCACCCCACGTTATATGAGAACAATGTGGACTTTTAATGCCTTTGTAGGAAACGTAGGCGTCATGGGTACCCAGAGTTTTCTTCCTCGTACCCGTTCCCCCTCCCATGTCTGCATAGATAAGTGAAGAGCTGAGGAGGCAGGTTCAGGCTGAGGACGAAAGAATAAATGTTGAGTTTCAATAATGCGTTGTCATCGTTCCTCCCTCGGTTGCCTTTCCCACGATTGTAGTTGATCTAACTAATCCAACGGCAAAGAGGAGAAAAAGTTTGAGGGTTCCACCAGGTGCTGGTGCAACGGGTACGAGGAAGAAAACTCTGGGTACCAAGTTCCAGATGAAACGAACTCCCGATATACATCCCTCCCCAGCTCCTTATGGTGCTGCCTCCTTTCCTCCTTCGCCGGTGGTTATATCTTCTCATTCTCCTTTCGAATATCAGGTATGTGTGCATGTTTTTGCTCTTATTCAAATTTTTCTTAAGGCAAGCTGCATCTTCTTATCTCTTAATAACTTTAGTGCAGGGAGTTGAAGAAGAAAGGCCCAGTACCCCCGTGAGCCCTTTCGTGGGGGCACGTTTAAACATCTCTCAATTCAATACTACTCCTCCCCATTCCCCCATAATTAGGCTTACTTACTCCCACCGCACGAAGGATGCTGCTATGGGGGGAGGTTCCATTCAATCTGAGGGCGTCTTTTATCAACCAGAGACAACTCCCCCAGCCCCTTCTAAATTTTCATCTCTGCACGACGTCCTTCTATCCATCGTTGCAGCCGAGGAAAGTGCCCCTGAGGTAATATAAATAATTACTTGTCATGGCTCACGTCGTTTCTTGTCCCATACCCTTTCTTTTTTCATGCTGAACTGTAATATGATGAGATACCTTAGGTGGAAATGGCGACTTTTGTAGCTGGCATTCTTATCCCTACTATGCTGACGAGACCCATAACTGCGGTTCCCCTTTTTGGTGCCATAACGTGGGTAAGTAACACTTAGATGCATTTATCCCTTTTCCCATAGTTGTTCCCCGTGTCTAACTCGTGGCTTCATGTTTGCATCTTTCGCCAAGTCTTAACCCACCCTTTTCTCTTAGTGGTCTCCTCTTTCCAAGGCCAAGGTTGATGCTTCTGTCTAGCGTGATGGATCTTCCCAACATGATGATTCTTCGGTGCCTAATCGTGCTGAGGTATCGGTTGGAGGTCCATCGTCTTCTTTGAGTGAAACTCCTACGTTGGCCTTGGTACCTTTTGTTGGCGAGGGATCTTTGCCGACCATTGAGGTTTTTTCAGATAAGGGAAGCGTTGAGGCTTCTGAGGAAGTAATTATGCCCCCAACGGTTCCTGCCGCTATGGCCTCTACGGTGACTCCAATTCTGGCTACTACAACTGCCGAGGTACTTCGTTAATTTCTCTACATTTCTCAACCTTTCAAACTTCACTTATAACAGTGACTTAACAATGAAAACGCTTATTAGGATTTTTCCATAAACTCCACCTATATTGGTGACTTAACAACGAAAACACTTGTTATTATTTTTTCATAAACTCCACCTATATTGGTGACTTAACAACGAAAATACTTGTTAAGATTTTTCCATAAGCTCCACCTATATCGGTGACTTATTAATAAAAAGACTTGTTAAGATTTTTCATAAAATCCACCTAAATCGGTGAGTTAACAATGAAAACACTTGTTAAGATTTTTTCATAAGCTCCACCTAAATCTATGACTTAACAACGAAAACACTTATTAAGATTTTTGTCATAAACTCCACCTATATCAGTGACTGAATAACGAATACATTTTTTAAGATTTTTCATAAACTCCACCTATATCGATGACTTAACAACGAAAACATTTGTTGAGATTTTTTCATAAGCTCCACCTATATCGGTGAATTAACAACGAAACACTTGTTAAGATTTTTTCCTAAACACCACCTATATCGGTGACTTAATAACGAAAACACTTGTTAAGGTTTTACGTAAACTCATTATTTCTTTTTTCTGTTATCAGGTTTCTCGGGAGGATTCTCCACCAGTTCTTTTGCCCATGCCCTCACCCCGTTGGGAACCCATTATCACAGAGACTTTAGTCACAACGATCAAGGTTCCATGACTGGTGTTGCTGCTGAGAGCAAATATGGTTGTGAGCTTCCTCTGCCCGACTTGGCTCCTTATGCCTTCTGCCTGATGGTGCTTCAGCGTTCTCCTCAAATGCCGACCAACCATCGCTTGATAGTTGAGCAGCTTACAAAACACCACCCTGAAACCTTCACTTTGGATTGCCTACGTTCCAACATCCCAGTGATGAGTTACAGGCTTGAGGGCATGGCTACCATTATTGCTGAAATCGCCAGCACTCCGACCTCAAATGTTACCAGAGCTCTCCTCAACCAATTCTTGGGCTACCTGAGGGAGTTGGGTCGTGATGGCTTTCATTTTGATTGGATTATCACGCATTTGAAAACTTTAAAGAGCCAACAATTGGATAGCCAGGAGGAACTGCTCCGAAAACTTCAGGAGGATCAACGAGCTGAGGAATCTAAGTTGGCTGAGTTAGAACCTCTCCTTAGAGATATTGACAAAGACGTGGGGGAGATCGAAGAAGTTTTGTGTCTGGAAAATATGAAGTGAGAGAGAATCCTCATTGAGCGTACACAAGAAAAAATGATGCCGGAGGTTTCTATAACTGCCCAACAGTCTTGCCTGACATCTTCTTCTGGCCTTCCAAGAGATTTTTTATCTGCTTTAGATCTTTGGTTCCTCTTAGGTCAAGATTTATTGTAAATATTTTTTCTTTTCTTCTTCTTATGTAATTCTTGGGCAATAGGTTATTATTAACATGCCTGGGGATTAATTCCCTCCCCCCGCCCAAAAAAAAAAAAAGAAAAAAGCTTGGGCAATAGCTCCCGATTTTGTAATGCCCCAAAGTTTATGAATGAGATAAAAAAATGTATGTTTTACCATGTCATTTCTTTGTGTTAAAAATGTTTGCGTACATTATGAAGTTCTATAATTCCTTCATCTCCATTCGAGTTATAATAAAAAGAACTTGTATATTTATAACAACAGCTAGATACATCAGTGGTCCAAACCTAATCGATTACACATGATAGACTTTTAACCATTTATTGTTAATCTTGAATGGCTTGTCTTTTTCACTCTTAGAAAGTAAGCAATAACCTGAGTCATGATCTTATTTTACAATAAAAGGTCCCTCCCAATTCGCTGCAAACTTGGGTAGTGGAAGCCCCCTGATGTTCTTCACCACTGATTTCAACACGAGGTCTCCCTCCACGAACTTCCCAGTCTCACCAAATTATCATATGCCCTGTAAAGATGTTTCATATACATTTGAAAGTGTTGCATCGCATTATGTCTGTGTTCATCCAACGCTTCTAGATGCACATGTCTACTCTGAGGGAGCATGCTACTTCGCAGGGCATATCGAGCAGAGGGAACTTCTAACTCCATTGGAATGATTGCCTCAGCACCATAACTGAGGGATAATGGAGTATACCCTGGGGATTCCTCTTAGTTATTCGATAGGACCTTAATACGGCTGGTATCTTGTCATCCCATGCTTCTGGGAAATCCTCCATCGTTTTAGCCAAGATATTAACCAAAGTATTGTTAGTTGCCTCGGCCTGACCGTCTCCCTTTGGGTATGCCACCGTTGAAGTATGATGAACGATTGAGTACTTGTCCATGAGTATTGTTACCTCTGAATTGACGAAAGAGGTTCCGTTATCCAAGAGGATAATCTTTGAAATTCCAAAATGGGAGATGATGTATTCTTTAATGAAGTTACTTACCACCCCCGTTGTTGCCCTTCTTAGTCGTATTGTTTCAGCCCAATTTGTGAAGCACTCTATTGCTGCTAGTATCCATATTTCCCCCCTTGAAGAAGGATGTATTTCCCCTACCAGGTTGAACGCCCAAGTGTGAAAAGGATAAGGCGTTGCTAATGAGTATAGATCTACCGATGGGGCATGTATCATATTTCCATGAAGATGGTAAGCTTTTCACTTTAGAATGAACTCAGCAGAGTATTTCTCCATTGTTGGACAATAATACCCCAACGTCATCAACTGGTCACGCAACTTGGCCCCTACTATGTGAGTTGGATCGTGCGCCTATTTAAGGACCTCGGCTGCTTCTTCCTTCGTGATGGAATGCAATGGCCTGTTGAAGTAGCCCCTTCGAAAAAGCTACCCCACTTGAACATAGAACCTTGGGGGCCTTTATTTAAGTCCCATCGCCTTAATCTTCTCTGTTAGGATAACTCCATATTTAATAAAGTCAATAAAGGGTTATCTACAGTCAGCTTGAGCTTCTATGAAATGATATTTAGCTGCTTCGAAGAATAATTAACATTTATCGCACTTTTGTTGTAGCTCTTCCGCATATTGTTTCATTCTAGGAAAAAAATACCTCTCTCTTTGAATCCTTTGGTAGAGAGGTATCTCAGTTGTCTCACAATGTTCTCCATGTGTTCTCTTTAATCTTCGCTCTGCTTCTTCTGGGCCAATGCACCTTGACAACCATCCTCCTGCATTCCTGAAGTAAAGGTTCCCCTGGTTTGTGAAGTATTGGGCTAATTCCCTTAACCCCATCGTTCCTTCGCCAAAATCCAATTTCTTCCTAATCTCTCCCCTCCAGTCTGCATCCTCCTCCATCGGAAGAATTAACTGTACTACTGAAGGAGCTATTCTTTGTTGGATCATGATGGTAGTTACATCGTTCCTCATGCCTATTTTCTGGAAAATGGTGGCCTAAGCATCTGGATGGCGGTTCATTGTTCTGGGATGTCTCTTGATCTTCATTCGATGGAACTGGCAGAGGAACCTCTAAATGATTGTCCTGTATGGTGCCAGCCTCATGCATTTCAATGCATATTCTCCGTTTACCTGCTTAATTACCAAGTTCGAATAACCTTTGATGCAAAGTGAACGAATTCCTCTTCGAAGAGACTCTAGGAACCCCATCACCAATGCTTCATATTCTACCTCATTTTTTGAACAAGGAAAATCTAGATTTTAGGAAAGACAAATCTCCTCCATTCCTTTTGAAAGAATAACCCCTGGTCCTCCTTTATTTTCCGTCGAAGATCCATCAAACTGCGTCATCCATTCCTCATCAGTTGCATCTAGGTGATTGGCCTGCAAATCATCTCCTGGAATACTTTTTTTGGGTGGCTCAAACGTTTTCGAGGGGAATATTTCCAATAGGTCGGCGTATGCTTGAATTTTGATCGCGCGAAGAACCACACACTTCAAGTCATATTCTGAGAGGATAAGGAACCACCTAGATGCCATACGAATCAATATAGTTCTTGCCAGCAAATACTTAATAGGATCATATCTAGTTACAATATGAATTGTAAAAGATAGCATATAATGTCTAAGTTTTTTCGCTACAAATACAAAGGCTAAACAATGCCTTTCGAAGCTACTATATCTGACCTTTGGCCCATGGATAATCCCGCTGAGGTAGTAGATTGGACGTTCTTGCCCGTCATTATCTTGTGCTAGCAAAGCTCCAATAGACCTCGTGGTGGATGTGAGGTACAACTGCAGCGGTATTCTCGCCTTTGGGGGAACCATGGTACGTGGTGAAACGAGCAGTTTCTTCAGCCCAGCGAGAGACTCCTGGTGAACCCCCTTCCCACTTGAATTTCGTGCTCTTTCGCAATAACTGCATCAATGTTTGTGTCGTTTCGGCCAATCTAGGCATAAATCTCCTAAGATAGGAAACTTTACGGAGGAAGCTCTTCAGCTCCTATGTAACAAATGGTAGACCACCCGAACCCATAATTGTCTATTTCAAAACCCTCACCCTTTGTGAGGAACGCACTTTCCCGGGCAACGAGTGATGGAAACTCCACTCCAAGATCTCGATCCCTCATCTAAGCAGGCATATGGAACCAAGCAAGAAGGAATATATCCTTGATGTCAGTAGACGCGGAGGCCACCCAATCCTTAATAACGATCAGCCAGGTGGTCGGCACCCGAACATACTGGAAGCAAAGAAACGAAATCCAAGGGACAATCAATCAATAAAGAGAAAAAGAAAGAATCAAAAGAGATAAGAAAAGGAAACAAGAATAATATAATGAGGCTGAAGGGCACATCCGCAAGCCCCATCAACCCCGGTTCTAACGCATTAGGACGATGCAGCATGCTCAATGATTACCCCCTACTCAATCAGAAATTATAAGAAGGGGAAGTAACCTTAATAATATGAGCCTCCTATTCCACTTCCACCACCACTGACGAATCATATCCACTTGTTATGTGGGCAGATCCCACTGGTGTTCTAATACCCCTAACTGATGTCATAGGAGGCGAAGGCATATTCTTCGCATCATAAATGCAACGGGCATCAGCCAAATTGACATAAAGTCCAAGTAATCATAAGCTTCCACCGTGTTCGTATAGAGCGTATAGGGGCCAACCAACACTACTTTTTGGTACTCATCAGACAACTCCCTCACTCACCTCATGTACATCGGGGGCACCGATAGTGGAATCACCACATTATCCACCGTAATTTATTGCACCACTCTATCTCCTAGGTACTAGATGTACCCAAAGTTATGTGTCATCAATAGTCGTATATGCATGTGCATACCCATGACCCTCGTATCTTAAGGAGTCTTCCTTCAAGGGTAAAAGGTCACCGACAATCCTCAGCAGGGAATCAGTATTCATGCGAGAAAGATAATGCCAAAAAAGAACTCATAAGAAACGCGAAATAACCTGATCACTCATCAAGGCATTCAAATCTCGTCATATCGCCTCTAAGGATAAAAATTGGTTCGATCGCCGATTGGACTTCCCCCACCGGAACATCCGGTAGAAGTCCCCTAAATTATCATTCTTTTAATCTATCAACCTCACATTATTCCCAATAACGTCTTAAAACCACATCCGTAAAGACAGATTCAGTAAAAGCACAATAAAAAAAGACAAGAAAAGAAAAATGAGTCCCATGTTACCTCCAAAAAGTACGTGGCCCCTATAAAATTTTGTTAGCAGGACCGGCTGAAAACATCCAGAAAAAATAGAGGGACGCCATTGTCAATCTCTCCCATTCATAAAATTGTACATCGAATGGCCAAAAATAACAGAAGAAACAATCCAGTACACCACGATCGAGAGTTGCTCCTAAATATCCATCAACCTAGTCGTCTCCCAAGAACGCATGCTTGAAGAAGATATATCAATATGCCAAAGAAAAAGATCAAAAAACCTTTCATCAGCTCAAAGAACAAAGAGAAAAATAAAAATGAATACCAAAAGTCACCCTAATTACGTAGCAACTAGGGTTCTTTTCCCTAGACGAATGGCGGTGTGACGTCTCATGCAAAAAGAAGTTCTCATTAGCTACCGGCTCAAAAAGATCAAAGGCATTCTCATTTCCCAAGGCAAGGGGCACCCTATACTGCCACTCCAAGATATCCCAGTCGTTAACACCCAGCCACTCCACATTATATCCATCATTAAAAGTACCCTCCATTTGAAGTATTAAAAGGAAAAAGGCTTAGGAACAATTAGAGAGAGAAAGTAGAAGATTCAAGCACTTGAAGATGTGAAAAATGAGGAGGGATTGTCACCTTTTTACAGGGGACTAAGTGTCATGTCGATTGGAAGACCCTTATACATACTGATCAACACCTTTATGTTCCTCTTCACAAGGAATCCCAAGAGTCTGTGCCATTGCTAAACGGAAAACCCTCCAGCCTCCCTATCGGCACCCCTACAAATTTTGTAAAAAATGCCCGAAAAATTCTAAAATTACCTAGAAAATACCAAATTAATTAAGGGAAAATTCTTCATTACAAAAAACATTTTTTGGAGAACTAAATCCCTTAAAATCCCTTAAGACCCCAACAAGATTAAACTTCTAGCATTACATCATCATTCAATATACTAACATTACCTTGTAGAATTTTAATCTCAAGTCAGTACTTCCTTAATGAAATATCAAGCCCAAATCAAACACTTCCCCAGAGAATTTATCCCCTCTTTAAAAACTACCACACAAATTCCCAAGAGATCAACTCCCAACGCTATAAGTTTAGGTCCGCGGAATTAACCTTGACCCAAAGAATCGGTCCCCTGAACTTTAGATCCTCAGAATTGATCTCAACCCATAGAATTGGTTGAATAAACATTAATTCCTCATAAATAACATCGACCTACAGAGTCCCGCCTACTTTAGGTCCTTATAATTGACCTCAACCTACATAATCGATATTTAGAAATTTAGGTCTTTAGAATTCACCTCGACCCGCAGAATCGATTCACTCAACTTTAGGTCCTCACAATTGAACTCGACCCACATAATCGGTCTCTACAACTTTAGGTCCTTAGAAATTACCTCGACCCATAGAATCGATCCCCTTAACTTTTAGTCCTCAGAATTGACCTCGACCCACTGAATCAATCTCAGTAACTTTAGGTCCTTTGAATTGACCTCGGCTTGTAGAATCAGTCACTACACTTTTAGGTCCTTAGAATTGACCTCAAATCGCAAAATCGTTCTCTATACCTTCAGGTCCTCATAATTAACCTCGAGCTATAGAATCGGTCCATATAACCTTGGGTCCTCATAATTGACCTCGACTAGAAAAATCGGTCCCCTCAACTTTAGGTCCTCATAATGGACCTCGACCTGTAAAATCTACCTCCATAACTTTTGGTCTTTCGAATCGACCTCGGCTCGCATGACTGGCCCACTCAACTTTAGATCTTTAGAATTGACCTCGACCCCCGAGTTGATCATCCCCATCACAACCTCATGTCCTCAGAATCAATCTCAACCATTTCAAACGATCACCCTCATCCCTTTAGTCTACAGAAATGACAGTAAACACCCTTTATCCAACGTCAATATGGTGTTTATTCGTCGGATTTCACTTATTTTAATCTCACCCATCGAGGGTCTCTATAGACACCCCATTCTAGGACCTCTCTAAACATGTCCTTAGGTCCCTAGCACTCCCTCATTCACTATAAGCCCTAATTCATACTCGAAATACTAATATGGAAGCCATCGGGTGCTCTCAAGCCGCGTTTGATTTTTCGTCAACTTTCTCGCCTGAGCAACAAATCATTGGATATTAAAGGGACCATAAATCCCCTTTCCAACGGTCTACCCTCTATGTGAATTGTCCTTTTGGTAAGAACGAATGACCCATTTTACTTCGAAGAGCCACCGAGCACTTCTGGACCCCGTTTGACCTTGATGAACTCTTTGAACGAAGCGAAGATCTTTGAAACAAAGAAGATACGTGCATAACCTTTCTAACGGTCCGTCCTGTGTGCAAACTGGCCTTATGGTTCAAACTAAATATCCGTTTCCCTCTTGTCCACAAAATCGATTGGAACTTTCGAGCTATATTTGACCACAGTCAATTCCCAAACACAGGAGCGACTCGTAGATTCTTAAAGTGCTCTGAATACCCTTTCCAATAATATATCCCATGCATATATCAAACTTAAAGATCGATTTTATGACCTTTTTTTGAAAAATCTACAGACGACTACCAAATGGCAAACCCATTTCCATGACTATTGGTAGTGTGTTAGGGGTTTCCATCAATAGGAAGGATAAAGATAATATCGATCGGTACCCTTTTGACCCTATATATGGATATCATGAGCTCACTTCGAGAGGTACCTAAAAAACATCCCTCTCAGTCATCTCAGCAACATTCTCTCGAAGTCAGCGTTGTTTCCATCTTGAAAACTCTCCTTCATATTCCATTTCGATCATTTCCTTACCCAATTTTGCAAATTAACTTCCCTCTCCTCCTACCACCTTCATCCCCTTGCAAGAGCAGCGCTTCAATATTCAAGATCAGCCTCAAAGATTCAAAAAAGTCCAAATCCTTCACTCTTTGTTTAATTCGCTTATTTTTTCATTTGTTACTTAATTCCTATTTTAGCATTTCTTTAGATCACACATATTAATATCTAACTTTTTATTAGTAGTATTGCACATACTATACTTTCTATAAAAAATCCAAAAACAAGGAAAATAGGGTATGCTTGTAAATTCCAAACGTGAATTTCTCACTATATTTTCTCACACTAAAACATCATTTTTCCACACAGGCACGTATAAGAAAATTACCTAATTCTATTCATGGGATGAATTCCACCCCGCGTTATATGCAAACTACGTGGACTTTGATGTATTTTAGGCTATGTAGGCATCTCGAGTAAAATCTGTGATTCGAGTCCGCTCCTATTTTTTTAACATATTATTTTCATATCTTATATTTGTGATTCATGCTTATGTTTTGTCTGACCAACACCATCGTCCTTCTATAAACGATCGGTGACCCGATAAATGTACACATAATATTTTGATATCTATTTTGGGAACACTCCTGGGGATAACCCCACTCTGATTTTATCCGTGACACGAGTCGAGTAATTCCACTCTCCAGTTATATACACACGCACACACTTCAAGGAGTTATGTAAGAGAACAATAAAACATGACCATGAGAGACCTAAAGGGTGGGATGGGTGTTTTACAACTTTCCATTCTATAACTTACTCCCCAAATCCATGAACTAATTGGTTTCTCAAGCATTTGTATGTCTTTTATGTCGTTCTCACATGGTGGAAACATTTCTTTTACCTGGTTTGTGAAAAATAGGTTGGAGACTCTATCTCTACACATCACCCCAATTGATGACAGCCAAAACTCCCAGAGGGAGGGAGCGAGACCCCTGCGCACGCGTCGATCAGGAGGGATGTCCACAGCTATATTGCCTTAAAACTCTTTTGATGAAATAAAAGAGGATTTTGAGTATGTTGTTGTAGCTTTCATTAATTATCTTTATTCTAGTCAAAGTCTTGATGAAGATGACTTAGTAAATGAATAATTCTTAGCTAAACTCAATAAAGAAACAAAAAAACACCCTAACAACAGTCAAAATAATAATTATGAGACTGTTGTTATTGATATCGATTAAAGTAGCCATCTACGGGAGAAAAGGACAGGGTCCACCCTCGATAAGCATGATCGGTCATAATTTAAAGATCTTCTAAAAGAGTTTGTGGACGTCTTTACATGGTCATATGACGACATGCCCGGTATTGACTCAGAGATAGATCAGCAAGAGATGTCTTCCTTCCCAAATATCAAGACCATCAAACAGAAACTAAGGAAGCTCCGAACAGAATGGACCCTCAAGGTAAAATAAGAAGTGGTGAAACAATTAAACATAGGCTTTACTAGTGTAGTCAAATAAGCTACATTGTCCATGTGCTGAAGTTAGGAAAGAAAGTCCGCATGTGTGTGAACTATTGATATCTGAACAAGGCATCCCCAAAATATTATTACCCTCTGCCCAATATCGACATGATCGTAGATAACATGTCCAACCATGCTCTCAATTCATTTGTCAATGATTTTACCGGGTATAAGAAGATTAAGATTCACTTTGACCACTAGGAGAAGACCACCTTCATCACCCCATGGGGAACCTTTTGCTACAAATTCATGCCCTTTGGTCTTAAAAATATCAGGGGCTACATACTAAAGGACCACTACAACCTTCTTGTATTACCTTATCCACAAAGAATTCAAGATTTATATCGGTGACGTGATTTTCAAATCCAAGAGTCGATAAGGTCACATTCCATCCCTAAGTAAATACTTTGATAGATGAGATAGTACGAGATGCGACTCAATCAGTAGAAATGCATCTTTGGTGTCACTAGAGGTAAACTCCATGGGTTCATGGTTAGTGAAAAAGGGATTTAGGCTGACCCGCCAAACTAAAAACCATACTCAAGATACGACCACCCCGAATAGAAAAATGAATACTAGGATTCTTGGGGAACCTACAATATATTAGTCAGTTAATTAGCCAATTGACCTTTATCTACGAATAAAGTTTTATAATTTTTTGAAAGGATTTAACCAAAGTTTTAAATGAGGCATGCTAAGAAGCCTTCAATTAGATCAAACGATACCTCGCCCAACCTCTGGTGATCATGCCTTCAAAGTAAGGTCTCCCCTCTTCCTATACTTAACTGTAACTGATATTGCAGTAGGGGATTTATTGGCCTAATATGTTGAGGAATCTTCTAAGGATAGATAAATATACTATGCCAGTCAAAAGCTAGGTGGATACGTAGTCAACTACACTATACTAAAGAAGGCATGTGTCACCCTGGTCTGAGTCAAGTAGAAACTATGACACTAAAAGCTTACATTCCCCATCAAACTAGTATCATGAATGGATCCCATAAAATACCTATTAGAGGAGCCTTCTATGTTCAATCATATGGCCCGTTGGTTGATGTTACTATCCAAGTTCAATATCATTGTGTCATGAACAAGGATGTAGAAAGGAGAGCCATAATTGATTATCATATCGACTATCCCATAGAAGGAATTAAAGATTGAATCTTCTATTTCCTAGACGAACACATACTCTACACCTCTCAGGAGGACCTCAGGTGGAAAATGTTCTTGGACAGAGCTACTAATAAGAAAGGATATGGTATTAGGATACTACCGATGGCTCTAGCACCCCCATTTTCATGAAGATGGATTTCCCTTGCATTAACAATATGACAGAATGTGACTCATGCATTGTAAGGCTCAAGATCGCCCCCGAGAAATGAATCAAGAACATGGATATCTATGGAGACAACCCTCATTGTCGAGTAAATTCTCAATAAATGGAAGGTCAAAGACAATAAACTCATACTCCTTCATGCTCACTTAGAAACTCTAACCTCCCAATTCAAAGATATCACCTTCCATTACCTTACTCGCTTGAAGAATAGACTAGACACCTTGGCCCCCATGATCGAGATGCCTGAGGGAATTACAATAGCCCTCTTTCTAGATAAAAAATAAGCTTCACCCACCCACTTCTACCACGTCGATCTCGCTACATAAGAAGATACCGATATGGACGGATTATGGTACTACGACATTTGGCACCTTCTCAAACATGATATGAATCCCCGAGACATAGATAAGAATGATCGTGAAACCCTTCGCCAGATTCTCACCAAATGTATCATTTACAGTAAAGCTCTTTTCGAGAGAAACATTAATGGAACCCACTTTCATTTCATAGCAGGGGTTGTAATTAAAGGTATTATGCAAAAAATCCATAGTGGAAAATATGGGCCTCACATGAACGGTCAGGTGCTTGCCAAGAAAATCCTCCATTAAGGGTATTACTGGACCATCATAGTCCAAGACTATGCTCCTTATATTTTGAGATGCCTCAAATGCCAAAAATTTTATCAACCTTCAGCACTTGCCTCCATGAGAGTTATTCAACATGACCTCTCCCATCCCATTCTCCACCTGGCGCATAGACATCATATGGAAGGCCATTTCCAAAGCTTCAAATGGGCAAAATTTTATCATGGTCGCCATTGAATACTTCACACATTGCGTCAAAGCCGAGTCATGTACGAAACTAAATGCGAGAAAAATAGTCAAGTTCATAAAAAAGGACATCGTCAGTGTTATGAAGCTCCCTCAGAGTTTTTGCTAGACAATGAAATCCACTTCGAGGATGAGGTCATAGCATTAGTTGATGAATATGAAATTCAAAGGCATAAGTTTTCTCCCTACCTACCACAAACCAATGGAATTATCAAAGTCGCCAATAAGAGCCTTAAGACCATCATCATCAAGATGGTAGAAAACTGCACAAATTGGGCCGATCGGATCACATATTCCCTCTAGAGATACCATACCTCTATCAGGATATCGACTAGTGCTACTACCTATTCTCTAGTATAAGGCATGCTGGTCAATCTCCCCATTAAAATATAAGTGCCTTCTCTATGGGTCATGCTCTAACGCAAGGTCAATGAGGAAGACTAGCATCAAAGCTTTAATAACCAACTCTCGCTCTAAGATAAAAAGATATTGGAATCTATATAACACATATAAGGGTACCATCACTGGATCACGCGATCATTCAATAGGAAAGTAAGGGATCGTGGTGTCTAAAAAAGAGGTCTTACCCTCAAGAAGATTGTCGAACCCGTTTGGATCTGAGAGGAATGTTAAAACCTAATTGAAATGGACCCTACATTGTGAACAAAATATTATTTGTTGGCATAGTTGTGCTCACATATCCCAACGAAGAATAAATGGCTCATCCAGTTAATTCGGACCACCTAAAAGAAATTCACTTCAGTCCAAATTCTCATTTATCTACGACTCTTCTCACCCCTTCAATTCTAAAAAAATCTTGTATGGACACAAGTTTCCAATTGAGTCCATATGTATTTTTGGATTAATTTCGAACAAAATTATTTGAGTCATAGGATAGAGTGTTGTTCCTCAAGCCTATGATGTTTGAAGTGTATGTTGAAGACGATGTGGCCAAGCAAAATTGAAGATATCATTTCCAGTTTCAAGTGCCTTGTTTCTCGTCCTCAACATTGTTTCTTCTTCAAAGGTCTCCAAAGGTATGAATGCATTAATATATATAGGATCTTCAAATATTTTTATGGCTGTTGATTTTATAAACTTTGTCAAAACGACTTTTGTATTTTTCTCATAAATTATTTTTAGAACTTTTGATACAAGTTTTGGGCTTAAAATAAAATTTTGGTTTTCTAAAAAGTCATTCGAATTACCCTAGAATCTTGTTCGAAAAAAATTCACAGGTTATTAAAATGAACTTCTAACAAACTTGTGCATTTTTCTTTTGAATTATCGTTACAAAGTCATTGGAACGAAGTCGTTCGAACAAGATCACTCGGATGAAATATTGAACGAAATCTTTTCGGAATTATCGTTCGAACGGTCTTGCATGATGTATTCTCGTTTGAACATAGTCGTTCGAATGACTTTGAAAAGTCATTCGATCGATCGTGTCAGTTTTTGTGCAATTTCATTAGGTTTTCGCCACCTTCCCACTCTTTTTTCCCACCACTTTTTGACCTATTTAATATGTGTGGGAACAGTTTTTCTAACATAACTTTTGGGTGTTTTTCATATACTTTGAGCGAAAAAATTTCCAAACCAAAAGTTCTTTTATATGTTTAGTTTTTCAATGATTTAACCTCTACAAAACACATGTTTACACCCATGTTTTAGTTTCATCCAAGTCCCGACTTATATATATATATATATCTTTGCTTAGAGACATTTTGGTACCTGGTTACCTATCTTTTCCCATAAAAGAGATGTTTCCACGGAGGAGTCTGTTTGTTTGAAGAGTTGCGGTTTACAACGGTAGAAAGGCCATCGCTTGTATTTGATGGTAGTTGTGCCCCATCGGTGGATTCCGAGCCTGCGATGGAATCCGTAGTTGTCGACTAGGCTGAGGTTGAAGAGAGAAGGAGAGTCAAGGCTCGGACGGAGTCAAGTCATTGTTGTAAGTTTCTCTTGTCGTTTCTTTTGTAAAAAAACCGTAGTTAGTGGATTTGTTGGCAGGGTTGTCCGAAGTTTTTCCCGTTGTGGGGTTTCCTCGTACATCACAGCGTAGTTTGTTGTGTTTATTTTATCTTGAAAAAATCATCTAGATGCATGCTTAGGTGAATCAAGATAAAAATATGTTTAAACACACAATTTATTCAATTTGATGCAAGTTTAATTTTGGTTAAGTTTGTTGTAATTAATTCAAGTCTTCATAAATTAATTTGACTATACTCATAGGTTGTTTTTCTAGCCTAACTTAGAACTTGAGTTAATTTTGTTTTAGTGAAAATGAAAATGTTGTTGTAGTTTAATTTCACTTTAAGCTTAATTTAATTTTAATTTTGAAGAAATTAAAATTTGAATTTTATATTTGAAAAAATTTGAAAAAAAAATAATTTGGAATATTCTGTTGATCCATATCATAATTTAGAGTTTAAAATTTGGGGGCATCTGCCTCTTTCAAGTGGTATCAGAGCGGAAGTGCTAATTTAATGTGTTAAGATCCTTCATTGTGTTTTGGTTTAAAAATGGAAAATTCACTTTTTACAAAATTTCCTATTTTTTATGGTTCAAATTATGCGTATTGGAATGCGCAATTGAAATCGGCACTTAAGTTCTTAAATGACAGGGTTTGGCATTCCGTAGTTAATGGGTGGTCTCCAGCTACATGTCTAGTTGAAAATTAGTGTGTCCCTAAACCGGTAAAGAGATGGAGTGAGAATGAACTAAATTTTAATTCCCTTGGTTTGAATGCTCTGTTTAGTGTGGTCACACCAGATGAATTTCGATGTATCATGGCGTGTAAAACTGCTAAAGAGGCTTAAGATATTTTACAACTCACCCATGAGGGAACTAGTGTCGTGAAATCTTTAAACTCACCACTAAATTCGAAACCATTGAAATGCTTGAAAGTGATATTTTTGATGAATTTTATGGTAGACCTTCTGATATTGTTGATTCATCTTTTAATTTGGGAGAAACGATACCCGACAACCGTGTTGTAAAGAAAATTTTGAGGTCCTTACCCAATAGGTTTTTATTTCAAAAGTGACCGTGTTAAATTCTTTATCTAGTTTAGCCTCTACGAAACTTAAAGAGCTCGTACGTGACTTTAAAACCTATGAACTCGACATTTTTAACTCAAGGATAAGAAAAATAAAGATAAGGGCATCGCTTTCAAAGCCTAAAAGGGGGAAAAGAAGTTTCGGATAATGAGAGTGACACCGATTTCGATGAGATGGCTATGTTTGCTAGTAAGTTCAGAAAATTTCTTAAGTTTAATAAAGATAATATTAAAAAGGATTTTAAGAAATTTGATAAGTCTAAGTATGGCAAAGATAAGAAATTCCCTACAAAGCATAATGAAGAACTTAATAGGGACGAGTTGAATAGATGTTATAGTTGTGAGGGGTATGACCATAGAGCAAGAGAGTGTTCCACTAAACTAAGGAGGGAGGGAAAATAACCAATTTCTTATAATGCCACCCTTAATGATAGTGATAATGAAGAGGGGCCAGAATCCCCCATTAAGCACAACTTTACCGCGTTGATGGCAAGTCATGTAATTGAAAGTGATAAATCCTCTGATAATGACATCTTAATACATGACACTTTCGAGGCCATTGTTTGTGAGTCCCAAATATTTGATGGTATAGAGAGTGGAGTAGAAAGTGAGAGTGAGAAAGAAGAAAATGATGAATAAGAGGTTGATGTGAGTGAACTTCAAGTAGCTTTTCAAGAGTTGTATGCTGTGTCGATTAAATTAAAAAGGGCCAACTTGAAGTTAGAAGCTAGTTTAAGAGAACGTGCTAAGGTTAATAATGAGAGTGCTTTAGTGGAAGACCTTAGGACACGTGAGAGAGCTTTTCATGAGAAGCTTGAGTATATAGAAGGTAAGAGAGATAGCCTTAAAGGTTTAATGGTGGCTATGAAGAGAGAGCTTCTTGGGTTTGAAGATAGTAGGTGTTTGCTTGACTCTAAAATTTTAGAGTTAGAAGAGAAATTGAGAGAATCAAGTATGGTCGAATTTGATTTGGAATGTAGGTACGAAAAATTAGATAAAATACTTGGAACCATCCAAATTAAAAATGATTTGTGTGGTATTGGCATCGATACTCAAAATGATTCAACTAATAAAGTCCAAACCATAAGTTTTAGAGAATCTACTAGGAACACTTTAGGAGGTCAATCCTTAGGTACTACTTTTCTTCGGGTCTTTACTTGTACACATTGTGGTCGAAAAAGTCATCTTAGGAAAAAAAAAATTATCTTAAAAAGGGTCTTAGGAAGTCCAATGGTCTAGTCCCCAAAATTTCCAAATCCCAAGACTCACTCTTCACTTGTTTGGGTTAGGAGATCCGATTTGGAAGCTTTACAAGATAGAATTTTTAATTATCATTTGCTTGCACGTCATACCTCCCTTTATAAATCTAAAGGTCTTATGTGTTATCTTTTTTTACATACAATATCTTATGTGCAACATGATATAGTCTTGCCAGTTGTATGTTTGTTGGTCATTTTCCAATTTTTACTTCATTATAAAAATTGTTGCGAGAATTATGACTTGTTTATCTTTTGTATTTTATTTCATTTTGTTAGATCTCATTGAAAAATACAAAAAGATTTTTTTTTGTCTTTTGAGTAATTTTTTTTGTGAGTTAAAAATTTGAAAATCTCAAAAAGATTTTTTTTTTTGCGTATTTTAGTTTGACACACTTTATGTAGTTGATACTTGTGTTTGGATTCTCTTCCATGAGGCTAGAACTTTTAGTTAATATTTTCAATCCTTAAAGTAATCTTTATCATGCTTGCATGGAGTAGTTTGATTCTTTGTTGATTAATGGATTCTTTTTTCATATGGCTCGATTCACACATGAACGAGCTGATTTGAAATTTAACTTCGCATGTATATGTAAGCTAAGTGAGATGTTCTCCCATCAATTTAATCATCTACATGTTTCTATGACTATGGAGGATTTGTGCATGTAATAACCTTTTCCCAGAGTAAAAATTAGAAAAATATGTTTATACGACGTAGTTGTTTATCAATGGAATCGAGTTGCAACAGACAAAATTACTTTGCATGAAAAGACACCATTGAAATTGGCCTTAAAAAAATTGGCATTATAAAAAAAATTGCCAAGGCCTATTTAGTTTAGTTGATATGTTCAAAAACAAAAATAATATGAATGAGGAAGTTTGGTAGATAGATCAATGGGTTTGCAAAATGACTTTGTATCCTAGATAAGCTATTTTGTCATGACTCTATTGGTTTGTAGAATAATCGAAATTCTAGGTTTGCGTGCATTGTGTATGTTTGTTCATTGGGTTCACTTTATATTGTCACATAAGGCTATATTTAAGTGTGATAAAGTTTTGCAGTCAAATGAGAACTCCGTGAACATGCTTAGGTGATTGCGTCTATATCTCTTTAGTCTCTAGTTCACACCCCTTCACTTCCGTTTACCACATGTATTTAGACACATATTGCCCTATGAGTGTGGAAAGCTTTAAGTATTTTTTGTCATGTGTGGTGTTTATACCTATATATATGTGTGAATATATATATATATATATATATATATATATATATATATATATATATATTAGTTCTTTGTTTTTGAGTCTTTGCCTTGCTAGCTAGTCCATGTATGTTTTGAGTTCATAATTGGCATCTGTCTTGTTGCAAATTTTGGTTGATATCCGATGCTTATGTTCAATACATTTTTGTTATTATCATTTTTTTCATAGCATCATAGTTGGTATCCGTTGCTGTTATTGTGGATTAGTTCAATTTCATTGTTGCCCATATGACTTAATTCTTTTGTCACTTTATGCACCATCATGTTTAGTATGTTTTTACTTTATTCATATCCCTTATGTAGACTTGCTGGGGAGAAATGGTATTTGCTTTAATTGGGGGAGAAATAAACCTTTGTTTATTCCTTAACTGTGACACCCTGCCTAATTAAATACCGGGTGATCAGTCCGTTATTAAATTAAACCGAAGTGACCGGTTGGTTCATTTTAGCATCACTGTCGCAAAAATAATTTATTTTTATTTATCACCTAATAAATAATTAAGCTAAATGTCAAAACATTTAATATTAATTATGCTCAAATAATCCATTATTTAATTTCCATTATTTAAGATATAAGTTATTTACATTCCACATAAATATAATAAATACTGGACATGAATCATCTATTGAAATAAATAAGGATGGATAAAACATTCCAGTTCAAAGTCTAAAACCAACAAACCATAAAATCCTCAAGTGTGGCAAAAATAAACTACTAAAATGAACTGAGTACAATCTCAAATAAAACGACTGAGAATGGGCGAAACATGCCCTAAGAGAAATGCCTGAATAAGACTGAAGGAAATAATAGAGATGTCTAAATACAAGGACTTGCAACTCCCACAACCGATGCAGCTCGCTAAAAGATTCACGCGTCTAATACTGGTAACCTTGTAGCTGGGCACGTGATATAATACATATATATATAGCGAAAGAGAGAAGAATAGCAAGAGACGGGTCAGAGCCCGAGATGTAAAAATATTTGTTTTAGCAAGTATTTGAAACTGCAGTAATGCAAGTATTATGTGCATATTAGTTTCGAACTCTCACATGAGATTCTCACGTATCCACTATTATGCACGCCTAACGTACATCTATTCCAACCTAGTTATCTATAATGCTCCTAACTAGGTTATAGACTTAAACTTCTAATTATTTTTCGCAGGGGTATCCCATGTCGCCCATACAATACATTATTAAAATAATTTATCCAAAATAACCACATTTCATATTCACTGTTGTTAGTAAATATTTAACCCACTGAGATTACATTAATTATCAACATTATTATATCTACTGATTTCACATACTATAATTATTCACAAGCACACACACACACACTCACACACACACACACACACACACACACACACACACACACATATATATATATATATATATATATATATATATATATATATAGGGATGATGTGGTTACAGCCTTAGGTTAAAACCACTTGGCGCAAAGCATACTCTGCTATAATGTTTCTGTAACAAGCAAGGTAGGTATGTTATACAAATAATAATAATAATAATAATAATAATAATAATAATAATAATAATAATAATAATAATAATAATAATAATAATAATAATAATAATAATAATAATAATAATAATAATAATAATCATATAATAGGCATTCCCATATCCTATTAAAATTCAAGGTATTCACCCAACCCTTACATGTATTTTCCATACGTAGTATTCTCTTATTAGTACTTTTAATCTAATTATTTCGATTACCCTCTCTTTCGAAATTTCTAAGGTTAACTTCTCTTTCCAAATATTTAAGGTATCACTCTACAAGTATTCCCGAGTAATTCTACACTATACAAAAGTCATTAAATGACAGTTTTCAACTCTCAATATAACTGTGTAAACCTATTTAGGCAAAAATCGAATTTTCTAGATTTTCGACCTATCGTTCGAACAAGGTCTGATGTTGTTTGAACAACATCTCGTGAGAACCATTATCTTTCAAACGAGTCTCAATCTCGTTCGAACGAGATTGAGTAGTTCCATGGCCAAACTAGACGTGCTATGTTTTCACCTATTTCAGTTTCATCTTCTCTGGATTTTCATACCTAAAACCTCTAAATTTTCAACCTAAACACCAAATCAGCAATACAAATTGATACCTTAACATGTTTAGATGATTTACCTTAACTTAGAAGCATTAAATCATCATAATTCGTCCATAAAATCCGAAATCCCCAATTTAACTCATTAAAACCCTAGTTCATTAACCCCCAACTCAAGAACATGTAATTTACGGATTCGGTCATCAATAAATATAAAACTTCATGGTTTTTCCTCTACAAGAATGGATAAATCATCCTATATTTATTTTTACATCAGATTAAGAATTTACACCTCCTAATTTCCTCAAAATCATATATAAACATGGTTTATATTCTCCTATACTAACATGAGCATAAATGGTGCTAAAAGAAAGCAAGTAATAAACACTTGCCTCGAATCGATGTTCTGATCCGCTAATGAAATTGGTATAGGCTTGCTTCTCGTCTTTCGATCTCCGCTTTGGTGGGATTTTTGGTGTGAGTTCTTGAGTTTTGCACCAAGAACACCTATGGGTTCCCTCCTTCTTCCTCTGTGGTTATCTCTTTCTCTCTCGTAGGTTTAGAAACTGACAGACACCTTCTCGCCCACGTACAGTCTATTTTATTTTTCTAATTTCCGTCCATGTTATTTCCCCAAAAATCTAAAGGATAAAAATACCCCTATGGGGTGTCGGTTAAGCCTAAAAATATTCCGGAGTCCAAATAAAATACCCGAGTAGAGTTTTCTAACTATCTCGACCCTTCGGGACTCAATGGAGTGATCCAAATGACCGTTCGAGTTACTTAAAAATAATTAACTTCTTTAATCCATTAAATTAGTCCTAACACGACTCACACGCGCGTCCTGACTTAATATAACAAACTTCCGTATTTCACACTCTCGATAATTTGAAATATTTCATAATTCCACATTACATATCCACACAGTGATATTTAATAATTTTCATCAATAAGTATTAACCCTTGGCACGTTAGTTAATAATTATTTTAATTCGGATTAATTAATAATTAATTTCTAACTTTTTAATTTACTTAATCCAACAGCAATAATTAATCCCATAATCATTTATTATAATAAAAATACGGGGTATTACATACTTCCCCCCTTACAACGAAATTTCGTCCCGAAATTCAAAAAAGTATATCAGGTATAAATAATGTTGAATATGTGTTGCACATCGCATCCTTCCGCTCCCAAGTAAACTACTCCGTACCACCCATATAGTACGCTATCGAATACCCTTAATAATGAATACTCCACATATGTTCATTCAAACTCCAGGTTACCCTGTCACATAGGTTCTTCCCCGAGTCTTACCATTTAAGTTACACTAGTTAAACTTTGTTTTTTATTTTCAATATCTAGTCTTCTACTATCTGCACCTTAGTAGATTAATCATTATTTAGATACCTTCGATCTCGTCTCACATCGATCGCATATAAGTAGGTTATTTGAGTAGTATATATTCTGCACACATGATATACTATAAGTATTAACTCATCTCCAATCTTCATAATAGTGTCTGGTACCCCACTATTAATTAATAAGCATGAGAGCAACAAGGCTTACTATGTCATACTTCAACTTGCACAATGCCCAAAAGTGAACTTATATGAGTTATTGTATCCCAAACTCAACTAGTGGAATGGACTGCTCTCGTCCTCCCATGATATTCAAAGGTACACATATAATTTATTCTCCAACATCTGACTAGTCCGCTTATTCTTCCCATTCGTCTGCGGATGATAGGTTGTACTCAATCACAACTCGGTATCCAAAGCCTCGTGAACACTTTTCCAAAATCGAAAGACAAAGATCTTATCCTAATCGGATACGATATCAAGCAGTACCCCATATATCCTCAATATCTAAATTATAAAGATCTGCACTTATTATTCTGCAGTATGACCAGTCCTACATAGCATAACGTGAGCTACTTCGGTCAACCGATCCATTATCACCCATACAGGATCGTAACCCCCTTCGCGATAAAATCCTTGCGAGTACTCTACCATCCCTACTTTGGAATCCCTAACGGTTAAAGAAACCCCTACTGGTCTCGAGTGGTCCATCCTTTTTACAACGGACAAGTGACCCATTGCAAAACTAATTTAGAAATATTTCTCTTCATTAAATCCCATCACCACAGTCATTTATAACATGATACATTTTATATTCTCTCAAATGTACCTCTAGCCGTGATCCATGTGAGTTTGCCTCATTGCATGTCACAGGACCTTCCCCCGCTCTAAAAATTAGTTTCTCATGAAACGTACACCTCTGACAAATTTTAAGGAATAAACTTCGACTCCCCAGGCCAAATGTTGTCGAATTCACATGATAATCACAATCTACTGCTTAAGACCATAAAATTCTCATGAGCATACAATCAGGTCCTGACATCTCCACTTAAATCTTCATTTACCTTATCCCATACGTTGGGAACGGAAACAAATTCAAGATTCAATTACCTAGGGCACCCTATGCCTCGCGCATTATTGTATCAGTGGAATATATCCTCACATCATAGTGGAATTATTAAGTCTCAATTATACTCATATATGTACAATTACTAAGGTATGAATCCCATGCACTATCATCCAAACTTCTCTCTGACTCCCAATGTACGTTAGTTTCATGCGTGGGATGTCTCGTAAATCAAAATCCAAACAAGGAACCCCCTGATACACTACTACCTAACATTGTCGGTCGTTGAGGTCCGTAAGGTCCTCAGTCCACAGTATATACCTTCCCACAATCTCCGTATGTTTCCATATTAATCTACGTATGTCCTAAAAAATAGCATGAAACATGGCTCTCTCACTATCCTATGTTTTGGGTGTTATAATATAACAAGCTATATTTCGGTGATCGATAAAGAACACAATGTATATTGACGCACATCAATAATTAAATACCTACGTACCGGTATCACATCCAATAAGAAAATAAACTCACTAAACTCTATGATATCATCAAGCTTATGTATATATACAAATATACATATATATAGGCCCAACCCTAATTCTGGTGGTGCCTTACCAAATTAATATTACTTCCCCGGACTACCTAGTGCGATAGTCTATCACTGAATATACCATCGTTCAAACATTTGGTAATTTTCACTACACATTACCATAATAAGCTCTACTTTACTAACTCAATGCAGTAGTAAAATTATGACAATAAAATATGCTTTTAGTGCCCACCCGGCTTACTCACGGGTGACATCTAAAGAGTCCTATTACCCATGATCAATACACTTATAACCAGATTGTCCAAAATTAATGTATCCACTAAACTCGATTGGCATGAAAAATTTAGTGTTAACAATTCATATATGTATTGTGACACACCCATGTCACTTGACCTAATCCTTTTTCCGCAAGGATGAAAAAAAACTTCATTAATCTCTCTAATCGTAGGGTCCTTACATGCACTTCTCGCGACCAAAACAACTCATAATCACTTGCACTCGTTATACATCTGGGATTTCATCCAATAGTTTTCCCTCCTCGTTGTGGGCAAATTATCCTATTTTGTGGCTTACACACCTATCACTGAAATGTTATCCTACGATCTCTAGGCCTCACTTATGGATTTACTGTCCACCCTATTTCTTTCTGAGCCCCACTGACCCTGACGATTAATATGCTACTGTTACCGAGGACTCCATTGGTCTTGCCTAAACCTACCACTCTCGGGTTGCCACTTCTTCGGCAAAACTCTCTTGAACTAATTCCTTCTCTGAAAATATCACTCCTTCGGTTGTTATGCTTAACTGGAATGGTTTAATATCCTCAAATATTATTGGTTGCACTCCTTAACGTGGACACGTTCAAAACTGGCAGTCCCACTCTCTATATATAGGGAAACTTCTCGAGCCATTTCCCATCACTAGTTCCACTGACCATTTTGGAATGTCCTTCCCTCGGACTGGAAGTCTTATCTCCAACTGGAGCCATAAAGTAGCGTGCACAGCTATCATTCGAGGGCCCAACATCAAATTTATAACGAAATCTATCTCTCGACTCGGCGCTAGTCCCGATATATCCTAGAACACATCAGAAAAATCGTGAACTACAGGGATCGAATAAATGGGATTTAATGTCTCCTTAAAGGTCTCATCCTCTATGTAATATAAGTGGGTGGACGATTCTCCCTCTGGATGAGTCATCGCTACAAAAATCATCTCCTGACCTGGGATAGCAAAATGATGCTCCTACTGAAATAGTCTATGATGGCTCTATAAGCAACAAGCCAGCCCATGCCAATAATGGCGTCATGCTCATGTATATCTAAGACTAACATATCTACAGGCAAAACTAGACTCCTAATCTTTTTACGTACTCCCTGACATATAAAGGAAATCAATGACCCATTTCCTAGTGGTGAGTCTACACATGTCATCATACTAATGGTCGTGTCTAACAATCTTGGGGCCTGTGCCAATCTAGCAGCTATGAATGAATGTGAAGCCCCATTATCAAACAAAATATTAACCATAATTCCCAGAAATAGAGAGTATACCTTCAATTACAGTTGGTGGCTGCTGAACGGCTGCCTGATGAACATTATACACACACCCATATGGTATTTGACCCTGCTGCTGGGGTATTTTTCCCTTACCTGGGCAATCCTGCCTCCTATGACCCATCCTGCCATAATTAAAGCATCTACCAACAAATTATGTCACATTATGACCCTGTTGATCTAGGCCCTATTGCTCAGTTCTACCTCTTTCTTGGCCCTATTGGTCCTGTTGGCCCTGCTGAGCATCTTAATGAAAGATTATATCAGGTTGAGGGAAGTCCCTCCACTTGTGACCCTGTTGTTCACACTTATAATAGAGTCCCGAAAGTCTTTGATTTCTTTGGCCTTGTTGTCTGAGTCGGGGTTTCTCTCCAGCCTGATCCGGACAAGTTTGACGTTTATGTCCGTCTCTTCTACATTTGAAGCACCTTTTTATGACATCATTCTATCTCTGGCTATGTTGGCCCTGACGCTTTTGGCTTTTCACGCAGAGCCTATTACCTTCGTGGTCTTTATAACTCTGAGGAACTTATTGTTGTGGTATTGGTACCTTCCCATAATTATTAACACTAGTCATGTTAGATTGACTATTTTCTCTTATTATTTTGCCTCATATAAGCTGCATACTATGATCGTGGTACTGTAAGACTGCAGTGGTAACTTCATGTGCCACAATATCTGTTATTTCGACGATTGATACTCTCTTCGTGAGTACCTGAGGTATCAGCAGACCTTGCTCATTAACTTTCCCAACAGTGTTATCTTGTTCTTCTTGATGTGACATCTAAAAGTTGAAATGGACTGAATAAGTTCAACATCCATACAAATAAATCGCAGAAGTACGAATTTCCAACCCATAAGGATGATTACAAAATTCCTAATATTAGGGCTCTAAATCAAAGGACGCTATGTAAAAAGCATGATAAGCCGTACAGATCCTAAAGACACTAGAACCTGATGCTCTGATACCACCTAACACCCTCCCTAATTAAATACTGGGTGATCAGTCCTTTATTAAATTAAATCGAAGTGACCGGTTGGTTCATTCTGAGCATCACTCTCGCAAAAATAATTTTTCTTTATTTATCACCTAATAAATAATTAAGCTAAGTGATATACCCATATATACCCTCAGCCAGGCCGAGGGTGTCCTCCACCCAGATGAGGGCTCAGGCCCAGGACGAGTCCAATGACCACAGTTCTGTTACAGGAAGGATTAGATAGGATGATCCCGCAGCCAAGATTAGATGAACCTTATAGGGGTCGCCCCCTCATCATGGCCCAAACGACCCTTCAAGGGGCCGCCCCCTCATCATGGCCCAGACAACCCTACAAGGGGTCGTCCCCTCATCATGGCGTAGACAACCCTATAAGGGGCCGACCCCTTATCATGGGCCAGATGACCCTATAAGGGGATGACACTACGAGGCCCACATCCAGTCAGTCCAAATGCCAACATCAACTTTAGCCTCGGCCAGGCACCTTAAGCCGAGGGTGATCTCACCACAGCGCATGACTTGGGAGATGTGTGGAACAGTGCGCGTGGGACTCATATAGCACGTGGACTAGACCGTTATAATAATATCATCCCCTCATGTGAGGAAATATTATGTCATCATTAATCACTAGTGGCACCGCTAGGTATCAGTAGGGAATTGGCTAGATCATCATTCACATGCTCCATTCATGCTTGGAGGGGTACACTGCACCACCTAAGCCCTATATATATGTGTCATCCTCAACCTTGTAAGGGGATCGATAATTGTAACCCTAGCTAAAACTCTGCTTGTACACACAGTAGAGAGAGAAAGTGAGCTTATGTGCATTGTATCCAAGGCCATTAGTGCCCATATTTAGTGGATCACACACTCAGAGTGGATGTAGGCCTAATTCATTGACCCACTATACATCATTGTCTTATTCCTATTATACTCATCTCCTTCTATACACTTATACAAAAATATATCTTTATGGCTGCCATTGTTATCACTGTTTGAGCGCTCACCTCTTATCTGGTGGTGCAGAATCTTAGCATCATCACTAAGTGTCAAAAGCTTAAATATTAATTGTTCTCAAATACTCCATTAATAAATTTCCATTGTTTAAGATATAAGCTATTTACATTCCACATAAATATAATAAATACTGAACATGAATCAACTATTGAAATAAATATGACTCGATAAAACATTCCAGTTCAAATTCTGAAACCAACAAACCATAAAATCCTCAACGGTGATAGAAATAAACTACTACAATGAACTGAGTACAATCTAAAATAAAAAGATTGAGAATGGACGAAACATGCCCTAAGAGAAATGTTTGAATAAGACTGAAGGAAATAATAGAAGGACTTGTAACTCCCACAACTGATGTAGCCCTCTAAAAGATCCACGCGTCTAATCCTGGTAACCCCGTGGCTGGGTACCTGATATAATACATACACACACACACACACACACACACACACACACACACACATATATATATATATATATATATATATATATATATATATATATATATATATATATATATATATATATATATATATAGATAGATAGATAGATAGATAGATAGATAGATAGAGAGAGAGAGAGAGAGAGAGAGAGAGAGAGAGAGAGAGAGAGAGAGAGATAAGAATAACAAGAGACAGGTTAGAGACCGAGTTGTAAAAATATTTGTTTTAGCAAGTATTTAAAACTGCAATAATGTAAGTATTATGTGCATGTTAGTTTCGTACTCTCACGTGAGATTCTCACTTCTCCTCTATTGTGCACGCCTAACTTTCATCTATTCCAACCAAGCTATTTATAAAGCTCCCAACTAGGTCATAGTCTTAAACTTCTAATTATATTTCGCAGGGGTATCCCGTATCGCTCATACAATACGTTATTAAAATAATGTATCCCAAATAATCAAATTCCATATTCACTTTTGTTAGTAAATATTTTACCCATTGATATTACTTTAATTATCAACATTATTATATCTACTGATTTCACATAGTAGAATTATCCACAAGCACGCACACATATATATATATATATATACATAATGACATCATCCCTATACATATATATATAATCTTTCACCCTTAGGTTAAGACCACTTGGTGCAATGCATACTTTGTTATCATGTCTCAGTGCATCACGCACTTCATGGAGAACTACTGGTTCAAACTCTCACGAACCATAAATTCAAATCACAAATATCGGAGGAGATTATATTCCCTAGCCAAATGGGTCACGCACATACCTACGCTCCCATTCAACCATTGAAATTATCCTAAATCTCAGATAGCATGTTATTAAGTTCATATACTTTGGGTACAAGTCAAATATCCTCCCATTGGGTCACCTAGGATAAGACTGTCCACTGGGCAAAAACCTCCTCCTGATAGCAAGCAGCGTATGTGTGTTATATACACAATAATAATAATCATATGATAGGCATTCCCATGTCCTATTAATATTCAAGGTATTCACCCAACCCTTACATGTATTTTCCATACGTTGTATTCTCTCATTACTACTTATAATACAATTATTTCGATTACCCTCTCTTTCAAAATTTCTAGGGTTAACTTATCTTTCCAAATATTTAAGGTATCACTCTACAAGTATTCCCTAGTAATTCTACACTATACTAAAGTCATTAAATGACAGTTTTCCTCTCTCAAAATAACTCTGTAAACCTAATTGGGCTAAAATGGAATTTTCCAATTTTTGGACCTGTCATTCGAACGATGTCTGATGTCATTTGAACGAAATCTCGCGAGAACCATTCTCGTTTAAATGAGTCTCAATCTTGTTCGAACGAGATTGACCAGTTCCCTGGCCAAACTAGACCTGCTATGTGTAATACCCCGTACTTTTGGCTATATTTATTTTTGGGATTAATTAATTAAATGCGTATTAATTGGAAATTAATCCGGGTTATAAATACTAATATGATGCAAATTGGTATTTGATTATGTACATATATGATTATATATGTATTTGGTATTATAAAATTTGTCGTGGGATTTATATACGGCGATTTGGAAATTTTGTTGAGACGCGTGGGACCGCCGCGTCACGGTATAATATTTTGATATTAAAAGTGAATTTAAAATCGATAATCCGTATGGTCGTTTTGAGTGCGCCAACGCGTCCGGAAGGGTCGAGATAGTCAGAAAACACTAGCCGGGGGTATAGTTTGGGTCCCGGGGTATTTTTAGGCCATCCCGGCACTATAAAGGGTATTTTAGTAATTTGATATTTTTGGGTAATTAAAAGTGACGAAAATTGAGAGTTGTAATCTGATAAGGGATTGACCCAACCAACCTTTATTAACCCAACAAGCTATGGAGGTTTATTAAATTAGGTTTTCATAAGTTCCCTCAAAGCAAACCCTAGCCACCATAGCCTTTTGGAGAAGAAAGCTTGGAGAAGGAGAGAGAGAGAGGAATTCTGCAGAAATTCTACACCGAATCCACACCAAATTCAGAAATCAAACCAAGGCAAGTGACTTTATTTCATTTAAATTCGAAGAATGTCTTTTCCATGTTAGAAATTGAAGAATCTTGATTGTTCTTGAAAGATTAAAAGAAAACCCATGAAATTTGAAGTTATTATTGAATGTTGGGATAGGTTTGCATGTAGAAACATTGTTGGGAGATTTAATTTCGGAGATTTCATATCTAGGTGATGTTTAAACGAATTAAAATCTGGGAATTTATGATGAGAAAAAGTTAGGGTTTATGTTCTTGAAGAAAATTGGGAATTAATGTAGAAATTGCGATTTAGTGATGTTTAGAAGATATTAAACCCTTTAATGATCTTAGTATAGCCCCTTAACATGTTTGAGGATGATTAGAGAACTCAATATATTGTGGGAACGAATTTTAGAAGAGGTTTGAGGGGTAAAAATGGTGAAAAACGATTTTTGGGAAGTTCTGGGCCGAAACTGGCATCTCGTTAGAAGCAGCCGCAGGTCGTTCGAACGAACTCGTTCGAACGAGCTTCTAACGAGTTGACGAGTCGTTATTAACGAGTAGGATTTTCGTTCGATATCTCGTTCGAACGAGATATCGTTAGAAGAGTCAGTTCGTTCGAACGAACTGGGACCTCGTTCGAACAGCCTCGTTCGAACGAGACTTCTAACGACCTGACAGTCCAAACTCGTTCGAAGCCTCGTTCGAACGAGACTTCTAACGAGTTGACAGTTTGGTCCTTTTTGGACTGTTTTGACTTTTGGAGTCCCGGAAACTGGTTCAAGGGTAGAGTTAGCATCCCTTTGATGATATAGTGATTGATTTGGGACTTTTGGGTTATTGAGATGAGTAAATCATACACTAGAGTTATATTCAATGAACCATTTGGGTTGAGACGTGAGTGTCTTCTACGATGTGAGGATAAATTATGGCACGTATAATTATGAACCGGAATAAAATAAGTTGTGATAATTATAATTAGTACGAGAGTGCAATATGCACTACGAATATAATACGATATTACTAAGATGTGTGTTTACTTAGTATTGATATATGGATTGTATGTATGACATACCTACCATACTTGCTATCACGGGAGGTTTCGTTCGCTTAGGACCCTCTAATCCTTGTGTGCCTACGGGGGGGATATAGACTGGTACCTTGATGAACATAGGTCATAGAAAGACTTATTGTGATATTAATAAGTCCGCTGACCATGGGAGCGTAGGTATGTGCGTGACCCATGTGATGGTGACTATGTTCGCCTCCACTATTTGTGATTTGTGTTATCTGAACTATTTCTGAGAGATTCGGAATATGTGATCCTTATGTACGTGATGTACCGGGATGGATAGCAGAGTATGTGTGCACCATAGCTTAGATTGCGGGGTGCTTGTATCGTATATTTATGATGTGAATAATATACATTAAATTTATGGAAATCCTCATGTTAATGTTGTAAAAATATTCCGGTATGGTTTCGAGATATATAACGAGTTAACTGATAATTATATCAATGGCATATTTAATAACTGAGTTTACGTGAAACCTCTATTAAATTACAAGCATTGTTATGTTAAATTAACCGAGTAAAATGGGTAGAACCTTTGGTTGTCTAGCTAGTTTACGTTGTCACTTAGCTAGTGGAAAGGGTAGTTATAGATGGGTACTCACGTTAGGAGTGCACAGTTAGTCGAGAGGTGAGAATTTAATGTGAGTGCACGTCCTAACATGTACTTTGCATTTAATGTTTTAAATGTTTTTAAAGCACTTGCAGGTTTTTAAAATGACTTCCACTTTCGGGCTCTGACCCATTTGCTTCCAAATATATATTTTTGTAAAACCACTTTAGGTGCCCAGCCACAAGGACACCAAGCATAGGATTCTCATTCAGGTGACGAGCTGTAGCTGTTTGTGGAAACTACAGGGATTTGCATGTAGACGCTTCTCTCATTTGGATTCCAGTCTCAGCATCTATCAGTTGTAGGGCATGTTGCCCAATTCTATTAGACATTTTTACATTTCAGTTTTCAGACTCTAGCATGTATTACTCAGTATTCAGTTTTAGTTATTTATTTCAGTTTACTTATCAGTTGTGGGATTTGTATTGAGGAGTTTTTCCTCCAGGTTTTATTTACATTTTGTGATGGTTATTCGTTTCACTTCAGTATGGTGAATGGTGTTATTTATTTCTTCATTACTTTTGTTGCATGTTAATCAGATTTAATAAAATTTGGCACTTACTTTTTAAATACTAGGTGGTTAGTAATCTTTAAAATGTTTTCGACAGTGATGCTATTAACTGAGCCAACTTGGCATTTTGAATTAATTTTATAAAGGAGTAGCTACCCGGTGTTTAATTAGTCGGGGTGTCACAGGTGGTATCAGAGCATCAGGTTCTAGTGTCCTTTAGGATCTGTATGGCTATTATGTTTCCGCTACGTTTTCTTTGATATAGAGCCCTATATTTTAGGACTGTTGTGTTCTTTTGTGTATGCTTCGTTCTTCAGCTATGTTAAGTTTATAAACCGTGAACTTATAAACTTTGTTCTTATTTCAGATGCCTCCACGACGTGCACGACGAGTTCCCAGGAATGCTACGCCCGAACCACAGCCCGCTCCAGTTCAAGGCATGTTGAACGCCGCTGAGGTTGCTGCTATAGTAGCCCAAGCGGTAAATGCCGCGATTGCCGTGATTCAGCAGGCACCACCTCAGGCGCCGGTTGCCGCGCCAGTACAGGTTAATGCATTCCCGTCTGCTTGGGAGCGTGTACGTGACGCTTTTCAGAAAGCGCATCCGCCAGAGTTTGCAGGTAGCTCAGACGTGGTAGTCTCGAGCCAATGGAGGAAGGACATACAGAGGCATTTGAGGATGCATGAGTGCACAGATGTTCAAAAGAAGGTGCTAGCTACTTTCAAGCTAGTGGGATCTGCACTGCAGTGGTGGGAGTCCATTACCACCGCGGAGGAGAGGGATACCCTCACGATTCAGGAGTTCTGGGTGCGGTTCGACCGCAAGTACTTTCCGTCCGCAGTTCATACAGAGATGAGAAGGAAGCTGATGAGTCTGAGGCAGGAGAGCAAGACAGTGGCCGAATATGAGGCCGAGTTTACTAACCTGTTGAACATCGTTCCAGACGAGATTCCAACAGAGAAGAAGAAGATAGAGAAGTTCACTGATGGGTTGAATTGGAGGATCCGTCAGCATCTGCTTGGGAACCTATCGTTGGCCACGTATTCTGATGTGGTTAACGCTGCATTACTACACTGCCAGGACCACCGTTTTCATATGGCCGAGGGCAAGCGGTCAGGGGAGTCTAGCCATCAGGGCAGGACTGGAGGGCATGGTGCCAGCGGGGCACAGACCGGTCAGGGGCAGAGACAGACTGAGCAGGGTACCCAGCAGGGGGATAACAAGAGGTTCCGGTCAGGGAACTACAGGCAGGGACAGGGAGGTTTCCGCCAGGGCCATCAGGGTCCAAACGGCCAGCAGGGCCAACAGGGGCAGAATGGGCAGCAATTTCATCAGGGCCAAGGGAGGAATGGTAACGGCCACCAGGGCCGGGGACAGCAGGGGCAGAGGGGAGGGAACTTCCCAGGGAAGTGCTTTACTTGTGGCAAGACTGGCCATAAGAAGCAGGATTGTCCTGATAGGGGCAGGGCCCCACAGCAGCAGCAGCAGGGTGCTCGCCAGGAGCCACAGAGACCTATGTTTCCCGCCGCTCTTCCTGCACCGCAACAGATGGCAGCATTGCCACCCATTCCAGCAGTCCCAGCTCAGCAGGGGCAGCTACAGTATGGACGTGTCTACAACGTTCACCAGGCTACAGTTCCACAGGCACCGCCCGCGATCGAGGGTACGTTTCCTATCCATGGCACTATGGGTCGGGTGTTATTTGATACGGGTGATACGCACTGTTTTATTGCTACACACTTCGCGAAAGCTTTAGGATTGTTAGCTACGGCAGAGAGCACAGTGACGTGTGTCGACTCACCATTAGGGAATGGGTCACTTATTTTCTTTATATGCCGGGGAGTCGGGGTAGAGGTTGGAGGTTTGGTATTGCCTGCAGACATGTTAGTGTTAGACATGCATGTTCACGATGTGATCATCGGTATGGATTGGCTCGTAGCATATAGAGCCATGATTGATTGCTTCAGCGGGAGCATTGTTTTTGCCATTCTGAGGCAGGAGATGTTTATAGTGGCGATGCCTCGCCCAGAGGGAGGATCGACCGCTCATCTGTATTACATAGAGGAGGATACCTCTAAGGAGGTTGTGATTCCTTTAGATTCGATCCCGGTTGTCAGGGAGTATTCGGATGTGTTTCAGGAGATACCAGGCTTACCGCCCAGTCGAGAGATAGACTTCGTTATTGATTTGCTACCGGGTACGAGACCTATAGCACGTGCACCGTACCGTATGGCTCCAGTTGAGATGCGAGAGTTACGGGATCAAATAGAGCAGCTGTTAGGGCAGGGCTTTATTCGTAGGAGTACCTCACCTTGGGGCGCTCCAGTCTTGTTTGTTAAGAAGAGGGACGGTTCACTGAGGTTGTGTGTGGACTACCGAGAGTTGAATAAGGTCACGATACGGAATAAGTACCCATTGCCTCGAATCGATGACTTATTCGACCAGTTGAGAGGAGCTTCTTTCTTCTCAAAGATTGACTTGAGATCGGGTTACCATCAGTTGCGTATCAGGGAGGAGGATGTCTCGAAGACTGCGTTCCTGTCGAGATATGGTTCTTATGAGTTTCGGGTTATGCCTTTCGGCTTGACCAACGCTCCAGCAGTGTTTATGGACTTGATGAACAGAGTGTTCAGAGATTTCCTAGACCAGTTTGTTATTGTCTTCATTGATGACATTCTGGTTTACTCTCAGACAGAGGAGGAGCACGCCGAGCATTTGAGGCAGGTTTTGCAGACACTTCGTCAGAACGAGTTGTATGCAAAATACGAGAAGTGCGGGTTTTGGTTGAAGGAAGTCCAGTTCTTGGGTCATATTATTTCCGATCAGGGAATATCTGTTGATCCGGGGAAGGTGTCAGCGGTGAGGGAGTGGGGACAGCCCACGACACCAACGGAGATTCGTAGTTTCTTGGGTTTAGCAGGATACTACAGGAGGTTTATTCGGGGTTTCTCGGAGATAGCAGGTCCTTTGACACATCTTACTCGTAAGGGTGTGCCATATATCTGGAGTGATGCCTGTCAGTTGGCATTCGATTAGTTGAAGGACAAATTGACCTCAGCACCTGTGTTAGCATTGCCGAGACCGGGAGTTGAGTATTTGGTTTACACCGATGCGTCTTTGCAAGGGCTTGGAGGTGTTTTGCAGCAGGAGAGACAGGCCATAGCTTATGCTTCCCGTAAGCTTAAGCCTCATGAGAAGAATTACCCCACGCATGATTTGGAGTTGGCAGCAGTAGTATTTGCCTTACGGATTTGGAGGCACTATCTTTTGGGGGAGAAGTTTCAGCTGTTCACGGACCACAAGTCACTACAGTATCTGTTCACGCAGAAGGAATTAAATATGCGGCAGCGTAGGTGGCTTGAATTTGTGAAAGACTACCAGTTCGACATTCAGTACCACCCAGGTAAGGCTAACGTGGTAGCAGACGCATTGAGCCGCAGGCCAGCAGATGAGGTGGCAGAGGTGTGGAAAGCGAAGTGGAAGGAATTGGGACACCAGGATGCAGTGGCCCGATCTTTCATGTCTGTGATGACTGTTACACCGCAGATTGTCACGAAGGTTGTACGGGCACAGGCAAATGATTCGTTCTGTCAGGAGCAGATAGTTCGATTACTCGCTGAGGGAGCTGAATCCTATACCGTTAGCTCAGACGGGGGATTACGCTTCAATGGGAGATTGGTAGTTCCGGAAGGAGAGGAACTGCGACACGATGTGATGGCAGAGTCGCACGGCTCACGGTTCGCGGTACATCCCGGAGGGGACAAAATGTACCAAGACATGAGACGGCAGTATTGGTGGAGCGGTATGAAGAGAGATATCGCTGAGTTTGTCTTGAAATGCGCCACTTGTCAGCTTGTAAAAGTGGATCATCAGAGACCAACAGGATTGCTACAGCCATTGGAGGTTCCGGTGTGGATGTGGGAGAGCATATCCATGGACTTTATCACGGGGTTGCCTACGTCGCAGAGGGGTCACGACTCCGTTTGGGTAATTGTGGACAGATTGTCCAAGGTCGCTCACTTTTTACCCGTTAGGACTGATTACACTGCGGGTCAGTATGCCCAGCTCTTCATTTCAGAGATTGTGAGACTTCACAGTGTGCCCCTAAATATCGTGTCTGACAGAGACAAGATATTTGTTTCGAGGTTTTGGGAGAGTTTCCAGGAGGCCATGGGCACGGAATTGCGGTTGAGTATGGCTTATCATCCGCAGACTGATGGGCAGACCGAGCGCATCAATCAGATGTTGGAAGACATGCTACGCATGTGTATTATTGACTTCGGGGGTGGATGGGAGCAGTACCTTCCACTGGTGGAGTTTGCTTACAACAACTCCTATCAGTTCACGATTGGCATGGCTCCGTTTGAGGCATTGTACGGTAGGCCTTGTCGTTCCCCAGCATGTTGGTTAGAAGTGGGGGACAACAAACTACTTGGGCCGGAAGTGATTCAGGATACTTCGGCAAGGATTGAGTTGATTCGGAGTCGCATTCGGGTAGCTCAAGACAGGCAGAAGAGTTATGCTGATGCAAAGAGGTTTTTCAGGGAGTTCCAAGTGGGGGACCAGGTTTTGCTCAGGGTTTCTCCGATGAAGGGGATTATCTGATTCGGGAAGAAGGGGAAGTTGACACCGAGGTATGTGGGGCCGTTTCCTATTATTGAGTGGATCGGACCGGTTGCGTATAGACTCGGGTTACCGGAGCATTTGCATCGGATTCACGACGTGTTCCATATTTCCTCGCTGAGGAAATACCTTAGGGATGATTTGTCTCATTCTCACATTGCTGTGGAGGACATCGATCTCCAGCCGGATAGCCCTTATGAGGAAGGGCCGATTGCTATTTTGGACCGAAACGAGAGGAAACTACGGTCAAAGATAGTCCCGTTAGTGCGTGTTCAGTGGCGACATCACAATGTCGAGGAGTCCACATGGGAGCGCGAGGATGAGATGCGCGAACGTTATCCAGAGCTGTTTTTAGCAGGTACTTTCTAGTTTCGAATTTCGGGACGAAATTCAGTTATTAGGGGGGAAGTATGTAATACCCCGTACTTTTGGCTATATTTATTTTTGGGATTAATTAATTAAATGCGTATTAATTGGAAATTAATCCGGGTTATAAATACTAATATGATGCAAATTGGTATTTGATTATGTACATATATGATTATATATGTATTTGGTATTATAAAATTTGTCGTGGGATTTATATACGACGATTTGGAAATTTTGTTGAGACACGTGGGACCGCCGCGTCACGGTATAATATTTTGATATTAAAAGTGAATTTAAAATCGATAATCCGTATGGTCATTTTGAGTGTGCCAACGCGTCCGGAAGGGTCGAGATAGTCAGAAAACACTAGCCGGGGGTATAGTTTGGGTCCCGGGGTATTTTTAGGCCATCCCGGCACTATAAAGGGTATTTTAGTAATTTGATATTTTTGGGTAATTAAAAGTGACGAAAATTGAGAGTTGTAATCTGATAAGGGATTGACCCAACCAACCTTTATTAACCCAACAAGCTACGGAGGTTTATTAAATTAGGTTTTCATAAGTTCCCTCAAAGCAAACCCTAGCCACCATAGCCTTTTGGAGAAGAAAGCTTGGAGAAGGAGAGAGAGAGAGGAATTCTGCAGAAATTCTACACCGAATCCACACCAAATTCAGAAATCAAACCAAGGCAAGTGACTTTATTTCATTTAAATTCGAAGAATGTCTTTTCCATGTTAGAAATTGAATAATCTTGATTGTTCTTAAAAGATTAAAAGAAAACCCATGAAATTTGAAGTTATTATTGAATGTTGGGATAGGTTTGCATGTAGAAACATTGTTGGGAGATTTAATTTCGGAGATTTCATATCTAGGTGATGTTTAAACGAATTAAAATCTGGGAATTTATGATGAGAAAAAGTTAGGGTTTATGTTCTTGAAGAAAATTGGGAATTAATGTAGAAATTGCGATTTAGTGATGTTTAGAAGATATTAAACCCTTTAATGATGTTAGTATAGCCCCTTAACATGTTTGAGGATGATTAGAGAACTAAATATATTGTGGGAACGAATTTTAGAAGAGGTTTGAGGAGTAAAAATGGTGAAAAACGATTTTTGGGAAGTTCTGGGCCGAAACTGGCATCTCGTTAGAAGCAGCCGCAGGTCGTTCGAACGAACTCGTTCGAATGAGCTTCTAACGAGTTGACCAGTCGTTATTAACGAGTAGGATTTTCGTTCGATATCTCGTTCGAACGAGATATCGTTAGAAGAGTCAGTTCGTTCGAACGAACTGGGACCTCGTTCGAACAGCCTCGTTCGAACAGCCTTGTTCGAACGAGACTTCTAACGACCTGACAGTCCAAACTCGTTCGAAGCCTCGTTCGAACGAGACTTCTAACGAGTTGACAGTTTGGTCCTTTTTGGACTGTTTTGACTTTTGGAGTCCCGGAAACTGGTTCAAGGGTAGAGTTAGCATCCCTTTGATGATATAGTGATTGATTTGGGACTTTTGGGTTATTGAGATGAGTAAATCATACACTAGAGTTATATTCAATGAACCGTTTGGGTTGAGACGTGAGTGTCTTCTACGATGTGAGGATAAATTATGGCACGTATAATTATGAACCGGAATAAAATAAGTTGTGATAATTATAATTAGTACGAGAGTGCAATATGCACTACGAATATAATACGATATTACTAAGATGTGTGTTTACTTAGTATTGATATATGGATTGTATGTATGACATACCTACCATACTTGCTATCACGGGAGGTTTCGTTCGCTTAGGACCCTCTAATCCTTGTGTGCCTACGGGGGGGATATAGACTGGTACCTTGATGAACATAGGTCATAGAAAGACTTATTGTGATATTAATAAGTCCGCTGACCATGGGAGCGTATGTATGTGCGTGACCCATGTGATGGTGACTATGTTCGCCTCCACTATTTGTGATTTGTGTTATCTGAACTATTCCTGAGAGATTCGGAATATGTGATCCTTATGTACGTGATGTACCGGGATGGATAGCAGAGTATGTGTGCACCATAGCTTAGATTGCGGGGTGCTTGTATCGTATATTTATGATGTGAATAATATACATTAAATTTATGGAAATCCTCATGTTAATGTTGTAAAAATATTCCGGTATGGTTTCGAGATATATAACGAGTTAATTGATAATTATATCAATGGCATATTTAATAACTGAGTTTACGTGAAACCTCTATTAAATTACAAGCATTGTTATGTTAAATTAACCGAGTAAAATGGGTAGAACCTTTGGCTGTCTAGCTAGTTTACGTTGTCACTTAGCTAGTGGAAAGGGTAGTTATAGATGGGTACTCACGTTAGGAGTGCATAGTTAGTCGAGAGGTGAGAATTTAATGTGAGTGCACGTCCTAACATGTACTTTGCATTTAATGTTTTAAATGTTTTTAAAGCACTTGCAGGTTTTTAAAATGACTTCCACTTTCGGGCTCTGACCCATTTGCTTCCAAATATATATTTTTGTAAAACCATTTTAGGTGCCCAGCCACAAGGACACCAAGCATAGGATTCTCATTCAGGTGACGAGCTGTAGCTGTTTGTGGAAGCTACAGGGATTTGCATGTAGACGCTTCTCTCATTTGGATTCCAGTCTCAGCATCTATCAGTTGTAGGGCATGTTGCCCAATTCTATTAGACATTTTTACATTTCAGTTTTCAGACTCTAGCATGTATTGCTCAGTATTCAGTTTTAGTTATTTATTTCAGTTTACTTATCAGTTGTGGGATTTGTATTGAGGAGTTTTTCCTCCAGGTTTTATTTACATTTTGTGATGGTTATTCGTTTCACTTCAGTATGGTGAATGGTGTTATTTATTTCTTCATTACTTTTGTTGCATGTTAATCAGATTTAATAAAATTTGGCACTTACTTTTTAAATACTAGGTGGTTAGTAATCTTTAAAATGTTTTCGACAGTGATGCTATTAACTGAGCCAACTTAGCATTTTGAATTAATTTTATAAAGGAGTAGCTACCCGGTGTTTAATTAGTCGGGGTGTCACACTATGTTTTCACCTGTTTCAGTTTCATCTTCTCTAGATTTTCAGCCCTAAAACCTCTAAATTTTCAACCCATATACCAAACCAACAATCCTAATTGATATCTTAACATTTTTAGATGATTTCCCTTAACTTATAAGCTTTAAATCATCACAATCCATCCATAAAATCCAAAATCCCCAATTTAACTCTTTAAAACCCTAGTTCATTAACCTCCAACTCAAGAACATGTAATTCACAGATTCGTTCATCAATAAATATAAAAATTGATGGTTTTTCCTCTACATAAATGGATAAATCGTCCTATATTTACTTTTACATTAGATTAATAATTTACACCTCCTAATTTCCTCAAAATCATATATAAACGTGGTTTCTATTATCCTATACTAACATAAGCATAAATGGTACTAAAACAAGGAAAGTAATAAACACTTGCCTCGAATTGATGTTATGATCCACTAATGATATTGGTATAGGCTTGCTTCTCGTCTTTCGATTTGCGCTTTGGTGGAATTTGTGGTGTGAGTTCTTGAGTTTTTCACAAAGAACACCTATGCGTTCCCTCCTTCTTCCTCTGTGGTTCTCTCTTTCTCTCTTGTAGATTTAGAAACTCATAGACACCTTCTCACCCACGTACACTCTATTTTATTTTTCTAATTTTCGTCCATATTATTTTCCCAAAAATCCAAAGGACAAAAATACCCCTACGGGGTGTCTGTTAATCCTAAAAATATTACGGAGTCCAAATAAAATACCTGAGTAATGTTTTCTTACTACCTCGACCCTTCCAAACTCATTGGCGCACTCGAAATGACCGTACAAGTTACTTGAATATAATTCACTTCTTTAATCCATTAAATTAGTCCCGACACGACTCACACGCATGTCCTTACTTAGTATACCAAACTATCGTATTTCTCACTCTCAACAATTTATAATGTTTCATAATTCCCTATTACATATACACACAGTGATATTTAATAATTTTCATCAATAAGTATTAACCCTTGGCACGTTAGTTAATAATTATTTTGATCTGGATTAATTAACAATTAATTTCTCTCTTTTTAATTTAATTAATCCAATAATATTAAATAATCCCATAATTGTTTAATATAATAAAAATACGGGGTGTTAAAAAGGGGGAGAAATGGTATCTATCTTAAGGGGAGACATCTTTCCTAGGTAGATAATTGTTAGATAAATGGGGAGAATTAATTAAGGGGGAGTATTATTACTTTATGCACTTTATATTGTTATATTTCCTATGCGTTTAATGATTTGTTTAAATGTGTAGGATTTTATCTTTAGCAGCATTATTTAAAGCGGCAAAGCATTTCCTATGAGTCGATTTAAGTGTCTGTATTTCTATTTTCTTTGGGTATGATTATGTCTAGACGTGCTTGACAGCCCTTAGGATTGTTGGTTTGATTTTGTCCCAGAATAGCCAAAGGGGGATGTAAGGACACAAGTTTTCAATTGAGTACATATGTAGTTTTGGCTCAATTACGGATAAAATTATTTGAGTCATAGGATAGAGTGTTGTTCCTCAAACCTATGATGTATGAAGTGTATGTTGAAGATGATGCGGCCAAGAAAAATTGAAGATATCATTGTTGGTTTCGAGTCCCTTGTTTCTCGTCCTCAACATTGTTTCTTCTTCCAAGGTCTCCAAAGGTAGGAATGCATTCACACACACACACACACACACACACACACACACACACATATATATATATATATATTTCAGTTTAGACTATTTTTATGGGTGTTAATTTTACAAAGTTTTGTCAAAATGACTTTTGTATTTTTCTCAGAAAATATTTTTACAACTTTTCATAAAAGTTTTGGGCTTAAAATAAAAATTTGGTTTTCTGGAAAATCGTTCGAACGAACCTGGAATCTCGTTTGAACAAAATTCCCATGTCGTTCAAATGAACTTCTAATGAACTTGTGCATTTTTCTTCTGAATTATCGTTAGAAAGACGTTGGAACGAAGTCGCTTGAACAAGGTCGTTCGAACGAAATATCGAATGACATATTTTCTGAATTTTCATTAGAACGATCCTGCACGAGGTATTCTCGTTCAAAAAAATTCGTTCGAACGACATTAAAAAGTCGTTCAAAAGACCGTGTCGGTTTTTGTGTAGTTTGGTCAGTTTTTCCCCACTTCCCTACTTTTTTTTCCACCACTTTTTGACACATTTAATATGGGAGGGAGCAATTTTTCTAATATAACTTTTGGGACTTTTTCACATAAAAGTTCTTTTATGTGTTTAATCTTTCAATGATTTAATCTCTACAAAACAAATGTTTACACCCATGTTTTAGTCCAATCCAAGTACCTACTTATATATATCTTTGCTTGGAGATGTTTTGGCACCTGGTTACTTATCTCATTCCATAAAAGGGATATTTCCACGGAGGATTTCACTCGACTAGGATTAGGTTGAAGAGCAAAGGAGCGTCAAGGATTGGACGGAGTCAAGTCGTTGTTGTAAGTTTCTCTTAATGTGTCTTTTGTAAAAATACCGTACTTAGTGGACTTGTAGGCAGAGTCGTCCGAAGTTTTTCACGTTATTGGTTTTCCTCGTATATCGCGGTGTATTGTGTTGTGTTTATTTTATCTTGTAATAATAATCTAGATGAATGCTTAGGTTAATCAAGATAAAAATTGGTTTAAACACTCAATTTGTTTAACTTTATGCAAGTTTAATTTTGGGTAAGTTTGGTGTAATTAATTGAAGTCGTTATAAATTAATTTGGCTATACTCATGTTTTGTTTGTCTTGCCTAACTTAGAACTTGAATTAATTTTGTTTTAGTGAAAATTAAATTGTTGGTGTAGTTTAATTTCACTTTAAGTTTAATTTAATTTTAATTTTGAATAAATTAAAATTTGAATTTTATATTTGTTGAAATTTGAAAAGAAATTTTAATTTGGAATATTGTGTTGAACCATATCATAATTTAGAGTTTGAAATTTGGGGGCATCGTCCTCTTTCAAATATTCTTTCCCCTATACTCGGAAGTATGTACAACCTGATCTTGTTATAAGTCCCCCTTTCTGAAAAAATAAGAAGCTCACAAACTTTCAAAACCACAAAGGTACGTAAGCATCCCGTAAAGCACAAATGGGCATGATCCTTTTTCTCTCACAAAATGTTATTCTCTTCTCCCCCAAGGACGATGGTCTTTCTCATTATTTAAACAAACAAAAGGATCATGTATGCCCTAATTATTGGTATAGACGACTCAAATACAAAATTCATCAAAGACATAACAAAATATGTCAAAATAACTATTCTCTTATTTAAAAATAGGAATATGGCTATTACACGAAGTATTAGTACATGGTGTCAAACAAACCACTCTCTTCCAAATCCCCATAGAATCCAATACAATTAACAGTGTCACGAAAGATCCAATACCTACCTAAATCAAAACACAACCATCACACAAACTTCCTACACCAACTTTTCAATCCTTGTCTTCAACTACTTGATGGACTCGCCTCGTCAAAATTTTCCATGCCTAGAGGCCCCCATGAATCCCACTTTTGATTATGGCTCGGAATGCACTGCATGTGACAATAGACCTAAATTAGGTTTGATGAGACCATGACACCCTGTTACCAGGTGTCCAACAATATGAGCCATCTCTACCCAGTCTCCTCCACCAGAATCTTCTCAACCACCAGTTTCCACAATCACTTCCAGTAGTACCTATATATGCACCCAACCACTCCAATAGATTGTGATGGACAGGTAAACAATAGGCAGTGCTGCCATAAGGGCTCCAGTATCATCCTGAAGGACTCAATCAAATTATATATAGGAAAGAATTTTTTTATGAGGGGATGAATAATTTTCTCCCATCCTACTTGGCACAGAAGCTTCCATGGAAAGTAGAAATAGGTCTGGTGAAGACCCTCCAACCCCACATACCGGTAGTCCCTTAGTTATAAAATAGACTGCAAGTCCCCCACCACGATAGAAACCAGCGAAGGCATTTGGCCCCGTGCTCCACAAGACAGTTAATGCAATTTTTTATCAATAGAATGAAGCTGAAAAGGGGGTTGGAAAAAAAATTGGAACGCCTGATAGAAGGTACTCAAGAAGTGCTTTGAGGCACAATCTCTCGAATAACCACATAAACAGCATGATAGGAATCACCCACAAGAAGACAACCCGACCCTCCTTGGACATTCAGAGTTTTCTCTAATACCACTAAAGAAGGACTACACTGGTAGGACATCCATAACACTATTATGGCCACCTAAGGGTTAGTTATCATAACCCTTATAACCAATAGAAACCTTATAGTCAATCCTAGGGCCACAACACCAACAAATCTATTCTAAGTATAGTCTCTCTAACACATCGAACTTCGCACATTCCAATAAAGGCGATGAGCTCCACTTTACATCAAGATTTCAATATCCTCATCCGTAGACCAACAAAACTAGCAATGATTGTTAAAAAATCTGAATACCAAGAATGCAAGAAGAGTGCCACAACAGATTAAAAAGTCATGTACCTAAACTAACAAGCCGACAAGCGAGCCAGGGATATGTCGGTCACGCCCTATTTTGGGTAAACGTCATTTTTTATTTTCTAACCCTTTTCATTTCAAAACAAGTGCCTTCAGAGGGAAGCTATTTGTAACAAAACAACCAAGGCATTTCTGTGTTCAAATATGCCAAAAATATATTCAAAATTCGAAAAAACACATTTTCCCAATATTTTGTCAAAATAAAACTTCAACAGAAAATTAAAGTGCATGTAGAGTAAGCCCCTAGATAAAGATAATCAACTAAAGATGCATCTCTTTTTCCTCTTTGAGTCTCTTTTCAGGTATAAAGAGAAGCCACAAAATCAAGCATAGAACATGGTTAATGCCAAGATCCTCCAGTTACAGCAGTGGATCTATGAGAAAATCTAAAAAGGAAAGAACTAGAAATGGATGTCACCTCACCCTCCATCACCTTCCTCACAACCCTCTCCCCCAGGTACCAAACATATCCGAATTCATGTGCTAAAAACCTCTGCATCTGTGCATGTATGGCAGTAATCCCCGCAGCCCTAGAAAACAAGCACCAAGGGTAGAATGTCACTTGTTTCCCCAGTAATAGCACAAAATCACTTGCAGAGTTCTCACCACCTACACAATCCCTAGTAGGATTAGAAGAAAAATTCATCATCAATTATAAAGATCTCATCACGAGCATACTCCCCAAGGGATTGTTTCTTGGGTTATCAACCAACTGGAGCAAGTAGTATTGTTCGAAAGCCTCAGACAAAAGGGAAGCTCAAAATTCAAATTAGTATAGTTTAAATTGGTTTGGTAATTACACATGTGACATTCAATGAGTCAAACCTTGAAGACCTCATGATATCAAAAGGATTCCACCAATATTACAAGCACCAGAGAGCAGCCAAGAAGAGAATAAGCGAGAGGGTTTCTCTAGCCATATAGTTGACCAAGAAAGGGGTCGCTCTTATATAATAATCTTTTTCCATGCACTTCAGTCAAGGCTTTGCAACACTCATTATTTTCATTGATATGCCGATGATTTGATCCTCTTACTATTGATCAAGTCGGCCTTCAGCCTTCTCGTAAGAACATCAACAATAGATCCAGTGCCCAAAATACCTACAAATGTAACACAATAGATCGAGTGCCAAGTTAATCAAAACCTTAAAATACCTACAAAAATAACACAATCTCAAGTGTAGCGATAAGTAAGGGTATCAATCCACATCAAGGGGGTAAGCTAGAGACACACTCAAATGTAATTCACTTTTTATTTTCTTTTTGTGCTTTTTCACTTTTGTAAATTTTTTTAACTTTTTCAATATTAAAACAATTGGGTGAGGTGAGGTGAAATAAGACTAAACTAAATTGTGAGATGAAAACAACTAACTAGAAAGTGACTAAAAGTGAAAAATAAGGTCTAACACTAAAATAAGAGATAGAGTGAGGTAAATAATTCTGAGAACAATCAAGGAATGGGATTACACCACAAATTTTAGCTATTCTAATTAATTAATTTAATTCTCCCAAATTAATATCAAACTTACAAATCAACTCTCGTTGCAAATATAATTTTAATAGTGACCTTTTAGAAAATTAAATTTAATACCCCACAACTCTAGAAAAATAAATATACGCTCCTTTTAATTAATCACCCGCTAGGATCGATCAATTAAAATTTATGTAATTCTTAGGAAATAAATTTAGAGTTGAAATTCAAGTAATAATACCCCACTTAAGAAACCCATATCTCTAGTTCGAATCTAAAATGGGTATTATAACTAGAATTTCGATTTTCTCTCGAAAATCATTTACCCTCTCTCGAGGCGTAAATTTAAGGGTGAGGGATAGAAATTAACATTCAAAGGGAATTTTCAAGTAATCAAACAAATTAAACTAAAATAACATCAAATAAGGGTTTCCCCCCACCCATTGAAAGGGGATTTAGACTAATATAATATCAAACATGATAATCAAATAATCAAAGCTACTAAAAAATAAAATGGAAGGGAATAGAACAAGCAAACCATATCTCTTTGAGAAAGTTGAACTCTAATCTTCCAATTTGAAGCATACAATCCCTTTAATTGATCCAAGTGATTTGAAATTAAATATCCACTTAATTAACTCTCTTACGAAATTTAACCTCACAAATATCTATCAAAAATAAAAAAATAAAACTATTTACAAATATTTCGACCTAATTTATTATAACCTAACTCTCTACTTTTCACTAGAATTTTCTCTCTCTATTTTATGATCTTCTCTCCTCTCAAATGGGGTCTTGAGTCTTATTTTATAGTAGATGCATGACACATATGGGGTTAAGGGGTATTTTTGGGAAGGTTTAATGTGCATGGAAATGGGGTGTGTACACATGAGGTAAGAGAGGTGTGAGGACATGTGGGTGACGGGATTGGAAAAAAACAAATCAGATTTTGTTTGAGGGTTAGTTTTGGAAATGGTTTAAAGTTGGTAGTTGGGGGGCATTTTGGGTAAAAGGGGATAAGTGGATTTATTAGGCATGTGGGTTAATGGGTTTTTGACTTGGTGTTGGCTTTGGTTTTGTATTGGCAGATGATCGTGTTGGCTTAAGGGAAATGGGTAATGAAGACAAATGGACATGGGTTGTTGGTTTCGGGAAAGGGTTGGATCGGACTCGGATCAGTCCGGAAGGGGTAAGGTTGGCCGCGGATCAGGGCGGTGGAAGGCAGTATCGCCATGGGGTGCCGACGTTGGTGGCTAACCGGTGTAGCAGTCGCGGTCAGCGGAGGTGCGAGTTGCGGCGTTCCGTGGGGTTGAGGCAACGCCGGAGATTGGTCGACGAAAAGGGGCGCAGGTGGCTGGCCGGCGGGTTCTGCAGGTCGGGACACCGCTGTTGGATGATTTTAATATTAATGGGTATTAATGGTTAGAGAAAATGAAAGGTTAAAACCATCAATTAATTGGAATAGGAAAAGACAAAGGGAAGTGGGAAAACCAAAGTCCCACATTGGAAAAGTGTGAAAAAGTTAGTGGGTTAATAAATGCTTTTGTGTCATAAGAGATTACTTGTGTGCATTGAAGTGTATGCTACTAGTGTACACCTTAGGTCCAAGGATGGTGCTTTGCACCATCCGCACACGCACACGCGCGCGCGCGCGCGTGTGCGATTGGGCGTTTAGGGCGCTTTAGAGGCGCACTTTGCACTTCGCACGTACGCATCGTCGCGAGGAGCAGTAGGAGCCTTTGATTTTGACAACGTCAAAAGATCAAACGGTCCAGATTAAATCCATAATAAATGACACATGATTATGGCGCGAGTGGATCTGAACCGTCGGATTTTGGCGCCACTTCGTTAAGTATTAATCCGTACAGTCGCATCTTTTTAGTTCAAATCTGGAACGTTAAAAAATATAGTTATATATCCAAGGGCCATGATTAAATGATCTTTGGATGTGGTGTCTCTTCATCAACAGACACCACAAGAGGCTATATATGGAAGGCAAAATCCTGTCATAATTAATTCCGAAAATTCTCTTTCTCTCTATTATTTCTTCTTACCAATTTCATAGAGTGTTCTGTGGGTTATTATTCAAGTTTGCTACTTGAATAAACCCGTGGATTTGTTGTATCTTGGAGGTAATTTGCCTAGACCCGTTAGCAAACTCTGTACGAGTGGGGGCAAATAACACCTTAAGGACAGTAGTCTATTACGCCTCAAATCCAAACATCTGTTCATATTTTCTGCATAATTAAAATTTCTTCAACAATCTTAAGGTGTTATTATGGAGGCAGAAAAGAATATGAATATGTTTCTGAATCCCAATGTCCATTTGGACCGCTTTGATGGAACAAATTTCACTCGCTGGAAAGGAAAATTATTCTTCCTTCTCACAGTTTTGAAAATAGCATATGTTCTGGATCCTAAACTAGAAGCAATTCCGGAACCAAAAGAAGACGATAATGAAACTGTCAAAGAACAAAGGAAGAAACGTGAAGAAGACGAATTGGTGTGTCGTGGGCATATTCTGAATACACTGTCTGATCGATTATATGATCTTTACAACTCTATGCAGTCTCCGCGGGAAATCTGGAATGCTCTTGAATATAAATACAAAACAGAGAAAGAAGGTACGGATAAATTCTTAATTCTGAAATATTTCGAATTCAAAATAAGTGATAACCAAACTGTTTTAGACCAAGTACATGAGTTGCAAATCCTTGTCACAAAGCTTCGTGAATTAAAGGTGGAAATTTCTGAGTCATTTCAAGTTGGTGCAATTATTGCAAAATTACCACCAAGTTGGAATGATTGTCGTAAGAAACTCCTACATAGGAAAGATGATATAAGTTTGGAGGAGTTACAGAAACATTTAAGAATTGAAGAAGAAACCAGATCCCGTGATCAAACAAATGTTTCTCATAATTCCACCAAAGTAAACTTTGTTGAAGGAAAGAAATATCATAAGAACTTCAAACCTAATGGTATGAAGTTCAAGAAAAATAATTCCAATAAGAAACAGTCCAATGGGGCTTGTTTCAATTGTGGCAAAAATGGCCACTATGCCCGTGATTGCAGAAACAAGAAACGAAAGATAGATGCTACTGAATCCAATAATACAAACAATGCAAATATGGTGGAAAATAAGATCGAGGATCTTGTCGCAATGGTATCGGACATGCAAATTGGTATGATTACCGAACTAAACATGGCGGAAATAACGAAGTCTTCTGACTGGTGGCTCGATTCTGGGGCTACCATACATGTCTGTAATGATAAATCATTGTATTCCGCATATGAAAAAGCAGAGGACGGTCAAGAGGTTCTTCTGCCAAAGTTCTAGGAAAAGGAAACGTTGAACTACAATTCACATCTGGAAAGAAGTTGACGTTGACAAATGTTCTGCATGTACCAGAAATTCGAAAAAATCTAGTGTCTGCAAGTTTGATTTGTAAAAGCGGCATTAAAGCCGTCTTTGAGTCTGATAAGTTAATTCTGTCTAAGAATGGGGCATTTGTTGGGAAAGGGTATGCTTGTGATGGAATGTTCAAACTCAGTATTTTGATTAATAATATGAATAATTCTGCTTATATTGTTGAGTCTTTTGATGTTTGGCATGGTAGATTAGCGCATTTAAATTTTAGATCATTGAAATACATGTCTAAACATAAATTAATAACTTGTGATAGTACTTCTCATGAAAAATGTGAAATCTGTATTCAAGAAAAATTAACAAAAAGACCTTTTCCTAAAGTCGAACGAAGTGCTGAATTATTAGAATTAGTTCATTCTGATATATGTGAATATAATGGTATTTTAACTAGAGGCGGAAAAAGATATTTTATTACATTCATTGATGATTGCTCAAAATTCACATATGTATATTTGATAAGACATAAGGATGAAGCTTTTTCTATATTTAAACGTTATAAAGCAGAAGTTGAAAACCAAAAGGAAAAGAAAATTAAAATTCTTCGTAGTGATAGAGGGGGAGAGTATTTTCCAAATGAATTTGACTCATTTTGTGAAGAACATGGAATAATACATCAAAGAACTGCCCCTTATACTCCCCAACAAAATGGTTTGGCTAAAAGAAAGAATAGGACTCTTACTAATATGATCAATTCTATGTTGATTAATTCAAACTTACCAAACAATTTGTGGGGAGAAGCTTTACTCACCGCTTGTCATTTACACAACAGAATTCCATCAATGAAAACACATGTTTCTCCATACGAGGTATGGAAGAATCGAAAACCAAATCTGGACTACCTAAGGGTCTGGGGTTGTTTGGCTTTCTATAGAATTCATGACCCTAAAAGTTCAAAGTTGGGTGCAAGAGGAATTAAAAGTGTTTTCATAGGATACGAGGAAAATTCTAAGGCATATAGGTTGTTGGACTTAAATTCTAATGTTGTAATTGAATCAAGGGATGTTGAATTTATTGAAAATAAATTTTATAAAGATTCGTGTGTCGAATTAGATGCCAATCATGATACATCCACTAGGTTGATTCCTAGACCATCAATTAATAATAAGAGGAATGAACCCGAAACAGAAATAGAACCTAGAAGAAGTCAGCATGCTAGAAAAGAAAAATCTTTTGGCCCTGATTTTATTTCATCTCAAGCCTTAGCCTTTTTGGTTGAAGGAGATAGAGATAATATTCTAAATAAAATGCCTATTTTACTTAACGTATAAGAAGATCCTAAAACCTTTAACGAAGTAATGACTTCAAGAGATGCTTCTTTTTGGAAAGAAGCTATTAATGATGAGATGGATTCAATTCTATCAAATCAGACATGGGTTTTAGTGGACTTGCCACAAGGATCACAACCTATTAGTAGTAAATGGGTATTTAGAAGAAAATACAATACCGATGGTTCTATTCAAACCTTTAAGGCTAGATTGGTAGCAAAAGGTTTTAAACAAAGAAAAGGGATTGACTATTTCGATACTTATGCACCTGTTGCTAGAATTACATCCATACGTGTTTTAATGGCAATTGCATCTATTTATAATCTATTTGTGCATCAAATGGATGTTAAAACAGCATTTTTGAATGGTCACCTAGATGAAGAGGTATATATGGAACAACCCGAAGGGTTTGTTTTGCCCGGAAATGAACATAAAGTTTGTAAATTAATTAAGTCACTTTATGGGTTGAAACAAGCACCAAAGCAGTGGCATGAAAAGTTTGATACAATCATTCTTTCTAATGGTTTCAAACATAACAACGCTGATAAGTTCATTTATTCTAAATTCACCGATGACTATGGTGTAATTATTTGTCTATATGTTGATGACTTATTAATTTTTGGTACAAACATGAGAGGTGTATATGAAACTAAGAAGTATCTTAGTTCACAATTTAAGATGAAAGATCTTAATGAAGTGGATACCATCTTGGGTATTAAGGTTAAGAAACATAGTGGGGGTTATGCATTATGCCAATCTCATTACATTGACAAAGTTATTCACAAATTTAATCACTTGAAAATAAAAGATGCAAATACCCCATATGATTCTAGTATAAAATTATTAGAAAATTCTGGCAGAGCAGTTGCACAACTTGAATATGCTAGTGCAATTGGAAGTTTAATGTATGCGATGCATTGTACAAGGCCAGATATTGCATTTGCAGTAGGTAAAATGTCAAGATACACTAATAATCCAAGTGTGGATCATTGGAAAGCAATTGGGAGGATTTTTGGTTACCTCAAGAAAACCAAAGAATTAGGTCTATTTTATTATGACTTTCCTGCAGTTCTTGAAGGATACTCTGATGCTAGTTGGATAACTAGTGCAAGTGATAATAAATCCACATCTGGATGGATATTCACCTTAGCGGGTGGGGCGGTATCTTGGGCATCCAAGAAACAAACTTGCATTACACATTCAACAATGGAATCTGAGTTTATAGCACTGGCAGCAGCCGGAAAAGAAGCAGAGTGGCTAAGAAATTTATTATTGGACATAAAGTTATGGCCAAAACAAATGCCATCTCTTTCTTTATATTGTGATAGTGAAGCTACATTGTCTAGAGCATATAACAAAGTATATAATGGAAAATCTAGACACATAAGTTTAAGGCATGAATATGTCAAACAATTAATAACTTATGGAGTTATTAATATTATATATGTTCGAACAAATAAGAATCTAGCTGACCCTCTTACCAAAGGACTTTCGAGAGATTTGGTAAAGGACACATCTAGTGGAATGGGACTAAAACCATTTTTTCAATAGTCACCGGTAATGGTAACCCAACTATGTAATAGCATTACCACTATTCCAAAGTTTAATGGGTAATAACAAGTTACTGATAAGTGATTAGTTTTGCACTGAAATTTATTCAATTTCATGTCCCTTCTAGGATGTTCAGTGCATATTGCTACGTCAAGAGGATGAGTTTAACTCTTAATGAAGTTCGTTGTCTAAAGTAGCAAAGACATGCAAGAGAACTTCACCTATATGAATATAGGAAGTGGTGCCGCTTCTAGCAAGATTTTGGGTTTATTCTTGTTAATATTCATGAAGCCAAGATAGTGCACATGGCCATAATAGTGCTAAAAACATATTGAACATCTCGTAGAGATTGGGATATATCATGTGTGATATATATCCGGTTCTAAATAATAAGACAAGGTTTAATGCATGGCACACCATTGTCTTATTAGAACTTTGATATGTATTCACTAACTGAAGGTTTAAATCGAAAGATACCTCCTTGTATGCATGAGCATATCACAAGAAGAAATTGTATTAATATTAAAATCTAGTGGGGGATTGTTGGATGATTTTAATATTAATGGGTATTAATGGTTAGAGAAAATGAAAGGTTAAAACCATCAATTAATTGGAATAGGAAAAGACAAAGGGAAGTGGGAAAACCAAAGTCCCACATTGGAAAAGAGTGAAAAAGTTAGTGGGTTAATAAATGCTTTTGTGTCATAAGAGATTACTTGTGTGCATTGAAGTGTATGCTACTAGTGTACACCTTAGGTCCAAGGATGGTGCTTTGCACCATCCGCACACGCACACGCGCGCGCGCGCGCGTGTGCGATTGGGCGTTTAGGGCGCTTTAGAGGCGCACTTTGCACTTCGCACGTACGCATCGTCGCGAGGAGCAGTAGGAGCCTTTGATTTTGACAACGTCAAAAGATCAAACGGTCCAGATTAAATCCATAATAAATGACACATGATTATGGCGCGAGTGGATCTGAACCATCGGATTTTGGCGCCACTTCGTTAAGTATTAATCCGTACAGTCGCATCTTTTTAGTTCAAATCTGGAACGTTAAAAAATATAGTTATATATCCAAGGGCCGTGATTAAATGACCTTTGGATGTGGTGTCTCTTCATGAACAGACACCACAAGAGGCTATATATGGAAGGCAAAATCCTGTCATAATTAATTCCGAAAATTCTCTTTCTCTCTATTATTTCTTCTTACCAATTTCATAGAGTGTTCTGTGGGTTATTATTCAAGTTTGCTACTTGAATAAACCCGTGGATTTGTTGTATCTTGGAGGTAATTTGCCTAGACCCGTTAGCAAACTTTATACGAGTGGGGGCAAATAACACCTTAAGGACAGTAGTCTATTACGCCTCAAATCCAAACATCTGTTCATATTTTCTTCATAATTAAAATTTCTTCAACAACCGCTGGAGTTTGGGCGCGGGTTAGGCAGGGTCGGGTAGGTCCGACGGTGGTTCCGATGGCGGGTAGGGGGTTGCGACCGGAGCTGGGCCGCGGGTTCCGGCGTCGTGGTTAGGTATGGCTGGGTGGTTGGTTGGATGAGAGAGTGTTGTTTAGGGTGTGTGGTTATAGAGGTGGGAAGAGAGAGGAGGTGAGAGGTTGATGATGATGAACAGTAGAAGGGGGGATTGGATTTGTGTTTGTGGGTGTATGAGAGTTGGGGTGTGGGTGAGGATGTGTTTTGTGTGTGAGTTGGTTGTAGGGTAATTAGGTGTGAGTGAGTTAAGTGTTGTGCGTGTGTTTAAATTGTGACTCTTAGAAAAATAACACTAACTAACAAAAACTAATAAACTAAAAAATTAAATCCTAAAAAATAAAATTAAAACTTAATAAAATTAAAACTCAAGTCCTAAAAAAATAAACTAATAAAAGTAGAAAAATAAATTCCTAAAACTTATCCTAATAAAATAAAACTAAAAATCTAATAAAAACGAAAGACCCAAAAAATTGAAAATCCAAATAAAACTACAATAAATGAATTCCTAAAAAAAACTAATCCTAAAATAAAATAAAAACTAAAAATCAAAATAAAACAACATTAAATTAAAAGAAATAGAAAATAAATCCTAAAAATTCTAAATAAATCTAAAATCAATCCTAAAAATAGAAATGACTCAAATTAAAAATCTAAAAAAATATTTAAAAGGGACAAACAAAATACACACAGGGTTTGGGGTAGGTTTAGGCTCGGTTTAGGGTAGGCTAGGGTTACGGGATTGATAATTAGCTCCACAATCCGCACAATTTCCTGAAAATATAGCTTTTGACACCGCAAACGGACATTTGTCCTATAAAATAAACATTTAAGTACATAAGACCCATATTGTCGAGAATTAGCAATAAAAGTACGTTTATTCGGGGTATAAAATGTACAGTTTTGGGTGCTTATCAGATCCAGTACCCAAAATCCAAGTGCACCTACACACATAATAATCTACACCTTCCCCGATGGTGCCCCCAAATTAGAAAATCACTCCCCATGGACAATCATCCTTAGGTCCGCAGAACGGACCTCAACCCGTTGAATCGGTTATTCCACTTGATAGGTCCACATAATCGACCTCGACCCATTAAATTGGTCATTTAAAACAATCTATCGGTAGAATTGACCTCGACGCTTTGAATCGGTCATTTCAAAATTTAGTTCCACAAAATTGACTTCGACACTCAAAATGTGACAACCCGGATATAATTATGATTAGTTAGTCTTGGAATCATGCTTAGCTTATGTGATATGAGTAATGTGAATATTAAAATATATAATGTTATGTTATTATGTTTAGTCTAATTCTACCTTCATAAGGCATGAAATGTCGAATTAGTTACAAACACAAAATTTTGAAGCTTTCGATAGGAATATTCATGTTGGAAACTAATTTTGGCCATTGTAACATATCAATTGACTTGAGGTGAAAACTAGTTAGTTGTATATGATGATGCTAAGATTTAGCACCACCGGATAAGTGATGATGAGCTCAAACAGTAGTAACCATGGTAGCCATGGAGATGTATATGTGTGAGTGTGTAGAAGGGGATGAGTATAAGAGGAATAAGACAATGATGTATAGTGGTTCAGCCAATTAGGCCTACATCCACTGTGAGTGTGTGATCCACTAAGTATGGGCACTAATGGCCTTGGATACAATGCACATAAGCTCACTTTCTCTCTCTACTGTGTGTACAAGCTGAGTTTTTGCTAGGGTTACAATTATCGATCCATTATAGGGTTGTAGGTGACAAGTATATATAGGTCTTGAGGGGTGTAGTGTACCCCCCAAGTATGCATGGTGCATGTGAATGATGATCTATCCAATCCCCTGTTGACACCTGTAGATGCCAAATGATGACATAATATTCCCTCACGTGAGGGTGTGATTTTGTTATAACGATCTCCCCTGTGCCATGTGGGCCTCACTCGCACTGTTCCATGCGTCCCCAGGCCATGCGCTGTGATGATGTCAGCCTCGGCCTATGAGCCGAGGCTGAGGGCAAAGTTCCTTCCGGTAGTGAGTCTGGACCAATTCTAGCCTCGTACTGTCGTACACTCGAAGGGTCGTCCGAAGCCTGATGAAGGGTCGGCCCCCTGAGGGGTCGTCTGGAACCTGATGAAGGGTCGTCCCCCTGAGGGGTCATCTGGAACCTGTTGAAGGGTCGGCCCCCTAAGGGTCGTCTGGAGCCTGTTGAAGGGTCGGCCCCCTGAGGGGTCGTCTAGTTGGATGGTGCCCTCGGCCTGGCCGAGGGTATATATGGGTATATCAATCACCCCCCAGCCCTTAGCCATAGGTGATGTTGAGATGGATGAGGGATAATGTGGCAAATGAGATGAGTGTATGGTCAGTTAGATGAATGACACCTGTCAAGCTGGTATGACACCTAAACGGGTAATCATTGTTGTTCCAGTTTCCAAAGAATGGCGGCTGCATACTTTGCCTGGGGTTTTGTGCCCTAATAATACCCTTCTTGGTTAATGGGCCCACTCATTACTAAGGTATTTAAGAGATTTTTGAACTCTCTCTCTTCTTCTTCTTCTTCGCGCCCAAGCTTTCTCTCTCTCAAGTCTCCAGCCTTCCTGCCATTTTTGCAGCTTTCGAGCCTTCGACTTAGCAGCTTCACCCTTTCTCTTCAGGTAATCTTCCGCCACCAACGCCCTCTTCACTTTCATTTCTTTTTTGCTTTTCTGTTTTAGGCTTGTAGGGCTTGATTTGGGTTGTTTTACAACTTTTCCGGCGACTGTCTTTTGAGTGTTCTTGAATTTCTTGGGTGTTATTGAGTGAAAATCATTGATTCCCCTTGTTTTAATCCAAAAGTCTAATTTGGTCAACTGAACACTTGTTTGTAGCTAAGTTCCCCAAATTCCTCCAAGTCTAGAGTCTCCCCCTTTAATGCTTAAGAGGATTTATAGTTTAGTATCTGAATTCCCTTCCCTGAGAGAGAAATTATTTGTTGAGATCAGACGAATAGAGGAAGAAGAGGAGAGGAGACGAGGGGCCGACCCTAATTGGGTACGATCCATCTTTCCTATTCCCCTAGCCACAATAAAACCATTTGAGTCGTCTGAGTCTTGTGGGTCGTCCCATCGTCCAGTCGAGTGTCAGTCAAGTGAGATGGACGAGAGAGCATCCTCGCCAACTGGCGCTGGTCCTTCTGGTAGAGTAGAGACATCTGACCTAAGCCCGAGCCGACAGGCCGAGGGTATGGTTCCCTCCGAGGCTGTCCCTATGACAACCCTATCTCCACATGCCTTTCGGATGGCCTTTCCCCAGGGGCCTCTGGAAGATGATGAGGCCGATGGAGAGGGGACTGAGGACGAGGGCGATGATTCAGATGACCAGGTTGATACATCCCATGCCTCCTCCTATACCTCCTCAATTAGGGATCGCGACCTCTTATTGTTGAGACATGCCTATGGAGTGTCCCCTAGAATAACCATGAGGGTTCCCTCTGAGGACGAGAGGGTTTTTGAAGGTGATGAGGGAGAGGTTGCTGTGTATGAACAAATGTTCAAGGTAGGTGTCAGACTCCCTTTACATCCTGCCATCGTAGACATTTTATCGGCCCTTGGCGTTGCCCCCTCTCAACTTCCTCCCAATTCCTGGAGTACGATACTAGGTTACATCTCCCTATGGAAGAACGCTTTCACCGATGAGCCCTCGGCCGACATATTCTTGGCCTGCTATAATATCACCTCCTCGTCCAAACAGCCCGGATACTATCATCTGGGGGCAAGGAGGTCTGAGAAGAAACTCCTCCACGTGGCGAAAACCTCCAACCACGATTGGAAAAAAAGATTCTTCTTCGTCTCTGGGGAGTGGGAGTTCTCCGTCGAGGCATCCCCTGCTGCCGATGGTCCGAGGGTCCCCTGTAGATGGTCTAACCCATCAATGAAGGCTAGGTCAGACCCCGGACTTAGTCTGGAAGAAAAGGATATCGTTGAGTATCTGAGGGGACGAGGGAGAGGGGGTGAGATTGCAAAATTTGAAGATTTGATGACCCCCCACTTCCTCAAAGAAGCTGGTCTGAGGGTCGGCCCTCTGACAGAACTATGTGAGTTATACTGAACGTTTTCCATTCTTTACTTATTTTTGAAGGGTTTCCTCTTTATCTCTGTACTTTTCTTACGTGTCGTACCCTTTTCAGGTCGTCTTGCAGGTGTATCAGACTACCTTTGGGAAATGACTGCTCCCAGTTTACTATCCGGCTTGGCCAAGAAGAAGGGTAAGGAGCCTCAGTAGGCTCCGAGGAAGACGAAGGTCGCTGGGCCGACGGTTGTTGAGCGGACCGCCAATAGCCACAAAATAAAGGAGCCTGAGGCTCCTATTGACCCTCGACCGGATTCTCGGACGAGGGCCAGGGTCGAAGCATCTGAAGGGACTGCTTCTTCATCCAGTATGGGGGCCTTCTGGTCCCAGAACCTGGCACATCTCAGGGCCGAGCCCTCATCACTGATCACAAACTTGAGGGCAGCCAAGGCCTCAATGTTTTCTGCTCCCTCGGCCGCTGATTACGAGTTCCTGTCAAAGATGCCTCCTGCCAAAGTGTACGACTATGGTCTGCACGCCCTTGCACAGGTATTGGTCTTGACCCACTTATTTAATTTCATTCTTTCACCAACTGTTTCCTCGGCCTCTTTACATCTGTTTATTTTTATTGTGCAGTCTGTATACGCCTTTACTTCGGCCACCAAGTGGATGGCTGAGAACCAAGAAAAGTTCCATGAAGCCGAGAGGGCTATTCAACACGAGGCAGATCTTCAATCGGAGCTTGATACTGCAAGGGCCGAGTTGGAAAGTACCAGGACTGAGCATGCAAGGATCCTGGACCAGCTGACGAGGCAGCACGACGAGGACCTTAAGACCAAAGACTTGCTTATCAAGGAAAAGGATGAGGCCTTGACCAACATGGGGGTCAAGCACAAGACTGATCTTGAAGCAGCTATCAGGAAAGCCGAGGTTGATGCTGTTGAGGCTGATAAAATTTCTGACGAGTTTCAAGGCTTCGGCCTTGAATATTTGGAGAGACGAATCAGGACTGCCTGTCGGTGGGTCGTCCTCAGGTTTGGTGATGTCGTCTCCTCGGTCCGCCCGTCGGTTGAAGCAGTCAGATTGGACAACCCTCTGATTGCCGAGGCTCTGACTCAGGTGGAATCACAAGTGCAAGTCGAGGGTGTCGGCACATCTGAGGATCAGCCGGTTGTGGTCATTGAGGAAACCCCTCTGGTGGATGTTGAGGCCCTGCCCTCGGATGCTGTCCCATAGGGTGGCTATCTGTAGCCCATACCCTCTTGATGTAATTAACATTTTTGTACTCTATCTTGTATAACACTTAACATTTCATTTATACCATCATCTCCTTTACTGTCTTCCATGTTTTTTCCTTTTGTATGGTTTGTGTTGTGAATCTTTTATATTATTACTAACCCCTCCCTCGTCTTTCTTGAGGGTGAACGAAGGGTCGTCCCCTGCGTTGGCCCTCATTATAGCCGAGGATTCAACCTACCAAATTAATGGTTTTTTAATCAAGTGGTCCCTCGTCTTTCTTGAGGACCATAGTGGGGTCGTCCCCTCCATGTGCCCTCATTATAGCCGAGGGTTCAACTTACCAAATTAATGGTTTTTTAATCAAGTGGTCCCTCGTCTTTCTTGAGGACCATGGTGGGGTCGTCCCCTCCATGTGACCTCATTATAGCCGAGGTTTCAACTTACCAAATTAATGGTTTTTTAATCAAGTGGTCCCTCGTCTTTCTTGAGGACCATGGTGGGGTCGTCCCCTCCATGTGACCTCATTATAGCCGAGGGTCCCAATAACCAAACTAATGGTTTTTTAATCAAGTGGTCCCTCGTCTTTATTGAGGACCATGGTGGGGTCATCCCCTCCATGTGACCTCATTATAGCCGAGGGTCACAATAACCAAACTAATGGTTTTTTAATAAAGTGGTCCCTCGTCTTTCTTGAGGACCATAGCGGGGTCGTCCCCTCCATGTTCCCTCATTATAGCCGAGGGTTCAACTTACCAAATTAATGGTTTTTTAATCAAGTGGTCCCTCGTCTTTCTTGAGGACCATGGTGGGGTCGTCCCCTCCATGTGACCTCATTATAGCCGAGGTTTCAACTTACCAAATTAATGATTTTTTAATCAAGTGGTCCCTCGTCTTTCTTGAGGACCATGGTGGGGTCGTCCCCTCCATGTGACCTCATTATAGCCGAGGGTCCCAATAACCAAACTAATGGTTTTTTAATCAAGTGGTCCCTCGTCTTTATTGAGGACCATGGTGGGGTCGTCCCCTCCATGTGACCTCATTATAGCCAAGGGTCACAATAACCAAACTAATTATTTTTTAATCAAGTGGTCCCTCGTCTTTCTTGAGGACCATAGTGGGGTCGTCCCCTCCATGTTCCCTCATTATAGCCGAGGGTTCAACTTACCAAATTAATGGTTTTTTAATCAAGTGGTCCCTCGTCTTTCTTGAGGACCATGGTGGGGTCGTCCCCTCCATGTGACCTCATTATAGCCGAGGTTTCAACTTACCAAATTAATGGTTTTTTAATCTAGTGGTCCCTCGTCTTTCTTGAGGACCATGGTGGGGTCGTCCCCTCCGTGTGACCTCATTATAGGCCGAGGGCCGTTCTCTGGAGATGTTTTCACGCGTACTAGAACTGATAAACGCAGGATGAGGGGAAACACTGATATTTCTCATTAATTTTCCAAGTGTTCTGTTGGAGCAACTCTTATTACAATTATGGTCTATCAAGACTTTACAACACTACTGATAGCATTTCTTCAAATGATCTGCATTCCATGGGTTGGAAAAGGGTTCCCCTTCTAGGTTTTCTAGTCTATAGGTCCAAGGGACGACTTCATCGATGACCCTATATGGGCCATGCCAATTAGGATGGAGCTTGTTGGGCTTTTTCCAAGTCTTCTTGAGGACCAAGTCCCCCACTGCGATTGGCCTCTGTTTCACCCTCTGATTGTAAAACCTTGCGGTCCTCTGCTGGTAGGTTGCCTGCCTTATCTCAGCGTCCTCCCTCCTTTCCTCAATCAGGTCCAAGTCGAGTCTCCTCTCTTCCGCATTTCTATGGGGGTCATACATTTGGACCCTATGAGTAGGAAACTCAATCTCGGTGGGGATGACGAATTTTGAGCCATAAGCTAGCATGAATGGGGTCTCTCCGGTAGAGGTCCTCATTGTCGTCCTGTATGCCCACAACACGGCATATAACTCCTCGACCCATCTTCCTTTTGCCTCCTCAAGCCTCTTCTTGATTCCATCTAGGATTGTCCTGTTTGTAACTTCTGTTTGCCCATTAGCCTGAGGTCGGCCTGGGGTGGAGAAAAATTGTTTGATACTCACCCTTTCACAGTACTTCTGTAGAGAGGTATTCTTGAACTGAGTCCCGCTATCCGAGATGAGGGTGTTGGGGAGACCATATTTGCATATAATATTTTTCCAGATGAACTAGAAGGTTTTCTTCTCTGTGATCGTCACCATCGGCTCCGCTTCCACCCACTTTGAAAAATAGTCAATGGCTACGATGAGGAACTGGTAGTTATTGACGACCCTAGGCAAGGGTCCTACTAGGTCAACTCCCCACACTGCAAATGACCATGGGGATGTAATGGAAGTAAGAGGCTGATGGGGTTGGTGAGGGATGGTGGCAAATCTTTGACATTTGTCACACTTTTTTACATATGCCGTGGCATCCTTCCCCAAGGTCGTCCACCAGTACCCTTGAGTGATCACCCTCTTCGCTAGGGATCTGCCCCCGATGTGGCTTGAGCACGATCATTCGTACACATCTTGTAAAATGGAAGGGACTTCTGAGGGGTGCACACTCCTAAGTAAGGGGAGCAAAAACCCCTTTTTGTACAAGGTGTCCCTCATGATAGTGAACTTTTCAGCCATGTATCTCAACTTCTTCCTTTATTGCCTTGCTTCTGGCATCTCCCCCTCTTTAATGTACTTGACCAGAGGGTCCATCCCCGAAGCTTCCTGAGAAACATTCAGGCAATTTCCAAGTGTTCCCTCAGCATCTTCAATAATTGGTCGAAGCAAAATTTCCACTGGGACCGTCATCCTGATGTCTGTCCTGGTCGCCGAGGCCAACCTAGCAAGGGCGTTAGCTCGACCATTATCGAGCCTAGGTATCCTCTTTAACCTTACTTCTCTGAAGTTCTTCAATAATGACCGCACCTTCTCAAGGTATCTAGCCATCCTCTCATCCTTGGCCTCGTAGACTCCTAGTATCTGATTCACTACCAGCCTCGAATCGCTATGAATCAAAATTTGGCCGATGCTAAGAGATTTGGCCAAGGAGAGGCCTGCTATCAAGGCCTCATATTCGGCCTCGTTATTGGAAGCCTTGAAGTTGAACCTCAGGGCGTACTCAATGTCTGTTCCATCGGGCGCTGATACTATTAATCCAGCCCCACTCCCGCTTTCACAGGATGACCCGTCAACGAAGAGGCTCCACACAGTATGTTCTTCTGAGAAACTTCCCTCGATGAGTGACCCCTGTCTGAAGAGGTACCTTCCCTCTTCGTTTTCAGCCACTTTCCTTATAGCGGTGCTTGTCTCAACCTTATCTGCAAAAGGATCGGTGAGTCTACCTTGCTGGGTATCTGTCCTGCTGAGGCCCTCATCCTCGGCCTCCTCACTTTCCCAGGTAAACTCGGCCATGAAATTTGCCAATGCTTGCCCCTTAATGGCCGTCCTAGGCTCATACACAATGTCGAACTCCCCCAGCTCTATAGCCCAGGTCATTAGCCTTCCTGATTTTTCAGGCTTGTGCAAGGCCTGCTTAAGAGGAGAGTCAGTGAAGATGACCATTGTATGGGACTGGAAGTATGGCTTCATTTTTCTCGATGCGTGAATCAAGGCGTAGTCCAACTTCTCCATCCTTGGATATCTTTGTTCATCCCCCTGGAGTGCCTTTCTGTTAAAATACACAGGCTTCTGTATCCCGTCTTCGTCTCTTACAATGGCTGCACTGATGGCTGACTCTGAGACGGCGAGGTACACATAAAGTCGTTCACCCTGCACGGGGCGTGACAGCAGCAAGGGAGACCCCAGATATGATTTTAGCTCCTTGAAAGCCTCATCACACTCTTCACTCCATTCGAAAGCCTTCCTGAGGATCTTGAAGAATGGTAGACACCTGTCTGTGGCCCTTGACACAAATCTGTTCAAGGCAGCAACTCTCTCCGTGAGTCTCTGAACGTCTTTGATGGACTTGGGGGTCTTCATCTCAACAAGGGCTTTTATCTTTTCGGGATTGGCCTCGATGCCTCTTTGGTTGACAATGAACCCCAGGAACTTCCCTGCTCCGACCCCGAAGACACACTTGGTCGGGTTGAGCTTCATCTGGTATTTGTCCATCTTATTAAAGGTCCTCTCCAGGTCTGCCATCATCTGCCTTCAAACTCTTAGTCAGCATGTCATCTACATAGACCTCCATAGACTTCCCAATTTGGTCTTCGAATATTTTATTTACGAGCCGCTGGTACGTTGCCCCCGCATTTTTTAGGCCAAAGGGCATGGCCCTATAACAGTATGTCCCCTTGTCAGTAATGAAGGCTGTCTTCTCCGAGTCTTCGGGGTTCATGAAGATCTGGTTGTACCCTGAATAGGCATCCATAAAGCTCATGAGCTCATGGCCTGCGGTAGCGTCTACCATCTGGTCAATGCGGGGGAGAGGGAAGCTGTCTTTGGGACAGTGCTTGTTGAGGTCTGTGAAGTCCACACACATTATCCACTTCCCATTGGCCTTTGGAACAATGACTGCATTGGACAGCCATTCGGGGTAGATGACCTCTCTGATAAATTCAGCGTCTTCTAATTTTTTGACCGCATCCCTAATGACCTCATACTTTTCTCTAGAGTAAATTCTCCTCTTTTGCTTTACCGGCTTCACTCCCTCTACCACATTGAGCTTGTGGCACATGATTTCAGGGTCAATCCCCAGCATATCTACATGACTCCATGCGAAGACACTTCGTCTTCTCCTCAACAGTTTAATGAGGTCTTCCTTGATATTGGGCTTCAGAGACTTTTCGACTTGGACGGTTTTTTTCGGGTCATCCTCATCGAGGATGATGGAATCTACCTCTTCCGTGGCCTCTCCTTTCTTGAGCTTCGTCTCGTCCCTGGGGTCTAGGGTATCAATATTGTAAGTGGTCGTGGCCCTCTTGTGTGCCTCCCTTTCTTCAGCGAAGTTGTAGTAACATTCTCGCACTGTCGTCTGGTCTCCCTGAACTTCCCCCACCCCGTAAGGGGTAGGGAATTTGATCATCTGATGGACCGTAGACGGCACAGCTTCAAACCCCTTGAGGGCCACACGCCCCAGTATGATGTTGTAGGCCGAAAACACATGCTCATCCATCACAAAGAAACTGACCTTCTTGGTGAGCCATCTCGGCCATTCGTCCCCCATCCTGACATCAGCCTCATACACTCCAAGGGGATGAACATTTTCCCCACTGAACCCAATCAATGGATGATGGTACGGGACGAGTCTAGCACGACTGAGACCTAAGGCTTTGAAGCACGGCCAAAACATCACGTCTGCAGATGAGCCCCCATCTACCAGGATCGTCGGTACCTCGTACCCATGCACCCTGGTAGTGATGACGAGAGGGTCATCATGTGGGGCTAAGAGGCCTTTTAAGTCCATTCTTGAAAATCCCACTATCAGAGTGTCCATATCAACCTTCTTCCTCTTTTCTGACTTGACCTCCATAGAGGTCGAGTGTACTGTCTTCGTCACTGCCTTAGCTTCAGCCACATGGGCCTTCCTGTCGGCGACCTCAAACCCTCCTCCTGCTAGACCCCCGGAGATCATTCCTACTCCGAGCGAGATCATATTAAGCCTCTTGACAGGGCCTTGGTCGTCTCTCGGCGGGAGTTCAGGGTCGTCCTCATCATCAGAAGGGTCGTCCCCTCTTTTTTGAGGACCTTCTTTGCATGCATCGCCTCGCTTCTTTCTGGGGTCGTCCCCTCGGTCCCTCTTGAAGGCACCTTTGTCGACGTACTTCCTGAGCTTCCCTTCTTTCAGCATCTTCTCAATCTCATCTTTCAGAGCAAAGCATTTGTCTGTTACGTGGCCGTGGTCTTGGTGAAATTCACACCACAGGTTCTTATTTCTCTTGTCGGGGGCTGCCCTAAGCTTCTCAGGCCACTTCAGGGACCGGTCACTCTTTATCTCATTGAGAATCTGTTCACAGCTGACCGTTAGAGGGGTGTAACCAGCGAACTTGTCATCCGTTGTCCTCTTCTTCCCTTCTTTGTTCTTCTTAGGATATTTACCCCCACTAGCACCTCCTTTTTCGTCTTCATATTTTGCGGCCATCGCCTCTTCGGCGTTCATCACCTTTCCTGCTATCGACAGCAATTCATCCATCGTCCTCGGAGGGTCTTCAGCAAGCTTCCATAACATCTTCCCATTTTGGAGTCCTCCAATCAGGGTTGTCATAGCTATGCTCTCCTCATAGTCTTCCACCTCCAGTTTCTCTTTATTGAATCTGGCTATGTAATCCCTCAGACTCTCATTCTTCCCCTGCTTAACATAGAGCAGGTGGGTGGTCTTCTTCTTTGGCCTCACCCCAAAGAAAAAGTTGTGGATGAATAGGTCTGCCAACTGCTTAAAGTTTTTAATGGAATTTTTTGGAAGAGACGTGTACCAGACATATGCAGCCCCTGTCAGGGTACCAGAAAAAGCACGACACCTCATCTCATCTGAGATAGAGTATATGTCTGCTGCTGATTGATACATCTCAACATGGTGGACAGGGTTGGTGCTCCCGTCGTATCTTGGGGTGACCACAGGTGGTTTGAACCTTGATGGTGTAGGGAAGTTGACTATCTTCGCCAAAAAGGGTGAGCCTATGGTGTATCCCTTCTGAAGAGGGTCCCGGCTCTTCATTATATCACCGATCTTATCCTCTAGTCGCTGGATTGAGTCATTCCAGGGCCTCACAGGGTCGGCTTGGCCGATGTTATCCCCTGCCGCCTCTTTAAGGTGGACGGAGGGGTTTGCTGCGGCGGGCCTATGTCGGATATTTACTTCCCTTTGGTCATCATCCCGTCCTTGGGGTCGGCCGTCTGCTGCCTCCCTCCTGGACCTCGCGGAACTTCTTGACCTGGACAATTGTTCCCGCGGGTCATTTACTGGGCCTAGCCTCTCAAAGGCTGACCCCCTGCTCAAGCGATCAAAAGCAGAGCCTCTCGGGCGATCATCAGGATTTGGTCTCCCACACTTTCCTCTACTATCATGGAGAGGTCGTACAGTATTGTTGGAGACCTCATATGGTTCCCAGCATTCTATAGGGGCCTCCTCTCCCTCCAGATCGTCATACCAGTCTTCAGGGCAAGGGTTTCCTTGCCTCCCCAGGCGTAGACGCCGGGGGTCAGCAACATCCCTACGCCGCTGAGGAGGTGGCAGGTCTTTGCGTGGTGCCTGGGGTGGTCCCCTGGCCTCATGCTGTCCTAGAGCTGCTGCCGGAGTAATCATCTCAGGTGAGACCCCTGGTTGTCTTAGTATGTTCTTTTTCAGAGCTGTGAACTACTCCTGCATAATCCGCTGGCTTGCTGCCAGAGACTTCAAGGCTGCCGCCACATCTTCCATCTCAGACTGAGGTGGTGGCTGACTGGAACTGGGTCCTCCCCCATCATCCGGTGGGGGAAGCGGTGGTGGTGGCATCTCTGGTGCCATTTGTTTGAGCTGTGAACAGATGAACTGGAAAAAAGGACTGGTGAGCTTGAGAACCTTAATGGGTCTCTTTCAATGGTGAAATATCTCCACACAGGGGGAGAGCTAGATCACCACCAGAGTGCCCAGTGAGGTCAAGTTGTACAAGGGAAGAGATGTCTTCTCGTTCCCACAAACGGCGCCAAACTGATGATGCTAAGATTTAGCACCACCGGATAAGTGATGATGAGCTCAAACAGTAGTAACCATGGCATCCATGGAGATGTATATGTGTGAGTGTGTAGAAGGGGATGAGTATAAGAGGAATAAGACAATGATGTATAGTGGTTCAGCCAATTCGGCCTACATCCACTGTGAGTGTGTGATCCACTAAGTATGGGCAATAATGGCCTTGGATACAATGCACATAAGCTCACTTTCTCTCTCTACTGTGTGTACAAGCAGAGTTTTTGCTAGGGTTACAATTATCGATCCATTGTAGGGTTGTAGGTGACAAGTAAATATAGGTCTTGAGGGGTATAGTGTACCCCCCAAGTATGCATGGTGCATGTGAATGATGATCTAGCCAATCCCCTATTGACACTTGTAGATGCCAAATGATGACATAATATCCCCTCACGTGAGGGTGTGATTTTGTTATAACGGTCTCCCCTGTGCTATGTGGGCCTTACGCGCACTGTTCCACGCGTCCCCCAGGCCACGCGCTGTGATGATGTCACCCTCGGCCTATGAGCCGAGGCCGAGGGCAAAGTTCCTTCCGGTAGTGAGTCTGGCCCAATTCTAGACTCGTACTTTCGTACACTCGGAGGGTCGTTCGGAGCCTGATGAAGGGTCGGCCCCCTGAGGGGTCGTCTGGAACCTGTTTGAAGGGTCGACCCCCTGAGGGGTCGTCTGGAGCCTGTTGAAGGGTCGACCCCCTGAAGGGTCGTCTTGTTGGATGGTGCCCTCGGCCTGGCCGAGGGTATATATGGCTATATCAGTAGATATATGAATTATGTTTGTAACACAAGAAATAGTGTGTAAAACAGAGTTTAGAGTAAAGATTTATGCTAAAATTATGTAATAGGGGCAAATCTGTCCATTTGTTAAGTAGTATTTTGTCTTATTAGTATAACAAATGATTTGTTTTGATTGGTTGGATAAGGAGGTGGGTTTGGACGATTTTAAACAATTAAAATAACCCTACCCTTTATAATATTTCATCCATGAAAGAATATATCCTGAGGAGAAAGGATCGGGAAGTCTAAGAAGGAAAAATTGGGGAGAAAAATCCGTAAAAATTACATAAAAGTCCTGAAGCTAATCCTAATCATAAATCCCATTATTTTTCTTATATTAATGGTTAAAAGGATATAAATCATCAAGTGTTTTTAAATTTTTAGGCCTTGACGCATAAGTATGGTTAGATGCAAGTTTAAGCTAAGTTGAATGTGTAAACCCTTAAAATTATTTCCTTTAGAAACCTCGTGTATTCAAACTTCTATATATTTTTGTATACATACTCGAATTGAATAATTCTAATTGGAGATTTAAATTGAATCATATATGTATAGCATATCCTAAAATTATATAAAAATACCAAGAAATGAATCTTGGGTGACAGTTTGAAGTTCAGGGATAGAATCTGCCCCAAAAGAGTAAGTATGTACACCATGTGTTCGATGTTTTGCTTGACATAACAAATGAACCTTGACAATTATGAAACTTTAATTTTTTATTATTAAATATTTTTATTGAAATTTGATAGAATATCATAGAAATTTATGATGTATAAAAATGATGATAATTCCTGGAATTTGACTAAACGATAGAGGAGCCTATAGGGCGGATTTGCTATGTAGTAGAGAAATGGGAACATCTTGCTCTAGGAAACTTAAAATGATGTGTCGTATTTTGTATTGGAAATATAATATGATAAGGATTGAATTATCATGAAGACACTAAAGAATGGTTGGGCTATTATTTGGATATGTAAAATATCTTAACATGAATTTATATGAAACTTCATCTATGATAATTGATCTGAATGAAATCATATTAGGCTTATGAATTTAGTTATGTTTGAGTTATTCTTTGAATTGAAAATATTCTTATGATAATACTAATATTGTACGAATGATGGGAAGGGAATGAGAACTGGTTCAACAAGTGTCGGATAAGGAAAAAGGAAAAGCCTGATAAGTTACCAAGGTCAGTGTACTTATGATGGTTTCATATATATATATGAAAATGCTATGTTGGATTTGAATATTGATCTAGGAGAAGGATTGGTTTGAATACTTCGGTATTCAAATTTGTTTGGATATTCAAATATCCAGGATTTGTTATGGTCTTATGATCCAAGATTTGTTTGGGTCCTATGATCCAGGATTTGTTTAGGTCTTATGATCCAGGATTTTTTTGGGTCTCATAATCCAGGATTTGAATTGGACAAAGATCCAATGACTTTTTTGTCTTATGACAAGAATTTGTTGGAACTTATGTTCCGAGATTTATTATTGCCAATGGGCAGGATTGTTTGGATTTTATATCCACAAATTTGATATAGAATTTCTATTTCATTGTACGGATGGATTTTTTTGATTTTATATCCATAGATTTGATATAAAAGTGCTATTTCATTGTAGGAAGGGATTTTTTGGATTTTATATGAACGGATTTTATATGGAATTGCGATTTCATTGAAGGAAGGGATTATTTGGATTTTATATCCATATATTTGATATAGAATTGCTATTTCATTACATGGAAGGATTGTTTGGATTTTTTATCCAGAGATTTGATATAGAATAGCTATTTCATACCAGGGAAGGAGTACCTCACTAATCTTAATACTTACAACCTATATTTTATTATTTTCAGGTTTGTATGCTGCCACCTAGGTTATCATATGATCGGTGATTTGAGAGTTGTACCGTTAGAAAGAGCTGGAGATTAAACATGGGGATTTTGTCATTGTCACACTGAGGTTTTACTTCACTTGCACATTTATATATATTGAGTTAGCATGGGTTGATTTGATGGTTATATTATTTAATCATAGGCAATTACAGTATAACATGTTCACTTAATCATAACTCTGATGTTAATTATGTTATGGTACAAAGAACACGATTATGTTTGTTATACATGAAAAAAATATTGATAAATGAATTATATTTTGAATGGAGTGAAGATTATGATTTAATTATAACATATATTAAATGATTAGAATGGATTTGGGTTTAGAGTGTGACAATTAGTGTATCAGAGCGTCTAGGTTATTAATTCTAGACATGTGTGACGGTTAGATGGCAGGTATTGATTTGATTTGATATTTATGAATTGTTTATGTACTAACCAATAGTTTAGTATTGTAAACTGTTTATAGTGGTAGTTAGAATTTTAGTGTATTACAGATAATTATAGATGGAACTTGGGAATGACCAATGTAGAGGAAAGGGAGTAACTTCTCGTACACACGAGGATATCAAAATTGAACAGAGTATTGCAGGAAGGGCTAGAGTGCATGAGCATCCTACGAAGATGCAAATAATGGCACAAGCGATGCTGAGGATGACAGAACAATAGGACAGAAATATGGCACTAATGGCAAAACAACAAAATAAATATCTAGAATTAAAAACTGCATCCAGAATTGAGAAAGAGGCAAGGAAAGAAATTAAAGACACCATGTATGAAAAGTTCTTGAAGTTGAATACTCCAGAATATTCAGGGTCAATTGAACCTACGGAAGCTGAGATATGGGTTAGAGATTTGGAGACTTTCTTTGCAGTGATGAAAGCTCCAGATAATGAGAAGGTAATTTTGGTTATGTTTAGGCTGAAAGGAGTGGCAAAATATTGGTGGGAAGCCAACAACCATTTGGTGCCCAGGATGGAAGGTACTGATATTATTACTTAGGTTGAATTTATCAAAGCTTTATGTGTTAAATATTTTACTAAAGTTTATAGGAGGGAGAAAATTAAGGAATTTATTAATTTGACCCAATGGAAAATGTCTGTGAGGGAGTATGAAGCTAAACTTACAACTTTATCTAGATTTGGTACTAAATACGTGGAGGATGAAGGAGAGAAATGTAGTAAGTTCCAAAATGGACTGATTTGGCCCATTCAAAATAGAGTGTCCATGTATGAGTTTGAAGATTGTGCTTCTCTAGTGAACAAAGCCATGATAGCAGAGGAAAATAAACCAAGGGGTGGTGAGTAGAGAGAGTTTTAAGAAAAGGAAATTTGACGCATCTCAGTCTAAGGGAGGTGAGGGTGTAAGTGTTAATATGGAAACTCATAAATTTTAGAGAAGTGGTGGAGATAGTGGCAAAGGTTAAGGGAAATTTAGTAGAGATACCAGGGGTGGAGGATCTTCCGATTTAATTAGAAAGCCAGAAAGGGGTGAGGCACCGATGACAGTTGTTACATGTTTCTTTTGTAAAGAGGAAGGGCACGATAAATCTGAGTGTCCTAAGCTTAAGGGACTAGAATGCTACCATTGTACTCAAGTGGGGCATATTAAGAAGAATTGTTCGCAGTTGGCAGAGACTACAACATCACCTTATGAAGCAGCAAACAGAATGTTACCTCCAGGAAGTGGAGCGAGTGTGGGTTAATGACAAGATAGTGGTTCTAGGCCAGGTGGACAAATATTTACGATGAAAGAGGCCTAGGTTACTCCGGATGAGGTGACAGGTACACTTTCTATTACTAGTATAAGTGCTAATGTTTTGATTATTCCTAGTTCCACACATTATTTTGTGTCCTATGCTTTTTCTATATATCTGAATAGACCATTTACTAGTTTAGATGGGGAGTTGGGTATTTCTATGCCTATGGGGGATATGGTTGTAGATGAATACATTTTTTGTGATTTTGTTTTGACTGCAGGGGTTAGAGATATTTTTATAGACCTACTTTCATTGGATATACCTAATTTTGACCTAATTCTGAGAATTGATTGGTTATCTAAATATCAAGCATCTATGGATTGTTTTCGTAAGGAGTTTATTTTTAATATGCCTGTTGAGTCTGAATTTAAATTTGTGGGGGAAAGAAAAATTATTCCCAGTTGCATCACTTCTTCTTTTCAAAGGAGGAAATTGTTGAGTAAGGGTTGTGAGGGTTTTATTGCATATTTTCTTGACATTAGGAAGGGGCTTTACATTTAGTTGATGTTCCTATTGTACGGGATTTTCTGGAAGTGTTTCCAAGTGAGTTGCCTGGGTTACCTCTAGAGAGAGAAATTGAATTTAGTATTGAATTAGCACAGGGGACAACCACTATTTCTATGGCATCGTATAGAATGTCACCTGTTGAATTGAAAGAACTCAAGATTCAGTTGCAGGATTTACTTGATAAGGGGTTCATACAACCTAGTGTGTCTCCATGGGGTGCACCATTCTTATTTGTGGAAAAGAAATATGGTACTATGCGTTTGTGTATTTATTATAAGCAATTGAATAAAGCTACAATTACGAACAAGTATCCTTTACCACATATAGATGATTTGTTTGATCAGTTACAGGGCGCTAAAGTGTTTTAAAAATAGACTTGCTACCGGGTTATCACCAGTTGATGGTCAAGGAGAGTGATATTTATAAAACTACTTTTCGTACTCGGTATGATCATTTTAAATTTCTTGTGATGCCTTTTGGAGTGACTAATGCTCTAGGGGTATTTATGGATCTTATGAATCGAATATTTCATCCTTTTGTTGATTCATTTGTAATAGTTTTTATTGACGATATTCTGATTTACTCACGTGAAATGGTTGAGCATGAAAAGCATCTTAAAACTGCTTTGAATGTGTTGAAAGATAAGTAGTTGTATGCCAAGTTTAGCAAATGTGAATTTTGGCTATCACAACTTATATTTTTAGGCCATGTTATTTCTCGAGATGGTATATGTGTTGATCCCAAGAAAGTAGAAGTTATTGCAAAATGGGAGAGGCCTAATAATGTGATTGAGATAAGGAGTTTCATGGGTTTGCCTGGATATTATAGGATGTTTTGAAGGGATTTTTTTTTATTCCCTTGCCTATCACTAAATTAACCCGAAAAGATGTTAAGTTTGAATGGAATTCTGATTGTGAAAATAGTTTTGAAGAATTAAAAAAAGGTTGGTAACTGCACCTGTTCTTACTATGCCACATGGTGGAGTTGGTTTTGTTATTTATACCAATGCTTCACATCTGGGATTGTGTTGTGTTTTTATGCAACATTGATGAGGTATGTGAATTTTTTACTAACCATCAAAGCCTTAAGTATTTATTTACTCAGAAGGAATTGAATTTGAGGCAGAGGCGGTGGATGGAGTTGATTAAAGATTATGATTGTACCACTCACTACCATCCAGGTAAGGAAAACGTAGTTACATATGCTCTGAGTAGAAAGGATTCAGTCAAGTTATCTTATATTCAGTGTGCTAGAGTCGCCCACGTTATTGAATTAAGATTAATTGGAGTAAAATTGTAGCTAGTAGATGGGGACATATTCTTTGATCATATGAGCATAAGGCCTTTGTTAGATACCCGTATTCGTGAATTGCAAAGTCAGGATCCGTTTCTGGAGAAGAAATGGAAAGATGTACGAGATGGTAAGTTTGAAATTTTTTGTATTATTAATGATGGCACTTTATTGTACAAGCAGCGGTTATGTGTGCCTAATGTGGGTGGATTGAAAGCGGAGATTTTAGATGAGGCTCATAATTCCATTGATACTATGCATCTTAATAGTAATAAATTGTATAAGGATTTAAAGGAGCATTAATGGTGGAATAATATGAAGAAAGAAAGAACTGATTTTGTTGTTAGATGCCACATATATCAGCAAGTGAAAGTGGAGCATCAAAAACATGTTGGTTTGCTTCAGCCACTGCCAATACCGAAAAGGAAATGGGATCATGTAATGATGTACTTTGTGGTTAAGATTCCTCGATATCATAGGGGGTCAGTTCAATTTGGGTAGTGGTGGACAGATTAGCCAAGTCAGCTCATTTTCTAGCAGTCAAGACTACGTATACAGTTGATAGTTATGCTAGATTATATGTTAATGAGATTATTCGATTTCATGGAGCACATGTATGTATTATTTCAGATAGGGATCCCACTTTTACGTCTAAATTTTGGGATAGTTACAGTATGCTATGGCTACTAACTTAAGGTTTAGTACAACTTTTCATCCTCGGACGAACGAGCAGTCTGAAAGAACTATATAGATTTTGGAGGATATGCTTAGATCTTGTGTTCTTGATTTCAAAGGAAATTCGGATGGATATTTTCCTTTGATAGAATTCCCATATAACAATAGTTTTCAGTCTACTATTGGTATGGCTCCATACAAAGCATTATACTATAGGCGGTGTCATACACCAGTATGTTGGGGTGAATTTGGCATAAGAAAGATAGAGGGTCCAGGGTTGATTAATGTCACCACTCAAAACAGTGAAGATTATTCAAGATAGAATGAGAACATCTCAAAGTAGACATAAAAGTTATACGAATAAACAGAGGAAAGATTTAGAATTCCAGAAAGGGAATTTTGTGTTTCTTCGGATATCGCCATGGAAAGGATTTAGGAGGTTTGGAAAGAAATGGAAGTTAAGTCCATGCTACATTGGACCTTATAAAATTCTTGAGAAAGTCGGGATGGTTACGTACAAGTTAACATTACCACCAGAGTTAGACCGATTACACGATGTTTTCCATGTTTCTATGTTATGTAATACCCCGTATTTTTATGGCTTTTAAATTGAGGATTTATTAAACTTAATTTGAGATATTAATTTAATATTAATCTGAAAATTATTTTTAATATTTACTAGCATGATATGAGTTAGTAATTATTGGAAATTTGTTGAATATTATTGGATGAGTAAAGTAATATATGAGATTGATTTTATTAAAATTGTCACGAGTGAATAAAATGGCAATTATAAAAATTTAATTTGGGACGCGCCTGTGTCGTGTCAGGACTAAATTATTATTATTAAAGTGAATAAATTATAAGTCATTCGTATGGTCATTTTGAGTGCGCCAAAGTGTCCGAAAGGATCGAGATAGTCAAAAGAGTGTACCCGGGGGTTTAGTTTGAGTTTCGGGGCATTTTTAGGCTAAATTGTCATCCCGGGAGGGTATTTTAAACTTTTTTTTATTTTTGGGTAATTAAACCCACGAATTTTCTTAGTATATATTAGCCATTTGGAGTTGTCTCTTAGGTTTAATAAACACAAAACCTAAGCCCAACCATTAGAAAAGAAGGTGAAGAGATTAGAGAAGAAGGTGAAGAGTTTCCAAGCAATCCAAGGCCTAGAACTCACCCGATTGCATCGCCACCACCACCAAAACGTAGATCGCACGACGAGGAACGCAACCACATATTTTTCATCAACAAATCAGATCCTTGAATACCAAGGCAAGTATATATCTTTCTTATTTCCATGTTAATATACCTTCTATGTTAGTCTAGGAATGAAAATCATATGTTTTAATCGAAGAATTATATATTTTGGAAGAGAATTTATATGTGTTGTAAGGAGAATCCATCTGTCACAACCCGCCTAAAATAATAACGGGTGGCCAGCCCTATACTATATTAAATCAGGAGTTTCAGATGGTTCAGTCTCAACATCAACTGCCGGTACTATACAATATAGGACTAACTACCCGAAATCATATAAGCGGGGTATGAAAATTTTAAAATAAAAACACAACAGACAACAAACCAACACTAACACTACAACTAAAGAAAAAGAAAGATGCATGCAAGAACTAAGATAAATGAAATGCTAGAAATAAAATGAACTAAATAAATACAACCGAATGTACTACACACAGTAGACCCGAATAAGCTGTCGGGTCACAGCCAATACAATAGCTGAAATGGAATAAATATAAACATGTATATAAATATCCCTTGGGTACAAACCCGATATACAACATGAATCCTACCTAGAATTTTAAAGAAGTAGGAAGCGGCTACATGAAACATCCCGCAACAGTCCGCACTTGTCACGGCTCCCAAGACTCTGGATAGAAAGTCATCCGGCATCCATGCGGTAGGATACCTGTGGTAATATATATATATATATATATATATATATATATATATATATATATATATATATATATATACAAGGAGGAGAGAAAAGTAAACGGGTCAGAGCCCCGAATGTGAAAAATATTTAGCAAGTGTGTTAACCGTGCATAATAATTATCGGTGCACTTATTTCATAATTAAAGTGAGACCGCTCTCTCGTGGAACCCCAACTCACCTCTCATCTAAAGGCGCGCACCTATTCGCGTCCTCAAGTTTTTAGTTAAATTACCCCATTATGTTATCAGGACAACCTATCTTATCATAGGCCTGGCCTATTTCCACGAGAGCTACTTTCCCATCATAATCCAAGGAACCAACCTTAATCCTACTAGATTATGATAACAACAATTATGCCCTAATAGGCATAATGAATTCCGATTTATAAGCTCATGAATTATACTTCTTAATACGTTACCCCTATATATATATATACATACATATATATATATATATATATATATATACATATATATATATATATATATATACTTATATATAGGCTAAAAATGTAAGAATTTATTCCTAATATCATGCACATGGAATATTGGCAAAACCTCTCTCTAATCTCAAACTTGTACTACGTTTCGTGCGTGGGGAGTCTCGCAAAGCGAAATCCAAACAAGGAACTGCCCCGTTACACTACTCCTAACAAGGTCAAGACCAGAGATCCGAGATGCCACAAATAGAATTACTTCTCTCAAATCTCGACATGGCACTGCGTTTCGTGCGTGAGGCGTCTCGCAAAGCGAAATCCAAACAAGGAACCCCCTCGTTACACTACTCCTGGGCAATGTCGATCCTAGAGATCCATAATTCTTAACATACTATATAGTACTACCATTACTGCTAAACTAACTATCAAAGAAAGAAAAAAAGAAAGAAAAGAAAAAAGGAAAAAAAAAAAGAAAAAAAAAGAAAACAAAAGAAAACAAAAGAAATAAAATAAAAGAATCTCCAATAATATCCTTGGGATGATGTAAACGAATAATACCTTATGTGCGATACATCAACCCCCATCAATCTAGTACACCATAATCATCTAAGATGTACTTTACCAAAACTCTATATCCTTTCCTATATAGGATATATAAATACATATATATAGGTATTTTATGCTCACCATATATATACATATACCAATCATCCATATACCCATGACCAAGTGCACATACCATATATGATGTACAATGGCCATGCAAATATAATACCCGGCTATATGTAGCACCGATAAAAATTGCATCAATGCTATCATCTTCCCAGAGTCCGGCTCACGTAACAACTGGGGACCACCTGGTGGGGATCAACGACACCCACCTCGTGGTAACACACACACACACGACGTTCCGGGAAGCGGTCATAGTTCCAACCGGTAATAAGACGAAACATACCCACCACGTCTCATCCCAAAAATATATATCTATATCATATAATAACACAAGGGACGACTATGACCTGGGGAATATCCACACCCTGCTCTATATGCCAGGATGCTCACCCTCTGCGCGGAAACTTCCCAATGATAGCATGAGCGGGGTATGCTTAATCGCATAAGTATATATATCGCTCATATACGCAATATACATACACCCATATGATCCCATCATATGATACAATATAATAAACCATCATATACGGTTTAAATATCCATACCATGTATGCCCACACATAAAATATATCCATATTTTCACATTCATACATAGATATATGTACATATATTCACACATCGCTATATCAATATATATACAAACTAATTCTCGTTCATAGGTATAAGATATATAAACCCGGTTATAAGTATACATAAATCCTCAATATACAAGCCGTCACCACAATTTCCATTAAATGTACCTCGATATGTGAATACAATCCCTCACTTGAAACATATTCAATCATTTTTCCTATGATGAATAGTCTCCCAAAACCATATGTATATATCTATACATATATATTCAACATTAGGGTTACCACCCAAGAGTATGTGTAGGAATCCATCACTACACGTTTCATCCATAACCAAAAGTACAATATTTACCTTTGTACTATTTAACCATAGGCACACACAAGACTTAATAGTCTAAAGTCTCAATTTATTCCAACCTCATTTCAAGTATTGGAATCTCACAGGTCATATCCCCATAATACGTGAAAACTACCCTAACTAGAATTTATGCTACCGCTTATTCTAGTCGATAATACGATCCCAAGCCATTCCCAAAGTCACCTATGGTTCGAGTCGAAATCAGGAACCCTCACTCCTATTGAGTTATCAATTGCCCTTAGACTAAACTTTTCTAAGGATATAAGACCCCTCACTCTTAAAGAGTATGAAACCACTCTCTTCATTGACCCCAAATTATATCTTAACCATATCCTATCCTTATAAGGATTTGACATAAATGTTGGCCTAGAAATTTCACCACATACATGGATATTTCTTATCCAATTATTCCAAGAAGTTCCCACTATAAAATACTAAGTGAGAGACCCCCTATAAGTCACCAAAAGATATCTCTTACCTTATAAGAGAGAACCCTAAATCCACAAACCCAACCAACAAGGGCTAGAAGTCATCTTAGGAAACCCATAACACATCCCATTAAGGAAGCCCCTAAGAATAAACTCCAAAAGAAAAGTGGGAGAAGAAATCCAAGTTTTGGGCTAAAAATAGGGGACCGGTCGACCGGTCCCAGAACCCCGATCGACCGCGGGTCCATATTTTGCCTACGAAGAAATGCAGTAGGCTTTTCCCTTAAGGCGCGGTCGACCGGCCATACCAGTTAAGCTGGCCGATTTTCCATTTCAGCAAACCCCACGAATTTAATACCCAAATATCATCACCAAGCCCCTAAATCTTTAACCCAATAATGTTATTAACAAGAAAACCCATCCTACATCTCATCCCAACCATTTATATGGGATTAAACCATAGAAGAACATTGATTTCAAGATTTAAACCCAAAAATCTAGGTTTTGGTACTTATACCAAAAGATCCATTTCTTTACCCCACAAATTATGAAATGAAATACACAATAGCTATTTAGCAAGATTAAACACTTGCCTCAGATTTGTAGAGGTTGGATCGTCCTCGAAATCGCGGTTGGGCCGGAAATCCCAAGCTTTCTTCCTCTCTCTCTTCCTTTCTTCTTCTTTCCTTTCTTCTTCTCTCTCTAGGGCTTTTCTCTCTTTCTCTCAAATGAGAAGTGGCTTAATCCGTAAGCCACGTAAACCTTTAAAACAAAATCCCAATTTTAAATGTTAATACACACTTTAAATGACTCGTTTACTCCAATTCGAGCCAAAATAACTTTAAAACATTCCGGAACCGAAATAAGACCCAATGACAGTCATTTTGACTATCTCGACCTTCCCGGGATCGATGGTACCCTCAAAAACATCATCCGGAATACTTTAAAATATTCTCTATTTTCGGGCCTAAGTTCCCAAATTTTGAAATTCTCCAATTCAATTAAATTTTATTTTCCCAAAATTTAATTTCTCAGTCTCCAAAAATCGAGGGTTGTTACATCCATATAGTCTGAAATCGTGATCATATATAGAGGATTACCCACGAATTTATTATGATATTTGGGAAAAAAATCTGGATTAAAGTAGAGGGTTGTGATTATTGATGCAAAATTTGGTTTTATAAATAAATCTAAGATTAAACCCTTTTTTGATTGATTCGTTGAGGATTTATTGATGTTGTTAAGCTAGAACTTGTTTATATATGTTACTTATACATTTGGATTACTTTATGGGAGTTTGGGATGAAATTATAGAGGTTTGGAGGGTTTAGAATGTTTGAATCCGTAAATTGAAAATTACAACAAATTGGGCAAGAACTGCTTGATCGATCGATTGACTAAGAGCATCGATCGATCGACGATCGATCGATCGATCCCTCCTGGAAAAGTGCATATTTTTCTCCTTTTTTGTTTAATCCGATTAAGATACGTAGGAACCCTTGATTATTATTTTTGGAGTATAATGAGTTATGAAGAGGACCAGTAGGGTCTAGATAGATTCCGTTGAGCAAAATTAAATTGAGATGAAATTGTGGGTTAACGGGGAGTTATTCATACATTGGAAATTATGGGTACGGTTAATAAAAGATTGAGACTCGTTAAAGACTTAGACTATAAGGTAAGTGAGGGTATACCTACTGATATTTATTCTTTGTGAGAGAGAATATTTTGAGAGATAAGACGTAAGTATGAAGTAAATAATAAATGAGAATAAAAGAGACGAATCTGTTACGAGAGATAATTGAGTAAAATTTGTGTTGAGAACGGATAATAACAATTATGGGTCGTGGGCGAACCTAATTTGGAAAATATGAATATTTATATGTAAGACCGTGTGATTGTGCATATATTATGTATCTGTGTATGACATACATAGCTTACTTGCTATCGACGGGAGGTTTGTGCGCGAGGGCAGTCATATCCTGATGAATCCATTGGATTTTTGACTTATCGCTCCATAACATAGGACTTAGGTCGATTACCATTAGTGAGAAAAATGATATAGAACGGTCATTTGGGTGTGTAGGTATGTGCATAGCCCAAAGGCTTAGGATTATGTTCGCCTCCATTTTTTTTATTTGATATTTATGGTTCAAGGAATCTTTACCGAACCTGTAGTTCCCTATACAGTGACGTGATGTATTGGAACAAGATAACAGAGTAATGCAGCACCGCAGCTGTGTCTCGGGGTGCAATATAGTATATATATATATATATATATATATATATATATATATATATATATATAATATGTAGTGAATGTATATATATACATGTGATGATATCTACTATGTGGCTAAAGTATAAATGTAAGATAGTTATGTATAGAAACACTTGGTTGAATTAAATTAATAAGGAACTTATCCATGTTGAATCTAAATGGATATATATGTTTATAACATCATTATCTGTATTATAAGATTAATATGTGGGAATAATTTGGGCTATAAAGAATGGATACATGTGGTTAATCTAGTTAGCATGGGAACTATAACTAGGATGGCTTAGAGGTACGTTATGTGTGCACACTAGATGAGAGGTGAAGATTCTCAAGAGAGTGTCTCATACTAATACTTGCTAAACAATTTTTAAAATTGTTTTACACTCGGGCTCTGACCCGTTTTCTATCATTTCTTTCTTTCTTGTATATATATGTATGTATTACAGGTGCCCAGCCACAGGGGCGTATGCTTATGTTCTTTGGATTGGACATGTTGCAGCTTATGTGGGAGTTGCAGGTCCTTACTTTAGACGACTTCGTCATTGAATCAGTTCCTACTTTATATCTACATAGTTAGGGCATGTGTCGCCTGATTTTCTATTCCAGTTGGATTTTTTAGATATTTATGATATTTTCAGCATTCAGTACTCCTCGGGAGTTAACACTTGTCAGGATGATTTCATTTATAGTTCATAACTTGGTTTGGTTTATCTAGATGGTTTAAATGGTAGTGTAGTAATTGTTATCCTTTTATTTATGTGACTCTTAAACTGTTATTATTAAAAAGGTTTTCATATTGGTATTTAATAAAGGAAATAGAGGTTTTTAAATGGTTTTGACACTTAGCTTAATTATTTAGGGTGCTCAAATTGAAAATATTATTTTGCGAAAGTGATGCCGAGAATGAACCAACCGTTCACCTGGTTTTTAATTTAGTAAATGACTGATCACTCGGTATTTAATTAGGCGAGGTGTTACAGGTGGTATCAGAGCATCTAGTTCTAGTGTCCTTTAGCATCTGTGCGGCTTATTATGCTTCCAGCGTAGCTTTCTTTGATATAGAGCCCTATGTTTAGGATTGTTTATTTCTTTAGTGAGATTCCGTTCTCCTGCTATCATGTATATAACTGTGAATCTTATTTACGTCTGGGCGTGTTCGAACAATGAAGTATGGTAGATGAGGGTCGTTAGGCGAGTACCGGGAGGTAGGTCTTAGTGAGGTCGTGAAGTATATTCGAGGATGATGACCGTAGTCGAGGTCACCCCTATTATGGCACGAGAGGCCAGCATTGTATAGATGGTTAGGATGCAGCCTACAAATTCCAAGTGCTGCTATAGTCAAAAGTGTGCCAAATTAGACTCACCCAACTTGGTGTGCTTGGGAGAGGGTCAAATGGAAAATTGAGGAGAGCCGTCGGCAGAAATTTTAAAAATTCGGGAATTGTGTGTTACCCAACGAAGGTAATATATTCAAAGACTTGGGAATATGGCGGAGTGTGGCTAACTATAAGTGAAAATTTGGGGTAAGATTTTTTCCTGGCTCGTCAGAAATAAGTTATAGTGGTGGGAGTCAGCCACCCCTTTTAGAAGTGGAATGCTATGTTTATAGAAGGATCTCAGGTACAGTTTGACTGCAGGTTCCTTCATCAGATGTTCAGGATAAGATGTGAACGTTGTTCTGGACTCATCACAGGAAGGCCGGACAGAGGACCATTTGTGAATATGAATATAAAGTGTTAGCGAATCTTGTATCGGAGGATGTAGATAAAAATGGAGGAGAGGATTTCAAATGGGAGATCGACTCATAAGGGAATTCTGCTACAATAGATTTATAGGGTGACAATGTCGTGCGTTATCAATAAGGTCTTAATTCTTCTTTATGAAGGGAGCTAAAGGAATTGAAAGATTTATCGGTAGAGTAAGACTAGATGAAATGCAGTTAGTGTAATGCCGCAAGGGGGTAGACCCATCAGGGGACCCATTTAAATGATTCGGGTAGCTGAATCCTTACCAAGTGATGGTGAGTTCATTAAGAGCTGTCGAAGGTAGTAGTGTGTTCCTTAGGGCCAACAAAGCTAAGGGAACAATGGGGGGTAGCCATCAGGATCGAGGATATTTAAGTCTTAGAGAAGGACAACCCTAATAGGGTCAGTGTGACTGATAATAAGTGGATTATGGGTAGAGGTATTTTTTGGAGAATGAAATCACATGCGTTTATATTTTTCGAAGTGAGGAAAGGGACAAGAGTAGGGTGCCTATTGAAGGGCAATGATTAAAGTAGTTTTGTTTTGGCTCAGACAGGCGTATTTTATCCGAAAGCCATTTGAGCAGCCAGGGAGAATGGAAAAGTAGAAGTACGAGTTTTATTCTCAGAGGATGATGCGTATTTTATGTGACACGAGCGAGTCATTACATTTTTGTTTATTGCTAGATTCGCATATGAGAAGAATTTAGTGCGTATATCTATAGAGTTATTATTATGTGTATGTTTTCCCTAGTATAGCGGGGTTGTCTTTAGTGTTATCCGCGGAGGATAAATGGGCGCATCGTTTGTGTTATATACCTTATTGAGATTATTCATTTTAGTGATGTGATTATCGGCATGGATTAACTTGTTGTATATGAGACCAAGATTGATCGTTATAGACAACGTATTGTCTTTGACAAGAGAGTGAATAAGTAGACTTTTATATAAATAGATAAAACCTATTGGGATGTTATATACTATAGACTAAGGACCTGAGGAGTTTCGATGACCGACTATTTTAGGTAGTAGTGTATCGGGGGGTTCCTTATTTGGATTTTGCTCTGCGAGACACCCCACGCATGAAACTAAAGAATGTTGGGAGTCTAAGTAAGTTAGGTCTTTAGAATATGAGTTTATAACCTTTACCAATATATATATATATATATATATATATATATATATATATATATATATATATATATATCAGAGAGTTATGAGTTGTAGCATGATTTGAGGCAGATGAAATCGCCAAATGAGAATGTCGAAATCATAGAAATACGGATTATAAACTAGGTAGTCAATTAATTAAAGGTAACCTTACAGAGGAATCACATTCATTTAGACCTTATGATGGAATGTCCACACATTGGGTGTATGGGCGCCCTGAATGGGTGATTATAGTATTTTCCATATTTGTGACACAATAAGTATTCTTGAGGTTAATGAAAGTAGAAGTTGTGACTTCCAAATTTAGTTGTTTAATGACTTAGGATCGTTACTCCCATAATTTTGACATAAGGATGGTATAGGAAGGATTAGGTAAAGTTTAACTCAAGATAATTTAAACTAAATGGTAAGGCTTGGAGTATAACATTACTGGGGTATTCAGTAATGTACTGTATTGGTGGTACGACGAAAATTACATGAGATGTGAGATTAATACCGGAGTTGTCCTTACCAGTTACGCTTTATTTTTTTCGAATTTTGGGACGAAATTCCGTTATTAGGGGGAAGTATGTAATACCCCGTATTTTTATGGCTTTTAAAATTAGGAATTTTTTAAATTTAATTTAAAATATTAATTTTATATTAGAGGAGAAGAATATTTCTTGGAAGATGTGTATTATTTTATTGTTTTGTATAGAGCATTGGTGACTTATATTATTTCGAGAGACTTTGTTGTATTGAATTTGAAGAATTGAGATTAATGGTTTCGTTTTTATTGTGGGTTTTATTTAGATGCTCTATACCTTGTTACTTATGGATTTAGTTAGTTTTATCGACAGTGGCGCTCCACTCCGCTCTCCCCGGGCGGGCGGGGTGTTACATGTTGAAAAAGTATGTAGCGGATCCTTCACATGGATTGGAGGAACAACCTATTGAGTTGAAGGAATACTTCAGCTATACAGAAGAACCACTTGCTATCGTGGATAGTAAGGAAAAAAATAATGAGATCCAAAGCAATCCCACTTGTCAAAGTTGTGCGGAGAAGTAATTCCATGGAATAGCGAGGATAGCATGAATATGAGTTATTCGTATTTATTTGATTTGGACAACCAAGGTATGTCAATGTCGTGGACGAAATTTCCTAACGGGGGAGAGTTATGGCAACCTGGATATAATTATGACTAATTGGTCTTGGAATCATGCTTAGCTTATGTGATATGAGTAATGTGATTATTAAAATATATAATTTTATGTTATTATGTTTAGTCAAATCCTACCTTCATAAGGCATGAAATGCCGAATTAGTTACAAACACAAAATTTTGAAGCTTTCGGTAGAAATGTTCATGTTGGAAACTAGTTTTGACCATTATAACATAACAATTGACTTACGGTGAAAACTAGATATTTGTCGACATATGAATTAGAATTGTAACACAATAAACGGTGTGTAAAACAGAGGTTTGAGTAAAGAGTTATTCTAAAATTACAAAACAGGGGAAAATCTGTCCATTCGTTAAGTAGTATTTTGTCTTACTAGTATAACAAATGGTTTGTTTTGATTGGTTAGAGAAAGAGGTGGGTTTAGCCGAATTTAAACAATTGAAATAACCTTATCCTTCAGCATATTTCATCCATGAAAGAATTTATCCCGAGGAGAGAGGACCGAGAAGTATAGGAAGGAAAAAGCGAAGAGAAAAAATGGAGAAAAATCCGTAGAAATTATGTAAAAGTCCCGAAGGTAATCGTAATCGTAAATCTCATTATTTTTCTTATATTACTGGTTTAAATGATAGTTATAATCAAGTGTTTATTAAAATTTCAATCCTTGATGTATATGTATGGTTAGATGCAAGTTTAAGCTATGTTGAATGTGTAAACCCTTAAAATTGCTTCGTTTAGAAACCTTGTGTATTCAAACTTCTATATATTTTTGTATGCTTACTCGAATTGAATAATTCTAGTTGGAGATCAAAATAGACTCATATATGTATAGCATATCATAAATATATGTAAAAATACTAACAAATTAATCTTTGGTGATAGTTTGAAGTTCAGGTATAGAATCTGCCCCAAAAGAGTAAGTATGCACACCATGTGATCGATGTTTTGCTTGACATAACAAATGAACCTTAAAAATTATGAAACTTTAATTTTTTATTATTAAATATTTTTATTGAAATTTTATGGGAGATCATAGAAAGTTATATTGTAGAAAAAACATGATAATTCCTCGAAGTTACTTGAACGATAGAGGATCCTTTAGGGCGGATTTGTTATGTAGTAAAGAAATGGGCATATCTTGCTCTAGGAAACTTAAAATTATGTGTCGTCTTTTGTATTGGAAACCTAATATTCTAAGGATTGGATTACCATGAAGAAACTAAATAATGATTGGGCTATTATTTGGATATGTTATTTATCTTAACATAAATTTAGATGAAACTTCATCCATATTAATTGATCTAAATGGAATCGTATGATGCTTATGAATTGAGTTATGTTTGAGTTATTCTTTGGATTGCAAATATTCTTATGATGATACTAATATTTTAAGAATGATAGGGAGGGAACAAGAACCAGTTGAATAAGTGTCGGAGAAGGAAAAAGGAAAAGCCTGGTAAGTTGCCAAGGTGAGCATATTTAGAACCGTTTCATATATAGATATGAAAATTCTATGTTGGATTTGAATATAGATCTAAGAGAAGGATTGGTTTGAATACTTCAATATTCAGGATTTGTTTACATATTTAAATATCCATGATTTTTTTGGGTCTTATGATCCAGGATTTATTTGGGTCTAATGATCCAGGATTGGAATTGGACAAAGATCTAATGATTTATTTTGACTTATGATAAGGATTTGTTGGAACTTATGTTCTGGGATTTATTATTGCCAATGGTAAGGATTGTTTGGATTTCATAAATCTCACGCTCAGGGCCCCCTTGTTCATGAGCAGAAGTGGGGGATGACCACAATTACTGGACTCGATGGTCTCACCCTCATCCACACAGTCAGTTGGGAACCTCATGGCCACCTCAAAATAGTTGTATTTGGAGACCTCTCTTCCGTTACGGTGACCTAAAAGATGATAAGGGCTATAGCCCTTGGAAGACGAGACGATCAATGAGTCCTTGGAGGACGAAGCAAACATTAAATTACTATTAATTAAAATGACAATATTAGGTTCAGATGGAACGAGATAAGTGAGAAGTAAATTAGGGGGTCTTATAACTATAGATACAGGTGTATGAAGAACCTGAGACTCGGCCTAGGCCCTACAGATCTCTCGTCTGATGCGCTCACATAGATGAGGGAACTCTTCTCCTAACTAGTGAAGTTTATGCTACATAAAAACATAAGCCAAACCTTTGGAAATAATAACTAGAGATTAAAAACGTTAATTGAAAGGGTTTTTGAAAAAACCCAAAGAAGAACAGAAAGAACCGCCCCGATGACCTCAACTAGAAAAGTCATCGAAAAATGCAAAACCACTCACAAAATCTAAAAATCAAACCTAATCAAGCCTAAAACGATCACCTAACTCCCTGTCCTTCCTAAACCACCATAATCTAAACCACAAACCACTAAAAAATCAAGACCGCAAAAACATGAACAACTTAAAAGACAAAAATATAGAAAACTAAAAAATCAACGCATGAAAAGAAGGAAGAGTGGAAAGGGGGAGTACCTGGAAGGTAGAAGAGGAAGGAGGGAAGAAAAAGACGTCGAAAAAAGGAACAAACTCGTCGGAGAAGGAAGTTTGTAGAGAGAGAGAAAAGGTTGATTTGGTTTCTTTTTCTCTAGAGAAAAACAAAACAGAGATGAGGAATGAAAGAGAAAGGAGGAGTTTGAGGCTTTTTACTGCCCAATCATGCTCACTAATCCCAATATGCCCATCATTAGGGCACGTCATTAGAAGTGACATTTGGCTGCACATCACCTTAGGCACACACCAAGCTACTAAGTAACTAATAGGTGTCCACTTCGGGTGCTTGAAATAAAACCTCTGTACAAACCCATGTGACTAACGTGCCTATACTGACATTAAGGTGACCACCAACCATAGGTAACCAATACACAACAAGATAAATGAACTTACATATAAGTTTCCCATTGACATTGAAGACTAAGATCTGGGTGGTGATTGATATACATAAATATGGTCCCGTCCAGACGATACCCATTGCGACAACATGCTTGCTTATATATGATCTCAGAGTCATCATATAAATGGATCTCTCATGACCAATACCATATTAGGTTATCTCGGCCTATGAGACCACCCTGTCACATGATAGCCTTCACCAATAAGGAAGTATAGTGTCAGCCTTGTAGTAATATACACACTGTCGACTTCTTTGGTTAATACAAATATCGTCCTTATAAAGTCTCGCGAGGCTAAGACCTCATTATTAATTGTACCAATCGATCATGGAGTCAGACTCATTATGGCCCCATTCACAAGATTAAAGCTCTGCCTTGTCTCAGCCAGCCGATACCTACAACTTCAGACATAATGTACACGCATGGGAAACATGATAAAGGCTATTATTAACATATTTAATTAAAACTGTTATAACAAATCAACCAGCATGTGTGGAGAATATTTCTCATCATGACATAGACACCTCTCTCTACAAGTGTCACGCATCCATTGGTTGTTGATCTCATTACATATGGACTACATGCCTCACGGAGTGATACTACACTCCCCCAAAACTATAAAAGACATTCATTGTCTCCTTCCACAAGGATCATGACATAGCTAAAACCCTACTATTACCATGTATTGAGAGAAATAAAGAAAGCATGCACTTGTTTTTAATGGCTTCCAACCACCCATTATAGTGAAATCACTCGCGTATTCTGCACGTTGGATGTAAGCTAAGGCCGAATCACTTAAATTCTTATGTTTGTCCTTTCTCTCTCTCATCTTTTCTACAATTTTATTACAATATATTATTTCCACCATTATTGTGTGACTTAGAGACTAGGTTGAATCCCTTGAATGATATTTAGCATCATGAACTATGTTACTTGAATGTGAAGATTGTTATAATGTGTTCGTGAGCATTATGTGGAGAGAGAAATAATGCATATTGCAAAAATTAATCATCTATGTGATCAAGGACCAAGCTCCTCTCAACAGTTTTTTGCAACTCCTAACCTTCGAGATGAATTCATGACATGAGATATTCTATCATCTCAATATGTTCTTAAGCCACAAAATCCTAGCAACATGGGAAATTAGGGAATGCCGATTATTTTTCCAACTAGTTGAAGATCTCATCGATGATATCTTTGTAAAAATTGATGTATTTATTACACTATTATTGACATTTTGGATAGTTGTAAAAAAATTGATGTATTTGTTGCACCACTATTGAAATCATGGCATGTTGTAAAAAATCGTTGTATTTATTTTACTCTTATTGAAATTGTGACCTGTTATAGTAATATTTATTAAATCGTGCCTATTATACCACTACTATTTTAATAATAAGAAGTTACATTTTTACTTGATAACTATATTACATAAAGAAATTTTGATTACCTAAAGTGAAGCACAGCTTAAATAGTACAACCTAATAGTACTGACATATGAAAAAATAACTCTGTGATGTGTGATGTACAACATATTGCTTTGCCATTTCAGACCAAACTTAGGAGGATGTATTATTTATTCTCATCATGGTCCTTGTATAATGCATTGTAATTTTCAACTACAGGTTCATAGTCATCCTCGTGAACTTTCGGATCCATGTAGTCAAACATCATGCACATGAAGTCTGACAGATCACAATCAGATTGTAAGGTCTCATTATAATATATTTCCAACAACTTTTCCCTTAATTTTTTTTATCCTTTTTTTTGCTAATTGGGCATCATGGTATCGTTGGAGTCTTTTTTCAATTTGTCAAATTTCTTCATCTAGTAAATCAATTGCGTCATCATTGTCGGGTTGGGGCGACCTCTAGGTACCGGTAGTTGATGATATCGACACGGCACCTCAAGATTGCATCATTCATCGTATTTCATGGGACACCTTAAACCGCTAACATAACTTGGTTTCACATCAGCCTAATCACCAAGGACCCATGGTTGTAAAAAAAATATGACCACAAGGGTGTTCAAAGCTATTTGATGAGTCGATATCCTCATTATTAAAAAGACATTTCCTCCTATACCAGACATTATGACCGTGGTCTTGGTCGAAAAAATTGTGTCCATATATGGGGGAAGATATTTTTGCTTATTTTTTTTCAAATACACTCGAGGTGGTCTTACAAATGTTTGTTTCGATATTTAACAATATTGTAATTCAGTTTTATAGTAATTATTATGAATATTGCTTAGATTTCATTGAAATTAGTTACGAAATGCAATTAATATAAATACAAAATTGAGTACAACAATAATAATTAACCAAACATCACTAAATAACAACAAATTATTATAGCATTAATTTCCTCTGAATGGTGAAATTTGCAAAATTTCTGCATATCTCCTCGTGAGTATCTGATTTATTCAAATTTCATGTAACTGTACTTGAATTGGAGAGAAATGATAGGTATCCATAAAAATGATCGCATTCTCATCCATGAAAAGTTAGGACTAGACTTCATGTTTTCTTATTAAATTTAACTCATCCAACTTTGTATTTAGCTCGTCCTGGCTACGTTGTGTTGTAGAGTTTTCACAGTACGATTTAGTAAATATCTCTAAATTATAAATTAGTACGATGTGAGATTGTAGACTGCTTGAAATTGCCTTGCGTTTAGATTTCTATTTTTCAGTCTTACGTCCTGATGGTCGTGGTAATGGGGTATGCATCGCTTCAAAGTCTTTAGCCAAATCAATGTCTTCGCCACATGCTGATGGCCCTGAATCTTCATCCATGAATTGAATGGATGTGTTTACTAAATGAAATTTTTGCACATGTTTTAAAATTTCATAGCAATGATTATACAAAAAATTTCGCTCAGTTTCATTTTTAAAGTCATCGCGAGGATATTGAATCTGATCAAACAGAAATTTAGGAGGTAAACAATATATTATTATAACAAGAATTCAAAACCAAATGTATTAAAGTAAAATTTAAATATTTATCAAGTCAAAACGATATAATTTGTAAGGCATATCCATTCAGGACCTGATGTCTCGCTCTCCTTCGTCACTCCAAATGCACGAGCCATCTTCGCATTGTACAACACATAATCACGATTAATTGCTTGTCGCTTGTCACTTGCCTTGCAGGATTTCTATTGATCGGTGATATAACACAACTTTGGTATTGTTGAACTTGTGTTGGTTTTTGCTCACATCGTTCCCCTCTTTGGTTTGTACGTATTTTTCCATTTATGGAAATTTACAATATGCATGATACAATGCAATTTCATCAACTTCACTTAAATTAGAAAGTCTTGTAATTTTAGACGGAGAAGACATTGTACAAATATTTTTATATTGTAGAAACTTATAGTTATTGGTAGGGATAAGATATTGTGAACTCTTTAGGGACAAAATCTAATATTTATAGAAACAAAAATATTGTAGCTGTTGTATAACGATTGAAATTTGAATAAAGTAACCATTATTTTGAGATTGTCGAAACAAGTAACATTTACAAGTATTGAGTAGTAAGACGTGGAACAGTTTCACATCTAGAGAGACGTTCAAGTGTTGCACGTTTGTCCTCCAAACATATAAATATTATACATTAAACTTGTCCCCACTACCGCATCCATAAATTTAAAGGAGAATTAACGAACCCCCTCTTTTACCCATTGGGAAGTAATACCAACCAAAGTAAATTATTCACAATGGGAATAAGGTCCACGTTGTGAATTGCCTAATGAGCACTAGCTTACATAATATGTTTACCCAACTTTCCGCACACATGAATGGATGGGTTCTTCATCCCGCTGGGTTTAGTTCCACAACAATTCGGGGTTGGTTTAAACTTGAGTTAGTTGCCCCACTTTTGTAGTTCATCTTCTTTCTTTACCATAGATAGCTCTAGTTAACAATATATATCACCTAAAGTTTTTGGGTCACAACTCAATAACTTTTCTCTCTCTATTACATTTGTACGATTAGAGAAAAAGACAGGGAACATGCACCAGTTTGTGGGCAAAAGGATTGATAAGAACATGGATACTGCTCCCACGAAGCAACAATCTCATGGAGAGATTCCGATTAGAAATCAACCTTTCACTTCTCCAACCAATGGTTTTTCCAATTGGTTAGACAAAAGGTAAAGTGATTTAATATGTGTTCAATTCAACGCCTCGCCTTAAATATGTGTAGCATTTGACTAACTTTGTTTTTTTAATCTGAACTATGAATCTTAAAGATGTGTTGGTTTTATGTTTGATAAAAACAAAGGAACTCTTATATTTTAATTTAAACTCTTATTTGTAGGAACAATGCCAAGCTCTCTGGTCAAGCTGCTCCAGTGACCATCTTTTATTCTGGTGGTTCCCATATTTACCATGATATTTTTCCACAAAAGGTCTCTCTCTCCCTCCGATATGTGCTATGAAACACTGCTAAAAGTTTTATAATAATAAATCTCATTTGTTTATTTTCTGGGCCACATATTACAATTGAAGATTTCAGCACAACCTACAAACATCAAGGTCAAGTATGGGGGTTAGTCATTGAGTCTCTACCCTATTCAATTGTGGAAGTCCACCCATTGGATCTTTTTCGGCAAAGGCAACTTTTATTATAAATTTCATCACGTCTCGCTGTTAGCCACAAAAGGATTAGCTACAAAAAAAAGTGATTAATTTTCATTGCTACAACACTCATTTTTTGCTATAAAATTAATATCAAGTACTAGTCACAGGAAGACTGGTAGTTACAGCTAGACTTGTCTTTAGCAACAAAAGTGAGGTGTCTAAATATAAATAAAAATAGGTGCTTTTATATGATTCTGGTTGGTGTTAAAAATCATAAAAGATTTTTAGTGAGAATCCCATAATTAGCAGCAACCATTTTGGATAAAATCACACCAGGAGGGAATATTTTTCAACCCAATGAAAAGTCAAATATGTTTTCACCTCTTTTGGGTTAAATTTTGTTCATCTCTTCTTTTCAAAATATCATAGTTACAATGTGTACAACTATTCATAATTTCAAACAATTGTTTTTTTTTAAATGTGTGAAAGAATATTTCATTATATTATTTTTCACCACGGTTCAAACCGCTTACCGATTTGTTGTGATGACCACTATTGTCACCACTAAAGTTACTTTAGTGACCAATTTCCGTCCCAGCTAATTTTGGTTTTCTTAAACATTCTTTTGTCATTTTAATTTACGTTGTAATTTTTAAAATGTCTAGGCTGAGGCTATCAATTGGATGGCTGGAAATAGTTCCTCTACGACAACTAAATTTCAACAAATTTCGAAGCCTGTAGCTGAACCCATCTACAGATGCCAAGCACGTGCTCCCAGTGTTGTCTATGCAGTAGAAAATGCTACAACTTTAATAGCAGGGAGAACTTGTATATCTTTTCATTCATATATAGATCTTGCTTTTAATTTTATATGCAGAAATTTATTGAACAATTGAGTAAATTTATTTAAAAAAAAATTCTTTCACAGCAATAGCCACAGCTCGCAAAGCAACAGTGGGCCGATTTCTGGAGAGGCGCAATAATCGGTACATTCTCATCACAGCAGGTTTATAGAAAATCTTCTGCAAATTTCAAGTTTTATATTATCAAAAATTACAAAATAATCATGTCAGGCAATATTTTTTCCTTAAAAATGACCTCAATATAGATTTCCAAATTGATCCAGAAAATTAAAAGATTTGACAATCCCATTAAGAAATTAGGACTCTTATTAGTGGTCCTAGCTAGAGCCAAAAGGAGAATGTGATAGATAGTCTAATGACTTATACACTGGGAATCGAATTGGTTCAATTTTTGAAACTTCATTTGTTTTTTGGTAAAGACAACTTGTATAATGATAGTTTTTGACATTAGTCCTCTGGATTATGCAGTGTCATCATTTTCATTTTTTTTACCATTTCTCTTATGTTACATTTACACTTACATCCTCACAAATAATTTTATTTTATTTCTCTTATGTTACATTTATTCTTAGGGTCCTCACAAATAATTTTATTATTCTATAATCGAGAATTTTTTTTAAATGCATAGGTTCCTCAAATACACATTTATTCAATACTCTTTTATTTTTAAAAGTCCGTGCTCACGGCACCCATCCCCACCCCACCCCCTCTCCTCACTCCTACTCACACCCCACTGTTGGAGCTGCATATCTCGCCGGAGCTCCGATGAGATCGCGGTAGCTCCGGCAGTGGTGCTAGCGCGTGGGGCGAGGTGCGGCGAATGGTGCTAGCGCAGACTTTTAAAAAAAAAATATTGGGTAAATGAGTATAAAGGACCCAAGTATTAAAAAAAAATTATCCCGATTCTAGAGTAATTAAATTGCTTATGAGGAACCTAAGTTTATTTATCGCCTTTTGAAATTGTAATAAGTCTTATAACACTCCATTTCATTTATTTAGAAAATAACACATGTCCCACTAAATTTTTAACCACCGCTCAACATGACCAACAACTAAAAACAAATAGACTTCAACTCTTTGGGGTCCAATAATACTTACTATATAGAGTTTTCCATTTATTTTCGTATTAGTTGATTGAGGTTCAAAACTGATGAATACCTGTTAGTTAACTAGTTGGATCGTCTGTTGAACCACATTTTCAACCAAAAAAATATTCTACCGCTAAATACTAATACACATTAGTATATGTATCTATTAGTTTATGAAAAATAAATTGTACATTATATTTCAATCGTATTTTACAAAAAGAATTTTTTTTATGAAAGAACAAAACGTACATTATATATATAAAAAATAGAATGCTATTTTTTTATTAAAAAAAGAATGTTATTTTTTATTGAAAAAAAAAGGAAAGTTATTTTTATTTTTAAAAAACTGGTTTTTAAGTACTGTTATTATATATATAAATAAACTATACGTTATTTTTAACTGTGTATAATAATTATAAAAAAACTTTTTTAACTGTTTTTTGTAATAAGAATAAACTGTTTTAATTTTTTTAAAAAAAACTTTACCCTTTTAAACTGTTTTTTTACAAAAAGAAAAAATGTACTGTTTTTTTTATTAATCTTCTTTTCTTTTTAAAATACAGTTATATATATAACTTTACCATTTAAAACTGTTTTAAATTTTTTTACAAATAATTTTACCATTTTTAACTGTTTTTTACAAAATGAAAAAAGAAAAAATGTACATTTTTTTATATTTAGAAAAAATACAATTTTCCAAGAAAATCATTCCATATAAGACAAAATACTTAAGATCCCTTAGATAGTATATCCACATTATAATCAGAAATTAATGGGCGGATGCACATGGGGCCGAGAGATGACCGCCCCTCCCTAATTTTTTGCTAAAAATTTTAATAAGCTCTGAAATTTGTAAATTTTTTTGTCTGTAATATTTAAATTAGAAAGGTCATAGGTGTGTTGTTATGAAATAAATGGTAAAAGTGAAATATACATGACTTATCATATCAAGTGTTACTGTATAAAATCTAGACACTGCTTATTATTTGTGTAGCAATTTTATTATGATTTTTTTTATAAGAATTCTTTAATTCTTCATTATTTGTGCACTAATCATTGATTATAAGTAATCAAAATCTTCACTGAATAATACCAAAATTCTATAAATTTAGAAATAGTTATTTTTAATTAAAAATTGATTTTTTGTTCAATTAAATGGGAATTCTTTACTTTAATATCTATGTTGTGTAGTTAGTTTTAATTTATCGTTAGTATAGTGTTAGGTTTATGAATTTTGTGGGTTTAAAATATAGAAATAATTTTTTCACCTGCTAGATGATATATCATGGGTTGCACCACCGATTCTAATAGCTTTTTTTTTTTTTATAATATTATGAGTATCAAGTTTGTGTACGAAGTACATTAAAGTGTTGTACGACTTGTTAAACAAAATTTGATATAAAAATTCAAGGATCAAGTACTAAAATATCCCTCAAATATTTTTTTAATCACATTTAGTCAAAGTCTTTTATTTTTAGCAAAAAGTCACTTATTCTCTTATCTTTAAAGGTTCGTACCAGTGGCATGGTGAAGCGTTTTTGGTATGGTGAAGAATTTTTTGGTGCCAAATAAAGACGCTTGGACTATACATGTATTAAAAGAAATTTGAAGGAACTATTTGGTATATTCTCCAAAATTCAATACGCAAAACATTTTTTATTTTTTTTGGCCTTAAAAGAGAATGAGTAGCTATCAATTTGTTACTGTTGTTTATATTGAGAAATTAATTAAAAAAAAATCGGTGATCTTTTGAAGGTGTTATGTGTGAATCTGAAAAAATATAGAAGAAAACACTAAAAAATGGAAAACGGAACTGGGAGAAAAAATCCAAGCATTACGTAAGAAAAAAAATTGGTTTCAATTGACATTTCAATTATCCAGTTAATTTGAATGCCTGGTCATGCAGATTAGCAGCTTTGAGGCCATACAATTTCATGGAGAAATCACTGGTTTTCTTCACCCCTGAACCACGTAACAAATTTGCTATTATATGAGAAGCAGAATGAATCTTCCTAGTTTGTTTGATTTTTAGGCAATATAATTTCTGCAATTCAGTGTGGCACATGTACTACGCAACATAATATATTTTTCTTCCTTTTGGTTGTATTAGGTGACAGTGCAACACTTGGAATCTATAGAGAGAAAGTAGCGCCTAGTTATGGATAAGCTTAGACATATAATTTCTGTCGTTTCTTGTCCATGGCATCCATTCGTAGAATTTTCATTCCTCCATCCCAATCACGAACGAAGCCGGGATAATGTTCTTTTGCGGATCAATTCGTATTTTAAGAGTGCGAATTGAACATGTGTCATTTGACGATAAACTTAAAAATTATAGGCACACTCTCTCTTTTTTCCGTGCTCACCGTCAGGTGACACATATTCGTTTCATAGTCTTAAAATACAGGCTGGTCTGCAAAAGAACAGTAATATATATATATATATATATATATATATATATATATATATATATATATATATATAATGTTTATGTGCTGACTAGTCAGTATTTTAAGAATGCGGATCGGACATTTGTCACCTAACGGTGCCCCTAGAAACTATCACCTAAATTATAGGCACACTCTCTCTCTTTTCTGGGCGGACCACTAGGTGACATATGTTCAGTCCGCACAAGAGCATAACTGTATATATATATAGACATACACACACACACACACTAGGGTATGCCCGTGCTTGAACGCACGCTAATAATTTTGAAAAGTATAAAGTCGTGTAAAATATATATAACAAATATTTTATATGTTAGAAGTGTAAATTTTCAATGTATAGAATCGGGTAAATTTAAGCTGAACAATTTTCTCACAACACAAACGTATAAATGTTTTAAAGTATGCCCGTGCCTAATGGCACAACGAAAATTTCCAAATTGCATAATCACAAAATTGATAAAGATAAAGGGTTGGGTAGGAAGCATATCTCGAAAATAAGTGAATAAATTTTACATTACATCTACAACAAATGTAACTTACACAATATATCTTAAATATCATTTACGGTTCTAAACATGAGACCAAAGTTCGCAATTACATTTTATTTTTATAAGAGGAACACCTTTGTTCGTAGCACCAATGTAGTTTAAGAGGTCCCCCACGGCCCAGAAGTCCAAAGCTATGCCTTAAAAGTTAGGAGTTGAGCCTTGAGCTTAAGTTCCTCCATAAGTGAAATAGCATCTTTGTGTTCCAATTCAGCCTTCCCTACAGCCTTTTTCGTAGCCCAGATGTCATCATCCACTTGAAAAGCTTGTGTCTTGAATAAATCGAAACTCGTTAATGTATCATAACAGCGCGACAACTGAATGAGATAGGGATACCTCTGTTAACATAATACTTGTTCTTTCATAGTTAATATAGTAGCAAATAAACAATCAAAGCAATCCTAAGGAACTAAAAAAAATATTTGAAATAAATTAAGAGAGAGCATTTGACATCTGTATTAACAATTAAAGAGTTTGGCTAAAGTTTCTTTATTGGAATTGAAAATGTTATAGATGAGATTACGAAAAACCACCGAATAATGTTAAAAGAATTTCAATAATTCAAAGGCGCAATATATAACATAAATATGGGTTATTATAACAGAGGCAGTAACACCTGATTTAGCAACTATTTGATCCTTAGCAGCAGCAGCAACGGTGTCCATAACTACGAATTAATAATTAATATTACACCAATTATAGATTAGCAGCAGCAACGACGGTGTCCATAACTACTGATTAACAGTAGCAACAATAACTATTTGATTCTTTGTGCTTTAGAGCTTTATCCTCTATGCTGTTAAAGAAAATTTTAAAACCAATTAGAAGTAGGGGTGGCAATTCGGGTCAACGGGTCGTGTTTTGGCCCGACACGACACGACACGACAATACAGTGTATATATATATATATATATATATTATAATTAAACATATCACTATAAATAACTAAATAACACTCATTCAATATAATTGGACAAGTGAATTTTAAATAAAAAATGTTAAATGCATGAAATAAAATAAATAAACAATCGTGGAGTTTAGTTGTTTACCTTGAAATTGCATATCATTTTGCTTCAATATACAACTCTAGCCCTAGCCTTTGTTTAAACTTCAAAAATCTGCAATTAAATTAATTAACATCCAATGTTTGTATTTAATTATAATAAACAAACAGATATAAAATTAAATTTGTAAGTAGGTAATAGTCAGAATTAAATTTATAGTTTGTATCACGGGGTTCAATCAGTAGATTAATTTGAAGGAATGCAAGTATTATTTTTTTTTAAATTTAAATACATCAAATTGAAATTTTGAAAGAATATGTAAATTAAATAAATGCATCCAATTGTGTGTCCGAGAGAGGGAGAAGAGAAATTAAACGGTTTCTTCACATGAGCCTTCTAGAAGGTAAATGAAAATGAGATAAATAGATTTATGGCTAAAGTTAAAATAATATAATATTAGTTAGATTTTAAAAAATTATAAAAATAATAAAATAGCTAGAGCCGTTGAGGATAAATAGGGATAAATTGTGTGGTTTTAGGGCATTGATGTGAATGTTTGACTTCAAAAGACCCACATAGAGAAGTGCGATCCATGTAAGAAGTGAAAAACTCAAAGCAAATCAATTATAGCTTTACTCCAAAAAGTTATAGCCTTGTAAGACAATATCTTAACTGAGTCCTATATTATCGGAAGCAACTAAAAATTTTAACAACTTTGGGGGGGCCATGGCCCCCTTTGGCCCCCACATGGTTTCGTCTCCGATCCAAATTATAATTTTTGTTCAAAAGAACAAAATGAGTCATCTTAAGCATTTTTTTCCCAAAAACTGAAGCTTTATTCAAAACAGTTTTTCTTTACAAGAGATGTTGCTTGCTGCCAATCGGACTACATGACACTAACTCTGATCATGATAAAAAAAAGAAAATAAAAAAATAAGAACATACGTAAAAACTGACAGGAAAAAAAGACTAGACACTGAAAAGGTAGCAAGTGCATCTGCACACTTGTTAGCTTAACAAAAACATAAACATAAACACAGGGCTACGTGTTGGAACCTCTGGAGGATGTCATAAATGGCTAGGCTCAAATCCCCGTGGAGTGGATGGTGCGCTATGTTAATGAAAATCATGTGAAATGCAATTTGAAAATCGGTTTCTATTTCAAAACATTTTATTCCGGCATGAAAAGCTAGTTGTAGACTTGTGTTTAAGGCCTAAAGCTCGGCTATCAGAGACGACCCATAACCAATGTTGCAATAGAAACCTAACATAAAGTCTCCATGAGTGTTTTTATTAAGGCCTCCAATAGAAGTCAGTCTCGTAGTGTGGGATTTTGCGTCGTCTATGTTACACTTATAGAATGGTTGCATGGGAGGTGACCACACTATCTGAAACTTTCGATTTGCTAGGTTTAATTGGGATGCTTGTGCTTTTTGGTTATGAATGAACTGCACTATCTGGTCTGAGATTGAATGAGTGATCATCGATTTAATGATGGGCTTGTGTCAGAAAAGGGCTTCATTTCGCGCAAGCCATAAGGCTCGTAGGGAGAAAAAGGGTGTGACAGCCTCATACGTTAAATTGGAGAATCGACGAAATTTATGTAGACGCCTTAGCATGGCGGGCACTGAAAAGTCAATTTCTTCATGCAACATACGCACATGAAGAATGGTTGGGAATTCAGTAAAGATATGGGTGTTGTAATCCACCGATCGCACAAATGGCATTCTGGATAAGGGATTTTATACTGGTAGCATAGTTGATTATGTTGAAAATTAAACTTGTTTTTGAAATTAAAATAATTGGGCTTTATTAGTTTGTATTTTTGGGTTAAATGTTTGGGTTGTCTAATTAGTTAGTATTGGGCCTCTATAAAGTTAGACCCATTAAGAGTGATATTTTTCCAAGAACATTCTAGATCCATCTTGTGTATTGTGGAGAGTGTAAGAAATGGTAGATATATGTGGAAGGTTCTAGAGATTCAATCTTGACCCTTGATGTAAATTTAATCTCCACCATTCATTTGAGTTGGAGGATAGTATAAATAGGGGTGTTGTCTCCACATTTTGTATCAAGCAAAATTTAGTGAGTTCTAATAAAATAGTTCCTTTCACCAAATAGTTCTCCACTCTTTTTTCATATATTTTGCTCCCTCCCCTAAATATATAAACAACCTCTTCCAACAAAGTGGTATCAGAGCCAAGGTTCTAAAATGGCTAATGGTATGGTTCCTTTCCAAATTCCCCAACTCACCAAAGACAACTACAACCATTGGAGTATTAAGATAAAGGTGTTACTCGCTTCTAAAGATGTTTGGGAGATCGTTGAAAAAGGATATAATGAGCCTCAAGATGAAGCCACTCTATCTCAAGCTCAAAAGGATAGATTAAAAGAAGCAAGGAGGACAGATCAAAAGGCCCTCACTCTCATTCACCAAGCATTGGATGAAGGTACGTTTGAGAAAATTGCGTTTGCCACAACCGCCAAAGAAGCATGGGAGACTCTACAAAATTCTCATAAGGGGATTGAGAAGGTAAAGAAGGTTCATCTCCAAACACTTAGAGGTGAGTTCGAGTCTTTGCATATGAAAGATTCCGAGTTACTTTCAGATTATTTTGCTAGAGTTTTGGCTATTGTCAATCAATTAAAAACTAATGGTGAAAATATGAGTGACACGCGGGTGGTAGAAAAAATCCTCCGCTCTTTAAGTTCCAAGTTTGACTATGTTGTTGTAGCAATTGAAGAATCTAAAGATACATATTCTATGGAAATTGATGAACTCATGGGTTCCTTAAAAGCCCATGAAGAGAGACTTAATAGGAAAAGTCAGGAGACTTTAGAGCAAGCTCTTCAAACAAAGCTTACTCTAAAAGAAGGAAGAGAATACAACAACGAACGGAGCCAAAGAGGAAGAGGCAGATGTCAATTTCGAGGAAAAGGCGGTGTGAAGTATTTCAACAATGAAAGGCAAAACTCATATCCAGCAAGAGGACGTGGAAGAGAAGGCAACACGAGACCAAGGTACGAAAAATCTCAAATTAAGTGTTATAATTGTCAAAAATTCGGCCATTATGCTTCGGAATGCAGAAGTAATTCGAATATTGTGGAGGAGAAGGCTAACTATGTTGAAAAGGAAAAGCACAAGGATTCGACATTGTTATTAGCATACAAAGGAGAACATAATGGAGAAAGAAAGATGTGGTATCTTGACACGGGAGCAAGCAACCACATGTGTGGAAAAAAGGACATGTGTGTGGAACTTGATGAATCGGTAAAGGGCAATGTTACTTTTGGAGATGAATCAAAAGTGCCGGTGAAAGGAAAAGGTAAAATTTTGATTCGTATGAAAAATGGGAAGCACCAATTTATTTCAAATGTCTACTATGTGCCAAACATGAAAACAAATATCTTGAGTCTGGGGCAACTCTTAGAGAAAGGTTATGATATCCACATGAAAGATCATAGTCTTTCTTTAAGAGACCAAAGAATGAATTTAATTGCTAAAGTACCTATGGCAAGAAATAGAATGTTTTTGCTAAACATTCAAAGTGAAGGTGCAATGTGTTTAAATGCTTGCTTTAAAGACATGTCTTGGCTTTGGCACTTAAGGTTTGGGCATCTAAATTTTGGTGGCTTAAAATTATTGCATAACAAAGGAATGGTTAATGGGTTGCCTCCCATTAATCATCCGGATAAATTATGTGAAGGATGCTTACTTGGAAAACATTCTAGAATGAGTTTTCCAAAAGAGTCAATTACAAGAGCAAAGAATCCCCTAGAACTCATTCATACCGATGTGTGTGGCCCTATTACTCCTTGTTCTTTTGGAAAAAATAGATACTTTCTACTTTTCATTGATGATTTTAGTAGAAAGACATGGGTCTATTTCTTAAAAGAAAAATCAGAAGTATTTTGTTCTTTTAAGAAATTTAAAGCACTTGTGGAAAAAGAAAGTGGTTATGAAATAAAATCTATACGATCCGATAGAGGAGGCGAATTCACTTCTAAAGAGTTTGAAAAGTTTTGTGAAGAAAATGGGATACGCCGTCCTTTAACGGTTGCATACTCACCTCAACAAAATGGAGTTGCTGAAAGAAAAAATAGATCCATTTTAAATATGACTCGAAGCATGTTGAAAAGTAAAAGAATGCCAAAAGAATTTTGGGCCGAAGCTGTGGATTGTGCCGTTTATCTGTCAAATAGAAGCCCCACTAGAAGTGTGTGGAATAAAACTCCACAAGAAGCATGGAGCGGGAGAAAACCCAGAATTTCTCATTTGAGAGTATTTGGGAGCATTGCATATGCTCATGTGCCAGATCAAAAGCGGACAAAGCTTGATGACAAGAGTGAAAAATACGTATTTGTTGGCTACGATTCACGCTCCAAAGGTTACAAGTTGTACAATCCAATCAGTGGAAAAGTCATCACGAGTAGAGACGTCAAGTTTGATGAAGAAGGCTCGTGGAAGTGGGATGCCCAGGAGGAAAACTATGACTTTCTTCCTTTGTTTGAAGAAGAAGATGAAGATAGCAGCAATGGAGAGTTAGAAGAGCCTATTATGCCACCTCCATCACCACCATCATCCACTCATGGAGATCCATCATCATCATCATCATCAAGTCAAAGTTCACATGAAAGAGCCCCACGTTTCAGAAGCTTGGATGAAATATATGAGGTAACTGAAAATCAAAATGATATAACTCTCTTTTGTCTTTTTGCCGATTGTGAACCTATAGGTTTTGAAGATGCCATACAAAGCAAGAGATGGAAGGATGCAATGGATGATGAGATAAAAGCAATTGAGAAGAATGACACATGGGAGTTGACAAGTCTTCCCAAAGGGCACAAAGCTATTGGAGTCAAATGGGTGTATAAAGCCAAGAAGAATGCTAAAGGAGAAGTGGAGCGGTAAAAAGCAAGATTAGTCGCCAAAGGATTTAAGCAACAGTATGGAATTGACTATGAAGAGGTATTTGCTCCAGTTGCTCGTCTTGAAACTATAAGATTAATTATCTCTTTAGCAGCTCAAAATAGATGGAAAATCCATCAAATGGATATGAAGTCTGCTTTCTTAAATGGCCATCTTGAAGAAGAAGTATATGTAGAGCAACCCATGGGGTATGTTGTGAAAGGCAACGAAGATAAGGTGTTAAAATTGAACAAGGCATTATACGGCCTAAAACAAGCACCAAGGGCATGGAATAGTAGAATTGATCAATATCTTCATAAAAATGGTTTCAAAAAATGCCCTTATGAGCATGCCCTATACACAAAGGTGAATGGAAATAAAGATATGTTAATTGTTTTCTTGTATGTGGATGATTTAATCTTCACAGGAAATGATGCAAAGATGATCGAGGAGTTTAAGAAGGTGATGACAAGAGAATTCGAGATGACCGATATTGGGCTCATGTCCTACTATCTTGGCATAGAAGTAAAGCAAGAGAAAGAAGGAATATTTATTTCTCAAGAAAGCTATGCAAAGGAAGTTCTCAAGAAATTCAAGATGAATGAATGTCAGCCCGTAAGCACTCCCGTGGAATGTGGAACCAAGCTGTCAAAGCATGAAGAAGGAGAAATAGTGGATCCAACATATTTTAAGAGCCTCGTTGGAAGCTTGCGATACTTAACATGCACAAGGCCCGATATCCTCTTTGGAGTTGGACTTATCAGTCGTTATATGGAAACTCCAACAATAACACACTTGAAGGCTGCAAGAAGGATCCTTCGCTATGTTAAAGGAACGATTGACTATGGATTATTTTATTCAGTCTCTAACAGTTTCAAGCTTGTTGGCTACAGTGATAGTGATTGGGGAGGAGACTTAGATGACCGAAAAATCACAAGTGGGTTCGTGTTCTACATGGGAGATGTTGCATTCACATGGAGTTCAAAGAAGCAACCTATTGTCACCCTTTCCACTTGTGAAGCTGAATACGTCGCCACAACAAATTGTGCATGTCATGCAATTTGGTAGAAGAATTTATTGAAAGAGCTTAACATACCTGAAGATACGGTTGAGATATGCGTCGACAACAAATCGGCGATTGCATTAGCAAAGAATCCAGTTTTCCATGACAGAAGCAAGCACATCGACACAAGGTATCACTACCTTCGTGAATGTGTGGAAAATAAGGAGGTACAACTGAAGTATGTAAAGTCTCATGATCAAGTTGCCGACATGTTTACCAAACCACTCAAGCATGAAGTGTTCCACAAGCTACGAAGACTACTTGGAGTTGCAAAACCAAGTTTAAGAGGGGGTGTTGAAAATTAAACTTGTTTTTGAAATTAAAATAATTGGGCTTTATTAGTTTGTATTTTTGGGTTAAATGTTTGGGTTGTCTAATTAGTTAGTATTGGGCCTCTATAAAGTTAGACCCATTAAGAGTGATATTTTTCCAAGAACATTCTAGATCCATCTTGTGTATTGTGGAGAGTGTAAGAAATGGTAGATAGATGTAGAAGGTTCTAGAGATTCAATCTTGACCCTTGATGTAAATTTAATCTCCACCATTCATTTGAGTTGGAGGATAGTATAAATAGGGGTGTTGTCTCCACATTTTGTATCAAGCATAATTTAGTGAGTTCTAATAAAATAGTTCCTTTCACCAAATAGTTCTCCACTCTTTTTTCATATATTTTGGTCCCTCCCCTAAATATATAAACAACCTCTTCCAACAGATTAGCTGTTGGTCGTGCCTGGTGGGTGAGAAAACACAGGAAGAATTTTAGTTTAGGAGGGAGCCCACTCATCCATAACGATAGCCACGACAGGGCCGATGTGTTTTGTTGAACGATTTCCATGGTTAGCCAGCGACAGGTGTCTTTCATGGAGAAAGAGCCCGTTTTGCTAGGCCACCAATACGGCTTGTCATGTCCATTGTTTGGTGAGATATAGATGGCTTGAATATAGAGCAAGAACTCTTGAGGCAGATATTGTGCCAACATGGGCAGATTCCATCGATGATTTTGAATAAAGTTCGATAATGGGGAAGTAAAAACTGTAGAGGATATTGAAGGAAACCGTTGGCCCAGAGTATCGTGCAGCACCCAGATGTGTTGTCCAAAGGAGATCTTTCCAGGACATATTCGCCATTTAATTCCCTGTTGAAACACGGGAAATAGTTTTGAAATTCTGGTCCAGAGTTGGGATAGTTGGCTAGCTATGTTTATCTCCACCAACGTGGAGTGTAGATCGTATTTATGTTTGATTACACGGGCCCAGAGATTGTCGGGTTCTGTGAACAACTTCCATAGGAGTTCAATCATGAATATTATGTTGAGTATGTAAGTTCTTAAAGTCTAGTCAACCGTATTTTTTGGGAAGGTTGATGATAGACCATGGTATTGTTGGGTTTTTTTGAAGTCGTGGTGGCATTACAGAAGAATGCTTTAATTTTTTTGTAAGAGCATTGAGAATGTACGTCAGTAGTGGATAAAACGACATACTATACGTAGGTAAGGGCATGAAAACTACATTAATGAGAGTCGCTCTCCCCGCATAGGAGAGAAAGTGACTATACCAGGTCTGCAGTCTAGTATTAAGTCAGTTATAAGGTCCAAAAAAATGATTATGTGTTACATGACTAGTTATCAATGGCAGGACAAGGTATTTTTCCTATCTTAGGTTGCGTCGAAACCCTTACATGGTTCGAGTTGGCCGCATGACTACATACGGAGTCGAGGGGCAAAATATTATCATAGATTTATCCCTATTAAAAGCTTTACTTGACGAGGTGGAGAATTCCTCAATGATCGTCCTGAAGTGACTAATTGTTTGCAGGCTTGGTTGGAGGAAAAAGAAGCAGTCATCGACAAAAGAAAGCCCCGGGATCTTGGGGCCCTTTTGAGTAGACCGAAGAGCGGTCATAGTTTTCAGATGACATTTTGCTGCTATTTTTCGAACGAGAACATCCAGTCCAAGTATAAATATGATCGGAGACAACGGGACTCCTTGATGAAGGCCTCTAAAGGGCCTAAAATTGGCCCCAAGGTGCCCATTAATCAGAGTTTGAAAAGTCGTGGTAGAGTTACATACAGAGAGGTACTGTATCCATTGCTCTTGGAACCCCTGTGGCGCGAGCACCGACTGAATGTACGTCCATTCCATTTGGTCACATGCTTTGGATAAATCAAATTTTACGGCACAGGTTCCTTTTTTTATTTGGATTTCTGCATAGTGTGTAAAATATCATGTGCAATGAGGATATTTTCCATGATGTGCCGCTGAGTGACAAAGGTAGCCCAGTAAGGGGATACTAGATCATGGAGAAGCAGCCTCTGTCAATCCACTAAGATGGATGATATATGTAATACAATGTCCAAATAACCCAATTAAATTATGTATAAACTATTTGGAAGAAGGGTTAATGATGATTATAAGAAGAATTTTGGGTCAAAATTGAATAAGTGAAAAGAATGGAAAAATTTAGAGGCCATTTCAATGACATGGTAGGGTCGTGCGAAGCAGGGATTCAAACGACATGCCACTGCTTTACAGTGGCATGTCGCGCGAAAGGTTGAGTGAAGCAAGCATCGAACGAGGTGGAAATGTCCTTCGAACGACATGGGCTTATTATTCGAATGACGTCAATCAATTTTTTTTAATCAGATTGCCCTTTTACACTGTCACATTTTTTTTACCATTAGATCGTTGAGTTGTCAAGCCCAGATTAACCAGGATTGGATAAAACGGGATTCTAGACTTTGGGGGGTTTTATAAGGGCGTGTTTGGGAATTTGTTGGGAGAAAAATGGAATAGGAGAGAGAGAGAGCGAGAGTGAGTGAGAGAGATAGAGGTGGGTGGTCTTCCACCTCATCTCACCACAAACCACCATCCCTCCACCATTCTACCACCACAAAACACCATATTCTTAGTATATTTCACCATTTCTATCATTGTTCAAGAAGAGCTACGAAATTTGAAGAAGTATTGAGGGATTTTTGGAGAAGATGAAGATGGATCTTCCATGGAGTTTGAAGTGGATCTTGCTTGAAAGCTTGAATGGAGTACAATTTGGAACTTTTTGGACGCTGCATTTGGTAACCCCTTAATCCACCTTTGGAGGTGGGGTTGCTCCTCCTACACCAACATTTCTACCACCATTGGAGCTATTAGAGGTGGAAAAATCTATCTTTAGTATTAAAACTCTATTTGCATTATTTGTAGTCCTGTAGTTAGACTGTATGAGTACTATACATAAAAATTAGATGATGAAATTATGTGAGGTTAGTAACAAGCATTTTTATGATATGAAAATGTTGGTGAAATATTAATTTGTTGAAAATAAAGAGTGAATAAATATTTCAAGGTTTTGAAATATTAAAGGTGGGTATTTATGAAAATGGCGTATTTTCTTGAAAGATTGGTATTAAATAAAATGTTTGGAAATCATGATTTACCTTGTTAGATATTGGAAATAATGTTTTAAAGTTTCTTGAAAAAATTAAGATCTTATGAAAAATGGATATTTGTGAGTTTGACTAAATTAACTATCTTTTATAACTTAAAAATTCATTTTTGCCAATGTGATAAATATCTAGAATGAAAAATATGTTTAAACCGTTCAGTAGGATTTTATGGTTTAAAATCCATCTTCTGATGCATATAAACCTATAGTATTTTAGCATTAGGTGTATAAACAAGTTTAAAGAAGAGTTAGTAGGGTTTAAACATGAAATGAGGAAAAAGTGGAAATTATATTCTTCAAGTGTGCTAAATGGAATTAAAGTTATAATGAGCATAAGGTTGTAAGACTACATGTGTTGAATAAAAGAAATGATATTTTCTCCTAAAGGTATTCTTTATGTTTAATTAGATTCAATGAATAAAGAAAGTAAAGAAATATATGATTTGGAAAATGCTTAATAAAGGTATTGAATAAGTGTTAATGGGTAAACATTGGAAAGTTAGTGTTTATAACTTAGTAATGTTGTAAGGGAATTAACACTTATGAAATTGGAGAGGAAATAATGAAATAAATATGTTCCCAAGAATTTTACTCGAAGGTTAAAAATGTGTTAAAGTATTAAAACACTTAAGGAGTTAGTACGGTTAACTTAATAGTGTTTTTGGGAAAATTAACACGTGTGGAAATGGAGTAAGAGGGTGAGTTTGGAAACAAATGGGTAAAATTGTAATTTTACTTAAAGTGGAACATTTTTATGAAATAAAAATGTTGGAAAGGGTGTTACAGAAATTGGTCCTAAATGAATATGATTTTTAGAATAAAGTCAACGCTAAAGTATAAATAATATGAAATGTTAAAATTTCAATCTGTAACACAAGTTGGGGTGCAATCCTTGATTTTGGATTCAGTCGGGTAAAAGGAATGTTGGTATAATGTGGACATTTGGCCCAGTGGTATAAGGTTGTCACTGGGACAGTCTTGGAGGTGGATTGGGTTTAGTCCCCACTTCGATCCCCGACACTGTCAAAATAATGCTTGACCAGCAAAAGTCATGAACCGCGAATGGAATTTAGTCGAGGTCCGCATAAGTTGGCTTGGACACTACATGGTATGCTACCAAAAAAAGGTTAAAGTGTAAAGGGCATGAAATGGTAAAATTTCAAAGTGTAACACAAGTTAGGTTCCAACCTCGGATTTTGGCTTCGGTCGGGTAAAAGGAATGTTAAAATAATGTGGACAATTGTAAAATTTTAAAATTCATTAAAAAGAACTTAGATGATTACGTGATAATTAAAGAGGGCTCAGAGCCTTGGGGTGAAGGACCTAAAATAACTGACCAGAGCATATTGTACGCATAGCCGGCGATGTGGAGTCCGTTGAAGTATGCGATAGAGGTTATCACGACCAGTAAGTTAGTGTCAAGTGTCACACAATCAAGTTGATAGTTATTAATTGCTTTCGTGCTTCTGCTTAGAATTGTTATAATTTACGGGTGCCCATGAAAGTCAATAGTGGTGACACCATGGTTGTTAGTGTGAGGTGCTTATGTTGAATTTTGTTGACATCGAATCATTTGAGATGTCGATAGAGTAGAATGACACCCATTAGCAAGTGGCATGAGTTGTATATAGTCCACGGTAGAGGTTGATTGTGAGGGTGTCATAACTAGACACTTATGATAAGTGATTAAAAGATATATAACCCTTAAGTACAGCACTTACGGGTAGTTAACGTAGGTGATGTAATAGGCGAATTCGACCCTTGGGGTGATATTGCAATTGATGGGAGTTCAGTGAACATAGGAAGTTGTGTAGGATAATTGTGGCAATGTCGTGATCGTTTATGTGATGTGTATTGTATGATAACCTTGATGATTAAAGTAGCCTCAGTAGTGGAAACAGTGAGTAGTGTTCTTTGCGACCTGGCTATAAAGGTTGTGTATTTCATGTATGGAGACTAGATGACTAGGTGGCATTCATAAGTATTGATCCCATGGCGAGGAAGTATGTTTTCTCCTTGGTTAAGGACTTAGGTTGGGTATACCTTGATTATAATGTGGTATTGAGGAATAGCATCCCGTGTGGTGTCTGTGGTTTAGGCCTTAGTATTTATAGGCAATACCCGGCGTCCCATGTCCTACCAAGATCTGTATAGTTGTGTTAACTTGTAGGTTAAATCAAGGTGTGATTTTTACATAGTGAGGCAATTTAGTTTTCATGGTTGAGCATTTATTGAGGTTTAGGTGGGGTGGACCATGAGGTTTATTGGTTGCGGGCGATGTCCTATACGTTGCCATAACCCGTAGTGTTGTTGGTTGTGTTTTATACGCGGCTTATGGTAAAAAACGCTTGGAAGAAAGATGAGATGGTTATCTAGGTGTAGATACTCGTTTTAGTCGCTAACACAATGGCTAGGTGTGAAGTAATCCTAGTGTTAGTAGTTCATAGGAACTTTGAGGTGACTATAGGACAAATTGTGTGTGGCGTCATTAAGGATAAATATCAAACGTTGTGATGCCTTGAGGTGTTTGATAGTTAAGGTTCACCATAGGTAGAAGCTCATAGATTAGTTTCTTTGCGAGCATCGAGTAATCGTGATGTGGGTATTGAAGGGTTTGAAGAGTGCACCTACGATGATAAAGGTATAGATGATGAAATCTTGCCGGGTCTTGAGGACAGTTACATGAAATGTGTTTAGTGTCCTTAGGGGACTAGTTAGTCCGATATGAAGGATCTTTAGCATTAGAGAAATGATTGTCTTGAGGTCAAGTGGTGGGTCCACATTTGCTAGTCGTATACCGTATGTACTTTGTGTGACATCCCAAATCGGTACAAATGGGTGCTATCATCCCTAAGGTAGGGTGATAGTCGTGTCATTATAGGAGTGATGCTCGGATATCATGGAATGAGTATTATGGGTGTGGTGATACTCGGCTTCGAGATGTACTAGGAAATGCATTCGAGATTTAGAGTGACAATGCTCTGTGGAGACTTGAAAAGCGCAACCGAAGTGGGGTAATATCGAAACATGATTATTATGTCGACGTGTCGATGGTATATAATAGGGTAACCGTAGTAATGTGAGGATTAGTTCTAGACACGTATTGCCAAGATGGTATAAGTTGGAAGATGTATCCCAGTGTGGTATTTACTACCCTTAGAATGCCAATGGCGGGGGGGGGGGGTGGTCATCACGTAAATTTTGTGTGGGTAGAAACCAAAGGTGAGTTTTATACAAACTTCGTGTGGTAAACAAACACGACAAGGTGAGTGTCTCTCTTGAACTAAGTAATGACTATGGAAGTTTGGGATTTCGATCACGATATGATAAGGAATGTGATAACCTAAGTATAGTAGGTTGGTGACATCATCAGTAGTGATTGGACAAGAATAATGTAGGCTTGAGCAAGAAGTTTTCACCAATTAGGATGGTTCATGTACGCCAAGGATGTGAAAGGTAGGTCCTTGATCCTAAGGAGGGAAATCGGGTGTTGACTTACTAAAGGTCTACTAATTCGTAAATCACTTTCGTGTTACGGGAATGAATGGTTGTGATTCGTTTTACCACAGCTAGTGACCCAAGCCGGACTATGTAAATAGGATTCGAGCTAGATGCAAACCCTAGGAGTGAGTGGCATGACTTCAAGTATACGACGTAGGTGTAATACTCCGTACTTTTATGGATATTTAAATTACATAAGTGGGTGTAATTTGTTAATTAGAGGGCATTACGGTGAATAGTAATTTTGGAATTAGCGAGTGTTAGATTATTATCGATGTGTGTTACATATACTTTTGGGACTAAGTAAATGAGTCGGGTTGATGTAAAAAATTAGACTATCTCTAATTATTCAATCACAGATAAAAATAAATAAGACAAAAGAATTTTAAAGTGGTTCAGCCTTGAAAGAATGGCCTACATCCACTGTTTTTGTTCTTGCTGACTGTTTGGAATTCTCGATAACAGGTTTTACCAAGAAAATTCGAGTCCCCTTCCAATGAGGAGGTTACAATGTATTTATAGCCTTGAGGCTATACATGTGAAAGAATAATACATAGCTGTCCAGTAGGCGTGTACATCTGTACGACAATAATTGTGCATTTAATGCGCAACTATCTTTCGATTTTCTTTGATGCGTACGCTAGAAGTATTTGAGTTGCTCGGACCGACTTAATAGCTTGACACACTTGAGCTTCTCGGGCCCCTGAGTTCCTCGAGGCCTCTTAGTTTATCGCTGAGCTTGAGTTATTCAGAGTATCATAGTTCCTCGGAGAATTCGTGCTGCTCGGAACGCCTGGGTCGGTCGGTGTTGATTAAGTTCCTCGGAGTCAGTATGTTGTTGAAAAAGTGTTTGTGGGTGCCACATATATTGACACGTGTCTCCACATGACTGATCCACGTTAGCAGACTAAATTTGGTATCAACAGAAGCCCCCAATGTTTCATAGTTTGATGCTAAAGAAAAGTATGGAACATTCTGCTGCTTAGAATTTTGGGTTTTATTGATTTTCGTTGTATATAACTCCTTTTTTGAGTGCATAGTATCAGAGTTTTAAAGTATTTTGAATTTCCATAAGCGCTTCGTTTTTCATGCCATTTTCTTCTTTTTAGCCGTCGGATACACAATCGTCCTTCCTGGTAATCATTGTTTTTCTCCACTCTCGAGGTAAAGTATTTAAGCGCTACAAAAAATCCAATCGTCTTCTACTTTTTCAAATTTGTTTCTTAAACTCTTCATTTCTTCTCTATCTTGTGTGTTCATTTCTTCCATTGATCTTTGTCAACTGATTCACTCTTTCTCTGTAAGATTTTCTTCTATCTCTCATATTTATTTTGTTCATCATGGTTTACGGTTCGTTCTGAATTTTCAATTCCTTCATGGATCATATTAGAAGAACTTTCTAAACCTTCTGATTATTTTTCTTTGTCTGAGGGACATTGGTTCCCCAATCTCTTTGTGGCCGAATGTGGCTTTTATTTTCCTCCCAATCCTTTATGTTTGGAATTCTGTCAGTATTTTGATGTTGTTCCTGCAAAAATAGCGCCAAATACTTGGAGAATAGTCAATGGAGTTCATAGGTTAAATCAACTTCATGGAACCCATTTAAGGATTCTAGAGATAATGTACTATTACAGATGGGTCGTTAGTGATAGTACTTTTTACTTAAAAACTAGGTTTTTGAATAGGGCATTAGTTGTCAACCTTCCTGATGCGAACAGGGATTATTTTGAATATGGAGTGGTAATGAAAAATTGGCAACATCCTCCATTAAATGTAGATGATGTATATCAGGGTCCTAGATGTCCTCCATATCGCAATGGGATAGGTTGTTTTTATTTTTATTTTATTTTTGAAATTATGCTTTCTCCATGTTTGACAAAATGCTTCACTAATATTTGATTTTTGATTATTTGCAGTTGATAGTAAAAGATAGTCGCCTAAAGAAACTGATGTTAATTTAAGGCATCTGAAACTTATCTGGAGTTTACACCAATCCGTTGCTGACGAACACATCAGATCAGCCTCTTACTTATTGTAGTACAAGAGCTATACTTCCTCCTTCACTGCTCGTCCAGTGGTGGTTGTTGACATCGACCAAGTACCAGCTGCTGATACTAGTGTGGAGGGTTCTTCTTTAGAGTCAAATATTCCCATTAGTAGCACAATAAAGAGAAGAAGAGCTCCCTCTTTCTTTGACAAATCTGACTCTGCCAATGTGGAGGCAAAGACAAATAAGCAGGATGTTCCAATGGAAGGAACGAGAAACATTAATGCACCTCCTCCAGTTACTGCCAAGAAAGTTGTTTAGAAGCCCCCTGTGGCTCCGAGTAAGGCTGTAGTTATTTCTCCTCCTAGTGAGGTCATTGTCATATTACCAACCAAGACTTCTTTGGTTGAAAATATTCATGCTGCTCCGAAGAAGTCAAAGAAAAGTTCCTCGGATAAACTGGCTGAACCTATCTCTTATCCCTTAACTGCTAAAAGTGGTATTCCCACTTTTGTTCCTCTGAGCTCTGCCGTGGTCTCAGTGAAGGCATGGATTATCCCAGAGATCCAAGGTATTGAAGACAATCTTCCTCGTGATAGGGTCACTTCATTAATTGCTCAACATATTGCCTCAGTAAGTATTACTAGTTTAAGTTTTCACTTTTTACTTATATATTCCTGTATTAACTCAAAATTATTTCTCTCTTAAGTTGGTAACATGTTTTAACAACATTCTGAAGAAGGATGAAGCTATTAAAGCTTCGAGCTCCTCGGGAGGTGTGGAGGAAGCTTTTATTGGTCTAACTCAGTCCTTAAAGGACTTTTGTCAAAAATATGAAGAGGATAAAATGGCTTGGGAGAAGCAACTCAAGTCCATCGAAAAAGAGAGAGATAGGGCTGCGGAGGCCTCCAAAGGATTGGAGAAAAATTTGAAAGATTTCGAGCAGAGTAATAAGATCTTTGAGCAGAGCAACAAGGAGCTGGAAGCTAAGATGAAAAGGTCTGCAGAGGAAATTGTTAGACTTCAGGATGTTGAACGTCAGAAGGTAGAGGTGGAAAAGAAATTGAAAACTGTCGAGGAGCTCCTTAGGGAAAGGACCTCCTCGGAGAAAGAAAAGATGAAGAAGGATGTTAAAAAATCGTTTAGTGCTGGATGGGATAAGGGATAGAACAAGGGTTTGGCTGCCATGACTTCTCAGATGGAGTATGCCAGCCTCAAGTACTTTAGGGACAGATGGGTCGCTTCTCTAAAAGAGATGAAAATTGCTGAGAACGCAGAATTATTCTAGAAACACATTCATAGCCCTCCTCCATCTCCTAGGGAAGAAGAAGAGGACGGGGCTGCCTCATAGGAATCTTCCATGATGATTGGGGATCAAGTTCCTCCTGTTCTGGTTATTCAAACATTCTACGAGCAACTTCATCCCACCAGCACCTCAGCCGAGCAACTTCCATTATCTTCCGAGCAACCATCCTCCTCATCCCAGCTTCCCGAGGAAGTTGTAAAACACAAGGAGAAGGTGTAAAGCTTCTTGGGTTTTAATTTTGTTTTTTCTTTTGAATGTAACCCTGAACCTTGTATTTACTTTTTGATGAATAAAAATTCGAGATTTTTTATTGTTCATGTGGACTTTCTTCTTCCTGCTCTGTCTTTATCATTATTGATCCTTGTTTATCTCTTCTCTTTACTAGTTTATGGCCAGGATGGAACTATTATCAGCTCATGGCACATAACTGATGAAGAAATGTAATGATTACTTCACAGCTGGTCATACAGACATAAATGAGGCTCAAATCATTGACATCCTTAGCCGAGATGCTTCGAAATGAGCAGTCGAATCCTACCAATATTTGAAGTGATTGCTCGATCGAGTTGTGGCCAATAATGTGGCATATTACGAGATGATTGAAGATCTCCAGGGTAACATCGAGGAACTCCAGTAACAATATAAGGAATCTTCTGCCCTTTTGCATCAGGGGTATGAGAAAAAATACCAGCAACTAAATGCTAACAAGGGATATGATAAATTCATCGCTGCTTACGATAAGAAAGAGAGAATTCTAAAGGTTAAGGTTGAGGAGCATAGGCAAATCGCTAAATTGTTGGAGCAGGAAAATAATGTTTTGCGAGAAGAGATATCCCAACTAAAATCTGCAGCATCTTCCTCGGGAGCCTTGGTCCCTGTCAATGATGAAGGTTTCTCTTTCTTAGAAGTACAAAATGCCAACTTAAGAGATGAGTTAGAAACTTTGAAGAGAATTGGACCCTCCACTTTCACTCGTGGTCGAGCAAGATCCTCTTCTCGAGGATGAGCACGAGCTGCTCGGACTTCAATTAAAGAGCAAAGAACTCAACCAGCCTTGGAGAATCAGACATTCCAGTTGATGGCGAAGAATCAAGCATTAGCAGAGATGTCCAAGAAGATTCTGAACCTCGACGAGAAACTTTCTACTCAAAGCTCTGCCTTGGAAAATAAAACAAATCTGGTGAAGAATCTTCACGACCAGCTAGAGAGGTTAACTAACCAGTTCCATAAAAAGCCCAGAGAGTTTTGGATGGCTGGTAATAATGAATCCCTCTACCACCTCGATGACCGGATCCAGCAATCGAATAACGAGGGGTACAAGCAAGGATGGCTGAATGCACTGGGTGTGCTACAACTGGAGCGGGGTCACTACTTATGGGATTATTATGATCCTGGGTTACTTGATTTGCCAGTGCCTCCTTTTAATCTTGACATGAGTTGGATTCCTGCTCGGGCAATTCCTTAGTGCCTGATCTCAAAGTACCTCGACGATTACAGTCTCCATTCTAATTTTGACATATTTCATCCAGAGCATTTACTTGATACGCCATCAGTGATGAATGTTCGAATGCTTCGAGATATAAATTTTATAAACTCTCCTTATGCCTTAGACGATCCTCCTACTGGAGTAGAACCTATTTCAAAGGCAGAAGAGAAAAAACCAATAGAGTAGGGTCTTTGATGTAATGATTTCTCATGTAATATGTATTTTATTCTCTATGTAATTTTTTCTGATTTTAATGAAGAAATTTTTAGTTTTATCTGCAATCTTGATTGTCATTGTCTTGGAAATATTTTATAAAACAACTCTTTTATTCACTGACGAATGTGTATGTATATTTGTAAAAAGACAAAAAATGTCCTGTGTTATCTTAAATTGTCGACCAACAGGAGTTGGTGAAAATTCATTGTTGATCAACCGGAGTCGGTGATAATTATTTGATGACCAACCGGAGTTGGCGATATTTTTCTCCCCAACCAACAAAGAGTTGGTAGTATTTTGATAGTCCATTCTGTTTTAATTATAGTGACTTATCACTCTTTGATTTCAAGAAATGAAACGACTTACATCCCATGATCCTGCTTAGTTTATTCAACCGAAGTTGATTGTAAATTGATTTGCCGACCAACCGGAGTTGGTGGAGATTGATTCCCGACTAACCGAAGTTGGAAGAGACTTATTCCTGACCAACTGTAGTTGGGAGAGATTTATTCCCGACCAACCGGAGTTGGATTTTATCTACCAACCGTAGTTGGATTTTATCTACCAACTGGAGTTGATTTTATTGTCGACCAACCGGAGTTGGATTTTATCGACCAACCGTAGTTGGATTTTATCTACCAACCGGAGTTAGATTTTATCGACCAACCGGAGTTGGATGTTATCTACCAACCAGAGTTGGATTTTATCGACCAACCGGAGTTGGATTTTATCTACCAACCGGAGTTGGATTTTGTTATCGACAAATTGGAGTTGGAAGAGATTTATTTCCCGACCAACCAGAGTTGGAGGAGATTGATTCTGAACTTAATGCATAGTGTGTAGCAGTAATACTCCGAAAAATTTCAAAAAAGAGAGAACTGGGTAAAACATTCAAAACTTTATTCATACTGAAAAAAACTTCATTTACATAGGAATCCCCAACTACTGATAATATTTGCATAGATGCTCTGCATTCCATGCGTTCTTAAACTCTTCTCCCTCCAAGGTTTCAATCCGGTATGTTCTTGGTCGAATAACCTCTGTTACTCTGTAGGGTCCATGCCAGTTAGCTTCTAGTTTATTATGCTTTTGAATTACTTTCTTTGGCACATAGTCTTCTTCCTTCAGATCGAATTTCTTTACCCTCTTGTTATAAAATAAGGATGTTCACTGTTGGTATGCAGTATTTCTGATTGCTACATCTTCTCTGACTTCTTCGAGCATATCTAGATCTAATCGCCTCATCAAATCACTGATAGGAGAGTTGAAATTCAGAATCCTGTGTGTGGGAAGATCCATCTCGACAGGTATAACTGCTTCGCTTCCAAATGTCAGCATGTACGGAGATTCTCCTGTTGCTGCTCGCGGTGTAGTACGATAAGCCCACAACACAGAATGTAGTTCGTTGATCCAATTTCCCTTTGCAGCATCTAGTCGTTTCTTTAAGCCGTTCAGTACCATTTTGTTCATCACCTCAATTTGTCCGTTGCTCTGGGGATGGTCTGGTGTAGAGTGGGTCTTCAATATGTTTGATTGATGAAAATATGCGACGAACTCCTCATTGTGGAACTGAGTTCCATGATCCGTGATGAATGCATGAGGAAGACCATATCAACAAATGATATTCTTCCAAATAAATTGATACACCTTGTCATACGTCATATCAATAAGAGGTTCAGCTTCTACCCATTTAGTAAAGTAGCCCACAGTGACCACGAGGTACTTAAATCTTCCTCGGGTCGTTGGAAGCGGCCCGATCAAGTCTATTACCCATATTGCGAATGGCCAAGGAGACGTGATGGGTGTTAGCAATGCTTGGGGATTTCTTCGGATAGAGGAAAAATGTAGACATTTATCACATTTCTTGGCATAAGCTACACAATCAACTTTCATCGTCGGCCAGTAATACCCTTGCGTTGTCATTCTTTACAAGAGTGTCCGACCTACTACATGGGACCCATAAGACCCTTCATGGACCTCTTTAATCAAATTTTTCACCTCAGAGGGGTGGACACATCTTTGCAAACCTGCTATAATTCCTCGTCTGTATAAAATGCCATTACTCAATACATAACGAGTAGCTTTGAACTTTAGTTTCTTGGCTGCAAGTTTATCAGTTGGTAAGGCCCCCTCCTCAATATAGGCCCTAATGGGATCCATCCAAGATGCCCCTAAATCAAGGGTAATGAAATTCATCATCATATCTTTGTCAATTCTCCGACTAGCCAAGACTTCTATTGGGATGGTTCTTCGTAGCTCGGTTGTTGATCTCTTTCAGAATGTGGTTTGTATCTACTTTCAAAGGAGTATAATTTCCAATTTTTTTCAATTGTTCCAATGCTTGCTTTGATTTTGATTGCTTGTTGCTACCATTGTTCTTCTTCTTCTTATTCTCAACCTTATCGGCCTCAACTTTGGTCTCCTTAGTGTCCATGTTCTTCTTTGCAGCCATAGCTTGCTCAGCATTCATGATTTTGGTTGCTTTTGCCATTAGTTCTAACATGGTCCTGGGCGGATCTTTGGCCAAAGTGTAGTACAATTTATTGGGCAATAGACCACTCATCAAAGTAGTAGTCGCAGTTTTCTCCTCATAGTCAATTACTTCCAGCTTCTCGTTATTGAAACGAGTAATGTAATCCCTGGTGCTTTCACCTGTCTTTTGTCTAACACTTAACAAGTGTGCTACTCGTTTAATAGGTTTTGCTCCAAAAGAAAAATTTCCAATAAAGAGCTCGGCTAGTTGAAAGAAAGTCGCAACCTTCCCCCGAGGAAGATTGTTGTACCATATTTGAGCAGATCTGGTAAGAGTTCCTGAAAATGCCCTGCATCTCATCTCATCTGGAACTGCATAAATATCATCAGCAGCTTGGTATTATTCTATATGGAGAACATGATCAATTTTTCCATCATATTTAGGTGTCACCACAGGAGCTTTAAATTTTGATGGTGTGGGAAAGTCCACAATCCCTTGTACGAATGGTGTTCCTCGGGACAAAAGTCCTTTGTAGAGGATTCTTGTTTTTGGCCATCTCCCCTAATCTATCTTCCAACCTTTGAATTGAGCCCTTCCATGCATCATTTCCTTCTTCGATCCTATTGGTTCGAGTACCTGATCGTGTTGAATTTGCCTCTTGGGATCTTTCATGATGAGAAGTTGGTCGTGATTGGGCAGAGCCTTCCTTTAAATCAGATGGTCGTTGAGAGTTCCTCGGAAGAATCCTAGGGGGACTTCTATTCCTCCTAGGACCCAAACGATCAAAAGGAGAGACTCTACTCAGGCTTTCAAGAGCATTTTTCCTTTTTGGAGATAGAGTGATGTTTTGTTGAGTGTCTGTAGCTCGTACCGAGGAAGTCCGTCCAGGCTAATAAGAAGGATCGTTAGATCTCTCAGTGCGATATGAATCTGTGCGTCTGGATCCATATTCCTCTGAGAATAACGTTCGCCTAGAAGGTAACCGGGTATTTATATGAATGCTTCGCTGTCCTGACTGGGCCGACACTCCACTTTGGATTGTTTGCATGAGTTGTCGCATGGTCTCTTGCATGGCCGTTTGGCCCTGAGCCAAATTAGCCATTATTCCAGCCAGATCTTGGACATTTGGAGGAGTAGATGGATTTGAAGGAATCCCAGCGTTTCGATTACTGGATTCTGGATGATCAGCCATTGATGATAAATGGTTTTGGTGAAAAACGATAATTACAGTCGTTTCCATAGATGACGCCAATCTGTTGATGTAAAAAATTAGACTATCTCTAATTATTCAATCACAGATAAAATAAATAAGACAAAAGAATTTTAAAGTGGTTCAGCCTTGAAAGAATGGCCTACATCCACTGTTTTTGTTATTATTGACTGCTTGGAATTCTCGATAACAGGTTTTACCAAGAAAATCCAAGTCCCCTTCCAATGAGTAGGTTACAATGTATTTATAGCCTTGAGGCTATACATGTGAAAGAATAATACATAGCTGTCCAGTAGGCGTGTACATCTGTATGGCAATAATTATGCATTCAATGCGCAGTTATCTTTCGATTTTCTCTGATGCGTACGCCAGAAGTATTTGAGTTGCTCGGACCAACTTAGTAGCTCGACACGCTTAAGCTTCTCGGGCCCTTGAGTTCCTCGAGGCCTCTTAGTTGCTCGGTGATCTTGAGTTATTCGGAGTATCATAGTTCCTCGAAGAATTCGTGCTGCTCGAAATGCCTGGGTCGGTCGGTGTTCATTAAGTTCCTCGGAGTCAGTATGTTGTTGAAAAAGTGTTTGTGGGTGCCATGTAGATTGACACGTGTCTCCACATGATTGATCCACATCAGCAGACTAAATTTGGTATCAATAGTCGGAATATTTTATGTCATGTCGCAGTAGGGTAAAGCGATGAGAAATATTTCACGTTGGAGAAAATGCATGTTGAGAAGTGTTGGGTCCGATTAGTGAATTTTAGTTAAGTGACTCGGATGGTGATTTTGTGTGCACTGTTGGTTTCAAAATGGTCAAGTTAGTCAGAATAGAGTACCCGGGGGGTAGCGTTTGGGTTCCGAGGACTTTTGGACCAGTAGAGACTCACAATTGAGCAAACGAGTCATTTTTTGGTTTAATAAGGAGATAAACTGCTTTTCCCTCTTATAAGGCACAAGAGAGAGAAAGTGAAGAAAGAAAAGAGAGAAAAGAATAAGGAAAGAAAGAAAGAAGGAAAAGGGAAAAGAGAAAGGTGGTTCCGGACCAAACACTACGGGATTCGACTCGAGGTCGTCGGATTTTATCCACGAGGCAAGTGTTTACTTGCTTTGTTCAATTGAGTGTGTGTATCTCATATTATAGTTGGTTACTATATGATTTTTAGGTTGAAACATTTGAAACAAATTTGGGAAATTTGATTTTGAGTTTACAAATTGATGATGCAATACCTATGGAATTAAAATAAGTTACGTGTATACTTATTAAATTATTACGAATCGGTATATTCGGGTTTATATAAACTTTAAAAGTGATTAAGGTGTGAGTTAAATCTTAAGTAAGAGAATACTTATAGGTTTAGTGTTTTAAGTGTGTGAATACTTACATACTATTACTAATGGGAACATTTCAATGATTATATCAATTAAAGTTTATGTGACAGCTTATGGTATAACCTATATGATATCACGTTGGGTAAGTGATAGTTATGAGAATTCAGAGGATAGCTGAAAGAGATTAGTTAGGCAGGGTATCTTAACTAGGTTGTTTAAAATGTATATGATAGGCGTGAGCTATTTAGAGGAGGGGTGAGGTGTATCTCATGGGAGTGCAGTACCAGTTTAAATATGAGAGATTTCATATTTTTAAAATATAGAGTTTGATGCACTTGCTAAATATTTTCAAAACTCGGAATTTGACCCGTTTCTCTATTTTCCCCCTTTCTTGCTATATATGTATATATTTTCGGTGTCCAGTCATAGGGACGCTGATTAGGCATAAATTCTTCACATTTATCCCCTTAATTTAGGTATTTTTATGATCGCGTGCATTGCAAATAGCTTGAATTTGTCTTATATTTATGCTACTAACCTTTTTTGGCAAGTATTTTGTATTTTGTGTATCTTTATGTATTTTACAGGTATTTCATGCAAATTAGTGCAAAAGAGAACGCAAAACAGTGAAAGAAAATAATAAATACGGAGTTCAAGGGCTTTTTTGTAATTTTACATATATATTCCGGTGGTGGAGAAACTAGAAAGTTGAAGAGATCTAAATTACAAGAACATTGGAAAAACGATACCACACTCCGAGCTACGGTAAAGAAGTTATGCCCATTTAAAGTTGGAGACAGAAAGTCAAAGTTGAAATTAATTCTAGAAGCTGAAGAGTTTCAACTCTTGAAATTTCTTGTATAATTCCTTTTTATTAGTTGTAAAACGTGGAGATGCATTGGAAAATTAATATTTGGGTATATAAACAGCCAAGCCCTAGAGTAATAAAAGGGAGGAGGAGGGAGAGTTCCTTTTTGGCATATAATTTCATATTTTTCTTTCCTTAGGATTTAGAAACCCTAGTTTGTAAGTTGAACAAGAGTTATTCAAGATTCAAGTTTCAATTTCAGATCTCCTTCTTCCATTCAAGTATTGCTAAGTTTTACTTTCAATTTATTTCATATTGTAAGTTTAAATTACTCTTGTAGTTTAATTTTGTTTCTCAATTCAAGTTCCTTTTCAATGCATAATAGACCTATGACTTCCTGCACATCTAGAGTTTTGTTTTCATTTAATAAAATCATGCCTAGCTAAGTTTTTAAGGGTTGGGATGCATGAACCCATCCCAATGTAAATGAATTATGTAGAAAATAGAATTTAAATTAGAAATTTGAAGAAGTCGTGCGAGACAAATTTACAACCATTGTAGATCTTTTAATCTTTCTTGCCCTAGGTACTTGGGATGTTTAAGAATATGATGTGAGTATAGCACCTCTTTATATTTACCTTTGATTTCGTATGGTGCGGGATTGAACCTCATATACGTAATGCTTAGGATCTATAAAGACTGGATTCATTCAAATTTATAATTTGCAATTCTAGTATTCTACAAGGTAAATTACTAGGGTTAGGGGATTGTATTCCAACCTACTTTCTCATTCATCTTAATTAGTTTGCTCATGCATGCATAGTTAACTTTTTTATTTTTTCCCTTTTCAACCATCATCATCATCTTTTTCACTCTTATTTTAGAAGTAATCAATCAATTAAATTCTATCAAACATTCCATGTGGATTCGGTACTCAGACTCACCACTATACTCCTTAAGAGTGTAGTTACAAGTTTAGGTTTTTTGTATTGAGGTTGGAAGCCAATAACAATGACTAGCGTATTACACGGACGCTCGGTTTTCCCCTCGATCAGACGCCTGGATGATGATTCTTTCGAGTCAGACGTTGCTGCAGTAGCTGTGGATGCATGTAGGATTATTTTGGACGCCTTTATCATTGTGATCTGTAGTAACATTCGAGCTGATGGCCCAAATGTATTCATTTATTCTTTTACCACATTTTAGTTTGCGACACTTTGATTTGGTTGCATTTTATGTTGTATCGAGAGTTCAGTTATCTTATTTCATTTCATTTCTGTGTATATAAACTGTTGTGACTGTTTTCCTTAAAAAGATTAGTAAATTAAAATTTTGATGCCATGCCTAATAGGTTGTTAGTAATATATTGGGTTTAGACAGTGATTCTGTAAATGAATCATATGATATTCCTGTTTTAATTGGGTATAGGATTGGTCACCCAGTATTTTATTAGGTAGGGTGTCAGAGTAGGTTCAGTTTCGTAAGTCAAAGTCGGATGCTTATGGGCGGGATTTCTAGGGACGGTTGCTTGTTCCTTATGACTCTCGTGTGTCCCTTTCGATATTTATCATAGGGGTACTGGTACCCACACCTATGTGGTGACTCAGATTGTGCCATGTCATGGTACGACGTGGCTGGGCATGGGAAAGCACGGTGGGTCGGGTATGGTAAAAGTAGCTCGATAACTAGGCCCGCAAATATGAGTTATTATTTCTATGGCATAATGTTCTGGGTACAAGTGGATACACTTTCGGCCACACAATTTTCTTATAGTATTGATCTTTCTTAGGACCACTGGACTCTCGACTGGCCAACACGACAGTCAGTGGCTCGGGTTAGAAGGACAGGGGTGGTGACTTGAGGATGCAATATAGTGTTGGAAATCGAGGAAAACTTAGCATACGATGTTTCTTTGGCATGTTGAGTGGATTAGAGTGGTAATCTAGGGAGTACTCAAGGATGAGGCACTTAAGGTAATACTAGGTTCATCAGAGTAATGCAACAGAAGGTGTAAGCTGGGCGCATGGTGATGACTTGATGAGAATATTACTCCTTAGAGTGAGAGAATATCAATATATGGTTATCGGCAAGCTCATACGAGTTGTGTAGTCAGGATATCCTGAAAATTTATGGAACACAGGATATACGGTCCTAAGCTAAAATTGACTTGATTAGGTACTAGCATAGGTTGTGCTAGAAGTGGTTTGGACTTGATTATAACTAAAATGGAGACTTGAAATCAATTGTGTAATGTCATGGCTAAGAGTATAGTGAGCATCGAGCATGTTGATTGTTTGGTGTCATTAGTGTTGCGAACTTCGATGATTTTGCCTTGGATGATTTTTTGGCTTAGAATAGAAGTTAGTGAATCCCATGAGCATAAGGATTAAAGGATCAAGAATTTCAGGGACAAAATTCCCCAAAGAGAGAAGTTTGTAATACACTATCCCAATAACCCAACTAAATTATGTATAAACTATTTTGAAGAAGGGTTAATGGTGATTATAGGAAGAAGTGGGGGTCAGAAATTGAATAATTAAAAAGAATGGAAATATTTAGAGGTCGTTCGAACGATATGGCAGTGTTGCGTGAAGAAGGGCTTCAAACGACCTGCCACTTCTTTAGAGTGGAATGTCGCGCGAAACAAGTATCGAACGAGGTGGAGAAGTTGTTCGAAGAATATGGTCTTATTGTTCGAATGTCATTGATCAAATTTTTTTAATCAGATTGCCCTTGTACGTTGTCACATTTTTTACGATTAAATCGTTGAGCTACCAAGGCCATATTAACCCAAATTGGTTAAACAGGGAACTTAGACTTTGTTTTATAAGGGTGTGTTTGGGCATTTTTTGGGAGAAAAATGGAAGAAGAAGAAGAAGAAGAAGAAGAAGAAGAGAGAGAGAGAGAGAGAGAGAGAGAGAGAGAGAGGTGGGTGGTCTTCCACCTCCTCCCACCATAAACCACCACCCCTCCACCGTTATTCCACCATTAAACACCATCTTTTTAGCATATTTCAATGTGTTTGAATTATTTGCACCAATTTATCCATTGTTGAATAAGAGCTACAAAATTTGGAGAAGTGTTGGGGTTTTTGGAAAGATGAAGATGGACCTTTCATGGAGTTTAAAATGGGTCTTTCTTGGAAGCTTGGATGGAGAACACTTTGTAGCTTTTTGGAGGATGCATTCGGTAACCCCATGAGGCCAGCTTTGCAGGTGGGGGTTGCTCCTCCTACACTAACATTTCTACCACCATTCGTTCCATTAGAGGTGAAAAAATCTATCTTTAGTATTAAGACTATGTTTGCATTATTAGTTGTCTTGTAGTTAGATTACATGAGTAGTATGCATAAATAGTAGATGATGAAATTATGTGTGGTAAATAACAAACATTTTTATGACATAAAAATGTTTATAAAATGTTATTTTGTTGAAAATAAATAGTGAATAAATATTTCAAGTTTTTGTAATATTAAAGGTTGATATTTTATGAAAATGGTGTATTTTCTAGAAAGATTGGTATTAAACATTTTACGAAATAATGTTTGGAAAACATCATTTTCCTTGTTAAATATTGGAAACAATGTTTTAAATTTTCTTGCAAAAATCAAGATAATATGAAAAATGGGCATTTGTGAATTTAAAGAAATTAAATATTTTTTATGCATTAAAAATGCATTTTTGCAAGTATGATAAATTTCTAGAATGAAAAATGTATTCAAACTAATTAGTAGGACTTTAAGATCTAAAATCCATCTTCTCATGCATATAAACTTGTAGTATTTTGCCACTAGGAGTATAAACAAGTTTAAAGAGTAGCTAGTTGGGTTTAAACATGGAATGAGAAAAAAGTGGAAATTTTATTCTTTAAGTGTGTGAAATGGGATTAAAGGTATGATGAGCATAAGGTTGTAAGACTACATGCGTTGAATAAAAGAAATGATATTTTGTCCTAAATGTAGTCTTTAACTGTAATTAGATTCCCTGAATAAAAAAAGTACATAAATATGTGATTTGGAAAGTGGTTAATAAAGGTATCGCACTACACCAAATCTGCCCATTTATCAAGGTCATTGACCCTGACAAATCACCCTTGTCAAGGTCAATGACCGTGACATTTCGAGGCGACTCGCGTTTTGTGTCACGGTCGTGTCACGGTCATTGACCTTGACACAAAACTCCCGTTTTGTGTCACGGTCGTGTCACGGTCATTGACCTTGACACGTTTGTCACGGTTTAAAACCGTGACTAAGCCGCGATCCTTTTTAAAAAAATTGTCACGGTCATTGCCCGTGACAAGCCCGTGACAAATGTTGTCAAGGACTTGTCACGGTCAATGACCGTGACAATTCTGGGCAGAATTTAAAAAAAATCTGCTAGGCAGTATGGCCACCGCTACTGCCCAGCAGTATATTTGTACCTGTTATAACAACGTTGTACCTGTTCCAAACATCATATATCCAACACAAACTAAAGATAATGCAAATATATATTCATGACAGTATAATCCAAATTTTCAAAGTAAAAATAATATACATGACGATATAATCCAAATATAATTAAAATGGACAAACTTGAAAATAATGTTACTACATGTCTTGTATAAAACTGAGGAGGTGAGTAGGCCACACGACATACGAATTGACGCACCCACTAATATATGTCGTGCCGCATTAGTAATTATTATTTAATATTTATTTTGAGCAATTATCTTATAGTAGGATTATTATCCTAGAAACAATTCTATCAATTCAAATAAATAAATATCAATTCAAATACATGTCTTGGATATCAATTCCCACTAGGGGTGGCAATTCGTGTGCGTCGTGTCGTGTTCGGGTCGTGTCATGTCGGGTTCGTGTTAAGTATTAGTCAACCCTAACCCGACCCATTTAACTAATCGTGTCAGATGAGCAAACACTGCACTCATAGGCCTACAATAACTTAATTTAATTAATTTCAAATTCTTGCAACACATAAATAATTTATCATCCGAGTTCGTGTCGAGTTCGTGTCGGGTATCGTGTCATGTCAAAAATTGCCACCCCACCCCACCCCTGCCCCCCTCCACCACCACACACCACACACACACACACACACACCCCACCCCTAACCACCCCCTGCCCCACCCCTCCACCACCCCCTCCCCCACCACACACCACCACACACACAGACACACACACACCCCAACCCCACCCCACCCCCTCCCCCACCACACACCACCACACACACACACACACCCCACCCCTAACCACCCCCTGCCCCACCCCTCCACCACCCCTCCCCCACCACACACCACCACACACACACACACACACACACCCCAACCCCACCCCACCCCCTCCCCCACCACACACCACCACACACACACTCACACTCACACACACACCCCAACCCCACCCCACCCCCTCCCCCACCACACACCACCACACACACACACACACCCCACCCCTAACCACCCCCTGCCCCACCCCTCCACCACCCCCTCCCCCACCACACACCACCACACACACACACACACACACACCCCAACCCCACCCCACCCCCTCCCCCACCACACACCACCACACACACACACACACACACACACCCCACCCCACCCTCCACCACCCCCTCCCCCACCCTGCCCCACCCCCTGCCCCCCTCCACCGTCCCCACCCCCTCCCCCACCCTGCCCCACCCCGCCCCACCCCCCACCCCCTGCCCCCCTCCACGCACACACATACACACATATATATATATACACATACACACAAATATACACACAAATATATATATAAATGAAAGAGAGAGAGAGAGAGAGAGAAAATGGACCTGAAAGTAGAGAGAGAGAGAGAGAACAGCGTCGAGAGAGAGAGAGAGAGAAATGGAGGGAACGGCGCGAGAGGGAAAAAAGAAGGGGGATAGGGTTTTTGCTGCGAATATTGTCACGGTAATGTCAAGGTCATTGACCGTGACAAGAATTTAAATAATTGTTACGGTCAATGACCGTGACAAGACCGTGACAAATTGAATTGTCACGGGCTTGTCACGGTCATTGACCGTGACAATTCGTTGTCACGGTCGTGTCAAGGTCAATGACCGTGACATAAAACGCGTGTTTTTTTGTCACGGTCAATGACCTTGACAAGGCTGGCCGGCTGAAAGGTGACAATTTGCCCATTTTGGTGTAGTGTCGAATAAGTGTTAATGGGTACAAATTGGAAAGTTAATGTTTATAACGTAGTAATGTTGTAAGGGACTTAACACTTATGAAATTGGAAGGAAATAATGAAATAAAAATGTTCCCAAGAATGTTACTCCAAGGTTGAAAAGGTATTAAAGTATTAAACCCCTTAAGGAGTTTGTACAGTGAACTTAATAGTCTTTTGGGACAAATAACACATGTGGAAATGGTGTAAGAGGGTGAGTTTGGAAACAAATGGGTAAAATAATAATTTTACGTAAAGTGGAACATTTTTATGAAATGAAAATGTTGGAAAGGATGTTACACAAATTGGTCCTAAATGAATATAATTTTTAGAATAAAATCAAGGTCAAAGTGTAAAGGATATAAAATAATAAAATTTCAAAGTGTAACACAAGTTGGATTGCAATATCGGATTTTGGCTTTGGCCGTGTAAAAGGAATGTTGGAATTATTTGGACATTTGTAAAATGTTAAAATACATTAAAAGGAACTTTGATGACACCGGAATAATTAAGGAGGGCCCGGAGCCCTATAGTGAAAGAGCCAAAATAACTAGCCAAAGCATAGGTGCGCATAGCCGACTTTGTGGAGCCCATTGAAGTATGCAGTAATTGAAAGATTCCTAGAAAAAAAGGAATAAGGAACATGTCAAGAAATGGGTTGTGTGATGAAATATATTAATATAACCTAACTTGAATGAATTAATACATATTTCGGTAAAGGTTAAAATGAACAAGTAAATGTGTAATTGATGAATGTCCATAAGGTAAGGAAAAGGGCAAAGTAAGTTGGTAAATGGGTTATTAAGCAACCTAAGAGACTAAACCTAAATTTACACAAGAATGTGTTGTAAAAGGTTCTCAAAGATTAAATGAGTATTTTCTAACTCGGTGTTCGCGTGTGTTGAAAAGACGAGTTTCAATGAAAAACTAATATGTACTGGATAAATTAAAAAGGGTGATTTTGATAAAGAAATGGTTCCGGTTAAATCAAATGTAGTGGTTTCAAGTATTGAACTGTGTATGTTAAATAAAGCAAGAAATAAAAAAATGAGAAAAATGAAGTCTTTTATAACATTGAGATAAATTAATCGGATAAATAAGGTTTTCGAAAGTACAACTATTTCATGCATTAAGTATAGGTATATGTATATATATACTTGGGTGTACCCATGCAGATGGAATGGTTATAAAACGTTTCAAATATTTTGCAGTAGTGATTATGTCTAAAAAAAATAAGACACACACGATAATATGATACGAATTAACACGAATTTATAAGTTAATGTGTAGATCCTCAATAATTTCTGATCATATCAACACCAAATCAATAAAATACAATATTAATGGGTTGGATTTATATTAACCTACTTCAGTCATTAATAACAATAAGATCCATCAAACTTGTTAATAAGAAAAATTACTGTTCGTATTGTTTTTATAAATTATATTTTAATTAATAGATCAAACCTTTAAAATATTTTAGTAAAAAATAAACCTCAAAATAAATTTAGTTTATTTCCTTCAAAATAATTTGTTGGCTTCTGTCATTTTTGGCAGTTTGAGTTGAAAAATCAAACAACTTTTTTCCTTCCTCTTAATTACCTAAGGCCATGAACTCATCTTTTTGGAGGTTATCATGAATAAAAAAGTAAATATACAAAAGTTTGTACATATTAAAATTAAAAAAATTCCAAATCATTTAGAAATCGGTTTGAAAAACGAGACAAAATCATTTAGAAACTCTTTAAAATGAATTAAAAGTGTATGGGCTATAAAAATTGACCACCGCTCTCATGCCAAACCCTGCATGTTTACATAAGATAGAACATTAGAAGAAAACACCCACTCCTTAAAACAATTTAAAAATAAAATATAAAACATCAAAATTTGTCAACATATGATAAAATATATATTTCCATTAATTATTAGTTGAGTTTAACGTTTGAGTTATTTTTAATAAAATGTAGCGAATTTAAAATCAAGTAAGGTCTCGCAAATTCATAAGATAAATAAACCCAACTATTTCACATTCAAGATGTGGTGGGGCTAGCATTTTTGTTTTATTTTTGTTAGACTGCAGTTGTAGTTGGTAGACTATGAGTTGGCATTCTAAAACAACTGCCAAGCTATAATAACTGTCAACCAAATGAAGAAATTATCAACCACGCGAAGAAATATGTTACACATTCCTACCAAGCTATAATAACTATCAACCACATGAAGAAATTGAAGCACTTACAATAGTGAGATATAAATTGGTTTCTAAAACAACTGTCAACTACATATTAAAAATAAAAAATAGAATAATAAAAATACAAAACAAACAAAAAATATTTGGCCATTAGAGACAACCTTATACATGCAATAGGAACTTACGTGAGTTAAAAAAATACAAAGCCAACTCCAGCATTGCTATTTAATCGATATTTTCTCCGGCTCCGATCCGGCGAGAATTGGCAGGGGCGCAGTCAGAGGTAGACTAACAAGTCCTGGAGGTAGGTCGCGCACACCCCAAACACAAATTTAATTTACCTGAAATAGATCCAAAAAATCTAAACACCCTAATTTAATTCACCTAAATTATAAAAGTAAGGCATAACAAAAAAGAAAAACATGAAAACAGTAGTCGAAATAAAAAAGTAAAGAAAACCCATTTATGCAGGAGAGATTGGCTCAAAGTCGTACTTCTCATTCACCTTTGGCTTCGCCTTTCAAACAGATGAGTGTTGAACATTTCCTTGACCACACTAGTCTTGTCTAAAAAATTTTCTAATTGTTAATACTTGTGTAGTTATGTGATCTTTTCTAGTCTAACAAGGTTATTGTTAAACCTTTCACCGCAACTAGTGGTAAGATAAACTTTCCAGATGTAAAATTAAGATAAATTTACAGATGTAACAAGATAGGTTTTGGGCCATAAGTTGTACCTTAAAGGAAAAAAAAAGACCAGTACCTCCTGACACGATCATGTCCACCACCAACAGCAGCATAAGGTGAAAAAGGAGCTAGAGGTCCTAAGGCCATCGGTAGTGGATAGTGTAAATGTGTAGTTTTACACATTTCTGTCTCACAATGGGTAATAAAATATGTAGTTGGAGGAGAGAGAAAATGTTAAGGAAATGTAAATCTAAACAGTCTATACACAATGTGCAAGTGAGCCCTATGCATTCGGGGCGTTAAACATAAATCCGCCCAGTCTGGGCATTAAAAAGATTACCGCCCAGATTAACTTTTTTGATATATTGTCCGCCTAAATTCATTTTTGAAAATCTGGACGGTAATATGTTAGCCGCACAGATCTGGGCGGTAAAAAGGTTAACGCCCAACAGGCGCCACGTACTCTCTTTGCATTGTACCAGTGTAGAACTTCGACCAACATTCTAAACAAAACAATGTTAATTTACATCTCCACGTAATCAGTTTACACATTACCACTACAGATGACTGAAGGACAGAGGCATAGGCAAATCATGCCAACCAAGCTCAGATAAAATAGTGCTCAGAGTGGCTGCGGATATTAATAAGCATGCCGCCTATGAAGATGAAAATACCTTCACTAAACTCCTTGCTCCTAATGATATGTGTCCTTATGATCCAAATGATGATGGGGTAGTAGATTCCAGACCTGTAAGTCTCACAACTGAACTGCAGAGCAACTTAAAGGTCACTGGAGATGAAGGAGTCTCTCATATATTACTAAAAAGTAGGCAAAAAGAAGACATCCCTAGCCCCAATTTTTATTGTGTCCTAAGCTAAGAGGCTGACCAAGTCCCTATTTAAAGATCCCAATCCCTCAATCCCTTAATAATAAAGTGCCTTATCTGGAATATGAGAGGAATTGAGAATTCACCTACTATCAAAAGCGTTAAAAACTTTGTAGAATGAACAATTGGAGCTCTCGTTATTGATGCCTTATGCCTTGTGACTGACCTCTCATTGGATGCGCATCTGATGATTGTTGAACCTAAGCAGCTAGTGCCTGATTTTATAAAGGCTGGAGTTGACATAGTCAGTGTCCATTATGAGAAAGCTGCTACATCCATTTGCATCGTGCAATTAATCAAATTAAAGATCTGGGAGCCAAAGATGGTGTTGTTAAGACTCCTACATATAGTGTCGTTGAATAATAATTAATAACAAACAGTTATCAATTAATGTTTCAAAGTAGCCTAGTTAAATTGGATGGAAATATCTATTTGGATTTTGTAATAGAACATAAAAAACTCTAATTACAGTGAGCACAATAGAAACCATAATACTCTAAATGCAAAATAGAAAAACATAAATGTGTTCAATAAAGAGCACAATAGAAACATAGACAATTTTAGTATTGATAATCAACATCAATAATAAACATTCTTAGTATCATTCAAATATGTGGATGATAAAACTGCCAACACATGAAGCAATGAAACTTCACAAAGTTCCAGATTTCTTATCACTTTATAAATGCCTACACCAAAAATTAATCATGAGAGTACAATTTATAAATCACACCCAATGTAAATATGATAAATTATAATCGAAACCAATACAAAAAAAAAGTGTAGTCAGACAAAAGCTTAAGAATACCTACACATGAAGGAATGAAACTTCATAAAAATCGAGATAATTTATCCCTTTACAAATGCCTACGCCAAAAAATAATCATGAGAGTATAATTAATAAACCCATAAACTACTAAAAACTGGGATGCAAACTAAGACACTGAAATAAAAATGAAAACATAACCTCCAAACAAAAATTATGAGAAATATGGTTCCATTTGCAGACAAAAAACATAAAAAATATTCAACAACTGTATAAGTTGTGGTATATTTGTTAGATGAGAAAAAAGAAGAAAATGAAGGATAAAGTATTTAAGAAATTTGTATTTCATTCACTGAGTGAATTCTATAACAAAGAGTTATTCTATTTATATATCTCACAGGGTCTCAATTTGATTCAATTCCCTCTAGGTATTCTCACAGTATAGAAACAAAAAAGGAAAATTTGCCTATAAACAATGGAAAAGATAACTTTTCATCCTAAACAAAGAGAAAATGAAACTAATGAAACATGGGTATGCCACATACTTCCTCTATAAGGTCTAAGAGACTGAGAAAGTAGCTAACCCAGAGAAAAAAGACGAAAGCATCGTTAACAACACAGATAGCAAAACAAAAGAAGAATGATAATTCAATAGTCTTTGGGATGAATATGGAGATCTCAAAGTTGATAGCAGCACAGTGAGCACAACATAACCCACAATACACAGTAGGAGAATGCTAATTTATTTTACTCACTCAAAATTAATTTAAAAAAATGTCAATGTCAGTATTCCAAAAAAAGGAATGAGTGAAAAACTTGATCAATGTCTAACAGAAAGTAATTTTATTAAAGTGATACACTAAGGCTCGAGATCATCAATCCATAAACTTTCCATTGAGGAATGTCTGCAAAATTAATAATTTGAAGTCATTGCATTAATTAATATTAGTGTGAATATAGTTCCTTCAAATTATTGAGAAAAAATAATAAACGAAAAAGTAAAATTGTGACTTATAAAATTTTATGAAGAGCGTTATCCAATATGTTGTTGTGACTAATTATACTCAGGGAAAATTAATGTCCTTCTCTTCTGGTGATGGATTCTCCGAGAGTTCTAGCCTTTTCCCCAGAAATGTCATCCTACAAATGTCCTAAAAAACAATGATTTCTATAAAGAAACATGGTAGGTGTGGATGCACATTTAAGGTGTGCTTTAAAAAATCTTCCGTTGTGAACAATGTTTAATAAATAGAAATATAAAACAAATGTAGTTGTAGGTTAGGGAAAATGATATTGGCTTGCATACATTTTATTGAAATATAAATAATTTTATTTGGTAATGGGTAGTTTAAAATTCACAGCCATTATCAAGACAATACCTTGTATTGGAACTCCACGTGCATCTCATGCCCTGCTTGTGCTGCCGTAGTTGTAAACAGATGGTATATGAGTTGATCGAGCCATTCACCTTAAATTTGTAAGACGAATCCTTACTGAAACTCCAAAATAAATTTTTTGGGAGTGTTGTAAATTACCTAACACAATGAACATCAATCGAGGAAAAGTTTTGAGGTACCAAAATTAAAAACATGATATCTAAGAAGACACATAATAATTATTATCAATCTTCATTCCCTCTATTGTTGATGTGATTCAATACAAAAGCTTCATCACCTATAAAAAATTGATGAGAAATACATTAGCACACATCATTTGGTTGTTTAGAGCAATTGAAGTTTAGTTTATATCATGCAATATATGATAAATTAAAGTTTGTACATGAAAACTAAATAAAGAATATTGAAAAAATGAATAGAATACATAAAACATTAAAAGATGAATCAGTTGCTTTTAAGACACCTTAAAAAAATTCCATATGTGGCACAAATTTATTACAGTGAGCTTTGAGGCTAAAAAAAATCTCACACCAAAATCACCTTGAAAACCATTCGTAGATATTCAAAAAAGAAAAAATTAAAAGATAATTAAAAGTAAAAACTTTGTAACAACATTTACCTAATAACGTGGCCCTGATAACGTAAACCCCCAAAATATGAGGAATAATAAAAGCACCAAAACATGGCCCTGATAAAGTACACAAATCAAACAAATCAAATCTATAAGAATAAATGAAATAAAATACATCAATTTCTTTTGCAAAAATAAACTTGCATACCTAATTTACCTGAAATCAAAAAGACCCCCATGGATGTCTCTTCTAACTAAAGATTACCCCACCTATAAAACAAATAAAACATAAGAATAGGAAACCAAGTAAATAAGAGAATAGGAAAATTATAGTTTACAAAACGAGGTTAAATCCAAAATAACAACATTTAGAACCAAAATAGAGAAAATTGAAGATAGAAAAGTGGGTTTAACAAATAAAGTGGGTTTCACCCCCAAGGAGTAGTCTTGCTGTGCAAAACCCCATTTCGATCCCCTGTGGTTGTCTTTTGGCTCAAAATCTATAGTCAAAGGTGTCGTCGGACTACTACCGATGAATGGGAGGGTTGTTCAGGACCTTTCTTTGTTGGACTCCTATTAGCCCTCGGATTTTCATTGGTTGGGGCTTCAAAGGACATAGCTGCTTCAGGTGGTTAGGCTTCGCAGAGGATAGGGTTTGGGAAGGTTCTTGCAAAATTATTGAGCGGGGATAAAGGATGTGAAATGAGGAGAGGATGACAGAGGGATAAATATAACAGCTGTTGTGTTTTCTTGAGCCTTGTGCTTTTTCAAGTGGTGAGAATATGCATAGTCATTTTTATTAATTGTTCACGCAAGCCATCTAGGATCCTTCTTAACCGTTAGATTTCTTCCCTGCACACCACCATGAACCCTTATATACATTAAATCTCAGCTACCAGTTGATAAATACCAATTCACTAACTTTTGATCTCAGCCATCAGTTGGGAAAGACCAAAAGTCCCTCCTACTTTATTATATATATACAAGGTAGTTGCATGTTCACATAGGCATAATGTGTTAGAGTCTTCTTTTTGACGTTTGATTTTATACTGCATTTCTATATTTCTCACTGAGCATTGGCTCACACCCTCGCTTTGTTACAACAACTTGGGTGTGGTTTCGTATTTTGAGAGCGTTATACAGGTAAATACTTTCTTTATTTTACGTTAACAACTCTGTATGCTTGGACTTCAGGGTTCTCCTCAAGGGTCCTTCACGTAGTTTATTTTGAAACTAGAATCACATGCCTAACAAGTGAAATGTAAATTAATATAAAACTGGACTAGAAAGATTATATAAGTTGTTTCATTGAACTTCACATATAATGCTCAGGTCGGATCAAGTTGACTAGGGGTAACCCATAAATTCGGGTCAGGGTATTACCATATAAGCATATAAATTACGTTGCATAGACTTATTGGATGGAAAGGAGAGACTTGTGTTGGATTTTGCATTTAGGTATGAAAATCAACAAGGTATGGTTGATGGCATGAGGCATCTGACTAGAAAAAAAGAATCCTGTATCAGTTCACACACCGTTTTGTCCAATCCCATGCCAATGGGTTAAGTAAAATTCTACCGTGAGCCCATCCCAGTTCGGGATTTTATTTTTTCCCATTCTCTTGAGGATGGATGAGATTTCATTCACTATGACAGGATCTTACAACTTTGCTTTTTCAGAGTCTGTTATTCGAACAAATGGAGAGTGACCTATCACCGGAGGCATTTTTTTTAAAACGATAGGACCACTAATTTTTAAATTTTACAAAAAGTAATTTCCTTTTAGATGCGGAATAAAGTTTGGTCAACTAAAAAATTACATCAACCAAATTTTCATTTCATTCTAATTAAAATTATACTAAACTCAAAGTGAAATTAAATTAAACAAGAAATACATTTCACTTAAACATATTAACTCAACCCAAGTCCTACAAATTTGCCTAACAATTAATTAATTCTTTTTTGCAAATTAGGCCAAACCAAATTTTATCCAATAAAATTAATGACTTGAATTAATTAATTAAACATTGCTCAAATTAATTTAACACCATCTTAAGCATGAGTAGTGATTTAAACCATATTTCATCTTTTAGCCCTAAGCATGCATCTAGGTGATATAGCAAGATAAAATAAATCATAAACCACTACGCCGTGATGTACGAGGAAAAAACCACAATGGGAAAAAAAACCTCGGACGACCCTAGACTTAAATCCACTAAGTACGATTTTACAAGTACAAGATAAAAAGACTTACAAACACCCGACTTGACTCCGTCCAAGCCTCGACGCTCCTTCTTGTACACACTTCTTCATAGCGTATAACCACGAAGGTCCACCGCAGTCTCGGAATCCACCAATCGAACTTTTTCGATCACCGCCACCCGAACAAGGAGCCTTTCTCCAAGTGGGTATGTCACAATAAACAGTCTTCTTCTTGTGGGTGTAGAAGCAAACCCAAACTTCTCTTCTTTTAGGTGTAGAGAAAAATCCGCTGCCCAACATTCAAAGCAAGGATAAATATATTGAAACTTGGAATAAACTAATATGGGTGTAAACCAAAAGTGTTTAAGGTTGATTTTCTTGGAAAACAAAAACACTCAAAACATGAACCTTTTCATGGAAAAATTAAACTCGCAAAACTCTATCTAGGAGATAGAATAATATAAAAAAGTTAGTTACAAAGAGTTAGTTCCCGCACATAAGTAATTCTGGAAAAATTAGAGGGAACAAAAGAGTGGAGTAGTGGAGAAAGCTGCCAAAAAACTGCCCAAAAAATTTCCCGTCAGAAATCTCGTTTGAACGAGATTTTTAATTGAACGAAGTCTCGTTCGAACGACCCTTCTAACGAAGTTCCATAGGCCAATGGGAAAAATTCGTTGGCAAACTCATTCGAACGACATTCTCATTCGAACGACAATATCGAACGAAGTCTCAGAATGGTCAAAATTCAATTTTAAGCCAAGAACTCTATTTTAAAGTTCTAAAGAAATCTTCTGAAAATAAACTTCAGTTTAAAATAAAATTACACCCTTTATAAAATTATTCCAAGTCTTCCTACATATATAAAAATGCATTTATACCTCAGGAGTAATGGAGCAATGTTGTTGACGTAGAAACGAGGCACATTAAACCCGACATATGATGAAGCTTTATGCTCTTGGACACTACGTCTTCAGCTACACGACATAGGCTTGGATGGATACACTTGAACACTATCCTATGACTCAAATGTTTTTATTCGGAATTGAGCCAACACTACATTAAGACTCAATCGGAGACTTGTGTCCATACAAATCTCCCCCTTTCGCTATTCCGGGATAAAAACCAAACAAAAATCCTAAAGGGTCGTCAAGCTCTACTAGACTTAAAAAAATATCCCACCCAAAATAAAAATTACATAGCTTGACTCAAACACCCAAGGATCTCTTTGCTGATGAAAGTTGCCATTTGAAGAATTCCTGCACACTTAAGCAAACTATCAAATGCATAGGGAATATCAAGAATATTAAATGCATGTAAAATAAATAATCCCCCTAAATTAATTCTCCCCTTTATCAAATGAATGACCTACTTAGAAAGATGTCTCTCCCTAAGATAAATCTCCCAAACTAAGATACGATTACAATAGGATTAGATACCTAGATACCATTTACCCCTATCATTATCCCCCTTTTTGTTCAGGAATCGACAAAGGATAAAAACTAATTTAAACATGAAGCTTAGAGTGATAAGAACATGGAAGCGTATGGGCAATAAAATCGAAACTAATCCATAAAAATAATAACGGATACCAACAAATATGCAAAAAAAGTGATACCAATATGATACATAAGAAACTACGCATGTGATATCAACAACAATATGCAACACGATAGATACTAATTATGAATGAGAAGCATAAATGGACTAGAAAGCAAGGCAAAGAAAATAAGCGCCATATATATGTTGACATAATGACTTTCACTAACGCACACTCACATATATACAAGTATAGACACAACACATGACACAAAATACATTAAGTTTTTCACACTCGTATGGAAAAAATGTGTCATATGGAAATGGAAGTGTAGGGGTGTGAACTAGTAACAATTAAATTTAGAACCAATCACTTAAAACATGTTCATGGGGTTCTCATTTGATTGCAAACTTTATCACATTTGAATATAACCTCATGAGACAATATAGATGGAACCCAGTGAAAAAACATACATAATGCATACAAGCCTAGAATTTTGATGATTCTACAAACCAATAGAGTCATGCCATTGAAAGTACAACTAGGATAAACGCACATTGTGCAAACCGTTGATATACCATCCAATCTCCCTCAAATTAAGCATATTATTTTAATCTCTTGAATGAATAAATCAACTAAAAAAAAGGCCTTGGAAAATATTTTCATTTAATGCCATTATTCCTTTAGACCTTTAGACCACGTATTTCTTTAAGGTCCAAGCAAATGGTGGCTTACTCACAAAGGATGGTTTTTCCTTTCGGAGCCCTTCCCCGTGCACATTTATATATATAATCGTTTATCGCTCAATTCTCGCGTGCAACATATTTTAACATGCACTAGTCCTCCTAGGTCACATAACATGTAGATGATAAGATTCGTAGGAGAATACCTCACAAAGCTCAAATATACATATGAAGTTATAATTTCAAGTGAGCTTGTGCGTGTGTGAATTGAGGCATATAAAAATAGAATCCATTATATCAACACAAAATCTAAATACTCTATGTAGGCATGGTAAAGAACATTTTAAGGATTGACAATCTAAACCAAAAGTTCTAGCCACATGGAAGAGAAAAAGAAGGGATTCAAAGACAAGTATATGCCACATAGAGTGTGTCAAACTAAAATACACACAAAACAAAAATCTTTTTGAGTTTTTGAAAAGTTTTAAACCAAATAAAAAAAAAGAAATGTACTCAAAAGATAAACAAAAATCTTTTTGTATTTTTCATTTAATGCAAACTAAAATGAAAGAACTATAATACAAAAGATAAACAACAATCATAATTCTAGCATGTGATAAAGAATTAAGTATAGATTAGAACAATGATTAAGAAGTATATAATTAACATGATAATTTAGCATGAAGTACAAAAGCTAAAGTATGCAAACAAAACTAACACATTTAACCTTTAGATTTAGCAAGGGAGGAAGCATGTGAAAGTAAATGAGAATCAAAAATCCTATTTTGTAAAGCTACCAAGTTGGATCTCCTAACCCAAACTAATGAAGAATGACGGTCATGGGTGTAGGAATCTTGGCTACCTCAGTTGCCTTACGTAGGGATTTTCTAGGACCTCGTTTAAGATCAAAGCAAAACTTCCTAAGATGACCTTTTTGACCACAATGTGAGCACCTAAAGATTCGGCAAAAAGACTTTCCTAAGGAATGATCTATAATATTGTTCCTAGAGGATTCTCCTAAAAAATTGGTTTTGTCTTTAAGAGTTGACTCTTTACAAGTATCGAAGCCTAAACCACAAGTGTCATTTTTAATTTGAATCGTTCCTAATATGTTGTCTAATTTCTCCAAACGACACTCCAAATCAAATTTGATTTTACTAGAGTCTTTTAATTTATTTTCTAAATCTAAAATGTGAGACTCTAATAAAACATTGTGCTCTTTCAACGCGAGAAGCTCCTTTTTTAAGTATTCCATTAAACCTTTAAGGCTATCTCTCTCGCCTTCTACATATTCAATCTTCTCACGAAGAGCTCTCTCACGTGTCCTAAGGTCTTCCACTAACGCACTCTCATCAATGACCTCGACACGCTCTCTTAAACTAGCTTCGAACATCAAATTTGTTCTTTTTAATTTAATAGATTCTTCATATAATTCTTGAAAGGAAATTTGAAGTTCACTCACATCAACCTCATTTTCACTTTTACTCTATCTTTCTTCTCCACTCTCACTACCATCATCCCTTTGGGATTCACAAATTATGACCTTGGAAGTGTCTTGTGTTAAAATTTCATCATTAAAGGAGTGCTCACTTTCACTCACATGACCTGTTATAAAAGCTACAAAGTTGGGATTTGTTGCTTACCCTCTCTCCTTAGTTTAGTGGGGCACTCTTTTGCCATATGGCCATACCCTTCACAACCATAACGCCTATTTGAATCATCCCTATCTAAATTTTCATTAAAATATTTAGGGATCTTCTCGGCTGTCATGCTTAAAATTTTCAAATTTCTTAAAATCATTTTTAAATTTATCTTTGTTAAATTAAAGAAATTTTCGAAACTTCCTAGAAAACATAGCCATATCTTCCGAGTCACTCTCACTTTCACTCTCTACTACTTGTTTTTCCTGCTTTTGGGCTTTCAAAGCAACGCCCTTATCTATTTTCTTTTCAGTTTTAGAGGGAAACATGTCTAGTTCATAGGTTTGTAAATCACCTACGAGATCTTCTAATTTCGTAGAGGCTAAAGTGGGTAAAGAATTTAACACGGTCACCTTAGGGATAAATTTATCGGTTAGGGACCTTAAAAGTTTTTTTACTACTCAGTTGTCGGGTATTTTCTCTCCCAAATTAAAAGATGAATTAACAGTATCGGAAAGTCTAGCATAAAATTCATCAAATGTTTCTTTTTCCATTCATTTTGATGGTTTCAAATTGAGTGGTGAGGTTTTTGAGTTTAGAAGCTTTTACGACACTAGTTCCTTCATGAGTGAGTTGTAAAATATCCCAAGCTTGTTTAGCGGTTTCACACGCCATAATGCGTCAGAATTCATCCGATGTGACCGCGCTAAACAAGGCATTTAAACCACGGGAATTAAAATTTGCAAGTTTAAATTCATTCTCACTCCATCTATAGGTGAGTTTGGGAACACATTCATTTTCAATCAAATAAGTAGGTGGGGACCACCCATTAACAACAGACAACCAAACCCTCTCATCTAGAGACCGAAATGCCGAACGCATACGTTCTTTCCAATATGCGTAATTAGAACCATAAAAAATAAGAAATTTTGAGAATTGGGAAAATTCCATTTTAGTTAAAAATATTTAAAAAGATCTTAAATACAATAATTTAGTGATCCCGCTCTGATACCAATATGAAAACGATAGGACCCCCAATTTTTAAATTTTACAAAAAGTAATTTTCTTTTAGATGCGGAATAAAGATGGCTCAACTAAACAATTGCATAAAACAAATTTTAATTTCTTTCAAATTAAAATTAAACTAAACTCAAAGTGAAATTAAATTAAATAAGAAATACATTTTCACTTAAACATATTAACTTAACCCAAGTCCTAGAAATTTGCCTAATAATTAATTAATTCATTTTTGCAAATTAGGCCAAAACGAATTTTATCTAATAAAATTAATGACTTGAACTAAATTAATTAAACATTACCCAAATTAATTTTAACACCAACTTAAGCATGAGTAGTGATTTAAACCATATTTTATCGTTTAACCCTAAGAATGCATATAGGTGATATAGCAAGATAAAATAAATCACAAACCACTACGCCGCGATGTACGAGAAAAAACCCACAACTGGAAAAAAAACTTGGACGACCCTAGCCTCAAATCCACTAAGTACGGTTTTACAAGTATAAGACAAAAAGACTTACAAACAACTGACTTGACTCCGTCCAAGCCCTAAAGCTCCTTCTTGTACACACCTCTGCCTAGCGAATAACCACAGAGGTCCACCGCAGTCTCGAAATCCACCTGTCGGACTTTTTCGGTCACCGCTACCCGAATAAGGAGCCTTTCTCCAAGTGGGTATGTCACAACAAACAATCTTCTTCTTTGAGGGATGTAGAAGAAAACCTAAACTTCTCTTCTTTGAGGTGTAGAGAAAAACCCGGTGCCAAACATTCCAAGCAAGGTTATATATATATTGAAACTTGGAATAAACTAATATGGGTGTAAACCAAAAGTGTTTAAGGATGATTTTCTTGGAAAACAAAAACACTCAAAACATGAACCTTTTCATGGAAAAATAGTACTCTCAAAACTCTCTCTAAGAGATAGAATAATATGAAAAAGTTGGTCACAAAGAGTTGGTTCCCGCACATAAGTAATTCTGGAAAAATTAGAGGGAACAAAAGAGTGGAGTAGTGGAGAAAACTGCCAAAAAACTGCCCAAAACATTTCCAGTCGAAAATCTAGTTCGAACGAGATTTCCGTTTGAATGTTCTAACGAAGTTCCAGAGGACAATGGGAAAAATTCGTTGGCAAACTCATTCGAACGACAAATTCGTTCGAACGAAAATATCGAACGAAGTCTCAGAATGGTCAAAATTCAATTTTAAAGCCAGAAACTTTATTTTAAAGTTGTAAAGAAACCTTATGAAAATAAACTTCAGTTTAAAATAAAATTACACCCTTTATAAAATTATTTTAAGTCTTCCTGTATATATAAAAATGCATTCATACCTTAGGAGCATTGGAACAATGTTGTTGACGTAGAAACGAGGCACACTAAACTTGGCATATGATGAAGCTTTATACTATTGGACGCTACGTCTTCTGCTGCACGACATAGGCTTTGATGGATACACTTGAACACTATCCTATGACTCAAATGTTTTTCTTCGAAATTGAGTCAACACTACATTAAGACTCAATTTAAGACTTTTGTCCTTACATTTTTGTTGTAAAGAGGGCCTCATAAATTTTTGAAACTAAGTACTAATGCTATTGTGAGTTTTGGTGCCACCCAGTCTCTGGGTTATACACATCCTTAATCGTATTAAAATGATGGTGATGCAAAACACGGGAATGAAATAATTTAGTATTATTATCGCCTTGTAGGGTCCACTTGAGTTTGTATTTATTTTTTTAATACACAGCCTCCTGTTGTAGATAGTAGGTTAATTCCTCCCGGATCTCGTTTTCACGGGAGAGAAGAGTTGGGTCAGTATTTTTCTCAATTTATTTTCTAATATGTCGAAGAGATTATTGACGATTAAAACTTTTAGTGGCCATATTTCCATACACCTCCTTTTTCCAATCGATAGCTGCTTGATGGAAAATATGGGATTTCCTAAGGAAGGAGCTGGTCGGCGACCCCGCCCTCGACCAGTTCCATTAGTTATGGAGAATCTAATTAAAAGATGGATACAAAGACCATTCCTTGAAATAAATAAAATGCACTACCGATTGTATCCGGGTGGGCTTTCTATCAACTAACATTGAACAATGGTGAGGATTGGCATCAGGTTGGTGGGTAAACCTAGTGTTGGGATAAAAACCCAACCACTACATGTTTGCCAGGACCCTATCCAACCTTTCTTGCAAATGATGGCCAAAATTATGTTATCTTTCCAAGTAAATGACGGGTCGGTAAACCTTAATCATAAATATTATATATTATCATAAAGTTTCAGAGAGCTTTTATTAGACAGGGTTGAAAGCCCTCGCCGCCTACATTTTTATGGGGGCCTAAAATAGTATTAAAATTTCCCATTAATAACCAGATGTGGGTAAATAATTTAATTGTTTCCATACCTGAGCCTGAGTTGGAGGGTGGGGAGGCATGTAAACCGCTATCATCTCCATGGGGGCCGCTGCGGGGTCACGTTCCACTAGAACATGAATAAAGCAAGGTGAGACCACGGTCTCTGAGCTATGGTGGGTCCTTCCATCCATAGTATCCAGATTCCTCCCGATTGGCCAAGGGCAAGTGAAACAATATGATTGCAGTAGGGTAAATGGCCTATCTCTACGAGGGACCGTCTTGCATCCATGCAAGTGTCAAAAATGACGATAAGGTGGGGCTGATGTCTATAAACGAAATGCAAAAATTCTGGTAGGAAGTTTGGGCGGCATGCTCCCCTAGCAGTCCACAGTAAGATTTTCATGAGGCGAATTTGATGGTGTAAGCGTATCAGAATCGGCTCCAGGAGAATGTACACAAATTTATTTGGTAGTAGGGGCTTTATCATCAGTCGTGCCTCGTTTGGAACCTGATGGGCATGAAATGTTAAGATCGACTCCGGGTCTGGGGAAAACCTGTTGCGGTATTATGCGACCTCTATGTGGATGCGGTGGCATTGTAGTTGGTAGTGAAATATGTGGGGTATGGTCCAATTTTCCTCAATAAGTAGATCATTTGGACTTCATTGAATGATTCCGTGAGTGTCTATTAGTGCCCTGGGATCGAGTTATGGGAGGCTTATCGTGCGTGTACTGCCTAGGTTTCAATAAGGGAATTTTAATTCATACAACAAAGTGATGTGGAATATATATATATATATATATATATATATATATATATATATATATATATATATATATAGAGAGAGAGAGAGAGAGAGAGAGAGAGAGAGCCATTCTCTTAAGCGGACTTCCTTAAAGAACGGATTTACGGACTTTTGTCCTTATCCGGCTGTGGTCCCCTCGTGGTCTCCTAGACCCTTTGTCATTTTCCCCAGAAGGTCCCCTCCTTGTCTTACACTAAACCCTATTTTAAGAATATACATTTAAAAGATTTGTAATTTAGACCCAAATTAGTATTAAGACCTTAAGAAATTTAGAAACTCACCAAATTCCGACCAAAACCCAATTCTGGTATCAGAGCCATAAGACGTTCCTTTTAGACATACGATTAAAAGACTTTAATGCCCTTGGGATTTACCCCTCGCATTTACCAAGATATTTTTGGAACCAACCCAGACTACCAACCTATACCCATAACTGATTTAGACTCAGAAGGTTGTTTAACCACACACATAGACGGTTGTTCACATATTGAACATATCCCAGCCAAACACGCATACAGTAGACAAGTCACTGCTAGTTCTATTAATAGCATAATAGACCAAAATAAGTGTATATTGCTTATATTAAGACAATTAATAAAAGACACTCATACCTTAGAAATAGAGATAAAAAATATCTCTAAAAGATTATTAGACATCGATAATCAAATCCCTATAGACTTAGTCCACGTGTTACAAGAAATAAATATTAAGACTAATCATATAGAAGTCATTAACAAAGACATTTTAGAAATTAAGACTTTAATTAAAAATCAAGACAGTGAGTTAATTAAACTTACTAAAGAACAAGCTAAGCTTATCCCTAGACTTGATAGTTATCTTCCTAATGGAGATAGTTAGATCAGACTGGAATGAGGTATCAAAAGACCTCTCCATTCAGACCTTATCCGAATTCTATCAAAGAATTTTAGAAAAGATAAATGATGATAGATTTTATTACAAGATAAGTGAAAATGAGATTGCCAACGCAGCTAAGGCAACTAGACTTATACTTGAAAGATTAAATTTAATTTCTACATCTATAGCAGCTACCCAAGACTATAATAGTAGCTTTGTTAAAGACTTGCATTTATACTTAAAAGCTAAAACAGAAGGATTAACTACCTTCTACACAGACTTTGTTAAATTCCAACAAAATTTAGCAAATTACCTTAATAATATGGAAAGACATAATCTATCTAAAATGGATAGCATTATTAATGAACTTAGACTAGACATGGCCCAAGTAGAAGAAAAATACGGTGAAATTGTAAACGGAATTAAGGCCGTATATAATAAACCTTCCCAAGCAGAAATAGACTCTCCTTTTATTCTAAATAGGTTAGATAAAATTGAAAAGACTGTAGAAGCCATAGAAGTTAGAACTATGCAACAATTAGAAAAAGATAATGAAGTAAAAGACTATATCACTAACGTTGGTAAAACCATTGTTAATTCTCTAGCTAGACATAGTGAAGAAACTTTTGAAAAGACTAGAAAAGAAAATAAGAATTTTAAAGAAGAAATCCTTAACCAAATAAAAAGACAAAAGGATTATTCGGACTTCTTAGATAGAATTGAAAAAAGACTTGAACAAAAATAGGCAACCACCTGTAAGTTTAAAGAATCCCTTCCCATAGAAACTAAAGAAAAGAATACAATAGGAAGACGAGTTATAAATGACGGATTAGATAAGACTAGTAAGATAGTTAGCTCTATCCCTAATATTGGACAGAGTAACCATATGCTCCAAAGACTTAAGGATTCATCCTCCAATGTTAGGACATGGTGGAAAGAAAGAAATTTCACCAACCCTCTCCAATGGAAAGAGTGGGGTGAAGTGGACTGGAAGATCGTGGAAGATTCCATCCATAATGGACAACTTCCAGCTGTTAGATATATAGACTTGTTTAAGGAAGGTGCCACTCCTAAGACTCCCAATTATAACATGACCTACCATTGTAGAAATCATGTGTTAGACAAATCCTATACTGAGCTCCAAGTATTTGACGCAGAATGGCTTAGATCTAGAGGAACTGATAGGAAGTTCCAATTCCTAACCTTTGGACTCTTTCAAGCAAGAATCCAAGGATTACATAGACCCCAGAATAATATAAACATATTATGCTGTTTAGTAGACAAAAGATGAAAATACTTTGAGAAGAGTCTTGTTGGAATAGCCCAATTAGAAATGTCAGACAACATAGGATACTTTAATGTCATTCCTGCATTTACAGTAACCGTAGAGACAGCCAAGCATTTTAAGTTAATCTTATATGCTAGTGGTTATGAAGACTATATTATCCCAGACGCTAATATAAATATAGAATTTCAAAGCTATGTGAAGTTCTCCCAATTTCCTTATGAAGGAATGCAGTCAGGAATTCCTAGCGGTAGACTTAATGAAGAAATCTTAGTTAGAACCAATGTATTAGACTATAATCATACTTACAGTATTAGGAATACTGGACCTATGAAAGAGAAAGCTAAGACTCTCTGGCAATTTCCAGAATTTCAAGAAACTAAGACTATACAAAATAAACCCTTGTTTATTAATCAAGACGACGTCACTGGAAATGTTACCATCCAGTTTGGTCCCCCTAAGATTGTCAATAAGAATATCCAGACCGAAGAAATTAAATTTAGGAATATGGGAGAAGCCATAATCAATGATCCTTCAGAAGGAGAATGTAGTAGTAAGACTAGTGCTAGTTTACTTAGACAAGCCCTGACAATTAGACCTAGAAGATCATTTGAACAAAAAGACTTAGTTAAAGAAAAATCTAGGATCCAAAACTTTGGACATGAACCCTCAGAATTGGATATGAAGACTTTCAAAGATAACCTTAAGAAAAGTCATTCTGTTAGGTTTCAAGAAAGAGAAAGATTTAATATGATAGCCCAAGACCGCATATTAAAATTAAAAGAATCTAAGAACACTAAAGAACTTCTTAGAAACTTAAGACTAATAGAAGAAGGAGAACAAAGACTAATGCCAGCTACACAAGTAGAACCTAGTAAACAAGAGATAGGAAGTAGTAGTAGGCTAGAAGATGCTCCTAGACTTTTTAGTAAACCTATAGGAATAAACATTCCTATATACTCTAGCACCTTAGTAAAGACTAAACCTGATTATATAAAAGACTTCCCAACTAGTGACAAGAGTTTCACTCCCGTCAAGACTATGGCAAGCTAAGCCATAAATCCAGTAGGTATATACCTCAACCTAGACAATGTGCAAGATAGGAAGAAAGCCTTAGACGAATGACGTAATCAGATGAACATGTGTTTTGCATCTAATGAACAATGGGATGCAAGTTCATGTAAGCAGTACACTGAGCAATCCATTAGAGGAATTGAAAAAGACTACTTAGATAGTCTAAAAAAGGTTACAGATGAAGACTCCTTAGCTAAGATTGAGAAGATAAAGGAAAACCTAGGAGAACGATCAATTGAAGAATATATTCAATTGTTCACTGCAGAATTCATTGGAGCCGGACATCTAGCTCAGATCAATGAACAAGACCTAGAAAAAACTATGTTAGCCCTCCTTAGCATTTGTAAGTTAGATAAGATAAATGAATATATCAATAATTACGAGCAGCTATATTACCAAATTAAAGAATTTGGAGAGACCTTAAAAGATGAATACTTTAGAAAGATACCAGCTATAGGACAAATCCTAATTAATGAATATAGGAATTGGCCAGGAGTATCTAGAGTTAAGAATAACTCCCTTGGTGAAAGAATCAACTTCGCCAAAGACTATATCATATCTAAGAGACGTGATATAACCCATGGAAAGTTAATAGAAGAAACTTTCAAACAGATCCCGCCAATCAAAGATGAAAGAGACATTGCTCCAATCCAATGGTGATGTGGAAGTGAATCTAAGAAATTCAAAAAGAAGGTAGAATGGAAACATAGGAAGTTTAAGACTAGACCTTTAGGATTTCTAAAGAAATACAAATTTAGACAATCTACTACCTTTAGGGAAAAGAATCCTAAGACTAAGAAAATTAGATTTAATCAAAGAAGATACTTTAAAAAGAATACTAGTAAGTATAAGAAAGTTCCTAATTATAGGAAGGAAAAAGACGTAGCTCAATCTAAGACTGCCACCAAAGAGTGTTGGACTTGCGGCAAAGAAGGACACTTTGCTAAAGACTGCCCTAATAAGAAAGATAAAGAAAGTATTAAGATTATTAATACAATATTAGACTATGCAGATCAAGAAGAATTAGATATCCTATATGCTATAGAAATATCAGACATAGAAGATGATGATAACACTAGTATCTATAGTGTTTACACAGACAGCGATTCTGAAGACTATAGTGATACTGATGAGTACGAAGACTCTCAGGATACCCTAGACTTATATATGATGCAAACTGATCAAGACGATCTAGATAATGAATATATAGACTTTGAAGACGCTTGGTATAAGTGTATATTAAGCCCCTTTTTAAAGAAAAGATGGACTGTTAGTAATCCAGAGCTACTAACCTATATACCTAGATGTTACTTTGATGAAAGACATTATTGCACGTTTGAGATGAAGTGTTGCAAGAAAGACTTTAGATGTGTAGAATGTTTTGAGACTATGCAAACAGAATTATTTATGGTTTGTATTGTTTGTCAACTACACTACCATGAAGACTGTTGGAGAACTAGATTTAGAGCAATTTATACTAACCAGTATGACGCTCAAATAGCCTTAGATATTAAAACCTATTATCAAGATATTGATAAAAATATAGCCAAAAGATTATAAGAAAATGAAGACTTCAAAGGAAAAGGAATTTCCTATGACTTAGACGAATACCATTCTGATGATAGTTCAGAAGAACAAATACCCTTAGATTTTATAGATAAACCCCAGAAAGGAATATCTATTTTAGAAAAGAATAATTTAGGAATTTCTACTAAACCACATGCTTGTTTTGTAGAATTATTTGTTCAACATAAAGACTATCCTAAAAGACTTTCAGCCTTTATCGATACAGGGTGCTCTCAGAGTATTTGTAAGGCTAATGCCTTCCATGAAGACTACTTTTTAGAAAGTACTCAAGAAATCTATGGTAAAGTGGCTAATGGAGATCCATTTACCTTATATTTCCAGACTATTCCTATTTACTTTAAATTAGGAAATCAGACCAACAAAACCGTTAATCATCGGTTTTGGATAATGGATCCTCGTCCTAGTTTCACAGAAAACCTTATTTTAGGACAAGACTTTATTAGTAAATATCATCCTTATACTCAGTATAACGATAAGATATTAATTAGTGACCAAGAGGAATTTAATATTAAAGCTCCTCTAATAGATCATAAGACTGCCTTTGACCTTATGCAGGTCAAGCCCAATTATAAACCCTTAAAACATCAGAGTTCTTCAGCTGAGCATGGTGGACCTAGACCTACAACCCAACAAGAAGCCCTAGATATTACCAAACCCTTACAAAAAGAGTGTAAGTGTCCAGACCTAAAATGTTATAAGCAAATAGCGCTTATACAACAAGACATTTTAGATCAAGCCCAGCAGACCTTATTGCAGATTCAAGCCATATCCAAACAGAAGAAAATGGATATAGAAGTAGAAAAAGAGAAGATTAGGCAACTAGCTGAGCCTACTTTAGGAGAAAATCCCATTGCTAAGTGGGATAAAGACCAAAGTTATTGTGAAATTATCCCTATTAACCCAGACGCCACTATAAATGGTGGAACCTATAAGAAAGGATATTCACAAGAAGATAGGGAAGAATTCAAGAAAGAGATAGACGAAATGCTTAAGTTAGGTATTATTAGAGAAAGTAAAAGTAGACATAATAGTTTGGCCTTCTATGTTCAAAATGAATCTGAACGTAAAAGAGGAAAAAGACGCATGGTTATAGATTACAGACAATTAAATAAGAATTGTGAATTTTATTCTTATAAGATACCAGACAAGAATAATTTGATTAATTTAATCGAAGATAGAATAATATTCAGTAAGTTTGATTGCAAATCAGGCTTCTGGAAAATTAAGATGCATCCAGACAGTATTACTTGGACAACCTTTAGTGTGCCCCAAGAAAAATACGAATGGCTAGTCATGCCATTTGGATACTTGAATGCTCCTCAAGTTTTCCAAAGAAGAATGGATAACATATTTAGACCTTATTCAGAATTTTGCCTTGTTTACATAGATGATATTCTTGTAGCAAGTAAGACTGAGATAGAGCATGTAAACCATCTTAAAAAGATTCTTTTAGAATTAGATAAACATGGTATTGTCATTTTCGAAAGGAAAATGCAACTATTTCAGACTGAGATAGACTTTGTGGGAATGCATATTAATAAAGGAAAATTATCCTTGGCAGAACACATAACTAAAAAGATTCTTGAATTTCCAGACCAACTCAAAGATAGAAAATAATTACAGTCATTTTTAGGATTGCTTAATTGTGTTGCAGACTTTATTAAAGACCTTGCTTCAAAAAGACAAAGCTTAACATCCAAATTAAAAGGAACAGACAAAACCAATCCCTTTTATTGGACTAAAGATGATTTTGAAGTCATAAGACAAATTAAAGATGCAGTCAAGAACATTCCTTTACTTGAGCTGCCTAATGCAGAAGATCAGTTTATAGTAGAAACAGATGCCTCTGATAAACAATGGGGAGCAGTATACTTTTCCATTGATCATTAGAAGAAAAAGAAGAAATTATGTAGACATAGTTCTGGAACCTTCACAAACCCAGAAACAAGATACACTGCCCATGAAAAGGAAGTTTTAGCAATAGTAAGGGCAATAGAAAAATAAATGTTGTTTCTTAGACCTAAACATTTTACTGTTTATACAGACTCTTCTTATGCAGTAAAATTCAGAGACTTAGATTTATCCAAATCAAGGACTAATAGACTTATTAGATGGCAACAATTGCTTAATGGTTATGACTTCTCTGTTATTCATATTAAGGGAAGTAAAAATACCATTCCAGACATTATATCACGAGAACCTATGTTTGCTAACACTAATATAATTTCATGTTTTATGTTGCAAACAGAAGACTTAGAAGACATGAGTTCCTCTGGAGCAAATAGACTGAACAAAGAAGATGTTGCAGACTATCTTAGATGCGTAAGACCAAATGCTGGTGTAACGCAAAGACAGACTCATATTCAAGACTCTCAAGAAAGACCAATCCTAGAGAACTTTGATGATATCTTAGTTCCTCCTGTAAAATCAAGACAAGAGATTATTTCTCAAAATAGACTCATTGGAAAGATGTATTTTCCCCAATATAGACCCGATCAAAGATACCCAGACTTGATCAAATTTAGACGAGAATTCTCAGAAGACGAAAATACCCTTATAGACGCCATATGGTGGAATGTAAAGAATAGACTTTGGATTGAGTTTAAACAAAATTTGGTAGCCATTGCCAGATTTATGAGAACTCAAAGACTCGCAGTTACCCAACTCAGTGGTAATAGTGTGCCTAGACCTGATATTCAGACTTATGCTCAGACTCTTGGAGAAACCTCCAAAACTAGACCTACTGATTTTTGTTATCAGAAAAAGACATTTAAGACAAAGATTGTTATACCATTTGGTCATAATAATCTCCCATTAACTGAAGACTTTAAAAAAGAATCTAATGACATTATTGATCATTTTAATATGTTATTAGCTAGAATAAATGGAGATGCCTTAATAGTTAAAGGTTTCTTCAAAGACGTTCCAAAAATATATCTTTTTGGAAAATCAGAAATGGCACATATAACTCTTGCAGACCACGGGTTCATTGGACTCGTTCAAATAAAAGACATTGAAGACTCTATTGTTTTTGGAAAAATAGTCCATGAATATATCAAGAAGGTAGAAGATTTCCTTCCCCTATTTGCTAGAAGCTATCAAATTGCTCCAAGTTCCTGTAGAGGAATGAGAGTCGAAGGATTTAGACTTGTTAGATTTTCCAGTTACATATTTGAAGACGTAGAGATTCTATCCGAAGACGAGATTAAAGATTTAATTATTGATAAGTCCAAGATCCAGATCTCTCAAGCCATGGAGACAATTGAAATCATGGAGTTATTAACAGGAGAAGACAGGTGGTACACTGCCTACCACAAAGAAGACTTGATAATCCAAGCTGATGAGCCATTCAACGGAAGGCTTAAGAAAGAATACAAAGACATGGTGGAGATGGCTTTGCCAGCCAACCTCAGAACTGTGGGCCTTATTGACGAATTTTTTGATAATTCCCTCCCAAACCAAGACAAGGCAGAAGAAGACTCAGACACGACAAAGAAGAGCCCCTCAGTAGTAGATGAATTATTAAAGACAGAAGAATCATTTACCTAGACCTTGCTTTTCATAAAGTAAAAAGACCTTACCCCACAAGGGACCATCAGAAAAAATGAAGACTTTAATGCTCCTGCATTATCATGAAGACGACAAGACACAAGCACGCCTATCCTGCTGGCCTGTCTCGTTCAGGGGTCCCCCCATTATTAAAAGACATCCAAAGTTGTAGACCCTATTGATAAAGATTCCCAAAGACGATGCTATATTAATAATTGATGTTCTCAAACCGGATCTCTTTCTTTTATCGGTTACCAGTCATTGTAGGTTCCCTTTATCTATAAAAGGGAGTAGTAGGAGTTGTAGAAGAGATATCGAGAGTTAGAGAGAGAGAGGGAGTGATAGCTAGACTACTATGCTTGTAATAAATGTTATGTATATGAGTGAGTAAACCTCTCATAGTTAGGGGATAGGGGAGAGTTGTAATTACCTATGATTTGCAATAAAAGTGTTTTCTTTTCCAGAAATCTCTTATGTTAAGTTGTTATTATTTTCCAAATTGTCTCCAACTTTCTGTTCATAGAGGACTATTGTGTGGAACCTCTGGTGTAGCACACAAGGTGTTATACTGGTGAACCGCCGTCGGGTGCCGATTAGCCGTGAGCCGTTAGCCAGGTGGGCATTAGGCGTGAAGGCGTACAGGCAGGAAACGGGTCAACCGCCAAAATAGTGGATTGAGGTGCGACACATAAAGAGAGAGTTGTAGGAGGCCGAGACCGGAGAAGAATAGTGACAAAGCTGAAGAGACAAAGGGAAGAAGATAAAGTTATTACAGACCAGAAGGAAGGTATAACTCGAACCAAACCCTTAACTATTTTACATAATATTGTTTTAAGAAAAATCTTATATGAGCTTACAAATTACTAAAGACTTTTTAGAATTTCTTAATCAAACAAGTTTAGACCTAACTAGAGAAATTCAAGACTGGACTCTTACAGACCCTAAAGACAAAGAACTTATAGAATCTGCTTTAATATACGCAGGTGGTACGTTTAAATACATAAACCAGATTATAGAGTGGTTAGGAAGAGAAGTACCTAGAATAGAAATAATTAGAACAGGGATCCGAGATCTCTTTAGACAAAAATTAAGAACTGAAGAATTTGCAGAAGAACTATCAAGACCTGAAAAGTATCAAGAATACACTAGGATACTTGAAGATAGTATAGACGTATTAAAATTTGTTAGACGTAAAAGGTTAGCTGAAACAAAGGCTACTTTAATTAGAGCTGGAGGAATCCGCCCTCTTATTAAAAATGTAGAGACAGCTGCCCCTAGAACATACCGTAGATTTTTGTCATCTTATGGTGATAATAATTTAGACGAATTTATAGATAACGATATAATTGATATTATTGATCAAATATATAAAGAAACTAGACAGATAAATCCACGATACCGTATAAGGTATTTAAGACTAGAATATTTTCCATCGAAACCTATTTCAATTTCTAGACTCCCTGAAGAAACTGTTTATATAGATTATCCTCGCTATTCAGAATTCAAGTACGATAGTGACGGAAGAAGCTTAAGAAGTAGCAGCAGCCCTGAAACTTCTACACTTAGACTTCCAGATTAATTAAGCGTTAAAAATAAGCTTAAAAGACCTTAGAAACCATTAGGGTAGAAAGTTATATTCCCATAAATATAGAGAAAAGACAAAAGGCATAAAAATACAAAACGGTCCCCCCAGGTGGTCCAAGACAATGATAGCGGTCCTAAAATCATGTGGTTGATATTAAGCCCGTCATTTAAGCCCGTTAAATAAGCCCGTCGGAGAGACGTCCCGTATATATATATATATATATATATATATATATATATATATATATATATATATATTAGTGGGTAAAGATCTCACTATTACTAAGATCCTATTCAGCGGTGGAACTACAAGACAAGGAGATCAGTAAATTTGGAAAGTAACATGTCTGCAATAGGGGAAACAACGAACAAAATTTGTAGAAGGATTTTTAGGTGTTCTTCAAATTTGGAGAAAGGTTACAAATTCGGTAAGTGTTGTTACAAACTTTATTTATTGGTATCAATTCATAAGAACAAATGACGGTCGTAACAATTATATTTCACTTAAAATTTTATATATTTAATATAAAATATTATATATTTGAGTTCTTATGAACTTCAATAATTTGTATAAAAATTCGACGAACTAATGTAGTTCTAAGAAGTTTTAAACTACAAAAGTTACCTACCACATTATGTAATCGACATCCTAGAAAGGTAAAGTAGTAAAAGCGTTTTGTAAGTTTACAAATTTTGATCATCCACCATTGGACATGCTCTAACAAATTTTTACTCGACTCGTATAATTTTGACCGCATCTCATAATGCTCAATATAAGAAATTCATCTTTTAACAACGAAACAAAATCATCACAGTTTATGGCAAAACTGTTTTAGCGACACAATAAGTTCGTCGCCAAATTTGTTGATGTAATTCCGTTGTAATAAGTTTTCGCTATAAAGTTTTACATTCATCGCCAAGCAACTCGCATATGTGACACAATTAATCGACGCTAATGTACAATCTGCGACAAAAATTTCCATTGCTAAACATATAAAATTAATTCGAGGACTTTTTATGAAACAAGAATATTGTCGCTATATGCAAACTAATTCATTTATCAATGAGGAATTCTTTTTGTCGCAAAAGGTCTATTATAATAGAATATTTCAGGGGAAATACCAACAATTATTATTCGTCGCAAAAACTATGATTTGTCATAATTTTATACTTTTACTTATTTAGCACTCATATATTGATAACCAGTAATAGGAACACAAATAAAAAAGAACTAAAGTGTATACAACTAATTATAATAATGTCGATGATATTTTCAATAATAACGTGAAAAAGTTATAATGTTTGTCACAAAGTCATAAATAAAATTAAACTAAACGCACTAAATCAAAGAACATTACAATAATTGATCCACAGATGAATCAATCTACTTTTGAAACGCCATAGTAAAATGAAACTAATTGGAATAAATCTAAGATCTCTCCTACAATTGTCTTATAGATGCCACGGTCTCCTTTTGAAATGACATAAATTATTCCATCATCTATTTTTGGCGTTGAATCATCTCATTTTGTTTCTCAAGTATCACATTTTGAGTTCAGTTATCTCGTCCTGACTTTGTAGTTTCGTATTCTGAGTCTCAACAGTGTTGTTAAAAAACAATACCTCTAACTTCAGCATCTCAGTCTCTACATTAGACTCATATGTATGGATAGATCTAAATATCTCAGGACGAGGGACAAAACCACTAACCTTAATGTAGATTGATGTCTTATCAAAAACGCACTCGCATATCTAAGCCTTAGTCATCTGTGCATCTGGATTATTTTTCAGCTGAGTCATCTAGTCCTATAGACAATTAAAAAATTTAGTATTATAATATGAAACAAAGTTGTAAATTGAAGAAATGTTATAATATTATACTAGTCACGTTCTAATACAACTGTAACTGGTGTAACTAATTGTAAGGAAGAAAATTGTTATTAAGTGTGATTATTGTTTACCTCATAACTTCAAGATTTACACAAAAAAATGGGACGAGGCAAGATACTAGATTTACAAAAATTATCTCAAGTGTGATGACTCATTTTTTTTGTTATTAACCACTAAATACCATATTTATATAATTTATGCATGGCCAACAGTAAAAAATTGCGCAATTCATATGCAAATTTATTGAGATTTACTCAAAAAATACAAAATTAAATAAATAAATGAATAACTTTAACTAATATTAGGATTTTTAAAGAATTTTGAAACATCCCATTACCAACAATTGTATTCGTCATTGACCTTGGGTTCTTGAACCAAAGGGACAACACCGCACAAATTTCACATCATAACAATTTATTAAGACTATCCCCACTCTCCATATATTGGATCGTCTAAGTACCTATTTGTAATGAATATGTATCTACCTTTTATAGTTGTATTTTTCTTACTTTGAAGACTACACATGTAACATACAAATTAAAAATAAAAATAAAAAAGTGATAAAAAAATCAGTTGGTTTGTCGTTCATACCAATATTAATTTCCTAGTACACACAAAAAAGTTAGCCAATTCTAAGGATTTCCAAGCATCCACTTAAGTCAGAATAATATGTAAATTTTTTTCAAATGCATTGTACCAACCCTTATGTTATATTACATTGTGTGAAGGGTGCAAGTTTTTCGAATCTAAGTGGTCCCATATGTGTTATATGATTTTCAATCCTCTCTGAAAATATAATATATGAAATAATTAGTAGAAAAGTAAATCATATGACTTTTAATTTGTGTATTGTTTTGAAAGAAGAGATAATCATTAGATGATAAATTTACGTGATCTATAAATAATCATTACAAAAAATAATGTAGAACAAACTTTTGATAGTTAGTGGATGAGCCATTAATAGGGTACAAGAGGCTATAGTAGGGATTGTATTAGAATGAGCATAATTAAAATATGTACTTACATATTGAGTTTATGACTCCTAGTTTCTCCACCATCTTTTCGAGATCCCATGTCCATGAAGAGATAGATCAATCCCTTGGAAAACACGAGTCTTTGACCTTTCTGTAAAAAAAAGGGGGAAAAAGTAATTTCAGAATGATAATGTTACATTTAAGAAGAGTGAATCTTACATTTTACCAAAGGAAAAAAAAATCTATTTTCTATATAGAAAAATTCACCACTTCAACCCAAAACATGCTTTCAACATATTAGACATGCTTATAAAGATTAGATATTTCGAGATAATATAAAGTTAAAAAATTATGTAATGTATATAATTTCAATATAAATATAATAATTAAATGTTGGATTAAATTTAAAATACCTTCTCAGACTTGTGTTGAACAAAAGACTTCAACCCACCATGGTGATTAAAAGGATCTTCAGCTCGATTATCACTACAGTTTCTCGAACTCCCTTACTAAGAGCATCTTAAATGGACTAATTAAAATAATTTTATTAAGTCTACCATATTTGCATTTGAGACCCAAAATGCTTTAAGGTAATGCAAAACCATACAAATAAGGATAAAATTTGTAAGAGCTATTGAAAATTTCCTAGTTATGTGTTCAAAGATATATAAAACCCCAAGTAATATTGTTCACAAACTAACAGAATAAATTATGAATTTAAATTCAATTGACTACCAACCCTCACCAGTTGAGATAAACATTTTTTAATTCATGAACCATAAAGTTAAAGAAAGAAAAAATATAAAGAAAATTGTACAACTTTAACTTCATGAAACATGCATCCATTTGTTCACAGTAGATACATTACTCCTACTAGTTTCAATAGGAAAATAAGAAAAAAATACAAAATTAGAAAACTTCTCACTAACAGTAAGCCAAATAAATTGTTGGAATCAATTTTTAAAATGGTAGGTTGTAAAGAATTAAAAAAAGAGACCATATGTAGGGATTTTAGACTGAACTTTAAATGCAAAAGTCAAAAAGAGCCATAAATAAGACCTGTAAATTTATCAATTCATACAAAATCACATATTTTACCATTTGGGATATTATGAAACATATTGATTTGTTTTCGGTATTCAACTTTCATTGTATAGTTTGTAATAGTTATGTGTGATGCAAGTACAATGGTAGGCAATGTTGATTTATGAATTTGTTTTGATTTTTTATATGAGATTAAGTTGAATTTGAATTAGAATATGGTAGTATTCGAACCCAGAATTTTGTTAATAAAAGTAACCAACACCCGAAGTTAGTTTTTCAATTGATAATAACAAAAAAATTACTTGTATTATGGATTTTAATATTTAAAATGCGTCACCAACCCATAAAAATAACAGATAATTAAAGGACACATCCAACATCATAATGTAACTCTCCATTACAACATTTGATTCTGAGTTGAAAAGATTTGAACTTGGTTTTATAGTTATGTTTTCAAATAATTTACAATGTTGCGATAAAGATTGTATCGGTTATATTAAGAAAAACTCAATGGGACAAAGATTGCACCAGACACTGAATATACACAGAGTAAATATGACCCACCAACACAACATAAGAAAAATATGAATAATAAATTCAGTAGTGCAGTAGGCTGATTCACAAACACATGCTACATATTTTTTTCGTTTCTAGTGACAAACATGAAACTCTAGATTGTTGAAGAGTGCGCACAAGAAACTCCAATACCTTTGTGAGCTAATCTTTCAATATAAGGGTTGCTTGGATTCTTCCACAAACTTAAACTTCTTAAAATGTTGTACATATTTGCATGGTTGTCATTGTACCTGTAGGTGGTAAATTTCTATTTAGATAATTTTCAAAAAAATAGAGCCGAATAGTAAATAAAATTAACGAAATCACACAAGGTATACATTGTTCGATAATGTGCTTACATGCATGAGGTGTTTCTCTCTTTATATTGATTAATTTAAAATAACAAGAATTTCATAGCCCTTTTCTTTGGGGGGGGGGGGGGGGTGAGGGTTACATCTATGGATAATATTAGGGGAATGATTCGTGTAGGACTCGGACCTCTGGATGAAATTACGATGTAATCGAACAGATCCAAGTCCAAGATATTCATTGACCATATATCCTTTCATTCTTATCTTCAAGATGTGACCCTGTATCGAGCTATTGGACAAGTGTTAGCTATTGCGTTCAGGTTGACTTATTCGGATAATTCCCCCACAATTCCTCCCAAATCTTTACATCATAGAGGGGGTGAAGAGGTTTGATTGTGTGTGGAATGTGACTTTGGTTAGTTGTTATTTATGACTGACAGTTCGAAGAAGAGGATAAATGGCTCCAACACTTATAATCTTTGAAGGTAAAAGTTCAATTTTCTTTGCTCATTCAGTCTTGAGGATCCATTTTTTTAATGGTACACTGGTAATCTGAACCCTAGGGGAAGCAAAAGGCAAGGCGCACCTTCTAGACGTCACCTAGGGAATCGTCCCAAATGATGGATCATATAGGAAGTTATAAAAGATGAACACATGATAATATGCATGTATGGTACGAACAAACAAAAAATATTCTATTTTTATAACTTTTTAAATTTTAAAGATTAAAACTTTTAAATAGATTAACCCTATAAAAGTTTTACGCCAATTTTAAATATTTGTTGTGAAAAACGGATTAACCTAATTTTATCTTTTAACCTATAAAATGTATCTAGGTGATAAGAAGATAAAATAAGTCAAATATAAAAAATATGCTGCTGTATGAGGAAACCCAAAATGGAAAAAACCTTGGACCACCCAGGCATGCAATTTGCTATGATACGGAATTACACAAGTTGAAAGACTACTTACTCAATGACTCGATACCCACTATCTTGATGTGTCTTCAATCTTTAACCGCTCTTCCATAGTGTAATGCAGGAGTCCACTCATGCAAGCTGCCATAACACACGAGTCCATGCATGCCTCAATATCCACTGATGAGGCTGAACAATCATTTACGAATTTGGAACACGGAATCCACCACTTCTTCACCGCAACATAACAAACGAAGCAGGGAGTCCATTGCACGAAAAAAGTTCTCAACACAAGATGTAGAGAAAAAACTTTGGTGACTAAAATAGGATCTTTAGAGCATATGTAAGATGAATATTTATCCTAAACTTATTGGGTGAAAACAAGGGTTCTTGGAAACTCCGTGGAAGAATTTTATCACAAAAAGAATTCTAAAAAATTCTCTCTCAAAAGTATAATCCCGAATATTTATTTATAGGAAACGTTGTTGCAAAAGGATGGAGATTAAAGATTTGGAAATATATGTTTTAAAAAACAAAAACACGCTTACTCGTTTGAACGAATTGTCTTCTCGTTCGAAAAACGTACCCATTCTCGGTTAAACAACTTCCAAAGAAACTTGAATGACATTCTAGAGCGTATTCACTAGGCAATGTTCGAGATCTCGTTCGAATAAAGGAATCTCAGTCTAATGGCCAATGAAAACTCATTCGAAGGACATTTCAAGTCGTTCAAATGAAACAATGAATTTTTAAAAGCTCTTTAGAAAGCATTTAAAAAAAACTAACACCCAATAATCAAATATCCAATGCTAAAAATAAATACACATTCATACAATAGAGATCCTTAGAACATGCAGATGGAAACGAGCACGAAATACGACACAATGAAATAATCTCTGAAGCTTTGGCTCTACGTATTCATCCAGACATGTCAAAGGCTTGAAGAGAAAACACCAACCCTAACCTGAGACTCAAACTGTTTTGTCCGAAGTTAAGATAATTACAAAAATTTGAATCAATTGAAAATTTATCCTTACAAATCTTCCCCTTTGTTTATTCCAAGACAAAACCAAAATAAAAATTCTATGGGCCGTAAAGATCTCTAAAAAGACCCTTCTCAACCCCCAAAGGAAAAACAATATAGACGATTGATAAGTGCAAACTCTGAGTAGCTTTCCTTTCTTGAAAACTTTGTCGCATGATATAAAGCTATAAACCTACAGATTTAAACACACCATAAATGAAAAGAAAATATACTAAGTATAAATCACCATAAGAATATATTCCTAACAATGTCTAAAAGAATCTCAACCTACATAAAACGTCTCCCCCTAAGATAAAAATATCCTAATCATGAATGGAAAGATACAATTTCTCCCCCTTTTTATTCAGGAATAGATAAAGCAAGAAAGCATAAAATATTACTCCCCATAAACTAAATCTATCCCTAAATGTGTGAACACGTGATACCAAGAGAAATATGAAGAATGAAATAAAATTATGCAATGGTGTAAAGTGTAGCAAATACACAACATGTCAACTAAAGCACAAGTAATCCAAACAAATGATCAAATAATATCAATATCGATGCCAATAGGATACCAATATGAATAAGAAATGATATATGATATAAATTTTGATATTACCACATGAGATATGAAATTTCAATGTACCTAATAAGAGATAACATTATGATCACATAGCATGCCAAATAAAATCCAAAGATAAAGCATATGACAAATATGGACTAAAAACAAACGCAAAAACTCAAAACAAAAGATACCAAATATATGCATATGCAAAATTTACCAATCACAACCCAACACATATATATAGGTATAAACAATCACAAAAAATTAACACAAAACACATAATCTTTACACACGAGTATAGAATCGATGTGTCTAAACATAATGAAAGGAATGAATGAGTGTGAACTAGAAACAAATGAATCGTGACCCAAATACTAAAATATGCTCATGGAGTTCTATTTGATTGCAAAACTTTATCACACTAAGATTTATCCTTAAGTGAAAATTTAAAGTGAACTCCATGAACAATCAAGCACAATGCACACAAGCTTAGAATATCGATGATTTCACAAATCAATAGTGTCATGATAAAATAAGTATAACAAGAATTCATTGTGCAAACCCGTTAATATTCAACTATAACACCCTCAAAAGGTAGACATATATTGTATTTTTTTTGGCCTTTGCAATTTTTATATTTATTTCATCAGGCTCTCTCGAACAGTGGCTTTACCTCCTTTTGTAGACCTTTCTTCCGCACCCTCATATTTTCAATAAACTCAAATAATCTCATGGGTAACGATTCTTACATATACAAATCCCCCATAGTCACAAAATGTTTAGATGATAATATTATTGGGAGAACATTTCACATTGCTGAAATATACATGTGAAGTTAATATTCAAATAGCTCATGCATGTGTGTGTGGAGGCATATAAAAAGTCAAATTCATTAAGAAAATCCGGTTAAAAAAAACTCCATGCTAGCATGATTAAGAACAATCTAAGTATTAACAATCATAACCAAGTGTCCTATTCACATAAAAAGCAGGGAATGAATTTGATTCAAACACACCAATATGACACACCAAATGTTTAAAACAAAAATACACAAACAAAAAATCTTTTTGAGTTTTTATATAATTTTTCAAGAAAGAATACCAATTTTTGAAAACAAACACTAACTCAAAAGACAAAGAAAATCCTTGTCTTTTTTAATATGCCTCAACAGAAGAAAAAATAAAAACAAAAAGATACGAACATCAAACAACTAGCAACATATATCATGAAGAACAACTAGTGTATGTAAACGTGCATACACAATCAACCATTTGATATGGCATGGGAAGTATTGTGTGTAAGAAAATGAGAATCAACAAGTATAATATGTAAAGCCTACGAATTCGATTTCCTAACCCACATAGGTACAACTTGACGCTCTAAGGTTTTGCAAACCTTGGTGATTCGTTTGTTAGACTTCCTAGGATTATTTTAAGATCATATAAAACCTCCCAAGTTGACCTTTCCTACCTCAATGAGTGCAAGTGTAAACACAACGAGGGGTATTACCAAAGGGTTGACCTTTAATAAATTTCCTAGTCGACTCTCTCAAACGCATGGTCTGGCTTGGGTAGCGGAAGTATCGAAGCCAATCCCAAACTTTTACTCTTTTTTGTATGGTGCCTAACATCTTATCCAACATTTATGACCTAGGCTCTAAATCAAATTTGACTCTACTCGAATCTCTCAATTTCCTCTCTAGCTCAACTATCATGGACTCGAGTAAACACTTGGACTCATCAAACTCAAGAAGATTGATTAGGAAAAAATTCTTCCTAGTTTATCCCTTGATTTAGTTACTTTAACACCTCGAACAACGTAATTGAGTTGACTTTATCTCATAATCTTGTTACCGACTGATCCTAATGAGTACACCAAGTTTTTGCTATTTCGTAGTGATTTTACAGGTATTTGATGTCAAGAAACGGAAGAAGGAAATAGGAAGAATCAAGGAAGAAAGAAGTAAAGTCAAAAGGGCAAAAGCATAATTTTCACCTGGAATTCGGATGAGGTACCTAAATAGAAGTTGAAGAGATCTCATTCACCAGCACATAGGAAGAAACGACACCTCAATCGGAGTCCCGAAACAAAAGCTATGAGCAGTCAAAGAGGAGCAAAAAAGTCAAATAGGCAGACCGGTCCCCCCCTACCCTGGACCGGTCCGCTTTGCCAAACTACAGAAGACCCCGGATCACAAGCAAACCGAAGAAGGCAAAAATAAAAAGAACCGGTCTACCCCAAAATAAAAAGAACCGATCCGCTTCAAGAGGCAGACCGGTCCGCCTAAAGCCCGGACCGGTCCGGGTATCGAGATTTGCAAATCTAATCCTCTTCCAAAGAATCCTAGTGCAGCTGAAATTCCTCAATTTTTGGAGGGTATAAAAACCTGATTTATTATTGTTATTTGACACGGATTTTTGAGGGAGAATTTTAGTTCGTTTTCCTCTCTTTTTCCGGAAACCCTAGTTTTATACAATTTCCAGGTTTAATTCCAAGATTCAAGATTTATTCAAAGTTTGTGTGATTACCAATTTTATTCATTGCTGCAATTACTACTTGGGTGAGATTTGTGAGTTATTTCTTTTTTTCAATTACATTCTACATTAATTCACAAGTTTGCTTAGATTAATTATGGATCCCTGCACATCAATCACTATTTTCATCACTTTCATCATGTTAGGCTAGATTTTCTAAGGCCGGGGTACATGAACCCAGCCTGACGTGTCAATTGCACGCGTATAACATTAATCCTCTGAATTTAGTGATTGAATACGACCGGACTGTGTAGGAACATAACAATTACAGGTCTTTATGTCTCGTTTGCCTCTGGGTAACCGTGATGATTTAGAATGAAATTCTAGTGTTACTATCGCGATACCGATTTACTCGTCCTCAGATTAAGTATGATGCGAGATTGAACCTCGTATACGTAATGCTTGGGAGTACTAAATTCCGGGTCAAATCAATCAGTTAAATTTACGATTAGTATTTTACCAGCAATACACTAGGGTTGGTGGATTGTATTCCCGTCCTATTTTTCTCATCATTTAAACAAAAGTTTCAAATCATCTTTCAATTAGCATTTTAGGTAATTTAGTATAATTGCATCTTTTCCTAATTTCCTAATTGCATTTAGTTTAATCATTCCCAAAACCAAATCATTTTTTCTTTCTTTTTGGAGTCAAAGTTAGGGTTCCTCTATCTTTTCTCGTCATTACAACTCCGTTGTCCTTTTTCCCTGTGGATATGATCCCGACTTACCGGGTTTATTACTAACGCGACAGTCTTGCACTTGAGCCAAGAGTGAACGCACATTAGAGACAAATTCTGAGTCACGTCAAGTTTTTGGCGCCGTTGTCGGGGATCGAGGTTGACTTAGGATTAGATCGAGTCAATCCAAAGCTTTGACCAAAAATTTAGAAAAAATCCGAAAACATAAAAAAATTTAAAAAGCACAAAAAGATTCACCATCATCTCTCATAATCCATTAATGAAAAATTTTGAAATCACTCTCACACCCCATAATACTCCAACCAGCATTCACGAAAATCCAACCATTGAGTACAACCCCGATAGCCCTCACACTCCTAATGCTCCATAGTTCTGGATTCCACCTCCCACACCGCCACACTTAATCTCAAACAACACTCCATTTTCCTTCTAAGGACACACCTCCGAGAACACCTAGAGCACACCAAGTGAGAGAACCGAGTCGTTAATAGAGAGAGATGTCTCAACACGATAGTGCAGCAGCCGGTGAGGAAGAGGCCCCATACCGTCCGATGAGAGAATTTTTATATCCCGAGCGCACTGTCACTCCGGGATGCATTATACTCCTGTATAATGCCGAACAATTTCGTTTCAAAAATGGGATGATTCAGATGTTACCCCATTATCATGGTATGGATTCTGAAAAGCCATATCTCCACATTAGGGAATTCGAGGATGTGTGCGATACACTCAATGATCAAACTTGCACACAAGAGGTAATCCTCCTCAAACTCTTCCCCTTCTCGCTAAAAGATAAATCTAAGACCTGGCTATGGTCTTTTCCTCCCAGCTCGATCCCATCTTGGAACGAGTTGCAATCTAGATTTCTCAAGAAATTCTTTCCACTACATCGAACAATTTCCATAAAGGCTCAAACCCAAGCGTTCAGACAATCTGGAAATGATCCATTTCATCGATGTTATGAGCGTTTCAATGAGTTAGTTACTTTATTCCCCCATCATGGATTTGATGCATCGCAAATCATTTCTTTTTTTCTATAATGGGCTAAAACTGAACTCTAAACAACTCATTGAAACCATGGGTAGTGGTCCTTTTGTCGACTTAGACGCCCACGATGCTGAGCTTCACCTGAGGTATGTCGCCGAGACTACCCAATTCTAGGATACATCTGACCCTAATGCTCAAAATCGATATCGTCAAGTGACTACCACTTCGTCGACGACCGGCCTATTCCACGTAGATAAGAACTCTATGACAGATATTCGATTGGAGACTCTTGAGAAAGGATTTCGAGACCTATGTGAGATATATGGAAAAAGACCAGCTGGATACATACCAAACCCCGTCGAGAAGGTGTGTGTGATTTGTGAGGTGGGACATTCAATTGAGGAATTCCCGACCATACCCGCCTACAAAGTAATGCTTAAGGAGAAAGTTAGTGGTATAGGAGGATTTAAGGGTAATTTCGGTGCACCGCACGGGAATTCATACAACCCTTCGTGGAAAAACCATCCTGGTTTTAGCTATGAGCAACAACATGCTGCGATGAACCCTACTTCCCATGTTTCCCCTTCTCCACCACAACACTTTCAATAAGCTCCTCACAAGCAAGGACATGTGCAAGCACCACCACCTTAAGGATCATTCATCCCTCCGCCGTGGAGAAGTCTCGAGGATACTATCAACCACTTTATCAATACCCAGACTGTAACTAATTCTAGGCATGAGCGCATGATGAATGACATGAATGCGAACATTTCACAGTTGCAATCATCGTTGAGTGTTTAAAAGAAGGGAAAGTTTCCTGCCCAAGGCCAAAGACCTCTCCAAGGTCAAACTAGTGTTAGCTCGACACCCCATGACCATCCTGAGAAATGTAGCACAATTACCACTCTACGTAGTGGGAGAGTAGTTGACTTGTAACCTCCTCCACAAGATGTACCTAAAGACAAGGATATTTCGCCCGGCACGAAAGAGGACTAAGATGTCCCTTTGAATGAGAGTGATAAATACGACACTAGTGAGCCCGAGGTAGTAGTGAAACCACCCACCGCGGCACCATTTCCTCAAAGGTTGATTCCTTCACATAAAGGAACCCACGTGATGAAGTGATAGACGTGCTAAAGCAAGTAAAGCTGAATTTACCGTTCTTCGATGCCATTAAGAAAATTACAGCTTATGCAAGGTCATCAAAGACTTGTTGACGGTAAAGAGAAAGATAAAGGTAAAGAAAAATATCTTTCTAGCACAGAATGTGAGCTCCATTATACTTAACGATCTCCCGCCTAAATTCAAAGATCCTGATACACCCACCATTTCCTGTATCATTGGAGCAAATAAAATCAAAAAGGCCTTACTAGATTTGGGAGCAAGTGTAAATATTCTCCCTTACTCCATTTATAGGCAACTTGACTTGGGCTACCTCAAGCCCGCAAAGGTCACTCTCCAATTAGCGGATCGAACCGTGAAGATTCCATGGAGCATAATGGAGGACGTGATCATCCAAGTTGACACCTTCTACTTCCCGTTAGATTTGGTCATTTGGGACACGGAGCCATCCTTTACCTCAAGCTACCATGTTCCTATCATCATTGGGCGCCCGTTCTTAGATATGGCTAACACAATCATTAATACTCGAAATGGGCGAATGCAACTCACTTTTGGGAACATGACTTTAGAGACCAAAATCTTCCATATCACCCAACAGACAGGGGAAGAAGATGATCTTCACGCGATAAGTATCATAGATGAGATCGTAGAGGAATACTTTGAGGAGAAGTATAGTGGAGACACCTTTGGATCCTCTTTAGTGTCAAATCACGATAATAAAGGGTCCCACAAGAGAGAGACGTTAGGGGTGTGCCCTATTTCATCAAGTAATAGTGGTAGTTGTGACAATGAGAGAAAAGTGGGGGAGAGGTGTGTAGTGACCGCGATTGAGAGAGAGAGAGAGGGGTTAGAAGAGAGAAAACTGGTGTAGTTAGAGAGCGAGCAAGTAAGAAAGGACGTAGGCACTACTCGAGAGAGAGATCTAGGAGACAGGAGCATGGAAGAATTTGAAAGATAATTCGTCCCGGTGGATGAGAGCCTTACTGTTGAAGTCCAATCCCTATTGGACTCTTATAGTCACTTAAACGAAAGTGAATTGAGAGAAAAAATTGATCAATTCCTTCGTTGTGACAATCCACCCACACCACTAGAGGCCCCGAAGGCGAGTGAGGTAAAAAGTTGTGGTTCATCCGACTTAGAGCCTGACCCATGCATCTTAAAAATTGAAAGAAACCTAGGTGTTCCCTCCGAGTTAGCGCACGCAGACCACGCTTTGAGTCAGCATCACGAGGATCCCTTTCCAATTAGTCAGGACGAGTCTCTCGGTCTATCCTTTATCTATGGGCGAGGTCCCAACTTGTTCCGATTGTTTGAATATAATCCTAGGACGGGAGTGACAAGGAGAGCATCCAACCCCGTAAGTGGTGTCGGGTGTGGTTGTTGTAGAGATGAGAGGTCGTCGCACCACCGACACGCATGGGGTGATTGTTGTTGTATTTTTGAGTCATGCATGAGTGTCATATAGTGTCTTGTTGCATTTTAATATTTGTTTGTTTTATTTTTCCGCACTTTTCATCCGCCTTGAGTTAGATTTTCGTCCTTTTTTCTTGAGGACAATGCAAAAGTCTAAGTTAGGGGGGGGGGGGTCACAAGTGCGTATTTCTAAAACTTCACAAATTTTCAAAAATGCCCAGAAATTTCCAAAAGAATCATAAAATTTTGAAAAATCCAAAAATATTTTTGTTCAAAATAAATAAAAATTAGAATTCAAAATTTTCAAAAATATCATTAAAAGTCGAATTGAAGTCTCAAGTTGTAAAATTCAACATACACAAAGACAAAATTGACCAAAGATGGAAATTGAGCGAAAATTGACGACTTAACGAATAAGTGTGGAGATTAACAAACCCGGTGAGATTCGAGCCTATCACTTTTTATGAGTTTTTAAATCAATCCGAGTTAATTGTTAACTCAAAGTTCTTTTCATCACCTAAAAAGTCGTCGAGGATCTCAATCCTTTAATTTTGATTGGTTATGAAAAACGTGTGTGATATTGCTTTGGAAAACGTGCCAAAATGATCTCTAAACTTAAATTCATCTCGAAACGCTTATGGTAACGCAATTGGTATTTTGGACAATGAAGTAGGCCCTCATTTGTCACCCAAAAATATTGGCCATAAAAAGTCGTGAAAAATCCCCCCTTTTGCAAACCAAATTGAGCCGAATAGATTTTCCCTTTCGTTTGACAACCCGAAAAAAACCAAATAGCCCAGAATTGTGAAAAATGCAAAAAAATTTAGAACTTCAGTCCGGAAAGTGCATATAAAGGGGCAAGAAAAAAATAGATATGCTCAACAAAAATAGTGAGAAAAGAAAAGAAGTGAAAAATAGAGGAAAAAAATAAGAAAAAAATGAGCAAAAGCCCGAAAAAGCACTAATGGACATCATAAGAAAGTTTTCCAATTCCGAAATTCTTAACTTTTAACATTTTACCACATATACCTTAAAATCCGAAAAAGTCCTAACCGAGTCTAAATTGTGAAATTGGTTACCGCGTGGAGAGCTAATACACTAAAAGATAATAAAAGAGATTGAATGCGCGAAAAAGAGGCAATGTTCCCGTTTTAAAAAAAAACCATAATCCGTTGATGAGATCCTTTCACCATGAAATTTCCGTCTTTCTAATTGTATGCGTGATTTTGCGTCCATTATATCTACTCTTTATGTCACGCATATTGAGAGAATAGACACATTCTGAGTAATTCGTTTGAGAGAGCATTCCGCAAGAAATTGAAATCAAAGCGAATTTTTGGATAAGTAACGTAATGATCAATCGGTGAAAATTGGCGGTTATATTTTCGGCTTCGCACACACACACTACGGTTTGAGACTTGTAAATATGACTTGATGATGACTATTTTTCTAAAAAAGTTTGAATTGTACAATTTTTGTGTATTTTGAATTTTCCTTGAGTCGAATTTTATGGGTATATTCTCTGCAAACCCTCACGAGACTTAACTCGTCCTACTAGGGTGACCTAGGGGTTTAAAGGCTTGTTGCATACGCTAAATGCAATCGCTTTCCCGCAAGAAAGGTATTCTATCCCAATAAAATGTTTTCAAGAATTGAGCCTTGCTAGGATTCTTTTACATTGCTCGGGACGCGCAAAGTTCTAAGTTAGGGGGGTTTGTTTAGGTATAAATTCTTCCTAATTTATCCCTTGATTTAGTTACTTTTTGCACCTCGAATAACTTAATTGAGTTGACTTTATCTCATAATCTTTCTACCGAGTGATCCTAATGAGTACACCTAGTTTCTACTATTTTGCAGTGATTTTACAGGTATTTGATGTCAAGAAATGGAAGAAGGAAATCGAAAGAATCAAGGAAGAAAGAAGGAAAGTCAAAACGGCAAAAGTGTAATTTCCACCCGGAATTCGGATGAGGTACCTATGAGAAGTTGAAGAGATCTCATTCACGAGCACATAGGAAGAAACGACACCTCAATCAGAGTCCCGAAACAAAAGATATAAGTAGTCACAGAGGACTAAAAAAGTCAAATAGGTAGACCGATCCACCCCTACCCCGGACCGGTCCGCTTTGCCAAACTCCAGAAGACCCCGGATCACAAGCAAATCGAAGAAGGCAAAAATAAAAAGAACCGTTCCGCCCCCAAATGAAAAGAATCGATCCACTTCAAGAGGCAGACCGGTCTGTCTAAGGCCCGGACCGGTCCGGGTATCGAGATTTGCAAATCTAATCCTCTTCCAAAGAATCCTAGTGCAACTGAAATTCCTTAATTTTTGGAGGGTATAAAAACCCGATTTATTATTGTTATTTGACACGGATTTTTGAGATAGAATTTTAGTTAGTTTTCCTCTCTTTTTCCAGAAACCCTAGTTTTATACAATTTCCAGTTTTAATTCCAAGATTCAAGATTTATTCAGAGTTTGTGTGATTACCAGTTTTATTCATTGCTGCAACTACTGCTTGTGTGAGATTAGTGAGTTATTTATTCTTTTCAATTTCATTCAACATTAATTCACAAGTTTCCTTAGATTAATTATGGATCCCTGCACATCAATCACTATTTTAATCATTTTCATCACGTTAGGCTAGATTTTCTAAGGCCGAGGTACATGAACCCAGCCTGACGTGTTAATTGCACGTGTATAACATTAATCCTCTGAATTAAATGATTGAATACGACCGTATTGTGTAGGAACATAAAAATTGTAGGTTTTTATATCTCGTTTGCCTCTGGGTAACCGTGATGATTTAAAATGAAATTCGAGTGTTACTATCGCGATACCGATTTACTCGTCCTCAGATTAAGTATGCCGCGGGTTTGAACCTCGTATACTTAATTCTTTGGAGTACTAAATTCCAGGTCAAATCAATCAGTTAAATTTACGATTAGTATTTTACCAGCAATACACTAGGGTTGGGGGATTGTATTCCCGTCCTATTTTTCTCATCATTTAAACAAAAGTTTCAAATCATCTTTCAATTAGCATTTTAGGTAATTTAGTATAATTGCATCTTTTCCTAATTTCCTAATTGCATTTAGTTTAATCATTCCCAAAACCAAATCATTTTTTCTTTCAGTTTAGAGTCAAAGTTAGGGTTCCTCCGTCTTTTCCCGTCGTTACAACTCCGTTGTCCTTTTTCCCTATGGATATAATCCCGACTTACCGGGTTTATTACTAATGTGACAGGTTTGCACTTGAGCCTAGAGTGAACTCACATTAGAGACACATTCTGAGTCGCGTCAAAGATCCTTCTTCATAGCCTCCATCAAACCGAGAAGACTATCTCTCTCACCTTACACATACTCTATATTTTCTCTAAGAGTCCTCTAATGTGCCCTAATATCATCAATCAAAACACTATCAGTATTCTCTATGGCATGCTCTTTCAACTTAGCTTCGAATTTTAATTTTTCCTTACTCACTTTCAATGTTTCCACATAAAATTCATGAAAGAGTACTTAGAGTTCACTCTCCTCCTTCTCTTCATTATCCTCACTCTCATCTCCACTCTCTCGACCATCAATAACTTGCGATCCACAAACTATGGCCTCAAAAGTTCCATGCAAATAAATATATTTATGGGAATATTTCTCATCAAGGCTCAAATGACTATCCTTGAATCCAATAAAGTTTCGCTCAATGGGGGAATTGGTTCCCTCTTCCGAATCACTATCACTAAGGGTGACATTATATGATATCGGTTTCTTACCCTCCTTCCTTACTTTAATGGGTCACTTGTTACCGTATGGCCATTAACACTGAAAATCAAAACATCTTTCCCACTCATCCCTCTTAAAGTTATTATTTCGATACTTAAGGAAGTGATCGACCTTGGTATGTACGTTCTCCTAAAACGTTTTTGCATCTTTCGATTTCTTTTAAGGACGAATCTTAAATTTCTTATCTATTGAGGCCAAATCCATGGACTCGATGTCAGACTCATCATCCGAAACATATTTTTCCTCCTTTTGGGTTTTTAAAGAAATGCCTTATATTTATTCTTCACAATCTTAGAGGTAAACATGTCAACCTCATAAGTTTGTCAGTCACCTATAATCTCTTCAAGTTTCGTAGGATCTAGAGTACCCAAAGAACTCAAAACGGTGATTTTTGGATTAAATCTTTCAGGTAGCGACCTTAAGATTTTCTTAATTATTCGATTGTTAAATATCTTCTCTCCTAAGTTAAACGACGAGTTAAATATGTCGGACAGTCTAGCGTAAAATTCATTAATGTCTCACTCTCTAATATCTTAATCATTTCAAACTGAGTGGTGAGGTTTTTGAGTTTATAAGCCTTAACGACACTAGTTCCTTCATGGGTGTGCTAAAGTACGTCCCAAGCATTTTTTTAACATTTTTAAGTCATAATACAATAGAACTCCTCTGGGGTTATAGAACAAAAACAGAGCATTTAAACCTTGAGAATTAAATTTTTTCAAACCTATGCTCATCCTCATTCGATGATTCTAAAGGTTGGGGAATTATATTCAATCTAACTAAAGTAGTTGGTGGAGTCTAATCATTCAAGACTGCTTGCCATACCTTCTCATCTATCACCTTAAGTTCTAACTTCATACGTATTTTCTAGTATGTGTAGTTCTACCCATCAAACATCGGGTTTCTAATACCATCAAATCTCCAATATTAATGCATAAAAATATAGGATCTAAACAGAGTAAAGTAGCGCAACCCACTTTGATACCAGTTTATAATAGCTAAATGCGTGCTAATAGGCACATATTCTATTTTTGTAATTTTTCAAATTTTAAAGATTAAAACTTTTAAACAGATTAAACCTATAAAAACTATGCACCAATTTTAAACCTTTATTGTAAAAAGTATATTTACCCAATTTTATATTTTCAACCTAAAACATGTATCTAGGTGATAAGCAGATAAAATAAGTAAAACATCCACAACACGCCGATGTACAAAGAAAACCCCAAATGGAAAAAACTTCGAACGATCCAGCCACGTAATTCATTATGATACAGAAATACACAAGTTGACTGATGACTTACTTAACAACTCTATCCCCACAAGCCTTAACACATATTTAATTTTCAATTGGTCCTCCACATTGCAACACAGGAATCCATCCACACAAAATGCCACAAAACACGTGTCCATCCATGCCCCGGTATCCACCGATGAGGCTCATAAATTGTCTATGGAACCGGAACATGAAATCGACCGCTTCTTGAGCACAATACAACAAACCAAGTACGGATTACACAACACAAAACAAGTTGTCAACACAATGTGTAGAGAAATAAACTTTCATGCCCAAAAATAGGATCTTTAAAGCATATGATAGATGAATCTTGGATCCTAAACTTCTTGGGTGAAAACAAGGGTTTTTGGAAAAATTTCATCATAAAAAGAATTCTCGAAAAGGCTCTCTCAGAAGTATAATCCCACATCTCTATTTGTGCAGAAATTTGTTAAAACGGATAGGTATTAAATATTTGGAAATATATGTTTTAAAAACAAAAACACGCGTACTTGTTCGAACGAAGTACCCATTCTTGTTCAAACAGATTATAACGAAATTCAAGAGCATATTCAAAAGGCAACGTTCCAGATATCATTCGAATGAGGAATAATGTTCTAGCGAACAATGAGAACTTGTTCAAAGGACATTTCAAGTCTTTCTAACGAAATAGAAAAAAATTCAAAAATTCTTTAAGAATCATTTAAAAACGATTTATAAAAGTCTAACACCAAATATTAAAATATCCAAGGTTCAAAATAAATACGTATGCATACTTGATAGATCTTTGGGACTTGAAGATGAAAATGAGCACGAAACATGACACGATGAATTAATCTCAAATGATATCCTTAAATGTACCCCCTTGGCCCAGAGACATCAACCTCGGCCATGGAGATGGCCGATGTTGGAAGGGCCTTAGATCAACAACCAGTGGTCTCATCCCAGGCAAGGTCGGCCATGGCCAACGTTAATAGCTACCTCAATAAGTGAGGTCTCCGTAATCCGCAGGGGCAGTTATCCATCTGGTCATCCAAGGCTTCCAACCTTGGCTTGGTTCGGGCCGAGGTTGTCATCCCATCATCATAACCAATCTCGGTTGAGGTTCAGCCAAAGTTCCTGCTACGCCACCATTACCTTGGCCAAGACCGGGCACAACTCAACATGCCTTACCTCAACTCTCCCACTAAGCCAAGGTCACCACCTTATCATCTTCTAGGCCGAGGTTGGGACCATTCACATATGGCCGAGCCCTTAGCATCATATGTATTATTGGGAACACGTGTATACAATCAGTTATAACCAAATCATTCTCCTCATGTGAGGTAATATTGAGGTCATCATTATCTACATGAGATCAGCCAGGTGTCATTTTCATACTCGTTCGATCCTCATGCACATATTCATTACATGCTTGGGGGGTACATTACACCCCCAGGCACTATATATAGACGTCATCATCTACCTTGTAAATGATCCAAAATTAGCAACCCTAGCTAAAACTCTGTCCAAATATACAGTAGAGAGAGAAAGCTTGAGAGATTTTATCTATGGCCATTAAAGCCCTCATACAGTGATATTAATCACACACTTGCATAGTGGATGTAGGCCTGATTGACTGAACCACTTACATCTAAGTGTTAATACTCTTCTCCTCACCATAATCTCTTATATATATAGTATACTCATATTGTGCCATTATTATCACTAGTTTGAGCATACAAACACCTTGACTGGTGGTGCTATTTGCAGCATCATTAGTTTGGCACTGTCTGTGGGAATGAGAAGCTGCCCCTTCCTCTTTATTTGCTTAAGCTCACCGCAGACTCTGGTGGTGAACCAGGCCTCACCCCTTACGTGGAGCTGTTTCACTATGGAAAGAGGTCCTGTAAGGTATTAAGCTCCTCTACTACATGAGCTCTTTTGTGCTAACACATGGCATCGAAATTAGCACCACCTCTTCCATCGCCTGGGGCTGGTGAACCTAGCTCTAGCCAAGCACCGCCCCAATCTGAAATGGCGGAGGTGGCTGCAACAAAACAAGCGAGGCAGGAGCAATTCGCACAGCTCATCTAAAATATAATGAGGCCACTTGGAGTCTCATCAGAGATGATTACACTGGTTGCTGTCCAGGCGCATCCAGAAGCCAGGGGACCACCCCAGGCATCGCGAAAGGATCACCCTACTCCCCAGCGGAGGAGCGAGGTTGCTGACCCTAGGCGCTTGCGCCTGGGGAGGTGAGGAAACCCTTGCCCCGAGGACAGTATGATGATCTAGAGGCACAAGATGTCCCAGAAGATTGTTGGGAGCCGTATGAGGTTTTGAACAATATAGTTTGTCCTATCCAATGGAGCCAAGGTTATGGGGGCAGAAGAGGTGAAGAAGCCCAACAATGAGGATCAACATTTGATCGACGGAGCAGATGGTCAGCCTTTGAAAGGCTCAGCCCAGTAAATGACCTAAGAAAAAGGTTGTCAAGGTCGAGAAGTGCAGTCGGCTCACAAAGGTAAGAGAGACAACATTGGCCTCAACCAGGACGAGGAAGAGACCAAGAAGAGGTCAATAGCAGATGCTGTGCTGCGGCTGGGGAACCCTCAGTCCATCCTTTGGAGGTGGCTGGGGACAACCTCAGCCAAGACAATGCTGCAAGACCATGGAATGCCTCCATCCAACGCCTTGAGGATAAGATAGGAGACCTCATTAAAAGTCGGGATCCGCTGCAAATAGGTTTCTCAGAAGGATCTCCATTCTTGGCTAAGATAGTAAGCTTCCCTACCCCAGCCAAGTTCAAGCCGCCTACAGTGACTCCCAAGTATGATAGTAGAATCAATCCAGTACATTATATTGAGATGTACCAGTCAGCGACGGACATTTACTTAATACCAGATGAGATAAAATGTCGGGCCTTCTTCGGGACTTTGACGAGAGATGTGCACATATGGTTTACTTCTCTTTCGAGGAATTCAATTGAGAACTTTAAGGTCTTAGCTGAACGATTCATTCACAATTTCTACTTTGGGGTAAGACCTAAAAAGAAGACAACCCATCTGTTGTATGTCAAGAAAGGAAAGAAAGAGAGCTTAAGAGACTACATCTCCAGGTTCAACAAAGAAAAACTTGAGGTTGAAGATTACAATGAGAATATTGCCATGACCGCCCTCATAGGATGTCTTTAGAAAGGGAAGTTGTTGTGGAAACCTACGGAAGACCATCCAAAGTCCATGGTAGAGCTATTGGCAACTGCGGGGAAGGTCATGAACGCTGAAGAGGCCATGGACGCTAAGTATGAAGACGAGAATGGCGGTAGCAGCGGAACATTCCAAAGAAAGAAGGATGGAAAGAAGAGGTCAACTGATGACAAGTTTGCACATTATACCCCTCTTACTGTAAGCTCCGAACACATCCTCAGCGAGATCAAGAATGACAGATCCCTAAGATGGCCAGAGAAGCTGAAGGATCCTCCACATAATAGGAACCAGAACTTATGGTGTGAATTCCACCAAGACCATGGCCATACTAGAGATAAATGCTTTAACTTAAAGGATGGGATCGAGAAGAAGTTGAAGTCAGGAAAGTTGAGGAAATGTAACAGGTGTCATGACGATACCACAGTATTAAGAGATGGTGACTCAGATGGTGATGAGGGAGACGATCCCGACCTCCCACCAAAGGATGACAACACCCACGTAAAGAGGGTTGGTATGATATCCTTTGGTGTTAACACCATATACGGAGGACTTTCAGGGGGTGGTTCTGAAGTGGCTGACCAGAAAGCTCATGTGGCAGAGGCCAAGTCAGTGAAAAAACTTGAAATAGTAAATTTGACATCTTTCGAGACAACGCAGAAGAGAAAGAAGGTGGATATGGACACTATCATAGTCGGGTTCTCCCGACTCAACTTCAAAGGCATCCTAGATCCACATGATGACCCTTTGGTAATCACAACAAGAGTTCATGGATGTGAGGTGAAGAGAATTCTTATAGATGGAGGAAGTTCAACAGATGTGATGTTCTGGCCATGCTTCAAAACCTTAGGCCTTACCAGAGCTAGACTGGTACCCTATCATCATCCGTTAATGGGGTTCAGCGGCGAAAAGGTCCATCCATTGGGCATGTATGAGATGGACGTGCGAATGGGCGATGAATGGCCTAAGAGATTAACCCAGAGGATCAATTTTTTCATTATGGACGAAAACATCTTCTCGGCCTATAACCTCATCATAGGAAGAGGAGCCTTTAAGGAGTTTGAGGCCGTGCCGTCGACGATCCACCAAATGCTAAAATTCTCGACCCACTATAGGGTAGGGGAAGTACAGGGGGACTAGACCATAGCATGAGAATGCTACTTCAACTCGACTGAAGAGAGAGAGGCTCATAAGAGAGCAACTTCCACATATAACATTGATACACTCGACCCTAGAGATGAAATGAAATTAAAGAAGGGAGAGGCTACGGAAGAGGTAGAATCCATCGTCCTCAATGAGGATGAGCAGGAAAAAACCGTCCAGGTCGGTAAATCCTTAAAGGCATAAATCAAGGAAGAACTGATAAACTTCCTAAGGAAGAGGCAAAGTGTCTTCGCTTGGAGTCACGCAGACATTCCTGGCATCAACCCTGAGGTTATGTGTCACAAGATGAATGTGATTAAGGATGCTAGGCCAATCAAATAAAGATGACGAATAAGCAAAGTGTCTTCGCTTGGAGTCACGCGGACATGCCTGACATCAGCCCTGAGGTTATGTGTCACAAGATGAATGTGATCAAGGATGCTAGGGCAATCAAATAAAGATGAATAATCTACTCTAGGGAGAAATACGACGTCATCCAGGAAGAAGTCAAGAAGTTGGAAGAGGCTGAGTTTATTAGAGAAGTCATATATCCAGAGTGGCTATCAAATGCAGTCATTATGCCCAAAACCAACAGAAAATAGAGAATATGCGTAGACTTCACCGACCTGAACAAGTCTTGCCCGAAAGATAGCTATTCCTTACCTCGGATCCACCAGATGGTAGATGCAACTACACGATATGAACTCATGAGTGTCATGGACGCATATTTAGGCTACAACGAGATCTTCATGGATGCCAAAGACTCAGAGAAAATAGCCTTCATCACGGACAAAGGGACATATTGCTACAAGGTTATGCTCTTAAAATTGAAAATACGGGGGCAACATACCAACGTCTTGTGAATAAGATGTTTAAAGCTCAAATAGGCAAGACTATGGAGGTGTACGTAGATGATATGATGACAAAAAGCTTAAAGGCCTGCACTCACGTGGCAGACCTAGAAAAGACCTTCGATACCATAGACTTGTACATAATGAAACTCAACCCTGCGAAGTATGTCTACGGGGTAGGAGACGTGAAATTTCGTAGTTTCATTGTCAATCAGAGGGGAATAGAGGCGAACCAGGAGAAAATTAAGGTTTGCTCGACATGAAGACACCAAGAAGTATCAAGGACGTTCAGAGGCTGATTGGAAGAGTTGCTGCACTCAACAGATTTGTCTCAAGGGTGACAGACAGGTGTCTTCCATTCTTTAAGATGCTTAGAAAGGCCTTCGAGTGGGACAAAGAGTGTGACGAGGCTTTTAATCAACTCAAGTCCTACCTCGAATCCCCCTTACTCTTATCTCGGCCATTTGTAGGGGAGAGGCTATTTGTTTATCTAGCAATCTCTGAATCATCTATAAGTACGACCATTGTACGGGAGGACGTTAGGGTTCAGAGGCTCGTATACTTCAACAATAAGGACCTTCAGGGATCTGAACAGAATTACCCTCGGATGGAAAAGTTACCGTACGCCTTGATACATGCTTCTAGGAAGATGAAGCCCTACTTTCAAGCCCATTCTATGGTCATCCTCGGTGACTCCCCACTAAAACAGGTCCTGCATAAACCTGAGAAGTCGAGCAGACTGGTGGCATGGGACATTGAACTAGGGGTGTATGACCTTAGTTATCAGCCCAGGGTGGTAATCAAAGGGCAGGCACTGGCAGATTTTTTTTAGATTTATCATGGGAAGAGGACGAGGTTGAGAATAACCTAGAGACTACGAAAAGGTCAAACAACAACGTCTTTCGAGACCTAGAAGAGGTTATATCCAAGGGAGCCAGAGATGGAATAGCTGATAATGAGGAAGATCGGTACCTCTTCAGGGAGGGAATCATGATAGAAGAGGGTTTCTCGTCAGATAAAGACATTTGGAACCTCTTCATCAACGGGTCTTCTTACAACAGTGGAAGCGGTGCAGGACTTATACTTTCGGCTTCTGATGGTACCAATGTTGAATATGCCCTAAGGTTTAAATTCAAGGCGTCAAACAACGAGTCGTAATACGAGGCCATGATAGCAGGTCTCTTATTGGCAAAAACCCTTGGGGTAAGATGACTCCTAATTCATGGCGACTAAAGATTGGTTGTTAATGAAGTGTTGGGGGTTTATGAGGCCAAGGATGAAAGGATGGCCAAATACCTGAAGAGGGTGAGAACGATACTCGAAGGCTTTGAAGAGGTAAAGGTGAAGAGAATAACTCGAGAAAATAACAGTCATACAGATACATTAGCAAGGCTAGCATCAGTAATGAGGACGGATATCAGAAGGACAATCCATATTGAGATCTTGCCCAGAGCGACCATTGAAGAAGAAGAGGTTAGTAACCCTTGACTCAATATGAACCTAGGGGACTCATGGATGGATCCCCTTATTAGATATATCAGAGAGGAGGTGCTACCGGAGTCAGAGTTAGAGAGGAGGAAACTGAGGTACAGAGCTACAAAGTTCTCAATAGTAGGAGATGTCCTGTATAGGAAGGAATTCCTATTACCTCTCCTCAAATGCGTTCATCCCACAGAAGTTTCCCACGTCCTACAAGAGGTACACGACGGTTCTTAATCCAGTCACATAGGAGGGAGAACTTTGGTAAAGAGGAATACCACACAAGGATATTAGTGGCCGACCTTGGCCAAAGATGTTGCAGCCTACGTAAAGAGGTGCGACAAATGTCAGAGAGTCTCCACTATACCCCATCAACCTCGTCAGCCTATAACACCAATCAGTTCCCCTTGGCCATTTTCACTATAGGGAATTGACCTAGTAGGACCCCTGCCAAGGGCTACAAATAATTGCCGATTTATAATAGTTTCCATTGATTACTTCTCCAAGTGGGTAGAGGCAGAGCCGATGATCACGATTACAGAGCAGAAGACCTTCCAATTTATTTGGAAAAAAATTATATGCAGACATGGCCTCCCAAACACCCTCATTTCGGACAACGAAACCCAGTTTAAGAATTCTTCCCTAGAAAAATACTGCGAAAGAGTTGGGATAAAGTAATTTTTCTCTTCTCCTGGACGACCTCAGGCAAATGGTCAAACCGAAGTCACAAACAGAATGATCCTTGATGGGATCAAGAAGAGGTTAAAAGAAGCTAAAGTTATATGGACTGAAGAGGTTTATGCTGTGCTATGGGCTTACAGAACAACGGCCAGGACACCAATGGGCGAGACCTCATTTATGTTATCACATGGCTCAAAGGCCATCATACCAACTGAGGTAGGATTCCCTACTCATAGGGTTCAGAACTATGAACCTGAGAAGAATGGGTAGGAGAGAAGACTCGACCTAGACTTGATTGAAGAGAAAAGGGAAGACACAGAAATCAGGCAAGCAGTTTACCAACAGAGAACATCAAAGTTGTACAATCAGAGGGTATAATGAAGACCCATAGCTGTGGGAGACCTAATGCTAAAGAAGACATTACAAAAGGCAAACAAGCCTCACCCAAATTGGCATGGTCCTTACAAAGTGATTGAGGAAGTTGTACTCGGGACTTCCAGGATAGATAACCTCAAAGGGGAACCCTTTTCCATTCCTTGGAATGTTGATCATCTAAAAATGTATTACATATGATGTTACCAGGGCTTTCATGTAAATATATTATCTTATGAAGAGATTATTAATGAGAAGATCAGTTCCTGTGTTAATACTTGGTTCATTGTGCTCGAATGGAAAAATTATTTACGGGGATAACATCTTAGTTCATGACCTCAGACTTTATAACATCATGATTTGGTGACAAGGTCTGAGGTCAGACATCATACTTGGATGACCGCAGACCCTTAACACCATTAATTTGGTGAAAATTATTTATGGGGACAACATATTAGTTGATGACCTCAGACCTTATAACACAATGCTTTGGTGACAAGGTCTGAGGTCATACGTCATACTTAGATGACCTCAGACCCTTAACACCATTAATTTGGTGAAAATTATTTATGGGGACACCATCTTAGTTGATGACCTCGGACCTTATAACATCATGATTTGGTGACAAAGTCTGAGGTCAGACATCATACTTGGATGGCCTCAGACCCTTAACATTATGAATTTGGTGAAAATTATTTATGGGGTAACATCTTAGTTGATGACCTCAGACCTTATAACATCATGATTTGGTGACAAGGTCTGAGGTCAGACATCATACTTGGATGACCTCAGACCCTTAACACCATTAATTTGGTGAAAATTATTTATGGGGACAACATATTAGTTGATGACCTCAGACCTTATAACACAATGCTTTGGTGACAAGGTCTGAGGTCATACGTCATACTTAGATGACCTCAGACCCTTAACACCATTAATTTGGTGAAAATTATTTATGGGGACACCATCTTAGTTGATGACCTCGGACCTTATAACATCATGATTTGGTGACAAAGTCTGAGGTCAGACATCATACTTGGATGGCCTCAGACCCTTAACATTATGAATTTGGTGAAAATTATTTATGGGGTAACATCTTAGTTGATGACCTCAGACCTTATAACATCATGATTTGGTGACAAGGTCTGAGGTCAGACATCATACTTGGATGACCTCAGACCCTTAATATCATTAATTTGGTGAAAATTATTTATGGGCATAACATCTTAGTTGATGACCTCAGACCTTATAACATCATGATTTGGTGATAAATTCTGAGGTCAGACATCATACTTGGATGACCTCAGACCCTTAACATCATTAATTTGGTGAAAATTATTTATGGGGATAACATATTAGTTGATGACCTTAGACCTTATAACATCATGATTTGGTGACAAAGTCTGAAGTTAGATATCATACTTGGATGACCTCAGACCCTTAACATCATTAATTTGGTGAAAATTATTTATGGGGATAACATATTAGTTGATGACCTCAGAACTTATAACATCATGATTTGGTGATAAGGTCTGAGGTCAGACATCATACTTGGATGACCTCAGACTCTGAACATCATTAATTTGGTGAAAATTATTTATGGGGATAACATCTTAGTTGATGACCTCAGACCTTATAACATCATGATTTGGTGACAAGATCTGAGGTCATACGTCATACTTAGATGACCTCAGACCCTTAACACCATTAATTTGGTGAAAATTATTTATGGGGACACCATCTTAGTTGATGACCTCGGACCTTATAACATCATGATTTGGTGATAAGGTCTGAGGTCAGACATCATACTTGGATGACCTCAGACCCTAAACATCATTAATTTAGTGAAAAATTATATTGAGACTTCAGAGCTGAACACACATCGCATGGCAAAGAGAATCATTCAGAGAACATTCAGCAAATAAAGAAATAAATCCCTCATCAGAGGTAAATATAAATTAAAGTAGTTATAAGCTACAAGCTAGTCGAGTTTATCATCAGAGGTTACAGTTTAAATGCATAATGAAAAAGTATAAAAGGCTTCAAAAAATGCCCTAAGGGTCTGTAGCTACAATATTGGCATCCTCGGCTTCATTCCTTTGGCCGATATTGGTCACCTCGGCCCCTTCATCTCTGAGGGGATCCTGGATGATTAAAAAGTCTCTGATGAATTCATCAGCTTTGACGTTGAATACCTCAAAAGAGGTATTAAGGCAACTGGCAAATGGGCGTCCGCTAAGGAGAAGGAGTCAGGGAGCTTGAAAGCCTCTGACTTTATTGGTCTGGGTTTTGCCAATCCTCAATTTGCCTATGCCCTTCAAGAGGTTGAGAGGAAGATGCTTCCCCTGCAGAGACTGCACCGCAGGATGTTATAGAGACTGAGGTTGGCACCCTCAGTCTCTGTAACATCCTGCGGCGCAGTCCCTGCAGGGGCAGCATCTTCCTCTCAACCTCTTGAAGGGCCTGGGTAAATTGAGGATTGGCAAAACCCAGATAAATAAATTCAGAGGCTTTCAAGCTCCCTGACTCCTTCTCCTTAGCGTCCGCCAATTTTCCAGTTACCTTAATACCTCTTTTGAGGTATTCAAAGCCAAAGCTGATGAATTCATCAGAGACTTTTTAATCAGCCAGGATCCCCTCAGAAGCATCCTCAAGGGCTGCCTTCACTACAGCATCAATCTTCTTCTGAAGAGCGTCGTCCTTGGCCTTTAGAGCAGAGGTGTGTTAATTTTTAAGCTTGGAGATCTCTTTTTCCAACGGCTTAACCTTCTTGTCAGACCCCTCAATGGCATACTTCATATGATCTACCTCGGTGTTCAGAGTGTCCTGCACCTTCTCGGCCTCTTGGCCTTTCTCGATGAGAGGCAACTTCTTCAGAGTCCAGTTGGCAAGATGGTGCATAGCAACGATGCCCTGCAAATTAAGAAATCAAATGTATAAGTTCAAATTCAAAATAGAGGTTACACTTCAGAATTAAACTAAAATCCAAAATTTTACCTCAATGGAACTGTGAAGGCCAAACTCAACTAACAAAGGAGTATCCATGGAGCGATAAAAGCGTTTGTCCGCATCGGTCATAGCAGAGCCGATAGCATCTAATGCCTGAAGACTATTCCCTATAATACTATCATTAATTTTTAGCTGCTCTAGACGAGCAGCCAGTGCATCTTCAGAGGATATGGTATGGCCTTTTGGGCCTTGTTCTTCCTCTGATCCTCAGGAGAAATGGTTGTAGTTTTGCTCTTTCTTGTGGAGTCGGCCTTGGATGTGACGACACTCTTCTTTGGTGGGGGAGGAGGTGGTGTACTTAAGCCTGCCTTCTTCACCGGCTTCGTGAGACTTAGGGCAAACATCTTCCAGATATCGTCTGAGATGCCTTCAGGACGTTCTGTAAATGGAAAGGTTTGAGTTAGAAGATCAGAGATATAAAAAGTTAGAGGTTTAACTTGCTAAAATACTAAAATAAGCACTTACGAAGCTCGGTCAGAGGACTCCCCCCAAGGCCAGTCTCAGGGAGATAGTAGGAGATCATCAGATGTTCTAACTTGACCAACATACCATGCTCCCCCTAATCTTGAAGGTCTTTTACTCTTTAAAGATTATTTTGACTTAGCCCAGGGTCGTCCCGGGCAGCCATTAACACCTTCCCCCATCTCAGTGGTATCCTCAGCTCTAAGTTTGAAGATGGAACACAAGGGCCAAATTCCCATAACCCCAAGGCAAAGAAATACTGCAGCTTCTAGTTATGATTACTAGTTTGGGTGACCTGCAACATCTTCTTGGTTGACTTCTGAGCTAAGAAATGATAATATCTCGGATGATTCCTGGCAGAGGAAGAGATGTAGCATCTGGTGAAGACCTGAACAGGAAGGTCTGAATGATGGACTGCCCTCCATAAGACAATAGCTCCTATTATCACCCTCCAGGCATTGGGTGACAACTGGTAAGGAGCTAAGTTGATGTAGGAAAGTATGGCCTTAATGGTGGGATGAATGAGAAAATGAAACCCTAAATTGATCATCTTCTCGTACAAGCAGATCTCACCATCTCGGCCACCAAAATCCCTCTCTTCCCTTAGAGGTCTCTTGAGTTTTATGGAGGGGCTAATGGAATATAGATGCCTGAAGGCAAGAAGGTCAAACTCGATGATAATGATTTTTATCTCGACTTCCTCCAAGGTTTTAACATCGCTCTCATCCCCATCATCATCCGGTTCAAAGTTGCCTTGAGAAGACGATGGGGCACCACCTGGGAACCTCTGAGCGAACTCAGCTCCTATGACGGCCGACAGGGGAATGGCTTCAAGGATTGGACAAAAAACCACGATAGGTCCTACAACCTCAACGTCGTAGGAAGAGTGCGATGTGCTTGAACTCATATGAGATGAGGCCCGACTGTAAACCTCAGCTTGATCAGGGACTTGATCCTGCTGAGCGGAAAAGTCCATGGCCTCTTGAAAGGAGTCCACAGACATAAGGTTTGAGGTGGACGACTCAGACTCAGACATGGGGTTAGGTTCAACTGGGACCTCTACTGTTTTAATTGGTTCGGCTGGCTCAGGGTATATGACCTTTAGAGGGGGTGGAAAGATTGGTCTGAGTGGGAATGCCTCTGCCCTACGAGCTTCCTCTTGGGATCTTTCTATTTGTCTAATTTTATCTAAGGTATTCTCCCTAAGATAGGGGAATTCCTCTAAGAGTTGGTAAAGGGGTCTGAGCATATGAGCCAGATCCTAAACTTGTGACTCTCCTAAAAAAAACAGGATTGGCAATTAAATTAAAGATCAAACTATTAACTTTTAGCAAAAAGCAAACAAGAACAATAAGAACCAGGGCTACAGGAAATCACAATCGATGACCGAAAAACCTAAAGAACTCGTCAAAAAATGCAAAAAATAGGAACAAGGTAGGAAAAATCGGAGAAAAAGGGATGATAGATGGTACCTGATGGAGAATAATGAGAAGAGAGGACGAGTTGGCAAGGAAAAGTCCACCCAATGCACTTCTAACCAGAGCTCTTATAGAGAGAGAGAGAGTGGCATAAATTTTTAGGTGAAGAACTGAAGAAGTGAGGAAGAAAGAGAAAAAAAATGAGGGTTTAACCCTCAAACAACCCACACGCATCCAAAAGTCCCATCATTGCCTTGGGGGCCCAAAAGACAACAATTATTACACTTGCCAGGCACTCTAGCCACTTTAGCAACTGACACTTGACAAAAAGGTATTAACACCTAAGAAAGTCCAACCTCGGGAAAATATACCCCTTAGGCACCCTGATCACACAGGTAAGTAAGGGCTAGGGGTGATTGATATGCCTTAAATGTACCCCCTCGTCCTAGAGACATCAACCTCGACCAAGGAGATGGACGATGTTGGAAGGGCCTTAGATCAACAACCAGTGGTCTCGTCCCAGGCAAGGTCAGCCATGGCTGATGTTACTATCTACCTCAGGAAGTGAGGTCCCCATAATCCGCAGGGGCGGTTATCCATATGGTCATCCAAGGCTTGCAACCTCGGCTTGGTTCGGGCCGAGGTTGCCATCCCATCATCATAACAAATCTCGGTTGAGGATCAGTCGACGTTCCTGCTATGCCACCATTACCTCAGCCCAGGCCGAGTCATAGCTCAACATGCCTTACCTCAGCTCTCCCACTGAGCCAAGGTCACCACCTCGTCCTCTTCTAGGCCGAGGTTGGGACCATTCACACATGGCTGAGTCCTTAGCAGCATATGTATTGTTGGGAAAACGTGTATACAATCAGTTATAATCGAATCATTCCCCTCACATGCGGGAATATTAAGGTCATCATTATCTACATGATATCAGCCAGGTGTCATTCTCATACTGGTTCGATCCGCATGCACATGTTCGTTGCATGCTTAGGGGGTACATTACACCCCCCAGACACTATATATAGAGGTCATCCTCTACCTTATAAAGGATTCAAAATTATCAACCCTAGCTAAAACTCTATCCAAATATACACTAGAGAGAGAAAGCTTGAGAGATTGTATCTATGTCCATTAAAGCCCTCATACAGTGATATTAATAACACACTTGCACAGTAGATGTAGGCCTGATTGGCAGAACCACTTACATTTAAGTGACAATCCTCTTCTCCTCACCACAATCTCTTATATACATACTATACTCATATGCTGCCATTGTTATCACTAGTTTGAGCATACAAACACCTTGACTGGTGGTGCTATTTCTAGCATCATCATCAAAAGCTTTGCCGCTATGCCTTCATCCAAACATGTCAAACGTTTGACCGGAAAACACCACTCCTAATATGAGACTAAAAATATTTTGTCCAGAATTAAGCCAATATAAACAAATTGACTCAATTGAAAATTTCTCCTCACAAAAGTTAAACCAAATAGTTCAAAGACCCTCCCCTGCTACCATTTTTCATCCACATCTTCACTATTAACGGTTTCATGGCTTTCCATATTCTTCACCTATAAGTTTTCTTTCTTACCCTTTTTTCATTTTGTCAATAACTTTTTTTTTGAAACGATCATTTGTTTTCTTCGTATTTCATCACCATTTTTCTTCTTAGATTAAGAAAATCATATATGTGGTAAACAAGAAAACTATAGGAGAGTTTAATAAGATATTATTTTTTCCTAACTGGGTCATGATTGAGTGCGTTGAGTATCCTTCGAATTATTATAATGTAGTGGGTGGACATTGGTTTCACACCCAATTCGTTACTAAGGGTGGAATCGTATTTCCCCCTAACCAGTTGTTTAGGAATTTTGCGAGTTTTTTTAGAGTGGTTCATAATCAATGTACCCCAAACACATTGAGGATTATGAATGAAGTGCACAAAGTCAATGAGTTGTATCAAACTCAAATTGGAATCTTTAAAATTAGGTACTATTATTCATAGGTTAAGACTAATGAAAAACCTTTTATTTGAAGGTGAGAAGGGTTGAAAAAGTACTTATAATAAATCTCCATCACTCCAATAACAGTTATAAGAGTCATGGATTCATTATTAGGTAAGGTAAACATCCACTAATTCTTGAGGGTGGTGAGTCCTATATGGGTTTTAGGTGTCCTAGTAAAAGGTATAAAATAGGTTAGTTTCTATTTTTATCGTGTTTTGTTTTGATCGACCAAGTTTTTCATGAATTTGTGCTAACTCTCTCTCATTCTTTATTTTGCAAAGAAGATTCCAAGAAAAAGGATCCTGATGCTCCTCACGTTAACTGGCCTGATACGGTTAAAGTTGGTAGTTTGTAGAAGCCTTTGTCTGTTGGTGTCGAGCATCCCAGGTCGACATCATTTCATCTCGAATATGCAAAGACAACCACTTCTTTTTATTTCAAGTCATGGCAATACAATACCTGATATCCAATTCATTTCAAGTAGTGATGCATCTTCACACGATTCCATATTAGTTTTTTTTGTTTGTGTACATTATTGTTTTTCTTTTTGTCATCCCCGTAAACTCAGAGGAAGGGATGACCCTAAAAAGGAAGATTCCCAATTTTTTGGATGAATTTGACCTGGACACTTCTCCAAAAGCTTAAACTTCCAAAAGGAAGGAGGTCAGAGGTTCATCCGACTTTCTTAATTTATCAAATTCTCCTGATAAACAGAAGGCTCAAAGGAAGAGTAAGACTATCATTTGTCTTTCTATTACTGCCATTGTTCATACCAAGAAGGTGTATGCCACCATCAAGGGAAGGGTCAAATAATGTCGATGGATAAAAATACTAATTTGCCCCTTGAGATGCAGAGGGAAGTCATTTTAGAGTTGGATAAGGATCATGTCGGTCAATTGACTACCGGCCACCTCATTTCTCGTGTTTCTCGGGCGTTAACTCTAGTAAGCCTTTGTTCCTTGATCGTATTTTTAATTTAAAATTTTTTGCAGTAGTAACTTTTAATTGAATTTTTTTCATGCAGTTTGTGGAGTACTTCATTGATATCCTTGATAGAAGGGATGATTAAGCCAAAGCTAATAATAACCTGAAAAATGTTTTAACAAAGTCCCATGAGACTTACAAGGCCGCTAAGAAGGCATACGAGATCGAAAAAAAGACCACTGTGCTGAAGATTTCTAAGTGGAGGTCCGAGAACGAGGAACTGAAGAAGGTTGTCAAGGATAACGCGTAAATTCTATCAGTGGTGCCAACAACCAAAGATAAGGCATAAGACCAAGGGTTTATGGATGCCTTTGTTCAATTCAATAAGAAATTGGATTACATTCATTAATTCATTTTTAATAAGGGCTATCATTTAGTCTTGGCTAAGACTAGGGTCCCCTTTGAGTCTTAACTTTATGAGAAACATGGTCCAAGTTCCCCGCAAATGGACGAGGAATAGGGTGAGGCCTCAGGTAGTAGGTAAGAAAAACATGGGTCTAAACATGTTGTAAAGGCTTGCCCTATTATTAAACTTTTTAATGAAAGATTTAATTATTGCCTTGCTATTATTTTCCCAATTGTTGCTTTCTTATGTTTTGTTTCTAAACGCTTTCCTTTTGGACTTTGTAGTCTGATAATATCTTACATGTGGTGATAACACATCAAGAAAGTGAAGATCTTAATCGATCTCTCGAATCCCTTATTGTTGTTCAGATGGCACTTCACAAGATGCAATACCCTGACTCAATATTGTATTTATAATTTATTTGTAATTTGCAATCATGAGAATTAGTAATAAAAGAAATAAAGATTATGGTATAAAATATCTTATCTCTTCATTTAAATTATTGCCACTCATATGAATTAAATAAATATATATATATAAAGGGACATACTGTGAGAAGGTAGAAACTAGCTTCAACCCTTTTTCCGTGGTTGTTCAAATTATCCATAAAATCATTCTAAGGACGCAGAGACTCGTTCTAATGATGAGATGATGTCATTCAAATGGCGCTCTGCAAACGAAGTAGACAAGCCTGCCAAAAATACTGTCAAACGCTCAGACATTGATCTAGAATTTGGGTCAGCTCTTGGAGCCGGACTTGGATGAAACTATTGGTTTATATATCGTAATTATTATGGGTTACATCACCGGGAGAGAAGTGTGGTGTGTAAAGCAATCCAACAGACCTGTTATTTTGATTTCACTCTTAAAACCGTCGATCATGGGTCCGTGTCAACTATTGGAGCTTGGCAAGTTCTTCGGGGAATCATTTGTAGTATAAAAGAGAGATTTGGACTGAAACTTACAAAAATATTTTTATCTTCTCCACCTCTCTCTCTCAAGAAGGTTCAACGTCCCTTTACCTCCCTTAAAATATTTTCCACCTTTTTCTTGAGCCTTAGTAAGCTTCACTTGCAACCAATGCATGACCATCTCCATAAGTATCTAGTATATTTTCCAAGTTATATTCTTCAAGAAAAAGGCAGGAAGCAACGATGTGGAGCTTGAAGAATCTAGGTTTTATGGAGTCTTAGGTCTTAGGGCTTAAGGGTTTGGAAGCTTTCAAATCAACATCTTCTTGATCATCCTCTTCATTATCGAAGGTAAGGTTTCCTTCTAAACTTTCAACATTTTCTAGCTATTAAAATTATGTAGGATGTGCTAGATGATATGTTGTCATTTATGAATTGTTTTGTCTTGTAAAGAAATGAGGATTCCTTTAAACAAAACCAAAATGGATTTTTACATGTATATAAAAAAATAGAATTTTATACCTTTATAGATAGAAGGAAGCATGTGACATTATATAACCATCATTGAGTAGAGAAAAATCATATTTAAAGTATTTATAGGTTGAAATCCTCGAATGATATGTAGAAACATGTAGGATGCTAATGGTTAAGTTATGGACCTAAATGAGCATGTTTAAAAGTGGGTTTAATACCCAAAATAATAAATTTAGAAAACAACCTTAAATAAATAAAGATAAATGAAAGAAGAAAGAAATTGAATGTTAGGGTTACATGTGATTAAAAGGAATATTACGGGCTTTAGTTAAAATTGTCTTAAATGTCGAATATTACTTTAGGTGAAAAATATAAAATGAATAAGTGTGGGTTGAACATAAAATATTAAATGTGATGTTCCAAGAAAAATGGTTAGATGCTAATGTCAATGGGAAATAAGACTAAATGTTTTTCCAATGTCATGGCATAAAAGGGGATTTTGACAAATTGAGGGACCTAAGGGATTGGTTCCCTTTCTAGATCCTATCAATATCCTTTAGGAGAAAGGAATGCCCAAAGTAAGTTTGAGAGATTAACGATATAAATAATGTTTTAAACCCATGTCAAGATGACATGGAAGAACGAAACCTGAATAATGTGGACATTGACCAAAATGTTAACAACATATAAAAAGTTAGACTTGGATGACACCGAGATAAAGCAAGAAGGGACTGGAGCCTTTGGGTGAAAAATCTTAAAACAATGGCCAAAGCATATGGTGGCATCGTCAGTGGTGAGGATCCCATTAAAGCACGTGGTTAGATGGAAAATTCTAATAAATACACTAAAAAGGAGAAAAAGGGGACCGTACTTGTAATTTGGGAACACGGTCTATTAGAGTCATGATAAGTGAGATTAAAAGTAAATTATTAATAATAAATCCCCAGACTCGAAAAAGGGATAGTAATACCACTTACGTGTGAGTATGAGCTCATAGCTAAGGTGCATTGCAAGTAGTCGCATTAATGCTAGCTAAATTGCCAACGCTTATTTATTTCTCAAACTCTTAAGTTATATGTGTAGAATTTCGTGAAAAACGTATAGTGTAGTATTACCCACTCTATTAAGAATTCACTCATCCCTGCTTTTTATGTTAAAAACCTAGACCCCACCTAGGTATATCCAATAGGAATGATGATCAGGACTCGAGTAAGTCCCCAAGGGGTGATCGTCGTTAGTAGAATGCTCTATATTCAATTTTAAACAATGGCCATTTGGTCCCTTGCACACTTGATACTTAAACCTTTATTCGGGCCTTTTTTCATTATTTTGTAATTATAGAGGGGTGTCCATATGCTATTCTAAAATAGCATAGGATAAGTGATCCCACCTAGAGGGGCTTCCACTGCCCAAGTTAAGAAGTAAAGATTTAGGGCAAGAGGGCCTGGTCCCAATTTAGAAGCTATAGAAAGAAAGAAATTGTGAGGGGGGATCATCACGAGAACCCCCATCCAAAAGATGTTGAAGCCAAAGCTCAACGATCACAAAAATGAAGTTAAGATGAGGAGGCCCACTATGTGGAGGTCCTCATTACCAAATGTTAAAAAAATACTGAAATGGAGTTTGGACGAGGAGGCCTCACATGTGGAGATCCGTATCCCGAAATGATCGAAGAACGTATAAATTGAATTTAGACGAGGAGCCCGACCATGAGGAGCTCCTCGCCCCAAGTGTTCAAAGAGAACATAAATGGAGTTTGGACCAGGAGGCCCACCACGAGGATGTCCTCATCCCCAAATGTCCAAAGAGCACATGAACGAAGTTTGGATGAGGAGGCCTTCCATGAGGAGATCCTTGCCGTAAAATGCTCAAAATATTACAGAAAGAAAGTATGGACAAGGAGGTCCACTACAAGGAGATCCTCGTACCCAAAACCTGAGATAAAAAAAATGAAAATAGGGTGAGGAGGCCCCCACAATGAGCTCTTCGTCACCCAAAGCGTGAGAATCACAGGAATAAAGATAGGTCGAGGTGGATCATCACGAGGAGATCCTCGTCCCCATAATATGTTGAATTAAAAAAAAGGAAATTTAGACAAGGTGGTCTACCACAAGGGCTTCTCGTCCTCAAAGTTTACAACACAGATGAAATGAATGAAGGCGAATAGGACCTTGGTGAGAAACCAATTCTCCTATACTCAAGACACAAGAAAAAAAGTGAAGAGGCTTACCTCGAATGATCCCTATACTTCCAAAAAGAATTACTTAAAATAACTAGTGGGAGAGAAGGTCCACCTAGAGTGACCTCCTCCTCAAGACGTGTTACTCATAAATATATTAAAAGTGCTAATATTTTACTTTTTTGTAGAGGTAGCCTAGTTGAGCAATCCAGGCTTAAAAAGGGAAGTTGGGATCTCTTGGGAGTTTTGGCTTAGTGGATAAGGAACAAGGTTTGTTGAGAAAACTCAACCACTTATCACTTTAAGAGTGAGAGAATACTAGTAAAAAATCCATACGATTTATCCAAGTCCTTACATAGTTCACACCCAGTCATAATATAAGTGAGCAACCAAGAGGTTGCTCATAAGAAATGAACAGTTTATAAACTGATTTTAGATAAAGGGGGTCTGCAAGGCCCCACTCAATTTTCAATGTTTTTAGAAGAGGTGTTACTTGAGACACCCCTCAAGTTTATAAAGATTTTAAAGGAGGTGGTACTTGATACCCTATCAAGTTTATAAAGATTTTAGAGGAGGTGGTGTTTAAGACACCTCTCAAGTTTACAAAGTTTGTACAAAAAGTTTTCGTTTCATAAGATATTTACCAAATTAGATACTTTTTCATTCAGCGCATACATATTTTCTTTTTTACTTTCGTTTGCACCACATGGAACCTTTCAGAGTGGACATGCGGTTGTATATATACAAGGACAAATGGTACATTACAGACCTTGTCCCTACTAACTCCTGTAGTTTTGGCACCCAAAAATGCCAACTCAGCCCTGCTACCGAAGTATAAATTAGACCCTTGGGCAAGGTCAAGTAATAGACAATCAGAAACTTAAGTCATACTGTTGCTCTGTCAAAATCACACCTCACCACTTACTATTCTTTCCTTTGTCTATCTCCTAGTCCTTAGTTCTTATTTCTTCACTCCCACCTTGAAAACCACCATTCTCAGGAGTTCCTCTTAAGAAAAGTTACTATTATTGTTGTGAAGTTCATCTTATTGCAGTAGGTGGTTCTATCTTTGATTCCATTTTTACTAAAAAGGGAAAGTTTTACCAGTTACTGCTCTAAAAGTTCTTGAAGACCTTGGAGGCAGAGTTCATTGAAGTGGGTCACTCCTCACCCGTTTCATGATTTTACCATACCCCAGTCACACTTCCCTCCTAAATTTGGCGACTCTACTAGGGACATATCCTTACTTTCATGGACAAAGAAGGTTTTAATGTTTCTAAGAAGCTGATGTTTGAAGATACTCCACCTGTGAATGAAGTTCAAAGTGATCAGACCACCCAAGAAGAGGTGGTGGTGACCTAAGCTATGGTACTTTCTCCTCTAGGAAGGCATACCAGTATAACAACAGTAGCTCCAAAGGAAGGTATGAATATGATGATATTATTTTTTGAGTTTCTTAAATAAAACAATATGGATTTGGCAAGCTTGAGCCAAAGTTGTGTAACACCAGTAGCAGCCCCCGCTGGAGGGGCAATCGCTTCAACATCAGCAGCACTAGAAGTGGCTCCACCATGAAAGGTGGTTTCGAAGCAAGTTGTGACACTGTTGAGTTCACGAGAAGCAAAGAGAGTAGGTTTGCAAGAATATCCCCCTAAGGATGTTACCATAGAGGAAGTGAAGAAGATTCTCTCCTCCTCTCAAAGGGAATTTCCTCATCTATATGAGGAGTTACATGATCCCTCCCACAAGGTGTGAATAAGAAGACATACCTAAAAGGGTATAATCCACTAAAATTTATCAAGTTCAATGGTAAATTGGAGAATCTAAGAGAGCACGTGAAGAGATTTGTTGAGTACCTAGGGGTGCATGGGAATGACAAAAATTTGAGACTGAGGGAGTTCTCCAAGACTCTCATAGGGAAGTACTACACATGATACTCCCACTTGTATCCTAAAAGTATCCCCACATGGGAGGAAATGCACAGGAAGTTCGTCCAAAAGTTTTTTTTACCAGAGGATAAGTTTACATTGAGACACCCAGCACAGGAGAAGCAGAAGCTCGATGAATAGTTGATGCAATATATCAAACATTTTCGCGAAATGGAACTAGATGTCAATGAGGATGTGGTAGAGGCAAGGCTACTTCAAATATGTGTCGAGGGACTCTTGGAAGAATATAAGATCCACTTCATCAATAAGACCAAAGATGGAACTTTTAGGGACTTCACCAGGGCTTCCAGTAATATAGCCATGATAATTAAGCCTAGGTCCTCGAGTTGGAGGACACAAGTGCCATTAACTTCTACAAGATTTCAAGTCTTGAGGAGGCAAGTAGTCAATTATGTGCATGGAGGTTCTAAGGGTAAGAAGGGAGGCCCTGGATCCAAAATTAACAACCCAGCACATAAAAGGAAGTTCGAAGAGGATGCCCCGCCACCGCTACCTTCTAGCGTAGCAGAGGAAATGGACTGTTATCTTACTTTGGTACGAGAGGGGGTAGCAGGTTCCCCTCATACAAATTGGGAAGTCCCAATAGCATCAGACAAGGCAGATGCAAAATATTGTGAGTTGCACCAGAGGGTGTAGAACGCCACCAAGGTCTGCTTTTACCTACGTAGAATTACTGACGAGAAGGTGGCCAGTGGTACCTTATAGATACCCCTAGTTGATGTCAATGATAACCCCCTACCATCTCATCACTATGGTTGAAGAGTGGGTACACCAGACTAATGTTTTCACTTTTTTTTTTAAATAATAGTAGAACCTCTACTAGATTAGAAGATGGTCTGTTATAACGAACTTTTCTCATTATACTTGGGGGTGTATATAACCCAAAGGTAAAAGTATTGTGAGAAAAGTCCCTAGAGACATAACATATAAATATTTTGTGTAATAGACCATCATAAGGTTGTCCTCCTAGAAGTAACAATAACAAAAATAATATATATATTTTTCTTATTATTTAATAACAGATTATAGCATCGAGAAAAAGTTCTAACCTATGTTCTCAAGAAATTTGTGTTAGTTGACCAGTTTTCAGAAATATGGAGAAGGGGGTATACTCGCCTCCTCTCTAAAGTTATTATTTTTCTAAGAAAAAATATTCCTAAGAAAACTTTAGAATAAGGACCCTTCAGACCAGGGATAATTTTTAGGATAAAGAAATAATTATTTCTTTACTTATGATTTATGTGTGATTTTATTCAAAGTTTGTGGGAATGAGAAGGGCTTACCCCTCTTCCAGTTATTCCTTAAGAAATGAAGGTAATTAACAAAGTACCCCACTGTCACACGAGGCCACGTTAAAAAAAACCCTAGCCGGGCTACGCTAAAAAGTATAACTTGCCCAAATTTATATGCTAGTACCCCAGAGTTGGAGGGGGAAACTATGAACTGATAACTTACTCAGCTCATGTGAAAGTACCCCATAATTAGAGGGGAAGTTCTGAAATGATAACTTGCTCCGTTCATATGCAAGTACCCCACAGTTAGAGGGGGAAACTCTGAAATGATAGCTTTCTCAGCTCATGTGCAAATACCCTACAGTTAGAGGGGCATCACTGAAATGATAACTTGCCCCGCTCATGTCCAAGTAGCCCACAATTACATTGGACTACTCCAGGAATGATAACTTGCTTAGATCTCATGCAAGTACCCCACAGTTAGAGGTGGAAGCTCTGAAATGATAACTTACCCAGCTCATGTGCAAGTACCACAAAGTTAGGGTAGTCAACTCTGAAATGATAACTTGCTCAGCACATATGCAAGTACACCATAGACTATGGGACAATTCAATCTTGACGTTATCACAGAAAATAGAGCAACTCACAGTAAACACATGTCAACAATAAATAAAAGGTACGATAATTTAGTTCCTCAAGCTCCAAGGGCATAGGAATGCTCATAGTATTGAGCAAGTGCCAATTTTAAATAAAAGGTACGAGAGTTTAGTACCCAGGCTCCCAGGATATAGGAGTGCTCACAGTATTGAGCAAGTGCCAAGTATAAATAAAGGTTATGATAGTTTAGTACCACAATCTCCTAGGGCATATGAGTGCTCCTAGTATTGAGCAAGTGCCAAATATAAATAAAAGGTACGATAGTTTAGTACCTTAGGCTCCAAGGGCATAAGAGCACTCACAGTATTAACCTGAAAATAAAGAATCAGGATTATCTAAACGAGAAAGTTCCAAGTATAAATAATAGGTACAATAGTTTAGTACCTCAGGCTCAAAGGGAATATGTGCGTTCACAGTATCAACCTGCAAATAAAGAATCAGAATTGTGCAATATGATAAGTTCCCAATATAAATAAAAGGTACAAAAGTTTAGTACCTTAGGCTCCAAGGGCATATGAGCCCTCATAGTGTTACCATGTATTTTACACGAGGGGCTAAGTTTGAGAAGTCCTCAAGCAAGTGAACAAAGAGTGGTGATATGATATATATGATACCTCGGCCGCGGAACCCTCATTTCTGTACATGACAAAAGTTACAGGCCGCATCCCGCCTTATGGAAGGCTGCAGACCTTATGACAAGGCCACACCCCCTTTATTTTACAGGCCGCGACCTTTACACATGCATGGACACTTGACAACTATCCATACTCTAGAAGGATTCCCTGCTTGTCAGACTCATCCATATGTCACGTGACTCGAGCACGAGACAAACCTTTACACCTCTAATAAATAAAGGCAATCATCTATGATAATGGGGAGAAAATTCATATGCGAAGCCCTGCCCAACTCTACTCTCTCTCTAGAGAACCGGACTTGGGGGCCGAACCCTTGTCGCAGTCGCGCTGATCACCCATCAGGCCACACCTAAGGTTCCTTCTTAGCCATTATCATGTATTCTCTTCCCCTCATTCTATTTGACGCCTCTAATGGCATTGTAAACTTGTACCACAACATATGCATAATTAGAGTAGAGCACCAAAGTGGATGTAGGCTCCATTTTACGGGCTGAACTACTCTATATCTTGTCTTATACCTCTGTTTACTTGCCTTATTTGATCATTACATATTTTATACTTGATTTTTTGACACGAGAATGACTATTAGTGGATTTCTCGTATCATCAATTTGGCGTCGTCGGTGGGAACCAGACATTTCAATCTTGTTTCTCTATGTTTTGAGTTCTTAAACACCTTAGTTTGTTTGTGGGGATCCTTTGGATCATCGTCTCATGAGTAAATTCTGGTTATTGAGCTCTATTTTTTATTTACACCCTTAGATGGGTATTTCATATATTCAGATCTATTATGGTCTCTCTTTTGTGTCCTTAGATCCATTTTACATACCCCCGTGATATTGTTTCATCTAGATAGTGCAGAAAAGCATGATGGGCTTTAGCCCCGAAAAGATTAATGATTAGGGAAGGATTGTATTAACTCCAGTTTTGCTGATTCTTGACATATGATCTAGGGTTTATCCTTAGAATTATGCTGTTTGGTGCACATTGAGGGTATTATCTCATGGATAGATCCTAGTAGGATTGCTCCCTGCGTGTTTGGAGAGAAAACCTCAAATTCTGGGTTCTAATTTTGGGATTTTTCCCTTCTCTTTTTAAAAGGGAATGCGGCATGGATGTTCAAATGCCTTTATAGACGCCGCCTCTACTAGTGTGACTGCATTACAGAAGCTTCAAAACATCGAGGAACAGACTCAGATGGTTTCCATCTCAACCTTGGTGAATATCATACAAAGGTCACGGTAGTCCACCTATGTGTCTTACTGGCCGCGGCCTTAGTAGTAATAATATGTAGTAGTGCAAGCGTTGCATCCCCATTTCCTACTTAGTTAGTTTAATATTTTTGTGATTAATCACTTCAGCTAGTTTTGTATTAGATTCCATATTTTGTAAAGACTAACAAAAGCATAAAATGGAAGGAGAGTCCATCCCGGGCACAGAAGTCAAAGATGAGATTGTGCAGCTGTATAATCACCTCAACCATCTCTATGACAATCATGCCTCACTCCAGACTCAGGTTAACTATTTGACCAAGAGGGTCCTCATGCTAGAGTCCGCGGTCGCACCCAAAGTGGGTGCGGCACCCAGTAACATTGCTTCAACTGCCTTAGCTTCCATGGTAATATAAGAAGATCCTTCCGCATAAGTAATCAGTAGAAGCAAGAAAAGGAAATCAGAGGAGACAGAAGGGATATCTAAGGCCTACCCTCCATTGGCCTTCCCAATTGAAGACATCCTCGAGTCCATCAAAAAGGAAAAGTTACCGAGGTGGCCACAGAAGGTTAAAGCTCCACCATACAAGAGGAACAAAACTAAGTGGTGCAAGTTCCATTTGGACCATGGCCATGACACTAAGCAATGCTATGCACTAAAGGATGAAATTGAAAGGCTAATTGGGTAAGATATGGTGCAAAGGTTCCTCATAGATGTTTAGGAGATGCATCCTAGTCTCACATACCACATGCTCATTTTTCATGCTTATGCCTTATATTTGATCTGTTTAAATTTTACAGTGAAACTGACCCTGTGCTATTTTAAATTAATCTTTGTAATGTCCTCACAAAGTCATGAATATATAAATTGATATATGAAATCAAGTTCACTATAACATTGTCATGTTTTTATTTTCATTTCCATGAAATGCTATCTTATAAACGATCGTTTTGTCTTAAGCAGATCTCAATTCGAGACAATACGTTATATCGTGAATGATAATAGTTAAATGGGCCCACTACACCCGTTCTGACGCCTGATTATACGCAACAATTCAAGAATGATACTTGAAAATGGCAAAAGCGACTATTGAGAGTGGCGGTAAAGATTGGTTTATAACATCACACGTGGATATTCTATCTCGACATACGATGGTCACATCGTTGAAAGCATCTATTGGGATGCACCATTAGCAGCAAGGGCCTACAGTGCCCGTTCTCTGCTTTCGGGATGCGTCATTAGCCCAGGGAGGTGACTCCCTTAGCAAACATCATTAATTTGGTGGGTAAAGATAAAATATCATTAACATTGTGATCTCATATTACATTGGGGAAGCTTAATAATACCTAGCCCGTGAAGGCCTGAAAATAACCCACAGGGGCTGGAGACTTAATTATCTACGGATAATCCTATATTCGAAGGGTCCATAGACTTAATTGTCTGCGAATAATCTTATTATAGCCTGGGAAGGCTATATATGTATCCATATAAGCTTGGGGAAGCTTTATAATACATAACCTAGGGGTCCTGATAATAACCCAATCAAAGCGACTAAAGGAAATCAAAGCGACTAAAGGAGGCTGCATTGCTATGATTACGAAGAATATCAAAGCTATAAAAGGATGGAATCAATTTTCTAAAAGGATAGAAAGTTTCCGCAACCTTGTTAGTATGGCTGCAGCCATTAAGCAAATTCAGTCAGAAGATGGCGGTAGATAAAGGCAGGCAGGATTGTGTCGCAACCCTGTTCGGGAAAGCAAGATACATTATGATTAAGCTACAATCATAAAGGTACAATGGATGGGATCCAAAAATCCGAAGGTGTCACACCCACCTTCATACGTGAAGGGATTTCAACCACTTTCAAACATTCATGAATGTATGCGAGAGAACACACCTCAGCCTATGTAGAAACCTACACTACATCACCACGACCTGAAGCATCAGTTCAAGCATCAAGGCATAGGAAGAATAAATCATAAAAATGATACACTGAAACCATTGGGTTTTAAAGGTGGCCGCGGCCTTGATAGTAAAGTTTGAAGCAAAGAGTTGGCAAACAATAAAAAATAATCAAAAACATGCGGAGAAATCATTCATTCAAGTATTGAAGCAAAGAAGAAGAATAAAAAGATACTAGAAAAAGGAGGCAAAAGTATTCAACATTAAAAGTGGCTTCATTCTTGATAATAATAGTGTTAACATTACAAACAAAGGTTCGCAGCCGCTTAAAGAGTTATAAAAAACTTAAGAGGGACGCAGCCCTAAGATTCAACATCGTCAGCTTCATACCCTTCTTCTCCCTCTATAGCCATCATTGTATATTCATCGGATTCCACTGCCTCAGCCTCAGCCCTCAACCTGGCTCTTTCCTCCTCCACATACTTGATCTCAGCCACGCATTCCTGGTGCTCATCGTCCCCAAGCCCCAAGGTAAGAATTAACTCTTTAGTCTCAGGAAAGTTTTTGATGACTCTATGCCTGAGCTCTTGCTAGCCGTGGAGGTAGGACCTATTGTTTATAAGATAAAAATCTCTGGAGACCTTGAATGACTCCACAGTGCTGTTTGTGACTAATTGAAGGGCTTCTCCATGATCCCCCTCCTTTTTCTTGATTATTGCGGTATGGGCTTCAGCATCACGGGGAACCTTGGTCTCCAACTCCTCGTACCTCTTTTGAAGGAGTCTAAGTTTGTTATTGGAAGACTCTGTAACTTGTGCAGCTTCCGCAGCCTAGGACTGAGAGACCATGAGAGATTTCGCGGCCTAGTTAAAATTATCCTCCGCTTCCTCCTTGGCTTTGGTTGCATCTTCAAGGTTTATCTAAGCTGACTGAAGAGCCGCGACAACAAACTTTTTGCCATTTTCGAAGGAAAAATTCCTTGCATTCTCTAGGTCAATGGCGTGTACCCTCTCCGCAGCCTCTTTTAACTTGTATATAGCCTCGTACTTCCTCTTTTGGGAAATTATGACGTCCGCAGCCTGAAAAGAAAAAGTTTGGAGATAGGTACGGAATGTAAAAATAAAACTGTGTAAGTACTTGCACTGGCCCTCAAAACACTATGGAGTCCATAATCCTCCAGGTCGTCATGATCTTCATCCACCAGTCTATCAAGGTCTGCACTGTCAAGGACCCTTTTCATCTTGCGGACAACCCTGGCAATCATGTCCCACGAGGATTCAGGTTTTGGCTGTCTAAGCTGTGGTCGTAGACGACCATCAAGACCAACACTGGTGGGGAACTAAGGAGGCGCCAGGTTGGCATTAATTTCAACAATTGATGGCGGTGGGGGAGAAGTTTAATGGATATGGTAATCAGACGTTGACATTATCCCCACTGCGGCTAAATTAGCCCCAATGTCGTCATTAGAGGTACCCTCTGACCTCCCATGAAGATTCTCCTTAACTTGGAGTTGGGGCGCGGCACGAGTAGTCTGTTTTGCAGCTGAATTTTGGTCACTTGAAGGGATCGTGACTGTAACCTTGACCTTGGACCTCTTCCTCTTCCTATGCGTATTAGTGTTATTAAGGAAAACTGTGTCCTCACCTATCTATCCCAGTTGGGCATCAAAAAGCTCCCTATCAACCTCCTCACCTGAAAGAAGAGATACCACAGTAAATATATGAAGTTTAGAGACTAATTACCGCAGAAGAAGAGTGTTGATAGAGTTATTACCTCCCGTGACCATCTCTTTTGGTATAGATTTGCTTGGGAAGTAGCCTTCTTCAAATACAGTGGAAGAAGTCACAAGTATGCTGAATTTTTTCTCCTTAGCAGGAACGGCTGCGGCCTTGGCAACCTTTTTTTCTTGCCGCTTGCTCAATTGTAAGTTGTCTAGAACTGCAAAAAACATTTTAAAGGTTAGTGCAGAAGCAAAGTGGATAATAATAAGCAATTATAACGGGGGGACACGACTATAATTAAAATACCTAGCTTGGAGGGACACCTTCATTGACGCGACATCCTATACGATCTCTCCCTCTCGTTCTCCTGAGGTTGAATCTCCCACACTTCTCCAGAGATGTAAAAATATTTCCCCTTCCAGTTATTTACACTGGTAGGCCTCCCAGAGTAAAAAATCTCATCCATGCTACCGACGGAGAAGTAGTAATACCCAATAAATTTCACAGAGTTTTCCTTCGAGTAATAGAAGTGGAAAAACTCTGCGGGAGTAATATCCCTCTTGAATTGATTCTCCCATAGCACGATAGCTGCTAGAATGGCCCTCTAGCCATTGGGATCTAATTGGGCTAGGGCCAACCTCATTGCTTGGAAAATTCTTCTGATGGGAACAGGGACTGGCAGTTATAGCCCGTAAATGAAAGCATGTAGTGGGAAGCAGATCCCATCGTCAAGTGTCGTGCATGGCTTTTGTTCCGCGACATGAGATGAGCACATTAGGCCTTCAGGAAACTCGAAGGCCTCAACTACTTGATCAACCCATTATTGGGTCATAATGCTACAGATATCAAGTGAAGCAAGAGGCCTTTCAGCCCTCCCAGTTGGGCCAGCTTGCTCATCTCTAACACTAGTTGCACCCCCTACCGCGGTGTCATCTTCTACATCCATTGGTTAGTTACTAGAGTTGGGTCCCTCTTCCATTGGTGAGGTCTCAAAAGCCTACCTACAGGCAAAATCTGCAGAGTTTGAATCTAGTACTATGTAGTTGGGGAAATCCTTCAGTTTGCAACTCCCTATTGACTTCAAAGGAGGCATGAAAGGAAGTTCAGGAGGAGAGGTTCCAAAAAGCATCACCCAAAAGTCTCTTAAAAATTCGTCTGGGTCAAAGTTCATATGGGTGCAGCAGTACCTGAAAAGAAGAGTCCACAGTTAGGCACTACAACCAATATGGTTTTAAAAAGCCTATGAGAAGCCGCTGTGGGACTAGTTATATGAAAATTAAAGTGAATATAAATGATCAGCAAGATTGGCTAAATATGGCAAGTGTTGGGTTCTAGAGCCCTAAAAGACAATTGTGGCCGTCGTATATTGATTTAACATGTGTTATTTCTGTATATACCGCAGTCATCAAAATATGGGATAAAATTCCTTGGAGTTTAAATCTAAGAACCTAAGGGATAACCCTATCAAAAGAGGCTGCAGGCCGCAACCATCACTTGCCACAGGTCGCGGCTAGGGCTCAAAATAATGTTGGAATGTTGCATGGATTAAGGGCAACCCTAGATTACTAGAGGGAATTTTCATCATGTTGTGGCTACTCACTCAAACAGGTGATTACTTAACATTTTTAAAATCAAAGATCAAAACCCTAGAATATGAATAGTTCCCCTCAAGAACCTCAAGAACATAATGGGAGTTCAGAAACCCTAAGGTTTAACCCTAACCAACATGATGGTTACCTTGTTCGAATCTAAACAACTACATATTATCATATGGGTTCGATCATTTGATAAACTAAGAGAAATAAGTATATTCAAATCAGGACAACAAACATGATGACAGATTCAACAAAATACATTCGAAGAAGTGTAGTTCGTGATGAGTAAATCAAGTTTAATTCAAAATTAGAAAATTAAAAAATGCAAAAATTCAGTTGTTCAGCTATTAGAGCTATTAAAGAGGTTGGAAATTGAAAAAAATTACCTAGAAATGGAGAAACCAACGATGCTCAGCCTTGAACCGCCTCAGAACCACCACGCGCAGCCTTGAAAAGTCGCCAGAAAGACCAAGAGAAGGGACGAACAGAAGTTGACTATCGATATGCTCTCAAAGATTTGGAAAACGTAATGAAGTCCATGGCCGAAAGAATTTTTATACGAGGGCACGGGAAGATAAAGCGTCGCCTTGAAAGTACCTTGGCACCGCAAGAGGACTTAACTACTCAGCCGCAGCCCCAATCGCTAGCTCTTGGCACTACGACTTGAAGGCTTATTGATATGAAATATATGATACCTCGGCCGAGGAACCCTCCTTTATGTACATGACAGAAATTACAGGACGCATCCCGCCTTATGACATGCCGCACAACTTATGGCATTATTTTTTACAGGCTGCGACCTTTATACATGCATGGAGACTTGACAGCTGTCCATCTTCTAGAAGGATTCCTTACTTGTCAGACTCTTCCATATGTCACGGGACTCGAGCATGAGACACGCCTTTATACCTCATATAAATAGAGGCACTCACCTCTAGATAACTAGGATACAATTAATAGGCGAAGCCCTGCCCAACTCTACTCTCTCTAGAGCACCGTACTTGGGGGTCGAACCCCTGCCGCAACTACGCCGATCACCAATCAAGCCACACCTAGGGTTCCTGCTTAGCCATTATCATGTATTCACTTCCCCTCATTCTATTTGACGCCTCTAATGGCATTGTAAACTTGTACCACAACATATACATAATGAGAGTATTGCACCAAAGTGGACGTGGGCTCCATTTGATGGGACGAACTACTCTATATCTTGCCTTATACCTCTCTTTACTTGCCTTATTTTCTCATTACATATTTTATACTTAATTTGGTGACACGATAATGACTAGTGGACGATTTCTTATATCATCAAGTGGAATCTTGATTATGGTATTCCGTGCACAAGTCTCTTGACACTACAAGACACTTCTTCACGAGGGATCTACTATATAGAAGTCCTCAAGCAGGTGAAAAAAGAGTGAAATTGTGATTATGGTGATAATAAAGTAGTCGATATTTCGTACCCAAGTCTACCGACACTACAAGATACTTATACACGAGGGGGCTAATGTAGATGGGTATACGGGCAATCCCTTAATTTCCTAAGGGTGAAGTGAGCAATGATAAAAATGCAGGGAGGTTTCACAAGCAACCCCTCAAGATACCTGACGTAATGGGCGCCAAGAGAAATGAGTGCCAAGAGAAGTGGGTGCCAATGAGTGTCTCCACCAGCCCAAGATTGCAAGACTGATGTAATAGCCCGTAATTTTACTGATTTTATTTAATGGGATTAATTAAATTAAATGGGAATTAATTGGAAATTAATTCGAATTTAAATACAAGCCAGACGTGAGTTGGAATTTGATTATGATGATAATATTTAATATTACTGAGTACATATGGTAATATATGACTATTGAATTTATTAAAATTATTGCGAGTCATAAATACGACAATTCGAGAAATTTAGTTTGGACACGAGTGTCAGTCGCGTTAGAAATCAATTTAATTAGATTTAAAGAAAATAAAGTAAATTATAATTATATCATCTGTATAGTCATTTTGAGTGCGCCAACATGTTCGGAGGGGTCGATATAGTAAAAAAACACTATTCGGGGGTTTAGTTTGGGTCCCGGGGCATTTTTAGGCCAAATCGATAACCCTGGAGGGTATTTTAGTCACTTTAAATTTTAAGGAAATTAGACCCACGAATTTTATTGTTTACTTAATTGTCATTGTGAAGGCCATTAGGGCCATTATCATCCAAAAAGTCAGAAGTGGGCTACGTGAGTTAGACGAGAGGTTACAAGAGGTTTACAAGCCATAACCACCATCCACCACCACCACTTTTGACGGAATTATGACCGGAGAGAAGAAAAGAACTTGCCTTTGACACCACAAAAGATTTGAAAATAAATCCAAAGGCAAGTGATTTGATTTCAGTAATTTTTAGCGAATAATTCTTCCATGCTAGTGTAGGATTTGTTAATAGCCATGAAAGATGATGAAAACTCATGAAATTTGGAGTAGAACCCTAAATCTCGGTTATGAATTGCATGTAGAATAGTTCTGGACAAAATTCAATGACCAAAACATAACCCTTGATGAACTAAAAACGGATTTAAGAAGGGAAATATGATGGTTCTTGAAGAAAATAGAAAACTAGGGTTTTTATGAAGATTTGATCCAAGTAAGACTAATTGTTGATGGTTTAAAGGTTTTGGGATGTTAAAAATCATGTATTTAGGTTGTATAATGAACCTATATACTTATAATAGGATTTCACCTCATGTAATGAAGTTTTGGGACAAATCTAGGACTGAAAAATGAAGAAGTCCGTAGCCTCACCTGGTGTGATCGATCGATAGACATTCATAGGTCAATCGATCAACGATCAGGATCGATCGATCGATCCCCCTAGAAATGGTGATTTTTCCCTTTTTGATTTTTAAATATTTCCATCCATCTAATGTCATAGTTGGGGATCATGTGAATACATTAGGACTTGATGAAGACCAATAGGGACATATATTTGAAAACCAGAATATATTAGAATTGAGTGGGGTTGTCGCATTGAACTCTCGAGTGTCCGATGAGTAATTGTCTAGGTTAAGATGTGAGAACATGATTTAAATCCTTAGAAGTAATAAGTTAGGATTTGGGACATAAATAAGGAGTTAAGAGTACTGAAATAATATGTGAGAGTAGTAAGAGACGTAGTAACCTCTTTGGTTAGATTTAAGTACTCGAAACTATACGACGTGAGACGTATCGGTGGATTATATTATATATTATCCGGAAGTATAAAAATGTACTAATTGGAGTAACGGTATAGGGATTGAGAACATACCTTTAATAATATTATAAGTTATCTAAGTTGTGTGAATTCTTAGTATATGGATTATTTATTGTATGACATACCTACCATACTTGCTATCACGGGAGGTCGGCTTTCGGAATAGGGCCATCTAATCTTTGTGTGACTACGGGGGGATTTAGATTGGTACCTTAAGGACATAGGGCTATGAATGACTTATTTTTAAGTTAATAAGTTAGCTGATCATGGGAGCGTAGGTATGTGCGTGACCCATAAGTATTTGAACTATGTTCTCCACCAATATATGTGATTTTTCTTACTGAAACAGTTCTCGAGAGATTAGGAACTCATAGTCCTTATGTACGTGATTTACCGGGATTCAATAGAAGAGTATGTGTGCACCGCAGATTAGCCTAGGGGTGCCCTAATTGTATATTTATGTTGAGATTAATATACTTGCAATTATAATAGATTATTTGTTAAAGTGAATTCGAATGCTTGAGGCATTTTGAGAAGGATTAAAAATGAGAATTTCTGATAATAATTATTATAAATTAATCTGGGAAATAAAAAGGTGAGATACACGCAGGTTATGTTAGAATGTCTTGAATAAACCCCTATATTATAATGTGAGGACAGGAAGTGGTACAGGCTAGATAGTTAAGGGCATAACTAGGACGGGTTACGAATATACGTTAGGCGTGCACACCAGCTGAGAGGTGAGAAACTCATGTGAGATCACGTAACTAACATGTTTTTAATATTCACTCTTTAATGCAATTATACACTTGCTATATTTTAAACTGTTTTCACATCGGGCTCTGACCCGTTTTCTTTTAAATATATTTTTCTTTAAAAACCTTTTAGGTGCCCAGCCACAGGGACGCCAAGCATAGGAGTTCCATTTCAGTGACGTGCTGTAGCTGCTGTGGAAGTTACAGGACCTCGATAGTAGACGCTTCCACATTCTACTTTGATTATATTTCGGATTTATATATCTGTTAGGGCATGTCGCCCTTTTCTTTTAGAGACAACTTTATCATACTTTCAGTTTCATTTTAGTTTTGGAGTAAATTAATTAATTACTGAGACCTTGTATTTCGTTTTATTCAGTATTTGGATTATTCAGAGGAGTGTTACTCCAAGCACATTTATTATTCCATTATTATTCAGTTGTGACTGTGATGTGATTGTGGTATCATTAGCTAATAATTTCATTGGTTACATGTTAATTTAATTTAATAAAGTTTGGCATCTCTCTTTTTAAATATTAGGTGGCTAGTAATAAAATTAAACATTTTTTGACTGTGATGCTAAGACTGAACCAACTTAATATTGTGAATTAATTTTATAAAGGAGTAGCTACCCGGTATTTAATTAGTCGGGGTGTCACAGGTGGTATCAGAGCATCAGGTTCTAGCGTCCTTAGGATCTGTACAACTTGTTAAGTTTTCGCGTTGCTTCTTTTGATATAGAGCCCTATTATTAGGACTGTTGTACTCCTTGATTACATTTGTAGACTACGTTCTTCTGCTACAATGTTATGTATGGTCAATGGAATTATATAATTCATTTGAAATTTCAGATGTCTCTCAAGAGGGAGGAACAAACCAACACTACTGAGGGAGCAAATGCAGGTCAAGACCAACTAGTACCTCATGTACACCAAGAAAGAACGAAAATCCCTGAGATAGCGAGTATCGTAGAACAAGTAGTGACTACTGCAATATTGAAGTACCAAAATAGCACTATGCAGCTTACATGCGGCAAAAGAATGAGAGAAGTTGATCAACACGACATTGGTAAAGTTAGAAACAAAGGGAAAACACCACCGCCACAACAACAAGTACCTTAGAGTCGTCATGGACATAAGGGCAATCGAAATAACGGGAAGAAACAAACCCGCCAGAGCCAACAAAGACAAGGGAAGAGGGCTAGCACTAAGAGGTGTTTTAAATGTGGAAGAAATGGCCATACACGTCGGGACTGCCCAGATTCGGCTGGTGATAAACCTCGACCCAATCGGTAAGGACAATAAGGAATAAAAAGGAAAGGGTTTCAGGGTCAGTGTCATAAGTGCAAATAGCAGGATCACAGGTTGAGGGACTGCCTGTAACCAGATAAAGTACCAAGGCAGGATGGCCAACATAAGGAAGCCTAGATAGTTACCCCAATATTGAAGGTACAACAACAACTTCAATGAGTACAATATGGATGTGTATATAATGCCCGATATACGGTTATGCCATTAATACCACAACTACCACATGTATTTGGAGGTACAATACTTCATTATTAATTGTATCCTTTAAGATAGAAGGGTAATATCGAATAACTTAGATACGTTATAGTTTATTTCTATTCATTGAGAAACATGAGCGTAAACGACATTCTTATCCTGTTATGTTTTGAATTAGCGACAACGAGTTGAGTGTTAATATACCATTATAGTGATATTTTGGCGTTCATTAGAAATTGTACTAAGTGTCACTTGAGTGGAGGCAAGGCCATATATTTATATATTCATATGGTAGAATTTAAAGACTTCGTAAAGTACGTCATCTGGTTATACCTAATTTCGATGGGTAGGGATGTCTATTAAGGAAATTCAAGATTTGTTAAAATGTTTCTGAGCGTGGGTATTATCCTGTAGATATAATAGAGTCTAACGCCAAGATAATAGGAGGAGTATGTTGAGTGTAGCCTCACGTGTCATGAGAGGAGGTATGTTAACTTCATAGCAACAAGTAAGGATAAGGGAGACAAGTCAGATAACGAAGGCCCCAAATCTCATTAACCAACAATGCTAGTTAGTAGTGTATCGGGGGGTTCCTTGTTTGGATTTCTCTTTGCGAGACATCCCATGCATGAAACCTAGTGAACATCGGGAGATGAGAATAATTGGCCTTTAGTACATGGATTAGTACCCTTGTTGTCATCCGCAAAGGAAACAATAACGTAAGTGTTGTCGAATGTCTTTCCTCATGAGTGGATCGAAGCGACAAGGAGGATTATAACAATAATTATTAGGCTGAATGAGCCTAACCCTATCGAACCTTCGTAGTTACAAGTCCATACTGGGCAGCGTATGGGCCAAATCTCCATCTAGAGGAGCACCTCGCCTTAGGGTTCTCCCGTGTTATTTATAAGGAGAAGAGCGATAGACATTTACGGTTGTGTGGCGATTACCGAGAGTTGGATAAAGTCTCAATACAAAATAAGTATCCGTTTCCTAAATCGATGACTTATCCAACTAGTTGAGGGGAGCTGACTTCTTCTTAAAGATTAACTTGAGATTAGGATACCATCAGTTGCGTATCAGGGAGCAGGACGTCTCGAAGACTGCCTTCTTGACGAGATATGGTTCCTACAAGTTCAGAGGTACGACTTTTAGCCTAACCAATGCCCCAGCCGTGTTTATGAACTTAATGAATAGGGTGTTCAGAGAGTTCCTAGACCAGTTTGTCATTGTCTTCATTGATGAAATTTTGGTTTACTCCCAGATAGAGGAGGAACATGCTGAGCACTTGAGTCAGGTTTTACAGATGCTACGTCAGAATGAGTTATATGCAAACTATGAGAAATGTGAGTTTTGGCTGAAGGAAGTTCAGTTTTTGGGACATATCATTTCCGACTGGGGGATATCTGTTGATCCAGGGAAGGTATCAACGATGAGGGAGTGGGGACAGCCCACGGCACTGACTGAGATACGTAGTTTCTTGGGCCTAGCAGGATACTACAGGAGGTTTATTTGGGGGTTCTCAAAGATAGCGAGTCCTTTGACACATCTAACTTGCAAAGGTGTGCCATTAATCTGGAGCGATGCCTGCCAGTTGGCATTCGACGATTTAAAGGACATGTTGACCTCAACACCAGTGTTAGCATTGCCCAGGCCGGGGGTTGAGTATTTAGTCTACACTGATGCATCCTTACTAGGATTGGTAGGTGTACTGCAACAGGAGAGTCAGGCTATAGAGTATGTTTCCCATAATCTTAAGCCTCATGAGAAGAATTACCCCACCCACGACTTGGAGTTAGCGGCAGTCGTATTTGTTCTTCAAATTTGGAGACATTATCTCCTTGGGGGAGAAATTCCCTGTATTCACGGACCACAAGTCCCTACAATACCTCTTCATGCAGAAGGAACTAAATATGCGTCAACGTAGGTGGCTTGAGTTCGTGAAGGATTATCTGTTCGATATCCAATATCACCCGGGGAAAGATAACGTGGTAGCAGACGCGTTGAGTCGTAGGACAATAGGTGAGGTGGCCGAAGTGTGGAAAGTAAAGTGGAAGGAGTTGGGACACCAGGATGCAGTCCCCCGATCATTCATGTCTGTGATAATCGTTATGCCCCATATCGTTACGAGAGTGATACTTGCCCAGGCAAAGGACTCGTTCAGTCAAGAGCAGATAGTCTGATTACTAGTAGAGGAGGCTGAGTCTTATACCGTTAGTTCAGACGGGGGCTTACTCTTCAATAGGAGACTGGTTGTTCCTGAGGGAGGAGACTTGGGACACGATGTAATGACAGAGTCACATGAATCGCAGTTCGCGATACATCTTGGTGGAGATAAGATGTACCAGGATGTGAAGTGACAATACTGGTGGAGCGGGATAAAGATAGCTATTACCGAGTTCATTTATAAATGTTCCACTTGTCAGCTGGTAAAGGTGGACCATCAGAGACCGGTAGGACATTTACAGCCATTAGAGGTTACCATATGGAAATGGGAGAGCATTTCCACGGACTTCATCATGGGGTTACCTACATTGAAGAGGGGTCACAACTCCATATGGGTAATCGTGGATCGGTTGACCAAAGTTGTTCATTTTTTTCCATCCTGGACAGACTACACTACAGGATAGTATGCCCAGATTTTCATTGCTGAGATAGTGAGACTCCATGGGGTGCCTCTCAATATCGTGTCTGACCGAGACAAGATATTTTTTTCACAATTTTGGGAGAGCTTCACGGAAGCCATGGGAAGGAGTTGCGGCTAAGTACATCATATCACCCGCAGACAGAAGGTCAGATGGAGCGGACGAATCAGATGTTGGAAGATATGTTGCGTATGTGCATCATAGACTTTGGAGGTGGTTAGGAGAAGTATCTTCCACTGGGGGAGTTTGCCAATAATAACTCATACCAGTTCACTATTGGCATGGCTCCATTCGAGGCATTATACGGTAGACCTTGTCATTCCCCAACATGTTGGCTAGAGGTGGGGGATAACAAACTCCTTGGGCCGGAGGTGATTCAGGATACTTCGATAAGGATAGAGATTATACGGAGCCGTATTCGAGTAGCTCAAGACCGACAGAAGAGTTATGCCGATGCCAAGCAGTTCTTCAGAGAATTCGAGGTGGGGGACTAGGTGTTGATTAGAGTATCTCCCATGAAGGGGATTATGCTCTTCGGGAAGAAAGGGAAATTGGAACCTAGATATGTGGTTCCATTTCCTATTATCAAGCAAATTGGGCCAGTTGCGTATAGACTTGGGTTACCGGAACACTTACATAGGATCCGTGACGTGTTCCATATTTACTCACTAAGGAGATATCTTAGGGATGATTTGGCCCATACCCATATTGCTTTAGAGGACATCGATCTACCGCGTGATAGTTCCTGTGAGGAGGGACCGGTTACTATTCTAGACCACAGCGAAAGGAAACTGAGTTCGAAGATAGTACCATTAGTACGTGTTCAGTAGCGGCATCATAATGCCGAGGAGTCCACCTGGGAGTGCGAGGAGGAGATGCGCGAACATTATCTAGATTATTTTTTTCTAGGTAAACTTTATCTTTCGAATTTCGGGACGAAATTCTGTTATTAGGGGGGAAGTATGTAATACCTCGTAATTTTACTGATTTTATTTAATGGGATTAATTAAATTAAATGGGAATTAATTGGAAATTAATCCGGATTTAAATACTAGCGAGATGTGGGCTGGTATTTGATTATGATGATAATATTGAATATTACTGAGTATATATGGAAATATATGACTATTGAATTTATTAAAATTGTCCCAAGTCATAAATACGATAATTCGGGAAATTTAGTTTGGACGCGCGTGTCAGTCGCGTCGAGAATAAATTTAATTAGATTAAAAAAAGAAAGTAAATTATAGTTTTATCATCCATATAATCATTTTGAGTGCACCAACGTGTTCGGAGGGGTCGATATAGTCAGAAAATACTAGTCGGGGGTTTATTTTGGGTCCTCGGGCATTTTTAGGCCATATCGATATCCCTGGAGGGTATTTTAGTCACTTTAAATTTTAAGGAAATTAGACCCACGAAATTTATGGTTTACTTAATGGTCATTGTGAAGGCCATTAGAGCCATTATCAGCCAAAAAGTCAGAAGTGGGCTACGTGAGTTAGACGAGATGTTACAAGAGGTTTACGAGCCATAACCACCATCCACCACCACCACTTTTGACGGAATTGTGACCGGAGAGAAGGGAAGAACCAGCCTTTGACGCCACAGCAGATCTGAAAATAAATCCAAAGGCAAGTGATTTGATTTCAGTAATTTTTAGCGAATAATTCTTCCATGCTAGTGTAGGATTTGTTAATAGCCATGAAAGATGATGAAAACTCATGAAATTTGGAGTAGAAGCCTAAATCTTGGTTAGGAATTGCATGTAGAATAGTTCTGGACAAAATTCAATGACCAAAACATAACCCTTGATGAACTAAAAACGGATTTAAGAAGGGAAATATTATGGTTCTTGAAGAAAATAGAAAACTAGGAGTTTTATGAAGATTTTATCCAAGTAAGACTAATTGTTGATGGTTTAAAGGTTTTGGGACGTAAAAAATCATGTATTTAGGTTGTATAATGACCCTATATACTTATAATAGGATTTAACCTCATGTAATGAAGTTTTGGGACAAATCTAGGACTGAAAAATGAAGAAGTCCGTAGCCTCACCTGGTGTGATCGATCGATAGACATTCATAGGTCGATAGATCGACGATCAGGATCAATCGATCGATCGATCCCCCCTAGAAATGTTTATTTTTCCCTTTTTGATTTTTAAATATTTCCATCCATCTAATGTCGTAGTTGGGGATCATGTGAATACCTTAGGACTTGATCAAGACCAATAGGGACATATATTTGAAAACCAGAATATATTAGAATTGGGTGGGGTTGTCGCATTGAATTCTCGAGTATCCGATGAGTAATTGTCTATGTTAAGATGTGAGAACATGATTTAAATCCTTAGAAGTAATAAGTTAGGATTTGGGACATAAATAAGGAGTTAAGAGTACTGAAATAATATGTGAGAGTAGTAGGAGACGTAGTAACCTCTTTGGTTAGATTTAAGTACTCGAAACTATACGACGTGAGACGTATCGGTGGATTATATTATATATTATCCGGAAGTACAAAAATGTACTAATTGGAGTAATGGTATAGGGATTCAGAACATACCTTTAATAATATTATAAGTTATCTAAGTTGTGTGAATTCTTAGTATATGGATTATTATATGTATGACATACCTACCATACTTGCTATCACGGGAGGTCGGCTTTCGGAATAGGGCCATCTAATCTTTGTGTGGATACGGGGGGATTTAGATTGGTACCTTAAGGACATAGGGATATGAATGACTTATTTTTTAGTTAATAAGTTAGCTGACCATGGGAGCGTAGGTATGTGCGTGACCCATGGGTATTTGAACAATGTTCTCCTCCAATATGTGTGATTTTGCTTACTGAAACAGTTCTCGAGAGATTAGGAACTCGTAGTCCTTATTTACGTGATGTACCGGGATTCAATAGAAGAGTATGTGTGCACCGCAGATTAGCCTAGGGGTGCCCTAATTGTATATTTATGTTGAGATTAATATACTTGAAATTATAATAGATTATTTGTTAAAGTGGATGTGAATACTTGAGGCATTTTGAGAAGGATTAAAAATGAGAATTTCTGATAATAATTATTATAAATTAATTTAGGAAATAAAAAGGTGAGATATACGCAGGTTATGTTAGAATGTATTGAATAAACCCCTATATTAGAATGTGAATACATGAAGTGGTACAGACTAGATAGTTAAGGGCATATCTAGGATGGGTTACGGATATACGTTAGGCGCGCACACTAGCTAAGAGGTGAGAAACTCATGTGAGAGCACGTAACTAACATGTATTTAACATTCATTGTTTAATGCAATTAAACACTCTCTCTATTTTAAACTGTTTTCACATCGGGGTCTGACCCGTTTGCTTTCAAATCTATTTTTCTTGAAAAACCTTTTAGGTGCCCATCCACAGGGAAGCCAAGCATAGGAGTTCCATTTCAGTGACGTGCTATAGCTGCTGTGGAAGTTACAAGACCTCGATAATAGACGCCTCCACATTCTACATTGATTCTATTTCAAGTTTATTCCTCTGTTAGGGCATGATTCCCTTTTCTTTTAGAGAAGGTTTTATCATACTTTTATTTTCATTTTAGTTTTGGAGTAAATTAATTAATTACTGCGACCTTGTTTTTGGTTTTATTCAGTATTTGGATTATTCAGAGGAGTGTTACTCCAGGCTCATTTATTATTCTATTATTATTCTTTTGTGACTGTGATGTGATTGTGGTATCATTAGCTAATAATTTAATTGGTTGCGTGTTAATTTAATTTAATAAAATTTGGAACATCTCTTTTTAAATATTAGGTGGCTAGTAATAAAATTAAATGTTTTTCAACCGTGATGCTAAGACTGAACCAACTTGATATTCTGAATTAATTTCATAAAGGAGTAGCTACCTGGTATTTAATTAGTCGGGGTGTCACAAATGATAGAAAATAACCTGGAGGGAGGGGATCCACTTAGAGTGGCTCCACCTGCCCAAGATTGCAAGACCGACAGAAAATAGCCTATGGTGAGGGGATCCACCATGAGTGACCTCTCTTCCCAAGTTTGATGCTACAAAAAATGACTCATGGCGAGCGGGTCCACTTTGAGTGTCCCCTCTGCCAAGACCAACATAAGTAATAGTTTGAGGACAAGGTAAACCAGCATAAGTGGCCTCTCGGCCAAGATTACAACAAGAAATAGTTTATGGTGAGGGAGTTTTCCACGAGTGCCCCCTCGATCAAGAGCAATGTTACAAAACAAGTGGTGCTAAGGAGGTCCACCATGAGTGGCCCCTCATCTACAATAATTGTTAAGAACAATTTATGGCCTTGGAGTTCACTTTGAGTGATCCCTTTGCCAAAGACAAATACAAAGAAGAAAATTGAGGGAGAGGGAGTCCAAGATAAGTGACCCCTTTTCTAAAGATGGACATAGAAATGAGGAGGTCTACCCCTAGTGGCTCCCCCTCACTACGTAAATTATGAAACAAGGTAAAATGATTTAAGGCTAGGGGACTTACCTCGAGTGGGCCCTCTGCCCAAAATCAAGGCCAAAAAAGAAAATGACTTAGGATGAGGAAGTACACCACAAGGGATCCCTCAACCATTCCAAATCAAACATTGTAACGATGTAATGGCATGAAACTTTCATATTCCAAGATGAAGTGATTATTTCGTACAAAGTCCTTTGGTATACCCAACAAAAAGATTTTTGTACGATGTAGAGGGATTTCCATTTTCTATACTAACATTGCCTAGGGGGAGTGAGACCACTTAGATGGGATCCATCTGCCTAAGTTATCAAGTAAATATTTAGAGTGTAAGAGGGTAGTTTATATAAGATGGAGGCGTAACCCCTTTTGAGTATGGTAATAAAAAGTTAAATAGTCAAAACCTTGGATTAATTATTGGACATCCACACACAATCCCAATGAAGATGAACTCAATTTGATCCCAAAAATCTCTCGTGTATAACTCATAAAGTAGTAATGAACTTAGAAGTAACTTAGCTGTAACACCCCGCCCGCCCGGAGAGAGCGAATCGAGCGCTACACATCGATAAACTAAATCAATTACACAATATAACAAGGTATAGAGCATCTAAATCCCATAATAGAAAAAATCCACTAATCTCAAATCTCTTCAAATAAATATAACAATTCTCTCGAATAAATTACTACATCTAACTCGAAAATAAAATACAAATCTCCAATTCTCTATACATCAAAATAATACGATCTTCTCATCTTGTATTAAAAATCTTTCTAAAATAATCCTCGTTAAGATCAATCTCCATAGCGCCCCAAAATTCGCGCTAACCTGCCACTAAAAGAAAATATGGGGAAGTACACAATACGACTGGAAAGATGCTCAACAAAAATGTTAGCGATGAATAAAACGTAACAATACGAATACGAATATTTAAGTCAAATGCAAATCTCAATAGCATTTTATCAATAAATTTCTCAACAACACATTAACCGGGTCACCAGGCCTCACCCCATCCGCATATGCTTTATCAAGTCATAGCCCTTGGAAGCAGGAATTTTGGCGGGTGCCCAACATCCGTGCTATATTAAAATCTGATGACAACGTGCTCAACGACAACATGAATAATACCACATGAATAAAAATAATTCCAACAATTATTTTTCCAGATTTCAAAGAAATTAACAATTCAAATATGAGTTCAATTAAACATGAAATCAACGGAATAACTCTCGAGAGATTTAAAGAGCATATTGTGTAAAACCCCATACCTTAAACCACCAAAAAGAACCAACATGAATCATCACATAATTTCAGCCTCAAAATCTAATCACACCATCATGTTCTTCTCGCGAAAATAATCAAATCTCGTTCTAGCCCAAACTCGAGAAAACACCAAATAAGCCTTCTAATCTAAGGTTGAAATCTTGAATAAGTTTGGGGCTATGGGTTGTATATGAAAGGGAGTAATTTTGAAGAGGTCTTCGGGTTGAAAAGTTTGAGAAAAAGTGATTTGAAAAGCCAAGCCACGAATTAGTTGATATACAAAGGATTAAGAGTTTGATTAAGAAAAGAGTTCTAATTAGATATAAACACTAAAAAATTTATCCCGGATGATCGGACCATTGGAATTGGATGAAATTTTACAGCGAATTAGCTGAAGACTAAAGGTCGCTACAAAAAAAATTCACCTCGATTGGACAATTCAATATTTTTAAATATTTATTTTTTGCTAGAGAGTTTTATGTTTTGAGGACTCTTCTATATAATAAACATTCAATTAAAACTGCATTTTAACTCAAATTTCGAAACCGTTTGAAATTCTCATCTTTAAAAATAAAATCCAACATATTTGAGCAATAAAAATAATTTTACCAAAAAATTTATTTTCCTCTATATTTTGAAAATACCCCAAAATTACGCGGGTTGTTACACTTCCCCACTTACAATGAAATTTCGCCCTCCAAATTCGCTGAATGCCTAACTCTAAAAAATCAGCCCACAATCTCCAAAAATAAACTCGCCATTAAAAATAAATTCCTCGCATCTAATCTAGATGTCTAACACGAAATGATCATCTAAAGATTCTATCTCCAAAAATACGCGCCACAAAAACGCAACAGACCCAAAATCCAAGACCCGAGGGTTGTCATATACCTAAGCTCTGATACCATTCTGTAACCCCCCGCCTAATTAAATACCAGGCGATCACTCCTTTATTAAATTAAATCAAGGTGAACAGTTGGTTCATTCTTAGCATCACTGTCGAAAAAAATAACGTTTCCAATTTAAACACCCTAATTAATTAAGCTAAGTGTCAAAACCATTTTTAGACATTACTTTCTAAATTTTATTTTATAAACCAAGATTTAAATGTTTACAACAATTCAATATTAAAGAATCACACCACAATTATCATGGAACATATAATCCAAATAAATTTAACATTCAACAACCAAGCCCTAACATTTAAAATTTAAAGTAAAACATCCAGACAGTAATAAATCCCAAAGTGACAATACTAGAAATAAATGATTCACAATGTCCAATAAAACAAATGGATAATGGAAACGGGCGACACATGCCCAACTGAATAAATAAGCTAGGAGTGGAATCAAATAAATGAAGCCGTCTAAGCAAGAGGCCTGCAACTCCCACCTAAGCTGTAGCGCGTTCCTTCCAAAGGATCCTACGCAATATGCCCCTGTGGCTGGGCACCTGTAATATATACATATATATACAAGAGAGAAAGGAAAAATAGAAATGGGTCAGAGCCCGATAGTGTAAATGATTTAAAATTTGTTTAGCAAGTATTTAAAATGTTTACAGGCCAATGCAACAACATATTAGTGCGACACTATCTTGAGAAATTCTCACCTCTCTTCTAATGTGCACGCCTATCTCACTAACCTTCCCAACAGATTATCTTATCTTATATCGCACTAAACTTCCCAATGGTTTAACTTATCTTAGATTACTCGTAAGATTTAAAACTCAACAATATAATTGTTTAAGAGGAAAATTTCATTCAGTAACAAAGATCTCATTTTAACTTTATTTATTAATAAAGTTTTCCAGTGTCATATTATACTTTTTCAAAACAAGTATTTTCAATTTGAGTCATTATACATGTCTTACTTACCATAACACAGTAGGTAGTTCCAAATTTTAGAATTTAATATATAGATATTAAATACTCGTATAATATATATATTCTAACAGCACCCCACATAAAAACTATGGTGCGGGCATACTCTGCTATCCAATACCTGTATCACTCGTACTAAGGGGAATACAAATTCGGAATCACTCTCAAACTGTATTTTCACATACACAAACAATATTGAGGCGAAGCATAGATTCCAAGTCTCTAAGAGGATAGCACATGCCCCCACGTCTCTTAGGACCGTCTGAACTATCGATTCGATAGCATGTACCAAGGATTTATATCTTCTAGGGTACGAGTCAATATCCCCCATAGAGGTCCCATCGAGATAAGAATTTCCTAGCACGGTAACCTCAGGGATAGAAAGTAGCGCGGACAAAATTTTTACGCATAGATAGTATATGCATAAACACAGTCATATAACTATACTAATATTACCATATCAAATTAGGTACATCTCAAATCCCATAATTACGACATTTGTCCTTATTTCTCATTATTTAGTTCTCACGTATAACCGTTCATTTCTTACTTTAATTTGAGGGATCATTCCAACTTATTACGTAATACCCATGGACTTTATCCTCCAAGTGTAGAATTTAGTAGGTACTCATCTAATTTCCAACATAACTATCTTATGCGTCTCTCCCCTTAATACATAATTTCATCGTCCCTTATATGTAAATATCCCAACAATATAAATTTCGCCTTACATTAAAGGTCTCTTAATCATTAATAAATCCTACTGGTCATCTTTATCTCCCAAAATATTTTAATAAGGGTGTCTAAGGAGTATTCTTCATTTAGAATTAATTCAACAATTTTAAAAGGGGAATTTAAGTCTGCCAGGAGGGCTCGATCGATCGAGGGTGGAGGCTCGATCGATCGAAGCTCTTGGCTCGATCGATCGATCAAGTAGGTATGGTGAATTCTGCAGTTAACCAGTTACGGGTTCTAACACACAACCTCATCCAAATCCAGATTTTCATTCCCAATCGCCCAAAAATTTGTACTACTAAGATTATAAACCCATATCATACATCTCCTACGTAAAGCATGCAAATTTCCATTAATAACCCTAGATTAACATGCCAAAATTCATGTAAATCTCAAGAACCCTAGAAATCTCTTTAACATGGTTCTAATCAGTCTTTTCCCAGGAATTCTACTCCTAATGCATCATAAATTCGTGGTTAAGCCTCTGCATATGAAGGGGTTTCCAGATTATCAATCAAATCATAACTACATGCGGTTTTCCTATCTCCAACATGGGTTTTCTTCTATAAAACTCATCCTAATCACCCTAGGCTAACATGAATGATGCATTAACGAAAATAAACAAGATAAATACTTGCCTGGGATTTTCAGAATTCTCATTTGCGGACGATTTTGGTGTGGTTGCGTTCCCTATCGCACGATCTACGCGTTGGGTTGGTGGTGGAGGTGCAATCGGATGACTTTTTGGCCTTGGATTGCTTGGAAAGCTTCCTCCTTCCCTCTCCTATGGCCGTTCTAAAGTTTTGAGTTTTTTTAACCCTATAAGGTAACCTTATACATCTGATATAACCCTTGAAATTTCGTGGGTTTAATTACCCAAAAATGTAAAATGTCCAAAATGCCCTCCCGGGGTACTAATTAAGCCTAAAAACGCCCCGAGATCCAAACTAAACCCCCGGGTACACTTTTCTGACTATCTCGACCCTTCCGGACACTTTGACGCACTCGAAATGACCATACAGGTGCCTTATAATTTATTCACTTTTATTCATCAATATTTAGTCCCGACGCGACACGGGCGCGTCCCGACTTAAATTTCCATAATTTCCATTTCATTCACACGTGAAAAATTTATAAAAATAAATCTCATATAGTACTACACTCATCCAGTAACATTCAACAAATACCAAATTTTCAATAATTACTAACTCTTGTCACAGAATGTTGTTTTAAATATTTACCAGCGTGACGAGAGTTAGTAATTATTCGAAATTTGTTATTTGTTGAATGTTACTGGATGAGTATAGTAATATATGAGATTTATTTTTATAAAATTGTCACGTGTGAATGAAATGGCAATTATGGAAATTTAAGTCGGGACGCGCCCGTGTCGCGCCGGGACTAAATATTGATGAATAAAAGTGAATAAATTATAAGTCACCGTATGGTCATTTCGAGTGCGTCAAAGTGTCCGGAAGGGTGGAGATAGTCAGAAAAGTGTACCCGGGGGATTAATTTGGACCTCGGGGCGTTTTTAGGCTTAATTAGTACCCCGGGAGGGCATTTTGGACATTTTATATTTTTGGATAATTAAACCCACGAAATTTCAAGGGTTATATCAGAAGTCTATGGTTACGTTCTAGGGTTAAAACAACTCAAAACTTTAGAACGGCCATAGGAGAGGGAAGGAGGAAGCTTTCCAAGCAATCCAAGGCCAAAAAGTCATCCGATTGCACCGCCACCACCACCAACCCAACGCGTAGATCGCGCGATGGGGAACGCAACCACACCAAAATCGTCCGCAAATGAGAATTCTGAAAATCCCAGGCAAGTATTTATCTTGGTTATTTTCGTTAATGCATCATTCATGTTAGCCTAGGGTGATTTGGATGAGTTTTATAGAAGAAAACCCATGTTGGAGATAGGAAAATCGCATGTAGTTATGATTTATTGATAATCTGGAAACCCCTTCATATGTAGTGGCTTAACCACGAATTTATGATGCATTAGGAGTATAATTCCGGGGAAAATACTGATTAGAACCATGTTAAAGAGATTTCTAGGGTTTTTGAGATTTACATGAATTTTGGCCTGTTAATCCAAGGTTATTAATGGAAATTTGCATGCTTTACGTAGGAAATGTATGATATGGGTTTATACTCTTAGTAGTACAAATTTTTGGGCCATTGGGAATGAAAAATATGGATTTGGATGAGGTTGTGTGTTAGAACCCGTAACTGGTTAACTGCATAATTCACCATACTTGCTTGATCGATCGATCGAGCCAAGAGCTTTGATCGATCGAATGTTTCCCAGAAACAATATTTTAGGGTACGTGTTAATATTGTTTCTGGGAAACATTCGATCGATCGAATCCTAAAATATTTTAGGGTACTAAGGGAAATACAAATTCGAATCGATAGTTTAGACGGTCCTAAGAGACGTGGGGGCATGTGATATCCTCTTAGAGACTTTGAATCTATGCTTCGCCTCAATATTGTTTGTGTATGTGTTAATACAGTTCGAGAGTGATTTCGAATTTGTATTTCCCTTAGTACGAGTGATACGGGGATTGGATAGCAGAGTATGCCTGCACAATAGTTTTTATGTAGGGTGCTGTAAGAATATATATATATTATACAAGTATTTAATATATATATATATGAAATTTTGAAATTTGGAACTGCATACTGTGTTATGGTAAGTAAGACATGTATAATGACTCAAATTGGAAATACTTGTTTTGAAAAAGTATAATATGACACTGGGAAACTTTATTAATAAATAAAGTTAAAATGAGAGCTTTGTTACTAAATGAAATTTTCCTCTTAAACAATTATATTGTTCAGTTTTAAATCTTATGAGTAATCTAAGATAAGTTAAACCATTGGGAAGTTTAGTGCGATATAAGATAAGATAATCCGTTGGGAAGGTTAGTGCGATAGGTGTGCACATTAGAAGAGAGGTGAGAATTTCTCAACAGAGTGTCGCACTAATATGTTGTTGCATTGTCCTGTAAACATTTTAAATACTTGCTAAACAAATTTTAAATCATTTACACTATCGGGCTCTGACCCGTTTCTATTTTTCCTTTCTCTCTTGTATCTATATGTATTTATTACAGGTGCCCAGCCACAGGGGCATCTTGCATATGATCCTTTGGAAGGAACGCGCTGCAGCTTAGGTGGGAGTTGCAAGCCTCTTGCTTAGACGACTTCATTTATTTGATTCCACTCCTAACTTACTTATTCAGTTGGGCATGTGTCGCCCGTTTCCATTATCCATTTGTTTTTCTGGACATTGTGATTCATTTATTTCTAGTATTGTCACTTTGGGATTTATTACTGTCTGGATGTTTTACTTTAAATTTTAAATGTTAGGACTTAGTTGTTGAATGTTAAATTTTTTTGGATTATATGTTCCATGATAATTGTGGTGTGATTCTTTAATATTGAATTGTTGTAAACATTTAAATCTTGGTTTATGAAATAAAATTTGGAAAGTAATGTCTAAAAATGGTTTTGACACTTAGCTTAATTAATTAGGGTGTTTAAATTGGAAAAGTTATTTTTTTCGATAGTGATGCTAAGAATGAACCAACTGTTCACCTTGATTTAATTTAATAAAGGAGTGATCGCCCGGTATTTAATTAGGCGGGGTGTCACATTTGCTAGAGGGAGAGAGAAGTAAGTAACCTAGATATACCTTGGTAGGCAGACAAACACACCAAATACCCTCAAGAATCTCTGTCACGCATTGAAAGCTACATAATAAATGACAATGGTGGGTGAGTAGGCTCTCTCTGGTTTTTAATAACTCTTTCAGGTGTGTATTCTTTCTAGCAGTCACTCATGAACTCTCAAAAAAGATCCTCTCCTTAAAGGTGGTTGGGATCCTTAAATAGCCCCCCACACCTACCCTGAGGCAACTCAGTCATTTAGACTACAAAAGACATCCCTCATACTTTATATCACAACATTAAATGCCTGATGCACTAGTTGTCTCCACGTAATAAACATTAAATGCCAAGACATGCCTTTTGCCTAACCACTGTGTGGCAGGGGGCTATTGTCGCATAGGTGGCTCACTAACTTCCTGAAATACCCAAATACTACGGTGGTTTACTCAAGTGCAGGTCGGACTGTAGTCGCCCGATGGGGCCCCCCTTTTTGAGTTCTTAAGAAATTTATATTATTTCCTTTTTATGAAAATGATGTGGAAGCATTGAGATGGTTCACTACACAAACATACCAAATTTTAATTTCTATTTCAAAATTAAAATCAAACCCAAGTGAAAATTAATCAAACACACACAAATATTAATTTCACTTAAACCAATTAATTCAAGTCCTAGAATTTTCCTAAATCATATTTTTCATTTAAAAAATTTAGGATAAACCATTTTTAACAATTGACTTGAATTAAATAAACTTTACCTAAATTTAATGATGCACAAAATTAAATTAATAGTGATTTAAACCAATTTTATCTTCTTTACCTAAGCATGCGTTCTAGGTGATGTTGTATGATTAAATAAAACAAGAAATCACTACGCCGCGATGTACGTGGAAAAACCCAAGACGGGAAACAACCTCGGACGGCCTTAGCCTCAAATCCACTAGATACGGTTTTACAAATACGAGACAAAAGACTTACAACACCTGACTCGATCCCTCTAAAGCCCCGACGCTCCTTCTTATAGACACCTCTTTCTAGAGAATAACCTTGGAGTTCCACCGCGGTCTCGAAATCCATGGATCAGACTTTATATGGTCATCGTCACCCGAACTAGGAGCCTTTCTCCAAGTGGTTAAATCAATGTAAACAACTTCTTCTTTGTGGGATTTAGAAGAAAACCTAAACACTCTCTTCAAATCGGTGTAGAGATAAACCCGGTGCCAAACTCCAAGCAAGATGTATATATATATATATGAACTTGGATAAATAAAATAATGGGTGAAAACAAGAGTGGTAAATGATTTTCTCTTTGAAAATTAACACTCAAAACTTGATCTTTTTCTCTTTATGATTTTGCTCTCTAAGCACTCTCAACGAGTTAGAAGGATATGAAAAAGATCACTTTGAAAAAGTTATTCCCGCACATAATAAAGTCTGAGAAAAATCAGTTGAGAAACAAGTGGAGAAGTGGGAGAAAACTGCTTAAAAACTGTCAAAAACTGTTCCCGCCAAATCTCGTTCGAACGACATTCTTGTTCGAACGACATTCTCGTTCGAACGAAGTTCCAGTATGAACTCATTAGAAGCTCGTTAGAAATATCATTAGAACGACCATCTCGTTCGAACGACATTTCAAACGAAGTTCCAGTATGCCATAATGGGAAGTCGTTGGAAATCTCGTTCGAACGACTTGTGGTTCAAACGATAATCTCGTTTGAACGACACTTCGAACGAACTTACAGAATGTTCAAAAATTCTTTTTAAGCCCAGAAAATTTTATATACTTTATATATAAGTTTTAATAGAAAATATTCTGAAATCAAAACACAGTTTTAAAACCTAACACCCAATATAAACATGTTCCAAGCTCCTATATATATATGTAATGCATTCATACCTTGGGAGCATGGAACCGTTGTTGATGACGTAGAGAATGAGGCACTAAAACTCGACAAATTGAAAAAGCCTTATACACTTGGCCGCTACGTCTTCAACAAACACGTCATAGGCTTGTAAGATTATCAAAATACTCTATCCTATAACTCAAACGTTTTTGTCCGAAATTGAGCCAAAACTACAAAGGACTCAATTAGAAATTTGCGTCCTTACACTGACATTGTTTAGATGGCTAGTGACATCACTAACAGTATATGTGACATTAAGTAGAGGGATTCTTAGTTCACAACTCAACGCCTGATAGAACTCAAAGGTGCTCCATCGGAGGTTCCGCGATCAGGGTCTTTCGGTATTTTACCCGGTGTATCTAAGATGGTAAGGACAAGCCCTAACGGTTCCTCACTTCTCAATCCTCCAAACCAAGTCCCTCTAAAGTTCCCACAGTGAGGTCATTCGATAGAGCATGAAAGCTCTCCCAGGCCCTGCCAAGTCTGGTCTCTCACGAGTACCGTTTGACCTCACACAAACTCATTATTATTCTCGTTACGACATTACAACAGTTATAGCTTATAGTCAATATAAACAAAGGTACAATATGACTAACACAACAAGCTAAAGTATAAGTTTCCACGCTAAGTTGCCTCGCTGAGTTGCCATGCTTGAGCTGCCTCGGTTGCTTAATCCCAAACACTGTTGCTAATTGGGGAATTATCGCTAATATCAGGTTTACCTTCAAGCCCCCTCTACATAGAGAAAGTGGGACTATTCCCAATTTGGAAACTAAAGAAAAAAGAAAAGGTGAGGGGGCTCATCACAAGAAACCCCTTACAAAAGATCTTGAAGACAAAGCTCAAAGATAACAAAAATAAAGTTCGGAGAAAGAGGCCCACTATGAGGAGCTACTAGTCCCTAAATGTTCAAAGAACACATAAATAGAGTTTGGACGAGGATGCCTCCCATGAGGAGCTCCTCGTCCCTAAATGTTCAAAGAACACAAAAATGGAGTTTGGACGAGGAGGCCAACCATGAGGAGATCCTTGTCCCCCAATGTTCAAAGAACACAAAAATGGAGTTTGGAAAAGAAGTACCACCATGAGGATCTCCTCGTCCCCAAATGTCCAAAGAACATATAAATGATGTTTGGGTGAGGAGGGCCACCATGAGGAGCTCCTCATCCCAAAATGCTCAAAAGAAAGTTTGGACAAGGAGGCCCACTATAAGGATCTCCTCGTCCTCAAAACATGAGATCACATAAATGAAAATAGGGTAAGGAGGCGTACCAAATTGAGGTCCTCGTACCCCAAATCTTAAGAATCATAGGTATAAAGATAGGTTGAGGAGGATCATAATGAGGATCTCCTCGTGCCCAAAATAGGGTGAATCACACAAAGGAAATTTAGACACGGAGGCCCACCTCAAGTGGTCCCTCATCCTCAAAGTTTATAACACGGATGAAGTGAATGAAGGAAAGGAGGACCTTGGTGAGAAACCACTTGTTCCACACTCAAACCACAATAAAAAAGGCAAAGAGGCTTACCTAGAATGATCCATCTACTCCCAAAAAGAGTTACTTAAAAGAACTAGTGGGCAAGAAGGTCCACCTAGAGTGACCTCCTCCATAAGACCTGTTATTTAGAAATATATTAAAAGTACTGATATTTTACTTTCTTGTATTGGTATCCTAGTTGAGAAAGAAGGGCTCAAAAAGGAAGGTTGGGATCTATTAGGAGTTTTGGCTTGGTGACCAAGGAACAAGGTTTTTTGAGCAAGCTCAACAACTTAGCACTTTAGGATTGAGAGAATATAGTAGAATGACCATAGGGGTTACCCAAGTCCATACAAAGTTTACACCCAATCATAATAGAAGTGAGGAACCAAGAGGTTGCTCACAAGAAATGAACATTTTATAAACTGATTTTTAGATAAAAGGTTTCCTCAAGGCCCCACTCAAGTTTTAAAGATTTTAAAGGAGGTGGTCCTTGAGACCCCCCTCGAGTTTACAAAGATTTTAGAGGAGGTGTTCCTTAAAACCCCTCTCAAGTTTACAAAGTTTGTATAACAAGTTACCATTTCAAAAGATATTTACCAAATCAAATATTTTGTCATTCACCGTAGACATATTTGCTTGTTAACTTTGGTTTGCACTAGATGGAACCTGTCAGAGGGGACATGAGGCTACACACAGACATGAAACTTCACGCACTACCCTCACACAGTAATTATTCAGGATGGTGGTTTATTTTCGATTTAAATGGTATGGTGAATTAACTCATTTTTTCATAAACAAGTGTTGAAAAATGGTAAATTACGTAAAGTGATCACTCTTTTTTCTAAATGATATAAAATCGGGACTTTATACTCTGTTAAACAAAAGTATACGAATGGAATTTTCTTAATTAAATTTTATTAAACTTTCCCCCTCCCCCTTTAACTCCTTAGCTCGATGCGGGTTGATCCAACGGTGACCCAAACCTGGGTTAGGGTGTTACAAATGGTATTAGAGAAATAGGATCCCTGGGTGCGATAGAGTGTTTACGCTTTCTTAGCACATTCTTTCCCTTTTTATTATCCTCATAGTAGGGCATTAGTTATGATTTATAAATCACTTCCACTACTGCCTTCAATACATATTATTTAATACTGAATAGTTCATTATTGTATAGCTGCCTCCATGTCATGACATCGCAAGTGGTTTCGGCTCCAGCGAGCTCTAGCATATGGAAAAAGCCATGCGACTGATCGCAGACTCTCTATCCTAATGATAGTCCAATCGTAACGGAACCGTTGAGGGAACCACTTTCGTATCATTCCTCCATGAATTCAGAAGGCTAAACCCACCCACCTTTAATGGGGCGTCAGGCCCCTATGCAGTCGAGGCATGGATCAATGAGGTCACAAGGGTAATGGAAGCTCTGGGTGTGCCAGCTATGCACAAAGTCAAGACAGCGACATTTTAGTTGACTAAGTAGGCTCAGAGGTGGAGGGCCATGCAGGTGGTTATGTTGGCAGAGCTATTGGATTGTGATGGTTTTCGGGTTACCTTACTGAATAGTTACTTTCCCCACGCGTATGTCAATGCCAAGAAGGATGAGCTCTCTCAATAAATCGAGGGCAAGTTATCGGTCGATGAATACTTGGAACATTTTGAGAGCCTATCGAAAAAGGTGAAAGCAGTGAGAATTGATGAAGCTGAGAAGATAAGGCTCTTTGTCAGGGGCCTTACCTTGGCCATACGCCGGATCATGGAAGGTATGGATCTACTCAACCTCAGGACATGTATGAACAAAGCGATTAGGATGGAAATTGATGCAAAGGATAGTAAATCTATCAGGGAAAATAAGAGGGAGCCAAGTGGATCTCACTTGGGTGGTCACAAAAAGTCCCGTAACGGGGCTCAGAGTTTGTTTATAAATATCAAAGCCGCAATGGGGGTGGATTCCTCTTCATTTCAGTGTAAAAGTGACCATAACTCTATCCCCCACCGAAAGGAATTTCTTTATTGGTGGACATTTGGGGCACATGAAGAGGGAGTGCCCCCAAAGAGTATTAGGCAACCAGAAGACCATTAATTTCGTACCGAGTCAGAGTTCTAGATATATTGGCCCAACTTAATAATAACAATAATTTTCCATCGTGTACCAACAGTTGGCTAGGCACGGTGTGGACGGGTCACGTCCAAGTCAGGGGAAGGGTGGTCGTGGGCGGGGCCAGATTCTTAAAATCCAGACCAACAGATTTAATCTTGAACGATCCTATGCAAATTCCTAGTAGGTTACGCTTCCTAGTGCCCCTACAGTTATAGAAGGTATAATTCTCCTATATAATACTTGGTAAAATGCGTTGTTCGACTCTGTTTCTTCGTACTCTTTAATATCTAGTACTTTATCGATTACATCCTCCCATCTTTATTGGACTCCAGGTGGGTGGTGTCATAGTCCTTGACAAGATTTTCCGTGAGTACGTAGTTATGGATTCTTTGTCTTAGAGTACGACTTGATCCTTATGGATATAGATGGATTCGAAGTAATCTTGGGCATGGATTGACTGACACAGTTTAGGGCCACTTTCAAGTGCCATCGACACAATGTCATGGTATCATTTACTGATGGGTCCCACCATTGCTTTAATAGTGAGCAGGGCATCGATTATTCCTGCAAGTTCTCCACAATCCGTGAGAAAAGGTATTTCAGTTGGCTGAGCAGTAGGGTGACCCAAGAGGGGCTAGAGGGCCCGGTTCTTAACTATACTGTGGTTCATGAAGTCTCTCACTTATTTCCATATGATCTTCTCGGCACTAATTCATAGAAGTACATCGGGGAGTGTCACTAATCTCAATCCCACCACATAGAATGGAACCAACCGAATTACAGGAATTGTGGACCCAAATGGAGGATGTAACTCGAAATGGATTCATACGTCCTAGCGTTTCTCCTTGGGGAGCTCCGATCTTATTCGCAAAGAAAAAGGATAACTCTCTATGATTCTGCATCGACTATCAACAACTAAATATGGTGACCATGATGAATACATACCCTATGCCCCATATTGATGACTTATTCTTTCATTTGCGGGGGCGGGTAGATTTTCGAAGATCGACCTCCGCTTCGGGAACCATCAGCTATGTGTTAGGGAGGAAGACATTCCGAGGAGGGCATTCCTAACACTATATGGTAACTATGAGTTTATGGTGATGCCCTTTGGATTGACGAATGCTCCGACAATATTCATGGACCTAATGAATCACATTTATCACCCATATCTTAATTATTTCATTATAGTTTTCATGGATGACATCTTTGTTTACTTGACGTCAGACGTATATCATAAGGAACATCTTCGGTCCACCTTATTGGTACTCGGGGATAATTAGTTGGATGCCAAGTTCAGTAAGTGCGAATTCTATATGGATGAGGTCAAGTTCCTTGGCCATGTGGTTTTCGGTGGGGCATCTCTGTCCATCCTTCCAAGATAGAAGAAGTAGTAAATTAGAGTCAGCCAAGGAGTTGCTGATGTTTGTAGTTTCTTAGTTCTGGACGGATACTACCAGATACTTGTACAAGACTTCTCAAGGGTGACAAAGCCACTCACCATGATGAATAGGAAGGCTGTGTATTTCAAATGGTCCAATGATCGTGAATTAGAATTTTAGGAGTTGAAGATGAGACTGACTTCCACACTCATTCTCGTCCTCCCAGAATGGGGCAAGGGCTACAAAGTTTACTGTGATGCTTCAGGCTCAGGACTCGGGTCAGTGTTAATGTAGGACGATCGGGTGGTAGCCTATGCTTCTCACCTGCTAAAGGTTCATGAAAGAAACTACCCCACCCATGATATGGATCTAGCTATCATGTTATTAGAAATAAAGAGTTGGAGGTACTACATATATGTGGAACGATTTGAGGTATTTTATAGTCACAAGAGCCTTAAGTATATATTTTCTCAACCGGATCTAAACCTTCGATAAAGAAGGTGGATGGCGTTAATAGAAGATAATTACTTCTCACTAGAGTACCACCCAGGGAAGTCCGATGTGGTGGCCGATGCTCTCAGTCATAAATCTAAACTCACACTCGCTGCAATGAAATGCCACTAAGTAAAAATGTTTGCAGAACTGCAGAAGTTTGACTTGAACGTGTAATGGGGCTATGATAGAGCATACTTTTGGGGTGTGGTGGTACGACCCCTCATCTAATATAAAGTATTGGAAGCACAGTCACATGATTTTGAATTCTCCCAGTATCGCGACCTCATTTGGAATGGAGAAGTGTTCGACACACTCACTGTGGACAAGGATGGCAGGGTGCGACACAAATGGAGATTGATTGTCATGATCATGATTCAGCACACACACCGATGCCACAAAAATGTACAAGGACCTATGCTGAGATTTCTAGTGGTCCAGCATGATGAGAAATGTGGCAACGTATGTGGCCAAGTGCTACACCTGCCAACAAGTAAAACTTGTGTATCATAAACTGAAGGGACTGCTGTAACCGATACCCATGGACGAGTGGAAGTCGGAGCACATAAAATTGGATTTAGTCATAGCTTTACTGCGATCGGAGAAATGTCATGACACAGTACTGGTTATAGTATACATCGAGTCACCAAGTTAGCCCATTTTTTACCAATTAAGATCATAGAGAGTGTGACTAAGTTAGATAGATTGTATATTTTAGAAATAATCAGGCTACATGGTGTTCCCCTATCAATCGTATTGGACTGGGATGCCCGATTTGTTTTTCATTTCTCGAATAAGTTTCAACAAGTTTTGGGTATGGAACTGAACATCAGTAATCTTAATGGACAATACAAATCTTGGAGGACATGCTAAAGGATTGTGCACTCGACTTCAAGGATAGTTGGGTAAAAAAATTGCACGTGGTAGAGTTCTCGTACAATAATAGCTATCAGGAAAGTTTTCAGATAGCTCCCTTTGAGGCCCTCTACGGGATGTCGCACCACTCGCTAGTTCATTGGGAAAAATTGGGAGAGAAACACCTTACCAATTAAGATTTTATTCAGGAGATGGCAGATAAGGTATGAATAATTCATTAGAGAATAATATCGGCTCAGATACAACAAAAGAATTATGCTGACAATCGATGAACATACTTAGAATTTAGGGTAGGTGATCATGTGATTATGTAAGGGACATGACGGGAATCAAATGGTTGGAAGATAAAGGGAAGATAGCCCCATATTACATCGGCCCCTTCAAAATCCTTGAGCGGATTGGAGATGTGTCATATCGCTTAGTGCTGCCTCCACAACTGTCCCATGTACACGATGTGTTCCACGTGTCCATCTTTAATAAGTGTCTTTATGATCACCACCATGTGATTGACTGTAATCTTATTGAATTGATAGAGGACATCACGTTTCCCACTAGGCCAATCTCCATTCTGGACAAAAAAGAGAGGGTCCTTTGCAACAAGGTCCTTCTGTTGGTGAAGGTTCTCTGGTAATTCTAAGGTGTTGAGGGAACAACATGGGAGCAAGAGTTGGAGATGAGAGAGAAGCACCCATAACTCTTCTTTTAGCCACTTATCCTAATTTCGAGGATGACATCTCCTAAGGAGGGGAGTTTGTAATATCCCGACTCAATATTATATTTATATTTTATTTGTAATTCTTAATCATGAGAATTAGTAATAAAAGAAAGACCGATTATGGTATAGAAGCTATTATACCTTCATTTTAATTAGTGCCTCTCATATGACATATATATATATATATATATATATATATATATATATATATATTGAAGGGACAGACTATGAGAAGGTAGAAACTAGCTTCAACCCTATTTTTATTGTTGTTCAAACGACGAATAAAGTCATTAGAACGATGAGATGTTTTTGTTACAATGACTCAAAGACTCGTTCTAATAATGCTAATGTCGTTCAAATGAAGCACTGCAAATGACAAAGACAAGGCTACCAAAAATGCTGTCAAAGGCTTAACCATTGATCTAGAATTTGGGTCAGCTCTTGGAGCTTGACATGGATGAAACTCTTGGTTTATATGTCATAAGTATTATGGATTACATCACTGAGAGATAAGCGTGTTCTTTAAAGCAATCGAACAAACTTGTTATTTTGCTGTCACTCTTAGAATCGCCGATCAAGGGCCCATGTCAACTATTGGAGCTTGGCAAGTTCGGATGAAGCAGGTGCATATTTTACATATGTTCTTAGGGGAATCGTTTGTAGTATGAAAGAGAGGTTTGAGGGGCCTGAAACTTACAAAAATATTTGTATGTTCTCCAAGCTCTCTCTCTCATGAACGTTTAACGTCCTTTTACCTCCTTTTAAATATTTTCCACCTTTTTCTTGAGCCTTAGTAAGCTGCACTTGCAACCAATGCATGACCATCTCCATAAGTATCTAGTATATTTTGTAAGTTATATTCTTCAAGAAAAAGGCAGGAAGCAACGATGTGGGTCTTGAAGGATCTAGGTTTTTATGGAGTCTGAGGTGTATTAGGGATTAAGGGTTTGGAAGCTTTCAAATCACCCTCTTCTTGATTCTCCTCTTCATGATCAAAGGTGGGTTTCCATCCTAACTTTCAAGGTTTTGTATCTATGAAAATGTTGTAGGATGTCCTAGACGATATTTTATGGAAAGAAAACTATATCGTCATTTATAAACTAGTTTGTCCTGTAAAGAAATGAGGATTTCTTTAAAACAAAACCTAATCGATTTTTACGTGTATATTAAAAATAACATTTTATACCTTGATAGATAGAAGTAATCACATGACATTATATAACCATTATTTTGTAGAAAAAATGCATATTTGAGGTATTTTTAGGTTAAAATCCTCTCATGACATGTAGAAACATATAGGATGTTAATGGTTAAGTTATGGACCTAAATGAGCATGTTTAAAAAGGGATTAAATACCCAAATGAAGAAATGTAGAAAAAAAAACAAATAAATAAAGATGAATGAAAGAAGAAAGAAAATGAATGTTAGGGTTTACATGTAATTAAAAGGAAAATTATGGGCTTTAGTTAAAATCGTCTTAGATGCCGAATTTTACTTTAGGTGGAAAACATAAAATGAATAAGTATGGGTTGAACATAAACTGTTAAATGTGATGTTCCAAGAAAAATGGTTAGATGCTAATGTCAATAGAAATTAAGACTAAAAGTTTTTCCAATGTCGTGGTATAAAGGGGGATTTCGACAAATTGAGGAACCTAAGGGCTAGGTTCCCTCTTGAGACCCTATAGGTATCTTTTGGGCCAAAGGAATGACCAAAGTAAGTTTGACACATTAAGGATATGAATATTGCTTTAAGCCCATGTTGTGACAACATGGTAGAATGAAACCTGAATAATGTGGACAATGACTAGAATGTTAACAACACATAAAAAGTTAGACTCGGATGACACCAAGATAAAGCAAGAAGGGCCCAAAGCCTTTGGGTTAAAAGACCTAAACCACTGGCCAGAACATATGCTGGAGTCGCCGGTGGTGTGGAGCCTGTTAAAGCACGTGGTTAGATGGAAAATTTGATAAATACGCTAAAAAGGAGAAAAGGGGATCGTACTTGTAATTTGGAAATACAGTCTATTAGAGTCATGATAAGTGAGATTAAAGGTAAATTACGAATAATAAATCTCTAGACTCAGAAAAGGGATGGTAATACCACTTAAGTGTGAGTATGAGCTCATTGCTCATTTGCATTGCATGTAGTCGCATTAATGTTAGATAAATTATCAACATTTATTTATTTCTCCTACTCGCAAGTTATATGTGAAGAATTTCATGAAAATGTATAGCGTAGTATTACCCACTCTATTAAGAATTCACTCACCCCATATTTTTATGTTAAAAACCCCCACCCCACCCCAGGTTCATCCAATAGGGATGCTGATCAGGACTCAATTAAGGCCCCAGGGGGCGATCATCGTTAGTAGAAATATCTGTATTCACTTTTAAATAATAGCCATTCGGTGCCTTGCTAACTTGATACTTCAACTTTTATTAGAGCCTTTTGTCATAATTTTGTAATAATTCAGGATGGTGGTTTATTTTCGGTTTCATTTTTATGGTGAATTAACTCTTTTTTATCATAAACAAGTGTTGCAAACTGGTGAATTACATAAAGTGATCACTCTTTTTTTTAAAATGATATAAAACCGGGACTTTATATTCTATTAACCAAAGTATACGAATATACTTGTCCTAATTAAATTTTATTAAACTTCCCCCACCCCCTTTAACTCTTTGGCTCGATGCGGATTGATCCAACTATGACCCAAACTTGGGTTGGGGCGTTACATAAGAGGATGGAAAGTTCCTATGATGAGCATGTACATTAGGTTGTTTATTTTCGAACCGAAGTTAAGGAGGTCGGGGATATTATCGTGCTGCTAAGATTGAGAAAAAATCCAAATAATTAAGTTAAGATACTCCTTTAGGAAAGGTCCCCATGCAGTTTGGGTAGATGGTTATGACATGGAGTAGATGGATATCCCTTTTTTTTCCTTAATGAAGTCAAACAGATGGATTATAAGCATGGTTGGATCAACGATTTATCTGTTATGAAGGTTCCGAAGGAGTCTGAGGTTTATTACTGGTACCAAGTGGAGTTCCCTGCTTATAGTCATCCTCGTTTTGGGAGTGTGAGGGTTGGATTCCTCCTGATGTAGTTCCCCTTAAGCTAGTGAAGGATTACTTGTCGAATCACGATAGTAACGATGAGTTTCAACCTAACCCAAATGATCATCTCTTAGCTCAAATCACTGACCTAGTGGTGACAAGTGTTTTTATGTGTACATTCATTTTATGATCGTGCTGACTTGTGACGTTTTTGTAAAATCAGTGTGGTGAATGAAATTATAAGTTAACTTCATGTCTTGTATTTTTCCATCTTTTATATTGAGAATATATTTATTGTTTGCCTTACCATTAAAAACATTTCATCCCACAATCTTAGTCTTAGGAAAAACTATGGTAAAAATGCACCTGGTCGTGGGGCTATACAACCGTTCATAATTTTTACCGACCAAAGTCGAAACATTTAGTGCCTAGGGACATCGCGTGGGTATTTTTATTGCCTGGGAAGTTAATGATGTTTTCATGTTTGTTAGTGATGAAAACATGTGACCTTGAGTTTTGATTAAGTGTACTTTCACTAAGGCATTCACACTGACGATCAGAGTTCGATCAGATGCTTAGACCGGTGACCATAACATTGATAGGGTAAACTTGGATGATCTAATAGGCAATATTTCTATAATATTAACTCGTAAATAAACAAAATTGCACTACCATTTCAAAAAATCAGAAAGCTAATTGCATTCAATTGTAATTTTAATCATTCGATATGTAGAATTTTGAAATTTAAACAAAGTTAAAAATAGAATTTCCTATGATTCGTTGCAATTCAGGCTCTAGGAATCTCCCTTACCCATTATCTCCAATTGGTAGGCTATCTGGAGGTCATCTCTAATAACTTTGAGGAGTCTTCCCAGTTAGGATTTAACTTGACAATTAATGGCTTCTTTGTATTGCCGAGAAATTTTTTGAGGACATAATCCTCTACCTAGAACTTTCTTGGGTTGAAACCTTTGTTGTACTACTTAAGAAACTTATCTTGGTAAGATGACATTTTGATCAAAGCTTGTTCTCTCTGTTTCTCAGCTGAGTTGAGCTCTTTCCTTATAATGTCTTCGTTCAGGCATTGATTAACAATAATTGTCTTCATGGTCGACAAGTCAATTTTTAGAGGAGTTATGGATTTTATTAAATAATCTAAAGTGAAGGGAATTTTCTCCATTGACCTCCTAATCATAGCACGATATTCCCATATGACATATGGAATCTCATTCACCCAAACACGTTTTTCCATCTCTAGTCTTTTCTTAATCCCATCGAGCATTATTTTGTTAGAGGCCTCAGCCTTCACATTGAGTTGGGGTTAGGCCACAAAACTGAAGTAATGCTTGATGGTGTGGTTGTTACATGTTTCTTGAAATGTTCCACTCTAAAATTTCATTATATTATCGTGATAATTGTCCCCGTTATGACAAAATGGGTTACGATGTTTCTTCAAATAAATATGACCATATCGGTTTCCTTGATGTTTGCTAAAGGTTAAGCCTTTATCTACTTGGTGAAGTAGTCCATTCCGACCAAGAGATTCTTTCAATTTCCTTGTGTTGTAGCTAAGGGACTCACAATATCCAATCCCTATTGAGAAAAGGGGCAGAGGCTAGTCAATAACTTTAGGTCGCAAGTAGGTTAGTGAAGCATATGCGAGAACTTTTTGCACTTTTTGGCATAGGATACTGCGTCTTTCTACATATGTGGCTACCAATAGCCATATTTGATGGCTCTGAATGACAAATATCTTTCCCTGGTGTGGCTTCCATATATCACGTTGTGATGTTCGTACATAACTTGGTCAACATCATTCGGGTGTACACATTTGAGGTTTGGACCTATAAAAGATCTCTTGTTGAGTTTTCCTCCAGGTTATAAGTAGAAATGAAAAGGTTTTACCTTGACTTGATGGGCCTACTTTTTATCGGTTGGCGGAATATCCTCTTGTAAATAGGCTATGATTGGGTCCATCTAGTTAAGAGCATTCTATATGGAGAGGACTTTTTCGAACACCTTTCGTCGTGTGATACGTGGTTGGGTGAGGTAATCCACTTAAATGGTTCTCTTCATATCATAATAAATAGCTAAGAACAGAGTGTACAAAGCATCTGCACGACTATTGTGTCCATGGGGGAAGTATTGAACATGGACCTTCTCAAACTGGGTGACCAGATCTTGGACGACATGTAAATATGATGAAATCCATTCGTCTCTCGAGTTATAGTCTCCCGATACTTGATTAGTGTAAGATGTGGGTTCGATAAATATGATTAATATTCAACGAGGCATAAGCCTCTTTATAATGGTAATTAATGCGCACAGAAGAACAAATTCCTTATATTGGAAGTAAACGACTTCAATACTTGCAATGAACGATTTGAGTCCGACAAAAATGTATCCAATGAACATTTAAAACATAAATGATGTTACAAAATAATAAATGAAAGTAATCTTAACAACCAACTTGGTTAAAGGGAGAAAGAACAACCACTTTGGTGGAATAAAGGTTAAGAAGAAACCTTCAACTCAATAAATGCAATGATTAGTAATAAATTCAAGTCAAGATATGTGAACAAAGAGATAAACTCAATGATAATAGCTCATAGAATTCTCTCGAGTATGGAGAAACTGGATATCAAGTTTCCATCTCCCAAACAAGGGATTAGTGGAAGTATTTATAGGAATTCAAGGTCATTCGGGTGACCTCTCTTGGATTAAATGCTCTGAAAACTCATTAAATGCCAAAGGTACTATTCATTTAATGCAAAATATGGTTTATTAGCTGAATGGGATATTGTATTTAGGAGGGAACACTATTTGGGATATCAAAATGTCATTGTCATATGACAAGTTTGCAGAAAAGTTTCCTTTGTGACCGCTGATGAGACGTTCTTCCAAATGGGCAATCTGTCGTAAATGATATTAAAAGATATCATGACATCGTAAACCACTGAAGTGCCAGTATTCTTGAGCTCCTAAATGTCAGAAATCATGACATCATAAATGATATTAAACAGTGCTAATAAAAATGCCGTCTTGAAAGTACTCTTTACTTTATTTTACTTATTTTAATAACTATATGTATGTTTAGGATTAATCAAGATCAAAACTTTCATGCGAGTGAGCTTTCACTCGAAAGAAAATTATCATTTTGATGTAATTTAAAACGTGCACGTGAAAATATGCTAGAGCAAACATTTTTCATTAGAGTAAGAATTTGTGCTATTGACCTTGTAATCCTAGTTATTGGGGGAACTTTTTTAAAGTAATTTTGAATCTCCAAGTTCACACATGGAAAAATCATTTGGTTTTTTCAAATTCCCCCAAAATCGATTGAGTTTCTAAGGAAAAACAACACGTTTACTTAGCCTCGAAGAGATCATCATCGAACAGTCTTGTTGTATTAAACACGTCTATTCATTTTCCCATGCTATAACATGTGGCAACCCATGTTTAATGCATGGATTTCACGCTAGCTGCCTCTTTGCATGTTTTAACAGGAGGTAATGATTATTTATGCATAGTCACGTGCAGCAACCTGCTCATGAATATCACTTCCTGCGATTTTAATATTCTTTTTTTCCCCTTATAAAAAGTGGATCGTCTTCTACATTAATTATTATTCTTTAAAGAATAAATAGAGTCAAAGTAGTTTTACATAGAGAATCCAGATTCTATTTTCTGCTAGTTGGAAACCCTAACCCTCTCTTTCAACGTCCCTTACCTTCATCTTTCACAATTATTTATTCATAATTCACTATTGAGATATCCCCCATCATAAAAACCACCCCTTCCACCGGGAGAACTTCTCCCACGACCCTACTCGTCAAGTTTAATGGGGGAAAACACCATCGTGCTCCCTTTTGTGGTAGCAAACATCGCTTTGGGGACGTTGTTGCAGTTTACCCTAACCATCAAACTGTCGGGGAAACTTCACAAATACTGGTGGAAGAAAATGTGGAGACGAAGGAATGGGCGTATGTCCTCAACACCAGCTTGACCAGATTTAGGACAAAGCGTAGGGATTTCCCTTATTCAAATATGGAATTTGAGTCCCGTAGTGTCTCGCGTTAGGCTTGGGACCATGGATATAATACATCCATTCCAATTATGCCAACTAGAACCTGCAATTAAGCGGGTTAGGGTGAGAATGGGCAGGCCAAATATGGGTTTGGGTGAGATTGAGGGGGTCAAGTATGGGTTGCAAAATGAGGTGGGCCGGGTTTGGGCTGGGCCACCCAGTTAATTAGAAGAATGTGGAACCATTTGAAGGTTCCCAAAATGGACAGAAATGAAGAAGTTGATTAGGAGCGTGTAGAAGAGGAGAAAAAAATGAGAGAAGAAGAGAGAACAGGGAGAAATAGAGAGAACCTATGTGAGATGGGTGCAGCTGTGCATGTGGGAGAAAATGACATTAGGTTTTTGTTTATAAGCTTTTAGGCATTGAAATGGCTTATCCAGATTTATCCCATAACTTTGTTGTTTTGAGCCCAAATTTGGCCCGTGAATTACATAATATGGGCCTCATATTTTAAAGAATGGGTTTAAATGGGCACTGTTGATAATCTGGGTCAATTTTGCCAGTACTAATGCCAACTATTTATGCCAAGTTGGTTTATCAAGCACCGTTTGGTATGGTAACATTACCTTGAGCAAAACAAACGGTGTTTTGAAGTTACTGGTTTCTTAATGGAATTATAAGTTACAAACCTTTGTGGAAGCATGGGGTGAATTTACCATGACTCTAGAGGATCTCTGTGAGCTCCTGGGACTAGATGCTTCTTTGATGAAGCTACCTCTAAGGAGGAGGAGAAAATATGGAAGGAGTTAGAGAAAGTTTGTAAGAAATGCATCGACTGCTCAAACAAATTCACTTTTGGTGAGCTTATTCGGTATATTTATTTTGTGTAAGACAAATATACTACCAAAGTGTGGGTGGGAACTTACCAAGGCCAATCCTAAGGGAAAACAAGGTGCCCCTCTTCCTCAACCCGGGGAAGGTTTTGGTGATCCCCTCGAGTTGCCAGCTTACATTTTAGTTATCCTCTTTAGGACCTTCTTTCCTAGGAGACCTCATGATTTATCGAGGAGTGACTTGATCATAATGTCCGTTCGAATGTCCTTGGGTATCAAAATCTCCCTAGCTGCCATCACTTTAGTTTCTCTTTATACTTAGCTGGACAGAAATTACGCTGACACTCTAGGGTTAGTCGGTCAGTTTATTATTTACATCTATGGCAACACTTTATCACTCACTTCTTTCCTCTATTCAAGATTCCCTAAATTTGAACTTTTGGGCTGACTACTAGTTTTTCACACAGTAACGGTTCTACATATCTATACATGGAATTAGGGCTGTAAATCGGGCTGGGTGAGCCGGGCTTGGGTTTGCTCAGGCTCGGCCCGAACTCACTTATCCATGCTCAAGCCGAGCTCGGCCCGAATTATTTTTTACCACCTAGGCCCGAACTCGGCTCATATATATTACGGGCTTCGGGCCCGATTTCGGGTAGGCCCAATTTCAATTTTTTTGTTAAAAAAGTTCGAATTAATTTTTTTTTTCTTGTGTTTCCATCATGGAAAAAATTACACATTAAAATCTATTTGATATTTCATGAAATAAAATATATAATTATGAAATGTATCAAATTAAAAGAAGGGAAATAAGAGTGAAAACCTACAAATGCCTATTAAATTTCATACATTTAGCAAAATTTGGTCACTAACAAAGGCCTATTGTGAGTTGAGCAATTATATAAATTATTTATTTATTTATTTGGAAATATGAAGTTCGGGCTTCGGGGCCCAATTCGGGCTTGGCAAGGTTCGGCTTAAGCTCGGCCCGAAAATAGCGGGCCGAACGGGCGGGCTTCGGGCCTCGGACGCTCAATTTACAGGCCTACATGGAATCATAAACAAAGCAAGAAACCCCTAATCTCTTTGATCGATAATTCTATAGAGTTTTTCATTCGACCCTATGTTATCACAACCCAACATTACACCAACAAATTCTTTGTTGAGTCCCCTCGACTGGTAGACTTGGTCAATGAAACTTCTACTAGGAACAGTCCTTCCATTTCCATTATCTTTCCTAACTCCTTCCTACAATCCTTGTTTCATAGAATGGGAAGTTTTTTATGTTGTTTATTTTGCCCATAAGGTAACTACCCAGTTTGTCTATGACCAGGGTATGCCTCTTTTGAGTCACATCCAACTAGAGAAACCTGCCAACTTCTCTCTAGCGTGTGGGAATTTTTTGAAAATAATTGTGGTAGCTTTATTAGCCAGTTACAAAGGGAACATTGTCATTCCCTCCAAAAGATTAAAAGGTAGTAAGTCCACAAGCTACATACTATATTTTGGATATTTCATATTTGGAAAAGACTTTCCTACGTCATCTTGTGTATTTGGGTTTTGAGAGGTTTCACCCCACAAAGCTTGGGTTGTAGGGTTGTTCTTTTGACCATTCAACACTTAATCTACAAAACTAGTATAACTAAGAAACCACCCCTAGCACCCATAGAGAAAGATGTTCTACAAAATAAGAAAAGTGCTTAGACCTCCCCATTGTTCGAAGAAGCTGAGGATGTTCCCATCACTTCTCAAGCTGCTAAAATTGGTTATACTCTGTTTAACCCTTTGGTCAAAGCAACAATTTTTCCCAAGAAGAAATAAAAGAAGAATAAAATTACGAAGGTAAGTCGCTTGGCGGTTGTGCCATCCTCCAAGGGAATTGACCCCAATATTAAGAACCATGCTGTGTAACTTTTTGACAAATTTATGAACAACTATAATGATGGAGTTATGGTTGCTCAAACATTTATAGTTGAGTAGTTGGCCTTTAAAGGTCTCTCGTTCAGTCTAGTAGCTAGCTCGAGTGGCCATAAAAGATAGAAGCTGATACAAATCCATTTCAAGGAGCTATGTCTGATGCTGATGATGAAGATGAGATTGATGAGAGGCCTTTAATCCATCAATCGCATAGGCTAGGAAAGATGTACAACTCAGAGAAACGATCTTCCCCTCCTCAAGATTATGCCATATTTGATGATTCCCTTGAATACGATGTCCCATTACTTTACTTATAAGAATTCCTTAGCGTTTCAAAAGATGTTTTTAACCTTTAAATGGTGGTTCACACTTTCATAACTTTTATTTTGGTACCTTTTTTTAGATTGATAACTCTATTGATAACACTGGGGTGGAGCCCCAGATTTCGACCACATTTGGCCCTCGTTGCATTCAAGCCATAGAAGTCATGATGACATGCAGTTTGTTGAGTTTTACCACTATGTTAATTGGAATTATGAACATGCCTCTACTGTCGCTTGACTCCTTCAAGATTAAAGTCATTCTTAGTAAGGTTCAAGTGTTAACTAATTATGGCTTTACCCTCACATGGTTGGCTAAAAATTTGAAGTCTTGTAAGAAGATTGACTTGCGGCCATTTATGCGTAATTCCAAGCTAGAACGAGGATCCAAGTTGAAGTGGATGAAGAGATAACTAGCCTACATATTGAGATAATTAAGGTTGAAGAAAAGGTGGGGTTGCATGGGAGGCCTTGGTCAAAGCTGACGAGGAGTTAGAGAAATTGCAGGAGGAGATGGAGGGCTACGAGATGGAAATGATTGAGATAATAACTTAGCAAACTGAGTTGGCATCTGCTTAGCCAGGCCTCCCTCCAATGTTGATCAATGCTACCAACTTATGGTTTGTCATTGAAAACCCAGATAGTAACTAGTGGTTTATCGTTGTATTTTAAGGCAATAGTTCCTCTTGTTTTGTAAAACTTAAACATTGAATGGAATATCAGTTTAATTTTCGTTTACGTCATTGTCGATTATCTTCATGAATCTATCTCTTATTTCTATTCATAGATTGAATAAATTTCTTTGAACATTCTGTAACCTCGTTGCATATCAAGTGATAACTCTATACAAAGGTTATTCGAGAACATGCTCCCAATTAACCATAATAAATAAAAAAATTACTTAGCAATATTACAGCTGAGGATTTTCTAAACGTGGTAGATTTTGAGCAACTTGTTATTGAGCTTGAATGTTATATCGTCTTCAATTTTCGATATCTCACAATAGCCAGAATCGTAAGCTTTGTGCACTATGTAAGGTCCTCCCAATTAGCTTCAAATTTTAGGAGCGAAAGACCTCTAATATGCATTGTACACTCTTTTATCACCAGATCCTGTTGGAGACCTAGACCTCCAAATTTAAATTCTTAAATAATAATTTTCTAAAAGTGCGAAATAGGATGCTTCAACACAATACACATAAACAATAAATTTTAATGTATTTCAAATTAAAACTAAAGTAAACCTAAAGTGAAATTAAATTACAAAAATAAAAACTTTTTCACGTAAACCAAATTAATTCAACCCAAGTCCTAAATATTTGCCTAACAAGATTAATTCATTTTTGCAAATTAGGCCACCAAATTTTACCAATTAAATTATCTTAACTTGAATTAAATTATTCAAAATTTACCGAAACTAATATTAGCACCAAATTAAACTAGAGCGTGAATTAAACCATATTTTATCTTTTAATCCTAAGCATGCGTTCTAAGTGATTTGCAAGATAAAATAAATTCACAACCACTACGCCGCGATGTACAAGGAAAACCCAAATGGGAAAAACCTCAGACGGACCTAGCCTTAAGTCCACTAAGTACGGAATTTTATAAATACAAGACAAATGACGTATACAACTCGACTCGACTCCTTTTAAGCCCTTAACGCATCTTCTTGTACCAACCTCTACTTAATCGACAATCCTGAACTCCACCGGAACCTTGGACTCCTCCAATGAAGCTTTTTGGGAACCCGTCAACCACACACAGTGTCTTTCACTATATGAGAACGCCGCAGCAAAAACAAGACTTCTTCTTTTGTGGGAAATAGAAACAAACCCAAACTTCTCCTTCTTGTGGTAGAGATGAACCAATGGTGCCAAAAACAAACTCCAAGCAACAGATATATGTATAGAGGTACTTGGATAAAACAAACTGATTTATGGGTGTAAATACATGTGTATGAAAGAATTTTCCTTTTTAGATTTAACACATGAAAAACTAGGGCTTTTGGTTGGAATTATTTTCTCTCCCAAGATATCTAAGGATGCTCAGAAGTCTTATACAAAATCTTGTCATGAAGTGGTTTAAAACTGTCAAAAAGTAGTGGGGACAAAAGGTGGGAAAATGGAAAAAAACTGTTCTCGCTGAAATCTCATTCGAACGGCTGTTTCGTTCGAACGACATTTCGTTCGAACGACCTTTCTAACGAAATGTCAGTGTTCAAAAAAGGAAACTCTTTGGAAAACTCGTTCGAATGACATTTTTGTTCAAATGATAATTTCGAACAAAGACAAAATGTTCATTTTTCATTTTAAGCTAAAACAATTCTAAAATTTATTTTAAATAAAAATTACACCATTTAAAAATTATTCCAAGTCTCTTATATATATATAAATAAAGTGCATTCATACCTTTTAGAGACTTAAAGTATGAACCGTTCAGGAAGCAAATCTAGGCATTATGTAAACCCGAAATTTTGATACCTTCACTTTGAAATACTGGCCGCTACGTCTTCAACTGAACTTTAAATGTCATAGTCATGGAGGATACTCAAGATTACTATCCTATGACTCAAATATTCTTATCCGGAATTGAGCCAATACTACATTAAGACTCAATTGGAATTTTGTGTCCTTACCAATCTCCCCCTTTGTCTATCCCGGGACAAAAAAACAAACCAAAATCCTACAGGGACGTCAAACTCAACTAGACACAAAAATATTCCACCCAAAATAAAAAAAGCTTGACTCAAAACCTAAGGATAAATAGCATTGCCGAATGAGGTTGCCGCCAAAAAAATTCTGTACACTTAAGCAAAACATTAAATGCATAGGGAATATCAAAATATTAACTGCAATGAAAATAAATACTCCCCCTAAATTAATTCTCCCCTATATCAATTAAATGACCTACTTAGAAAGACGTATCCCCCTAAGTTAAATCTCCCAAACTAAGATATGATTACAATAGAATTAGATACCATTTTTCCCCCAATCATTTTCCCCCTTTTTTCTCAGGAATATACAAAGGTGATAGAATTAATTAAAAACCATTACTCTCCCAATGTAACTAATTACCATGCCTCCACTTAAAAGCTACAAAAGGGATATAAATTTGGAAAATCAAGTAAACAAGATGGTGCATAATGTGATAAGAACATGAAAGCATATGGGCAACAATAACAAGAACTAATCCATAAACAAGGATAAATAGATATCAAATTATGATGCGAAACAAATGATACCAATTTGTCAAATAAGATATTAAGCATGTGATATAAAAAAAATACGCAACAAAATAGATACCAATTATGAATTAGAAGCATAGATGGACTAGAAAGTAAGGCAAGGACTCAAAACAAAAAAAGTACCACATTTATGTATACATAATAAATACCACTAATGCACACCCACATATACATAGGTATAAACACCACACATGACAAAAAATACATTAAGCTTTTCACTCTTGTATGACAACAATTTTTCCAAATACATGTGGTAAACGGAAGTGTTGGGGTGTGAACAAGTAACAATGAAATTTTGACCCAATAACTTAAAAAATGTTCACGGAATTCTCATTTGATTGCAAAACTTTATGACATTTAGATATAGCCTCATGTGACAATATAAATTGAACTTAATGAAAAAACATACATAATGCACATAAGCCTAGAATTTTGATGAATCTAGAAACCAATAGAGTCATGACAATAAAAGCTTAACTAGGATTCAAAGTCATTGTGTAAACTCGTTAATACATCCAACCAAACTCCTCACAATTTTTCTTTTCTTTTCTTTTCTTTTGACCATATTAACTAAACTATTTTTGGACTTGGCAAATATTCTTTTTAATGCCACATTTTTTTCAAGCCCTAATATTCAATGGTGGATTTTCACCCAAAGCAATTTTTTCTTTGACAACCCGATTTCATTGATAAATAACTACACCGGATAAACATATTTTTCTATTTTTAAATCCGAAAAACGGTTATTACATGCACAAATCCTCCATAGTCATAAAAAAATATAGATGACTAAATTGAAGGGAGAACATCTCACTTAGCTCAAATGTACATGTGAAGTTTAAATTTCAAATGAGCTCATGCATGTGTAAATAGAGGCATATAAAAATAGAATCCATTAATCAACACAAAATCCAACTACTCCACGCATGCATGAGAAAGAACATTTTTAAGGATTGACAATCTTAACAAAAAGTTCTAGCCACATAGAAGAGAAAAGGAAAGGATTCAAACATAATTATATGCCACATAAAGTGTGTAAAACTAAAATACACACAAAAAAAAATCTTTTTGAGTTTTTGAATTTTTTTAACCAAACATAAAAAAATATTTACTCAAAACACAAACAAGAATCATTTGAATTTTTCATTAATTCTAAATTACTAGAAAGGTAAAACACAAATGATAAACAAAATCTTTTTGTATTTTTCATTTAATTCAAACTAAGATGAAAGAACTATAATACAAAACATAAACATCAATCATAATTCTAGCATGAGATATGTGATAAAGAAATGACTAGAAAATGATAAACATGCATACAACTAGCAAGAATATATGATATAAAGCACGAAAAGCTAGAGTATGCAAACACCTAACACATTCAACCTTTAGATTTATCAATGGAGGTATCGTGTGAAAGAAATGAGAATAAAAAACCATGTTTTGTAAAGAAACCAAGTCGAATCTTCTAACCCAAACTAATGAATAATGACACTCTCAGGATTTTGGGATCTTAGCTACTTTAGTTACCTTAACTTTGAATTTCCTAGAAATTCTTTTAAGATCAAAACAAAACAACCTAAGCTAACCTTTTCGACCACAATGTGAGCAAGTAAAGACTCATCGAAAAGTAGTACCGAAGGATTGACTTCTAGAAGTGTTCCTAGGTGATTATCTAAAAATATTGGTTTTTTCTTTATTAGTGGAATCGTTATAAGAATCGAAGCCTAAACCACAAGTGTCATTTTTTACTTGGACGGTTCCTAATATTTTATCTAATTTAGCGGACCTACATTTCAAATCAAATTTGACCCCACTAGAGTCTCTTAATTTTTCTTCAGACTCTAAAATTTCAGAATCTAGAAAAACATTCCTCTCTTCAAACATAAGAATATCCTTTTTCATTGATTCCATTAAAAATCTAAGGTTATCTATCTCACATTCTACATATTCAAGCTTCTCACGTGTCCTAAGGTCATCAACTAATTCATTGTCATTAACGACCTTGGCATGCTCCCTTAAACTAGCTTCTAACTTCAAATTTGCTCTTTTTAATTTAATAGATTGTTCATATAATTCTCTAAATGCAAATTGAAGTTCACTCTCATAAACCTCTTCATCACTTTAACTCCCTCTCTCTCTTATCCACTCTCATTACCATCATCTATTTGATCTTCACAAATAAAGGCCTCGAAAGTGTCCTGCTTTAAGGTGTCATCGTCGAACAATATCTCACACTCACTAACAAGACTAGCCATGAACGCGGTAAAATTTTACTCAATGGGGGAATCAGGTCCTTCTTCTTTATCACTATCACTAAGGGTGGCATTATATGAAATAGGTTGCTTACCCTCTCTCCTTAGTTTGGTGGGGCATTCAAAATCCCTATAGCCATACCCATCACAACCATAACATCTATTGACTCATCCCTATTAAGATCTTCATTAATTTTCAGGGAATTTTTCGGCTTTGTCATACTTTGATTTATCAAATTTCTTAAAATCCTTTTTAATATTATCTTTATTAAATTTAAGAAAATTTCTAAATTTTCTAGCGAACATAGCCATATCATCGAAATCGATGTCACTCTCATCATCCGAAACTACTTTTACCTCCTTTTGGGATTTCAAAGTGACACCCTTATCAATTTTCTTTTCATTTTTGGAGGGAAACATGTCTAGTTCATAGGTTTGTAAATCACCTACGAGTTCTTCTAGTTTCGTAGAGGCTAAAGTTGGTAAAGAATTTAACACGGTGACTTTTGGGATAAACCTATAGGGTAAGTACCTTAAAATTTTCTTAACCACTCGATCGTCGGGTCTTTATCTCCTAAATTAAATGATGACTTTACTATAACGTAAAGTCTAGCATAAAATTCATCAAATGTTTCTTTTTCATTCATTTTGATGATTTCAAATTGAGTGGCGAGGTTTTGGAGTTTAGAAATTTATACGACACTAGTTCCCTCGTGTGTGAGTTGTAATATATCTCAAGCTTCCTTAGTCGTTTTACACGTCATGATGCGTCAGAATTCATCTGGTGTGATCCCACTAAACAAGGCATTTAAACCTCGGGAATTAAAATTAGCAAGTTTAAATTCATTCTCACTCCATCCATCTATGGGTTTGGGAACACATTCATTTTATATCAAACATTTGGGTGGGGACCACCCCCTAACAACTGAAAACCTAACCCTCTCATCGATAGACTTTAGTGCCGAAGACATACAAGCTTTCTAATATGCGTAATTAGAACCATCGAAAATAGGAAATTTTGAAAATGGGAAAAATTTCATTTTTAGTAAAAATTGTAAAAGGACCTTAACGAAATAAATTATCGCTCCCGCTATGATACCACTTGTTGGAAACATAGACCCCCAATTTTAAATTCTTAAATAATAATTTCCTAAAAGTGCGAAATAGGATGCTTTAACACAACACACAAAATAATAAATTTTAATTTCTTTCAAATTAAAATTAAACTGAACTTAAAGTGAAATTAAATTGCACAACTAAATTTTTTTTCACTTAAAAAAAATTAATTCAACCCAAGTCCTAAATATTTTCCTAACAAGATTAATTCATTTTTGCAAATTAGGTCGCACCCAATTTTACCAAATTAAATTATCTTGACTTGAATTAAATTATTCAAAATTCACCCAAACTAATATTAGGACCAAATCAAACTAGAGTGTGAATTAAACCATATTTTATCTTTTAATCATAAGAATGCGTTCTAAGTAATTTGCAAGATAAAATAAATTCACAACCACTATGCCGCGATGTACGAGAAAAACCCAAATGGGGAAAACCTAGGACGACCCTAGCCTTAAGTCCACTAAGTACAGAATTTTACAAATAGAAGACAGATGACTTACACAACTCGACTCGACTCCTTTCAAGCCCCTGACGTGTATTCTTGTTCCAACCCCTATTAGTCGACAATCCCGGACTCCACTGGAACCTTGGACTCCTCCAATGAAGCTTTTTGGGAACCCGTCAACCACACATGGTGCCTTTCACCGTATGAGAACGCCGCAGGAAAAATAAGACTTTTTCTTTTGTGGGAAATTTAAGCAAACTCAAACTTATCCTTCTTATAGTAAAGATGAACTAATGGCTCCAAATACAAACACTAAGAAATAGATATGTGTATAGAGTTACTTGGATAAAACAAACTGATTTATGGGTGTAAATACATATGTATGGAAGAATTTTCCTTTTTAGATTTAACAAAAGAAAAACTAGGGCTTTTGGTTGGAAGTATTTTCTCTCCCAATATCTCTAAGGATGATAAAAAGTCTTATAAAAAATCTTATCCAGAAATGGTTAAAAATTGTAAAAAAGTTATGGCGACAAAAGGTGGGAAAATGGAAAAAAAAAAAAACTGCCAAAAACTGTTCCCGCTGAAATCTCGTTTGAACGAATTTGTCATTCGAACGACCTTTTCTAACGAAAAATTAGTGTTCAAAAAGGGAAACTCATTGGCAAACTTGTTCGAACTATATTCTCATTCGAACGACAATTTTGAAAGAAAAGACAGAATGCTCATTTTTTATTTTAACCTAAAAAATTTGTGATATTTATTTTAAATAAAAAATTACACCCATTAAAAATTATTCCAAGTCTCCTACATATATATATATATAAAGTGCATTCATACCTTTTGGATACTTGAAATATGAACCGTTGAGGATGCAAAGTTAGGCACTATGTAAACCTGGCACTTTGATATCTTCACTTCGAAATAATGGCTGCTACGCCTTGAACTGAACTTTAAACGTCGTAGGCCTGGAGGATACTCAAGATTTATATTCTATGACTCAAATGTTTTTGTTCAGAATTGATCCAACACTACATTAAGACTCAATTGGAAATTTGTGTCCTTACAGATCCCCTTCTTTGAACTTCCTCGATTTTACCACTTAGTCGTATTATATTGAGCGTTGCTTCCTGTACATTTGGAAATGTCTCATCGTGTTATCGCTATGGTTGTCCAGGGCTTCCAACTGTACATGTTTTCTATGAGTAAGAATCATACCCCGCACGTTGTATTGGGGATAAGGTACCTCCAATTTAACTTGAAATATTTCCTTAGTACCCAAAACTAAAGAGAAAGGGATATAGTCAGTTGGCGTTCTCTTAGTTATTCTATAAGCCGACAAAACCTGTTATATCTTGTCGTCCCATGTCCCAAAGAAATCTTCTAACGTCTTTTGTAAGATATTCACTAAAGTCTTATTGGTAGCTTTGTCTTGCCCACTGAGCTTAGGGTAGGCTACCATGGATGTGTGGTGAATGATGGAATACTTATATATGAGAAATTTCACAAAGGGGGTTCCATTGTCAGATAGAAACACCTTTGTGATGGAAAATTAATAGATAATATACTCATTCATGAACCGGGCAACCACACTTGTTGTGGATCTCTTCAGAGGTATTGCTTCCATCCACTTTTTAAAGCATTCAGTAATAATCAATATCTAGATCTCTCCCCTAGAAGAAGGGTTGGTGGAACCTACAAGGTCAAATTCCCAAGTGTGAAAAAGAAATGTGGTTGAGAGAGTGTGTAGGTCCACCGAAGGAGTATGGATCATATTTTCATGGACTTGGCAAGTTTTGAATTTTCAAACAAACTTAGTTGAATCTTTCTCCTTAGTTGACCAATAATAGCCTAGAGTCATTAATTTGTCATATAGATTTGCTCGCCCTATGTGATCTAGCACATGAAATTTCTTCAAAATCTCTTAAGCTTCCTCCAACCCGATACCCTTCAGGGGCCTGTTATAGTATCCTCTTCAATACAACTAGTCATGTTACTTATAGTACCACATAATCCTACTTTTTACTTGGTAGCATCGTCTTTATCTACTGTTGTCACCTCTTCCACCAACATATCAATGTATGGTTGTCTCTAATCACATAGTTGGTCAATAAAATTACATTTAGTAGGATGGTAGTATGCTTGACACTAATTATAACTTCTTTGAACTTTCACAATATCTTTGTTCATGATGAGCCAAAAGTAGCCTTCTCTATGGATCCTTCAATAAAATGGGATTTCAGTGGTCTTAAAGATGTCTAGGTGTTCTTCTTTAAATCTTTTTCATCTTCTTCTTGACTGACACACCTTGATAACCAACCTCTCATATTTTTGTATTATAAGTTCCCAGCAGTAACAAAGTATTGAGCCAATTCAACCAATCTCGATTGTCCTTTTCCTGAATTAAAATGATTCCTTAACTTGCCTCTCCAATCATTTATATCATCTGCAGGTAGCATTTCTAATGTAACTGGAGGAATTATCCTTTTGGTGATTGGAATGACCATTGAGCTACCTTACATGGAAGCATTTTAAGCAATCATTATGTAAGCACCAGCATGCATGTTCACCGTTCTAGTTTTTTTTTATTATCACCTCATGTAATTGTCTGAGCAATATTTGAATGATAATTCGACAAGGTGAAAAACTCATGTTCTTCAAGGCGTATTCTCTATTTAATTATTTCGCCACAAGGTTATAATCACCCTTGATGGTGAGTAGCTGGATGTCCATTCGCAAAGCTTCTAACACCTCAAGTACCAATGCCTCATACTCCGCTTCATTATTAGAACAAAAAAATTCTATCTTGAAAAACAAACAAACTTCTTGTTTTCCTCTCCTCAGAATAACCCCCGCGCCACCTCTACTTTGAGTGGATGAACCATCAAAATTCGTGCTTCATTCTTCCAAACTGATTTCCAAATAATTAGCCTGCAGATCATCACCTAAAAGTTCTTCATGCGATGGATCGAATATGCCATAGGGAAAGATTGCCAATGAAAATACATAACAATGTTGTTAAACACAAGTTAAATCAGTTTAGTAGGTTCCGAAATCATTTCTTAAAGAAACTCTTTTAAAAAACAAACTAAAAACCAGAAGATATGTTTAAAAAAACGTTATGAACGGGTTATATCATATATTAGTGAACAAGTTTTATAAACTAATAGTATAGGTATAGCTGTAGGGATGAGAGAATTAGCAAACACAAACAGTACACAAATATTTTAACGTGGCAAAACCCTACTCACACGGGGAAACATCCACAGAGGTCTTTACACCTCAAAGTAAAAATCCACTAGAATAAGTTCTAAGGTAAAAGCGAGCAACAAAATTTAAACATGCAATATTTACCTAAATCTAAGATAAAAATTTATACTAGCTCCGTTCGTTAACTCTAACTATTGAGGATCTTATTTGGCTTCCCTTCATTCAATAGCTTGTCTCCTTAAATTCCTTCTTTACGTCGACTCAGAATTTGAAATCTCTCAACCAACACATAATTTTAGTGCTATTGTGTGAATGTGTTTATGTGTGTAGTGCGTAAACACATGCATGAACACACACACACACACACACACACACACACACACACACACACACACACACATACACACTTATATAAACACTTATCCTACAAATTACATGATTCTTTTAAGAATGATATGCACGATTTTATAATACTGAAATTATGTTTCCTTTTGAAATAACTAATTTTTAGATCTTTGTTTTTCAGAGAATCTTTAATAATGAGATTGTTTGAATCTTTATTTATCTACACGTTTTTAAAAATGAAAAACTTAGATCTGAACATTGAAACCCTTAAATCAATTTTGTAAAACAGAAATAAGTGAGTGTTGGATTTAAACGAAAATAAATATATACATAGTGAATCCAACAAAAGAGTATGATTTATTGATAAAGAAATCATATCTAACACCTGTGTGACTGTATCACTTAAAAATCATATCTACTAGTTTCAATATTTAGAAATGAGTTCTTATTTTTGAGTGAATGTGTTGGAAAACAGATTAAAACGAAAGAGGACGGATAACACTAAGAACTAGAAACCCTAAAACTCTTAAAGGTATTTTCGTGACATAAAATGGACAGAGTTTGGTTTGGGTTTTGTATTTTCTCTTGAGTTTTATTTTTCTCTTTCTTCTCCCTCTCTCTCTCTCTCTCTCTCTCTCTCTCTCTCTATTTTATCTCTCAAACCCTAAGGTTTCCAAAGATTGTAAATTAATGGACGAATGGTCTTATTTACAGGGAGGATAAAAGGTTTTGAAAACTTATAAACGCGGTGTGATACCAATTGATTTAATTCGCAAATTCACTTATTTAATTAGGTAACTCAGATTTAACCAAACCAAATTAAAATTAAAATCAGCCCATGTGCGTGCAAGTGTAAATGAAAATCGACAATCAAGTGACAGAGTAATTCAGGAAAAAATTCCCTCAGGGCAAAACCTTTTATATTCTATAACTTTGACACGGTTACACGGACTTTGATTTACATACAACTTCCCTCAAGCTTAATGCATGATGTTTGTGTCAAACCTTCAAAGCTTCAGGTAGAACACAATTGTGGCTCACTCGCAGCCATACCAATTTGGACACACAGCCTAGACATGCAGTCTTGATTCTTTGTGGGATCTCCATCCACAATAGCTCTCGGCTCTCCAGTTGTTGATTTATTCTCACAAAGGTTTGGCTTTAGTAAAAGTATGGTTTGGGTTCCACAAAACAACTCACAAAAAAAAACTCTCTGGGATTTGTGAATTGTGAAAAACAAATTTGAACCCTCAAAATTGTGTTGGAGAAAAGGTAAACTCTCAAAAACATACTCTGATCAAAGCAAAAAATTTCTCCACACTAAATACAGAACCCTAACACCTTATTTATAAAAACTTTTAAGGCAATAACGTGTCAGGTAAAAAGACATCTCGTTCAAATGAAGTGACATGTCGTTCGAATGACTCATGGTCTCGTTTGAATGAGATAAGATCTCATTTGAATGACCAGACATAAATTTCTAGATTCGATTTACATAGTTTTAAAATATACGGTGTCTTAGAAAACAACACTATTACGAATTTGAGAATTGTTATCAAAAATATTTTATGATAAAAATGTTTTTTGAAAAGATAAAGATCCATTTAAAATACTTCAAAAATCATTTTTCATAAAAAGAAAAATATTTTAATTTTTATAAAAAATCCCAACACTTTTTTATGCAAAATGTAAATTGTACTTCACCAATTTACCGAGTTCATCCTTGTTAGGCATGATTGTTGAAGTTAACTTGAAATTCGGATCATTGATTGTAGATGTGCTCTTTCCAATGCTTCGATAAACTAGTAGCGGTATACAACATACTAAATGTGACAGACTATGTCCTTATAAATCTCCCCCTATGTCTATGCCGATATAAAATAAAAATAATTCAAATTACCAAACTCAAAAATAACCTATACAAATCTACCCTCCCATAAACTCAAATGAGGAAAGACAAACTGACCAAGTCTTTAGTCAAACTTGGCTTTAACAATCAACTTTTCAAATCTCCAAGATTTTCTCATTAGGGTGCGCAGTCTAAAATCTCCAATCATACCTACACATATGAGACGAAGAAAAACCTCGTGACGTATCGAGTTTGAAATTATATTAACATAAAACATGTAAGAATAATCAAATCTCCCCCATACTTAAAGTCCACCATAATATCATAATTCGTTCTCCCCCTTTTCATTTGTCCGAAATAGACAAGGAAAAGAAATAAATCAAGTCAATGCCAATCGGGGTGTCACGGGAAACCAAAACAAACTAACTATTTTTGTATTTTTCAAAAAAAATTTATACAAAAATGCAAGAAATATGATGTTACAAAAAAAAAGCACACACCATGAATATTTACTGAGATGACCAAATCATGGAAACAGAATGAATGGGTGTGCACAAATTCGATAGGAATATCAACTCAATCATATCGGATGTGCAAGATGCATAAGTGTACTCCTAACAAATGAACATAAAAAATAGTCCCTTGGTCTAAAATTATTGAATTTAGATGACATCGTCTTACATCAAAATAAACAAATCAAAGTCAACATTATTTTCACACCAATAATGTCCAAAACGATTTCATGTTTTTTCGAGATTTTTAAGGACGTGCAAAATCGTTTTAAATCTCCAACCAAACTACCTCATATATATTTTCTTTTTTAGGTGATTTAAATTCTCAAACATTGGAGAATTGGTGAATAAACCTAATGGCCCATAATTGGCATATATTTCTTTTTATTGCCATGTAATTTTTTAGGGGGCTCTTTTAATCCTCTTTGGACCCCGCATAATTAGAATTCCTCATTTTTTAGGTCCAATTTAAACAGAGGCTTAATTTCAAAGGATAAATCAGTACCTTTCATAGACCTCAACTGTTTTTAAAATTCACACAAACTTAAGGTAAAATGGTGTAAGACATGCACACCTTTTAATATCTTGTTTTATCGCATTTGGTTCATTTTAATAGACATAATTGAGATGAAAAAACGTAACCAACATGTGATTTGACAAGAATAAATGTCAAACAAATTCGTGCTCATGTGCAATAAAGGACAGAATGAGTCAATTATGTAGGTAGTAACACTATATTATCTCAAAGAATCTAAACTTTTTCAAGCACATGAATGACACAATCTATTGTCTCAAAACACTATCAAACAGTCACATGGATATGGAATGAAGTTGTGACTTCCTCATCCTAAGTGTGCATTCATATAAGGTGCAAACAAAATACAAAACTCTTTTTGGATTTTTCAAAATTTTTCTAAAAAGAGAACATCTTTTTGTATTTTTCAAACATTGTTCAGAAACAACCCAGCTGTACCAATAACGTATAGCAGGAAGAAAGAGGTATTGCAAAACAAAATTCCAGGGGTTGTTCGAACGAGATGCTATGTCGTTTGAACGATAGGCGATCTCGTTCGAACGAGATGCAATCTCATTACAATGAGAAAATATAACTTTATAGATTATATAAAATGTTATGCAATTGCGACCAGTGGGAAAACTTCTCAGAAACAGTACTTGGACAGGGCAGACATTGATAAACAGTGCTAAAATAGTACCAAAAATAGGAAAAACAAATAAAACAACAAAAAAAAATAAAACAAATGGTACATGATAGCAATAGGCAAAAATGTCATCATGTAAATCATCCTATGCTACAAACATGTCTAGACCTCAACTGAGAAGGGCGGTGTAGTTTTCCAAAGATGGTGACATCTTTTGAACCAACTCCATTAAATCATGTGTAGTCTTGACCAAAAACTTCACTTGCTCATGAATATCTGTACACTCTCTATCATTATGTGAAAGCAAAGTATCATGAGTGGTTGAATGTGCGTGAACATGTTAAGTGGCATGATGTGGCACGAAAGCCAACTTAGAACAAAATCCCCTAAGGTGTCCTTTCTTCTTGCAATGGGAGCAAACATAAACCGGTCTAGGAAGTAATTTGTCAAAAATTTTGGGATCCGTTTTCCTAGACGGACACCCATGAGAATCACTCACCAAAGTGGATATAGGCTCGAGTGCATTAAAGGTAGTGGAAGAACCGTTATGACCTTTTCCAAAATACTCACCATCATTCAAAACGTGATAGGGAACCATCTTATCAACCTTCTCAGATGCGTTCTCTAAAGATATTTGGACCTCTCGTGATCGTTCAAGATCATCCTCGAGATGGGATACACGTGTCGTCCGACTAGACACCGTGTTGGTCAAGTCACATTTTTCCCTTTCTATCTTATTATTCTCTTCCTTCAACTCATAAATTCGAAGACCTAGATCCCTATTCGACCTTTTTGTTTTCATGGTCTCAGTAAACAACTCTCTAAAAGCTTTTTGGAGCTCACTTTCATCTTTGTTCTTACCCTCACTCTCATCTTCATTCAATTCATCGTTGACGCTCTCGTGGATGATATCACCGTGGGACAAAGTAGAGGTATTCACACGACTAGTAAAGGCAACAATCATCCCTTGTCCTAAATCTTTTTCAAACTCATCATCCTCCTCTTTATCTTCTCCCTCACTATCGCTTAGGGTAGCGGGCATGGAAACTTTCTTGCCCTCTCTCTTAAGTGTAGTGGGACACTCAAATGACTTGTGACCTTTCCCATCATGCTCAAAACATCTTATCTTCTCAAGGTTCTCCTCACTCTCTTTTTCTTTCTCACCATTTTCTTTGGCCTTGTCTTTCTTTTTGTATTTCTCCGAAAACCTTTTATTGGGATTGCTTTGTTTTGAAAACTGGAGAAATTTTTTGAAATTTTCGGAAAACAGGTCCATATCAGAGTCGTCATCAAATTCAAAATCATATACACTCTCCTTATTTTTTCTCTATCTTCTTTTATCCTCACTGGATCTCGACTATGTCCTAAGTGCAAGCCCTTTAGGCTTAACAATTTAGGGAAACATATCTAACTCGTAGGTTTGAAGATCACCTACCAACTCTTTTAACTTAAGTGTTCTCAAATTCCCCATCGAGTTTAAAATAGTTACTTTTGGAATAAAACATTTTGGAAGAGATCTCAAAATATATTTCATAACCCAAGTGTTATCAATATCCTCACCCAAATTAAAGCTAGTGTTGACTATGTCCGAAAAACGTGCATAAAACTCATCAAAAGTCTCAGTCTCTGACATAGTGAGTGCCTCAAATTGAGTGGAAATATTTTTCAACTTAGATTCTTTGAAAGCGGTGGTACCCTTATGTGTCAATGTTAAAATATCCCATGCCTCTTTAGACGTGCTGCACGTCATAATTTGGCAGAATTCTTCCGGAGTAACGGCTCTAGAGATAACACTTAAACCATGTGAATTAAAATTGGACAATTTAAAATCATCCTCAGTCCAGTTTGACACAGGTTTTAAAGAGGTGATGTTATCAACAGTAACGGTGGGAGGATACCAACCATTTTCAACCAACAACGAAATGTTCTCATCTATAGCTTTTAAAGCAGATTTCATGCGAGCTTTCTAATAAGCAAAATTATATCCATCAAAAGTAGGTACTCGATTATATAAGTGATCCATCAAAAATAGGTACTCGATTATATAAGTGATCCATCAAAGTTTAAAATAATTGATATCACAAAAAAAACCTTTGTGAAAAATAGGAATTCAGAGTAAGATAGTGAAACCTGCTCTCATACCAGTTTGCAAATGCGGTGTCATACCAATTGATTTAATTCGCAAATTCACTTATTTAATTAGGTAACTCAGATTTAACAAAACCAAATTCAAATTAAAATCAGCCCATGTGCGTGCAAGTGTTAATGAAAATCAGCAATCAAGTGACAGAGTAATTCAGGAAAAAATTCCCTCAGGGCAAAACCTTTTATATTCTAGAACATTGACACGGTTACATGACCTTTGACTTATATAAAACTTCCCTCAAGCTTAATGCATGATGCATGTGTCAAACCTTCAAAGATTCAACTAGAACTCAGCAGTGGCTCACTCGCAGTCGTACTAATTTGGACACGCAGCCCAGACACGGAGTCTTGATTCTTTATAGGATCTCCCTCCACAATAGATCTCGGCTCTCTAGTTGTAGATTTATTCTCACAAAGGTTGAACTTTAGGCAAAGCATGGTTAGGTTTCCATAGAACAACTCACACACAAAAAAAAACTCTTTGGGATTTGTGAATTGAGAAAAACAAATTTGAACCTTCAAAATTGTGTTAGAGAAAATGTAAACTCTCAAAAACGTATTCTGATCAAAATAAAAAATTTCTCCATACGAAATACATAACCTTGACACCTTATTTATAAAAAAAATTAAGGCAATGATGTGTCAGGTAAAAATAGATTTCGTTCGAACAAACTGACATGTCGTTCGAACGACATCTGGTCTCGTTCGAACGAGATAGGATCTCATTTGAATGACCAGGCACAAATCTCTTGATTCGATTTACAGAGTTTTAAAATATACGGGGACTTAGAAAAAAACACTTGTACGAATCTGAGAATAGTTATCTAAAAGTTTTTATGATAAAATGTTTTTTGAAAAGATAAAGATCAATTTAAAATACTTCAAAAATCATTTTTCATAAACGAAAAAATATTTTAATTTTTATAAAAAAATCCCAACACTTTTTTTATGCAAAATGTAAATGGAACTTAACCGATTTACCGAGTTCGTCATTGTTGGCATGATTGTTGAAGTGAACTTGAAATTCGGATCATCGATTATAGATGTGCGCTTTCCAATGCTTCGACAAACTCGTAGCGGTATGCGATATACTAAGTGTGACGGGCTATGTTCTTACAAAACTCGAAGCAAATCAACGGCTGTGATGATATTGACTACTTGCATTATCAATCCAAAGTCTCATAATGCATCTCTATTATTTGAGCTATAATTGGTTCATTTGGATAGCACAAGGATTGAAATAAAACGCATGCAGACCATTGATATAAATGATCGAATGTTCAAGATTAAAACTAAAGAATGTGTCTATGGGAAAACACAGATCTAACTGTGCCAAGAACAACACATGTAAGGCTTAGATTAACTCTCAAATGCATGTTTTGAAGTTCTAATTAATCTCAATTACTACCCCAATATTCTCTACTGCTTTCAGTTTCTACCCAACCCAAATTTTAGGAACTTTTGAATATATAAAATCAACCCCAGACATTTTAAAAATCTTAAAATTATTTTTAACAAAAGATTTTTAAATGTTAAACAAATTCCTAACAATTACTAAACAATGTAAAAAAATCATTTTAATTCAATTGATAACACAGACACCTAATATATGAAAAATGCAACTTAAAATATGCAATCCTAGAGTGTTGTGTCTTGGCTTTCTACCTGAAAAACCATATTCTTGTTGATGTAGACATTTTTGAATCTTGAAGGGGCAATGAGGCTTAGGGTAAAAATGAGGATGACACAAATTTTGTCTCTACTTCCAAACTAGATAAGCTCCTATATATTAGACTCAAGTAAGTCATATATATAGTGTGCTTCAGCAAACATATTTGTGAAATATTAAATCTTGATAGTTCGATGGCCCATACACTTTAGGTCATATTTCAAAAGAATAACGAAGTATCTTGTGACCCTGCCTACTAGTAGTACTTGAGCTAGGAAAAAATTAATAGGATCACAACGTGTTACAATATCAATTATGAAATATAATATATAGTGTTTAAGCTTTTGAGAAATAAATACGAGGGATAAATAGTGCCTATTAATACTATTGTATCTGGCCTCAGGACCATGAATAATATGACTAAAAAAATAAACAGGTTTCTCTATTGCAAGTTCTTATGCTAACAATGCAACAATAGATCTAGCTGTGGAGGCGAGGTAGAGTTGTAATGGTATACATGCCTTTGAAGAAATCATGGTCTATGGTGTGGTGAGAAGATTCTTTAGTTTGTTTAGAGCTTATTGGTCAAGTTGCTCAGAAATACATCTAGCCCACTTACATAGCGGCTCCATCAGAAGGTGAGTGATCTCAATAATCCCGGGAAAAAATCTCCTCGCAAAAACACTTTTCCTAAGAAACTCTTTAGATTTTTTGAACTTTTTGGGCATGGCGTGCTGAGAATGCACTTCTTCTTGTCTAGGTCCATGTATACACCTTTTTCTAGTTCACCACAAACCCCAAGAATTTTCCACTAGTTACCGTTAAAGTGCATTTAAGAGGGTTTCTCTTCAATTTGTATTTTCTACACCGCACAAAAACCCTCCTCAAATCTACCAAATGGGCGATCTATTTCTTGGATTTTATAACCAGATCGTCGACATAGAATTCAATAATATCATGAAATATATCATAGAATATTGCCATCATAGTCATTTGATAGGTAGTACATACATTCTTTAGTCCAAAAGGAATAATTGTGTACATGAAGTTACCTAATGGAGTGAGAAAGGCATTCTTTTCCTCATCATCTAGATCCATCTTGATTTTGTTATAACCCACGAATCCATCTATGAAATTATACATCTCATGACCGGATGTTGCATCCATCAAGTTGTCTGAGGATGTTAGGGGGAACTTATTTTTTGGACAAGCCTGATTCAAATCCTTAAAATCTACACAAATTATGATTTGGTTCTTATCCTTTTTCCCTACGAACATGATGTTGGACAACCAAACTGGATGCTCAATTGAGACAACCAAACTGGATGCTCAATTGAAGAAAAGGGATTTATGAAAAACGAAAATTTTCAAAAAGGAAGTAATTTGAATTTTAAATCTCATATTTTGTCAAGGGTTTCTATTAAACCCTAGAATACCATTCCAAGGGATGTTTTAAAAAGTTGTTTTGGATGTTGGTTTCTATGTTTCGACTTCAAAGGGTGGTTTATCTGAAAGTTTTTCCCTATATCTCATTGTTAAAAGAGAGGATTTTCCTTCCACATGAATTGTTTTATGCTTGACATATCTATGATCATATAATCGCTTGTTTCATATATTGTTCAAGAATAAATATTGAGTATTATTTATCTTATTTTTGTTGCATATTCTTTGTATATACATGCTTGTTATATCTTTGGATTTGTTGTTATTTTGTTCATTTTTTTATTAAGAAAAAACAAAAAGATTTTAAGTATGTTTTTTTTTGTGTGAAGAATGTCTTTTGATACATGGGTGATTTGTTTATCTCATACATTCGTTAATTTGTTTTGATAAATTCATGAAAAATCCAAAAATATGTTTTTTTGTTTTATTTTTATTTGATTTTTATCCATGCTATCTTGGATGTTCTTGAAAACTTACATGTTAAGGCACTTGTGGTGATTTTGGTATATATGTTGATGTTGATGATGTTCGGGCCTGACTTTTGATCTTATACCATGGTTCTTAAATGTTTGGTTTCATTTGTGTTGATATATTATGAGATCTGTCTATATCTGTGTTCCCTGATTTGATTTTGGACATATGTAGTTCTTATCATAGTTCTTAATGCATATTAATATGTTCCATACTCATGTTCATTCTTTGGGATTGTTAATCGTGATTCTCCTATGCTTTTCAGGGTATTTATGCTTCACTTGCTTCATTTGATTTTGGTTTATCATGTTAGTCGGATAGTGATTTAAGTTTTGTGTTTAAGTTTCAGTAAGCTTATTCTTTGGGAGTGTTGAGTGCATCTAGATTTCCATATGTGAACACTTTTTAGTTTATTTCAATTTTGTTAATATTTTGAAAAATATAAAAAAAATTGCATTTTTAGTTATTTTTGGTCAACCCCCATACAAACATATGACTTAAGTCTACGAGATTTCGTTACACGCTTTTTTCACTTATGATATGGACTGGTGATTTAAATTGTTAAATGGGTTTAGTCAATTAAAATTTTCCAACATATCATGTAAATATTGAATTGAAGTTTGCATTTGTAGAATTAAATGATTTTTTTATACTATACACTGCTTGAATGCACCATTGATTGATTGAATTTTCATTTCTATAAGAATTTACAAAATTATTTGAAAAAAATCTTTCACGAGTTTCAAAATGTTCTCCAAAGGTCTTTATGTGATATTTGTGAGATTTTATATGTTGGAGTTGAATATTGACCGATTTGAAAGCGTTGATGAGTTCTACCATTAGTGTGATAACTAGCGATTTAAATTTTAGTATCATTGGGTAGGTGTAAACTAGGTGTGTGAATATCCAATAAATGAAGAAAGCCAATGTGTTGGAAAGAGTTGCAAGCCAATAAGGTGCATTAAAAAAGTATATGTCTTTAGCATTTAAAAAATGAAATTGCTTAATAGTTTAGCATTTAAAAATTCAAAATTAACACTTGTCGAGGGAGATTTGTGAATGGATTATAAATTTTAAGACTAAACTCATGATTATGTTTCTTTTATCATTAAATTTTATCTTAAATGTCTCAAGTAATATAATTTGATATTTGATGTTGTGTTATTCCAATTCTATGCACATTCAAGACTATGATTCATAACTTACTTCAGTTATGTTTCAAATGCGAATTGGAAATGTCTTCAATTGCTTAATCTTTGTAAAACAAATATTTTTCGATTTATCTAAAGTGGTTTCACAATCAACCGTATGTTATTTTGTATGATTTTCCTAAAGTATTTTCCCTTTGAAATTTCAATTCTTATTTTAATGTGCATATACTTATTTTTGTTTATTGTAATAATATTTCTTTGAACTTATAATTTGAGTATGTTGTTTGGATGCGTGTGGTTTTAGTTGGTTTCTTGATGTGTGATTGGTAGTTTCTGATGAGTTTAAGGTTGTATAAAAAGTTTTGAGATGTTATGTGTGATTTAAGGAGTAACACACTTAAGGATCAAAATGGTTGAAAACAGACTTGTTTCACAAGTTCTATAGCTGAGGTAGTCCGTTTTGAGGTTTTTGGTAGAATTTTTTGGGGGAGGCATTCGGATGGACTCAATTTCAGCCCATTCACACGACTATTGTTTTTTGTTACAAATTTGGATCTTGAACATTTTTGTGCACACTACCATAGGCGCCGTGCATATGCACCGTGTTCGCACGATTCAAATATTATAGCGTGCCCATAGCCCCTATTTTTATTCCACATTCCTTTACATTTCATTTTTTCTCAGCCCCCATTCCATCATGTTTCATGTATATATTTCCAATATTATGCTTTTTTTATTCTTATTTTCATCTCACCTTTCACTTCTCATTTTATATGATTATCTTTGTCTTATTCCGTGAAAAAAAAGGGAGATTATTTCATTTGCATTTTTCTTTGGGGGAGATAATTATTGTTACTTGTTTATTTCTTTCTTGTTTGGGATATATAAGTAAGGGGAAGATTTTGTTATCATTGAATGATTGTTGATATCATTGATTGATTTTATATATGCACTATGATAGGGGGATTTGACATTTCTTGGCTTGTGGATCATGATGTATTTTTATGTCTTAGTATTAAATGATATCTCATTTCATGATTCAACTACAATATATAATATATATCTTTCATATTTATGATAGGATTCCCAAGCCAGGGGAATTACTCTTTGTCAATGTTATTGTCGGTGTGATGTTATTTATTGTTTCATATGTTTTCAGGCATAACTATGTGGGGTTCATTTAAAGCCCAATTGTTCAGACTCAACTTTTTATGTCTCATTTATCTTAAGAATTGTTTGTTCATTACCTTTTATTGCTCTTACTATATGGCTAATGAGGTGAGAGTCCTGTAGGGGAATAAGATCTTTTTGGGATTTCGTTATTTTTCCACGGAATAGCCAAAGGGGAAGATTGAAAAGGTAGAACATTTTTATAGGCTTATATTGGCTATCATCTCTCTCAAAGCACTTGTGTCTATAATGTCTCATCGACTTGTTCTGTTTGAAAGAGGATCATTTTTCGGTCTAGATTGAATTTTTGAACACATTGGAGATCTTGGACGCCGCTCATGAAAGAATTTTCTTACCATTTGATTCTCATCAAACTCTAATTGAAAGCATATCCTTTTATGTATTATATGTAATTATGTTTGGCTATACACACGCACATAAAAGTTTGTTGTAGAAAAATGTATGAGTTTTAAACAATGAGGATCAAGTTGTTTTAAAATATTTTAAAAGTTTTGGATGTAAATGTTTTTTAGAAGGTATTTCTCCTTTTAAACAAATTTTAATTTGTTAGTGTGTTTTTAGCCTTAACTGTTTGCACGCTTTCCACCGTTCTTCTAGAAGCGTTTACAAGGATGCACTTTGTGCCTATGCGCATGACTTTTGTGTGAATTCCACACTAGAAGATTTCAGGAGAACAATTATTCTCAACTGTGCACATGACGTGATCTAAAAAAAATATTATTTAAAAAAAATCCCTTCCATATGTTATGATCTTACTTTTACAAATGTGAAAACTTCCCCTAAATAATTTTTTTGAGTTGAGAGCTCTTGTTCTTCCCTCCAAATTTTTTTTTCACCTGTTCCTCAAAATTTAACAAAATCTATATCTATCCATGGTTCTTCAAGTCATTTGATTGAATATTGAGAGTTTGTGTTATATCATCAATAGACATTGATGTTGCATCTATCTCCTTCTGAATAAACATGATCAATCACTCCACGATCTAAAATTGGAGGCATCTAATTCTATTAGGGAGATTGAGGTGCGACGCGACTACAAGAAAGGCCAAAATTCTTCATTCATTTCATGGAGATTGGAATGGATTTTCATTTACTATAGGGGAGAATTAAAGATTAATAGGCAACTTAATGATAACAATTTGGTGAGAGGTACATTTTTCCTTTTGTAAAATTTTCTTTTCAAGTAGAAATGGATATCAGGAAAGCATCGAAGTTTTTTTAAACTTATGTGGGGGTTTTTGCTCATAAATTTAATCTTGTGCTTGGTTGTGAATGTTTACTATACTCATGAAAACATTTGATCTCACACTCCATATCAGTTGTTTTTTAATCAAGCATTTTAGGTTAAAATTGGCATGGGAGTGGTAGTTTGAACCTCCAGACCTAGATCCACTTGATTCCCTAGTTAATGTGTGTGTTTTAAAAAGACATTAGAATGGTGATTTGTTATTTTTGGCTTTAAGAGATTGTTGATTTAAAAAACGTTTTGTGAATTTTAAAATTTGGACGTATGAAGCTATCAAACCTATAAACCCCCTCCCCTATAGGTTTGGTGTATTTGATTAACACACTTAATTATCACATGCCTCATAGGATTCAACCACCCCTGGTGACTCTATTAGCCACTATAGGAACCATTAGAACTCTTGGGTGTACTACATATGGAAATATTTTTCAAAACTTTTGTTAAAGGAGATGGATAGAGTGAGAGTGAGATAATGGCCGTTTTCAATAATATTAATCGAACCTGGAAACTCAAATTTATTGAAATTAATTAAAACATTGGGAAAATAGGAACCTGTGACACCCCGCTTATTTAAATCAAGGGTGATCAGTCCTTTATCAAAACAACCAAGAATTTCACGTGGTTCATTCTTAGCATCATTGTGGAGAAACATTTTAATTACTAACCACCTATGTTAAATTAATCTAGTGTCAATTTTATCTTTCAATGAATTAGCCACATGCGGAATAATTTAACCAAACCATTCACATAGTAATAGTTTGAACAATCTCATGACAGATATACAAATAAATGAGACCGAATAAACCTTCGGTTCCCAAAACAAATCAAAATACAAGTCTGAAATAATAAAACTGAAATCTGAATAAAGTCTAATAAACAAACTAAAAACCTAAAAAGCCTGAGGGGAAACATGCCCAAATGAAAACCTAAAAGAAATCCTATCTGGAATGAATAAGTTGAAGCATATAAAGTAACTCCTACAAGCCTCCACCAGTGCTATATCTACGCATCCCTAGATAGAATCATCAAGCTTAACGTCCCTGTGGCTGGACACCTATATTGTTTTGAATTTTTTTTGGCACGGGTCAGAGCCCAAGAAAACAGTTTGAAAATATTTTGCAAGTGCTTAAATCACAAATTAAATATGTTATTATATACACATGTTAGTTCCACATACACTCTCTTGATATCATTACCTCTTAACTAATGTGCGCACCTAACGTACCCTATCTAGCTATTCCACCCATCCTAATAAGATAACGAATCTGCATAACCTCAATAGGTCAAGCTCTATCTCGTATTACTCAGACGACATGCTACCAAAATATCAATAATATATTACCCGCATATTATTATTTAGTCATTTATTTAAGCTTCTCCACTTATTTTACTTTTAGATATACACAATCTATCAGTTCTACTATCATACATAAGTAGATATATCACATTTGTATATATGTAACACACATATAATAGCATCCCTGGAACGGCCCCTCATGATGCTGGCAAACTCTAATATCAAGTCCATGTACCTCTCGTACCAAATCAAGGACTATTAATTCGGCATCTCCTCGAACCCAAAACCAATCGACACAAACTGGAGGAGAACATGGTTCTAACCCTTTAGGATACACACATACCTAATGTACCCAAACTTCATGCCGGTCCCAATAATACACAACACATAGTGAACCACCTTAAGTTCCATGTTTTGGGGCACACATTCAGACCTCACTGGAATCGTCAAGGTGGGATCGCCCTCTTCATGGAAACCTTCGAATCGCAGGTAATGTAGGTATGTTCACAAACATAATCAAATTAGGACCATAGGTATTCACATAACCTATATGTGCATATTATTTAGTAGGTATATACACAACACATAATATAAATCCGTATGTAGTATATATCTCTCTCGCATACTCAACGTACAATTAACTAGAATTTATGATTTTTTTTCTCACATACACAACCCATATTTATTTCATTATCTTTAGCCCATAATTTATGATTTCATTTTGTCTACACAAGTGGATTCATTATACATGTAATCAAACCTATAATTATGGATTTTACTCATCAATCTCCCTAGAACATTATCAATTTACATTAAATCAAGAACCCTACACTACATGGGTTTTATAACTCATAAAATTCTAAGGACCAAATTTCCAATTGAGACATAATGTAGTTTTAACTTATTCTCGGAACAAAACACATTTGAGTCATATGTAGATTTTTATTGTTACGATCCACTCAGAGACTATGATGTGTCGAAGATTAATTCAAGATGTTGTGGCAAACGTATAAGGAATTAATTATGCTGAAGTTTAATTGTTGCAAATTTCTCGTCTTCAAAGTTTTATTGCATTCTTAGATCACTCGGGTGTGAATGCATACTGTTAATGAAACTCATAATTTTATTTTATAAAAATAGGGATGTTATTTTTTAAAAGAAAATGTTTTAAAAATGTTTTACTTGTTTACACTTCATTTAGAACTGATAAGGTTGGATTATAGATTAAATTGGTTTAGACTCTAATTAAGTCACTATCGTTCAAATGACAAATGATGTGGTTCGAACGAGAGCTACTGTCATTAGAACAACGCAATATCTCGCTTGAACAAGATGTGCCACTGCCTTAAAATAATTATAAATAAGCATGTTCAGTTTTCTCGAAGTGTGTGTAGTACGAAAAATAGTTTACAAAATAGAGAGGTTTTTGTACAAATTTTTCTAAGTGTTTTCACTATAAAACATCCTTAGAGTTTACAAAGATCTAAGTTATCATTTTTGATATGTTTATGTGATCTTTGTTTCACTAAGTTGGGTTTGTTCAACACTTGAACATTGCTAGTTTTGCGGTGGAGAAGCGAAGAAGGTTACTTTTATGTTCAATAAAGTAGATGACACAAGACCGTATCGGTGGATAACGAGGCATTCATGGAGGTGAATGCTATGGATGAGCATCTGGAAGAAGGTTACTTTCCACGTGGGCACCGTGAAGTCTGAGGAGCATCAAGTCTCGTCGGTGAATCGAGTCGTTGTATAAGACTACCGTCACACTTTGTAAAACCATTTTCATAGTGATTATGTGGCCTGGGTTGTCCGAGATTTTTTCCCAATTGGGTTTTTCCTCGTACGTTGGCGTTGTGAGTATTTATTTACTTTATTTTACTTTCCTTAATCACTAGTTGCAATTTGGTGTGGTTTGATAAAATTGAAAAGAGTTTTTCAAATGAGCAAATTAATTTGTATTCATCCTTAACTTAATTCCGCTCAAGAAAAAGTTTTTTTTTGTTAAAGTTATGTACAGGAACCTGCAAATTGTTATCAAAGCTATAAATACATTTTTATTGTATTTGATCCCTTTTTGCTTGAAAGGATGAATTTTGGAGATTATGATAGTTTTCACTCTCCTATTTTTTATGGAACTAATTATGTTTGATGGAAAATACGAATGAGTAGTACTTTAAAATCTATTGATGAGCGTGTCTAGTTAGCTATTGAAAAAGGTTGGTCACCACCTGTCACACGAGAGGGTGAGGTCACTAGTTTGAAACCCGTTAAGTCATAGACTGAGGCTAAACATAATCTTGCACTATATAACTCTAAAGGGATGCACGTTATTTCCTCACATGTCACACCTGAAGAGTATAATCGTATCATGATTGGTGAAACTTCGAAAGAAGATTGGGATACACTTGCACTCACTCACAAGGGCCCAACCACGGTTATGGCATCTAACTTGCAAAATAACACTACACAATTTGAGACGATTAAGATGTTAGAGAGTGAGACGTTTGATGAGTTTTACACTAGGTTGTCTACGATTGTTAATGAGGAATTTAACCTATGTGAGAAGATTCCCGATAACCGATTGATTAAGAAATTTTGAGATCTTTGACTAGTAGGTTTGATACGAAAGTGACTGTTATGAATTCCCTCGGTATGCTTAACTCGTCAAAATTAGAAGAGATCGAAGGTGACCTGCAAACCTCTAAACTCGATATGTTTACCTCCAAGAAAGTGTCAAAGAAGGAAAGGGTCATTTCATTGAAATCCCTGATGGAGGAAACTAAAGCTTTAAATGATGATTCCTATTTCAACTTGGAGGATGTCGTCTTGTTGGCAAGAAAGTTCAAGAAGTTTCTTCAAATTCAAAAGAAGTCGAAAGATGCCAAAAAGTTTGAGAAATTCAACAACAATGGATACTCCACCTTTAAGGATAAGATTGAGAAACCTAAGACAGATGAGTCTGATAGGTGTGAGGGTGTGAGGGTTTTTGTCACAAAGTAGCTGAGTGTCCTACTAAACTTAAGAAAGAGGGTAAGAAACTGATAGCATACAACGCCACCTTAAGTGATAGTGAATCAGAAGAGGGTAAGAGTTTCCCCATTGAGCATAACTTTGTTGCGTTTATGGCATGTAATGTGAGCGACGACGATATATCTTCCCCTGAGGATACTCATATGCATGACACTACCGAGACTATTGAGAGTGATTCCCGAGAAGGTGAGGGTGATGAGAGAGAGGATGGGCAGATCGGCATAGTAGAGTTACAAATTGCATTTCTAGAGTTTTTTTATGAGACGGTGAAGGTTAAAAAGGTTATGTCAAAATTGCAAGCTAAGTTGAATAAGTGTGCGGTTTAAAATAACGATGCATTGATTTTGGATCTTAGGGCATGGGGAAGGTACCTTAGGGATAAGCTTGAGTACGTCGAGAAATACAGAGATGGCCTTAAAGGTTTAATAGAGGCTTCGAAAAAGGAGTTGCTAGAGTTTGAGTAGGTTAGGCGTTTACTTGAGTCTGGGATTAAGGAGTTGGAGGAGAGTTTGAGAGATTCGTCTAGAGTTAAATTTGACTTGGAGCCTAAGTCAGAGAAATTGGATATGATACTTGGAACCATCTAAGTCAAGAAAGATAGGTTTGGTATAGGCAACGACGAGAGAGTTGTTCCCACCCCCAAAGCCAATACCAATCGTGTGAGAGATCCCATTAGGAACATGAGGAGATGTCGATATTTTGGTAATCATTCCTGCCATCTTTACACTTGCACACATTACGGTAGGAAAGGTCACCTTAGACGATTTTTCTATGACCTTAGGAATCCTCCGAGGAAGTTTAGGAATAAAGTCGTGTTGGTTCCACAAACTCCCACCCATTATGTGACACCTACTTGTGTTAGGAAATCGAACTTAGAGGCTTTAGGACTAAAACTTCATGGCTATGATTTGGTTGCACTTGATTCTTCCCATGCTAAATCTAAAGGTTAACTGTGTTACCAATCATTTTTTATTATATTTTTCATTTATTACAACTTATTTGAAAAATACAAAAAAAAAATTAGTGTTGAATTTTTTTCAGAAAAACACAAAAAGATTTTCCTTTTACTTGAGTCAAAATATTTTGAAAAAGGAAAAAAACTTCATTTTTTATGTGAAGAGAGACATCTGATCTAAGCCCAAGCTGAGAGGCTGAGGGGGTGGTCCCTTCCGAGGCTGTCCCTGTGACAACTTTATCCCCTCATGCCTTCTAGATGGCCTTTCCTTATGGACCTCTGACAGGTGATGGGGCCGAGGGAGAGGGGACTGAGGATGATGGTGAGGACTCAAACGCTGACCAAGTTGACACCTCCCACGCCTTGGCTTATGTTTCCACTGTCAGGGATCGTGACCTCATGCTGTGCAGGCATAAATTTGGTGTACCCCCCAACATAGGTATGAGGGTCCCCTATGAGTCTGAGAAAGTCTTTGAGGGGGACGAGGGAGAGATCGCAGTATATGAACATATGTTTAAGGTCGGTGTCAGGTTCCTTCTACACCCTTCCATAGTCAATATATTGTCAACCCTCGGCGTTGCCCCCTCTCAAATTCCTCTCAACTCCTGAAGGACTATCCTTGGATATGTCTCCATGTGGAAGAATACCTTCACTGATGAGCCTTAAGCCGATGTGTTTTCTTCTTGTTATAATATCACTTCCTCGTCCAAACAGCCTGGGTACTATCATCTTGGGGCGAGGAGGTCTGATAAAAAACTTCTCCACGTGGCACAAACCTCCAACCACAACTGGAAGAAGAGATTTTTCTTCATATCTGGAGAATGGGGATTTTCTGCCGAGGCTCAGCCTTTGGACAATAATCTGAGAGTTCCAAGGAGATGGTATAACCCCTCTATGAAGGCTAGGTCAGACCCTGGACTTAGTCTGGATGAAAAGGACATAGTCGAATATTTGAGAGAACGAGGGAAAGAGGGTGAACTTGCAATGTTTGAAGATTTTACGACCCATCGGTTCCTCAAAGAAGCTGGTCTGAGGGTCGGCCCCTTGACATAGATTTGTGAGTTATCATTATTTTTTCCTTAATCTTTGATTTTTTTCCAAGTGTTTCATCTTCCCCTCTGTATTTTATTAACGTGTCATCTCCTTTTTAGGTATCCCTGACAATCCTTGGGAAATGACTGCCTCGAGCTTATTGTCTGGTCTGGGTAAGAAGAAAGGCAAAGAGCCTCAGTAGGCTCCGAGGAAGTTGAAGGCCGTGGGACCGACACCCGTTGAACCGTCCATCGACATCCATAAAAGGAAAGTTCTTGAAGTTCCTACTAACCCTCAACCAGATTCAAGGACGAGGGCGAGGGTGTAATCTTCTGATGGAACTGGCTCCTCCTCCAGTATAGGGGCCTTATGGTCCCAAGACGTAGCATTTTTGAAGGCTGAGATGTCTTCCATGATTGCCAATATGAGGGAGCCAAAGCTTCTATGTTCTCAGCCACCTCGGCCGCCGAATATGATTTCCCGTGGAAGATGCCCCCGGCCAAGGTGTATGACTATGGTCTGCACACTCTGGCTCAGGTATTTATTTTCATTTCACTTGCTTAGTTTGAATTTTTCACTAACTGTTTCCTCGGCCTCTTAACAAGTGTCTTTTTCTGTGCAGTCTATTTTTTCCTTTACCTCGGCCACTAAGTGGATGGCTGATAACCAACAAAAAATTCATGAAGCCGAAAGGGCCATTCAGCATGAGGCTGACCTGCCGACTGAGCTCGAGACTGCAAGGGCCGAGTTGGAGAGTGTCAGGACTGAACATGTAAGGGTCTTGGATGAGCTGATGAAGCAGCATGATGCAGACCTGAAGGCCAAGGACTTGCTTATTAAAGAGAAGGATGAGGCCTTGATAAACCCGGGGGTTCAATTTAATATTGAGCTTGAAGGGGTAGTAAAGAAAGATGACGCCGATGTTGTGTAGGCCTACAAACTCTCAGACGAGTTTCAAGGCTTTGATCTTGAGTACTTGGAGAGGGGAATTAGGACGACCTGTTGGTGGGTCATCCTAAAGTTCACTGATGCAGTATCGTCTGTCCGCCCCTTTCTTGAGGCAATTCAACTGGATGATCCCCTCATTGTTGAAGCCTTAGCCCAAGTGGAATCTCAGCATGTAGAAGGCACAAGTACGTCTGAGGCTCGACCTGTCTTAGTCATAGAGGAGTCTCCCATAGATATTGAGGCTTTGCCCTCTAATGTCAATCAATAGGGTGTCTGTTTGTAGCCAATACGCTCTATATGTAAACGATATTTTTGTACTCTATTTTTGTAGAACAAGCCTTTGTAACACTTAGTTTATAATGTCATGTCTCTTGCTGTCTTCTATACTTGTCTCTTGCTGTCTTCCATACTTGTCTCTTGTATGATTTTCATTGTGATGTTTTTAAATTAACAATATCACTAACCCATCCCTCGTCTTTATTGAGGGTGAATGAGGGGTCGTCCCCACCATTTACTCTCATCATAGCCGAGGGTGGCTTCCACTAACTTAATGATGTTTTCAATAAAGTCCTCCCTCATCTTTCTTGAGGGTGAATGAGGGGTCATCCCCACCATTTACCCTCATCATAACCGAGGGTGGCTTCCACCAACTTAATGATATTTTCAATCAAGTCCCCCATCGTCTTTCTTGAGGGTAAAGGAGGGTTCGTCCCCACCATTGACCCTTATTATAGCCGAGGGTGGTTTCCCACCAATTTAATGATGTTTCAAGTTCCCCCTCGTCTTTATTGAGGGTAAAGGAGGGGTCGTCCCCACCATTGACCCTCATTATAGCCGAGGGTGGTTTCCCACCAATTTAATGATGTTTTTAATCAAGTCCCCCTCTTCTTTCTTGAGGGTAAAGGAGGGGTCGTCCCCACCATTGACCCTCATTATAGAAGAGGGTGGCTTCCACCAACTTAATGGTATTTCAAATATCCCTCGTCTTTCTTAAGGGTGAATGAGGGGTCGTCCCCACCATTGACCCTCATTATAGCCGAGGGTGGTTTCCAACCAATTTAATGATGTTTTCAATCAAGTCCCCCCTCGTCTTTCTTAAGGGTAAAGGAGGGGTCGTCCCCACCATTGACCCTCATTATAGCCGAGGGTGTCTTCCCCCAACTTAATGGTTTTTCAAGTCCCCCCTCGTATTTCTTGAGGGTGAATGAGGGGTCGTCCCCACCAATGACCCTTATTATAGCCGATGGTGGTTTACCACCAATTTAATGATGTTTTCAATTACCCCTTGTCTTTTTTAAGGGTAAAGGAGGGGTCATCCCCACCATTGACCCTCATTATATCCGAGGGTGGCTTCCACAAACTTAATGGTTTTTCAAGTCCCCCTCGTCTTGCTTGAGGGTGAATGAGGGGTCGTCCCCACCATTGACCCTCATTATAGCCGAGGGTGTTTTCCAACCAATTTAATGATGTTTTCAATCAAGTCCCCCATCGTCTTTCTTGAGGATAAAGGAGGGGTCGTCCCCACCATTGACCCTCATTATAGCTGAGGGTGGTTCCCACAAAATTAATGATGTTTTCAATCAAGTCCCCCCATCTTTCTTGAGGGTGAAGGAGGGGTCGCCTCCACCATTAACCCTCATTATAGCTGAGGGTGACTTCCACCAACTTAATGGTTTTTCAAATCCCCTCTCATCTTTCTTGAGGGTAAAGGAGGGGTCGTCCCCACCATTGACCCTCATTATAGCCGAGGGTGGTTTCCCACCAAATCAATAATGTTTTCAATCAAGTCCCCCCTCATCTTTATTGAGGGCAAATGAGGGGTCGTCCCCACCATTGACACTCATCATAGCCGAGGGTGTTCCTAACAAGTATTACCCCAACTACACTAGGATTAATCAAACACAAAATGAGGAACCAATGTGACATTCTCATTAACATTCCAAGTGTTCTGTTGGAGAAACACATTCATTACAACTGTTGTCCGATAGGACTTTACAGAATTATTGATAGTATTTATTCAAATGATCTGCATTCCAGGGGTTGGAAAAGGGTTCCCCTTCTAGGTTTTCTAGTCTATAGGTTCCAGGGACCACTTCATCGATGACCCTATATGGTCCATGCCAATTTGGGTGGAGCTTGTTTGTCTTCTGCCAAGTCTTTTTGAGGACTAAGTCCCCCACTGCAATTGGCCTCTGCTTCAGCATCTAGTTGTAAAACCTTATAGTCCTCTTCTGGTAGGCAGCTTGCCTTATCTCGGCGTCTTCCTTCCTTTCCTCAATCAAGTCTAAGTCAACTCTCCTATCTTCCATATTTCTCTGGGGGTCATACATTTGGACCCTGTGAGTAGGAAGCCCAATCTCGGTGGGGATGACGGCTTCTGAGCCATAAGCCAGCACGAACGGGGTTTCTCCGATAGAGGTCTTTTCCATCATCCTGTAGGCCCACAGTACAACATATAACTCCTCAACCCATCTTACTTTTGCCTTCTTGAGTTTTTTCTTGATCCCATCTAGGATTCTCCTATTTGTAACTTCCGTTTGCCCGTTGGCTTGAGGTTGACCTGGGGTAGAGAAGAATTATTTGATACTCACCCTTTCACAGTACTTCTCTAGAGATGTATTCTTAAATTGAGTCCCTTTATTCGAGATAAATGTGTTGGGGAGACCATATCTGCATTTAATGTTTTCCATATAAACTGGAAGGTCTTATTCTCTGTGATCATTACCATCGTCTCTGCGTCCACCCATTTTGAAAAATAGTCAACTCCTACGATGAGGAATCGATAGTTATTGATGGCCCTACGCAAGCGTCCTACTAGGTCAATCCCCCACACTGCAAATGGCCATGGGGATGTAATGGAAGTAAGAGGCTGATGGGGTTGGTGACGGATGGTGGAAAATATTTGACATTTATCACACTTTTTTACATATGCCGTGGCATCTTTCCCGAAGGTCGGCCACCAGTACCCCTAGGTTACTATCCTCTTCGCCAAAGACCTACCCCCAATGTGGCTTGAACACGACCCCTCATGCACGTCTCGCAAAATGCGTGGGACTACAGATGGGTGCACACACCTAAGCAAAGGGAGCAAAAACCCCTTTTTGTACAAGGTGCCTCCGATGACAGTGAATTTCGCCGCTCTGTATCTCAACTTCTTCCTTTCTTGCCTTGCTTCTAGCATCTCCCCTTATTTAATGTATCTGATCAGAGGGTCCATCCATGAACCTTCCTTAGAAACATTCAGGCAAGTACCAAATGTTCCCTCAGCATCTTCAATAGTTGGCCGAAGCAATATTTCCACTGGTACTATCCTCGTGATATCTATCCTAGTTGTCGAGGCAAACCTAGCAAGTGTATCAGCTTGGTCATTATCGAGACTAGGTATTCTCTTCAATTTTACTTCTCTGAAGATCTACAATAGTGACCTTACTATTTCTAGGCTTGGCATCCTCACATCCTTGGCCTCGTAGGCGCCTAGTATCTGATTCACTACTAGCCTTGAATCACTATGGACCAAAATTTAGCCGACACTAAGAGACTGGGCCAAGGAGAGTCCTGCTATCAGGGCCTCATATTTGGACTCGTTATTGGATGCTTTGAAATTGAACCTCAGGGGGTACTCAATATCTGTGCCATCGGGTACTGATACTATCAGTCCACCTCCACTTCCGGTGTCGCAGGAGGACCCGTCGACGAAGAGGCTCCACACAGTTTCCTCTGAAAAATTTCCCTCGATGAGGGTCCCTTGTCTAAAGAGGTATCTTCCCTATTAATTTTCGGCCACTTTTCCCTTAGCGGTGCTTGTCTCAGCCTTATCTGCGGGTGTGTCAGTGAGCCTACCTTGGAGGGTATCTGTCTTCCCAAGGCTCTCATCTTCAGCCTCATCATCTTCCCAAGTAAATTCAGCCACGAAATCTGCCAATGCTTGCCCCTTAATGGCCATCCTAGGTTGATACACAATGTCAAACTCCCCCAACTCTATAGCCCAAGCCATTAGCCTCCCTGATTTTTCTGGCTTGTGCAAGATCTGCGTAAGAGAAGAGTCGGTGAGGATGACCATTGTATGGGACTGGAAGTATGGATTCATCTTTGTTAACGCATGGATCAAGGAATAGGCTAACTTCTCCATCCTTGGGTATCTTTTCTCTGCCCCTTAAAGTGCCTTATTGTTGAAATACACTGGCTTATGTACTCCATCCTCTTCTCTCACCATAACTGCGCTGATGGCTGATTCTGAGATGGCTAAGTACACGTGTAGTTATTCGCCCTGTACCAGTCGTGACAACAGCAAGGGAGACCCTAGGTATGACTTTAACTCCTTGAATGCCTCATCACACTCTTCACTCCATTCGAAGGCCTTTCTGAGAATTTTGAAGAATGGTAAACACTTTTCTATGGCTCTAGACACGAACCTATTCAAAGGATCCACTCGCCCCGTGAGCCTCTGAACGTCTTTAATGGTCTTGGGGGTTTTCTTCTCTAGGAGGGCCTTTATTTTCTTAGGATTGGCTTCAATACCTCTTTGATTCACGATGAACCCCAAGAATTTCCCTGCTCTAACCCCAAAGACACATTTGGCTAGGTTGAGCTTCATCCGGTACTTGTCCATCGTATTAAAGGTCCTCTCAAGGTCAGCCACATAATCTTCTGCCTTCAAACTCTTGGTCATCATGTCATCTACATAGACCTCCATAGACTTCCCAATTTGGTCTTCAAACATTTTATTTATAAGGCGCTGATACATTGCCCCTTCATTCTTCAGGCCAAAGGGCATGACCCTATAACTGTATGTCCCTTTGTCGGTGATAAAAGCAGTTTTCTTCGAGTCCCCAGGACTCATAAAGATCTGGTTGTAACCTGAGTAGGCATTCATGAAACTCATTAGTTCATGGCCTGCAGTAGAATCTACCATCTGATCAATGTGGGTGAGAGGAAAGCTATCTTTAGGACAATGCTTATTGAGGTCTGTGAAATCTACACACATCCTCCACTTCTCGTTGTCTTTTGGGATAATGACTGCATTGGACAACCATTCAGGGTAGATGACCTCTCTGATAAACTCAGCATCTTCCAACTTTTTTACCTCGTCCCTTATGACCTCATATTTTTCTCGAGATTAAATTATCTTCTTCTGCTTTACTGGCTTTGCACCTTTTACCACGTTGAGCTTATGTCACATGATTTCGGGGTCGATCCCCGACATATCTGCATGACTCCATGCAAAGATGCCCTGTCTTCTCCTCAACATCTTGATGAGGTCTTCCTTGATGTTTGGCTTCAGAGTATTGCCGACTAGGATGATTTTTTTTGGCTTATCCTCATTGAGGATAATGGATTCTAACTCTTCCATGGCTTCTCCTTTCTTTAGCTTTATCTCGTCCCTGGGGTCAAGGGTATCAATATTGTAAGTGGTTATTGCCTTCTTGTGTGCCTCTCTTTCTTCGGTGGAGTTGAAATAACATTCTCGTGCTGTCGTCTGGTCTCCCTAAACTTCCCCTACCCCATAAGGGGTTGTAAATTTAATCATCTGATGGACTATAGATGGCATAGCTTCAAACCCCTAGAGGGCTACTCGCCCTTGTATAATTTTGTAGGTCGAGAAGACATGCTCATCCATCACAAAGAAGCTGACCTTCTTAGTAAGCCATCTCGGGCACTCGTCCCCCATCCTGACATCGGCCTCATACACTCCAAGGGGATGAACCTTTTCCCCACTGAACCCAATCAATGGGTGATGGTATGGGATGAGTCTAGCACGGATGAGACCTAAGGCTTTGAAGCATGGCCAAAACATCAAATCTGCAGAGCTACCCCCATCTACCAAGATCCTCGGCACCTCACATCCGTGCACCCTAGTAGTGATGACGAGAGGGTCATCATGTGGGGATAAGAGGACTTTGAAGTCCATTCTTGAGAACCCCACTATCAGAGTATCCATATCGACCTTCTTCCTCTTTTTTAACTTTGCCTCCAAAGAGGTTGAGTGTACAGTTTTTGTCACTGCCTTGGCTTCAGCTACGTGGGCCTTCCTGTCTGCGACCTCTGACCCTCCTCCTGCTATACCCCCGGAGATCATCCCCACGCCGATAGAGATCATATTAAGTCTCTTGACAAGGCAGTGGTCATCTCTTGGAGGGAGATCAGGGTCGTCCTCATTATCAGAAGGGTCGTCCCCTCTTTTTGGAGGATCTTCTCGGCATGCATCACCTCTCTTCTTTCTGGGGTCATCCCCTCGGCCCCTCTTGAAGGCACTCTTATCAACATACTTCCTTAGATTCCCTTCTTTTAACATTTTTTCAATCTCATCTTTCAGAGCAAAGCATTTTTCTGTCACGTGGCCATGGCCTTGGTGAAATTCACACCACAAGTTTTTGTTCCTGTTATTGGGGACTGCCCTCAACTTCTCAAGCCACTTCAGGGACCGATCACTCTTTATCTCGTTGAGAATATGTTCATAGCTGACCGTTAGAGGGGTGTAATCAATGAACTTGTCATCCTTAGACCTCTTCTTCCCCTCTTTGTTCTTCTTAGGGTACTTACCCCCACTAGTGCCTCCTTTTTCATCTTCGTATTTTGCGGCCATCACCTCTTCAGTGTTCATCACCTTTCCTGTCGACGATAGTAATTCAGCCATCATCCTCGGAGGGTCTTCAACAATCTTCCATAGTAGCTTCCCCTTTTGGAGTCCTCCAATGAGGTCAGTCATGGCTATGCTCTCCTCATAGTCTTCAACCTCTAACTTTTCTTTGTTGAATCTGGCTATGTAGTCTCTTAGACTCTCATTCTTCCCCTACTTAACATAGAGCAGGTGTGTGGTCTTCTTCTGTGGTCTCACCCCAAAGAAAAATTTGTGGATAAATCGGTCTGCCAGCTGCTTAAAGATTTTAATGGAGATTTTTGGAAGAGACATATACCAGACATGTGCAGCCCCAGTCAGAGTTCCAGAAAAGGCATGACACCTCATCTCATATGAGATAGAGTATATGCCTGCCGCAGATTGATACATCTCAATATGATGGACAAGGTTTGTACTCCTGCCATATCTTGGGGTGACCACAGGTGGCTTAAACTTTGATGGCGTAGGGAAGTTGACTATCTTCGCCACAAAGGGTGAGCCTATGGATTATCCTCTCTGAAGAGGGTCCCGGATCTTCAGTATATCATCGAGCTTATCTTCCATTCGTTGGATCGAGTCATTCCAGGGCCTCGTAGGGTCGGCCTAGCCGATGTTATCCCCTGCCGCCTCTTTGAAGTGGATGGAGGGTTCTGCTGTGACAGGCCTATATTGGCTGTTTACTTCCCCTTGATCGTCGGCCCATCCCGTGGAGTTGGCCGCCGTGGGGTCTGCCATCTGCTACCTCCCTTCTGGACCTCACAGCACTACTTGATCTGGACAATTTTTCTCGCATGTCATTTACTGGGCCCAGCCTCTTAAAGGCTGACCCCCTGCTCAAGCGATAAAAAGCAGAGCCTCTCGTGCGATCATCAGGATTTTACCTCCCACACTTCCCTCTCCTCTCCTAGAGAGGTCGTACAGTATTGTTGGAGACCTTATATGGCTCCCAGCAGTTTATGGGGGCCTCCTCTCCCTCCAGATCATCATATATGTCCTCAGGGCAAGGGTTTCCTTGCCTTCCCAGGCATAGACGTCGGGGGTTATCAAAATCCCTTCTCCATTGTGGGGGTGCCAAGTCTTTGCATGGTGCCTGAGGTGGTCCCCTGGACTCATGCTGCCTGGAGCCACTGTTGGAGTAATCATCTCAGGTGAGACCCCTGGTGGTCTTAGTATGTTATGGCTTAGAGTTGTAAACTGCCCCTTTATGATCCGCTGGCTTGCTTCTAGAGACTTCAAGGTTGTCGCCATATCAGCCATCTGGCTGACTGGAATTGGGTCCTATTCCACTATTTGGTGGAGAAAGTGGTGGTGGCGGCATCTCCGGTGCCATGTGTTTGAGCTATGAAGAATTGAACTGAAGAAAAGACTGGTGAGCTTGATAACCTTAATGGATCTATTTAAATGGTGAAACATCTCCACACAGAGGGAGAACTGCCTCACCGCCAGAGTGCCCAGTGAGGTGACGCTGTACAAAGGAAGAGATGTCTTCTCATTCCCACAGACGGCACCAAACTGATGATGCTTAGATTCAACACCACCAGATAAGTGATGATGAGCTCAAATAGTAGTAACCATGGAAGCCATGGATATATGTGTGTCTAAATATATTGAAGGAGGTGAGTATACGAGGAATAAGACAACGATATATAGTGGTTCAGCCAAGTAGGCCTACATCCACTGTGATTGTGTGATCCACTAAGTATGGGCACTAATGGCCTTTTTATACAATGCACATAAGCTCACTTTCTCTCTCTACTGTGTGTACAAGCAGAGTTTTTGCTAGGGTTACAATTATCTATCCTTTTGTAGGGTTGCAGGTGATAAGTATATATAGGTCTTGGGGGGTGTAGTGTACCCCCCAAATATGCATGGTGCATGTGAATGATGATCTAGTCAATCTCCTATTGACACCTATAGATGCCAAATGATGACATAATATTCCCTCACGTGAGGGGATGATATTGTAATAACGGTCTTCCACGTGCCATATGAGCCTCACGCGCACTCTTCTATGCATCTCCCAAACCACGCGCTGTGATGATGTCACCCCCAGCCTATGATATAAGGTCGAGGGCAAAGTTCCTTCTGTTAGTGAGTCTGGCCTAATCTGGGCCTCATACTGTCGTACCCTCGGATGGTCATCCGGACCATGATGAGGGGTCGGCCCCTTGAAGGGTCATCTGGGCTGATGAGGGGTCGGCCCCTTGAAGGGTCGTCTGAGCCTGATGAGGGGTTGGCCCCTTGGAAGGTCATCCGAACCATGATGAGGGGTTGGCCCCTTGAAGGTTCGTCTGACCCAGATGAGGGGTCTCCCCCTTTGAGGGTCGTTCGGACCATGATGAGGGATCGTCCCCTTAGAGGGTCGTTTGGGCCTGATGAGGGGTCGGCCCCTTGTAAGGTCATGCGATATTTTGGTTAGGAGATCATCCTGGCTCTGTCCAGGTATGGGGCGCCCTCGGCCTAGCCGAGGGTATATATGGGTATATCATGGATCAAATTGAAGTTTTATAGCACATCCTAAGCTAAATGATAAATTTTAGTGTAGAAAATGCAATTTTCTGAAACGTTAAGGACTTGGTTTTAATTTAGAAAGTTTCAGGGACTAAAATTAAAATATAAAAAGGACCATTTTGTTAATGAAATATTTTCAGGAACCTCCAAGAAATATTGAAAATATATGATGTGAAATTGCCAAAATTCCCTTCATGTATAAAATGGCCATTATACCCTTAACACCTGTCCACCTCATGCTAACACGTGTCGTCGATATAGCTAAAGCTAAAAACACGTTTTGGAGCTCGTTGAAATAAGCCTGCAAGACCCCTCCATTGCGCGACACCTCAACGCTGACTCGTCGTTGTAAAGGCTTGATCAGCTGGACACATGTCTACACCATGATATCTTTGGGAAACCATAAATAAGGCCCTTAGGATCATTTAAACAAACAACAATTCCTTGAAAAAAAGTGTGAGAAAGTGCGAAAAAGTTAAGAAGAAGCTTCGTCTTAGTGATCCAAGACTCGATATCTTCGATCTTCTAATTTAGTTGAGTACTCTGACATTCCTTATGCATTTGAAGTATATGATATCATGAAAACTGTGTATATTTTGGGAACTTCTTTTATTCTCAAAATTCACCTGATAGGGATAATTGATTCCTTGTGATATGTTTATATTTGTCCATATAGACATACCGATTAAAATGAATATTGAAAATGATATTGAATATTGAAAATAAGATTCGTCTTGAGGGACCTCTTTTACTTACTGAGTAACCCAACTAGGTTATCGTTGGTGTGCCCTAAATAAGGCATTGTGACGAACAACTTCGATTGACCCTCAACTACCAGGGAATAAAACGGTAGAAGAATACGGTATTAGAGTGTACTTAGACATTAAAATGATATGATTGAAAGAAGAAGATATTTCCTTTTCTATTCTGAGTTATTCATTTCTACATATTGTCATTAACATATAAATATATTACTGCAAATTCCTGTCCATATGTATATACCTTCTGTTCTTGCTTGAATAGTTATCTATTTTCTGAAAAACCTTGGAATGTCTCAAGATTAAATCTCATTCATCTTTCAGCTGACGTTGTAATAATTTTCCAGGAAATAAATAGGCTCACGGATGGAACGTAAAAGGACTATGGTGAAGATTTTCTTTTTGACATCTATTTGTTACTTTATGTAAAATGTTTGGTTTATCAAATAGAGCATGTTTGGCTCTTTTGTAATAAAAGTTTGTTTTATGTTGTAACTCTTTACTTTTAATATAAATTTAGTTTCCTTTTAGAAAGACCTGATGACGTAATTCCTTTACTTTCAATAGTTTATGAATCAGGACCATGTGATTGCATTTCCGATGCATTTATTTTAAGAAATATTTTTAAATCCTGAATATTGGCATGTCAAGACAATCATTCCCTACTACTATTTTGGGATGGGGTCGTGACCGAGGTGGTATCAGAGCATAGGTTATGAACCTATAGAGTACTGAACCTAAGTTTCGAACGTTACATATTTTAAGTTCCCACATATAGGATATAAGATTAAATATTCGTACCTGCTTGAAAATATAAGTGAGTGAAGTTTGGGGACCAAAGTTTTTATAAGGAGGGTAGTATGAAATGACCCCACTTTTATATGCTAATATATAATCTTTTGTTTACAATTGCGTCTCACTTATTATATTATAAATGTTATATTATTAAAAATATGATATTCTAGGTTCTTTATTTAACAAAGGCCATTTTTATAGTTTGGAGAAGCAACTGTAAAATGAATCAAATTGAAGTTTGATAGCACATCCTAAGCTAAATGATAAGTTTTAGGGTAGAAAATGTAATTTTATGAAACGTTAAGGACTTTTTTAATTAAGAAAGTTTCAGGGACTAAAATTATAATATATAAATAGAACAATTTTGTTAATGAAATATTTTTAGGGACCTTTAAGAAATATTGAAAATATATGATGTCAAATTACCATAATGCCCTTCATGTATAAAATGACCATTACACCACTAACACCTGTCCACCTCATGCTAACACGTGTCGTCGATATAGCTAAAGCTAAAAACACGTATCGGTGTTGGGTGAAATAAGGCTGCGAGACCCCTCCGTTGCACGACACCTCAACGCTGACTCGCCGTTGTAAAGGCTTGGTCAGCTAAACACGTGTCTACACTATGATATCTTTGGGAAACTATAAATAAGTCCTTTAGGATCATTTAAACTAACAACAATTCCTTGATAAAAAAGTGTGAGAAAGTGTGAAAAAGTTACGAAGAAGCTTCGTATTAGTGATCCAAGACTCGATATCTGTAAGTACGATTTTCTATTTTAGGTGAGTACTCTGACATTCCTTATGCATTTTAATTATATGATCTTATCAAAACTATGTATATTTTGTGAACTTCATTTATTCTCAAAATACATCTGATACCGATAATTGATTCCATGTGATATGTTTATATTTGTCCATATAGACATACCGATTAAAATGAATATTGAAAATGATATTGAATATTGAAAATAAGATTCGTCCCGAGGGACCTCCTTTACTTACTGACCAACCCAGCTAGGTTATCGTTGGTGTGCCCTAAATAAGGCGTTATGACGAACAACTTCGATTGACCCTCAATTACCGGGGAATAATATGGTAGAAGAATACGGTATTAGAGTGTACTTAGACATTAAATGATATGATTGTTAACGCAAAAATTCTCCATCTACGAGGACCAATCAGAAAAGGACACATGTCATCCTACGTGGCAATATTCAGCACCCGAGGAGTGTTAGTCGGCACCCGAGGAGAGTTGTTCGGCATCCGAGGAGTATTGGTCGGCACCCGAGGAGTGTTAGTTGGCACCTGAGGAGAGTTGGTCGACACCCGAGGAGTATTAGTTGGCACCCGAGGAGAGTTGGTCGGCATACCAACCAGGAATATCAAAGGATAACTACGCATTTAATGATCATTAATGTACATTTATATTGTAGATGACAACACATAGCATACCAAGCAATTAGATTCGTTGAATGTAGACATAATGTATAAATGTCTACATACAATGAATCTATTTATCTCCCATTACTATAAATACATGTATTCCCTTAGCCAAAAGGAACAACTATGAAGAGAGATCCGAGAGAACCGAGAAACACCATATTGGGCTAATGTAAACCCCTGGGAATAAAATAACAGTGGACGTAGGCTTTATTCATAGCCTAACCACTTTAAAAACCTTTGTCTCTTATATGTTTGATGTGAATGTTTATCTTCATCTTCAATCTCATCCTCATCATTTATCTGCTGTTGACGCCACTAAAATGGCCTGGACCATTTTCTGTCTTCAACAGATTGGCGCCATCTGTGGGAACGTGTTACAACCATTGTTCTCCATCAAAAGCTAAGTTTTTATTTTCTCCACGTATAATCAATTATACATACATCTTTTGATTCAATCATGATTTTTATGTTTATATACATAAATTAATTGTCCAATTTTTATTTGCAAAATATTGCATATCATGATTTTAAAATCATAACTGTTAGATTAATTCTTATTTAGAAATCTGAAAAATAGTGGATTTCATAAATCATAACTTTTTGCTTGATTCTCAAGTTTTAATTTTATATCATGGAATAAATATTTTAAATGATTATATATACCGATGTATATTACGGTGGTAAGATTTGGTAATTTTCATAATAAATTTTGTAAGATCTTTGATGTCTATTCAAATTCCCATCATATTTTTAATAAAAGAATGGGAAAGGTTAAAAACAATAAAAAGTATTCTCATGGAAATCATGACCCAGATCTATTTTCTCTCTCTTCAAGTTTGAGTCTCTTTGCATTCACAAGTTTAAGTCTCTTTGTATTCATTTTTATGAACTATATACTTAATTTGGTTCATCTTCCATCTATGTCAATAAAGTCAAATTGATTGATTTTTTATATAAATTTGGTAATAACTTTAATCATTCACCATATTTTTATCTCTCCAAATTGGGAATTGGAAGGGATCAATATAAAAAATAATTTTCTCTCACCTGAAAAATCATTACCCACCTCTTGTAAAAGACTCTGGGCACAAATTTGATATGTTGGCCCCTCGTTCATCACATCACAAGGTTTCTTTGTCGAAATCACACGATCTAGTGGGTTATATATTTATTCATTTAATTAACATTATTAAGGCTTAAATTTTACATTAAATGTTATTTTTTTATCTAAAGATTCGAGATATTCTGGTCATCCAACCATATATTCTATAATTTGAGATATCCTTAAATGTTGGTCGGCAACATCCATGTTGTTTGTCGGCAGCAGTAGAATCTTGGGGTATTAAAAAATGCTAAACACCCCTGATATTTCTTTAAACACGAGTTCGGCTTGGGGACAAGCAGGGGGCTTAAGTCTTTTTTAACTTATGATCACCCCAAAAATATTTTTAAAACCGAGTGATAAATAATTTTCAAACAGCAACTTATACCTGATTAGTTGTTGGAGATTAAATAAATTTACAAAAAACTTTACGTCTTATTTATGATGCATATCTAAATAAAAATTTGTCCATCTCACACACGTGTGGTACAAAAATATTATTTCATATTTTGAAATTTTTATGCTGATACATATCATATATTGATTGGATGAGTAAATTATTCTCATGACTAATCAATTCAGCCTACACAAATGGTAGAGCAAGATATTAATTTTTACATGTACAAGATTCAACTCCGACGAATGCTCGGAAATAATCTTACTCTTCTGAAAAATATTATCATAGCTCGGCAGTATGAAATTTCTCCTCAGCGAGGAACTATTGATTTTATTATTGCTATGATATCTGCTCCAACACAAATGATTCTATATATCCATTGGGATTCATATTCTATATTCATCTCAGCATGGAGCACGGCGAGATACTTATTATCATATTCAGCTCTGAGGAGAACTATAACATTTATTATATTTCACCCCCAACGGATAGTTGGTCGGGGTAATTCTTATTTATATGTAGGCCCAGCAAAGTTCTCGGCCATATTCTTATGTTCTGGAAAATATTATTCTTATTCGGCATTCTGCAATTATGCCTCGACAAGATACTTATTCAGCTTTAAGGAGAATTACAACATTCGTTCGGATAATTCTTATTTATATTCAGGCCTGACAACATTCTCGGCCATATTCTTATGTTCTGAAAGATCTTATTCTTGTTCGGCATTATATGATTCTACCTCGACTGATCGGCGAGGCACTTTATTATTTTTAATTATTCTTTATATCTATTTGGATGCATATTCTATTCTCATTTCAGCATGGAGCTCGACAAACATTTATAATCATATATTCAGCTTCAAGGATATCTCCAACATTTATATTATCTTATTCCCAACAATCTGTTGAGGAGGTCTCCAGCATTTATTATATCTTATTCAGCTCCAAGGATGTCTCCAGCATTTATTATATCTTATTCAGCTCCAAGGATGTCTCCAGCATTTATTATATCTTATTCCCAACAATCTTTTGGTCATCGCCGAGGAGGTATCTAGCATTTATATTATCTTATTCCCAACAAATCTGTTGGTCAGCGCCGAGGAGGTCTCCAGCATTTATATTATCTTATTCCCAACAAATCTGTTGGTCAGCGCCGAGGAGGTCTCCAGCATTTATATTATCTTATTCCCAACAATCCGTTGGTCAGCTCCGAGGAAGTCTTCATCATTTATTATCAATTACCACCAACTCCGATTGGTAGATATAATCCAACTCCGATTGGTAGACAAAATCCAACTCCGGTTGGTAGATAAAATCCAACTCCGGATGGTATTGGTCGATAAATCTCATTCAAAGTTCACATTCCATAGTTGGGGGCTTCTATTACAGATATATTTGTTCATTTGGTGGCACATTCTTATATCATCATGCAGTCGATCATCAAATTCAACTCCACAAACTCAAACGATCGGGGCCCCGACTAGTCATCATTCAGGAGTTGTTTTTCTTGCTCAGGAATTACTTTTGATATTGAAGTTCAGGAGGTATATTGAAATTCAGGAGGAATATTGAAGTTCAGGAGGTATATTGAAATTCAAGAGGTGTATTCAGAAGTATCAGGACATGATGAAAGAAAGCGACAAGTATTCCACCGAGGAACTCTGTCAGACCAGAAATTAGAAGACAAGTTGCCTATATGGAGGCTATATGTAGATGGCTCATCTTGCACTACAGGCTGTGGGGCAGGGATCGTTTTGAACAGCCCAGATGAGGTCGACATGGAATACGCCCTACGTTTCTAATTCAAAGCTTCTAATAACGAGGTTGAGTATGAGGCCATGATTGCAGGTCTTAATTTGTCAAATACTATGGAGGCACAGCAGGTTATTGTCTTCAGTGATTCTCAATTGATCGTAAACCAAATGTTGGGGATATATGCAGCCAAAGGAGAATTGATGATCAAGTATCAAGCAAAGATGATGGAGTTGGAATCAAAGTCTGTTGCTGTTCAACTGGTAAGAATATCAAGAATGGAGAATGTGAGAGCATACACCTTGGCCCGATTAGCATCAGCTACTCATACCGAGCTGCGAAGAACGATACCAATTGAAGTATTAGAAAGTCGGAACATAGATGAAGACCTGACGATGAATATTATTACCCTTGATTTAGGACCATCTTGGATGGATCCCATCAGAGCCTATATTAAGGAGAAACAATTACCGGAGGATAAGCTCGATGCCAAGAAATGGAAGTTTAAAGCTGTTCGGTATGTACTAATTAATGGTATTTTGTATAGACGAGGAATTATGGCAGGTTTGCAAAGATGTGTACATCCTTTCGAGGTGAAAGAATTGATTAAAGAGATCCATCAAGGGTCCTGTGGAGCCCATGTAGCAGGTCGGACACTTTTGCAAAAGGAGATGACGCGGGAATACTACTGGCCGATGATGAGAGCTGATTGTATAGATTATGCCAAGAAATGTGACAAGTGCCAACGCTTTTCCTCCTTCCGAAGAACTCCACAAACATTGTTGACACCCATCACTTCTCCTTGGCCATTTTCCATGTGGGAATTGATTTGGTTGGACCACTGCCGACGACCCGAGGAAGATTCAAATACCTCGTCATCGCAGTAGATTATTTTATTAAGTAGATAGAAGCTGAGCCACTTATTGACATGACATACGAGAAGGAAAATGTACCAGTTTGTTTGGAAGAACATCATCTGCTGATATGGTCTCCTTCATGCCTTCATCACAGACCATGGAACACAATTTGATAACGAGGAGTTTGCTGCCTATTATCATCAGTCAAACATTTTGAAGGTTCATTCAGCGCCAGGATATCCTCAGAGCTAATGGACCAGATAGTTCGAAAGAACAAAAAAAAATACTCCTTTGGTTAGGAGGTGACACTAGTGTGACCAACTACGGTTGGTAAGATATCTAGTGGACAGTTCGAAAGAACCAAAAAAATACTCCTTTGGTTAGGAGGTGACACTAGTGTGACCAACTACGGTTGGTAAGATATCTAGTGGACAGTTCGAAAGAACCAAAAAAAAAAATACTCCTTTGGTTAGGAGGTGACACTAGTGTGACCAACTACGGTTGGTAAGATATCTAGTGGACAGTTCGAAAGAACCAAAAAAATACTCCTTTGGTTAGGTGGTGACACTAGTGTGACCAACTACGGTTGGTAAGATATCTAGTGGATAGTTGGAAAGAACAAAAAAAAATACTCCTTTGGTTAGGAGGCGTACACTAGTGTGACCAACTACGGTTGGTAAGATATCTAGTGGACATATAGTTCGAAATAACCACTACTACTCCTTTGGTTAAGAGGTGTACACCAGCATGATCAATTACGGTTGGTAAGATAAAAATATACTCTCACATTACAACTTATGTTGGTCGGGAGGTAAGATTATTACAAAAAGTTCTTTGAAGAACAAAATATTCCAAAATACACCAAGTATGGTTGGTCGGGAATAAAAACCCACTAACTGTAATTGGTCGACAAGAAGAATTTATTGACCTTGGTTGGTCGGATACATTTTATAAAGACAAAAATTTACCAAGTATGGTTAGTCGGGGATAAACTCTCACTAACTATAATTGGTCGACGAGCACAATTTAACAACCTTGGTTGGTTGGAAAAATTTTAAACATTTTTATACTCATTACTTTATTATTAAGTGAACGAACAACATTTCTAGTACTTGTAAACTTTTTACTAAGTTGGTCGATGAACAACACAATATTGTTATCTTTTTAACTTATACATATGCACAGATGTAAAGTATTTTATAAGACAGTAGCAATTAAGATTGCGAACAAAAATGAAAGTCTTTCATTAAATCCAAAAAACAAAATACATTGAGAATGAAAATGTATACTAACTATTACATTGAGATTCCTACTCTATTGGTTTCTTTCCCTCTTCTTTTGAAACAGGTTCCTCGCCAGCAGGAGGATCATCCAAAGCATAAGGGGAGTTTATGAAGTTAATATCTTTTAGCATTCTGATGTTCATCACAGATAGTTTGTCCGAGCAGCTCTTGCTCATCCCCGAGCAGAGGTAGAAGTCAAAATCAGCATCTGCAGCACTGAGATCTTTTGCTACTACTGTCTCGACGAATAATGAAGAAGAAGTTATGTGAAAATGTTTCAAAGTCCACCACTAGCTTGGTACTAATCATATTGAAGAGTTGGGTTCAAAAGCTAGTATGTTACTCGAAAAATTATTCAGAGGATCATAAATCAGAAAAATCAAGCACGTGAAGTTAGCACTCAGTTGCTCGACACAAGAAGCAGTTGGTCGGCTGGCAAACCAATCAACATACTTGAAGATTATGACAAGCTACAAGTTTCATACTATGGCATGGCTGCATCCAAATTCCCAGGGGTGATACATAGTACACAGAGTTCCTCAAAAGAAATATTAGCAACCATCAATCATCCTGCATCATATGTCGTCCAGGAGATAATGCACTTTATGTTGAACAAATCAAGAAGGTAGATCAAGAATTTCACGAGCACCGAGCAACACTGCAGAATAAATACTCCATCCTTTCAAGTAAACCATCAAGCATGGAGCATTGGGGGCTTCTGTTAACGCAAAAATTCTCCATCTACGAGGACCAATCAGAAAAGGACACGTGTCATCCTACGTGGCAATATTCAGCACCCGAGGAGTGTTAGTCGGCACCCGAGGAGAGTTGGTTAGCACCCGAGGAGTATTGGTCGGCACCCGAGGAGAGTTGGTCGGCACCTGAGAAGAGTTGGTCGGCACCCGAGGAGTATTAGTTGGCACCCGAGGAGAGTTGGTCGGCATACCAACCAGGAATATCAAAGGATAACTACGCATTTAATGATCATTAATGTACATTTATATTGTAGATGACAACACATAGCATACCAAGCAATTAGATTCGTTGAATGTAGACATGATGTATAAATGTCTACATACAATGAATCTATTTATCTCCCATTACTATAAATACATGTATTCCCTTAGCCAAAAGGAACAACTATGAAGAGAGATCCGAGAGAACCAAGAAACACCATATTGTGCTATTGCAAACCCCTGGGAATAAAATAACAGTGGACGTAGGCTTTATTCATAGCCTAACCACTTTAAAAACCTTTGTCTCTTATATGTTTGATGTGAATGTTTATCTTCATCTTCAATCTCATCCTCATCATTTATCTGTTGATTGAAAGAAAAATATATTTAATTTGAATTGTCGCATCCATTCTATTCTAAGTTATTCATTTCTACATATTGTCATTCACATATAAATATATTACTGCAAATTCATGTCCATATGTATATACCTTCTATTCTTGCTTGAATAGGTATCCATTCTCTGAAAAACCTTGGAATGTGTGGAGATTAAATCTCATTCATCTTTTAGCTGACGTTGTATAATTTTCAAGGAAAGAACTAGGCTCACGGATGGAACGTAAAAGGACTATGTTGAAGATTTTCTTTTAGAGCTCTATTTGTTACTTTATGTAAAAAGTTTGGTTTATCAAATAGAGCATGTTTGGCTCTTTTGTAATTAAAGTTTGTTTTGCATTGTAACTCTTTACTTTTAATATAAATTTAGTTTCCTTTTAGAAAGATCTGATGACGTAATTCCTTTACTTTCAATAGTTTATGAATCAGGACCATGTGATTGCATTTCCGTTGCATTTATTTTAAGAAATATTTTTAAATCTAGAATATTGAATGACTGGTGGCATGTCAAGATAGTCATTCCCTACTACTATTTTGGGATGGGGTCGTGACCGTGGTGGTATCAGAGCATAGGTTATGAACCTGTAGAGTACTGAACCTAAGTTTCGAACGTTACAAATTTTAAGTTCCCACATATAGGATATAAGATTAAATATTCGTACCTGTTTGAAAATATAAGTGAGTGAAGTTTGGGGACCAAAGTTTTTATAAGGAGGATAGTATGAAATAACCCCACTTTTATATGCCAATATATAATCTTTTCTTTACAATTGCATCTCACTTATTATATTATAAATGTTGTATTATTACAAATATGATATTGTAGGTTCTTAATTTAACAAAGGCCATTTTTATAGTTTGGAGAAGCAACTGTAAAATGAATCAAATTGAAGTTTTATTGCACATCCTAAGCTAAATGATAAGTTTTAGGGTAGAAAATGTAATTTTATGAAACGTTAAGTACTTGGTTTTAATTAAGAAAGTTTCAGGGACTAAAATTTTAATATATAAAAAGGACCATTTTGTTAATGAAATATTTTTAGGGACCTCTAAGAAATATTGAAAATATATGATGTCAAATTACCAAAATGCCCTTCATGTATATATTGACCATTATACCCCTAACACATGTCCATCTCATGCTAACACTTGTCGTCGATATAGCTAAAGCTAAAAACACGTATCGGTGCTGGGTAAAATAAGGCCGTAAGACCCCTCCGTTGCGCGACACCTCAATGATGACTCGCCGTTATAAAGGCTTGGCCAGCTAGACACGTGTCTACACTATGATATCTTTGGGAAACTATAAATAAGGACTTTAGGATCATTTAAACTAACAACAATTCCTTGATAAAAAAGTGTGAAAAAGTGTGGAAAAGTTAAGAAGAAGCCTTCGTCTTAGTGATCCAAGACTCGATATCTGTAAGTACGATTTTCTATTTTAGGTGAGTACTCTGACATTCCTTATGCATTTTAATTATATGATCTTATCAAAACTATGTATATTTTGTGAACTTCATTTATTCTCAAAATACATCTGATACCGATAATTGATTCCATGTGATATGTTTATATTTGTCCATATAGACATACCGATTAAAATGAATATTGAAAATGATATTGGATATTGAAAATAAGATACGGCCTAAGGGACTTCTTTTATAGACTGGCCTTCCCAGCTGGGTTATCACCGGTGTGCCCTAAATAAGGCATTGTGACGACCAAGTTCGATTGACCCTCAACTATCGGGGAATAATACGGTAGAAAAATATGATATTAGAGTGTCCTTGGCCATTAAAATGATATGATTGAAAGAAAAAGATATTGGCTTTGAATTGTCGCATCCATTCTATTCTGAGCTATTCATTTCTACATATTGTCATTCACATATAAATATATTACTACAAATTCCTATCCATCTGTATATACCTTGTATTCTTGCTTGAATAGGTATCTATTTTCTGAAAAACCTTGGAATGTCTGGAGACTAAATCTCAATAGTCTTTTAGCTGATGTTGTAATAATTTTCCAAGAAATAACTAGGCTCACGGATGGAACGTAAAAGGACTGTGTTGAAGATTTGCTTTTAGAGCTCTTTTTGTTACTTTATGTAAAATGTTTGGTTTGTCATATAGAGCATGTTTGGCTCTTTTGTAATAAAAGTTTGTTTTACGTTGTAACTCTTTACTTTTAATATTAATGAAGTTTCCTTTTAGAAAGATCTAATGATGTAATTCCTTTACTTTCAATAATTTATGATTCATGACCATGTGATTGTATTTCCGCTGCATTTATTTTAAGAAATGTTTTTAAATCCAGAATATTGAACGATTAGTGGCATGTCAAGACACTCGTTCCCTACTACTATTTTGAGATGGGGCCGTGACAACCACCGTCTTAAAATAATTATAAATAGGCGTGTTCAGTTTTCTTGTAGTGCGTGCAGTACGCTAAAATAGTTTAGAATACAGAGAGTTTCGGCATTCACTATAAAACATCCTTAGAGTTTGCAAAGATCTTAATTATCATTTCCATATGTTTATGTGATCTTTGTTTCACCAAGTTAGTTTTGTCCGACACTTTAACATTGTTGGTTTTGCAGTGTGGAAGCGAAGAAGGTTACTTTCATGTTCAACATCGTAGATGACATAAGGCCGTATCGGTGGATACTGAGGCATTCGTGGAAGTGACTGATGTGGACGGTCATTGTGGAAGAAGGTTAATTTCTGCGTGGGCACTATGATGATTGGTAGAAGTTCAGAAGAGCGTCAAGTCTCATGGGTGAATCGAGTCATTGTATAAGACTACTTTCTAACTTTGTAAAACCATTTCCATAGTGATTGTCTGGCCTGGGCCATCCGAGGTTTTTTTTCGATTGGGTTTTTCCTCGTACATCGGCATTGTGAGTATTTCTTTACTTTATTTTACTTGTTTTATTCTTTAGTTTCATGCTTAGGGTTAAACAAGATAAAATTTGGTTAAGTTAATTTGTGTCACAATTTGATGTGGTTTGATAAAATTAAAAAGAGTTTTTCAAAAGAGCAAATTGATTTGTATTCATCCTTAACTTAATTCCGATCAACAAAAAGTTTTTTTTGTTAATGTTATATATGGGGACTTATAAAAATCGTGCAAGATAAACATTTTCCTTAATCAGAAGATCTGATTTTGTTTTTGTAAGTGATGAAACTGTTCCTCCCTTGCTTACAATCACAATTTCGACAATAACTTTTGAAGAAAAAGATGTTACACCTCCAAGAACTCTCTTTTCTTCCTCTCTATTGGCCTCTCCTCTCTTATACTTTGATTTTTTGGGTTTAAGATATGTTATGTTGCTACCCCAAATGACTAACCTTAGGTTTTAAATCCCAATTCCCAAAATTAGTCTAATGGGTCGAGCCCAAGTTGCCCGAACACTCCCGTGTGGGCTCGGTTATGACTAAAAAGGCCCCGGAACCCAATTACAACTCCTTCCTACACTATTACGACTATATCAACCCATTTGAAATCAACCGTGACCTCAAAATGGCCATATGAGTCACTCTACAATAAATTCATATCCTGACGCCAATTATTCTACACACGACTCCCTATTGGGATTTAATGCTTCCATGTCACTATCACTCACTAGGATGTAAAAATAATTATTTACTATTCACTTTGCAATCTTGTTTCAAAAATATTAACCATTTTATCTCTCTCGATTAATATTTTAATCAACACATAATATTTAATTCCATTACATTACATCACATATGTAATTTAAGGTTAATCGAATTAATTCAATTTTATATACTCAGAAATACAGGGTGTTACATTCTTCCCCGTTACAAAGGAATTTTGCCTTCAAAATTAGGACATACCTTAGGTTAATAACACTAGATACTGATCACTCATGTCACCCTCCCACTCCCACGTCAACTCATAAACATTATGGTGCCCCCACTGAACTCTAACCAGGAGTACCACCTTATATTGCAACTTACGCTCACTACGATCAAGTGTTTGCATTGGATTCTTCTCGTACGAGATATCTGGATGAAAGTCGATCTCCTTTAAAAGAACATGCCAAAAGACTCTATCACTCCTTTGGTATTTCTTCAGTGATTACATGTGGAACATAACATGGATCCCCTGTAGGTTCTCCGATAGTCCAAACTTATATGCCACTGGTCCCACCTTCTCGATAATTGGGAACGTTCCCACATGTCTTGATGTTAGCTTATCTTTCTTGTCGAACCTTATCACTCCCTTTATAGGAGACACATGTACCAACACCTGGTCACCAACCTTAAGCTCTATGTGCCTCCTATCTGCATCAACATAACTATTCTGCCTATCTTGAGAATACGGATGCGCCCTCAAATTAGCTCAATCTTGGAAGTGGTGTCCTGAATCATCTGTGTCCGCAATAAGTTTTGGTCCCCCACTTTTAACCAGAAAGAGGGCGAACGAAAAGTCCATCCATACAGTGCCTAAAATAGTTCCATACTGATGGTGAACTGGTAGGAGTTGTTATACGCAAACTCCACCAATGGAAGATACTGCTCGCATCCTCCCTCGAAATCAAGTATGCACATCCTCATCATATCTTGAAGAATCTTATTAACTCTCTCGGTTTTCCCATCTGTCTGTGGATGATACGATGTACTTAGCCATAAATTCATGACCATGGCCTCCTAAAGACTCTACCAGAAATGGGATAGAAAGATATTGTCCCGATTAGTAATGAATAACTGTGCATACTATCTCATCTCAAAATCCGTGCAAATCGGAAGAAAATGGACCAACTTAGTCAATCGATTCACTATCACCCATATAGAGTCATGACGCTACTGCAATGTGGGTAGCTCAGTAATGTAATTCATGGAAGAATTCTTCCACTTCCACACTGTAATATCCCCGTCGATATTTGGTGGTCTACTATCACTAGTTGGCAGTAAGAACACTTCGAGACAAACTCTGCTATGTCACGCTTCATCCCCGACCACCAATATTTCATGTGTGTAGCCTGGTATATCTTATCCCCATTAGGATGTACCCTAAATTTGGACCCGTGAGACTCTGACATCATTGCATGTCTTAAATTCTCATCCGTTGGAACCACGAGTCTCCTATTAATACACAAATAACCCTCTGAAACGATCGAGTATGACTCTGCCCCATCACCTAACAATTAGTGAAATCTTCCCTCGAAATACTAGTCCCCTGCTTGTGCTCTCACCACACTTATAACAATCTCAGGCGTGGAAGCTAATATGGACATACAAGCTCTAACAACCTCATTATCTTGTCGAATCTCTCTTCACCTCGCCTTCCAAACCTCCGTTATCTCCCTTGCAGACCGTCGTCTTAATATGTTCCCCACCACATTAGGCTTCCCAGGATGATACTGAATATCAAACTGGTAATCCTTCATTAACTCCAACCATGTCCTCTACCTCATGTTCTGATCCTTTCAAATGAAACGATAATGAAGAGATTTATGGTTCGTGAATAAGGTAAATTTCTCTCCTAATAGATATTGACTGCAAATCCTTAAGGAAAAAACCATCGCGGCTAAATCCAAGTCGTGAGTGGGGTAATCCCTCTTATGGGGATTAAGCTTGTAAGATGCATAAGCTATAGCCCTCTCCTCCTACTATAATAAACCCCCAAATCCATACAAGGATGAATTAGTGTAGACACAATACTCCACTCCTCCCCGAGGTAGTGTGAGTACAGGTGCTAAAGGTAATTTTTCCTTTAGATCATCGAAAGCTAATTAACAGTGGCCATCCCAAACAAATGGACCCCTCCTTGCGAGTCAAATTTATTAGCGGGACCGTAATCTTCGAGAAACACCTAATGAATCATCTATAGTACCCGATCTACACCAAAAAACTACGAACCTCGATCGGTGTTATGGGTTGTCCCCACTCCCTCATTGTAAATATCTTACTCGAATCGACTTTTATACCCCTGTCAGATACAATGTGGGCCACAAACTGCACCTACCGAAGACAAAACTTACACTTATCAAATTTGGCATATAACTGGTGCTCCCGTATTATTTATAAAATCATCCTCAAATGCTCGGCATGCTCATCCTTAGAGGGAGAGTAAGCAAGAATATTTTCGATGAACACGATCAAAATTGGTCAAGGAACTCCCTAAATAACTAGTTCATCAAATCCATAAATACTGTTGGTGTATTGGTGAGCCCAAATAGCATCACCCTAAACTCCTATGACCTAGACCGTATCAGAAAAGAAGTCTCAGGAACTTCCTCCTCTTTGACACGCAACTGATGATAACTGGACCTCAGATTTATCTTGGAGAAGTAAATGGCTCTAGTAAACTGGTCTAATAGATCATCAATATGAGTTAGTGGATATTCATTTTGGATCATGACCTTGTTCAACTCCTTGTCATCGATACACAACCGAAGCTATCCATCCCTCTTTTTAATGAATAACACCGACGCACCCCATAGTGATGTACTCCGTCTGATGAAACCCTACCTCAGGAGATGCTAAATCTACTCCCTCAGCTCCTTCATCTCAGATGGGTCCATGCAATACGGCGCTCAGGATATAGGCCTCGTACATGGTGCTATATCGATAATAAACTCAATTTCCTAGCTAGGATATAGCGCAGGTATCTCCTGGAATTTATCCTAAAACTCCCTTAGTACTGGAATCAAGTCTAACGAAACAACCACCTCCTATGAGGTCTCCTCCATAATGTAATAGAAATGGATGATCAACCCTCCCTCAGGGAGAGGCATCGCCATTAAAAACATCTCCTGCCCTGGAATCGAGAACACAACAGTCTTCCCAAATCAATCCACCATCGCTCGATATCTAGCTAACCAATCCATACCCCAAAATAACATCATACCCCTCCATATCAAATACAAGAAGATTGGCGACTAAACATAATCTACCCACATAAATATCCACACCCCTACTGATTGAGTGTATAAGCGACCCATTACCCAATAATGACTCAACACACATAAGGAGACTACCAGACGTGTTTAATAGACTAAAAACTAGTGCAAATCTGGTCGCTATAAAAGAATGTGACGCGCTCGTATAAAAAAAATCCTACCCTCAAGCTCATGAATAGGAAACATAGTCTCTAATGCCATTGGTTCCAGTGGGGCCTGCTGTATAAAAGGATCTCGGACGTTATAAACATGTACATACTGCAACTGTCCCTACTGTAGTGGGTCGGGTAGGGCAGGTGGCCTTTGTTCCTCCTTCTCTTATGGGGCACCTTGCCATTGCGGTACTCTACCCTGTTGTGGGCAATCTCTCCTCTTGTGGCCCCTCTATCCACAAATGAAGCACTAGCCTAGGAACTTCCTCTGCCTTTGGCCCTAATGTCCCTGACAGTGTTGACCTTGTTGTTATCCCTGATGGCCTTAACCCTATTGCCCCCCCTCCCATTGTTCCCTTGGACCTAGAGGCCCTAAGGAACCTGTTTCTTCTAAGGACCCTATTGGTCCTGTCAATAACCTCCATCAGGTCAATAGCCCCCATATCTAAACATCTTGGCTTGATCCTTTTACCAAGAATCCTACCCCTGGTGTCTTCCTGACTGCTACTACTGTTGTGGTGCTCCACTAGTGCCGCTTCTCCATGACTTTCCCGGCTGGATAAGCTCACCTCCTCTTTGGATTCCCTTCACATGGATGTGATTGTCCTGGCAGTGTAAAAGTGTGGCATTAATGACATCTATATAAGTCGCTAATGAGAGGTTGCCAATTAAGTGTTTCCAGATCCTACAGAAGGGCCCATCCATAAAGTTCACCTTCTTCCTTTACTCATTATTCGTTTATCACAAAATTAGCCAAACAAGTGAACTCCTCCTCGTAATCGGCTACTAAGAGGCCACCCTGGGTCACCTCACCAAACCTCTTCTGCATCTCTATCTCAATAGATGATGAAATGTATTTGCGCTTAAACCGCACCCAAAACTCTACAATCGATATTGTGTCCCTCTCCTCCATGGTGGTAACTGACTCCCACCATTGTAATGCTGCTCCAACCAACGTAAAAGTGGATAGCATATGCCTCTACACATCTCTAACTCTACCATGTGAAGATGGTGTTGAATTTCTTTCTTCCACTGGCACACCACAATCAAGTATGAGCTACCCTAGAATTCTGGTGGGTGGAACTTCTGAAAAGTCTCTCTAACTCCCTACCAATTTGACATCCTCGAGTGGGCCAGGACAATCGGTGGCACTTGTTGCAGTGACTATTGGGCCTGAGGAAAACGGAGAGCTACGGTATTCATCATTGCATTAACTACCGGCACCATAATCTCTGCCACCTCTACTATCGACAGTGATCCCTGTGGTGGTTGTGGTTATAGTGCTTGTGGCTCCTGCTGAGCCTCCCTTACATTTTCTCTAGCCTCTAATCTCGACGCTCGTCCTATTTTGGGTGGCATCTGAAAACAGATTGAATTTTATGAGTTCATAGTCAATACAAATATCAGAAGAACGTAATCTCACATGCGTAATCAGGAATGTAACATTCCTAAAAATAGGGCTCTATGTCAAAGAACGCTATGCTGAAATTGTAGTAGGCCATACAAATCTTCTGGACACAAGAATCCAATCCTATGATACCATCTGTGACACCCTGCCTATTTTAATCACGGGTGATTATTCCTTTACAAAAATAACTAGGAATCTCATATGGTTCATTCTTAGAATCACTGTTGAAAAACTTTTTAATTACGAAGCACCTATGTTAAATTATGCCAGTGTCAATTTTATCTTTCAATAAATTAACCACGTGCAGAATAAATTAACCAAACCATTCACACAATAATAGTCTAAACCATCACGCGACAAATATGTAAATAAATGAGACCGAATAAACCATTAGTTCCCAAAACAAATCTGAGTAGAAGTCTAAAATATTAAAACTAAAATCTGAATAATGTTTGATAAATAAACTAAAAAACTAAATAGTTTGATGGGAAACATGACCAAATGAAATACTAAAAGTAATTCTATCTAGAATAAATAATCTGAAACGTACAAAGAAACTCATACAAGCCTCCATAAGTGCTGCACCTATGCATCCTTGGATAGAATGGCGTCCCTCTAGCTGGACACCTAAAAGATTTTGAAAATAGTTTGACACGGGTCAGAGCCCCAAAAAATAGTTTGAAAATATTTTTTTAAGTTTTTAAATAAAAAATTAAATCAATTATTAGATACACATGTTAGTTCCACGTACTCTCTTGAGATCCTCACCTCTCAACTAATGTTCACGCCTAACGTTCCCTATCTAGCTATACTGCCCATCCCAACTAGATAACATATCTACATAACATTCATAGGTCTAGCTCTCTTATATTACTCATACGACATACTACCACAATAACAATAATATATTACCCACATATTATTATTGAGTCATTTATTTATGTTTATCCACTTATTTTACTTTTAGATATACAAAATCTATCAGTTCTACTATCACGCATAAGTAGATATATTGCACTTCTATATGTTAAACACTCATATAATATATACAACTATAGCATCCCCGAAATGAACCCTCGTGATGCTAGCATACTCTGCCATCAAGTCTATGTATCTCTCGTACCAAATCAAGGACTATTGGTTCGACATGTCTCCTTGAACCCAAAATCAATCAACACACACTGGAGGCAAACATGGTCCTAAACCTTTTGGATTTACACACCTAATATACCCAAATAAATTCCAATCCCACTAATACACAATATAGTGAGTTAGCCAAAGTTCCATGCTCTTAGGTACACATCCAGACCTCTCTAGAATCGTCAAGCTCAGATCGCCCTCTGCGCGAAAACCTCTGAATAGCAGGCAGCATAGGTATGTTCGCAAACATAATCAAATCACGACCATAGGTATTCACACAATTTATATATGCATATTATTTAGTAGGTATACACACATCCCTTCATATATCCATACGTAATATATATATCTTGCATACTCAACGTACAATCAATTAAAATTATAACCTCTTATTGTATATTTCCGAGTATCTCTCACTACCCGAAGGGTCCTAGTTACCCCTTAATAAACATCAGTAACAAATCCACTCATACACTACTGGTCTAAAACATAGGTTCACTTATCTCTCCATGATTCGTTCTATTTTCGCAAGTTTCATTAACTTTCATATTATTCCCGATAGGTTCTAGCCTTAATTCTCCCATTTTGGCTAAGGCTAAGTTATATCATAAGCCTACTAAATTTCATTATGTTCATCACTATGGTTTAAGAATAACCCCAAAGTCTCTAGATTAATTATTCATAAATTCAGGGAATAAATAAAATAAACTAGGCTAATCTGTGTAACCAAATCTATTCATTGACTGAATGGATTCGCTCCTTGAGCCGAATCGATTCGAAATGCCAATGTTCATCTTCTTCATTTAACTGTTTCATTTTCCCACCATTTTAACCCATTATTTATTCATGAAACTCACTCAAACTCCCATATAATTTATTCCAACATCATATATGAGCATATATATCAGTTTTAACAATTCTCTAACGTTAAAGCATCATTAAATTCATAAATCTCAAGATTTTATCAAGGTGTCCTACACAGAAACCTAGATATGGTGTTTACTCATATAAGTTCATCAAAACCTAGATTTATTTCATGTGCTTTACCCCATAATTTATGATTTTGTTTTTTCTACACAAAGGGATTCATTCTACATTCAATCCTACCCAGAATCATGGATTTTACTCATCAATCTCCCAAGAACATTATCAATTTACATTAAATCAAGAACCCTACACTACATGGGTATTATAACTCATAAAATCATGCAAGATAAACAGTTTCCATAAGCAGATGATCTGATTTCATTTGTAAGTGATGAAAATGTTCCTCCTTTGATTCCAATCACGATTCCAGCAACAACTTTGAAGAAAAGGATGTTGCACGTCCAAGAACTCTATTTTCTTCCTCTCCAATGGTCTCACCTCTCCTCTCCTATGATTCTTAGGGTTTGAGATATATTATGATGCTACCCCAAATGACTAGCCTTATGTTTTAAATCCTAATCCCCGACATTAGGCTAATGGGCCAAGCCTAAGTGACCCGAACACTCGACCCCAAAACCCAATTATAGACCTCAGGTACACTATTCCCACTATCTTGACCCATTCGGAATCAACCGTAACCTATACATCGCAATTCGAGTCACTCTACAATAAATTCCAATCTCGACCCCAATTAATCTACACACGACTCCCGGTTGGGATGTAATGCTACCATGTCACTATCACTTGCTAGGACATAAAAATAATTGTTTACTATTCACTTAGTAATCTTATTCCACAAATATTAATGATTCTCTCACTCGATTAATATTCTAATCAACACATAATATTTAATTCCATTAAATTAAGTCACATGTGTAATTTAAGATTAATCAAAATAATTCAATATTAAATACTCAGAAATACGAGGTGTTACATTACCCCCACTAACCCACATTTATCTCAACTAATGGTAAGTAGTTTCTATTTGAAGGATTGAGTCTAAATTAATAAAACATGTTTAAAATAAATTTAAAAAGTAATTTTAATTGAGAAAAAAATTTAGCAACTCAAGATACCACGTCCCCAAGTCCCAATTAAAGAGTATTAATGTTTAGTGTACTCAGGTAGGGCTTGAAGCCTTAACCTCAAGGCTAACTCACCACAATTTACCAATAAGCTACTTACCCCAAATCAATATTCGGTTAAAAATAATATATATATATATATATATATATATATATATATATATATATATATATATATATATATATATATATAGGGAGAGGTTCACAAGTGAACCTAAAAGATGAACTTTTCAATGAACCTTAACAAAATAACACCTAACAACTCATTACTTTTAATTTCTATGTTGTAATTGGTCCGCGCCAGCGGCAACGAACATGCGTGTCGATCGATCCCAACTCCCTCACCCCCGGTACCCCACCCCAACCACCACCATCACCATGGCAGCCCTTATAGCAGCACTTATGGCAGCAGGGCTGCCATGAGGGTGGGGGGGGGGGGGGGCGCCGGGGGGGGGGGTGCGGGGGTGTGGGTGTTGGGGATCAATTAACACACGTGTCCGTTGCCGCTGGCGCGGACCAATTACAACATAGGAATTAATTAATTGTTAAATATTTTTTGTTAAGGTTCATTAAAAAGTTCATCTTTTAGGTTCACTTGTGAACCTCTCCCTATATATATACTACTACTACTACTACTACTAATAATAATAATAATCCCTCATGCGAAGGAAATAAGTCAAATAAAGTAGTAAAATATCATGTAGTAGAGTAAGAAGAGACATAAAACCTAAGTTGCATTACATCAAAAGCTCAAAATTATCTCACTTTTTCAGAGAGGCTTTGTCATGGTCATTTACCATGGCCAAAAAACATGCTTTTTTTAAAAAACGATTCTTGACTGTGATAAGCCCATAATAATATATGTTTGTCATGATCAAGGATCATGACAGAGCCATGACAATTCTAACCGTACCCTATTTTCACTCCCCTTTTCTCATATCCTTCTTCTCTCTTTTTAACCCGTCTATCTCTCTTCCTAAGTCAAACTTCCATTTTCTTGCAAGAATAAGGTATGGCTTGTATATATATATACTAGCGAAATGCCTGTGCCTGAAGGCACGGTAAAAATTTCCAAGATTCATAATCGCAAAACGTCAAAAAATTCCAATGTATGTAATTGCAAAACGACAAACATTTCGTTCCCCAACATATCATTTATTTATAAAACTATTCATCCTACTTGAGAAATAATAAATAGTTGGAAGGTAATAATCGACAATCTTTTGAGGTTTCTTATAAATTGGGGTTCCTAACTATTTATAAAGAACATTAACGAATGAATTTCTGCGCATTCAAAAAATTAGGGCAGCTCATTTATATATGGTTGAACGTGATGAGCTGCCCAATATTAAGCTTGAACCTTCAAAACACAAAAGGAAGAAGTGTAGTTGGCATCCAAAAATTTGACCCCCTATAGAAAAATGTATCGAAGTCTGTAGCATAACAGTATAAGAATATTTTTAGAATCCAACATACCCAATTTGGAGAATATGTGAACTAAAATAATATTGATAATTTTTTACCTTACGACCATGATAGTTCCATCTACAAAGATGTGAACAAATACTTTTTAAATTAATAGACAAAAATCTAATGAGGCATAAGAGTGGGGTGTAAGATATTGAAATAAGTACTTTATACTAAAGAAACAGAGTTTCAAAATATAATTTCACTTTAGCTGCTATAGGTCAGGATAATTTTCAATTACAGGACGTGAAGAAGCACTTATGTAAATATAATTCCACTTGAGGAGTTGTGAGCACAGTAATTCAATTCTGATGTATAGTTATTTCTATCGAAGAATATCAAGCACAATTCCTCATAATCATGATAGGAACACCAATCACCTTCTTAATCTGATGAAGCATAAGTCTCTGCCCCATAACCTCACACTTTGTAAAATCAATCATGTCAACAAAATAACATATCTGCCTTAAATGAAATAATGTATCTTCAATAACATATCAGCCTTACAATAGCTACCATCTATACCCCAATCCAAAATCGTGTCCAACCATGTATCTCCTTTATGTATAACTTTATACAACTCTATTTATGTATCTCATTCATGTACAAATCTGTATGCTCAACAAACAAACAATATAGACTAAAAAAATATTGGAATTCTAGTAATAAGTCAATTTCTCGTCATTTCAAATAACCAAAGTACACATGAGTCTCCTAAAGCTCTATAAGACTATTGTCTCCATCAATAATTTTTTTTTGATAGAATCAACAAATAAATTATCAATGAAAAGTATATAAATACAAACGGTTCAGAGGAGCTATTACCATGCCTTTATAAACAACTTTCTATTATTATGCCTATTATAAATTATATCAAATGGATGTATTGATATTCAAATACAGATAACTTCGTATTGTTACTCTAATCTAACAATGCATATGGAGTTTTCAAGACAAACCAAAGCCACGAAACATCATACAAAACCAAACTTGAAGGTAAAATAATCTCTCTCTATTTAAATGAAGTACCATCAACCATAACAAAAAAGGGTAAGAGATTTTTTTCACTTTGAAAAAAATGTAAAATGAACAAAAAATAAATGGTTGTACAGATCATTAGCTCCCAGCGTTTGCTAATTGATGGGAGGGTGGTGTGCTTAGTTCTTACACATGAACTTAATAACCGAGTATGAAATCACATACCTAGCCCTCTCATTACTCCTTTTCTCAAGTTGCCCCTGAGATTTCCTGTGCATATTTCTCATAGTACTCTTAAATTCTGCATCAGAAATTGACATTTCTTCAAACAAAGGAAGCATCAGCCGCTTATAGAGGGTTATAAATTTCTTGTGCCCCACATATGCTTGATGACCGTGCAAAGCCCGCGACCTACGTCACCACTATGGGATGGTACAAAAATGTCGATGCTCAGTAACACAACGTACTTAATGGATGTTAAAACCAATTTTGTTGACATACTGTGCAAGTTCTCCCCAAATGTATTTACCTACAAAACCGACACAACCAACATTGAATGTTATATATTCAACATATTACCTTCTTAAAAATGTATGTTTTTAAGATCGTGAATGCAAAAGATTACATTCTTTGATGTAAACTGTGTTTTATTATATCCCTGACAAAGTTGCAAGTTGGAAAATCAATTACATGTTATTAACATTAATACATAAATTAAAGAAGCAAAACAAACGTTTAAGGAGGTCACATGTACCAGGTTTTTGTGGCTGCATTACATTTGATACCTCGTAATGACTCGTAAACTTCAACACGCTTCATAAGGAATCAGATGTAAATAGAACATATACCTTATTTGTATCACATATATCATGTGCCAAGAGGTAGATAGGAGATTTATCAGTTGATGAGTGGAGGTTAACATCCTAGGGTGAGATTCGCTGAATCATAAACTTGTAAAACATGAAGAAAAAGACATGATTGGAACACAAAGAAAAACAAAAAAAAAGTCAATAGTGGTGTTTTCTCAATTACCCGCTCTTTTAATGTGTCATATAGTTGCTCTAGTCTGTCGCAGCAGCTCAATACAGTCCAGTATGATCGCTTTGTATGGGTGAGTTCCACATCCTCATTTTGGTTGGAATTCGACTTCTATAGTGGTGTTAGTACAGTTTCTCGCCTTAATTGTATTCAGTCATTGATAAATGCCCTCAAGATCTGCACATGAGAAAGTGGTGTCACAACTCATTTTGCCAAAAATAAAAACTCCAATCTAACTACCATCATTTCTTCTAGAAAGACCCCCACAGCTGCTATTGGTATTCACTTTAATTCCACTTGAAGAAGGAAAAGACAAACAAATCAAAGAAGTATCAATTCACCTCATGTAAAGTTGTGCTCAATAAGGAACAAACAATTATATAAAATGGAAAATCTTACAAATTTTACGCTTCAAGTTAAAGGTACCCAACATTGATGTCTAGCACATTTTGTGAGTGTGGATCTTGGTCCCGACCTCTAATCTTCCCTTAAACGTTGTTGCTTAAAGCAGTATGGACTGAAACAAATCAAAGTAGATGTCGATGACATATTTGTTACCTCATCATCAACATTATCGTTGTCATATATGATGTCAATCCACTCTTTCGAAACAACACTCTTTAACTAAGAAATGATATTTATTTATATAAGAGAGCCTGATCTGTTTACAATTTCGCAAGACTCATTTCCTCTGGATACAAACAAAGAAGTACAATTATTTTATAGACAACCATAAGAATTTGAGGGAAATAATTTAAAAAAATAAAAATCAAAGGCCTAAGAAAGTACATCGGTAATTTACCTTGACGTCTTCAGGTTTAACAGGCTTCGAACTTTTTGATTGTGTTGTTCCATCTCCTTTCTTATTGGCCCCTGATTTTGTATGCCCTCCTTTTTATTGGCAGGCTGAAAAGGCTTAAAATGATTAGCATCATCTCATCAAGATGAAAAAAATATATTGTGAAACAAACTAACTATAACAGAGGACACAAACACAAAAGGGAAAAACTAACAGCTGCCTGAACATGTTTCTTCCTAGTGAGCATGCTAGTTGTTGGCCTTCGAACAAATGATCCATTAGAAACCTGCAACCAAGTCAATATTGACTATAAAACATGTCATAACAACGTAAATAACAATATGTCTCATTTATAAGGTCGGTAGTATTGAAGACAAACTTGACATTCTAACATCAAGTACTCTTTTTGATTTGGCAACAAAAAACACTGGTATACCTTATTCTGGCAAAAAAATAAACTGGTATACCTTATTTTAAAATGGTTCTTTTAATCCATTTTCAAAGGTTGCAAAAATCAATGTCAATATAAAGAAAACATATAGAACTCGTAAGATAAAAAACAAAGAAACACAATCTGTCAGTTTATTTTTTAGGTAAACACTGGTATACCTTATTCTGGCATGTGTTCATCACTAATTTCAAACACGTTATACCTACAAACTAAGATAAACAACCTATTGGGTATACATCAATTACACTTTTGATATGGAAAAAAAAAACCACTGGTATACCTTATTCTGGCAAAAAAAAACACTGGTATACCTTATTCTAAAATCGTTGTTTGAATCCATTTTCAAAGGTTGCCAAAATCAATGTCATGTAAAAGAAAACATATAGAACTCGTAAGATAAAAAATAAAGAAACACAATCTGTCCGTTTATTTTTCAGGTAAACACTGGTATACCTTATTCTGGCATGTGTTCATCACTAATTTCAAACACGATATACCTACAAACTAAGACAAACAACCTATTGGGCATACAACCTCCGTAACAACCATATTCTCCGTACAACCTACTTAGAGATCATACAAAAATACCCTAAATGTGTACCCAATTTGAATAAAATAAATAGAATAGTTAAAACTCTTAGGATCATATGAAATTCAACATAAGTACCATAAAGCTGAAAAATAAGAGAAATATCTCAATAACATCACAACCAAACTACATTAAAGGGAAACAAAATGGATGTTATAACGATTAATACAAAATTTTGGTCAAATGAAGAATTTTGCAGGAAACTAAATGGAGCTAACTGAATCAGTAATGAATGATACCTCACTGAAAACCGAATGGAACCTAATTGAATCAGTAATAAATGTTGGAAACTAAATAATAACACTATGTGATCCGAGCATAAGGTGTTTCTAAAACAAAACACGTACATAAGAGGATGAGAATGATAACTCATTGAAATTTAAAGAAGAGCACAATTACCTGAAAATTAAAAAAATATATCATTAATGATATCCATAGTAATCTGATAGCCATGAACATAAATTTATTTAGTTATAACACAAAGTCGTGAGGTACGCACGTCATTTTTGTTCTTGGCCACCATTTTGATCACTTTTTTTAACCCCGAGGTAGGTATAAGCATTAACCCAATTAACCAAAGCCTAATATAATAATAAAAAAAAGACTCTGTGTGAATTAGTATTTATCTAAATAAGAAAACCACACTAATACAAAATAGTTTTAAAGCACAACAATAATGCATGCCAATAATACCACAACTAAAATATAATTCAAACTGAATCACGTTTATCCAATAAATAGTGCGGAGGATCAAAGTATCCTAGGTGGACATTATCTTAACCATAAAATAAAATTTCAGTACATTTACAATAAAATATGAAATAAAAGGGGAAGGATCATATTAATGCCGAAACTGAAATTGGTAGAAATTGATATGTAAAAGAATTCAATATGTCTAATTAGCATTCTCAGTTCTTATATCTGGCAACAAAAGAAATGAAATCAATTAAGTACAGATCCCTTAGCTTCTAAAATTGTGTAATAACAACCCACCAAAATCCTAACCAAAATATCTCATCAACCCAATAGAAAAATTTAAGGAAGAAAAATATCAAGAATAGGACCATACGTCATTGTATTATCGAAGAAACCAACAATCACAGCTCTCGGTCAAACTCAACCCACTATCGCCCCCTACCTGTAGATCAATATCAAAACCGAATTCGTCACAAAAGCAAATTAGAACAATAAATGAAAATCATCCCACAAAATATAAATCAAAAGCTACATATGATGATATTTTGAAACCATAGTGCTAGTCAATGACTTAGAAAACAAAAAATGAGTCGAAGCCATTTTGAAATCACTGTATCAAAACCATTTTCAAATCACCTCAGATTCTCCGTAAAACGCATAGTTTTTTTAACTCAATAAAAAACCCAATCGGTTACATCACCATAGTTCTACAGTTAATCCACTTGCATATACGCTCTTCTTGTCTTGGGCCACTCCAAATGAATCTGTAAAAATACAATAAATTTTGTAACGTAGAGCGTGTAGAGTAGTAGATTAAAGAAAATTTCTGATAAGAGTACGCCTACCACCTTAGAAAGAAAACTAATGAAATCGACCATAGACACCGATCGTTTGCGAGGAAGATTCCAAACGAAATCATCGCAAATCTGATTAGAGATAGATCGCAATTGAAAATAAACTCCAGAAGAAATCATCGCAAATCTGATCAGAGATAGATCGCAATTGAAAATAAACTCTAGACGAAATCATCGCAAATCTGATCAGAGATAGATCGCAGTCGAAAATAAATGTTAGATCTACACACGGAAAAACAATACCATAGTTTTAAAACCCTTTAAACCAAAATAAAAGATTAAGAAAAAAAAATAATAGATTAAGCAAAAAAACAATACCATAGATTCAACACCCATAGCAATAGGTCATGTGGTTTTGATGTCATCCGCAGAATAAGACAATCCATCAAACAAAAGCATAATTTCATCCAGAAAAAGACATAACCTTTCGTGCAGAAGGACAATGGTTCATAGAAAGAGAGGGGAAGGAGGTTGCGTGGATTGTGGAGAAGTAAAAGACAGAGAAAGGGTAGAAGTCTGTGTTGGAGATTGCGTGAGAAGGAGAGTTGAGCGTAGAGGTTGAGTGGGTACGGATAGTGCTTGATTGACCGTGAGGTGATTGAGGGGAGAGTATGGCTTTTTACAAATATACCCACTAATTTGAATTACAAAAGTGAAAGTGAGAATGAGAAAAGAGGGACCCTTACTCCAACAAAATATGAGTCATTGGATTCATTTTTGTGCCATTCAATCCCAACCCCTCATTAAGTTGTCAACTTATGAAATAGTGCAAAAAATTTTACTCCTTATTATATATATATATATATATATATATATATTTGTGTGTGTGTTGTTCTTTAATATGGGTTGTAAACTAGTTAATATAGAATTAAAGATGAGTTCAACACTCCAAAGAATGCTAAAATTAAATATTTTTGGTTCGAAGATAGAAGTTGGAATCTGGAAAAGATTAATGATTTTTCCCCTTGCAGTTAATTCAAGAAATTATTGAAAGTTAGATATGGAACTTAAATAAAGATAGTTTGGTTTGGACAACTTCTAACTCGGGTCTTTTCTCTTTCTCTAATGCCTAAAATTTAGCTAGGTTCCCTTCATCTTTAATGAGATGAGCTTAGTTTATATGGGGTACCTCAATCCCTCCTAAAATGTCAGTTTTAACTAGGAAAATTTTAAAAGGCCTGCTTCGTACAGATGGTAAAATAAATTCCATTGGTATTAGAGGTCCCTCAAAATGTGTCTGCTACAAAGAAAGCAAAGAAGAGACTTCTAACCACTTATTCTCCTCTAGTGATATAGCTGTTGAAATTTTGTAATTCTTTGGTGCAAAATTTGGTGTTCTCAGTCCTCGAGGAAGTGTTCAGCAAAGACTTATATCTTGGTGGATATGCTCTTCTACCTCTAATAATTCTTCATTCTCTTATCCCCGTTCTTATTTGTTGTCATATTTGGATTAACAGAAATTTGGCTAAATTTGAAAACTCTTCTTTATTCTCCTCTGGAATCATAAGAAAAAATAAAAATAGATTTTCCTTGCTATTTACAGAGACAAAAAAGTCTAAATCCATAATAATGTTAGTTCTCTTGTCTCTTCCTCCTAAAGGTTTCCTAAAGTTGAACGTTGATGGGAGTTCATTGGGAAATCTAGGTAAAAGTGGTTATGTAGGGGTCTTAAGAAATCATAAAGAGGAAATGGTTTGGTTATTCTTCAAAGATCAAGATTTCAAGACAAGCTTAGAAGTTGAAGAAGATGCAGTCCTTTGCAGGATTATATTTTTTCAAGATCGTAAAGACTATGATCTTATTACTCAATGAGATTTTAAAATTTCAATTGATGTTCTTCTAAAAAAAGCTTCATGTCCCTTGAGAATTCAATGGAAAGTAGATCAAATTTTTTTTATTCTTGCAAACCTCAATTGTAGACTCATTAATATTCATAGGAAGGTAAATATGGTAGTTGATTTCTTAGCAAATATTGGTAGATCTCATAATAAGTCTTTGATGTCTCACCAGCTAGATCTTCTTCCAAGGAATTTTAAAGGAATTTTAAGATTAGATAAACTCCAAACTCCTTATCTTAGGAGGGTTTCTTTTTAAATTTCATATAAGTGCTTCAAAGCCATGGTGAGGGCTTTTCTCATCAGTTCATAAATAGAATCCCGATTCCTATTAAGAAAAATAGTTAACATAAATGTGAAGGATGTAAGTGCTTATAAGCCACGATGAGGGCTTTTATCTTCATATTAGTTAAAAAAATGTTTATGCAAAAAGTAAGTTTGAACATTTAAACCATTATTTGCAAACCACTTCTATATACATGTATGGCCTTGATATTAGTTGGAAACAATTTTTCCAAATACTACGTTTGAACTTTCAAGCCATTCTTCATTAAAATGTGAATATTTGAATTTACCATTTATTTGCCCTCATTATAATGTGTTTGACTGTTGTACACTTGTTCTATATACATGTATAGCCTTGATATTGGTTCGAAAAAATTTGTGCAAAAACTAGGTTTAAACATTCAAACCATTCTTCATTACAATGTGAATATTTGACTTTGATATTTGTTTGGACTTGATTATAAGGTGTTTGACTAGTGTAAATGTAATCATTTTGGTTAAAATATATTATTTTTATTTTTATGTAAAAATGTGAAGGATTTTGGATAAAAATGACAAAGAACACAGTGAGTGTTCTTGAATATTTAAAAACAAAATTGCTCGAAAATAGGAACGATCACGTCGCACGGGACTAAATTAACTTGTAGAAACAACACGTACAATCGTGTGACTCACGGGGTGTGAATTGTGTCAAAAATAATATAACACATAAATTATGTTTTGTGTTATTTAAATTACAATATCATGAACGAGGATTTCCATTTGATTTGTGTTACCTATTATATGCTCATGAATCCTATTTTTTTGCAAAATATGTCGACTTCAAGTGAAGTTGGCAATTATAGTCCAAGTCAAAGCAAGGGGAGGAGGGTTCACAACTATAAAATAAAATTGTTATTTTCAGCGTCACCGATTGCGTCACTAATAATAAGACGGCTTTTACGATTAGGTTGTTGGAGATAATGAAAGAAATAATGGGAACAAGGTACGAAAACTGGAAGAATATGTCCTAAAAGCTAAAGATGGTCATTTGGAAGGCGCTATAGGTATTAAAATGTCAATGTTTATAATAATAAACATATGACTATGATTTTAGATTTTTTTATATGTTTGTTGAATGTTAATTCACCTAGTTTCTTATTATTTATTTTTTCGACATCAACAATTCTACTTGACCCCCAAACATGGGGATAATATCTTGGGTATGGTCCAAGAGAAATGGAAAACATAGAAGAAAAACAACTTTTATCTTGGGAAGGACCGAGAGTCCATATTACAATGGAGAGACCAAGTCTCGAAATTGGATAATCTCCAACACATGAATAATCATATATTCGAATGGTTAGTACAAGAGTTCATATGCTAGAGAAATGATAAGGGGGAGGATAAGGAGAAAGTATAGGGGAATGAGAAGGTTGGTGATGAGACTTCTACTCCATCCCCCTAACCTATGGTGGACTCATCATCACCTTTTCACTTATATTCTACTCTAACTCCACTATCTCGACGAGAATTTAAACCACTAGGCAAAGAGTTTATATATGGGACACACATGGAATATCACGAATTATGGAGTGAGATGATGATCTGAGTGCTAGTCCGAGGACCTTGGTTCGCAGCGCCCATTGAAGGCTTATGAGTCTCGGATCAAAGTAATTCAGGTGATTCCAGGGAGAGAGGATGATGTCTTATGGCTAAACGAGCAAGGCGGTGTTCGACGTACTGATGGAAAGGTGGGGTCGTATGTCGTTTGAACAACTCACCTTCTTGATACATTTTAAAATAGTGTATTTAACTGTCATTAGACTTAGGTGACACAATTGTATTTTAAACATATGTGAGAATTAGGTTTTGGAGACAATTAATTTTGGTTTGATTAATTTAATTTTTCTCATGTGGATGTTAGTTAATTTCTCATATGGATGTGGATGTTGATTAAATTAAGAATCATTTTTGTGTGTATGTTGTAGTTTTGTTGTGGATGAAGTAGGTTTTTTGTGTACATTTAACGTAGGTTTTATGTTGGTCAATATATGTTGCCCAATAATATTTTTAGTCCTAGGGTTGTCAAGGTCTAGGATCGTGTATGAAAACCCTATTTCACAGTCGGGGAGTGGATCTTGTTCACCCTATTTGTAAAAACACCCCTCAAAACAAAACCCACTAAAAGCCACAAATACCCCTCACAAAATATGGGGAAAAACAAAAATAGCCACCATGTGGGTGTAATACCCCGTGAATTTTAAAACCCTAAATAATTCATTTTGAAATAAAAATCAAAAAAGTATTTTTTATGGGATCTAATTACTTTTATTAATGATTATTTTTAGAAAATGAAAAATTCAATCACAATTAAAATCGGATTTAAAATTGGAGACTTTAACCTTTTTATTAAACGGTGGAAAAATTGGATCATTCAGGTCGACCGAACCGGTTCGGTGTTAGGGGTGAACTGGTTTGCCCTGGCACATTAGCGAAAGTGGGATTCTTTTGGACGAATTTGAGTTGGATTGAAACAAATTTACAAAAAATCTAAAAGAAGTATATTCCTCTATGTTGGGACTATTTTAAAAACAAATTTACAAAAAATCTAAAAGCATTATATTCCTCTTTTTATCTTCTTCCATCAACAAAACCCTAGCCCCATTTAAAAGAAAGATTCAACCTAAGATTTGAAGGTTGAAACCGAGTTTTATCAAGACCATCCAAGAATACATTTTTGTCATCTTCTTGAGAGTAACGTGATCATCAATTCAGAATTCGCAAATGGCTTTTCTAAGGCATGAATACTTATATTCTTTCTATATAGTATTATGCATTTTAAATATCGGCTATATATTTATTTTCACGGTTTTCTTAAAATAAACCAGAAATCTTAATTAGGGAAAGTGAAATCTATGTTGGGACTATTTTTATTAAAAATCGTAATATGAATTAAGACTTATAATCCTTTATGTCGAGGGTAGAGGATGGATTTTCATTAATATGAATGTAGATTGGCATGTTAGAAAATCATAGTAGCCTTATTAATTGAAAGTGACTCGTGAAATTATATAAAATTATATAGGTGTGATAAAAGAGATATTATTGTTCTGTGCACCATAAAATTGCCTGATGACGAAACTATATCAGTTGCATAAAATAAGTTGTTTAATTATGAGATTGGTTGAATGGATGAAATTAAATTAATTTGTGATCTTATGAGGAATTGGAAGAATCGTTGATAAAATGTCCTATGCGACTTATTGATTTAATTATATTTTACATCACAGGGATGACGGGATTTTCGGGTAGTTATGTTCTCACCTTAATTTTAGGAGTGCTTGATAGGTGTGGGACTAGTAAGTATGTCTTACTAGTGGTTATCACTTTGTAGGTACGGGACTAGTTAGTATAGATTCCTACGGAGGGCATATTCAAGGGTAGTGCTGATGTTTGAGTCATTCCATTGATTTGGTCTTCTAGATGTGAGTCTAGGAGGTACTTGAGGGTATAAATTTATCCTATATGATAGGCTAGGACGTACTTTTTCTTTGCATACGTAGAGGTATAGGACTATGGGTGGTTTTGAAGATTTACACTCAATAAAAGGTTGGGGATAATAGAAATAATGAGAAATTGAGAATTAATGCCTAAGATAATAAACGGGTATTAAAATGGATTTGCATCATAAATACGTGTAGCACTGATGGAGTACATGTTAGCTGGTTATTGCGATGTAGGTGTGTGTTAGAGTCATTAATAAGTCCAAGGATGACAGAATGCGGGCCTGCTGCCTATTATTGCGTGTCATGCATGGGACCTCCTCAATAAGTACAGGGCTAATCAAATTTGGCCATCTGGCTATAGCGAGGTGAATGTGAGGGTGAAAAGATTTTGGTGGGCCTGAATAAGTGCAAGACTCATAGGAAGGTCGGATGGCTATGATGGTGTCGCTATAATCATAATATGATTAATTGAATTAAATGCAATTAATTTCTTAATATAATTAAATGATAGAAAAATAATAATTGGACTTATTGAATGGTGATCGGTTCATGTGGGCAAATAGTGATAATTTATTTTACTCGCATCGTTAATATATATTTCATTTAAATTAAAATACTCTATTATAGTTTTAATCATGTATAATACTAATGTCTGGGTTCACAGACCCAAATTGGTAAGAGTAGCTTGTATTCATGTTGTGGGCTTTGAGCCATTATATTGACTTGACATTTCAGGTATAGCGCTTGAGTAGCTACATAGGAGTGATTGGAGATATTGTTGGAGATGCAACTGGAGATTTATTTTATATGATTTAGTGACTTTGGATTGCTTTCCATTCCGTCACTTTTATTATGATACTTGTATTTATGGATTTGGTATGCCAATTGGTTCCACAGTTTTTTATAGTTGGATAATTTAATTTTTCTTTATTTATATATTTAGAGTTATTTTTTTGGATATGGCATGGTGATGGATCTTAATATTGCATGAGTGTTTATATGGATCGGATTAAATTTAAAAATTATCTTGTGGAAAATTTTTATGTCTTATATATCCATGACATGCTAATAACTATAACTTATTTAGTAATTCCCCATATAGTTTGGCGATGGCGGCTAGCCACCTCGCTTGCTAGAATGTACGGGGTGTTACAGATGGTATCAAAGCCTGATTTTAGGTCTCATAGGTTGTGAGTCTATTTTAGCTTCCGCATTGCCTATCTTTGAGTCCTTTTGATGATTTGTACTCTTAGTTATTCCGATTCTGATGTTATTTTTGTTCCTACCTTTTAAGATGGTCAACACTAAGAGATCTGTAGATAGAAGAGGGGGCTCAATTTTTTATCATGCAGCTTCGTGGAGGCAAGTTCCATTTGCTTTAGGTGCAGAGGAGTTAGCAGTTATCGTTCATGAGGCCACAACGACTGGTACTGAGATCGGGAGACAAAGGTGGGTGAATCTATAGGAAGAGCATCAGGTTACACCCGATTCTTCTTGGGATAGGGTGAGGGCCAATTTCCATAAGGGCAATCCTCCTACCTTTGCAGGAGAATCTGACCCAGTGGTTGCTCACCAGTTGAGGAGAGACTTGGATAAGAACTTAAGGATGGTGGACCACACATATGTGCATAAATAGATTTTAGATACATTTAAGTTAACTTGAGATGCATTGCAGTGGTGGGAGTGTCACCACATATGAGGATAGGGATCGCCTAAACTATATAGACTTTCTGGTCAAGTTCAATGAAAAATATTTTCTACATTGGATTAGGAGTGCAAAAAAGAAGGAGTTTCTACATTTAGAATAGGGGTCGAAATCAATTGTTGAGTATGATCAGGAGTTCACAAATTTGACTATGTTTATACTGGAGGAGGTGAATACTGAGGATAAGATGATGGAGTGCTTCATTAAGGGCTTGTCTTGGTTTATTAAGAAAATAGTGTTGGGGAATCCAGTGCACACTAGTTACACCCTGGTGGTGTATGTCGCACTGTGTTTGTGGCATGAGAAAACGAACTACCAAAAGAAGTTGAGAAAGAGGCAGGAGCTGAATGGTCAAGGAGGGAAGAACAAGGGTCATAATGACCAACCATGGAAGAGACAGGGAGTAGCACAGGGGCAGTATACCTTTCAGCAAGGCAATGGTATTCTCCAGGGCCCTCAAGGATAGGGGCAGCAAAACCTAGGTCGGCATCCCGGACCTTTTATGGGTGGGTGTTTTATTTATTGAGAGGTAGGGTATTGAGATTATAGGTGTCCGAAGAAGTAGGGCCAGCAACGCCAAGGGCCTCCACCATCGGTATCACTATGTTCACAGGGAGTGCCAGCAGTACCCGCAGTGGGCAGGGGTTATATACCTCCAACTCGAGAAACTGAGGAAAGATAGACACAAAAGGAGCCAAGGAGTGGCTAGGAGGATAGTGTGGTATGTATTACTTTCCAAGATAAGGCATATATACATAACTAGGATGTATATTGTATCTTCGCTCGTAGGGTAGGTATGTATGGGATTGAGTGTATGGGAGCCCAATCGTGGAATTCTATGGGTAGGCATATGTAAGCTATTTTTTATTTTACGCATTTACACTTCATCAAATTTCTAGGATAACATTTATATTCTAGTAGGGAAGTATGTAATATCCTGTTATTTTTATAACCTTAAATAACTCCTTTTGAAATAAAAATAGGAAAAATATTTTTTATGGGATTTGATTACTTTTATTAATGAAAAAATGTTGGATTGATTTTTAAAAAATGAGAATTTCCATCGGAATTAAAATTGGACTTAAAATTGAAGGATTTAAACTTTTTATTAAACCGTGGAAAAACTTGGCCGTTCAGGTTGACCGATCCGATTCGTCCCTCGGGGGGAATCGATTCACCCAGACAGATCAGCAGTAGTGGAATTCTTTTGGACGAATTTGAGTTGGATTAAAATACTTCCACTTAATTATATAAAGGTATTTCGGGGTTTGAATTCTAAAAACACAATTACATAAAACATAAAAGTAGTAAACTCCTCATTTTCATCTTATTCCATCTACAAAACCCTAGCCCAATTTAAAAGAAAGATTAAATCCAAGATTAGAAGGTTAAAACTGGATTTTCTCAAGATCATCCAAGAATACAATATTGTCATCTTCCCGAGAGTAACTTGACCATCAATTTATAATTCTCAAATGATTTTCTAAGGCATGAATAATTATATTCTTTCTCTTTAGTATTATACGTTTTAAATATCGCCTAAATATTAATTTGCATTGTTTTATAAAAATAAACTACAAACGTTAAGTAGGGAAAGTGAAATCTATGTTGGGACTATTCTTATGAAAAATCTTAATATCAATTAAGACTTATAACCCTTTTGTTCTTAGGATAGAGGATGGTTTTTCGTTAATATGGATGTATATTTGCATGTTAGAATATCATAATAGACTTATTAATTGAAAGTGACTCGTGAAATCATACAAAATTATGTAGGTGTGATAAAAGAGAAATAATTTTTGTGTGCACCCTAAACTTGCATGATGATGAAATTTTATTTTAATTTCATAAAAAAAGTTTTTCAATTATGAAGATTGATTCAACGGGTGGAATTAGATTAATTTTTGATCTTATGAGAAATTGGTAGAATTGTTGATAAATTGTCTTTTGCGACTTATTCATTTAATTATATTCGACACCGCAAGGACGACGAGATTTTCAGGTAGTTTTTCTCTCACCTTAATTTTAGAAGCGCTTGCTAGGTATGGGACTAGTTAGTGTAGATCCCTACAGAGGCGATATTGCGAGGTGGGGTCGATTTTTATGTCGTTCTTTTGATTTGATTGTCTAAACGCAAGACCAAAAGATACTTGAAGGTAGAAATTTATCCTATATTATAGGGTAGGATGTACTTTTACTTTGGATACCTCTAGGTATGGTATTAGGGGTGATTTTGAAGATCTAAACTCGATAAACGGGTGGGGCTAATAGAAATAATGATAATTGAGGATTAATGCCTATGATAATAAACACGTATTAAAATGGATTTGCATTGTCAATAAATACATGACTGACAGAGTGAGGATTGTCTTGATACTGCGATGTGGGTGTGTGTTGGAATCATAAATAAGTGCAGGGATGATAGAATACGAGCTGAGTTGCTATTATGGTGTGTCGTGCGTAGGACCTCATCAAGAAGTGCAGGGATAATGAAATTTGGCCAGCTGTCTATAGCGAGGGTAATGTGAGTGGTGAAATGATTTAAGTGGGCCCGAATAAGTTCAGGACTAATAAGAAGGTTGGGTGGCTATGATGGTGTCGTTATAATCATAATTTGATTAATTGAATTAAATTGGATTAATCGACAACAAGATAATAGTTGGATTTATAGAATGGTGACCGGTTTATGTGGGGAAATAATGGTAAATTATTTTACTTGCATTGTTAATATATATTTAATTTAAATTAAAATATTATATTGTGATGTTTATCGTGTATAATCTACTTCTCGGGTTCACGGACCCTAATTTGTAAGAGTAGCTAGTATTCATGAGGTGGGTTCTCACCTATTGCGTTGACTAACATTTTCAGGTATAACATTGGAGTAACTGCGTAGGAGTGATTGGATATATTTTTAGAGATGAAGATGGAGATTTATTTTGGATGCTTTAGTAGTTTAGGATTACTTTTCATTCTGTCGCTTTTATTACGAGACTTTTATTTATGAATTTAGTAGGCCAATCGGTTCCACAATTGTTTATGGATTTAGTCAGATATTTGTAGTTGAATCGTTTCATTTTTGTTTATTTATATATTTGGAGTTGGATTTTTGGAGATTGAATGGTGATGGATTTTAATATTGCATGAATTTTTATATGGATGGGATTAAATTTGAATATTAACTTGTGATTTTTTTATATGTCTCATATATCTATCACATGCTAAGAATGCTAACTTATTTAGTGACGCCCAGTGTAGTTTTCGCACCTTGTTTGCCATAATGCATCGGGTGTTATAGTGGGAGTCCTATAACCGTGCGTGTAAAGTCCCCTTATCCCTTTGGTCAACGACTAAAAGTCTTTGACAGCTGGATTATCCATTTCCCATATAATCATTACAAAATCTTGCCAAATGTTTTCACGACCATGCACGTACCTCCACCCCTTTTCGAATTATACTCTATAAATAGAGGTCCCCACTAACCTAGAAAGAACCCCCAACCCAATGTTGATTCAATTTCAAAATTTGCCAAATCCAAATCACCCTAGATACTCAATCTCATTCTCTAAAGTCTCAAAGAAGTTCGTACTTCAGAAAAGTTACTTCTCTCACAGTGAAAAACGAGGTTCTTACTTCTGAAAAGTCACCTCTAAGAAAAATGAGTCAAACCTTTGCGCATATTCTGTGAAAGTCAGCACTTCTAAATGAAGTTCTGCCTGACTAAATAAAGCTCTACCCACCTAGGGAACCTCAATTGGGGACACTCCCCAGATTAACTTTCGGTTCACAATACAACAGTAAGGAAACTTTTCCCCAATCATGAGTAAAAAACCCCACATATTTATATAGATTATGATAAGTTATTTATATTTTTTTTATCTTTTTTAGCTCGACCCTCGTTTAGCGGACTGGGTATGCACTTTATAACGTTTATATTTTTAAGCATGGTTTTTAAGTTAGCACCTTTGTCAATTGAATCAACATGCTCATATGTTAAATAAACGTTAATCAAATGCCACAACGACAAAATACAATCATGAAAACCTACTTTTCAAAACTGTTATCAGGAAAGTGTCAATGAGTCGAGTCATCCCAAAACTTTTCAGGAGACAATGTTTAAAATCAAGTACTTCCACCACTTATTTGAGCAAATAAATCTTGTCCTAGCAAAGTATCCCCGAATATGCTTTTTCATATAAACACTTATCAAGCGTCCGCATTTGTTGAACGTATTTTTAACATTTAAATATATCAATCCAACACAATGGAAATGCTATATTAAGGATGAAATTACGTAAATACTATAATGTTATATACTGTATACCTAGTATACCGCTGCCCACACTCATAAATACGTCCCGTTTGTTAAAACTACGTTGTCTTTAAGCCCTAGTCTCCTTGGGCATGTAGGCATTATACCGAACTAAACCCGTGAAGCCCAAGCCTTACAACACGTCTCTTGAGGTATTATTTCTTAGGGAAGCCTGCATATATAATTCAATACCCTCTCTCTTTACACCCAAGGAAGCACATGATGTCTAGAACTTGACAACCGTAGAATTACACCTCCAAGCTAGTCTAAAGGATAATACCTTCTGGCTAGTGATTGTCAGGCAATCCGAATAAGCTATGCCTTTGTCAGTATGTTCGGGTCCACTCATATTCTAAACCTCCACTAAAGCTACCCTCTGTCTCACAGTATCTTCTGCGCCTTCCAAGACAATTCCTACACTTTCACACACATCACCTTGGAACACACGAACAATCGAACTACGTACGCTTTAACATCGTGTCTACATGAGTACATAGGTGCAATACCGAGTGCTTATCTTGATCACAAGCCTCAATAATATGGTGCATGATATATTATCTCCACCCCGATTAATCCATGCCCTATCCCCTATATCATCTCCCTCACTTACTGCAAAAAATATCAAACTATCTTAAAGCAGTGATCTCTCACACACGCCCGTACAAATGTGCAAACATGTACGCACTATGCAAGCTTTGATCCCAAGTCTTATAAGGTACATAGGGATAATACCAATATATTATCATGATAATGAGACTCGATAATATATCTCTTTATATGTTATCACAATAAATATGCATCCATATTTAAATTTCCTTTCTATTGCTCCACAAACCCCGGACGAGATATCAAACTATCTCAAGCTACGACTTTCCGTGCACATATTTAAATGCCACCCATTAACAAAGACGAGCTTTCTTGAACACTTACATACACACTAAAGGCCACCCGTTATACAAGCTAGGAGTCTTACACAAGCACCCTCATGTACCTACACTGGTTAAGTGACGTTCCTACACCTCTCACTGATATTTTTGTCCTACCTAAGTACCTATCCACGTTTTATGGGATTATAAAACAAAGGTCTCAAAAACAGTTATGAAAATAACTAAAAATTAATAAAATAGTGTAAAGAGAGATAATAAGTATATAAATAAGGAAGCATAAAGAACAAGTGGGGTTCCTAATATCTTTTCCATTCTTAACACAATTCCTAAACCCAAACAACAAGAATCTCTAAACCAATCACAAACATAAACCTGCCTAAGGATTAGCCCGAAAGGGCTAGCTCAAACTTTTTATTTTTTAATACAAAACAAACCAGTGACTTTGAACAATTGATAAACCCCTTATCAAATGAAATAAACCCTTAGTCCCTAAGCCTAAAACCAGGGGTGTGCGACCTACACTAGATATGGTGTCAAACCATTTCTAGGGGAAAAGTGCATTCAGCCCACGTCGAACGAATAACCCGACCTCCGTGGGAAGTGGTTGACCAAGAGACAATCAATCTTATACATCCACCTTTTAATGAACTTAATTTCTTCCCATCCCCGAGTGCACCTCCACTCGGGGCACTTAATGCCATAGTGTTGACTCAGCCTGGGACAATTTTTCTACCATCGAAATCTATATTGATCGTTGTTGGATTTCCAAGCTATGTCACAATGGATTCTCCATTGTGGATAAATAAAGAGATCCAAAAATCTTTATTCTTCCTTACTAATATGCTTAATATCTCTCCCCTACATGAGTTCTTTTCATAAATTTTAGAACTGTCTATCATCCTTAGTTTTAGAGTCCTACAAAATGTAGATGCCTGCTTAGGTCCCCATGTACGACATTATAATTTTTTCCCAAACTCATAGGTACATGTAAAGGACCTCTCTTTAAAATAAACATCAAAGTATGTAAAAATAAATATTACATGTTTACGTCACACACTGCATAGTCTTGATTTTCATTTTATTTGAACTATATACCTTCGAGACCAAAAGCGGTTAGCAAAAATGAAGTTTGCATGTTAAAAAAATGTCTTCACCCGAGAAAAGAAGTTTGTGTTTAAGAAAAGTAACTTATCCCCAAATTAATTTTGTACTTTAGAAAAATATCCTCCTTGAGTGAAGTTCATACTTTTGAAAATTCGCTTCCCCGAAAGGCTTATCGCCGATGAATATTCTAACTCTTTTAGCCCACACATCTTGTATATCGAGAAACTTCTCTCTTGATCCCAATGTCCCACTGACAAGGAACACTTGATGTTTTGTTCACTACTAGGATATATCAAATAAGCTTTCACAGCTATTTAGTATTAGGGTAAAGTGGTTTCATATGTATCTTAAAGGTTGTTCAGTCCAAACACCCCAGTATATCATGATCCATGGTAATAAAAAGCATCCACAAATAATCGAGTCACATTTTATAAAGAAAATATATATAGGAACGCTTTCAAAAAAAATTCAGACAGTTAGAGGTTATTATAAAACCCCTCAGATTCCACATTGAATATCATTCCATTTTATAATGGAAGATAAACAGTAAGAATCCATAAGTTATTGCCAAACCAAATTTCCCTTACATTGGATTGCCCTACCCACTTTCTTTTATTTTGAGAAAATAATAGACCACAGTCTATTGCTTCTTCCATCTTCACATGAAAAATGAGAGCTCACCCCTATTTACCCAAATCCAACGGGATCCTATTCAGTTCATCCCCCCAGAAGATACTACCAAATAAAAAATGAAAATAAAAAACAAAATATTGTCCACATATGATTAAAATTAGAAAAAAAAAATTGCATTGAAAAAAAGGCATGCATATATGAGTCCTTGTCCCTCTATGTATTTTCTTTCTGTCAGTCCTCCTGTCCAAAAAAACCTAAACAAAAGTGCCTAGAATTTTTGTGCAATTGTTATCATTAGTAGAGAGATCACACTAACTTCTTACCTTGGAAACCCGAGTTAATGCACCCTGCCGTCATTTAGTTTTCACTAATGATATCCCCACCCACAACTATCAAGTTTGATCCATAATGAGGTCTATGTATACTGAAGAGGATCAGGCCCCATATGTAATGAAATAAGTCTTGAGAGAACTTGATAACATTACCACCTCCCAGAATACTATGCAGTCCGAAATCAAGGCACTGGGTCCAACATAAGTATGATTGCATGAGGTGACTACTACGATCGGAATAGGAGAAAATGTACTTCCACCCACCATCCCTAATGTTGGTACACCACATGCTATGGCTATTTAGGTAGTAACCATTAATCCCCAAGACCCTCTTGCACCTGATCCCCTACCAACGCCACTACCCTCACCTCCAATTACCATTTTTTCCAGATGGATAATTTTAACCCTACCATTTGTACCCCGAGTACCCATAGGCTTCCTTCGAAAACGCCCCTAAAGTAGAGCGTCTAGCTCCTCCACCAATTAACGGAGTTGTTCCCCCATCTCCAAATGAGGAGATAACACATGCCAAATTTGAACCGCATGGTCATCAAGGTGAAAACTAATGATGAGATTATAAACATCAATAAGATGGCTCTCTATCTTGTTGCCTAATTACCAAAAAATTCAAAATGATAACCTTCAAAACATATAAAGGACAGGCCTCCTGACCACATATTCATCACTACCACCTTCAGATGTAGGTCTAAAACGTAGGACTAAAAGTTCTAGAGAGAATGTTCTTCTCCCCTTTATCTAGAGGATTTCTTACTTGGTATATTGGTCTAAAACATGAGGGCACTGCAAAAATATGAGACAATGTATGTTGTTCTTTACTAAAGTAGTATGAATATAACGAGGAACTTATTGTCACCCATAAATCCTTGGAAATGTTGAATCAAGACGAGGGAGAAAAAATTGGCATTTTAGTCACTCGTTGGAGAGAAAAAGTTGGTCAGATTGTCAATCGACCCTTACAAAATGATCAAATATAGATCGTGATTCGGAACCTTCGTACGGAAGTACGTAATGAACTCGGGATCACCCGAATCCCAGATTTTAAAGCACTCAATCATACAAGGTGCAAGATCAAGGAAAGTTTGACTACCAAATCTTTTGAGGAACCTCATCGAGATACAAATTAGTTTTTCTCCCATGATAACTTGCTTGGGTATTTTACATCTCATATCACCACTCTTATGGTCAGTCCATAACCAAGGTCATGCTCGATTGCTAATTCTTTCGAATCTATGGCAGCTACCACCACACGCTTTCAAATGACACCCCCTTTCAAAAACTATCCATTTGTACCTCCTCCCAAACGATTTAGAGCCCGTTCGAGATAACTCACAGATATTCAATTTCCCCTCAATAGAGTATACACGTCCTATAAAATGGATGGTCGCCCAAGACCTCTCACCCCTAAACCACCCCTGCATTCCCAGATAAAAACTGGTAGGTTGATTCCGATCATGAGTTTCATTAGGGAATCAATCACATTATGAATAATTATTAGGCCCCAATGTTTTCCATCCAATACCTCATTTATGTCGGGAGCCTCATCTCTCTAAAACAAAATTTCACCAATAACACCCTACTATATAATCCCAACCCCGAAACCAACACATTATTTGAACATATAATAGATTCTAATATAAGCATCTGCACCCACTCAAATCGTATCTCAAACCTATTCTTTGTTAATATTTCATAGCAAAGTAGAAGAATAACATCTGTAAGTCACCAAAAGGCATAACCTATGATCCCGGTACCTTAATACTGCATCCATTCGGTGCAGATAAATGAACGTGAAAGATATCTTAGGGAAGATTATTACATTAAATGGAGGTATCGAGATTCGCCACGAGTTATTAGACAAAGATGAAGAAAGAGTGATATCCCATGTTTGTCATAGGAACCGCACATAGGAGTCATAGTCAAGGTCCAACCCTGGGACAAGAAAATACGTCCATCACCCAAGCTTGTTCAAAAAAATACGGAATTAACTTCGGGAAAACTAACAGCTCATAGCGACCCATGTAATGTTCCACACTAAATATGATAGGCTGTGAGGAATTCCCACTTGATCCCCTCCTAAAGAAGTTAGAACTCACATTCGACCCCTATCTACCATCCACGTGGTATGAATAGACATCAAAGGTAACATCAATCCTTCTCAAATAGTAGGCTTGAAGACAGGGTGAAGCCCCTTCATGAGAAACACCATCTCTGAAAAATTGAAACCTACTCTGAGACCTTTACCCACCAAGCCTAACTAGGTCTACTATGCCCACCTACCTAAGTATGTAATTATGGATTTCTTTGACCAAATTTTTATTTCCTAGGGTAACAAATCACTAGGGGTCGAAGATGAGTATCTTCTCAACCCTTAAATCTCATAAATTATGACACAATGGTACTACTCCCCAGGTAAAGGACTTAGAATTCATGATAAAGGCCTCCACATCTATTGAGGCTCCCAAAATACGAGATTATAAGTTTTGGATTGAACATAGAGCTACCATAAAAGAGCTTGACCATCTTGAGCAGCATGAGCATTGAACCTGTTGTGTGAAAAAGCGAGGCTACACTATAAAAAGTTTATATCCAAGTCTCTCAAAGGAAGGAACACCCATTAATTTATTCACTAGTAAGGGAGAGCTCAGTGATCCCAACGTCGATAGATACCAGAGCATCGAGCCTACTAGATAGGAATATTCACCCACAAAAATAAAGAATATCATTTGTGGTGCAATAGATATCGACCCCAATTCTCGCGAAGTTAGTCTGTCCATTGAAGATACTGTTGATCCCAATTGTGAGATTAACGTGATCATTATACAACTATAATTTCAACTCTTTATACTGGGACTATCACCTTGGACCTACCACTACACTGATTTAGGACATAACTACGGGAACACTTACTTAGTTACTGCCCATATAATCAGCACCCCCTCTCGGAGGTACAGATACATTACCAAGATGGAACTGGTCAATCATGTTCCCCATGACCATGCATATGAAAATTTTGACACCTCGCAGTGTGTAGTGTCCGCACTAAGCCATGCCATATTTATCAAGGAGTTCTGATCCTAGGGGCTAGAATATGAAGAATACCGGTAATATTATAGAGACATCTTTTGAGAGGTCGTAATAATTATGATAAACATGGAATTAGGATAACTTAAAACCTCCTTAAATAAGCAAGAGAACCATGAGACCACCTTTGATAATGACATCTGGTTGGGATCATCCATGTCTATAGAATCATCACCCGCTACATCTGACCCAATTGACGAAAAAGACTTGGATACGGTATAGGAAATACCCACGCAACCCAGAACTCAGACGTATCCATAAGGTAAAATGCTCCTTAAAAGCCCAAAACTATCCCCTATCGAAGACTGGAATAAAGTGATAGCCCTAAAGTGAAAGATACTTTCCACCAGCCCCGCATCTTTACCTGACCTCTTGATCCATCTAGAGAAAGCTTAGCATGAAGCCCGAGTAAAAATCGTACTCACTGTAAAAAAAAAAGTCGACTTCCTAACCAGATCAGTTCGATACTCTATCCTTTGAACCTAGTCAGTAAGGAGAAATATCCCTTTTCAAAATTCATCACACCGCCTCCTGAGTAAAATAATAAAATTAGAGATTGACTATGTTATAACTCAGCTAACATCACCATCAATGAGTTATTATCTATGTCCACAGAGCACTCAACCTCCCTTATCCATCTATCATGCTAAGATTTTTTGTGTACATAGCTTATTTTGACTGAGATGTCAGGTACCATCGGGTCTATCACCATGAAACAACACATCAACATCTCTGATGAAGACCTACCCATGTAAGGACATAATCACCAATTTGCAAGGCACATCACTATTGAGGTCTGGGAATAAATTATGCCCCTGGTACTGACAGACAACGAGTCAACCATTAATTTATATCTTCTCCCCACCGCCACTGGTCTAGGATATATCGGGCCAAAATTTACACCATCCTCGATGGCCATCAGGTCTTATGATAACCTCATCGGGAAGTCCTAAGTTCCATCATCCTCACCCTTATAATAAGGACTATCAAATGTGATATGGAGTTTCAAATTGTGCTCTATTTCCTCGCAACCTTTAACATCTTAATAAGGAGATCTTGGATACACCCCATAGGGTGCATTATGCTTATCATATCACATGAAAGTCAGGTTCCTATTCTATACGGATGTCATTATAGTACCGAGGGATGACGGTTGGCCCACAGTCGCCAGCACTAGTATCATTACCTCATGGATACCCACCACAACAGGTGTAATATATCCTCAATAGGTTTTGAGTCATCCAACTTATTCATATGATAGAAGAGGAGCCGATTATTCACAATGTTGATGCCCGAATCGTCCATAAATTAGGATATATTCCAGGGTTCGACCTTAGAAGGAATTAATAAGAAACCCTAAGAGATTTAACTTCATGGAACATAAAGAATTTTCGGTCTTGGTTATACTCCCAATAGTAAATCTCCAACCCCCAATCCCAAACCACCCATCAAGGGTGGAATGGTCAGTTCCATCTCTAACAAGAAGCCTTCCTCTGTCACTGACTCTCTGAACCATGGTGGGATAGAGAAAATAAATACTTGGAACCAGGGATAGAGATCCTATGTGATGAAGTATTATACGTAGATAATAGGTTTTCCACAAGTTTGTCCTAAACTAGATCAACTTATTATAGGTAGCTGAGGAGGATAGAGAGGTCCCCAAGTCAAATCCTAAATGGGAATTACCCGTGTTATTTGCTGATTAAGTTGATATAGTAGCCATGATGGGATACTTAGATCCGAGCCTTACAATGCCCTTTCACGTCTGATAAACCACCTCTGCCACCCGTAATATCATTATAAAGAATGGATGATTAATCAATATCCCTGAACTCAAGTCTCAATCTTTGTATTCCAGATTCGATAGCCCCACGATTCCAGATACCACTTTCGATCGAGCCTCATCATGTAACCTACCAACCCTCGTAGGAGTATAAATGGAACAAATAAAACCACCATCTCTTATTGCTAACCTTATTCAAGGCACTCCCCCACGCTAAGACCGTCATATAACCCACAAAGGATCCCGCTACAAACTTTGAGGGGAAAATAATCCATCTTGAGGAACACTTTCTTCCCCAATATTTGTTCATGCTAAAATTCGAGAGCACCTGAAGGCCACTCCAAAGGTCATTAGACAAAATTGACCCCACCTTATTACCAACATCAAAGGAGTTGTGGTACTTAATAACTGGAATTCAATCATATTCATCTCGATACTAATCATTCATAGGCCTTTTTTATATGTCATGTTAATAGAAGATCCCCCCGTATACCCTTCTCCCATGTATCCATCTATAAAGAATTTTTTTCCCTATTATCAATGTTGAATTTTCTCCATTTGGTGCCATCATAAATAATGATTTCTAGTATTTTACCGCATGTGTTGCTTGTGATGATTATGAATCTAGTGATGGATTAAAACTCACACCTAATAATGATGACTCCGGGCACTTAAAATAATTAAAAGACTTATAAAAATATGATCATGGTCAAAATAGACGTATGTCTCCCAATAAGGATAACACATTAACCATAAACTTAAGCAATCCCCAAAATCACAATCATCTACAAGTAGAGTCCTCCTAAATGAGAATGAATAAACGAATCTCACATATCTCCTATACATATTCGTAAATGTACTCTCTTAGTCTTACATTGACATGCCTAGCATCGACTCGACTATCGTCAAGAATGAGATACCCACTCTCCTTGATGAAAGACCCATAAAATAAAGACTATGTAAGAGAATTCTCTTTGAAAGTAAAGCAGGAAGTAGAGAAATAGCTCTGCATCAGCTTCATTTAAGTAAAAAAAATATCCCACTTTCCTAGACAACATCGTACCAGTACCCAAAGCCAACGACAAAATCCGAATGTGTGTAGACTACAGGGATCTTAATCGGGCTTGCCACAAAGATGATTTTACTATAATCCACCTCGACTTATTGGTAGATAGTACATCCAATAACACTCTCAAGTCCTTTATAAACAAATTCATAGGCTATAACCACATAAAAATACATCCTAATCACCAAGATTAACTAGGTTCATTACCCCGGGTGACATACTATAATACAATTATGCCCTTCTATCTCAAGAATACTGGTGCCACTTGCCTAAGAGCGGACAAAACCATCTGACATGACCTCATACACAATAGAATAAATTTTACTTAGATGACATAATCATTAAGTCCAAAGGTCAATGGGGACACATTCTGGAACTTTGAAAATTCTTCCAAACATTACAACTCTTCAAAATGAGGATAAATCCTCAAAATTTTGTCTTCACAGTCACTAACGGGAAAGTGATTAGATTCATTATCAGCGAGGATGGAATTAAGGTAGAATCTGTTAAGGGCAAATAACAATGGGAAATGCCACCAATTAAAATAGAGAAACAGGTCATAGGGTTACTAGGCCAAATACAATTCATATATTAGTTCATTTAACTAGTTAACCACCATATGTGAAGTCATCTTCCAAATACTTAAGAATGACTCACCCAAAGAATGGAACACTCAATGACAAAAAGCAATTTAGAAAATAGAAGAGTACCTCACTCACCCAACAGTGTTAGTTCTTCCTCAATCGAGATAGGCTCTCTTATTCTACATGACCATAACCACACAACTGCTAGAGCCATGTTATTCTAATACTCAGAAAGCTCCCTATAGGAATGTGCCATCTACTATGTTATCAAAAATATAGTCTCCTATGGGATCAAATATACCACCCTGTAAAATGATTGTGTATCTCTAGTATGGGTAGCTCGCAAGATCCATCACTACTTGATTTCCTTTGGCATACGACTTATCTCCTGGATTGGCCCCCTAAAATACCTCTTTGAGAACCCTGTTCTCTCTAGCCAAATGGACAAATGTTTACTATTGTTATTCGAGTTCAAGATCACTTATGTCACATAAAAAGCACTTAAAGGAAGAGCCATCAATGACCTTCTCGCATGACAACCCCTGACAGGTGGAGAAGATTAAAATGAGGCAAAATTCCTCGATGAGGGTCTATTTTCCACTAAATGATAGAGACACTCTGGAACTCTACTTCGACGATGGATTCAATAAAAATGGATTCAGCATCGAAATGATCCTCATCTCTTATAACTCACAGAGACTTCCCACGATTATCAAACTCGCCTATGAATGCATCGTAAACATGGTCATGTATGAGGTTTACATCACAAATCTCGAAATAGACTTAGAAATAGGAATCACCAATAAGAAAGACTATGGGGATTCTAGCCTAGCCATCAGTCAAATATTAGGCTTATGGGAAATATGGAATGAAATACAATAATTATACCATTCTTACTTGGAGGAAGTGTCTTTATAGTTAAATATCTCATATTCAACTTCCCCACAGGGGGTTAAAAACAATTTCACATACAAAGTTTCCACCCTAGCCTCCATGATAGACATGACAGAAGGAACTACGAAAATCAAGTTTATTGTGAGTTGTTGAAAAACTCCTTCCTATTAGTTTGAGGTGGAATCCATCAAGGAAATAACAGTTGGACCCACAAAATGGTACTATGACATGTGGAATTTACTCCCAAAGAACCACTACCCACCCAAAGCTTCTCCAAATAAATGATTCACCCTTGGACGATTGGTAAACCAATTTATTATCTGTGGGGGAAAATCTACAAAAGGGGGTTCGACGGAATATACTAACGGTGCATCACCGAAGACGAGAAATTTGAGATCATGAATAAAATTCTTACTGGATAATCTGGACCACGCATGAGTGGGAACACCCTCTCCTAAAAAATCAAATAGTAATACTACTGGACTACCATGTAAAAATACTGCATGAATTACGTCAACAGGTGCATTAAATGTCAATTGGATGCCCCACAATAACATGTACCTCCCCAAAAACTGTACTACATGATCTCACCCTGGACTTTATCCACCTAGGGGATATATATCATAGGAAGGTAACTCCTAAGGCCTCCACTGGGCATGAATTTATTCTGGTCTCTGTCTCTTTCACTAAATGGGTCGAGGTCGAATCCTAAGCAGTTCTAAATGCTGAAAAGTTGGCCAAATTCATACGTCAAATTATTATTTTCCTCTTTGGCGTACCCCTTGAGTTAGTATTAAACAACGAGTCTCAGTTCAATAATGAGGTTTAAAACCTACTACAAGAATATAGTATTACTCAACATAAGTCATCTCCATACATGTCGCAAACTAATAGAGCAATCAAATATGCTAATAAGAACATAAAGAGAATCATCAATGAGATGACCCAGACTTATGATGATTGGACAGATAAGATCCCATATGCCTTCTGGGGCTACCACACTATAAAGAGAAACTCATTTGGGGCCACTACATACTCTTTAGTTTATGCCATTGAGGCATTCCTAAACATAGAACTTAAGATACCATCCTTATGGGTTTCTCTCAAAATCTAAGTAGCTAAAAATGAATGGATCAAAACCCGTTACAATGAACTAGATCTTGTTGATGAGAGGAGACTAAAGTCCACTTATCATAATCAGGGCTACCCGCAACGTATCACTCGATCATTTATTAAGAAGGTTAATAAGCAAAACATACAAGAGGTCGAAGTAGTCCAAAAAGATAAACTCAATTCCTGGACTCATGGAGGTACATTTTCACCTAACTAGGTAGGAACCTACCTCATCACTAAAAAAAACTCCAGTGGGGAAGATACCTTACTTGATCTCAACGAAGTCACATTTTTCCAACCCTTTAATCTCGACTCATTGAATAAATTCTTTCCCTAAGACCACCAATTGTGAAAAGGAAAAGGCCGATTTAATACAAAGACAATTGGTCATAGTGTGTAGGGAAAGCTATGCGAGACAATACACATTCCCATTCCTACATCAAAAAGTCAACTTATGTCACCAACCTTTCTCTTGAAGTCAGCTAAAATACTTTGGGGCCCCAACATTTCAGTTTGAGTGAACTATGTATACTTGATTCTCCACAATATTTTTATCATAAGAATTCAATACAGACACCTAATTGTCTTTATATAGAAGATATGTAGGCAACTCGATATAAATTCGGTACTGATATAAATAAGCACTAAAACCTTATTTTATGGAAAAACCCTATTTATAGTCATTGTTTCCTCACTCCAAAAGAGTAAACACGATCTAAATAAACTAAATGTCAAAAAATAGTGTTCTAAGGCATTTTATACTCTTCAGGGTCATCCTTATTTAAGAAACAACACACAAAGGATTGTTATAAGAAAGCAGCAGTCATAAAAAGCCTAAATAATAGAATACAATACACCCTCCTTCCCATAAACATGGCATCTTAGAATCAACTTGTATCTCATAATGGATCATCAACATTCAGACTCACTAAGGACTGCCCACAAAATGAAACCTTATTTGGGAAAAAGAGCAACACTCTAATTGCAAAGCTACATTTAATGGATTTTGCTCGATCACTAAGAAAAGATAGGGGAAGCTCCTTCCCTCATCCCATCAACTTCATCACAGACAAGTGGCTCATCATCAAGAAAATAAAGTCATCTCTCTCCAATAGAAAAGTCTAAAAGGGATGTGGAACTTTTGTTTCCATGCCTGTATGTATCGCTTTTAGTTTATTATGTTCATTTTCCTTATATATACAGATGGTTTACCACCATTTTAATAAAAAGAGCTTAGGCTCATTTTGTTCATACACACACTATCCATTACTCTAATGCATAAGACACTGCTAATTAAATAAAAATGAATACAATGTACAAACCATTCATAATTCAAAGATAGTGCTTTTGAATTATAGACATGATGTATGACAAGAATCACCATACACATAAAAAGGTGTATTGAGGATTCTTCGCATTCCTCCTAAAGGAACATACTCAATGTGGAAAAATCACTTTTAGGGATGGCAAAAAACCGTCCCTAAAAAATATTAATTCGTATCCCAAACACTTTTGGATAGTTTTTGGACGACGGTATATGGTTACATTTACTAGGGGTCCCAAATATATTAGGGACGATCTTAGGAGTTGTCAATAATCTTATGGAACTATCTTTCTTACCATCCTTTAACAACTATCAACACCAGTTATAATGAAACCAGGGGGTGTTGTCTTAAATAAAATTATTTGGGACGTTTATAACCATCCCTTAAATTTTGGCGCAAAAATTGCCAGAAAAATTTATGTTGTGACGTTGCATTTTAAGGATGGTTTTAGCCGTCCCAGAAGACATGGATAGTGCTGAAAAGCTTCCTATTGTTTTATGGCTATATTTTATAGCTTGCCCATTATGTGAATTATATTTCGTGCTTAAAATTTATTCTAAATATAAATCCTCAAAGCTCATTCATTATCACTTATAAAATCAACAAATGAACATGTTATACTGAATAAATATCGTCAAAAATATCAACAAAGATCCTAACATGAATGCAATATCTAAAAAGTCCAAAACATCATTCCTTTATATTCAATGTTCCCAATATAATATCTCAAAAAGTATAAAAAGAAACCTCAAACATAAGTCATATGATTTAGACTCATCCGCAAAAATATCAAATAACCAATTTGAAAACGTAACAAATCCAAAAAATAACAACCAAACTTATAAATGTGCAAAATACAAGTAGTTTCCTTTCTCAATAAAGTCATATAATTGAACAACAACTAATCTAAATGATATCCATAATGAACTAAATGATGTCCAGACCCGTGGAAGAATAAATAAGCATAATTCAGTCCAATATTGTATATTTCATCACAATGACATTATATTATAACATGTAAAACTTGCAATATATTCAATTATGGTAATATGTATATCATCGACTTAACTATTTTCAATTCGCTTGTTATTTTTATAAAAGTTTGGCAGAGTTTCCTTTCTTTATTCGTGAAATCCAACATGTTTTGACATTAAAAGTCAACTCAACAATAATAAAAGCCACAATGAGCACATAAGATAATTTCACCAACATAAATATTCATTGTCTGCATGGCCCAGATTAATCTCAAATTACCAGTAGAAGAATTATTGTGGGTACCCAGAATTAATACCATGGGCCTAGACGAGTAGCCCAGTTCTGGCAGCCCAAAGTCTAGGCCCCCCACCTCTTATTTTGATTCAGTCTCTTCCCACGTTCCCCTGAAGGGAAGTTATAGGAAGGATGGAAGACGTGGGGGAACCCATCACCCCCACTCACCTAAATGTACATGTATATATGAAACCCTAGGTCCGGGGCAAAAGGATAAGTTGTATTCTCTGTAACCACTCTCCGGAGTATATAGAAATAATATCGACTGCACCAGCGTGGACGTAGGCACATCTTTGCTGAACCATGTACATATTTTGTTGTGTGATTGTCATTTTTCATTCCTTGTTCTTCCTTGGTAATTACCTCTCTTGTATTTATTTGTGTTGCGTAATAATTGTTACCACAATTGGCGCCCTCTGTGGAAAGCGTTCATCTTTCCCTGAGAAGAACCCACACCAAGAAAGGAGTTTAAAATGTCTGGTCACAGCAGAAATGCCCCTCAGGTAGGGGATATTCAAGAACCTCGTGCTCCTCGGAGGATTAGGTTTGAAGTTCAACGTTCAGATCAGAGGGCTCGCTTAGAAAAGCCAGCCTTAGAAGAAAGCCAGGCACCAGCGAGGTCCACACAGATATCCAGACTGATTGATGCGTACGAGGCAAGTCTCCATGAACAAAAGGAGTCTTCTTGTAAGTTCGAGGCTGAGAATGCTCTCCTGAAAAGAAAACTGGAAATACTGGAGAGGGAGCTTTGTCCTGTTAATAGGAGACGTCCATACCGCACTCCTAGCCCTCAGGGGAGCAAGTCTCGCAGCCGAGGAAGGAGCCCTAGGCAAGGATCTCTAAAGGTCAAGGGAGACGAATCAGACGATGACCTCCGCGAGCAGCTGCGAAGAGCTCGATGTTACCAGAGACCTGCTCGCAGCAACGAGAACATACGAGATCTGGTCCGTAGGTAAATGGACCAACATACTGCCCACCACGGTACCAGATCAACCAGAGAACTCATAAGGAGAGCTCTAAAAACCCAGATGAAGTCACCTTTCACGAGGGATATCGAAGAGGAAGAAGCCGCCAAGAAATTTGTCATTCCAAGGTTCAAGATTTATGACGGTAAGACTGATCCCATCGATCACGTTAGGCAATACCGACAGGCCATGACCCTATGGAATCACCAGGATGCACTGATGTGCCATATTTTCCCCTCGAGCTTGCATGATGTGGCTAAAAAATGGTTCGAAAGACTCCCCCATCGGTCCATCAGAAGTTTCAAATCCCTGGCCGAACTCTTTACGGCCCGCTTCATTACTAGTAGCTCCCATCCCAAAAGGATGGATGCTTTGTTGACAATGAAGAAGACGCCTCAGGAGACCCTCTGAGACTACGCAAAAAGTACTGGGAATTGTTTAATGAGGTCGAGGACTGCTCGGAGTAAGTGGTGGTGGCCTCTTTCAAAATTGGGCTACCTAGTTCTTTCCTTCTCTACCAGTCCCTGACGAAGAAGGAAGCCATAACCATCGACTACCTAATGTCTCGCATCGAGAAGTATGCCAAGGTCGAAGACGTCACCCGCCTCAGTATAGGAGAAAACGGTCGAGCTAAACTCACTACCAAGGGAAGTGACAAAGTTGAGAACCAAAAAAAGGAGGAAAGAACGGGGGAAAAATTTGCTCCAAGAATGGAGGAAACAATGATGCGTCGAAAGCATTCCAGACGATCAACACCGTCTTCAAAGAACAAATTTACAAAATTCTCGCAAAGATCAAAGACGAGCCATTCATCAAATGGCCCAGAAAAATGGGAGGAGATCCCTCAAAGAGGAACAATGCGCTGAGATGCGCTTTTCACAAAGAGGGAGGACATAAGACTGAGCATTGCAAAGCTCTAAAGTCTCACCTCGAGGAACTAGCCCAGTCCGGGCATTTGAACCAGTTTATAGAGAAAAAGGCGAAGAAGGTAGCTGCCAATAGAGAAGCAAGACCTGACGACGTGCTCGAAGATGATGCCGGACATGAGTTCGTGGTAATTCATGGGGCATCTGATGCCAAGCATATCCAAGGAAATTCAGCTCAAATGGAGATGAAGAAGCTTACAGTAGTAATGCAGGCTTTTCAGATCGATCCAGCAAAGTCATAGTCAGGAAAGCGTCAATGAGCAGAGGACGTCAACTATAACAAGCATATTGTTTTCACGGATGAAGATCTGTTGGGAGTAAGGACCCCACACCATGATGCCCTGATCATTACACTCAGGATAGCTAACTTTAACATCGACAAGCTGCTCGTCGATCAAGGAAGATCATCCGAAGTAATGTACCTCGACCTATTCAAGAAATTGAAGTTAAGCGTCGCCGACCTAAAAGAAGCCACTGTTCCTTTAGTTAGCTTCGCTGGAAAAATGACTATGCCCCTGGGAAAGATTGTACTACCAGTGCGTGAAAGAAACGTCTCCAAGATGATCGAGTTTTTGGTAGTTGATATCGACTCACCACACCAGGCCATCCTCGGCAAGGGATGGCTTCATGCGATGAAGGCAGTTTCCTCAACCTACAATCAGAAACTCAATTACATAATCGAACGTGGAGTAATGGAAATCCACGGTGATCAAGAAATGGAGAGAAGGTTCTTCATAGTAGCCATCCTTCCAAAACCAGAGAAGAAGTCCGTGCAGCCCAATGAGAAAATTGAAGAAGGTCTGACACCTTCTAAATAGCAATTAAAGTATGGGAGACCTGGAGTAGAGGAGACTAGGCTCCTCCCCTCTGAGCGGGTCATTGAGAACCTAGTAGAAGTAATAGCTGAAGATGGTGACAGTAACAAAGTCTTCTTGATCGGAGCATCTCTCACCGACCAAGAACAGAAGGAGTTGACAACCTTGCTGAGGCGCAAGGTAGATGTTTTTGCATGGGAACCATACAAACTTCCTGGAATCGATCCTAGTATGGTCTGTCATCAGCTGCACGTTGACCCCACATTAAAGCCAATCACGCAGAAGGCACGGTGAACTGCACCCGAGAAGGCTAAAGCGGTTGAAAAAGAAGTGGAAAAACTACTAGATGCAAGATCCATACGGGAGGTACAATTCCCCAAATGGTTATCCAATCCAGTAGTAGTTCCGAAGAGCAATGGGAAGTGGAGAGTTCGCATCGACTTCACTGACCTCAACAAAGCACGCCCTAAAGATAGTTTCCCCCTCCAGAAGATAGACCAACTAGTAGATGCCACTGCAGATCACGAGAGAATGAGTTTCCTGGACGCATATTCAGGGTATCACCAAATCCCCTTACATGCCCCAGACCAGGACAAAACATCGTTCATTACTACAGTTGGGTTATACTGTTACACAGTTATGCCCTTTGGGCTCAAGAATGCGAGGGCAACATACCAGCGACTGGTTACCAAGTTGTTCAAGGAACAGATGGGAGACACCATGGAGGTCTACATTGATGACATGCTCATTAAAAGCAAGAAGAGGGAGAATCACCTCTCAGACTTGTCAAAAACCTTCAAAATTCTCAGGAAATACCGAATGAAGCTTAATGCAAGCAAATGTTCTTTCGATGTTCAGTCAAGAAAATTTCTTAGGTACTTGGTCAGTAAGAGAGGTATAGAGCCTAATCCAGATCAGATCGATGCAATCAACAGGGTGCAACCCCCTCGCACAATCTGGGACGTACAGAAGCTCACTGGTATGCTCGCTGCCTTAAATCACTTCATCTCCAAATCCTCCGATAAGTGCAAGCCTTTTTTTCAGCTTCTAAATGGGAACAAAACAATAGAGTGGATTGCTCAAGCTCAAGTCCTACTTAAGCTCTCCGCCACTGCTTGTCATACCACAATAAACGGATTCTTTGTACCTGTACCTCTCCATATCCAGTCACACCGTCAGCTTCGCGCTAATATGCGAGGTTGCAGGAATCCATCACCCAGTTTATTACGCGAGCAAGACCTTACTACACGCCGAGCAAAGATACCTGCCATTGGAGAAGCTCGCCTTTGCACTGGTAATTGCCTCGAGGAAGCTAAAGCATTATTTCGAAGCTCATATTATCATCGTCCTTACATCGCATCCCCTTAAGGCAGTCCTAAGGAAAGCGGATTTGTCAGGTAGACTGTCCAAGTGGTCAGTCGAGCTCGGTCGGTTTGACATCCAATTTCAACCAAGGACAGCTATCAAGGGTCAGATCCTTGCTGATTTCATACACGAATTCACGGGCGAAGGACCCTCCAACCAACCCCGTCCAACAAGGTAAATAGAGAACCCAGCAAAAAAGGAAACCTGGAAACTATTTGTTGATCGAACCTCCAATTCAAAGGGGGCAGGGGTAGGCATTGTCCTCATAACTCCAGAGAGCACAATCCTTGAATAAGGAATCATGCTTGGATTTGCAGCCTCCAACAACGAAGAAGAATATGAAGCCCTAATAGCCGGCCTACAAAAGGCGTATACTTTAGGAGTAAAACATTTACAGGTGTTCGGTGACTCCCAACAGGTCTCCAATCAGATAAGTGAAGATTACAATGCAAAAAATGAAAGAATGACAACCTACCTCGCCTTAGTGAAAAAGTTCATGTCAAACTTTGAAGAGATCAACGTCCAACAGTTTTTCAGGGGGCAAAACAGTCATGCTGATGCCTTAGCAACCCTTAGTTCGGTAGTTGACTCCAACCTAAAAAGAATCATCCCCGTCGATTTCCTCACTTGTCCGAGCATAGACAGAAATCCACCAAGCATGGAGCAGGTACTCCAGGTTGGGTCAGTACCCAGCTGGATGGACCCCTTAAGAGAATTTTTAAAGAATGGCATGCTCCCGAATGACAAGAAGACCGCCCACCATATAAGAGTCAAAGTTGCTCGCTTTCACTTATCCCCAGAAGGCAACTTGTATAAGAAATCTTTCTCCGGTCCCTACCTCCGATGCGTCCACCCAAGGGATGTCGAACTAGTGCTACGCTAGCTTCACGAAGGAATCTGTGGAAGCCACACCAGAGGAAGATCTCTAGTCTTTCGAGCGATGAAGGAAGGCTATTGGTGGCCATATATGCAAAAGGACTCCCCAGTATATGTCCGCAAATGCCTGAAATGCCAGCTCCACGCTCCTATGGCCCACTAACCCACTAGCGACTTAAAGTCCCTGTCCATCCCATGGCCCTTCGCCTAATGGGGAATGGACATCGTGGGACCACTGCCTACCGCTGCCGGTAATCGCAAATATCTGTTGGTTAGGACTGACTACTTCACCAAATGGATCGAGGCAGAACCCCTGGCAAACATCCGAGATGCTGATATGATAAGGTTCATATGGAGGAATATAATCACTCAATTTGGAATCCCCAGAACCATCATCATCGATAATGGAACAGAGTTCGAAAGTGGCTCCTTTCATAACTTCTGTAACGAACACGGGATCAGACACCACTTCAGTTCAGTGGCCTATCCTCAAAGCAATGGCCAAGCTGAGGCTTCCAACAAAATCGTTATCGATGTATTGAAGAAGATATTGGAGAGAGCCAAAGGCGCATGGCTAAATGAACTACCTCACATCCTATGGGCATATCGTACCACTCCTCGGTGAGCAACAGGAGAAACCCCATTTTCACTGACATATGGCATTGAGGCAGTCATCCCACTCGAAGCAGGTTTATCGACAATGAGGTCCAACCTTGTCGACCAAGGCCATAATGATGTAACATTACTCCCTGAGATCGACCTAGTCGACGAGCGCCGGGAGCTAGACCTAGTGAAACTAGCGAGCTACCAGTAACAGCTCGCGAGGCATTACAACAAAAGGGTTAACCCAAGGGAATTCCGAATTGGGGACTATGTTCTAAGGAAAGTCCTGGGAAGTGCAGTGAAACCATCAGACGGCAAGATATGTCCCAACTAGGAAGGACCCTTTAAAGTAACTAGAGACGACCTACAGGGTTCTTATCACTTGGAAACGATGGAGGGCAGAGAAATACCACAAGCATGGAACGCAGCTAATCTCAAGAGATTCTAATTTTAGATCTTTCTATTATATTCTTTTATTATACAAGTTCATTTCCCTTATTATTAATGAAAATTATTAAATTGGTTGCACTCTGATTAGTAACAGCTGCATTTATCACACATCTTTTCCAAGTAACAGGCACATTGAAACACTAAGAAACACTAAGAACCTCTTAGCATTTCCCCTGGCAATACATGAAGCCCTACAGGGGATCCTTAGGCAATATGATCAAATTCTATATTGGTCATCAAACCTACTTCGGTTGAGTAAAATCCTGATCGGATGAAAACATCCAACACTAGGTGTATCCTCGCCAATTGCCCCACTTAGGCCTAAGGGAGTGTGACGACACAACCTAAAAGGTAAAGTGGAGCACAATGGTATCTTGGTATTATACTGGACTGGGGGGACACTTGCATGACAAAACAAAAAAGATTATAAAGAAGCAAGAATATGAAAAGTATGATGCACACGTTTAGTTGGAAAAATTGCCCAAAACACAAGCTTTTCATTAATTCATCATACTTACAACAATAGTAATACATGTTTAGTCGGCGAGCTCACCCAAAGCATTTACATTATCAAAAATACAAAAAAAATAATAACAACTGGAAAAATCTCAATGGGGGGGAAGCCTCTGAGCGAGATAATCATCCACTCGAGCTCTTCACCCGTCATCGGGAGCAGGAGCTAGATCTTCCACAAATTCATTCGCATTCGACTCTAATAATTGCCGAGGAATAGCATCGATAGGGATCCATCGATCATCCCTCCGAAAGGGGTTAGGCATCAGAGTATAGGGAGACATCTCATGGAGATACCATAGCATCGAGTTTCTCGAGATTTGAAACTCTTTCAAGGCACTTAGCCACCCCCTGATAAAATAAAGCTCCTCGAACTCAGATAGCCTTGTTGGAGCATCCGACCAGCCCTGATCATAACCCTCAGCCCACACTTGCCGAGGACCTTTCTTGAACAAGTGTCGCAACCGAGTAACGTCCCTTTGAAGCCCAGAAGCAATTACATATGCTTGGTAAACATCACCGCGGAGTTCTTCCATTTCCCTATCTCGAAGTTCTTCTGTTTCCCTGCTTCTGCTCCTGGTTCCCCTACCAGCTCGCGGAACGGGTGGGCGAATAGGACCTCGCGACACAGGAGGAGTAAAATTATGACCAACTCTAGTTCGCAATGATAAGGAGCCTTGTAATACTGTTAGAGCTGTGCTCGTCGCGTGCTCCTTAAGTCGTGAGACCTCTCTCCTCATAACCTCATTCTCTTACTGAAGCATCTCACCAACCTGGTTGATCTCGGAAGCATCAAGAAGCTTTGCTCTCAGCGTATTCACTTCTTCTTGCACCGAAGCCCCAACCTCTTCCATCTCCTGGAGCCTGTCCTTCAGCTTGGCCACAAGTTCAGATTGGTCCTTATACTTCTGATTCCTAGACTGAAGGGATTTTCAAAGTCTAACAAAGGCCTGGAGAACCTCAGGACTCGCATTAGGACCAAGGGTCCTGCCCAGTTAAGAAGTAGCAGGAATGTAATCATCAACATCAATTGACTACAAACAATAAGAAGACAAGGGAAAGAGTAAGACATATCAGTGCACAGAAAAATAGAAGCCTTTTTCATTAATGAAGGATGAAATTACATCGAACTGAAAAAAGAAAGTTTACAGACTGGAAAAAGAAAAAATATAAAGAAATACTATCAGTTAACTAATTAGCGACCTCAGGTGGCCTAGAGGTTAATGTCCCTTTCCCCTTATCGGCATCAACAGGAGCACTGCCCTCGACAGGGGTGATCTCTGTCACCTCAACAAGAGAAACATCAGCAGGGGTCGCCTGAGGAACAGGATCAGAGCCTTCAACGGCTGGGGCAGGGTCCTCATCTACGACTGGACTCGGCCCTGAGTCGTGCTCGTCAAAAAGGGGAGATGCAACATCCACTCCAGCTGCTATGAGGGCCTTGTTCTAACCCTTCTTGAAGTTCAGACGGCTAATATAACCTATCTGAACTTCATCATCCTCGTATGCTACAGTCCAACCAGAATTATAAGAGTCCTCCTTGGCAATAACAGCCTCAGAATCCTTTCTCTTTAGCTCTTCAGAGAGCACCCTGTTCTCCTCAACAACTCTAATTTGCTCGAGCAAACCAAGTCATAGGCGTGCCTCAGCTCCTTCAAATCCTGAACTGCAGCGTCCTTCTCCTTGTTGGCAGTGGCGACAGCCAAGTCGAATGAAATCCAAGCAGCATCAACGGCTTTAAAGTTGGCCTCGAACTCTTTACCCTTCAGCTTCAGGGCAGAGTTCTCTTACTCCATCTCACTGTTTCTCTTCACCAGCTCATCGCGTGAACGTTACAGCACGGCAAAGTCAGTAACAAACTGCAGAAAAAATAAGGCATTAGAAGAGGGAAACGAAAGAATTCAAAAAAATGTAGGAGAGAAGGGAAAAAACCTTACCAAAGCAAGCCTCTGACTAGCCTGAAGGGCCAATTGCTCCGACCTACTTCCCTTTGGCGATCAGCTGAGAGAACAGCTCTCTCGAGTAGAGCCGGGGCCAACTGGGTAGAAATTTCCACAGAGAACCCCTCGGGCAACGCGGACACCGGGACTAAGGCCTGCCGGCCTTCATCCTCGCCTATGCCCTCCTTTTCTCCTCCTCCTTATTATTATCTTTCTTCTTCCTCTCCTCTGCCCCCTCCTCTCCTCCATCTTATTCTTCTCTTCTTCCTTTTTTCTCTCTCTCTCCCTTACCTGCTCCTCTTCTTTCCTCTTTCTCTCCTGCTCTGGGGTAGAGGACCGAGAATCGGTAGCCACAACTCCAGAATTAGATTTTTTCTTCTTTGACCTTTGTGCAAGAAGCACGTGGTCCTCGTCATCATCATCCCTGATCAAGTTCTTCCTTAGAGGAACCATCTCCTCACTCGAACTACTGGATGTGCTCGATGAATTTCTAGCCTCAGAGACCTCCTCGCGATCAGAGGAACTACTACGATCAGAGTTGCTCTCCTCCTCGTCCAACCGGATGAGATCTGCAGCAGTCTCTTCAGAAGGATCAAACTCTGGGATACTATCCACAGGCCTTGCTATGAAGCTGGAGCCAACGTTCTTGTACTCGAGCAAGAAGGCAGCAGACCTAGGATGCTCGTCGTCACCGAAAGGCTCCCTGATATTCTAAGCCTTTATCAATTCCGAAAGACGAACCTCCCTAAGAGCAGGTTCTAAGTTGTTTGACCTCGCTGCAAAAGAAGAACAGAGAAGAATTAGAAGGATCACAAATTAATAAAAATTAAAGCAACAAGAGCAATGTCTACCTATGTATTCTTCCCCATAAAAGGGAATAGTGAACCTCTCAGATCTCAACCCCTCAAATTGGGGAGAAAACTGCCAGTTTCTGGCAAGGAAGCCTTCTTACCAATAGTCCTTATGGGAATCAGGTAGGTTTACTACCAATACCCTGTCAGGACTCCTAGTTTTAAGATAAAGGACCCCAGATCTAGTTCGAGAGAACGAATAGCAAAACTAGACCCCGACGAGTCCTAGCCTAGTGCCATACAACTGATTGATTCTATGTACGCCATTAACTATTTTCCACACAGTGGGCGAACATTGTGCGGGAACAATATTGAAATAGCCAAAAAAATGCAAAAATAAATCATTAGGAGGAAAAGTGAGTCCCCCTTGGGAAAGCAACAAGACGTGGATCCAGTGGGCATCATCTATATCTCTAGCGTTTCTAGGAGGGGAGGCACAACACTCAATATCTACTCACTCAGGGATGTTGTAAAACTTCCTAAATTCAGAGATTGACCTATTTCCAATCTTCACCATTGGAAAATCCTAGAAAATCCACAAACTAAAAGAGAAAGCACAGATAAAAAGTACAGGAAACTTACAAGATAGAAGACCAATTTGAACGATGAAGAAGCACGAGCCCAAACGACAAGAAAAGTAACGAAAATGGAGATTGAGAGCAGACGGCACGAAGTGCTACAAGGAATGAGAAAGTGCTGGAAAAATTGGAACGACGATAGAAAAGTGCCTAACCCAAGAAACCTTCAAATTTTGCTAATCACAGTGCACAAGATACGAAGCGGGTGCGGCTAAAATCAGCTTGACAGTTTCTAAAGAATTGCAAAAAAGCCATTATGGCTAATCATTTAAATTTATTGAGCCCATGAACATGGCCCAACAAACTTAGGGGCAATTATGGGTACCCAGAATTAATAACATGGGCCTAGACGAGTAGCCCAGATCTGGCGGCCCAAAGTCTAGGCCCCCCCACCTCTTATTTTGATTCAGTCTCTTCCCACGTTCCCCTGAAGGGAAGTTATAGGAATGATGGAAGACGTGGGGGAACCCATCACCCCCACTCACCTAAATGTACATGTATATATTGAACCCTAGTTCCGGGGTAAAAGGACAAGTTGTATTCTCTGTAACCACTCTCCGGAGTATATAGAAATAATATCGACTGCACCACCGTGGACGTAGGCACATCTTTGCTTAACCACGTACATCTTTTGTTATGTGATTTTCATTTTTCATTCCTTGTTCTTCCTTGGTAATTACCTCTCTTGTATTTATTTGTGTTGCATAATAATTGTTACCACAATTATAATTGATAAGAAAATACCTAAGAAAGTGCATCATCTTGTACTAGTAAGGCATCTTATTCCATCAAATTGAGAAAAAAATATTAAGTCTTGGTAATTTTTTCATCTGTCTTAATACGAACCTCAGCCCGAACATGATCAAGCTTTTCTTGGTGGAGAATTTCACTTTCGTCGAACTTTTTTCATAATTCGTCCATATCATGCTTGTAATGTTCAGATGATGACATCGTGCTTGAATTTGTTTTAATAATCCTCCTTAAGTAATTCTTGAACCACTTTCATTATTATCCAGTTTTCTTGAGACAAAAATCCATGTAACCATCGGAAGAATTAGTATGTTTCTAAGAACTGTTGTCATAATAAATTAATTAGATTATGTACAATTTTTTAGTATCAACATAAACAAAAATGATCGATAAATTTGATCTTCGCGGTCTTAAAATTATTATCAGGCGGTGTGACTCAATTTTATCCCAAGATGGTACATCCAACGGAAATAGGTTCCCTTGTCATGCAAAATAACCCAACTTAGTTGCTAACATACAAAACATCATCCCGACACTTTTTACTGCAATCAATTTTTTTCTCTTTGCCCCATTCCTTCCATGGTTTTGCACCTCCCCCACCTCGCCTCTTTCAAGATGAGGTTCCCTTTGTAACACCTACATGATGAGATTATAAATACATTTGAATAATGATTATATTAAATATAGAACTGTACGAAAAACATATAAATAATAGTGTCCACGTGTCCAACTATTTATTAAAGGTGGTTAGGGGTGTGATATAACACCAAGTAACGCATTTGCCTAATATCATAAGAACATAACACAAGTATATCACAGAGACTATACGAAATATACACTAAATTTTTTTTTCTACCTCTCAACAACTCAAACTATTGTTAATGATCCCCAGTTTATAACCAATGCACTTATTACCAAATAAACAGGACACTTACATTACATGGAGGTCTTTCGCTTCATTATAGAAAACGATATTACTGCAGGCTAACTTCATTTTAACTGTAATCAAATAGGACACTTAAATTTCATCAGTTGTTAATCAATACACATCTTCAATTTAATCCCAGGACAGGTATAAGTAGATGAAATAAACATGATATATAAAAACACTATTCATACTCCCATGTCATTCCATTTTAACCTAAATTTAAATTGATACAATTAATGCATATAAAAATTAAAAAATCATCGCGAAATAAACGGAATTCAATATATACAAGTCATAATCTAGAGCCTTATCGAATTCAAATTGATATACTTCAATGCACTATACAAACTGATACAATTCATCCAAGTAAAAACTGAAAAAGCATCCCAATATCACAAAATTCAAACTCATAAAAGTCTTAACTTAATGAAATATCCCATTCAAACAAATATATTTCAATGAACTATACAAACCGAACAAATTCATCCTATTTTAAATCAAGCATTTAATCTCTTTACCCAAGAAATTATTTAGCGGTAATTATTTAGCAACCTAATAGGATATATCATCCTCTCTATGAAATGATTGAAATGTTTGGGTAAATTAAACTCGTATTCTCTCTTAATTATACCTTTATAACATAGTAAATAAAATGTCACCTCTATGTTCAATGTATTCCTTCCTACATTATACATTCATAAACACAATTTCATTTCTCTTTAAATACAAACAAGGTGTTCAACTCGATAATATGATTTTTTACATCAATGTCAACAAACTAAAAATTAAGGGGAAAAACTTGATGGGATTTCATCTTCAATGTGTTATCTCCGTTTTTATAGGCCTAAAGAAATAGCCACACTAAGCCCTATTTATAATAAGAAGACTTCAGCCCAAACTCCAGAGCCTTAAGCATAGTTAGTTAGCAACAACACATCATGTTCCTAAAATATCTCAAGATATATTCTAGGGATAGAGGGCTAACTTGGGAGTGCCCAACACCCCCACTCTCCAAAATCTCACTGTATATAATATATCCCTGGCCCGGGGCAAAGGGTATGTAATCAGAAATACTCCCCGAGAGAAAAGATAAATACAAATTGAGAGCACCATCATGAACACAAGAAATTTGTTGAACCACGTATAACTTGTGTTGTGTGTGATCATGATTACTCTTATTTAAGTTCTTCATATCTTTTTTGGTGATTGCGTTTAATTATAATTTGTGTTGAGATTTATTGTCACCACAATTGGCGCCATCAGTGGGAAGCGATTGTTCTTCCTTTAAGAAAGCCTTCACCAATAAGAACCTAGAATGTCTGGTCAGAGTAGCAATGCCAAGGGAAAAATATCCCTCGTAGGGTTAGATCTGAAGTTCGATGCTCAAACCCATGGCCTCGCCCAGAATGGCAAGCCTCAAAAGAAATCTAGGGACCATCTATGTCTACACAAGTTTTTAGGTTGATCGATGCGTATGTGGCCAGGATCCAAGAGCAGGAGGATGATACTCACAAGCAGGAAGCCAAAAATTCTAGCATCAGAGGGAGACTGGAGAAAATGGAGAGAGAAGTCCATCGTAATATGAGGCAACATCATTTTCAGTCTGGACGCTTGAGTGAATTTGTGGAAAAAAAGGAAGAGAAAGTAGCTGCCAATGGAGATCAAAGGCCCGAAAACGTGTTTGAGGAATACGTCGGCCATGGGTTCATAGTAATTCATGGAGGACCTCAAATAGATTCACGGAAATATGGCTTCGATGGAAGTAAAAAACTTATAGCAGTAATGCAAGCTTTTCAAATCGAGAAGAGGATGTCGACTACAGCAAGCACATTGTGTTCACATATGAGGACATAGTGGGAGTAAGAACCCCACATCATGATGCATTGATCATTACACTCAGGATAGCTAACTATGACGTCTACAGGTTTCTCATTGACCAAGGTATCTCATCCAAAGTAATGTACCTCGACCTGTTCAAGAAGTTCAAGTTAAGTGTCACCGACCTAAAGGAAGCATCGTTCCTCTAGTTGGCTTCACTAGAAAAATAACCATCCCCTTGGAAAAGATCGTCCTACCATTAAGGGAAGGAAACATCTCAAAAATGATTGAATTTCTCATGGTTGATATCGATTCACCCTACCTATCAATCCTCGACAAAGGATGGTTGCACGCGATGAAGGTCATCCCATCTACCTACCATCAGAAGATCAAATGAGTGACTGAACGAGGAGTGCTGGAGATCCATAGAGACCGGCGATGGCAAGAAAGTGCTTTATTGTGTCCATCCATCCCAAGCCAGAGAATAAGGTTGAATAAGTTAGAAGTAAGAACGAAGCACAAGAGAGGCTAATGCCCTCCAAATAGAAACTAAGATATGGGAGACCATGAGTGGAGGAGACTAGGTTCCTCCCCTCTGTAAGAGTCATCGAGGACCTGGAGGAAGTCACAGCCAGTAGAAGCTCAAATAAAAGAAAGTTCTTGATCGGAACCTCACTCATCGATCGCAAAAACAGGGAGTTGGTCACCCTACTTCGGAGTAATTTAGATGTTTTTGCATGGGAACCTTATGAGATTCTCGGGATTGATCCTAACATCACCTATCATCGATTGTACATCGACCCAAACTTTACACCAATAGCACAAAAAGATCGATAAACCGCTCTGAAGAAAGCTAAGGTAGTGGAGAAGGAAGTTGAAAAACTGCTGGACGCAGGATCCATATGGGAAGTTCAATTCCCCAAGTGGCTATCCAACCCAATGGTTATCCCTAAGAGAAATGAAAAATGGAGAGTCTACATTGACTTCGCCGATCCCCATAAAGCATACCCTAAAGACATCTTCCCTATCCTAAAGATCGATCAGCTGGTGGATGCCACGACAGCACACGAAAGGATGAGATTCCTAGACGCATACTCTGGGTATCACCAGATCCATCTGCACGAGCCAGATCAAGACAAAAAAAACATTTATAACCATAATTGGCTTATATTGCTATAAGGTTATGCCCTTTTATCAAAAAAACAGAGGGTTAACTTACCAGCAGTTGGTCACCAAAATGTTCAAAGACCAAATGGGAAGCACTATGGAAGTCTACATCAATGACATGCTCAGAAAGATCAAGCTCAAATATGAGCACCTCTCTGACTTATCAAGGACCTTCAAAATCCGCAGGAAGTACCGAATGAATCTCAACACGAGTAAGTGTTCCTTTGGTGTCCAGTTAGGAAAATTACTTGGGTACCTGGTTAGCAAGAGAGGCATTGAATCCAACTCGAACAAAATTATTTCTATCAACAGGGTGCACCCCCCCCCCCCCCCCCGGAACGATAAGAGACATACATAATTTCACGGGAATGCTCTCCACCCTAAATCGATTCATCTCAAAGTCTTCTGAAAGTTTCTAACCATTTTTCCAGTTGTTAAAGAAAATCAAGGATGTGTAGTGGAATGAGGATTGCTCGATGGCATTAGAAGGGATCAAAGCTTACCTTAGTAAACCACCTTTGCTCGTAATCCCTCAAGATAATGATTCTCTATACCTTTACCTTGCAATATCCAATCATGTTGTAAGTTTCTCACTTGTATGCGGAAAAATGGGGATCCAGCACCCTATTTATTATGCGAGCATAACTCTTTTGGATGCCGAACATCGGTACCTACCGCTAGAAAAGATCGACTTTGCTCTAGTGGTAGCCTCACGAAAATTAGAACTCTATTTCAAATCCCACTCCATCATTGTACTTACATCCCACCCTCTTAAAGAAGACCTAATAAAAGCAAACTTTTCGGCTTGACTATCCAAGTGTTCGGTCGAGATCGGGAGATTTGACATTTAGTTCCAACCAAGGACTGCCATCGAAGGGCAAGTCATCGCTTATTTCATCGCTGAATTTATAGGAGAGCAGCCTTGCAATGAGCCCCAGACTAGTCATCAAAATGAAGGCCCCCCAGCATCAGAAGTCTGGAAACTATTCGTTGATGGAGCTTCCAATTCTAGAGGGGCAAGAGTGGTCATCGTGTTGGTTACCCCTGAAGATGCCACCCTCGAACAAGGAATCAGGATTGGATTTGAAGCCTCCAATAACGAAGAAGAGTATGAGGCACTGATAGCGGGCCCATAAAAGACATGAACGCTCAAAGCAAAACGACTCCAATTTTCGATGACTCACAGTTAGTCTCCAACCAGATAAGTGGAGATTTTAACGTAAGATATGAGAGGATGGCAGCCTATCTCGCCACTTTTATAGAACTGATGGACAACTTCGAGCACATTAGCATCGAGCAGTTTCCTAGAGAAAAGAACAGACATACTGATATCCTAGCAACCTTAAGCTTAGCGATCAATTCTAACTTAAAGAGGATAATTTATATTCATTTCCTTTCCGAGCCAACTATCAACCAGATCAATGAACTACCGAGTGTAAAGGATTTTCTCCAGATCGAGCCAGCCCCCAGTTTGATGGATCCCTTAATAGATTATTTTAAGGATGGTGTAATACCAACAGATAAGAAGAACGCTCATCATATAAGAGTCAAAGCTGTTCCCTTTCACTTATCTCCTAAGGGCAAGCAGTACAAGAGATCTTTCACTGACCCTTACCTCCAGTGTGTTCATCCAAAGGACGTCTAGAGAGTCCTTCATGAACTCCATGAGTAAATCTATAATTCATATTAGGGGCAGGTCGCTAGCTTTTCAATCAATGAAAGAAGGGTATTGGTGGACCGATATGTAAAAAGACGCTAGAATCTATGCCCAAAAGTGAAAAAAATGCTAACTCCACTCACCTATGGTTCACCAGCCCACCAGCAACCTGATGTCACTTACTAGCCCTTCGCCCTTCGCCCTTCGCCCAATGGGGTATGGACATCGTGGGCGCACTACCAACTACAACCGGTAATTATAAATATCTATTAGTTGTAACAAATTACTTCACCAAATGGATAGAGACAAAACCACTGGCAAACATTAGAGATGCAGACATGATAAAATTCAAATGGATGAACATCGTCACTTGCTTTGGGATCCACAGGAGTATCATCACTGACAAGGAAACCTAGTTCGAGAATGGACTCTTCCAAGGTTTCCGCAATGATCACGGGATCAGGCATTACTTCAGCTATGTGGTATACCCATAGAGCAATAGACAAGCTGAGGCTTCTAACAAAATAGTGATTCATGGATTAAAAAAGCGTTCGGAGTGAGCTAAGGGAGCATGGGTAAGCGAATTAAGCCACATCCTATGGGCTTATTGCACCACGCCAAGGCGAGCAATCAAAGAGACACCATTTGCACTTACGTATGCGATGGAGGCAATTATCCCTTTGGAAGTCAGTCTCCCTACCATGAGGTCCACTCTGATCGACCAAGGCCAGAATGATGCAAAATTTCTCGTTGAACTTAACTTAGCCGAGGAGTGAAGGGAGTTGGCTCTAGTAAAACTAGCAGCCTACCAGAAATAGCTAGCCAAGCATTATAACAAAAAAGTAGCCTACCAGCAACAGCTAGCCAAGCATTATAACAAAAAAGTCAATCCAAGATCATTCCAGGTTGGGTACTACATCCTAAGGAAATTTCTTGGCAGCGCTGTAAAACAATCTGATGGAAAATTAGGACCAAACTGGGAGGGACCATTCAAGGTGATAAAGGATGAATTGCAAGGAGCCTGCCACTTACCAAGAGCTTGGAATGCAGCCAATTTGAAGAAATTCTACTTCTAGATTTCTTTTTTCTTTTTGGAATCAATGTTAAATTTTTAATACTTCTCTAATTAATAAGATTTGTTTAGTAGTGGCATTTTATGAAGTGATGATTTTTCTTAAATACATTATAGTGTATGCATCTTTTTTAAGTTACAGGCTCCCCTCTTAACATGTGAAACTAAGATTACAAGAAACTTATTGGCTAAAATAATGGGGTCAATGTGTAATGACCCTCCTCGGGCATTCAATTAACACGAATGACCTCCTAGGTTTCCCCTAGAAATATATGAAGACCTATAGGGGACCCTTAGGTAACATGTCCAACCCAGTTTGGTCGCCAACATTATCTAGCTCAAAAATCCTGCTCGGATAAAATATCCGATACGAGGTGTATCCTCGCCATTGTCTCTCTTTGGCCTAAGGAAGTGTGACGACATGACCTAAAAGGTAAAGTAAAGCATCATGGTACACTAAAAGCATATTGGATTGGGGGATACTCACTCGACAACTAACTCTAACTAAGTCTTATCTAGTCGACTGGAAAAGCTCAAGATAACTGAACGAGAGATTAATAGAGTAAGAAATAACACAACGCATGTTTAGTCAGAAAATCGCCCAAAACATAAAATTTTATTACATTATTACACGTATAAAGAGTTACATATGCTAATTAATTCAAATTCTAATGAGGACCAGGTTGCATTACAAGGTAGTCATCTACTCGCGCTCTTCGGCTATTATCTGGGTGAGGGGAAAATTCTTCCTCGACTTCGTTTTAAATCGGTTCTAGGAGTTGTCATAGGATCGCATCTACAGGAACCCATCGATCACCCCTTCTTAATGGTTTCAGCATCAAAGTTGAGGGAGAGATCTCATGCCTATATAAGAGAATAGAGTTCCTGGGGACTTATAATTCCTTGAGAGAACTCAACCACCCTTTTTCAACTTCATTAGGGCTTCAGTACAACCCTAGTCATAGACATTAGCCCACACCTACCGAGGACCTTTCATAAACAAGTGCCTCACTAGGATGCGATCTCTGTGAAGCCCAACAGCTATCACATATGCCCTGCGAACATCCCCTTGTATTTCGGTAATCTTCCTAGCTGAACCACTGTCATTAGGCCCATCTTGTTGCCCAGTCGATGAAGAGGAACCACATAAAACTTAAAGGGAAATTCTCGACGCATTATCCTTAAGACACGAGACTTCCTTCCTTAAAGCATCATTCTTTTGTTAAAGGATCTCTTCAACTTGATTGATCGCAGAAGCATCTAGATGATTAGCCTTTAAAGCATCCATTTCTTCTTGAATATAAGTGTCGACCTCCTCCATCTCCTTAAGCCTATCTTTCATTTTGGCAACAAGCTTTGACTGGTATTTATAGTCCTGGCTCCTCGATCTAAGAGACTTATAGATTTTTACAAATGGCACAAAGAACTTGGTCGCTCACATCGGTACCAAGAATTTGGCCTAGGCAAGAGGTAGCAGGAATATACTCATCAAGATCGATAAGATACAAATCATACAAAGCGTCAAGAATAAATAAACCAATATATGAAAAATAACAGAACTTTATTTCATTAAAACAAAATTAGTTCAAGTAAAACTGCATCAGTGACTGACAAAAAAAAACACAAAAAATACGAAGGTCCCCTAAAAAGACTAGTTGGCAACCTCAGTCTATTGTGAGGATGCTAGTTGCTTCCCCTTATCTGCAGTAATCCTACTTGCACCTCCCTCAGATGGGGCAACCACCATTCCTTGATCAATTGGAGCATTCGCGGCAGCAGTTGGAATAGCTGGAACACCTTCATTCACAGAGGAAGGAGGCACGCCCTCTATAATAGGTTTTGAGCCAGGGTTATTCTTGTCAAAGAGGGGGGAATCAACGTCCACCTTATCAACAAGCAAAGCCCCGTCCCAACCTTTCTTGAAGTTAAAATGGCTGATGTAGTCGATCTGAGCTTCAGTATCCTCGAATGCTACAAGCCACCCATTATTGTAAGAGTTGTACTTGAGGGTGGCAGCCTCAGACTACAACTTCTTAGTCTTCTCGGCAAGCTCTTTATTCTCCCAAACCATCGCCAACTTGCTCGTGCAGACTAGGTCGTAGGACTGCCTCAGCTCCTCCAACTCCTTAGACACTGCCTCTTTTTCTTTATTAGGTTCAGCCAAAGTAAGATCAAAAGATTTTTTAGCAACACTGTAAACCTTCAGGCTCGCCTCTAGATTAGCATTTCTCCTCGCCAGCTCATCATGGTTGAAATAGAGGATGGTGAAATCAAACACAAATTGCAGAGAAGTAAGAAAATATTAGTGAAGAAGGCATGGAAAAAACAATTCTAAGGGTATATATTTAAAGATAGACTAACCAAGGATAAACCCTGACTTGCCTTCAGGGATAACAGTTTAGTCCCAATGCTTGACAAACTCGGGCACTCTACTGGCAAAAATGCTCTCTCGAGCACTGTCAGAGCTAGCTGAGGAGAAAGAGCGATGGAGGCCCCCTCAACCAAAGTAGACACAGGCACCAAGGACAGTCCCTTCTTCGTCCTTGCTTCTTCTATCCTCCTCTCTTCTTATCTATCCTTTTTCTCCATCTCAACTCTTTTCATATCTTCGTCCGTCTTTCTCTCTTTCTCTCTCACCAATGCCTCCTCTTTCTTCTTCCTCTCACTTTCGTGAGCCACAGTTTAGGAGCCAGTGGAAGTATCCCCACACCCAAACTTCTATTTCTTTACCCTACGACAAAGTAAACATTATCCTCATCATCATCCTGGATTACATTCTTCCTGGGGGAGCCATAGTCTCTGCGCTGTAACTATCCGAATTCTCTAAACTCTCTAAAATTATGAACCCTCCTCAAAAATAGAAGATTACTCATCACTGGAACTCTCCTCGCTAGTATTACCCTCAGTTCCACCTTTGTTAGCCCCTACACTGTTTTCACCAGAGCTACTCTCCTCCTCGTCTAATTAAATTATCTCAACAGCGACCTCTTCTAGGATATTGAGGTGAGGAATGCTATTAACAGGTAGAGCAATGAAGCTGGTCCTTATGTTCTTGTACTCTAAAAGGAACGCAGCTGATCTCGAATGCTCACCATCAGCCAAAGATTCCCTTATCTTCCAAGCTTTTATCAGCTCAGCAGCTCGAATTTCGTGGAGTGCAGGTTCCAAATTCATTATCTTCACTGAAAAGGGAAAAAAGAGGTCACAAGAAATAAAGTACACTAACAAAGAATAAATGGTCAAAATAAGAAAAATATCTACCTATGTACTCTTCCCTATAAAAGGGAATTATAGGCCCATGTACCTCACCTCCCCAGTATGGGGAGGGAGCTGCCAGTTCCAGGCAATGAAGCCTTTTTGCTAATAATCCTTATGGGAATTAGGTAGATTGACTGCCAAAACCCTATCAGGACTCCTAGCTTTCAAATAGAGGAGACCAAAGTTCGTTCGAGAAAAGGTATAGCAATAATAGATTTCAGCAAGACCTAAATTGGTTACATAAAGCTGATATATCCTATATACGTCGTTGACAGTTTTCCAAATATTTAGAGAACATTAGGAAGGAACTACCTAAAAATAACTAAATAAGTGTAAGAACAAGCGATTTAGGGAAAAGTTAGACCCCCTTGAGATAACAGGAGAACATAAATCCAATGTCTATCCTCAATAGCTTGAACATTGCGAGTAATGGGAGCACATTCAATACCCACCCAGTTGGGGATGTTGTAAAAATCCCTAAACTCATCTACTGTTGTATTACCTATTCTTGCTATGAATAAGCCCTAGCAGTGATAGAAAAGAAATTTCAAATAGATATGAAAGGAGAAGGAGTTTGGGAGACTTACGAAATGAGAATCATCTTGAGATAACCCAAGGCCACAAGTAATGGAGATGAAAAGATAAGGAAAAGCTCGAATATGAAGGAAGAGACCTGGAAGAGAGAAGATGCAGTAAGAAACAAATGATATCTTGAGAGTGCGAAACTTGTGAAGCGACGTTGGAAATGGATCCTTCAAAAAAACTTTAAACCCTCTTAATGATGACACACGGAGAAGGAAGTAGATCTGCCGCCTAAATCTCTTAGAAATAGACGCTTCGCTCCCCAAGGTATCACTCAATTCACAAAATTCCATTGAAGCTAGTATTTAAAATTATTGAGCCCAAAATTATGACCTAAAAATTTTAGGGGCCATTGTCGGTACCTCGTCCATTTTTGTAGGCCCAAAGAAATAGCCGGACTAAGCCCTATTTTTAATAGGAAAGTTCGGCCCAAACTCGAGATCTTTAAACACAATTAGTTAGAAACAACCCATCATGTTCCTAAAATCTCTCATAAGATATTTAGGGATATATGGCTAACGTGGGAGTGCCCAATACCCCCACTCTTCGAACTCTCACTATATATAATATATCCCTAGACGGGCTCAAAGGGAATGTAATCAGAAATACTTCTCTAGAGAAAAGATAAATATAAACTAAGAGCACCACCTTGGACGCAGGCAATTTTTCTAACCACGTATATCTTGTGTTGTATGTGATTGTGATTATTCCTATTTCAGTTCTTCATTTCTTTTTTGGTGATAGTGTTTACTTATAATTTGTGTTGAGATTTATTGTCACCACACCAATAGTAAAAATAAATGTTTTGATCCTAAATCAAACTGAGATTAAATTCTTAGCAGGTCAAATCACAATCGCAATCATATAATATTAACAATGGGATTATCTTACGATTAGTGCAGATGAATTTGAATTTGTTAATTTACCAGGTTCATCCAAAAATGTATATAGTTTATTTCAAGATATTATTGTAAACTTAATGAAAGTGGTAGTATTAAAAAAAAGCAGGCATTGGAGGGGCAATAAATACCAAAAGAGTTCCAAAAGTAAAAACCTACACATTCATTTAAGTTTTCTCACTTTTCTGTGTAAATAGATTATAATAAAATAATTTAGATTATACTCAAATTAAGAAAAATGATGAATTTTTAAAAATTAGAGGGAGATTTTCCTAATTGGAGATAAACATGAGCTAATATCACCGAGATCCTTTAAGAATGAAAGTGACTTCAATCCATGAGAAAAATCTTCTCTAACAATAGCCTGCTGAGTGCCTTCAAGTGTAAAAAATCCACTGAGCATCCCAAACTTTAGATAATTAGTGAATGATGCATCTCTAGCTGGGAGATCTGCATATATCCAAGTTTTTCTTCTTGAATAATTCTTTGAAATTTATTTTTCTGAAATATAACTTTCACGTATACTGCTCATTAATTTTGTATCATTCCAACTGTCAAAATTAAAGAATTTGAGCTCCTGAGAGAAAATTTAACATTTCAGCTTAACACAAATGCAAAAGAAGGATTTTCATTAATCATTAAGGATAGTTTTATTGATAAATGGGGTTCAACATTAATATGGAAACTAGTTCTCAACCCAGCGTGTTGTGCGGGCTGTTTATGACATTACGTGTTCATGTTTAAAGGCTTAATGGTTCTGATTATGCATTCATATTTTTCATACCCTAAATTTTTTACTTCATGCTAAATCTACTTTCTAGTTGTATGCTTTTATCTTTTGTAATTTTATTTTTCCTTTTTGGATCTTATTAAGAAAAAAATATATATATATATATATATATATATATATATATATATATATATATATATATATATTATTTTGAGTTTTGTTTCATGAGGTGGCTTAGAAATATTTAAAAACTCAAAAACATTTTTTTATGCGTAGTTTTTTTTTGCACATTTTGTGTGGCATATTGGTGTGTTTTAATCCTATTCTTACATGTTTCATTTATCTACAACATTTGATTACCATTTTGAATGCTTATATTTCTCTTAATCATACTTACATAGAGTAGTTTATAAATTACACGCTTAATAGATACACATGCTTAACAGATTCACTTTGTATTTTAAGTTTATATGTTAAATGAGCTAAGTGAGGCGTTTTCAAAACAATCTTGTCATTATATATATATATATATATATATATATATATATATATATATATATGGAGAATTGTGTATATAAGAACCATTACCCATGAGTTTCTTATTTTATTAAAAATATGAGTGTGCACAAGGAAGGTCTACGAAAGGAGAAATCATCATTGTGTGAAAGGCGATCATTGGCAAGAGCCTAACAAATTAAGAAGCAAAAGAAAATAAAATGTTTCCAAGGGAAAATTTCGTTTTGTTAATTCTTTAATAAATTGATATATTCAAAATAAGAGTAAAAAATGACATATCCTTAATTTTGAGGTTCTTTTAAGCCAAATATCAATGGGTTTGCACAATGAGTCATAGTTTATTCATGTTTCATTATATTTGTGTAAAAATCACTAATATCTTTTATGCAAGTGTGCATTGTGAGATTGGGTCATGATTCTTTTATTTCTAGTTTATGCCCCTTCATTCCGTTTACCACATGTTTGTTTAGACACATCAATATTGTTCTAGGGTGTAAAGATTATTATGTTTTCTATCTTATTTTTTGTGTTTATACCTATCTATATAATAAGTTACAAAACTTATGTATGTCATAAGATACAAGTATGATGTCACAAGATAGATTTTTTCTGCACTTCCTATTTTACCCTTAAAAAATTTGATTTCACCTTTTTTCTTTCTCACTACTTGATTACCCCTCTTTCACTTCAATTCAAACACAAGGTTATTTTGGTAAACCCACACCAAATCCACCTTAAACCCTACCTCTCATTCTCAAAGCCACCCAACGCCTCTCTCTCCCCGTACGTTTGTTTCCTCTTCTAACTAATTTTATTTGCAAAGCTTGCATGAGATTTAATCCATGATATTTTCCCCATTTTCTACCTTCATACACTCATTATCTCCCTATCTCACTCCTGTGTTGAACTCCATTTTAGCACCGACACTGTTTAGCAGGTTGGGTAGCGTGTTGGGGAATTATATGATGTGGAGTTCGAATCATATCTTTGGTTGTATACAAATCATATCTACATTGCCAAAAATAATCTCCTTTGAGTTGATGTGAGCATTATCTTTTGTTTTATACGAATCAAATCTATATTTTTCTCTCTCTCTTGATTTCTCACTTTCCCTCTCCTATTTTCCATTGACGAGTGCTCTAAATCATTTTTTGTTTTGTGATTATTTGTGTTATATGGGTTGTGTCATACTTGGAAGATTTTGATTCTTTCAGATTGGTTTCATGAACGAAAAAGGTAAGTACTAAGAAACTTTGAAATATTGCTAGAACTTGGTTTCACTAATTACCTAATTTTCTTTCCTTTTCCTTCATTCTTCAGGTATTTCGGGGATGCAAGAGGTTCTCCCGATATTGAAATCATGGTATTTTTCTGATTGATTTTATTAAATGGTTAGTTTTTCATTGAAGTTTAAAACAAACCCCTCTAAAAATAGTTGTGTTTTAGTTTAATTGTTATGAGTGTGTATTTTTTATAAGATCACTATCCTCTTATCTCCCAATTTTTTAGTTTTAGTCTAAAGTACAGCTCGATATCTATTTTTTTTTATATATTAGGAATTTGTGTTGATGGGACTGGAAATTCATAATAACAACTATATTAGGTTTTAATCATCTGATTATTTATTATTTTACTCAAAGCCAGGCTCATATTTGTGTTTTTCATTGTGTCCGATAACTGGTTATTTATATTTTGTCATTTCACTCATTTTTTTTGTAAATACAAATAGAACATTCCAAGGTGTATGCATTGCTTTACATACACAATTTAATCATCTTGCACTTAAATCTATTCATTACTTTTTAAACTAAATCATTTGTTTTAAATTTGTACATTCTATACAAGAGTTTTTATAATATTTCCTAGAGCTTTGAAGTTTAATTAATTAATTCATTAAGACGTTGTTTGTTTGTTTCAGGAGTTGAGTTTCTTCAATAAATGTACTTCCACTCTCTTTTAAGGTACTATATTCTAGATGTTTGATAAAATGACCAAATGATTCTATTTTGGCAACCTTTCAGGTTCTTTGTACTAATTTCTTTAGTTTCTAAATCTGTTGTGGAAAAATAGAAAACTCCACAATGTGGGAATATTCACATTTGTTCATTTTTATTTTCAACATATCTCACTGTTATTTCATTTTATTGGGGTGTTGAATTATTTATCAATTTATATTTCATGTGCTTCTGATGAATGTGGGTGATTACGATGAATATGTGGGTAATATATGAATAATGGTAACTATGATTTATGAATATCATTTTGCTAATTTTTTATTAAGGTCTCGTGATACATCAAGGGTGAGAAACAAGATGATGTATGCAAGCTCTAAAGACAGGTTCAAGAGAGAGCTTGAATGTGTGGCTTCAACTGATTAAAAAAGAGTACAGAGCTCTCCAGAGTGGTGATTGGAGTCACTGTATTGTTTAAGGTCGCCATAGACGGGTAATAAAATAATAATCTTGACAATCAGTCCGACTCGAAATTGAATAAAAGTTTTCTTTTGGGGTTTTATTTTGCATGCCTATCCCTGGAGCTTCCATGAATCCTGCAAGGAGTATCAGGCCTGATGTTGTAGCAGTTATTCATAAAAAGCTATGGGTTTTTATAGTATCCCCCATCATTTGAGCCATAACTGCATCATTGATATACTGCATTCTCTGGTCACCAAAAACCTATGGCGTTTTGTAGTGTAATTTCTAAAATCCTTATGATTGTAATGTCTTCTCGGGCCACCAAAAACCATCTATTTTATAAGGAAACGAGAGATACTAGTAGGGAAGTCGTTATCTAAGTCGATACGAAGGCTACTCCAATCCCTATCCTCTGCATCACCTCTTGCTCACTATCATGAAAGCCCTCTGTCAACTTATTATGGTCATTTGAACTACTACAACCAGATTTCCCCCACTGAAAAGCCTGATGTTTCTTCATTTACCCTAGTGAATGTCAACTGAAACTGGTTTATAATTTGGTGTGTTATATAGGCACTGTGGAATTGTTGTGAGTTATATTTGTGTTTGGATGATGTTTTTTATTTTGGTGTTATATGTAGGAAGCCATAATATGTCCGTTATATTTATGTTTGGGTTATGTTTTTTTACTTGGATACTTCATATACTCTATTTCTTAAAAATTGGGTTGGAAAAAAAGGGGAACAATTGTATTCGGTTAGCTCAAAGTTTTTGCAATCTCGAAATCTGAATTGGTAAATTCAGAAGTTAATTTATGTTTCAGGAAATCTGATATTTTTTGTTTAGATTTTGTGTGTGCAATATATATATATATGGGTTGATTGTACTAATATGTTGGGGGCTTCATTTTTTAGTAAAATCACTTGCTTTTGAAGATTATTTGAGGCGTCCATCAAAATTAACTTTACTTTTTAATTTTGGAAAAATTGGTTTCTCACTCTCATCTATACGTATTATAACACACTAATTTTTTTGTATCTAGAGTTTCAAATTTTCATACCACCTATAATTTTTCTGAGTTTATCACTCTCTCAATCTTTTGTATTTTGTTTTTTTGAATTTCTATACATCAGGTGGTTACAATATTTATGGTTACAATTTTTGGGAGTACTCTTTGTCAACTCACCCCATTTAGGTCTTCTTCAAATGCTGGGTGGCCGTTGTTGGGACCCAAATCAGTGGAAAACTAAGCGTTTTAGAAGCTTTCACAAGTGTTCTTTAGCTATTGGATACCAAAAGCAAGCGTATCTAAATCTCATAGGAAACACCACTGTAACCTTTTTCGGCTGAGTAATAAGAAAAAATTACTATTTTGGTCGATGCACGAGGGAAAAAATCGTTTCTAAATCAGGAGAAACATTCTTTAAAGCAAGATGTCTTGAAACTACTCTCAATTGGGCACCCAGTATCACTTCCCTCACAGATGCAAGTTTAGTTTTACTGTGAGATTGAATCCATCTCATGGATGATCAAGAATTTGCACAACCACACCATATGCCGCTTTTATAGCTTCTATCACTCCGAGAGGAAGACTTCCATAGAAAACAATTTCTGGAGGACGGGTGGGTAATGATACTGATTGTAGTAATATCTATGGATTCTTCAATGACACCTGAATGGACATCATCAAACTCAACCCAGTGGCAATCCAATTCGAATCCTACTTTTATTTCACCAGAGCATGATCCATTATCAAGAAAAGGCTGTTAGATTCATCGTTGGCGACCAAACTACCACGGTTTTGTGTATGTTGAAGCAAACTTTGTTAGTTTTAGAGAATACGTTTAGAATCAGATACTTTAAGGGTCTGTTTTATTTTCATCACTGATTTGCATTGTGAAGGGAAAATACGGGTTTTCAAAGAAAAAAACTTCTTTATGTATAACTCCTCCTTTTAGGTACATTTTAGAAATATTGTTTGGACATCCCGTGATTTTTGTAAGGAGTAATTTTGGATATTGAGTTCCATATATATTTCCAATTATTTTTAACTTTGTTTTTTTATTTGACTATGTTGTTAACACATAATCTCCCCACAGAACCTCCACCCATTCCCTTTTATACCTGTTATTAATTTAATTATGTACATCTAACCATTAGGTTCTAATTGTTGAGTCCTTAGAAGGGAAGAGGAAAGATGCTCGCACAAATGACCGTGTTAGCACTATGATTCATTTTTGTACCTTTCGTTTGTACCTTTCTTCTCATACGAAGTTTCAACAGCTTCTAGCCCAATACCTAGTGGGAAAATTTCATTTTTTAAATAAAGAATCATGTACATCTTTTTGGAGTAGGGTTCTCTTTTGTTCATTCCCTATGAGTCTCTTTCCCTCTTTGTTTATTATGAGTTTGCTGTTTTGTGGCATTTTTGTTTCTGATATAAACTATTTATGATGCAGTGATGTGACTGATTTGGAGACTAATGTTGTTTTATGTGGTACTTTGCATTTAGTTGATCTTGCTGACAATGAAAGGAGACCAATATTATTCAAATCCTCCAAGATTGTTACTCAATCCAAGAATTGAATAGAAGGTATGCACAATAAAGTGGAACTCATCAACCGAAGATGGTTCATGTAATTCCACACGAGGAAAAAAAGTTGTGCGTTTGAAAAGACTGAAAATGATGTTAACAATTATCTTCCGAAGCCAAGTTAGAAGACCAAATTAAAGTAGTAGAAGAAGGAGAAATACCAGATTTGAATCCAAACAACAATTTGAAGCCAAGAACTGTGACCCCAAACACAAGATAGCAAACCAATTTGAAGTTGTGGAAGATATAGAAAAAGAAGAACTCAGTAAGCCCTACCTTATGTGTAAATCCAAACATCACCAAGTTGATAATCATAATTCTGGAGTGAATGAGGATTCAATAAGCTCAAAGTTGTTAGATTTGACATTTTTTGTCTTATGTTTTAGACTGTGTTTCCTCCGATAAGTTTTCTTCTTTTTTATTTCTTAATCTTCAGTAACCAAACTATTGCCCAGCAGGCAGATTCTTATTTTACAATTCATTTTGAATTTATATAATTTAGATTTCTGTCATAGGTGCACACTTTTTTATGCCTCTATGGATGTGTTTGCTCCGATAATTTCCACTAATGATTGTGCTTGGCCTTAAATTAAATTATCAAATTTATTCTAGCATTAATAATAGTATAGTTGATATTTTTGTTCTTAAACAGGGTGGATTGTCACATAAATAAAGAAAACATTGCCCAAATTTTTTAAGCTAATAATTATTGCCATAGGTTAATTAAAAAAATATTTATATTTTGTGAACAAAATACGACGTATGGTCTTACCAACGATGTACACTTTTGAAAATTAGTATCATGTCTTAAGGCACGGGCACACCCTAGTGTGTGTGTGTGTGTGTATATATATATATACTAGGGTATGCCCGTGCCTAAAGGCATGCTGATAATTCTAAAAAGTATAAAATTGTGTATAATGTAAATAACAAATGTGTTTATATATTATAAGTGTCATTTTTCAAAGTATTGAATCGTGTATACTCGTGCCTAAAGGCACGATGCTAATTTTCGATAATGTATGTCATTGTTAGAACCATACGACATGTTTAGATCGCAACAGATAAACAATTCTTTAAACAATCTATTGTACAAACCTATTAGTTTTAAAAAATTGGGCAATTATTCATTTATTTATTAGACAATCCACCCTATTTAACAACAAAAGTACCAACTATACAATTATTAATGCTAAATCCGAGAATTTAAAAAATTGGGCAAATGGCACAATGAATATATGTTAGTAATTTATTATTTCTCAAATTTATTAGTTTTAATCGTCACGCTGATAATCACAAAATGGCGAAAATTTTCAAAATACAAAAATTGCAAGAAGTCAAATTTAAAGTGTAAAATCACCTACAAAAAAATAAGAACGGGATAATGAGGGGAATAAACATCACCTACAAAAAATAAATACACAAAATATTAAATTCATAAGTGTAAAATCATAAGAATACAAAACCTCAAGATTACCAAATACATATGAGTAATGTTAAATTTACAACGTTTAAAGTGAAAATTTTCAAACTACAATATTTAAATTAACAAAAGAAAGTGTATAACGGTATGAAATTAGTCGTATGTCTAATAACAGATGTCCTCTTTCTAAATAATTGTATTGTTCATATGACTAACACAGGACATATGATTGTATTAATCAAATCAAAACATCAAATACTTGATATGTTTCTTTACACGTCTACTAAGACATGGTTTAATATACTTCCTAAAACATCAAAACGTCAAATACTTAGTATGGTTTATTATACTTCCGCGTCTACTAAGACATGTAATCATAGAATTTATTATGAAATAAAAAAATGTGTATACGGTTTAGAAAAATTTGGAAAGAAAGCATATAATTTATTTCGAAAGCATTGCAACTACAATTGCACATCCTAAACATGGTTATCTGCATAACCCCACCAAAGCATTATAACTTCAAACATTGGAAACATTAAAACGTGTAGTCAAAATGATATTAAACAATCCTGATACCTGTTGATTCTCATTACACAATCCACAATGCATTTAACTTTTGAAAGAAACGTAAACGGCCAACTCATTATATCTATGGAGGAACAAATATGAATATGCAAATTACCACGTGCGCTCCCCTCCCAGTGAGTCAGTCGGCATGATGATAGTGGGTTTCTCACATTACTGCAAACACCGACTTAAATTGCTATAATAAGTGATTTTGATCTCCTCAACACTCAACATCATCATCTATTAATCGACTAACCTGTTGAGAATTTTCAAATCCTAAGGCTGTCTTTCCAATATTGTCAACAGAGATACCATTGCCAACAGAGATTCCTTCATTAAGAAGTTTTTATTGGACTGCCAAGATGCAGCAACCTGAAATGTAGAATCTTGGATATTGTTTGAACCTTTGTCATCATCAATGCTGGTCTGTAACTCAAACTCGCCTCTGGACTACGACGTGTTGATAGAAAGAGGCAATGAATTGCCAAAGATAGCACTTTTGAGCTACATCAGCTACAGCGGTGGGCCCACCTACTCAATCGCTTCCTTGACCTAGTTTGTTGTCCGATGTCAGTGTGTTTATGCGATTCATCCTGCTATTAACAACATCATCACCATCAAAATACACTTCTAAACACCTGTACAAAAATTCACCAACAAAATACATTATACCTGATGCCTGCCTTCATCAAACCTATATTGTGTATTGATCTATTGGGGTCTCTTTCCAACAATGAATGGAAATTGAGAAGATCTGCATTCATTATCGAATCCATCGCCCCAAAATCAATTAAAGTGTTGTGATGAAAAGTACGGTTCTCACCATATCAGCGTTGTTCTCACCAAATCAGTTTAGAAAATGTGAATAAGATACAGAATAAGATTAGTAAGTTCAAAATAAGATACATAATAATATTAGTAAGATTAGTAAGTTCAGAAGAAGATAAAAAATAAGATACAGAAAATGTGAATAAGATACACAAAAGCTTAAATACTTGTGTTTAGAATAAGATACAGAATAAGATTAGTGAGTTCAGAATAAGATACATAATAATATTAGATACACGTATTAGAAACAGAGCGTGTTCGGTAAGTTCAGAATAAGATTTTCAATTCCTCCAGTAAGATTGGTTTCAGTATGTTCAGAATGTAAATGAGTGTGTTCAGAGCATGTTACGGTTTAGTTAAAATCAGTGAGAGTATGTATACGGGTCAGTTAAAATCAGAAACAATCTGAGTTAAAATTAGTGTGAGTATGTATACAGAGAGTGTTACTAATGGGATAAGAGGAGGGAGCATGTTACCTCTAAGAATAGTCCATCTTCAGCTACCACCTTATCATGTGAGTGTTTCGTCAAACACTTGGAGTGCAAGATAAACCCAACAGTTTTCTCAATAACAAATAGTTCACATCAACCTTAAATATAAATAATACCAAAACAAATGTAAACAACAAAAGTTAACACTATTAAAAAGTATCAAGGCAACAGATTCTACTCGGCTAAAATATCACAAACCAATAATAGGAACAAAAATTATCAAACAAACTCAAAATTACCTCTATCGAAACTTCACATGAGAAGAAATATACAAAAGAAAGGTACAGAAATTGAATCATAGTTCTAACACCATCATTTATGCCAACAACTGTCATTTTCCCTGCTAAGGACTCAACAATTAGAACCAAATGATTAGATGTATAGAATTAAATTAATAGGTATAAAAGAGCATGGGTGCAGGTTCTATGGGGAGATTATGTGTTAACAACATAGTCAATTATGGGGAGATTCTTTGTTAGCAGAGCATAGAGTTGAACAAACACAGTTGAACTTGGGTGTTTAGAAGCAGGGGTATCTCACGATATACCATATAAAACTAAAATCAGTTGAACAAACACAAAACTCCAATTAGGAAAGTAAACTCCCTCTAAAGGAGCAGAATTCACTTTTAGCAAGATAAATCTTCAATTCGAGAATAAAATAAGTTGTAAATTTTTAATGCACAAACCCCATTTCATTTACATGTGGCTTTGACCCTATGTACATTCCCATACACATGCCAAGTGAAATGTTTGTGGATGAACCAATGCACTTATAGAAGTAGGTAAATGATTTGGCAATCAATCAAATTATTATAAAATCAATCATCAATGAATCACGTTACATCCAATAAATGTTAACAGTCACATGAGAAAATAAAGTCAACCTCTAAGCATGACACGCGTTGAAGTACGAAAAATATTTATGCTATAAATCAAAGCATACACGCGTTGAAGTACGACAAATACTTGAATCAATAAGCATGACATGCTCCTATGATTTAAAAAGCATACACGCGTTGAAGTACACCAAATAATGTTTTTATATAAATTAAAATCTACAGGATTCATATTTTTCCAAGACCAAAATTTATGAGTAAACATTTAAAGTATGCCCATCAATTTTAACAAAATTAACTGACCTCAAATTAAGAGTTATAACCGTAGCTTTGAATAAAACTGTGAGCCCCCCATTAATAAAACTGCATGAAGATAAGCCTAACATGTCCAAAGAATAATTGAAGTCTAAAATCAAAGCTTGAATCCATGAACACTAAATTAAACTCCTACATTAAAAAACAAAGAATAAAAAGTGTTTATACTCAATGTATATATCAAAAATATAAAATGGGAAGGACATGTGAGTACCATCTTAGACCTTTAATAATACCATATAAACCATCTAAATTAGAGTGCCATCAAAGAACAGTATGAAATGAGAGCACCATCAATCCTTTATAAACTCAGTACCAAAAAAAATTGAAAGCCACTATGAAATAGTGTATACCTGATTTGATCCAACGAACCAAGAAATCCTATTCGACCTCCAATATCTCATTCCAAAGTTTTATCATCTGAAATACAATCCAAAACAAAAAAAAATCACAAATGAATTATGAATGTATTAACTTTCCCGATAAAATTAATCGACAATATAAATTAAGAATCAATGAACCGATCACCTATAATGATTTGTGAATCTTAAAATCTGTCAACTATATGTTGTCAAAACCCAAGTTTGAAAATTAGGTAAAGTTCATTTCATACGCCATTGAAAATTAGGTAAAGTTAGTTTCTTGCAGTATTAAATTTGCGATGAGGTCACTCTACCTTTATAAGCATTTTTATTTTATTCTGATCTTTATATATCAGCTCTCCGCTGCATACACCATTGAAAGAGTAGTAGACCCTACACCGTTCTTCGCCTACACAACCTCCGCCCCGATATTCTAGATCCTCACTATCAGCTCTTTCACTTATTCGTCCTTGAATTTTTTGTTCCAGAGAAATCAATCAATACATATAACCTTCAGTTATCATTTGAAGAATACGTCTTATTGTGGAGGAAAGTGTGGGTGTGGTTCTAGCTACAATATCACAAAAAAATATAGAGAGAGTGCAACACACTTTAAAACAAAAACAACCTCAACAATTCAAAAACTAATACAAATTTCATTTCGTTAATTGCAAATAATATTTCAATAGTCCCCTAAAAAATTCAGCGACACAAATTAAATAAAACCATACACCAATATTAAATTAAATGAAAATGAGTTTGTATAAAAAAAATTGCAATAAACAGTTGGGAAATTTAAATATCAATGTATCTCCCCCATCTCCCCTGTAAAAAAAATTCAACATTTTCTTGTAATTTTAAGTCGCAATAAGATGCTTTTCATCCATTTTTAAAGATGGGAGAGTCTGGATGGATCTCCCCTGCAATCTGGATGTCTAAAACTCTTAGGAGGCTGCACATATAGACAAAACAAAAGGAAATAAACATTAGGTAATGCTAACAGATCTGATGTAAAAATTATGTATTTTTATTGTTTACAAATCGATAAACGAAACCAAAATACAAATGTCACTTCACAATCCATTATCATAACACGAATAAAACATGGAAAACAAAACATCATTTGCAGTAGATTATTATTTTACCTCGCCTAAGAGCATGCATTATTATACCGTCAAAAGAGATGTAACTGAAACTTATAAGGGATAACAAAATCAACACTACAAAATCACTATGATTTACCTACTCCCTAAGATCTTTTCACAATGCCCATTTGCAGTAGATGTCATCATTTCTTCCTATGGACGTGACTCGATAACTAAATCCTTATAAATCACCTTGGGGCAGTAGATGTAACTATTTTCCATGGGTCTATCACAGCGAAAATGATGGGCAAAGTCAGCAAAAATGAGATTTTGAATCAAATTTCATAGAAGTAAACATGGCATGTATACAATAACAATGTTAATGGTGCAGCATACATAAATTTAACAATGTTAATAATGTAATGAGCAAAAAAATACAATGCGTGATAATCACACAGACTTGAAAACTTGCTGCAGCATACATAAATTTACCAACATACATACACGAATTTTGACTTATATACTTTTATGCAAAATTTTGACTTACATACATAAATTTACCAACATACATACACGTATGTATATTGGGTTTGATTCGAACAAGAGTATAAACCTGATATTTTCAAACACTATATACCTAGCATTTGAGATTTAAAATTCATAAAAGAAACTGTGTGACATATCAAAGTAAAAAATAAAAGTATATAAGCTAAATATGCCAGTTTTTACCACTGACATTTATCTCCAGTTACTGAACTAAATTGGTCAACGATTTATAAAATGTGATTTTGCTCAACTCTTACAGATCTTATGGTGTTCCCTGCCACGGTTCTACTAACCATAATCCTTTTCTTAAAAAGAATAGTATTCTTTAAGTACTTCATTTCTATTCAATCAAAATACTCATGGAGTAACATGTATCATAAGATACTCAGTCCTGTTCTTAAAGGCATATATCAGAATGCATGCTGTCTTATTTGAACTTTGCTTTAAAGTGATCAGTTTTGGTTCCTCACGGGAACCCATTCCACTATGTAGTCGGGTGGTGATTCACCAACAGCTATTGATCGTGAGTGAAAATTGCATCCTTATACCAGAAGAGTCTTTGGTGGACTGAGCTTGAGCTTGCTCCCACGCCTGAGCAGTGTGAGCTTGAGCAGCAACAATTATTGGAACTGTAGCCATTGTAGCTGCAGAAGGTGCCATGGGTACTTGGCTGAGATTTCCCATAGAGGTCATGGTATTTAATGCGATCATTAATAGACTGTGAGGCAGGTGATTGAACTTGCAATCAGTTTCCACACACCTGAAATTAAGGTATTTTTGGGAAACTTCCCCAAGAGATGAAATCTCACCAATTCTAGGAAAAATTTCTCCACCCGAAGCACCAGAAACAATGCTCGAAATCATTCCAAGAAGCCTTGGAAACGCCCCTGATACAGAACGCCAGTGAGAGCTTCTAGAATGCTTAATTTTCCATCATTCGGCTCCCAACAATGGACACCCGACATTTGAATAATATGGAGATGGACTAAGTTGATGAAGTGTACTCCCAGAAAATTCTAACCACCTGATGAATAGAAATTCAAAAAAATAGTGATACAAAAAAATTAGAATGGTGATAAACTCAGAAAAATTTGAATAGTGATAAAACTAAAAAAAAATCCATTGGACACTGCAAGGGTTCAAGGGATGCTTTAGATGACCTTGCAATTTCAAAGAGATATCGTAGCCCCTTATCCACCAACCAGTTGCAAGCAACAGGTACTGAAACAGTTCGACAACCAAATAATGCATCGAATAATCAAGAAGACCCTGATAGTGTTTATAGTGTTTATTCATATGATAAAATTTGGGACTTTTCATTGTACCTTTGAAGACCCTTTTGATTCCTGGTGTGGATCTTCCTCCACATTTTGTTGGACTTCAATTGCATGTGGATCTGTGTATTCATAGAGTGTTGTCATATAAAGACTATTACAAATACTCGATAGCTCACTTCATAATTATTCAAAAGTGTGTAAAGTGGCTAAAGTATAAATTGGAATCCTTATCTCACCATTTAGAAAGAAATGAAGAAAAAAGAATTAGAGTTCATAATAATAATATGACACCATAAAAATCGTATAATTTTTTAACAAAGTACTAATTGCCTCAATACCATGCACAATATAAGCCGAGCATAGCTTCCGTGCCTCATATTAACAAAATTGAAACAAAGAAGATTAAGAACAATGTTCATTTCCCGAATAAAACTACACTTGGAAAAAATGAGTTGTACCAAAATATGTATAAAACATAGACAACAGATTATGGGACCACAAAATAAAAAGCAGGACACTGCAACGCACTGCTGCTAAGCCTAGACCCATGAACACATACCCATCCAAAGATGTACAACTAACCATTATTTCTTTTCTACACAACAAAGATTAAAAAATAGGAAATCATTAAACATCATATTAATGACAGAATACTCTAATGTTTAATCAATATCATGTCAATACATACAAATTATTAATCTACAAAAAGAAAAATACCTGTTTAGATCCCAAAATGTTAGGAAAGCACCTGTTTAGATCCCAAAACCAGTGGATATAGCTCTCATAATCTGCAAAAGTAAAAATCAATATATCTTAAAAAATAAAACCCTAAATCTACAAAAACATAAATATATACAAAGTCCTAAACATAAGAAAAAAAGCCCTAAATCTATACAAAATCCTAAACATAAACATAAACATAAATATATCTTAAATTACAAATCCCTAATCTGTACACAAAACCTAAAATTTTAAACAAATCGCACAATAAGAAACTCTCACCACTAATAAAACCCTCGCACCAAAATAAACCGCACCATAAGAAATCACACCATAGAAAATGTAGAGAAATCGCACCATAGAAAATGTAGAAAAATCGCACCATAACATAAACATATCTTAACTTGAAATAGTGATGTGTGTGTACATGTGAAAGAAGCATCGCGAAGAGAAGTTCAAGAGATAACGTAGAGGGAAATAGTGAGAGGAGATGATGAGAGTAAGAAAAGTGAGTAAAATGCTAAAATACCATTATACCCTTCTTTTCGAATTTTGAAGGGAAGGGAGAAATAAAATTAGTGTGTGCCAAAAGAGGGGGAAATCAAAGATGTGAGGGCAAAAGAGGCATTGCAAAATAAACTATCTCATGACATCATTTTTTTGATCTTATGACATACATAAGTTTCCTAATTTATTATCAATATATATATATATATATATATATTTATTTATATGTTATTTGTATGTTTTGCATATTTATATATGGAATAGTTTGTTTTGTGTCTTTGTGTTTGCATTTAATCCATATTTTTCATGTGCTTTATCTTTCAATCAAATTGTTATGTTATATGATAATATTGGTATCTCTTGTTGCTTGTTTATATTGGTATCTGATGTTTTATTTTGTATTCAATTTGGTATAATTTTTTAATCAAAATTGGCATCGATTAATAGTTGTTTGAATTATTTGTGCTTGTATTGCTGAGTTGTGTTTGTCGTTGCTTGTTCCACTTTACACCATTGGAAAATATTATTCTTTCCACTATAATTAAAATTTGTATCACGTACATGTTTTCACATTCTGGAGGTGTAATAGTTTATTAAGGAGAAATGTTTTATTATGTTTTTTTCTTAGTCTATTCCTAAACAAAAAAGGGGAGAAATGGCATCTTTCATAACCCTCCATGTCTAATATTAGAAGGTCTACCGCTAGACTCAATCTCCCAATCATAATATCGATTCCACTACAAATTGAATGTATTAAAGAACCACTACCCATTGGTGACTCAACACACATAACGAGACTGTCGTCTGTCTCTAATAACCCCGCGGCTTATGGAAATATAATCTTAATAAATGAATGAGATTCTCCAGTATTAAAAAGTATTATAAACATGTACCCTCTACTGCAGGCGACGCCTTTGGTACTGGAGGCATCAGTATATCCCAGACGTTATACACACACCAATAGTGCATCTAGCCCTATTATTATTGATGTGGAGCCGGTGCTGGTGCTGGAGCTATCAGAGCCTACTTCCTCTGTTGGGTACTACACCCCATTTTACTGTGGACATACTCAACACTTGTGACCCTACTGGCCAGATGTGAAGCACTGACCCTGGACCGACTAGCCCTAACATTGGCCTTGGCCCTACTAGCCACCCCTTCTGGTTCCCTTGTCCCTTAAGGCCCTGAGGAGCCTATTCTTACTGGGGACCCTAATGACCCTGCCTATCTGGTTGATGCCCACCAAACCTGAACCTCTTTGCAGAGTTCCCCTACCGGTAGTTTTGCCCTTGAGTACCCATTATCTTCTGCTGTTGGGGTGGTGCCACACTAACACTACTCCCCCCCCCCCCCCCCCCGGCATTGCCCTGTTGGCTAGGCTCTACTCCCCTATTCCTTCCCTTTCTGTGGAAGCAGTAATCCTGGAAATGTAATAGTGCGGCGTTAACGACATCCGTTCAAGTCATCAATGCAGGGTTACCAATCAAATGTTGCCTGATCCATCAGGCCAAACCATCCATGAACCTTATTTTTTCCTTTCTTCATTGCTCACCTCGTCTTGCACAAAGTTCGCCAGATGGGTGAACTCTTCCTCATAATCAACAACTGAGCGGTCATCCTAGCATACTTCCCCAAATTTCTTCCTCATCTCTAAATCCACTGTAGGAAGAAAGAACTTGCGGTCAAACCACACCCAGAACTTTAAAATTTTCATTAAGTCCCTCTCCTTAGCGATGGTCACTGACTCCCACCACTGAAGGTCTCCCCCGCTAATCTAAAGGTGGCCAACATCTGTTAATGTACCTCACTACAATCTTACATGCGCAGATGGCGCTAAATGTTCTTATTCTATTGGCATGCCACCACTACATCCGTACTTCCTTGAAACTCAGGCATGTGGCCCTTCTGGAAGGTCTCCCTAATGCTATGCCAAGTGGATTGACCTTAGTGGGCCTGAATAGCTAGTGTTATGGGATACTGAGCCTGAGACTGGGGAAAGTGGGATGCCATGGCCCTTATAGCCATCTCAACGACATGTTCTACTATAACGTCCACATGAGTAGTGGAAATCATCTCTGGTGGTGGTGGAGGTACCTCTTCTCCTCAGGGTCCTCCCTCACCTCATCCCTGGTTGCTGCCCTCTCGACTCACTCTTTCCTCAACGGCATATGAAAATAGATCGAATTGTATAAGTACACAGTTTATACAAAATCTAATAGTAGAAGCACGATATCTCACATCACTCAAGGATAAAACAATAGTCCTACTAATAGGGCTCTATATTAAAGAACGATGCGCTAAAAACATAGTAAGCCGTACAGATCCTAAGGACACTAGAACCTGATGCTATGATACCATCTTTGACACCCCTTATAATTAAACATTAGTTTATCAGGACTTTATTAAAATAAAATAGGTTTCTCATATGGTTCATTCTTAGCATCACTGTCGAAAACTTTTTAATTACTAACCACCTGAGTGAAATTAAACTTTTGCCAAATTTAATCTTTCTTTAAATAGATAAATATAACAATGTGGAAACTAATTTAAACATTCACAATACGAAAGTCCAAACCATCACAATGTATAAATGCATAGAGGTTTTCCAAATAAACCATCGGCCAAAATAAAAGAAATAAATCCTCGATAATAATAAACGGAACTAAATAACGAAAAACTGACAACGGACAACATGTCTATACATGGAATATAAAATGAGATCATCTGAATGGAGGAATCATCTAATCAAATCAATCCTATCAGCATCCACAGTGCTACAACTCCATGTCCCTAAAATCAAGTCACGCTTGGCGTCCCTGTGGCTGGAAACCTAAAAGGTTGTTAAAAATATTTTATATCAAGTGTCAGTACACAAAACATTTGAAAATATTTAGCAAGTGTTTATTACATTTTTCAAATCAGTTATTATTAGACATGTTAGGTTATCGTACACTCTCTTTTGTTTACTCGCCTCTCATGTATTGTGCGCGCCTAACATTCTATACTTAGCCCACCTAGCTATACCACCCAAGCTAACTAGACTATAGTATTACCTGAATTTATCTATTCGCCTAAGTTTCCCTGTTTCTCCCATTCGGTACATTATTTTCATTAGCATCCCAAATATAATTTATTTCTCATGCAACACTTACATATGTTAGGATAAATCAAGTTTCTCTTCTTAATTCATCTTTTAGATGTATATCCATAAATATATCACCTACAAATCTACTATAGCACCCAGTAGGACATCATAAGGTATATATATTTCGCACACAATACATGCTATAAGGATTATCTCTCCGGATAACCATCGACCCCGATTATCCTATCATTTACATCTGTCCGGATATCCCTCGACCCCAATGTAAATGTTATGCATATCTATATTGGTTCATATTTTCCATCAAACCCAATATTATTTATTTTTTATTTGGTACGGATAATCATCGATCCCAAATTCAAACTTTCACGTATTGGTCTGGATAGCCATTGACCCTAATACGATTAATATACTCTAGGTATTCACATAACCTAAGTACATATACTATAGGTATTCAGACAACCTAATGATTCACATTGGTACGTAGTATATTTCTCTATAATACTTACCGTACATTTTATTTTAAGATTTATCTTTCTATCGTATATATATGAGTGTTCACACAACTCTAAGGGTCCTAGTTACCCATTTTCTAAATTCGATAGATAAGTCTAACTTACCCTACTGATCGATATATCCATTCATCAAATTCTCGTAATTCTTTATCCGTATCTCAAATTAATTACCATGTCATTCAACTCGAATTCAATCTCGTCTTAAAGCTCTCTGTAAGACTACTTCATACCTCCATAATAGGGCTACCATAATATAATAAATCTTATAATATTATTTTTCAAAGTCCTAAAGATTTCCACAACATCGATTTAGGAACACTAGGCCCCAAAAGAAATTTCATATTAAATTTAGGTAACTCAACAGATTCTATAAAGACCGAACCGAACCACAACTTTGGTCCGGACTGGTTTATTTTTTAGAAATCCGTTCTGTAAAGGAAGAATCCAACTGATCAATCTGGATCGGACCGGTTCGTTTTTCTGCAACTATTTTCTGCAGTTATAGCAGGTGCATTTTCCACCATTAACACACCTTAATTTTCCATGTTCTCCCACCAAACTCTAAGATAATTTTTCCAAACCCTTCCCACATGTACATGGAGAATTTCCAATGTAACCCTTGCATCAAAACATTAAAACTTATTTAAGAATGGATTAAAACCTCTAATCCTAAAAAATCCTTGGTTTTCATGTTTTTCCTCTAATATTCATCAAAACCCAAATTTAATAGATATTACTGATCATGAATCCTCTGATTATTGACCCTCTACATATGTTATATTGTCCTACATGCAGATCCTATCCCAACATGCATAAAAATCATTATTTTTCTCCCAAGAACATTGATTTAACAAAAACAAATCTTAAAACCCTACACATGGGTATTATAACTTCATGAATATTGTAATAAACAACTTGCCTCTTGGTTTGTAGAGTCTGATTTCATGGTTTTGGTGTTGGTTGTATTGATTTCTCCATTAATCCTCCTTCCTAGGTTGTTTGTGTGCAAGAATATAATGAAAGCTCCAAGAATTTTCCTAAGAATCTTCAAGAACTCTCTCCTCTACTTATCTAATGGATTATCTATGTTTTATAACCTCTAAGCCCTAGTATCCAAACCTTATAAGATGCTATAGAGTTTGTAAATTCGTAGGTCTCCTAACCCCTTACTATAAAATGACCAAAATACCCTCCTACAGTCCCGTTTTAGTCTAAAATTGCCCCGTGACTCAATTGGCATCTCCGGGTATACTATTTCGACTATTTTAACCCTTACGAACTCATTTGTGACCTCTAAATTATCATTGGAGTTAATTAAGATATATTTCTCATTTCTCACCTCTAAATAGTCTACACGCGACTCCCGGTGAGATAACTATATTACGCCCGTATCACTCGCTATGATGTAATTTGATAATAATAAACTATTTAATATTCAGACTTAGTAAATTTCATTTCACAATATTAATCAGTATATATCTCTCGATTAATATTCAATAATCACAGTTATTATTAAATCACATTAAACTACTTCACTCGTGTAATATAAATAAAGGTATTTTTCTCAATTAATTTTAATCTCGAATATGTAAAAGTATGGGGTATTACAGTAGGATTCTTGGATCTCAAACTTGGGTGTGAACTAGGGTTCGAAAAATGTAAGATATAACTTGGAAAAAGTTTTTCGTAAAAACCCTCTTGGAAAATTGATGCTAGACCTGAGTATTTATAAAAAAAAAACACGAATTTCGAGGCGACATGTCTTTCGAGGTGGTTTTTTTGAACGAGAATTAAGGTTCCCTCAAATGAAACTAACATTATCCTTCGAACAAAAAATGTGTTCCTTCAAGTAAAATGTTATTCTCATTTCAGTGATGATCGTACGATCCTTGGATGATATTATTTCATAAACATTCAAGTGTCATTTTTGTTTGAACGATATGCGTAAACAAATTTGAACGTATAAAGAACCTTGATCGAAGGAAAAATGAATCTCGTTTGAACGATAGAGGAAATTCATTTAAATGAAATAAACACAAAAAACTATTTTTCTTTTCTAATCCATTTTACGAAAAGGCCTCAAGCAAATTTATAAAACAACAGCTAAACGTATCTAGAGATCAAAATAAAATACGTATTCATACCTTCATTAATATCCCTTAGATGTTGAAGTTAAAAATTGGCACATAAGGTAATGTATCCTCGATGACGCTTTAATATTTTTTCATGGTCCTTAATGAGGCATCATAGACTTAAAGGGCACACATCTTAAGTCCTAACCTATGACTCAAAAAAGTTTTGTCTAAACACTTAATTAAGACAAAATTACAAATTAACTCAATTCAAAAATTTAGCCTTACAAAGCTCCCCCTTTGTATATTTTGGGAGAAAAATTAAAACGAAAAAACTATTGGGCCGTCAATATCACTAAGACTCAATTACCAACCCTAAAAGGAAAAAAACATTACAGACAATTAATCGACACAAACTTGAGTAGATTTAATCTTATGTAAACCTTTGTCGCATCATTTCTAACCTGCACCTTCAAATGAAAAGAGAATATAAAAATATATAAAATGCATATGAAAAACCCTCCCCTTTTCTAACCATCCTTACCTAAGAAGGGGCATCTTTTTCGAAATTAAAGAACTCCCACACTAAAAGATTTAGATACCATTTCTTCCCCTTTTTTGTTTAGGAATAGAAAAAGATTAAGGTTCACAGCAATAAAAAAAATTATTCCTAATAAAACAATATAGATTGGAAATGCAATGACATATAGATTGGAAACACGAGCACAAATAATCCAACATATGAACAAATGATATCAACTAAGATGAAAGCATTTAATTATAAGATACTGAGATGATCTTAACACATGCCAAATTAAAACAAAGATTAAGTATAAGGCAAACATATGTTAAATGAAAATGCAAAGACTTTAAACCACAAACATACCATATATATAAGCACACATATACCAATGAAGAACAACTATATATAGGTACAAACGACCATAAAAGTCACAAACACATAATCTTTACACACTTGATCAGTACCATTGTGTCTAAACATGGTGGTATGAAGTGAAATGGGCTTGAACTATAAACATGAGAAATAACCCAATTACTCAAACATGCCCGAGTTGTTATATTTGACAATAATAATTTATCAACATTTGATTTGGCCTATAGTGTCAAATAAAGAACTCAAAAGGACAAAAACATAATGTACATTTGCCTAGAAATTTTGATAATTCTCGAATCAATAGTGTAAAAACAATTAACCTCACCTAAAACTCATTGTGCGAACCCATTAATCTTCAGCTAAATATGTCAAAAAATATATATATCATTTTTCTAACTCTTTCACTTGAAGATATCTAAACTTTGAAGGATCGATGTAAAAATATTGTCTTTATTTCCTCTTATTCTTTTTAGGCACTTGCTAATGGTGGTCTTTCACGCAAAGGAAATTTCTAATTTCATAGACCTTTCCCATGTACACTCATATTTTTTAAACATATCAAAGAAATGCAAGGGAAATGGTTTTTACATACACAACTCCCCCCTTTGTCAAGAATTTTATGTATATAACAAGATTTTTAGGAGAACACCTCACTTAGCTCATGTGACATATGAACTTAAAATCCAAAAGAGCTCATGTAAAGTGTGTGCAGAAGCATATTCAAAGGGAATCCATCATTCAAATCAATATCAAAATACTTCATGTAAACATATTTAAGAAAAATATGAACATTTACAATCAAAATTAAATCTCCTAGTCACATGGATACGTGGAAGGAATGTGATTCAAACACAACGATATGCCACACAATATATGTAAAATGAAACTACACAAAAAAATAAAATATTTTTTAAGTTCTTAAGCATTTATCAAAATGATAGAAGTATTAAAAAAACTCAAATGACAAACAAAATCTTTTTGTATTTTTTACAATAAGACGCAATAAAGGAAAATAAAATACAAAAAATAAATATAATACAATTAAAAAGTATATATAACATGATGTAAGAAACCTAGCGTGAAGAAACAAGTAAGAAATCACCCATAAGATATAACATGTGAAGAGTCATGTGCAAGCATGCGAGAATTAACTAGTCTAACAGCTAGCGCCTCGAACCAATTTTTTAACCCAAATAGATGAATACTTAATGAGGGGTTTTATCAAACGCGGGGACACTAGATATTAACTTACTAGGGTCTTTTTTAGAGCATAGAAAAAATGCCAATGGTGTACACGTGAAGATGCGATGAGGAATGGGACCTTTGTGATGAACTTTTATAACACTCTAGGCTATGGTTGAGCCTCTAAAACAAATGATGGTCTAGGCTTTAGTAGCGAAAGAATTCAAAATATTGAAGCCATAACCATCAGTACCAACACTACTTGAGTCTATCAAATCATATTTTAACCTCAAAATCCTAGACTCAAGCAAAGAATTAGACTCTTTAAACATTAATGACTCCTTCTTCAAATTTTTAATTATTCCTAGAAGGTTATCTCTCTCCCCCTCAATGTAAGAGAACTTATTCCTAAGTGTATTCTCACGTGTTCTTAAATATTTTATCGATTTATCATTAACCTCGATCGCACTTTCATTAACCCTAGAAATTTTAGACTACTCTAATTCTTTCTCTAAAAACAGGACCATATGCTCACTCCCTTTTTTGGACATTTCTTAAGTTTTAAAATGACAATTCATGTCCATGAGCATCTCATGAAGTATATATCTTTGAGTTTGAAAAGTTTGCAAAAAATCAATTTTATTTAAAATGAAATTTTATTTTTTAAGACATTTAATTCTTTTTGCAAACTTTAAATTCACATGAGCTAGATTTTTAGCATGTTATGAAGCTTATTAAACTCATCTCGAATATCTATGTCATCGTAATCGCTAAACACATTGGAAAACCTATCATTATCATGACCTAGGGAAATTAAAGTTGCGTCCTTGTTGATGATCGGGACAATGGTCATGGATAAAGAATCCCTCATCCCCATCGGGAGGCTACCTGATAGTGACAACCAAAATGGGACATCGGCCTCCCAAAACTCGCACCACTCCCCCGATCCATGGTAATGTTATAGAACTGAGGTCACAAGAATGATAAGTATAATTTATGTGAAATAAATAAAGACATTGGCTCAGGAAACAAGCCTCATTAACAGGGTGAGTAAAATCTTACAAAAAAGGCAAAGGATAATCTTCATTAAATAACATTCGAATCGCCTAGAGGGATAACTGCACAATCAACCATCCCTCTTCAAATAGCTGTGTTATCAAATATTTTAAACTCATTATTAGTCATGTGGTTAACTCCCCCAACATTGTTACAAAAATCCAATTTTACGCCATCATTTCTACCTATTTTCCCCTGTAACCCCACCATCCCCCCAAAATAGGCAAACCTATTTTTAACCCTTTTATTTTCGACGAAAAGTGTTCCCATGTGCAACTTCATAATAGACCTCCTCTATGGACACATGTATTTGCAATCGAGATGTGGATAATGTTCACCTCATTTGTAAAAACACCCCTCACAACACTACTCATCAAATTCCCTAAAAACCCTAAAAATAAAAACCTTGGGGGATAAAATGAAAATAAGCAAAAAAAAAAACAAATTTGCAAAAAAAAAAAACCAATGGGGGTTTGATATACATAAGTATAGTCTCAGCTAGATGACACTCAAATAACTGAACACTCCACAGTCTTGTCCTATAGGCGAGACCAGTCGTCCCACCCATACTTTATATGTATAATTATAGTTCGTTTTGATGACACCATAGCACCCTACTGGGCCTAATAGTATCATTTCATAGAGGACACCATCCGCATTCAGATCAACATGAGTGTCGGCCTCAGATAACACTTAAATTATAAGACAGAAACCTAATGCCTAGGATGGGTGATATAGACACCACATTCTAGGACCCCCCTAAGTCTCTCCTTAGGTCCCTAAAATCTCTTAATTTCACTACAAACCCTAGGTCATACTCAGAGTATCAATATAGAGTCCATTGGGCGCTCCCAAGCCCTTTTTAACTCCGGTTAACTCAAGTTTTAGATAGAAATCTCAAAGAATAATTGAATGGCTAGGAATCCCCTTTCTAACGGTTCGCCCCGTGCGCGAATCGACATAACGGTTCGAACGAATGAACCATTTTACGATCAAAAACCAATCTAGAGGGCATTGTGAACTCTCGAGACCCAATTTGATCCCAAACAGAGAAAAAAATGAATGAATACTCTAAGGGAACTGAAACACCTTTCCAACGATCTTCCCCGTGCGTGAAATGACAAAACGATTCGGACGATTGATGCTTTTTCCTTCAAAAACTGATGTGAAGGCCACTGGCCACTCCTGGGATCCATTTGATCAAAGTAAAATCTTTATCTTGAATGAGAATGAATGAATGTTTAAAGGGAATTGAATACCATTTCCAACGGTCTACCCAAGCATGAATCAACCTTACTGTATGGATGAACGATTGGTTTTACTCCGAATGGTCACCGGGCGCTTTGGGGCCTAATTTTACCAAAGTTAACTCTTAGAACCAAGAAAATCTCGTGTAACCTCAAAGTTCCTCACATATCCTTTCCAACGGTTTGCCTTATGAATAATTTGGACTTACGGTTTGGATGAACGATCCATCGTCGTCTGATGATCTTACGTCCAAAGGATCAATGGGAGCTTCTAAGCCCCGTTTGACCCAAAGTCTCTCGGCCTTGGGATATGCCTAAAGGATTATTAAAGGTATTTGAATTATCTTTCTAATGGTATGCATCCTGTGTGATTTGGACTTTTGAATTTCATTTTAGGACCATTTTTTCAGAAAATTTGCATGAGACTGCCTATTAGCAGGTCCATTTTCGTGCCTATCGACAATGTCTCTAGGGTTAACTACTGATAGGCGGGACACGGATAGTGCCGATTGGAATCCCCCTACCTTATATAAGGAGAGCATTAGCTCACTCTCAAAGTCACCCCAGATCCATCAATATCAGTGATCTCAACAGGATTCTTCTCCAATCAACGAAGCTTCCTTGTGTGAAATTTCTTCTCACCTTTCATTCCTATCATTCTAATACCAAATTTAGAAAATATATCCTGCTCTATCATCCTATATTCATCCCAACTTGTAAGGAATCTCATTAGGGATAAAGGTCAAGTTCAAGCCTCCAAAGTAGGTCCAAACATCCTTCTCGTTTTAAATTTCTTTATTTTTTCATAAGTTATATATATTCTTAATTTATCTTTAACTTTAGATAATAAAAATTAATATATCATTCTTTATTACTTATATTGCACGTAATTTATTTTCTATAAAAAAATCTAAAACAAAGAAAAAGAGGGTCACACCTATAACTTCCGACGGGATTCTTCATCACATTTTCTCGAAGCTAAAAATATATTTTCTGCACACACACATATAATAAACTCCCATTTGAATCTATGGGATAAACCCCACCATCATGCCACATGCGAACTTCGTGGACTGTGATGCTGTTATAGTCTACGTAGGCATTTCGAGTTACAGGTCGAGACTCGAGTCCTATTTTCATTTTTTCATCATTTTCCTATTTTATCCATATATTATCCGTATATATCATACTTATGATTCATATTTTCGTTTCATCTAACAAATATTATCGATTCATCATAACGATCCATATCTCCATAAGCTCATACGTCATACTTTTCTAATTATGATTTTGGGAACATTCCTATGGATGACCTCACTCCATCCTTTCCATGATGCTAGTTGAGGGATCCCGATCTACACTTATATATACGCGTACATACACTTCATGAAGAAATTGAGGGAAATAGTAACACAAGCCCATGAGAGACCGAAAGGGTGGGATGGGTGCCTAAAACCTTCCCATTCCCTAACTGAGGCCCCAAACCTCTGAACTATTGGTTTCACAATAAACAATCTGTCTTTGATGCCACTCTCTCAATGTGGCTACGTGTTCTTTTCCCTATTTTGTTCAAAATAGGCTGGCAACTCTATTTCTTTACACCACCCTAAAATCGACGATGACTGAAGCACCCCACGATATAGTGAGAGGCATGGGACCTTTATCCTCCATCTTTATCCCCTGAAAGCACCCTCGAGAGGGTGAAGATCTCGATATGGCCATAATGGAGACTCCGATTGGGATGCACTTAAGTGGGTTAGACTCGATTTTATTGGTGTTATCATTTTCTACTTGTGTGTGAATGCACCCACTTGTATGTTCCCTTTTTCTCACCTCTATTACTTCTTGTATATATTTATCTCAAGTCTATATCACCTCTCACTCACTTTTCACTTCATACACTTGTAAATAATCTCCATGTACACCTCACACTACTTACACTTGTATATAAGTTCACTTATATCCATATGTTACACACGCCACTTAGAATATCCATGCTTAGATTTCACTAGCACACACCTACACTTATCACCCTTGTATATATCCATGCTCACTTATACTTATCACATACCATTTTTAGTTGATCCATGCTTATATTCACTACCACACACTCACTTATATATATTCACACATCACTCACTCACTCACTCTCACGTATTCATGCTTAGTGTAATCTTCATGCTCCATGCTAGATTTACTTTTCATGATACTTGTACATTCTTCCTTATTAGCATAGTTCTCATCATGACCAAATAAAATACTCTCTCCATAATATACTAATTAAGATTCATTCATTTCACACACTACATCACCAAGAGCATTTCTATATTGACCAAAAATTGTCCCGTACTTGGGGTTCAGTTTGTGATGGGCGCTGGTCCAGCAGGTCGCAGTTAGTCTAAGCAATATGACTCTCACCTTCCATTGGCCATGTACTTTTGACGTATATTGAACGGTACCCCCCACATCGTACTTCTTGACCACAGTCATGACAAGAGGTATCTAGCAGGGAACTCACTCACGTATGTTAAGTATATTGAATTTTCTCTCACACGTACTATCCCTATGAGATAAATAGAGAGGCAATTTACGTACACTCAGGTATATCAAATGGATTGTCCACACGTACCAATTTCCCTCAAAAGCAAGATTTATATCATGGAAGTCATGCCAATGGGGGGAACCTTTCCACTAACCCAACAACTACATACCCTCATATAGGCGTCAAACCTAGGGTACTCATATTTAGTTTTTCGCTTAGTACCCAAAACTCTTTCAAAATGCTAGGTCGGCATGCCACCCAAATTTTCAAGCGATTTCATCTTTTAACAAAAAGGGACCCTGTCCATGTGCCTGGAAACAAGTCAAACCTTGTTTTAAATATTATTCAAGCGCGATTTTTTCTAGCTCGGGTCCCGTCTGACATTTATTTTACATTTATGTTAACCCAATACAAGTGAAAATATAAACATAATAATAATCATGCTGAGACTTTTCTCTCGTTTCTCCTCCTTCCTTACCAAAAGCGTTAATAACATTTTCCTCCTCTTTTATCAAAATACAAAAAAACATTTTCCTCGTCTTTTATCAAAATACCGACAAACATTTCCCCCTTCTTTTATAAAATACCAAAAACATTTTTTCCCTCCCCTAATTCCAAAAAATGTCAAAAAAAATTTCCTTTTTTCCAATAAAAATTTCTTTCCTTTCTCTTTCAAAAATAATTTCATATCATTTTCTTTCTCAGGTTGTTAGCATACCAGACCCTTGGTCTAGATCCCTATTGGGTTCGGTCTTCCGTTGAACTGCCCCAAAGTTTCATTAATTCTATCCCTAGTTCCATTGAGTCCAGAATCCGCCTTCACCAACTATCCATGGAGAACGCATACCAAAAACTAAATGTGCATCCTGATTAGATGACGGTACTAGTCCAACATACCACCAAGATTAACCTTCAAATTGAAGCTCATAAGATGCAGGGAAAGGGGTCCCTATTCCTGAGGAGCCCTAAGTACTCTTCCCTCGTTCTATGTGTACGCTTACACCTGAGACTGTTTCGGTCCGCGAAGAATATTAGCATGCTCCATGATCCCCTCCTCCCAATGAGCAACCACTAGCATATCTCCTTATACCGAATTTTTTCCAGCCAGGGGCTAACCTGCCAGTGCCAACCATTCTAAATGAATAAGTGTTTAACTATGTCAAGTATGACCTTAAGATGTTGATAAAAATGTTTGACCAAGTGCGAAGCTCTGGGACCTACATGGATTACACTCATATGTCTCCTACCCTAAACCAAGGCTGCCGTAAAAATTTAAGATGCCTAACATTGTGAAGTTTGGTGGTAGCGAGCCCCAAATTGTTCCTCTCTGAAGTTACCACATATCCATGACTCTCCTAGGTGCCTATGAGAAAATAGTGGCCCAAATGTTCCAACAGACTTTGAAGGACAACACTATTTATTGGTTCATATCCCCCGAGGAATCCAGAATTTACAGTTAGAAGGATGTTGCTCATGAATTCATGTAACAGTACAAATGCAATAAGGAATTGGAGGTTAAACACGATGATTTAGAACTTCTCAAGAAGAATATTGAAGAAATCATCAATAATTTCATAGCAGGGTGGAGGGAGAAAGCATTCACCATGACCAAGTGACCTTCTGAAGAGGAGCGAGTTAGTATTGGGAGGAAACACTTCTAACTCCTAGTCTAAGCGATGATGGGAGGACAATATTACCCACATTTCTAAGCTCTCTAGGAAGCAGGAGTAGAGATTGAAGAAAGTGTTTCCAAGATAGAAGTTGATCTAACTAAAGTATCTAGAGAGTTCACTCCAAGAAATATGAAAAGCCTTCTACAGTCTTGATCGTTAACAAAATCTCATAGCCCGCTACCTTTTAGGTGCTAAAAATTCGTGTTAACCCGATCAGAAAGGAATGCACTGAGCTTCATCCTCTCCTCTCTAAAGTCTACCAACCCCTTTTGAACCAAAATCTCATCTAGCCATTGGATCCTCATCCATTACCAAACCCACTTCCCAAAAATTTCAAACCCAAAGCCCATTGTGATTTCCATCAAAATGTCGACCATACCACTAATTAGTGATTCCATTTATGGAATGTAATCCAAGGTCTGATTGACCTTGGTGTTATCATCCCACCAGCCAATCCTAAACCAATCACCACTCACAATCCACTCCCAAATCATGAAAACTCCATCTTCCTAGAAAATGGTCTAAAATTTGACCCATCTACCCATATTGTACCCACTAAATCACCCATTATACCCGTATCTTCACCCAAAACCACTTAAAGTTTGCCCATATTTGCTACTAAACCCTACCTATTATGCAGACTAGGCCCTGTCACTTCGTACAAGAGCATGTATTATCATTCGTACTTGTTCTGGGAAAAGATATGGAATTACTAGCGATGCTGAACTATCTTCTAGAGTTTGGACTAAATTTCCCTAATAAATGACCATCGATTGTCGGACATTTAGCACACTGTTCATGGAAGCCCGAAAGTGGACTTGATAGTTAGATAATTATATGTATCCATCGATGAAGTCAGTTTAGATGATGCAGTTCAGATCATGGAAGACATGTCTTGACAAACCAATGAGATTTTAAGTATGTTTGAGTTACTCGATGCCTTAAAGCTGCAAGGGAGGTTGGTACCTTCAATTTTGCATCTCCCCGTTGAGTGGGAAGATATATATGAAGAAGTAGTTGAGATTATGGAATGCCTAGACTTTTCATGGAAAGATGACATCTTTGACACCGGATGGGGGGATAAATTTGATAGTTTAAATGAAGAGCCAAGCCAGGAAAAGGTTAACCCAGTTATCAGTGTGCGTGGGATGATATCATTTGAAGATTTGTTAGGAGAGATCAACAAAGAGGCCGAACAACCTGAGATAGTTGAAGAAATGGGATTTTTGTTCTTCCCCACTTTCGTGAAATATATAACAATATCTCGGAAGAACTACTAGGGTTCGACTCCTTAGTAAGCAATAATAAATAAAGGAAAGGTTGTTGTTAAGAAACTCCCCATACGGAAAATGACCATCAAGGAAAGAAAAATGCTTAAATACTTAAAGAAAACTCAAGACAACATCACCTTGTGGGGACTCTTCATGTCTTCCAAACTACATTGAAATTCCTTGATAAAATTTCTTACTGGGGCCATAATCCCTCCTTTCACCACTCCAGAAGAAGTCGTGAAGCTGCTCGTGTCCTTAACCTCTACTAGAATGATTTCCTTCTCTAAAGAGGAAATCCTAAATTGGGTCCTAATCACAACTATCCCATTAACATCTCTGTTGAAGTAATGGGGAAAAAGTCCCACTCTCACTCATCCACAATGGTTCAACACTCAATGTTTTCCCGTTAAGAACCTTCAACTGTATGGGTTTAAAATCCATCCACCTTACTCCAACATCAGTCGTAGTGCGTGCTTATGACAATACTCATCAAGAAGTGATGGGATCCATAAATCTTACAATAAGGTTTACCCTATAAATCCCGTTATTGAGTTGTAATTTATCGACCTATCTGCTTGTTTCAACCTATTTCTTGGTTGACCGTGGCTTCATAACATCAAGGGGTATCTTCCTCTCTCCATAAAAAATTAAAGTTATTCGCTAAAGTAAATGTCATCACCATAATCGGAGATGATGTTAATACCAATAACCAAAGCACCAGTAATCTGGTACTAGATATACAATATGGGGAGAATGATATGCTTCTCCTTAGATTCTGACCCAAATCACTTCCACACCCAGAAGGGCAATGTAAACGTGATAAGAATGTTCAAGAATATACACTTTATGCTCGAACTAGGGCTAAGACGATGACAACAGGGGATACTAGAGCCCATAGTGCTGAAGAAGGCCTTTTATCCATGTGGCATGGGTTATGAACCATCATCAGAAGAACTCAGAATGCTCCGCCAACCCTAATTGAATCGAAGGTTAGAAAGTACCAAGACTATTTTGGGGGACTTTTTCAATGGAAATTCGTTAAAAAGAGTGAAGATTTTACTTTTTGTGGCTTTCCTGAACCATGGTATGATCATGTAGACAAGAAGATGAAACAAGGGACCGAGATCTTCTTCTAAGATACCTACTCATTTGCCAAAGGTTCCCAGCATCATGTGCAACCACTCATTGAGAATACTACAACTGTTACTGAGGTTTTAGAGGGAAGTGACTTTGAGGATTCATTAATTATGTATACACTAGGGCTGAAACTCTTCATGATCCACTCTGGAACTATATCATGAGATCCATCCATCCAAACAATGCTACTGATGCACCCCTCCTCAACTAGAATCTTATACCAGTTTCACCCGCTAGAATGCAACTTGACCCAGATGTTTATCCTATATCTTTCGCTTTTATTGTTCCTCTATTTTTTTATAATAATGTAATCGAGACCTCCTTTGATGAGATTCTCAACGTTGTCTTTCCTAAGAATGAAATAAACTAAGAGTTTGAGTATCTTGTTGTGCCTTACATTAATTATCTTGATTCTAATCAAACGCTTGATGATGGTAATTTTACAAATGAACAATTCTTAACTAATCTTAATAAGGCTAATAATAAGCAAGATAACCTTCAAGTTAGTGAGGTTGAAACTACTTTTATTAATCTTAGTTATAGTATCCAACTATGTGAGATTAGGATAGGGTCCACCCTTGACGATCATGACCGCGCCCAACTCAAAGACTATTGAAGGAATTTATGGACGTCTTCGCATTGTCCTATGAAGGCATGCCCAACATCAATCCCAAAATATCTTATCACGAAATTTTAACTCTCTTTAAATGTAAAATGGTAAAACAAAAATTAGGAAAGCTCTACACCGAATGGTCTCTCAAGGTTAAAGAAGAAGTGGTCAAATAATTCAATGTAGGATTCATCCGAGTGATTGAATATTCCGCATGTCTAGCAAACATTGTACCCTTACTGAAATTAGGAGGAAATTTCCACTTGTGCGTTGATTATTAAGATTTAAAAAAGCCTCTCCGAAAGATGATTACCCATTACCCAACATCGACATCATCATGGACAATACGGCCAGTCACGATCTCAAATCATTTATGGATGGGTTTGTAGGATACAATCGGAACAAGATGCACCCTGATTATCAAGAAAAAAAATGCATTCATCACCCCTTGGGGAACCTTCTGTTACAAAGTTATGCCATTCGACTTCAAAAAATGCAGGGCTACCTCGTAAAGGGTTATCATAACGATCTTGCATCATCGGATACACAATGAGGTCAAGGTCTACATGGATGATATGATCATTAAGTATAAGACTTGGGAGGGTTATTTTTCTTCCCTATGGAAGTTGTTCAAACGGATACGGTGATACCAGATGTGACCTAACCACAGAAATGTGTTTTTGGTGTCACCAAAGAAAAGATTTTAGGATTCATGATTAGAGGTAAGGGAATTGAAGCAGACCCTTCCAAATTTAAATCCATACTCGTAATGACACCACCCCAAATAAAGAAGGAAGTCCAGGATTTTTTTGAAAAATTATAGTATATCATCCAGTTGACTTCTATTTATGAACCCATCTTCAAACTTCTGCAAAAGGATTCAGACAAAGTCTGGAATGAAGATTTTTAGGAAGCCTTTGAGTGAATCAATTAGTATCTATCCCAACCCCCAATACTCATGCCATCGTAACTGGGTCTCCCTCTACTCTTATACTTGACCATAATAGATACCATAATTGAGGCTTTACTAGACCAATACAATAAAGAATCCGGCATAGAAAGGCCATCTATTACGCCAGTCATAAATTAGCCAAGTACGAAGTCAACTACAGCACCTTGAAGAAAACATGTATCGCCCTTGTCCAGGTCTCTAAAAAATTACGGCATTACTTGCACACTTTTCCCATTACTTGTATCATGAATAGATCCTATCAAATACCTCCGTAAGAAACTGGCCCTGTGTAGCCGAAAGGCCCGATGGTTGATGCTACTAGTTGAGTTTGATACTGTGTTTGTCTTGTAGAAAGCCATGAATGGGAAAGCCGTCTCTAACTACCTTGCTAACTACCCTATGGAGGAAGCCGACACTTGGATCTCTGAATCATCAGATGAAGATATCATTTTCACCTCTCAGGAAGACCTCCACTAGAAAATTTTCTTTGACGACGCTGCCAAAAAAAAAGGATATGACATCGGGATACTCATGATCGCCCTGATAACTCTCATACTCTTATTGCCATCAAACTTCATTTTCCCTACTCCAATAACATGATCGAATATGAGGCATGCACCGCAAGCCTCAAAGTCTCTATTAATAAAAGTATTCAGTGCCTAGATGCTTATAGGTATTCTACCCTCATCATCGGCTAGGTCCTTAGAAAATGGAAAGTGAAAGACGAAAATCTCTTACCCTTCCTTGCCCACCTAGAAGAGATGGCCTCCAAATTCTGAAATATCACCTTCCACCACTTGCCCCTATTAAGGAACATCTTAGCTGATGCTCTTCCTACATTTACCTTCATGGTCGACATGCTCGAGGGAATAACAATGGCCCCATTCCTAGTTTAAAATAAAGCTAAACCAACGTACTACTAACACATTGAGCTCGTCATAGCAAAGGACTCCGCTATGATCGAATGATGGTACTACGACATTTGGTGCCTCCTCAAGCACGGTAGGTATCCCTAGGATGCCAATAAGAAAGATCGAGAAACCCTCCAAAAATTAGTCGCCCAGTACATTATTTGCGATAAATCACCATTGAAGAGAAACTTCGATGGAAGCCACTCACACTGCATCGCAGGGGATGACATTGAAGAAAGCATACAGAAGATACACAACGATGAATGCAGATCCCACATGAATGGCCATATGTTCACCAATAAGATTATTTGACAGGGTTACCATGGTTCAGGATTGCACTACATATGTTCAGAGATGCCTCAAGTGCCAACAGTTTGCTAATCTCCAGTACTTGCCTCTATGGGAATCATACAACATGACTTATCCCTAGTCGTTTTCCATAATGGGCATAAATATTATAGGTAAAGTCACATCGAAAGCCTCCAATGGGCACGAGTTCATCCTGATTTCTATTGATTACTTCACGAAATAGGTCGAAGACGAGTCATACGCAGTAATGAAAGCCAAAAAGGTATCCAAGTTCATTTCAAAAAACATCATTTGTCGATACAGGATTTTGCATGAGCTAGTGTCAGATAACGGGTTACATTTTGAGGAAGGAGTCACAGAACTAGTCGATGAATATGTGATTGAAAGACACAAATATTCTATGTGGGTCCATTTTTATTTCTTAAGCAGAAAGTGTTTTAGGGATGATAAAAAAGGACCCACAAATTGGTATCAGAGCTAGAAACATATTTTTATCATATTTGATCCCTTGTGTTTTTCGAGATGAATTTTGGAGGTTTTGAAAGTTTTCGTGATCCTATTTTTAATGGAAAATTTTTTGCTTATTAGAAAATGCGAATGAGAAGTGCTTTGAAATTCATTGATGAACATGTGTTGTTAGTGTTGGAAAAGGCTTGGTCACCACTAGTCAAACGAGAGTGTGAGGTCACTAGTTTGAAACCCGTTAAGTCATGGACTGAGGCTGAACATAAGCTTGCACTTTACAACTCTAAAGTCATGCACGTAATTTCTTCACATGTCACACCTGAAGAGTATAATCGAATCATAACTTGTGAAAAATCAAAAAGGTCTTGGGATACACTTCACGAGGGCACCAGCACGGTTAGGGCGTCTAAGTTACAAAACCTCACTACATAGTTTAAGACAATTAAGATGTTAGATAATGAGTCGTTTGATGAGTTTTATGCTAGGTTTTCTAATATTGTCAACTCGTCGTTTAACTTAGGATAGAAGATTCCCGACAACCATGTGATGAAGAAAATTTTGAGATCTTTTGCTGAGTAGATTTGATGCAAAAGTGATCGTTTAAAACTCCTTAGGTATTATTGATTCGACGCAACTTGAAGAGATTGAAGGTGACTTAAAAACCTATAAAATCGATATATTTACATCCAATTAAGTGCCAAAGAAAAAAAAGGGCATTTTTTTGAAAGCCCAAAAGGAGGAAACTAAAGTTTTGAATAACGATTCTGATTTTGAGGATGTCGCCTTGTCGGCAAAGAAGTTCAAAACATTTCTTAAGTTTCAAAAGAAATTGAAAGATGCCAAAAAGTTTGAGCAATTCAAGCACAACGAGGTTGAGTCCACCTCTAAAAATAAGAGTGAGAAATTTAATAGGGTTGAGTCGAATAGGTGTTTTGGGTGTGAAGGTTATGGTCACAAGGTTGTTGATTGTCCCACTAGACTTAAGAAAGAGGGTAAGAAACCGATAGCTTATAGTGCCTCCTTAAGTGATAGTGATACGGAAGAGGGAGAGAGTTTGCCCACTAAGAGCAAGTTTGTTGATTTTTTGGCATGTCATATGAGCGACGATAAATCTTCCCACAAAGATTCTCATGTGCATGACACTTTCGAGGCTGTTGAGAGTGCATCCCTAGTGTGTGAGGGTGATGAGAGTGACAAGGCAGAGGTAGGTGTGAAAGAGTTGCGAGTTGCATTTAATGAGTTGTTTTGCCGAAGTGGTGAAGGTGAAAAAGGAAAACTCTAAATTGCAAGATAAGTTGAATGATCATGCCATAGAAAATAATGATGATTTGATTGACGATCTAAGGACACGAGAGAAGATGTTTATAGAGAAGCTATAATATGTGGAGAAACAGATAGAGAGCCTGCGTGGTTTGATGGAGGCATTGAAAAAAGCATTTCTATAGTTTGAGGAGTTTAGGCATGTGCTTGAGCCTAGGATTTTTGAGTTAGATGAGAGATTGAGAGACTCGAGTAAGGGTAAGTTTGACTTGGAATCTAGGTCGGAGGAGTTGGATAGGACATTAGGCACCATCCAAGTCAAAAGTGATAGGTGTGGTATAGGCTACGATGATAGAGTTGTTCCCCTTTCCCAAAGCTAATACCAACCGTGTGAGAGATCCCACTAGGAATGTGAGGAGAGGTCGGCATTTTGGTGATCATTCCGACCGTATTTACACTTGTAGGCATTGCGGTAGGAAAGGTAATCTTTCATGTTTTTGCTATGACCTTAGGAATGCTCCTAGGAAGTTTAGGAATAAAGTCGTTTTGGTTCCCAAAACCCCCACCCGTTATGTCACACCTACTTGGGTTAGTAAATCGGATTTAAATACTTTGCGACTAAAACTTCATGGTTCTCATTTGGTTGCAATTGATTCTTTCCATGCTAAATCTAAAGGGTGATTGTGTTACCATGCTTTTCATACACTACTCTTTGCCTCATGATTTATATATAGCTAATGTCATGACATGTGTATCATTTTGTATTATATTTTTCATTTATTGAGTCTTATTTGAAAAATACAAAAAGATTTTTGGTTTATTATATTTTTGAGAAAATAAAAAAATATTTTTCTTTTATTTTAGTCAAATTATGTTGAAAAACCAAAAAGATTTTCTATTTTTTTTTCAGTTTACATGTTGGATTTGGAATATTGGTGTGCTTGGAACACCTTCCTTTATTTATCCATGTGGCTAGGACATTTGGACATAATTATTGATGCTTAGAATGATCATAACTATTATATTATGGGGTTGTTTCGAAGTCGATATGCATTTTTATTCGACTTTGTATATATGCCATCTTTGCACACTTGCATGAGTTTATATGGATGCTTGACATCTCTTACAAATTTGATTTCGGTGAGACGTTATTATCTCGATTTTTCCATCTATGCATAACTAGACATAAGGAGGAGGTGTTCGTGTATGAACCATATATTGTGAGGACCGTAATTAAAAATGATGAGTGTTCACGGGAAAGGGCTACGAGAGTGTAAAATTGACTCGTCGTGAAAGCCACTATTTAAAAGTTTCTGAAAAAATTAAAGGTAATAAAAAGAATCATATGAAAAATCGGGCCAAATTAGTTTGCGTTCATCCCAAAAGAAAGATATGATATATATTTGAGGGAGTTTGGACGGATAATTTAAACGGGTTTGCACCATGATTCCTAACCTTGAAAAATCGTTTCATGACGCTATTGTTTGTAGAATCTTAAAAATCCTGATTTATGTGCATGTTTGATTGTTTAGTTCATTTAGCTCCTTCTTTAATAGTTACACATGGCTAAAATAAAGTTTGATGATTTATAGATATCAATTAGAGCTTCTTGATCGTTTCGATATGTTTGAATTATGATTCATTTGTTGCTGTTCACGCTCATACATTCCATGTTCATGTTGGAGCACATCGGTACTACGTTAAAATGTAACTCATTTTATTTTTATAGTTTTTGCTACTGTTTTACAATTTTCTACCCCTTCCAGTCAGTTTTTTTACGAAATTGAGTACTGGATGTGAGAATTTGGATTCCTCATTCGAGCGACTTACTGATGTTGTACAAAGTTTATCTCGCGAGATGCCTATGTCATTTGAATGATAAGGAAGTCTCGTTCGAGCGACCCCCTGGAATTTCCCCTTACTGTTTCAGTACCCTAATGCTTATGGTTATATTTCTTGGTACTATTGGATGCTTCTACTTTCTTCTATGTAGTTTATTTTAGTAGATTTGATATTTTCCTACATTGGTTCGTTTGGTCACACCTTGCGTAGATTGTTTTTTCATATTGTGTGATTACTGTTTACTAGCTATTGATTAGATATTGTTGATCATTATTAGCTGGCTGTTTGCATGATTTTCTATATATATCATCGATTATACTCGTGCTAGATATATCTCTAAATTGGTATCTTTTCATCAAGTTATCTATTCGAGACAAAAAGGGGGAGAGATGTATATGATGTAGGGGGAGACTTTGTTTGATGAGCTTGGTATCTTGATTTAATTGTTGTTTACATATTGATATCATGTTTTTCTCACATAACAAATGATTTGTATTTGTAATTTTCATATTGGTTTATATCATTTGTTCCTCCATACTTCATTGGGTATTTGTCTGTTTTATGTGCGTAGGTATGCTTAAAGAGATTTATATTTCAAGTCGACATCACATTCAGAGACAGTTCATGCTTACCAGACCATCATTTACTAGTCTTGTCCAGTATTTATTATTTTGGGTTTAGGGGATAGGATTTAGGCGTCATAGGGCTTGACGTCCCAGCTTAGGCATTTCACCGTTAGTTTTGTTCAAGAATTGTCAAAGGGGGAGATTTATAAGGACAAAGTTTCCAACTGAGTCCATTGTATAGTTTTGACTTATTCCAGAAAAAAAATGTGTTTGAGTGATAAGGAGATTTTTATTGTCACAAACCCACACAAACTATGATGTGTTGAAGTTTATTGAAGATGTTATGGCAAAGCTTCAAGGAATTATTTACGCAGAATGTTTAATTGGTGCAAGTTTATTCGTCTTCAAGTTCAATTGCTTTTCAAGATTACTCAGGTATGAATGCATAATTTTAATGGGACTCAAAATTTATTTTAAAATTGAAGGATGTTATTTTCTTAAGAAATTTTTTTAAAATGTTTTTAAAGGTGTTTGAAATAGTTTACAATTCGTTTTAATCTGATAAGGGTGGATTAGAGTTGATTTTAAGTGGGATTTTAACTCTTATGTCATTCAAACTACCAGATAGGTCGTTCGAGCGAGATATGTATCTTGTTCGAGCGACATGTCTATGTTGCTTGAGCGAGCCACCGCCTTAGGAAAAATATTTAATGGCGTTTTCCAATCATATTTCGTTAGTGTGAATTCTGGAAAAATAGTTTACGATCCAGAACGTCTTGTGCACATTATTTTCTTAGGTTTTCAAGTCTAAACACATCCTTAGTGTTTACAAGATCTGAGTTTTAATTACTATATGCAATAGTGATCTTGTTAAAACCAAGAAGGTTTTGTTCTATACTTGAACATTGGTTTCTGCAATGAAAAAGAGAAGGAATTAGTGTTCCCAATCTGTAAACATTACAAGCCATATCGGTGGACACCGAGACATACGTGGACGCATGTGTTTTGGACAGGTATCATGAAAAAAGGACTTTTTACGTTGTCATTGTGAGATGAGTTCTTGAATATCACAAGAGCGTCAAGTCTCGTGGGGTATCGAGTCATTGAGTAAGCCTTGTGTCTGTTCATTGTAATTCCAGATTCATAGTGATTATCTGGCTTGGGTCGTCTGATGTTTTTTCCCATTCTGGTTTCCTCGTACATCTGGTGTTGTGAGTACTCTTTACTTCATTTTACTTGTATTAATAACTATATGGATGTTTAGGATTAATCAAGATAAAATTTTGTTTAGGTAAAATTGGTTCACAAATTGGTGCAAATTAAAACTTAGAAAAAAGTTTTTCGTAAAAAGAGAATTTTTTTATCATCCTTCAAACACTTTCTGCTTAAGAAATAAAAAGGGACCCACATTCTCCCTACCGACCACAAACCAACGATGCCATTGAATCCTCCAATAGTAACCTCAGAACAATCATTAGCAAAATGACTGAGAGTTGTCGAGATTCAACCAATCGGATCCCTTACATCTTCTGGGGATATCGCACTTCAGTTCAAGAATCTACTGGGGCTTCCCCTTACTCTCTGGTATATGTCATGAAAGAAGTCCTACGTGTTGACTTAGAAGTATCTTCACTATGCATCATACTTGAAATCAAAGTCAATGAGGAATACAGGCATCAGAGTCGATTCGACGAGTTGTCTCTCTTAGATGAAAGGAGGCTAAAGTTTTATATCATATATAGGGGTACCATCGTCGGATAAAGTTATCATTCAACCAAAGATTCAAGTATCAAGGCGTATGAGAATAGGACTTAGCCCTTAGGGAAACTATATCACCTCTCTGGGACCCCATTGGAAAATTCAAGTCAAATTGGAGTGGACTCTACATCGTGAAGAAGATCATGTACAGTGGTGCCGCTAAGCTCACTGACCTTAATGGAGAAGAGATGGGTCGTCCATCCAACCTGGACCATCTCAAGAAATTCTACCCTTAGTCCTAAATCTCACTGTGCTATGACTCCTTTCATCCCCAATCTATTCTAAAAAAATCTTCATTGCCCTGTACTAAAAACTATGTGGGGCTTGATCTTCAAAAAGATCTTGTTAGCTTTCATAATGAAACTCATAAAATTTTCAAAACCCCCAGAGGTACGGAGGCAACTCGTATGCTTTACATGGGCACGATCCCCTTCTTTTTCATAAAATGCTATTCCTTTTTGTGACACCCCGCCTAATTAAATACTGGGTGATCAGTCCTTTATTAAATTAAAATCAAGGTGAACGGTTGGTTCATTCTTAACATCACTGTCGCAAAATAATTTTTTTTTATTTAATCACCTTATAAATAATTAAGCTAAGTGTCAAAACATTTAATCTTATACATTAAGTTCGAATGTTATTATTATTTACGAAGCCATGTTCACGAACACAATTGATAATATGAAAACCAAACCATCCAAATGAAATAACATGCTAGATAAATCAATCCAAATAAAATATACCAAATCGCGGGACAAAGTAATAATTACAAGGAATCCCAACTACAACACAGTACTGAAATAAATCAAAAGTAAACATCTCTCTGAACTAGATAAAACTGGAAATGGGCGACACATGCCCTATCTAAGGAGAACTAAATAAAGGATTGAGAAAACAAGGATGAAGTCGTCTACTGCAAAGACCTGTAACTCCCACACTAGATGTAGCACGTCAACAGTCCAAAGATCCAAGCCTGATGCCTCTGTGGCTGGGCACCTATAATACACACACACACACACACATATATATATATATATATATATATACAAGAGAGAAGATGACAAGAAACATGTTAGAGCCCGAGTGTAAAATAGTTTTAAAAATAATTTAGCAAGTATTTAAAATGCCTACCGGCTAATGCAACAACCATGTTAGTATGCGAGACTCTCTTGAGAATTCTCACCTCTCATCTAGTCTGCATGCCTACCGTACTAATAAATCGCATAGGTTTTATCACGTGAAAAGCAAGGTTATGATATTTACTTTAGGAAATCATTCTCTTAAATAGTTCTTACGTTCTTTAGAATAACTCATTACTATTATAAAGTTCCCGAACACTTATAATAAATTTGGAGTATTTATTCATCACTTATCGACTTATATGCACAGTAGAAAGTTCCCATATAGATATGCGTATATATATTAGTCACACATATAATATATACTAACGGCACCCCACATAAAATCTATGACGCAGGCATATTCTGCTATCAAGTCCCCGTATCACTCAAACTAAGGGAAATATTAGTTCGGAATCACTCTTGAACTGTATTAACATAAAAACACAAACAAATGGAGGCGAATCATAGTTCCAGGTTCAAAAAGGTCAGCACATACCCTCACGTCTCTTAGAACATCTGACTATCATTCTAAGATAGCCTCTATCGAGTATACTATCTTCTAGGGTACGAGTCAATATCCCTCATAAAGGCCCAATCGAGATAAGACTGTCTTAGCGCGGAAACCTCCGTGATAGCAAGTAGCCCGGGTATGATTTTTTCAGAGATATATAATATGCACAAGCACACAATCATATATATGTATACATATATAAATATTCACATTTCTAAATTAGGTGCGTCCACGAGCCATAATATTATTCTAGCCATGCGTAACATATCACGCTTGAGTTTTACGTATAAGTAAATCACTCATTTTATTCTATTAAGTATAACAAATCCTTATGTACTTCTCGACTCTCGAAATAATATAAAATCAGTAGGTACACGCTCACTACTCTACTAGTCTAAGTCTTTCTTAATCCTCACAAGATATACCATAATTTACGCACGATTTCCCACTAAATTTATATTCCCGAAACCCCACGATTTAATCACATATGAATTGTATCACCCGAACCCTGAACGGAGTTTACCTAGACCCTTCTGGTCCTATTTATATCCCATTATGCTCCAACAAGAATAATCAAGGGTTTCTACGCATTTTAATCGGGTTAGACCAACATAAAGGGAATATGCAGTTTTCCAGGAGGGGTCTATCGATCAAGGAAATGGGGTCGATCGAACGATGTTCCTGGGTCGATTGATCGATCAAGCGGTTATGATGAAAACTGCATTAACCCAATTACAGGTTTTCTTCTCCAACCTCAACAAAATCTCCATATATCATTCCCAAGCTCTGAACCAACGTTGCTACAAGTACTATATACTTAAACACGTGATTTTCTACGTAAAATATGTCCCAATTCATCAAGTATAACAATTTAATGGGTGAAATTTACTTCAACTTTAAGAACCTTAATTTTTCTTTTTCTTCTAATTCTTCCAATTCTTTTCCAGGTTTCCTACTTCTAAATCCATACAAATTTGTGTTTTATCCTCTACATGCGATTTAGATGTCCAGAATAGGACTACTTCTTCTATAACATGTGATTTTAAGTCTCAAAACTATACTTTCTTTCATGAAACAAGTTCTAAACAACCCTAGACTAACATGATTGAGACATTAACTAAAAATAAAGAAAGATAGATACTTTCCTGGAATTTTAGTTTCTGACTTGAGAAAAATAAAGAGGTACGGTTGCGTTCCTCATCGCGCAATCTACGCTTTGGTGGTGGTGGTGGTGTAAACGGTTGAGTCCTTAGCCTTGAGTATCTTGAAAAGTTCTCCAACTCCTTCTCTAATGGTCGTTCTTTGATTTTCGGATTGATAACCCTAGAAGGCAACTCCTAAAGCCTGATTTATTCTTAGGAAATTCGTGGGTTTAATTACCCAAAAATGCAAAATGTCTAATCTACCCTCCCGGGATGTCAATTAGGCCTAAAAATGCCCCGAGACGCAAATTAAACCCCCGGGTACATTAATTTGACTATCTCGACCCTTCCGGACACTTTGGCGCACTCGAAATGACCATACATGTGACTTATAATTTATTCACTTTTAATAATAATAATAATAATAATAATAATAATAATAATAATTTAGTCTCGACACGACACAGGCGCTTCCTTTCCATAATTATCATTTTATTCGCTCGTGAAAATTTTAATTAAATCAATCTTATATATTACTTTACTCATCTAGTAATATTCAACAAATTTCCAATAATTACTAACTCTCATCACACTAGTAAATATTTAAAACAAATTTATGGATTAATATTAAATTAATTTATCTCAATTAAATATAATGAATCCCTGAATTTAAAAGCCATAAAAAATATGGGGTATTACATACTTCCCCCCTAATAACGGAATTTCATCTTGAAATTCGGAATATAAGGCCTATCTGGTAAAACAATTCTGGATACCTTATCAGTACGCTAAGTATCTACATAGTAAGGCGTTCAATCACTATAGCCCCCGCCTCATAGCAAGCTTGTTTAACACTCTCATTAAAGACACTCCACATTGTTCTCCTATCCGACAACATTCGCATAAGACACGCCTATACATTATTAATTGCCATTATTTCAATATCATTAGTAGGCCGCACCTCACTACATGAGAACTAATGGGATTTATCTAAACACAAAACTCCCATTCTAAGAGAAACCATACGAACATCTGACCACTCTTGTTCATCTAAAATAGTCGTGATAATTCCACCATAGTCATTAGACTCTAACTCGACAAATCCAAAATTTTGATTATTCGCTCACCTCTAAACATACAGAGGGAGAATAGTTAAGGTTTTTCCACACCAAAACGTCAATAAGAACCTCGTTCACGATAAACAGGTACGAGTGCTTCCACGGAACTCTACTATACTATACTTCACTTGCTATCCATATCCGTTGTTGAAAAGAAATGATCACTAAGATTCCAAAATTACCTTCACGCGGATCCACTAAGCGTTAATCATCGTGTGCCTACTCCTCGGGTATGGGTGATACATCCTACCCAAAATGAAATTTTATCCTCGCTGCTTCCTGAAATCCCATATTAACGGTGGGATTAAAAAATCTCATCCTGACTAAAAAAATAATACCGTGTAGGACCACGTACCGGCGTGATCATTCCTTTCAAAGGAAGACTGAGGCACACTAGTTAATATTGTAAATCACCCCAAAGGAATATCAATCACTTCCTTCTTAGGCAACTTGTTCCACATGTTCGGATGAACCCTTGATCTTTCCTTGAGGATGGAAACCCATCTAGGAAACTTTACCGACTTTACCGACCTCTTCCATTATAGGAATTGTCGATAGCCCCAAAATTGTCTGGTTGATCCTCTTATTCCAACCGATCTCTATCTATGAGTGATGTATGCAGATACTACTCACTATGTCTCGCTGAACATCGACTTTTACTTGAAATGTCTCACATTAAGTGACACTTAATACTCCCCTTCTTTCCTTGGCATATACCGAAAGTTCTGACCCGTGCACTTTTCTCCACAATGTGGACTTCTAGACCTTTTATACGATACTAACATCATCATTCTTTGTATGCGCAAGTTGTTATCACATTTGACTAATTAAAACTCCGCTCTGAGTGTTCTCCATAATAATTAAATTCTACCCTTCTCAAGGAATACCCCTTTTAAATGGCTTCCCACAACCTTCCAACCAAATTCGGGTGTGCTACTCTAATCGTACACGTATGTATGGATTATCGTCCTTCATGGGATGCTTAATCCACACTACCACTTCCACCTCGTTATGCTAGTCCCACGAAAATATATTCCACACATCCATTCCCACGTCCCTTCAACTCGGATGATTCTAACATCAGCTAACCAGGATGCGCACATTTTGTAACACCCCGACCGCCCGGGGAGAGCAAGCGGAGCGCTACACATCGATAACACTGACCAAATACCCAATACAACAAGGTATAGAGCATCTAAATCCCACAACAACAAAAGAGAAAATACTAATCTCAAATCTCTTTAGATAAGTACAAAAATTCTCTCGAATGAATACAACAACTAAAATAAATCACTAATGCTCTATACATCAAAATAAATACAAGTCTTCTCTCTTGTATAAAAAAAATTTCCCAGATAATCCACACTTAAAATCATCCTAACTTTTTATTTCCCTTGTGTTCCGAACGCGATTACAACAATTGGGTACTCTTAATCACCCTAGAAATCGAAATTTTAAATCCTCCTTATCATCGTTCCACCCCTCAACTCATGGTGATAAAACAAAACTTTCAATGCTTTCTTACCACACAACCGACTCCAGTAGCTTTAAATCAATATTCAACTTCCAACTTACAGATATAATACCTGCTTTTAGTACGACCGAGGTACCAAACTCATGGACTAATGACCAAACATCTCCCTATTTCCCACCTTACGTTATGTTTCATGCGTGGGATGTCTCGCAAAGAAAAATCCAAATAAGGAACCCCCTCGATACACTACTACCTAGCATTGTCAGTTATCGAAATTCGTTAGGCCCTCCATCCATAGCATGTACCCATTTATTCCGTCTCTTGACAGAAAATTTACATCCCCTCCCGTAATTACAATTTACAAGGAACATTTTGCCAATTGCACTATTGTTCAGTATTGGTGGTAATCACATTTCCATAAACCTCGAATACATACAATCTGGGTTTTCAAAATCCTGTCCCTAAACATATGGGTATAACTCTTAACTCCCACATTTTTAAAGGATATATATATATCAATGCACTCTTCCTATCACCAAGCCCTGAGCGCTAAACATCATAATGAGTTAAATCTTTTCGCTCATCAGTAAACCTAATACATACTGAATCATAACAACAAGGTCCCTACACATACCGGGATTGAATATCTCGAGCCCACTGTTCCCTCTGAAGTCTCTAAAATAGATAATATAAGTGTGAGTCCGACCCTCTCGCAGGTAAGGCCTCGTCAGCACAAAACATGCGACACTAAGGCAACCACTCTGATAGGCTTACAATAACTTCCTACTATCGTACTAACTATTACTATAAGGTTGTAACCAAGATAATATCATAATCGTATATCACAATACTAAAATGAGTAACCTCAATAAAGTTTATAACTCTATTAATACACACATTCATCCTCCGCGGATAGCACTAAAGAAAATCCCGCTACACTAGGGAAAATATTCACATAATAATAATGTTTATAGTTATATGCATTAAACTCATCTCACATGTTAATCTAATAATGAACAAATTATATAGTGACTCGCTCGTGTCATATAAAACACGCCTCATCCTTCGAGGATAAAACTCATACTTCTACCTTGCCAAATCCCTTGACTGGACGAATGGTCTCCGAACGTAACACGCCTGTCCAAACCAAAACAAAACTACTTTAATCATTATCCTTTACTTGTCACCATACTCTTGTCCCCTATACTCTCTTCGGGAAAAATATTTTAGCACGTGTGATTTCACTCTCGATAAAATACCTCAACACATAATCCACTTATCACTTGTCATACTAACCATATTAGGAAGGTCCTTCTCTTGGACTTTGGTAGGCTCGATTTTCGATGGCAACCCCCGTTGTTGCCTTAGCCTTGTTGGCCCTTAAGGACATGTTACTGACTACAACAGTCCTTACTGAATTTACCATCACTTGGTAAGAATTCATCTATCCGAATCATTCAAATGGGTCCCCTGATGTGTATCCACACCCCCTTGTGGTGCTACACTACCACCGTTGTATCCAGTTTTATTCTTGACTAAATTCTTTGACTCTTTTAGCTTCCCACACAAAGAAGAATTATCATTTTCATTGACAAAGTACGACATTGTCAACCTTTGAATCGACCATTCCGCAGAATTCCTTTTTTAAGCGTTATCAACTATTATTAGGAGTCGATCTCCCACTTGGATTCCTTTCCTCCATTTATATCTAGATCTTTTTATACAAGATTCGCTAACGGTTTAGATTGATATTCACAAAAGGACCTCTCTCAGGTCCTCTTGTGATGAGTTTAGAACAACGTTCACTTCTTATCCTGAACATCTGATGAAGGAACTTGCGATCAAACTGTACCTAAGATTCTCCTATAGGCATAGCATTCCACTTCTAAAAGTAGTGGCTGACTCCCGCTATGATAACTTTGTTCTGATAAGCCAAGAAAATTTGTCTGCAAATTTTCACTTTCAGTTAGCCACACTCCGTCCTATGTCCAAGCCTTTGTATACTTTACCTCCTTGGACCAACACATACAATTTTCGCATTTTTAGAATTTCCACTAATAGTTCTCTACAATTCTTCGTCTGACTTTTCCCAGTCGTACCACGTTGGGTGAGTCTACTCTTGCACCTTTTTCGACTATAGAAGAACTTGGAAATCATAGGTTGTGCCCTAGCCGTCTTTACTATATTGGTTTCCCATGCCATAATAGGCGTGACCTTAACTACAGTCATCATCCTCAAATATGCTCTACAACCTCAGCTAAGCCTTGCCTCCTGATGTCCGCCCAACTGCCCTTGCCTACCATATTTCATTGTTCGAACACGCCTAAACGTAATTAAGATTCACTAATGTACATACATTATAGCAGGAGAACGGAATCTCGCCATAGAAAATAATAATCCTAAACATAGGGCTCTATATCAAACAAATTAACACTAGAAGCATAATAAGTCACACAGATCCTAAGGACACTAGAACCTGATGTTCTGATACCACCTATGACACCTTGCCTAATCAAATACCGGGTGATCAGTCCTTTATTAAATTAAAATCAAGGAGAACAGTTGGTTCATTCTTAGCATCACTGTTGCAAAATACAATTTTCTTATTTAATCACCTTATAAATAATTAAGTTAACTGTCAAAACATTTAATCTTATAAATTAAGTCCGAATGTTATTATTAATTACGAAGACATGTTCACGAACACAATTGATAGTATTAAAACCAAACCATCGAAATGAAAGAACGTGCTAGATAAATCAATCCAAATAAAATATCCCAAATCGCGGGACAAAGTAATAATTACAAGGAATCCCAACTACAACACAATACTGAAATAAGTCAAAAGTACAAATCTCTCTGAACTAGATAAAATTAGAAATGGATGACACATGCCCTATCTAAGGAGAACGAAATGAAGGATTGACAAAAAAAGGATGAAGTCGTCTATTGCAAAGACCTGCAACTCCCATACTAGATGCATCACGTCAATAGTCCAAAGATACAAGCCTGACGCCCCTGTGGATGGGCACCTGTAATATATATATATATATATACAAGAGAGAGAAAAGATGACAGAAAACAGGTCAGAGCCCGAGTGTAAAACAGTTTTAAAAATAGTTTAGCAAGTATTTAAAATGCTTATCGGCTAATGCACGAACTATGTTAGTATGCAACACTCTCTTGAGAGTTCTCACCTCTTATCTAGTGTGCACGCCTACCGTACTAATAAATCTCATAAGTTTCTCTAACTTATTCCCCATAAGGTTTTATCAGGTGAAAAGAAAGGTTATGAGATTTACTTTAGGAAATCATTCTCTTCAACAGTTCTTACGTTATCTAGAATAACTCATTACTGTTATAATGTTCCCGAACACTTATAATAAAGTTGGAGCATTTATTCATCACTTATCTACTTATACGCACAGTAGAAAGTTCCCATATAGATATGTGTATATATATTAGTCACACATATAATATATATATTAATGGCACCCCACATAAAATCTATGGTGCTAGCATACTCTGCTATCAAGTCCCCGTATCACTCAAACTAATGGAAATACAAGTTCGGAATCACTCTCGAGCTGTATTGACATAAAAACACAAAAAAATGGAGGCAAAGCATAGTTCCAGGTCCTAAGAGTTCAGCACATACCCTCACATCTCTTAGAACATATGATTATCATTCTAAGATATCCTGTATCGAGGATACTATCTTCTAGGGTACGAGTCAATATCCCCCATAAAGTCCCAACCGAGATAAGATTATCCTAGTGAGGAAACCTCCATCATAGCAAGTAGTCCGGGTATCATTTTTACATATATATACAATATGCACAATCACACAGTCATATATATATATTCACATTTCTAAATTAGGTGCTTCCACGAGTCATAATATTATTATAGCCATGCGTAACATATCACGCTCGAGTTTTACGTATAAGTAAATCACTCATTTTATTCTATTAAGTATAACAAATCCTTATGTACTTCTCGACAAGTGGATCCTCTCGAAATAATATAAAATAAGTAGGTGCACCCTCACTACTCTATTGGTCTAAGTCTTCCTTATTCCTCACAAGATATACCATAACGTACACATGATTTCCCACTAAATTTATATTCCCAAAACCCCACGATTAAATCACATATGAATCTTATCACCCGAACCCTCAACGGAGTTTACCTGACCCTATTGGTCCTATTTCTATCCCATTATGATCCAACGAGAATAATCAAGGGTTAGTATGCATTTTAATCGTATTAAACCAACATCAAGGGAATATGCAGTTTTCCAGGAGGGTCGATCGATCGAGGAAATGGAGTCGATCGATCGATATTCCTGGGTCGATCGATCGATCAAGCAGTTATGACGAAAACTCCATTAACCCAGTTATGGGTTTGCTTATCCAACCTCAACCAAATCTCCATATATCATTCCCAAACTCCCAACCAACGTTGCTACAAGTACTATATACCTAAACACATGGTTTCTACGTAAAATATGTCCCAATTCATCAAGTATAACAATTTAATGGGTGAAATTTACTTAAACTTCAAGAACCCTAATTTTTTTTTCTTTTAATTCTTCAATTCTTTTTCAGATTTTTTACCTCTAAATCCATACAAATTTGTGGTTTATCCTCTACATGCGATTTAGACGTCCAGAATAGGACTACGTCTTCTACAAGATGTGATTTTAAGTCTCAAAACTATACTTTATTTCATGAAACAAGTTTTAAATAACCCTAGACTAACATGATTGAGTTATTAACTAAAAATAAAGCAAGATAGATACTTACCTGGAATTTGAGTTTCTGATTTGAGGACGAAAGAGGTACGGTTGCATTCCTCATCGCGCGATCTACGCTTTGGTGGTAGTGGCAGTGTAAACATTTGAGTCCTTGGCCTTGAGTTGCTTGGAAAGTTCTCCAACTCCTTCCCTAATGGCCGTTATTTTATTTTCTATTTTTTAACCCTAGAAGGAAACTACTAAAGCCTGATTTATTCTGAGGAAATTCGTGGGTTTAATTACCGAAAAATGCAAAATGTCCAATTTATCCTCCCGGGATGTCAATTAGGCCTAAAAACGCCCCGAGACCCAAATTAAACCCCCGGGTACATTATTTTGACTATCTCGACCCTTACGAACATTTTGGCGCACTCGAAATGACCATCCGGGTGAATTTTAATTTATACACTTTTAATAATAATAATTTAGTCCCGACACGACACAGGCGAGTCCTGACTTAATTTCCATAATTGCCATTTTATTCACTCGTGACAATTTTAATAAAATCAATCTTATATATTACTTTACTCATCTAGTAATATTCAACAAATTTCCAATAATTACTAACTCTCGTAATGCTAGTAAATATTTAAAACAAATTTTCGGATTAATATTAAATTAATTTATCTCAATTAAATATAATGAATCCATGAATTTAAAAGCCATAAAAAATACGGGGTATTACACTTTCTTTCCCTGAGAACGACAGTTATTTTATCATTTACATGAACAAAAGGATTATGTATGCCTTAGTGATTGGTATGGAAATTTCAAATGTAAAAACTCATTAAGAGGCACAACAATATAATTAAATTCCTTTTTGTTCAATTATGTAAAAATTCGGTACGATTACACGAAATATCGACGTAGGGAGTCAAATAACTACCCTCGCTAACATGACTGTGCTAAAAACAAATCAAACTAAACTACTCCTAAACAAACTAAAAAAACATTCCCAAAATTAATCCCACAACCAAAAATAACCAAACATATAAAAGCTTCACAAATAATCACCAACTTCACAAAAGACCCTACCCACAGCTACCAAAAGATCCAACCCCATCATCATCTTCTCCTTGAGGTCCCCAAATTTCCACTTCTTGGTTTGTATGCCATAAGAACTCCATGGAATGATAACCTTGGACCAACCTAAAGAAAAACCACTATGACCCCTTGATAGTGTCAAACATGACAAACCATCTATGTCTGGTCTCCTCTACCAAGATCTTAACCACAACCCTCTAATAGTCACCAGAAAAATGCCAAACCCTACAAAAAAGACTAGTAAGGAGGTGTTGATATCCGATGACTCTCCCATAAAGACCCCAACCGTATGCGCATGCCTTCAGTTAAATCCCCTACAGGAAAAAAAAGGCAAGGTACGGGATGGCATAATCTTCTTCCATCCAACTTAACACAAGAGCCTCTATGGGATATAGAAAGAGGTCTATTGAAGGCCATCTAACCAAACATACTGGTATTCCCCCAGTTCCAGAATGGGCTGCAACTCCCCCTACTAGGGCACTGACTAGAGAAGACATCAAGGTCTGTGCTCCACAAACTAGTTTACCCAATTCTCTATGGATGTGCCAAAGATGATGAAATAGCGAGTGGAAAATTAGACACAACTGCCAAGGGATATTCAAGGGGAATAACCAAATGGAATCTCTCAAAAGCCATATGAATAGCATAATCAAGCTACGTCTTAGAAAATCAGAACATCCTTCTCGCCAAGCATCTAGATCATTTAAGGTCTCTACGAGTATCACCACCATAGGATTGTGATGATATGAAATCCATGCAGTAATGGTAGCCAGTTGAGGGTCTATTATCAGGTCCTCGGTCACCAGCAATAGCTTTAATGTTAAGCCAAAGGCACTAGCACTGGCATGGTCTGCATCATTTACATCCCACATGTGCATGGAATACAGTATAGTTAGGAAATATATCATTCCCCCAGTAGCCAACGATCAAAATGTTAAAGGAAAGATGTGGAGGAGTCCTGTTAATAACTCCCATGGAGATCGAGAGAATTCAGGCATGGACACCGCCGCACTGGGATTTACTCCAAACATAGCATAAAATTCCCCATAGGTCGGGCAGACCTCATCCAAAACATAATGGAAATCATGATCCTCGGGGTCCCAAAATTGTGCTGCCGTTGTCAGCATGTTTCATTTGATGGGTCGCTCGCACCACAAGGAAACCCGACACGGGTTAAAAGTGTCATAATCTACATTCTATTAAAATATAGCCTCTAAATTCTTGAGATAAGAGGCAAATTCCATAATCATGAGAAGGGCCATTTTGGAAATAATAAGACACAAGAAAAGAAATAATAAAGAGAAAGAAAATGTGAATGGGTAACGAAACCTCACCACCTTACCCCTTTTTATACTTGACAAAATTGGCTAAAAGCAAAGAGTCTGCAAAAGATGAATAAAAGACTACCCCATCAAGTACTAGTAGATGAAGAAAGTGCAACCAAAGCCTTGGGTGATTTGACTGGACTGACCAGCCGATAGGCAGGACAAGGGGCATGCTGATCGGCACCCCTTATTTTTAAAAAATTCCATCTTTACTTTTTTGTCAAAATAAAAAACTAAAAAAATAATCTTTATTTTAAAAAAAATTAGGATTTTTCTGCCTATATTTTTAGTCATCCTGTCCCAAACTAAGTAATTATAATCCTTTGTACTGTCTCAGTAAACAAAGTAAAAGTTCATATAGGTTAACTCATTTAAAGGAAAATAAATAAAAAAAATCCCATTCATTTCATATATTGCCATCATTACATTTTTTACAGAAAAAAGAAGAAAAATAATGGAAGTCAGCCCCAAACCCCAAAATTTCTCTGTCTCCTCTTCCCTAAGATACCCCATCCCTATGATGCGCGCTTCCCCGGGTGACGATATGAGGAGCATTCGCTACATGATCTAGATCCCACCCCAGAATAAGAAGACGACACTAGACATGAAGGAAACGGAATCGAATCCTGAATATGAGCCGTAGTAGAAGACATCCAATCTAGGATGTGCCTAAGCCAAGTAGTCGACACCCGAACATGCTACAAGAAAATTAAAAAGTCAAATCAATCAGTCTAAAGCATAAGAAGAAATTAGAAAGACAAAGGACAAAGAAATGAAAAGATATTCATGTGGACGTCCTTTGTCAACCACAACACTGCTGTTTCCATCGCATTAGGGCGATGATGCATACTCAATGATCCCCCTTCAGTCAGTCGGATATTGTAGGAAGGGGGAGTAAGATGGAGAAATAGAACCTCCATCGCTACTGCCATCACTGACAATGACGCACCACCCGTGATGTGGGTAGACCCCACCTACTGACTCGTACCCCTGCCTGAAGACGTAGGATGAAAACTCATACTCACCACGTTATAGATACATGAGGGAAATAGACAGCTCGTTACTTAGTCAAGATAGTTGTAAGTCACCACCGTGTTAGTATAGGACGAGTAGGGCTCGCCAATCATCGCTACTTCCTTGCCCTCGTCCGACATCTCCCGAACACGCCTCATATATATCACGGGCATCGTCGATGGGACCCCCACCTCATCTTCCAAGATCTTTAGGACTACTCTCTCTCGCAGATACTAGGAATAACGAAACTTGTGCGCCAGTAATCGATGCATATGCGCATTCATCTCGGTCACCCCAGTGTGCTAAGTAACCATTCCCCATGGATAGAAAGTCACCTGAATGTTTCCAAGATAAAGTCAATACTTGCACAAATAAAAAAATTAAAAAGAAAAATATTCAAAAAGAAGAAGAAATAACCTATCGCTCAATAGGAGATTCAAGACCTGATGTACTGCCGATAAGGAGAGAGACTGCTTTGACTTCCATTTAGACTTCCACCATTGATACCTCCGACATAAGTTCCCCACTGACTTATGACGCAAACTTAGCAGATGGGCATTGAACCCAATCACCTCGTAGAACCACATCTACAAAAGAACAAGAGTCAATAATCAGAAGGAATCAAAAAGAAAATGCCTAAAGGATGTGACACCCCGACTAATTAAATACCGGGTAGTCTCCTTTATTCAAATTAATACAAAATGTCAAGTTGGTTCAATTCATAGCATCAATGTCGAATACATTTTTAAACAATTACTAGCCACCTAATATTTAAAAAAAGAGTTGTCAAATGTTATTTAAATTATACTAGCATGCAACCAATTAAATTATTAACAAATAATACCACAATCACATCATAGTCACAACAGAATATAAATGGAATAATAAATGAGTCTGGAGTAACACTCCTCTGAATAATCCAAATACTGAATAAAACCAAATACAAAGTCTGGATAATTAATTAATTAACTCCAAAACAGCAATGAAAGTGAAAGTATGATAAAGTTGTCTCTAACAGAAAAGGGCGACATACCCTAACAGATGAATGAGTCTGAAATAGAATAAAGGTAGAACTTGGAGGCCTCTATTATTGAGATCATGTAAATTCCACAGAAGCTACAGCACGTCACTGAAATGGAACTCCTAAGCTTGGCGTCCCTGTGGCTGGGCACCTAAAAGGTTTTTCAAAAAAATAGATTTGGAAGCAAACGGGTCAGAGCCCGACGTGAAAACAGTTTAAAAATATAGCAAGTGTTTAATTGCATTAAACAATGAATATTAAATACATGTTAGTTACGTGCTCTCACATGAGTTTCTCACGTCTCAACTAAGGTGCACGCCTAACGTATATCCATAACCCGTCCTAGATATGTCGTTATTAACTAGTCTATATCACAACTTGTCCTCAGATTAAAATATAGGGGTTTGTTCAAGACATTCTAACCTAACTTGTGTATCTACCTTTTTATTTCTTAGATTAATTTATATTAAATCTTATAGGAAATTCTCATCTTTAACTCTACTAAAAATGTCACAAGTATTCACATTCACACATTAGCAAAGCGTCTATTATAATCACCAGTATATTAACCTCAACATAAATATACAATAAGGGCACCCCTAGGCTAAGCTGTGGTGCACACATACTCTGCTATTAAATCCCGGTACATCACGTACATAAGGACCACGTATTCCGAATCTCTTAGGAATCATTTCAATAAACAAAATCACACATATTGGAGGCGAACATAGTTCACATATCAATGGGTCACGCACATACCAACACTCCCATGGTCAGATGACTTATTAACTCACAAATAAATCATTCACAGTCCTATGTCCTTAAGGTACCAATCTAAATCCCCCCCGTAGGCACACAAATATTAGATGGCCTTGTTTCGAAAGATGGCCTCCCGTGATAGCAAGTATGGTAGGTATGTCATACACATATAAATCCATATACTAAGCATTCACACAATTTAGATAATTTATAATGTTATTTAAGGTATGTTCCCAAACCCTATACCGTTACTCCAATTAGTACGTTTTTATACTTACGGATAATTATATAATATAGTCCACTGTGGCCATCCCCGATCCTCGCCATGAGGGCGGGCGCATGGAGGAAGGATCCTTCGGGTCTCGCGCGTCCCTCTCGGGAGCGCTTTGTCCAACCTCATTTGAGATGTGGTGCAAAAATGTAGAGAGATTCAGAGTTGCCAGTCTATTTTACTCAAAATAGATAAAAGAAAAAGGGGAAGCCACCCCGAAGGATGGCATCCAAAGATATACTGGTGCGTGCGAAACCAAAATGATTCAAGAAGGATTCAGAGGCTTAGTTACGAAATGGGAAGGTGTTTGGCACCCATTCCGCCCTTTCGATCTCTCATGGATATTTTCTATTTTCCTTTATATTTCCCCCGTGATATGTGTGCATGTGTATATATAGAATGGAGGTAGTAATCCTCGTATTGTATCATGGAAAAGATAAAGCGAGTCATCAGTAGGAAGATATAAGAATAATATTAGAAAAATAATATTTACGCGATTACCCTTACGTTGATCGTTATAATGGAACGATAATGCATATGGAGTAATGCGTCACTGAGGGCAAGTATATAGAATATAGGAATATTAGATTTAGAGAAAATAGAAAGTAAAATAAAAGGTGAGAGAGAGGACTCGAATCTCGAGTTTTACCTCGAGACGCCTACGTAGCCTATAAAGGCATCAAAGTCCACGTAGTTCGCATACAAAATGAGGGGTGGGGTTTATCCCATAAATCCAAATGGGGGATCTCTTATTTGTAAGTGTGTGTGTGTGTAGAAAAAGTGTTTTAGTTGTGAGAAAAGTGTGAGAAAAAGTATGAGAATCCCTATTTGGAATTTATGAGCAAACCCTATTTTTCTTGTTTTTTGGGTTTTATTGATATGAAAATAAGAGATGTGCAATAATACTAAATAAAAAATATATTAAGATGTGTGAGATGAGATAATAAAGTTGATAAGTAAGAAAACAAGTTATTGGGAATTTAAGATAATTTAAGAGAGAGTTTGAGAAAGTTAGACCTTCTTGAGATCTTGAGCTTGATCTTGAATGTTGGAGAGCAGCCATTGCACTTGGATGATGATGGAGAGTCGTTAATTCACCAAGTTTGATGAAAACAATGATGAAAAGTGGAAGTAAAAAAGGGACTTGGAAGTTGAAATCACGCTGCCTTCGAGAGATGTTTTTGGAATTCGCGGAGAGAATTTTTTTCCAGATCTGGGCTCCCTTTGAAAATAAGGTGAAGGCCTCCTTTTATAGACCCAGGTAACTTCCAATCGGCATTGGCATGCTACTACTTATCGGCAGGTGCCGATAGGCAGGGTCTGGAACCTAGCATTTGGCAGTGCGCTTCAGGCTTTTTCGAAAAATCGACTGCCGAGGGCAAACCGTTGGTCAGAATCGCACACAAGGCATACCGTTGCAAAGTTAATTCAGAGACCTTTGAAAGTCCTTTGGACTGCTCCCGGGTTCGGGAGTTGACTTTGGGTCCAATATTGCTCGAAAGCGTTTATGGGCCCATTGGACGGGGAATCGTTCTGACTTAAACGGATCATTCGTCCGCATGGTAAGTTTGAATCGCGCATGGGGTGGACCGTTGGAAAGGTTAAGAGATGTAATTAGACATTCCAATGAGTTTGACCCGGTTTGGGGGGCTTGCTTTGGTCAACCGAGCCCGAGAAGCATTTGGTGACCTCTCAGAGTCAAACAGATCGTTCATCCGCGTGGAAAGTCAGAATTATGCATGGGATGGACTTTTGGAAAGGGGATTTAGTGACCTTTGAAGATTCATTCAGCCTCGGTCGAGTTGAAGAGTTGACATAGGTCAAACAGAGCCCGGGAGAGCCCGGTGGGCTCTAGGTCAAGTTTCGGACGCAAATGGATCGTTCGTCCGCATGGTAAGTCAGAATCATGCACTGGGCGGTTCATTAGAAATATCCTTTCTAATGAACCACCCAGTGCACGATTCTGACTTACCATGCGGACGAACATTCCATTTGCGTCCGAAACTTGACCTAGAGCCCACCGGGCTCTCCCGGGCTCTGTTTGACCTATGTCAACTCTTCAACTCGACCGAGGCTGAATGAATCTTCAAAGGTCACTAAATCCCCTTTCCAAAAGTCCATCCCATGCGTAATTCTGACTTTCCACGTGGATGAACGATCTGTTTGACTCTAAGAGGTCACCAAATGCTTCTCGGGCTCGGTTGACCAAAGTAAGCCCCCCAAACTGGGTCAAACTCATTGGAATGTCTAATTACATCTCTTAACCTTTCCAACGGTCCACCCCATGTGCGATTCAAACTTACCATGCGGACGAATGATCCGTTTAAGTCAGAACGATTCCCCGTCCAATGGGCCCATAAACGCTTTCGAGCCATATTGGACCCAAAGTCAACTCCCGAACCCGGGAGAGGTCCAAAGGACTTTCAAAGGTCTCTGAATTAACTTTGCAACTGTATGCCTTGTGTGCGATTCTGACCAACGGTTTGCCCTCGGCAGTCGATTTTTCGAAAAAGCCTGAAGCGCACTGCCAAATGCTAGGTTCCAGACCCTGCCTATCGGCACCTGCCGATAAGTAGTAGCATGCCAATGCCGATCAGAAGTTACCTGGGGCTATAAAAGGAGGCCTTCACCTTATTTTCAAAGGGAGCCCAGATCTGTTAAAAAAATTCTCTCCGCGAATTCCAAAAACCTCTCTCGAAGGCAGCGTGATTTCAACTTCCAAGTCCCTTTTTTACTTCCACTTTTCATCATTGTTTTCATCAAACTTGGTGAATTAACGACTCTCCGTCATCATCCAAGTGCAATGGCTGCTCTCCAACATTCAAGATCAAGCTCAAGATCTCAAGAAGGTCTAACTTTCTCAAACTCTCTCTTAAATTCTCTTAAATTCCCAATAACTTGTTTTCTTACTTAGCACTTTTATTATCTCATTTCACACATCCTAATATACTTTTTATTTAGTATTATTGCACATCTCTTATTTTCATATAAATAAAACTCAAAAAAACAAGAAAAAGAGGGTTTGCTCATAAATTCCAAATAGGGATTCTCACACTCTTTCCACACTTTTCTCATAACTAAAACACTTTTTTTACACACACACACACACACTTACAAATAAGAGATCCCCCATTTGGATTTATGGGATAAACCCCACCACTCGTTTTGTATGCGAACTACGTGGACTTTGATGCCTTTATTGGCTACGTAGGCATCTCGGGGTAAAACCCAAGACTCGAGTCCTTTTTCTCACTTTCTATCTTATCTTCTATCTTCTCGAAATCCAACCTTATTATATTCTATATACTTGTTCTCAGTGATGTATTACCCCATATGCATTATCGTTCCATTATAACGATCAACGTAAGGGTAATCGCGTAAATATTACTTTATGGTATTATTCTTATACCTTCCTACGGATGACTCGCTTTATCTTTTCCATGATACAAGTCGAGGATTCATACCTCCATTCTATATATACACATGCACACGGGGGGAAAATATAAAGGAAAATAGCAAATATCCATGAGAGATCGAAAGGGCGGAATGGGTGCCTAACACCTTCCCATTTCGTAACTAAGCCTCCGAACCCTTCTCGAATCATTTTGGTTTCGCACGCACCAGTATGTCTTTGGATGCCATCCTTCGGGGTGGCTTCTCCTTTTTCTTTTATCTATTTTAAGTAATATAGACTGGCGACTTTGAATCTCTCTACATTTTTACACCACATCTCAAACGACGCTGGCCGAAGCTCTCCCGAGAGGAACGCGCGGGACTCGAAGGATCCTTCCTCCACGCGTCCGCCTGCACGACGAGGATCGGGGATGGTCACAGTGGTGACTCTGCTGAGGATATGTGTGATTTTGATAGTTTGACTCTATTTACATGGATGCTATATTTGTTTATGTTTTCCCCCCATATCCGCATGTTCCCCTTTTCCATGTGTATCCTATGCTTATGCTTATATTCACACACTTATAAAAATTTATCCATGTACACTTCACACCATGTGCACCTAGGATCACATATATCCCCATGTTGCACGCATCACCCATCCATACTTAGTGTACCTTTTGGGGTATTAGTACTTTGCTACCAGTTTGGCATAATCAAGAAAGGCATTCTCATCATAGGATACTAATAAGGGAATCATGCATGATTCACACAACATCACCAAAGAGAATTTATATTGACCAAATGTTACCCAGTAACTGGAGGGTGACTTCGTGATGGGCGCTGGTCCGGGAGGTCGCAGTTAGCCTAAGAGATATGACTCTCACCTTCCACTGGCCAAGTACCTTCGACGTATATCAAACGGTTCCCCCGCATCGTATCACTTGACCGAAGTCATGACGGGAGGTATATCGCTGGGAATTCATTCACGTACGCCGAGTATATCGAATTCTCTCTCACATGTACCGTCACCACGAGGTATATGGTGAGGCAATTCACGTACACTCGGGTATGTCAAATGGCTTGTCCACACATACCGATTGCTCGTAAGAGCGTATATCGTGGAAGTCACGTCAAAGGGGGGAACCCATGCCGCTTCACCTAACCAACTCCATACCCACATATAGGTGTCAAACCTAGGACACGCACTTTAGATTACCGGTTTCAACCCAAAACTCTGCCGAAATTCTAAGTCAATCTGCCGCTAAATTTTTGCGCATTTTTAAAATGGGACCCTGTCTGTGAGCCTGGTTACAAGTCCAAACCGTAGTTTTGCATATATTAAAAACCCCACTTTTGTAGGCTCGGGTCCCGTTCGGCATTGTATTTAGGAGAATTAAATACAAGTGGAAACATAATAATCATGTTGAGTTCCGTCTCCAAAAGCATTTTTCCCTTCTTTATCAAAAATCCGAAAACATTTCTCCCTTCTTTATTAAAAATCCAAAATAGTTCTTCCTTTCTCAAAAATAATTCTCATCCTACACCTTTTCAGGTCGATCGCAAGCCCTTGGCCTGGCTCCCTACTGGCTTCGGTCTTCAGTCAAATCACCCTAAAGTTACATCCGTTCCTCTACTACATCTTCCGATTTCGAAATCCATCCCCTTTCCATGGAAAATACATATCAAGCACCAGTCATACAACCGGATCTGAAGACAGTCCTAGCTCAGATCGTGACTAAGATCGACAACCTCCAAACCGAGGTCCGAGAGATGCAACGAAACTAAGTTCCTATTCCTCAAGAGCTCGAGGCCCTATTCCCTCATGTTATGGGTCCACTCGAGCCTATTTGGGTTCTCGAAGAATATCAGAATGCTCCACGTGCCCCTCCTTCCAATGGGCAGCCGCCTACCCAGCTTCTAATGCCAAACATTGCCCAGCCTATGGCTAACCTGCCTATGGTCGCTGATCCCAAGGAGGAAAAGTTGAATAAAGTCAAAAAAGATCTCAAGATGCTCACCAAGAAGTTTGACCAGGTCAGGAACTCTGGGAGTTATATGGACTACACCCACATGTCTCCTTATCCTAAAGCGAGGTTACCCGAGAAGTTTAAGATGCCAAATATTAAGAAGTTCGGAGAGAGTGGCCCCCCAATTGTTCATCTTCGCAGTTACCATCATTCCATGACTCTATTAGGGACTTCTGAAGAAGTGATGGCCCAATTGTTTTAGCAAACTTTGAAGGATAGTGCCCTCCGATGGTTTTTATCTCTTGAGGAATACAAAATCCGTAGCTGAGAGGATGTAGCTCGAGAATTCATGTCTCAATATAAATACAACGAAGTGCTTGAGATCACCCGTCGTGATTTAGAGTTGCTCAAACAGAATCCTAGGGAATCAGTCAGTAACTTCATAACCCGATGGAGGGAGCAAAAAGCTACCATGACTAATCGGCCACCCGAGAAAGAACAGGTCAACATAGTGAAGAATAACTTCTTGCCCCATGTCCGAGCGACGATGGGAGGACAATACTATCCCCACTTTTGAGCTCTCAGAGAGGCTGGTGTGGAAATCGAGGAAATCCTCATTAAAACAGAGATTGAACTGAAGAAGGTGTCCGGACAGTTCACCCTAGAAAGTATGACAAGCCTGCCAGTGCTAAAGTCTCAACCAACCACATCATGGGCACCAGAAAGCTTCCCTGCCCCCATTCGAAGGGAATATACTGAGCTCCATTCTCCCCTCTCCAAAGTTTACCAAGCCCTGTTAAGCCGAAACCTTATCAAGCCCTTGGATCCCAAGAAACTTCAAGACTGATGTTCATTGCGCCTTTCACCAAACTACTAGCCATACCACCAACAAATGCTTTCACCTTCGAAACATAATCCAAGATCTCATTGACCGGGGTACCATCACCCCATCAGCCAATCCTAAGCCAAACACTACTCATAGCCCACTACCAAATCACACCAATGCCATCTTCTTGGAAGAAAACCCAGATTTCGATCCCTCAACTCAAATCACACCCATATACCCTCCTAAACCTCTTTAAATTTGTCCATATTTCCTCCTACACCCTACTAGATTCATTGATCAGGCACTATCACTCCATACCAGAGCATGCATCGCTGTTCGTACCCGTTCTGAAAATGGAAGTATGGAATTGTTAGAGGTGTTAAACCAAATCCTACAGTTCAGGCTGAAATTGCCCTCACAGATGGTCATCGATTACTAGAAGTTCAGTACACTATTCTTGGAATCACTAAAATGGGCCCAAAATTCAGACAAGTGGGTGGTACCAACCGACAAAGTCAGCCTAGATGATGTTGTCCAGATTATGGAAGAATTATTCGGGAAAACCAATAGAATTTGAAGTATCACCGGGTTACTTGACACTTTGAAACTACAAGAGAGCTTGGTCCCTTAAATCACACATATCCCCACAGAATGGTAGGGCTTTTATAAAGAAGCCGTTAAAGTTGTGGGATGCATCGACTTCACAGGGAAACATAGAATTGTTACCACTGGATCGGGGGAAGAATTCGAAGATTCAAGTGAAGAACAAGCTTCAGGAATAATGGGCCTAGTAGCCGACATATGTGGGATGATATCATTTTAAGAACTCCTCAGAGAAATAAACAGGGTGGCAGAACAACCTGAGATTGACAAGGAAATGGGGTTCATGTTCTTTCCTTCTTCAGTAAATCACATGACCAGATTAGGGAGACATTACCAAGTTCTAAACTCACTGCCAGCAAATGACAAAGGGAAGGGCGTTGAAAACCTTCTTATGCCAGAGATGACCATCGAGGAGAGCAAGATCCTCGATCAACTGAAGAAAACTCAAGATAACATCACTCTATGGGAGCTTTTCATGTCTTCTTAGATGCATAGAAATGCTTTGATCAAGTTACTCACTGGACCCACAGTTCATCCCTCTACCACACTAGAAGAACCGGTAAATTTGGTCAGATCCTTGACCCCTACCCGAATGATATCCTTTTCTGAAGAAGAAATCCCCAAGATTAGGCCAAACCACAATCATGCACTCAACATCTCCGTCAAAGTTATGGGGAAGGTTGTGCCACTCTGCCTTGTCGATAACGGATCCGTCTTGAATGTCTGCCCACTGAGAACCTTCAAGTGTGTAGGACTGAAAGAAAGCGACCTCGCTCCAACCTCCGTCGTTGTGCGTGCCTACGATAATACCCGCCGAGAGGTGATGGGATCCGTAAAACTTATAATAGGGGTTTTCCCTATAAACCCTGTCATTGAATTCCAAGTCATAGACATCCCAGCTTATTTCAACTTATTGCTCGAACGACCCTAGCTCCAATATATCAAGGGTGTGTCTTCCTCACTCCATCAGAAATTGAAATTCTTCGCCGACGGGCGAGTTATCACCATTTTGGGCAAGGACAAAAATGTCGAGGGTGCAAGCACTAGCAGTCCAATTCTTGAGATACAGCATGGGTCAAATGATATGCTCCTATCAGGATTCCGAGTTGAGCCACTCCTACTCCCGGCAGGGGACGATTTCAAAGAAAGGGTTTATCTGGAATATGACCCTTATGGCAATGTCAATGTGATTCAGATGTTCAGAAATATGCACTTTATGCCCGGACTGGGGCTAGGGCCAAAGGATGCAAGGGATACTTGAGCCCATCAAACTGAAGAAAACTTTCCCTCCTTGTGGCTTGGGGTATCAACCATCAGAAAAAGAGCTCAGAATGATTCGCGAGTCTAGACCAAAGAAAAGATTAGACTGCATCCTAGCTATCTCAGTAGACTCCTTAAATGGACGGTTCATCAAAGAAGGCGAAGACTTCCCCTTTTGTGGTTTTCTAGAACCATGGTATGACCACACAGATAAGAGGATGAGGCCAGGAATGGAGATCTCTTTCCAAGACACATACCTATGGGCCGAAAGTTTCCCACACCGCGTACAACCGCTCATCAAAGATACCAAATAGACTGAGGAAAGTGATTTCAAAGATTCCTTCAACATCCAGATACTGGGGCTAGCACTCTGCATGGTTCATTCAGGAACTACATCAATGGACCCATCCCATCTGATTAAAGTTGTTGATACACCTCTCCTCAACTGGCATGTTGTGCCAGTTCTACCTTTTGAAATCTCCTATGACCCCAATGTTTACCCTATTTCTTCTTATGTTGTCTATCCTTGCTCAAATGTAATCGAGACCTCTTTTGATGAGGTTCTCAATGTTATTTTTCCTATCAATGAAATAAACGAAGATTTTGAGTATCTTGTTGTGCCTTACATTAACTGCTTGGATTCTAATCAAACTTTTGATGATGATAATTTTGTAAATGAACAATTCTTAACTGATCTAAATAAGGTTAATAATAAACAACATAACCGCGTTCAAGTTAATGAAGAAGGCACTATTGTTATTAATCTCGGTTATAGTAGCCAACTGCGCGAGATTAGGATAGGAGCCACCCTTGATGAGCATGAGGGCGCACAACTCGAAGAATTTCTGAAAGAGTTCATGGATGCATTTGCATGGTCGTATGATGATATGCTCGGCATCGATCCTAAAATAGCTCAGCACGAGATCCCCACTCTCCCAGATTACAAGACGGTTAAACAAAAATTGAGAAAGCTCCACACCGAATGGTCACTCAAGTTCAAAGAAGAGGTGGTCAAATAGTTAAACGTGGGTTTCATTCAGGTGATTGAATATCCCACATGGCTAGCCAACATTATACCTGTGCCGAAATCAGGAGGGAAGGTTCAAATGTGTGTGGACTACCGATATTTAAACAAAGCTTCTCCAAAGGATGATTATTCGTTACCCAATATCGACATGATCGTGGACAACACAGCCATTCATGCTCTCAATCATTCGTCGACGGGTTTTCTGGATACAACCAAATCAAGATGCACCCCGACCACCAAGAAAAAACTGCATTCATCACCCCATGGGGAACCTTTTGCTACACATTTATGCCATTCGGTCTCAAGAATGCTGGGTCTACCTACCAAAGGGCTCCCACAACCATCCTGCATGATCTGATTCACAAAGAGGTCGAGGTTTATGTGGATGATATGATTATCAAGTCCAAAACTACAAAAGTTCATGTTCCCGCTCTCCAGAAGTTCTTCGAATGACTGCGACGATATCAGATGCGACTTAATCCATAGAAGTGTGTCTTCGGCATTATAAAGAGAAAACTCTTGGGATTCATGGTCAGCGAAAAGGGGATAGAAGCAGATCCTTCAAAATCGAAGGCCATACTTGAGATTCCACCGCCACGAACAGAGAAAGAAGTCCAAGGTTTTCTTGGGAAATTACAATATATTAGCCAGTTCATCAGCCAGCTAACCTCTATCTGTGAACCAATCTCCAAGCTCCTCCGAAAGGATTCAACTAAAGTTTGGAATGGGACCTGCCAAGAATCTTTTGACCGAATCAAACAGTACCTAACCCAACCTCCAGTTCTCATGCCATCACAGTCTGGTCTCCCTTTGCTCCTATACCTAACCATAACTGATACTGCAACTGGGGCTTTTCTAGCCTAGTACCTTGAGAAATCCCGTAAAGAAAGAGCCATATATTACGCCAGTCGTAAATTGGCCGAGTACGAGGTCAACTACACTTCTTTAGAAAAGGCATGTGTCGCACTTGGATGGGTCACCTAAAAGTTACGACACTACATGCTCGCCTTCCCCATTAAACTAGTATCCTGAATGGACCCCATCAAATACCTACTTGAGAAACCCGCCTTTTCCAGTCTAATGGCCCGATTGTTGATGCTCCTAAACGAGTTTGATATCATGTACGTCACACAAAAAATTATTAAAAGAAGAGCCATCTCTAACTACCTGGCCGATTACCCCGTAGAAGAAGAAGATGTCTGGATCTCTGAATTCTCGAATGAAAATATTCTCTGCACCACTCAAGACTGCCTTCGATGGAAAATGTTCTTTGACGGCGCTGCCAATAAAAAGGGATATGTCATTGGGATACTTCTGATCGCCCCATATGACTCCCACACTCCCATCGCTATTAAACTGGATTTCCCTTGCACCAACAACATGACGGAATACGAGGCATGCACAATGGGCCTTAAGGTTGCCCTCAAGAAAGGTATTCAATACCTTGATGTTTACGGGGATTCTTCCCTTATCATCGATCAAGTGCTCAGAAAGTGGAAAGTCAAGAACGAAAAGCTCCAACCCTTTTATGCCCAATTAGAAGATTTAGCCTCCCATTTTCGAGATATCACCTTCCATTACCTACCCCGAGCAAAGAATAACCTCGTCGATGCTCTTGCCACCTTGGCCTCTATTGTCGACATGCCCAAAGGAATAACAATGACCCCCTTCCTAGTTCAAAAGCAAGACAAACTGACCCATTGCTACCATATTGAGCTTGTCTCCACAGACGATCCCGAACTAGCCGATTGTTGGTACTATGATACCTGGTGCCTCCTTAAACATTGTAGGTATCTCGAGGGTTCCAACAAGAAAGATCGAATGACCCTCCGAAGACTAGCCACCCAGTATATCATCTGTCATAATGCCCTACTCAAGAGGAACTTCGATGGAACTCATCTACACTATATCGCATGAGCCAAAATTGAGAAATTAATGCAGAAGATCCATAGCTGGGAATGCGAACCCCACATAAACGGTCAAATGCTTGCCAAGAAGATCATTCGACAGGGCTACTACTGGACAACCATGGTCCAGGACTTCACCGCCTATGTCCGGAGGTGCCTCAAATGCCAATAATTCTCCAATCTTCAACACTTGCCTCTGCAAGAATTATACAACATGACCTCTCCATGGACGTTCTCCACCTGGGGTATCGACATCATAGGGAAGGTTACACCAAAGGCTTCAAATGTACATGAGTTCATCCCGATTGCCATCGATTACTTCAGCAAATGGGTCGAAGCTGAGTCATATGCAGTATTAAATGCCAAGAAAGTGTCCAAATTCCTCAAGAAAAATATCATCTACCGATATGGGATCCCCCACGAGCTGGTATTTGATAACGGCTTGCATTTTGAGGCAGAAGTCACAGAAGTAGTCAACGAGTACGGGATTCAGAGACACAAATCTTCTCCTTACCGACCTCAGACCAATGGTGGAGTTGAGGCCCCCAACAAGAACCTCAAAGCTATCATCAGTAAGATGATCGAAAGTTGTAGAGATTGGGCCGAACGGATCTCGTGCGCCCTATAGGGCTATCAAACCTCTATCCTAACCTCTACTGGGGCTACTCCTTACTCCCTAGTCTACGGCATGGAAGCAGTCCTACCTGTAGAGCTGAAAATACCCTCGCTATGCATCATGTTCGAAAGCAAAGTTAGTGAAGAAGACTGGTGCCAAAGCCGCCTTGATGAGCTAGCCCTCCTAGATGAAAGAAGGTTAAAAGCACTTTACCACATATAGGGGTACCATCGTTGAATAGAGCGATTATTTAACAAGAGAGTCAAGGACCGCGGTGTCCAGGAGGGGGATTTATCCCTCAAAGAGATAATAAAACCCATCTGGGACCCCAGAGGGAAATTCAAGCCCAATAGGAGCGTCCCCTACATTGTGAAGAAAATCTTATCATGTGGTGCCGCCATGCTCACTGACCTAGATGGGGAAGAGATGGGTCGTCCAGTTAATATGCACCGTCTCAAGAAGTTATACCCTTAGTCCGAAATCTCGACGCGCTACGACTCTTCTCATCCCCATTCTATTCTAAAATAAAAAAACTCTTCATTTCACTCTACCCAAAACTACGTGGGCCTAATCCTCTACAAAAATTATTTTAAAACTTTTCAAAAACCCTAGAGGTACGTAGGCAACTCATACACCTCACATGAGTGCGGCCCTTTCTTTTTCACAAAATACTATTCTTTTCTTACCCACGAGAATGACGGTTCATTCTAAAAATACTTGAACAAAAGGATTATGTATGCCTTAGCGATCGGTATAGGTAATTCAAAATACAAAACTTATCAAATGGCACAGCTGGATGATCAGAAACTTATTTATTTCATTAATAAGAAACTACAGTATGAATTACATAAGAAAAGGAGTGGATAACTCCCTTCCCCCTACTACCATAAAAAGCCAAATAAAATCCCCACATCCATTCTCTGTTACACAAATAAACTCTCCAAGAGCCCTACCCATAACTACCAGAAAAGCCCGCACCCTCATCATCTACATCCTGAGGTCCCCAAGTTTCCCCTGCCTGAATAGAGTGTTGTAAACATTCCATGGATCGATGAGCCTTAACCATCTTCGAAAAGACTACAGCACCTCCTTCCATGGTGTTAGATAAAACAAACCATCTTTGTCAAGTCTCTAGTGCCAACATCTTGCTGACTACTTTCCTCCATAACCACTTCATATAATCTTTGGGGATATGCCAAACCTTTCTGACAGACTGAGAGGGACGGGTCAACGGACGCTGATTTTCCCACAGAGACCCAAGCAACAAACGCAGGCACTCAATTAAATCTTCTACTGGAAAGAAATTTGAGGTCCGAGGTGGCACAACATGTGCCCAGCCAAATTAGCGCAGAAGTCGCCAAGGGAAATAAAAGGAGGTCTGCTTGAGACCAACCAGTCGCACATAGGAATACTCTCCTAGCTCCAGAACGGGTTGCAACTGTCCCCACCAAGGCACTGACCAATACAGCCCATGAGCCCCATGCTCCACAAGCCAACTTTCACAATTCTCAACATACAGGCCAACACTGATGAAGTAGCATGAAAAGAAGTTGGGTACGATCGACAAGGGATACTCTCGAGGAGTCGCCAAGCGAAATCTTTTAGACAACCACATGAATAGCATTACGGGGCAACCCCTCAAAAAATTAGAATGGCCTTCTCTCCAGGCATCTAGTTCATTCAGGGTCTCTGCCAGTATCACCATTACCGGATTACAACGATATGATATCCATGAGGTAATAGCTGCAAGTTGTGGGTCCACTTGTACCCCCCAGTCACCAGCAACGATTTTGAAACCAGGCCCAGAACAATGGCTCCAGCATAACCAGCATCACCTATGTCCCGAAAATGTACGAACTACAGCACCGCTGGGAGGGAGATCATTCCTCCAGCAACCAATGATCTAGCCGACGAAGGTGAAATATAAAGAAGCCTGGCCAAGAAATTCCTAGGAGAGGGGGAAAATTCGGGCAAAGCCGTAACAACAATGCGATTTACACCCAGCATGGCAGAAAATTCATTGTAGGTAGGACAAACTTCTTCCAACCCAAAGCATAACACATGGTCTTCGGGGTACCAATATTTCACCACCGCCATCAGCACGTTCCACTCAAGAGGCCGATTACGCCACAAGGAGACTCGACGCATGTTGAGAGCATCATAGTCGATATTATAAGAGCACGTAGCTTCCAAGGCTTCCAGTTAGTTGGCAAACTACCAGGGAAAGCCATCTTTCAAGGCTAAGAAATAGTGTGCAAGTAGATTAGAATGCAAAGGTGTGATGAAAACACTCCCCCCTCCCCCCTTTTTTATACATGAAAATCCTCACAAGGGACATAATCCCTGCAAAAAGCGGAGGGAATCCTAACCCACAAAGTACCAAAGGCTGAAGAGGGTACCAATGAAATCTTTGAATTGATAGGACTGCACTGAACTACCGATAGGCAGGTCAGGATGCTTGCCGATCGGCAACACCGCATTTTTGGAAATTTCCCTTTTTTCCTCTTTTGTCAAATCAGAAAACTCAATAAAAATAAATTGATATTCTCAATAGAATTTCAAAATCCCTTTTCCTCCTTATATAACTTCCCTTTTTAATTAAAAAACATCCTTAAAAAAAAGTCCAAAAATATTCCTTTTTACGGTCTCAGCAGCAAAGTAAAAAGCGCATGTGCATGCATTCATTCATCATCAATAAGAGATAGTAAAAAACTCCATTACAAACATATATTTGTGTTCTGTGTTACATTAATTTTGCAGGAAATAAAAAGAAAAGGCAAACATAACGGGACTCAGCCCGAACCCACATTATCTCTCTCTCTCACTAAAAGCTTCCACCCCTGTGACGTGCTCTCTTCCCCCTATAGAGAGAGGATTCACCACCACTACCCGAGCCAGAGTCCTCTCCAGACGAGACAGACGGCACCAAGCAAGAAGGAACAGGAACCATGTCCCGGATATGAGCAGTCGCCGAAGATATCCTGTCTCTGATGTCCCTAAGCCAAGTGGTCGACACCCGGACTTGCTGTAAGAAAAGGACAAATTAGTATCAAAGCAGAAATGACCAAAACAGAAAATAAAGAAAGAGAGGAACATAAAGGTATACCGAGGGTCGAAGGACCTCCTCTGTTAAACCCAACTCCTCCGGATCCATCGCATGAGGACGGTGCAACATAGGCACCATCCCTCAATCATCCCGCCAAATGTTGTATGAAGAGGTATGCAGCCGAACAAAAGGGACCTCCGAGGTCGTCGCCGTCGTAGATACCGATGGACCAGCGCCGCTGTGGGAAGATCCCGCCGCCCAACTCGAACCCATAGGAAGGAAAGGCAACGCATTATATATGCTTGGCTCCATCAACTAGCTCGTCACAAAATATATATAGTCGTACGGTGAAGTCGTATCGGTATATAGCAAGTAGGACTCGTCAATCATCGTCGTGATCCTCTCATCCTACAACATCAGTCATTCCTGCCTCATAGACGTAGGGGGCTTGCGGTGGGCACCACCACCTCCTCCTCAGTAATCTGACGAACCACCCTCTCCTCGAGATACCAGGAATGGACGAACTCATGCTCCATCAAGCGCCTCATCCGCGCATTCACCCTGGTCACCCCCGTATCCTGAATGGTTATCCCCAGGGATAAAAGGTCACCTGAAAGTCTCCAAGAAAGCATAAATCAATACAAGGTCAGAAGAAGCAAAAAACAGGATTGAAATGGAAAGAGTCTTACCCTACCACTAGTCAGGTCATTCAAGACCTGACGCACGCCTCCAGAGAGAGAGATCCCTTCGATTGCCGATTGACCTTACGCCATCGATACAATCGGCAAAAGTCCCCAACAGTGTTGTCCTTCAAAGCAATAAGTGGGGTGTTGCACCCAATCACCTCGTAGAACCACGTCTGAATTCGTAAACAAAAAGAGATGCATAAGGAAAATGCGAATGCATGAAAGGAATTGCACAAACTGAAGAATACCTCAAGAAGGTATGTGGCTCCAGTAAAGGTCTATCGGCAGCACCGGCTAAGAGCATCCAGAGAAAAGTAAAGGGTCGCCAAAGTCAGACTCCACCAATCATAGAAATGGATGTTCAAAAACATCCTCAGGTATGGAAAAAACCATAAATGAACGACGTCGCCGCTCGACGCCACCATGAAACCTCCCAACACCGGGAAAATGAATAATCGGGCCATCTGCCTCACTTGCAACCCATCCTCCACATCAATCACCCTACTCAGTAGACATTCCTTCAGCAGGGACAGCCAGATAGAATCTCCAAAAACTATCCTCCCTACATCACCAAGTTCCGCACGCACTACCTCCGTTCTCACCCGTAAAGAGCGATCCACCTCTATCTGATCTCCATCACAATCCAGCTCCAGCAGCTGTTGCACGTCTATGGGAGTCACAGTCATCTCCTTGAAGACAAAATGAAAGGTGTGGGTAGTATCCCACCACCTCTCTCCCAAAGCGCACAAGACCGTCATCGAATGAGGCATCTCATCCAGCGTCGATGCCAACCGCCCAAAACCCACTGATGAAACCACCTAGCGTGCCACAGGTGGGAGGTTCTCCCAGACATCCTTGACCCCCTCATCACGCGGGCACGCATGTTCTTCAAAGAAATATCAGACTGGAAAAAAAGAAAAAGTCTCATTAAAAGTCAAGAAAGAAAGAAAAATCACCAAAAGAGAAGAATGTCAAAGGTTGGGTTACTTACATAACCACCAGGACTCACTCTCGAAGAGCGATGATGCGATGTCTCCCGCAACAAGGTCCGCTCATCCGTAATAGGCACAAACGCATCAAAGGACTTCTCACTACCCAAAGCAAAAGGCGCCCTAGCCCTCCAATCCACATTCGCCCAGTCATCAACGGTCAACCACTCCCGGTGGACTGCACTGCTCACAAAAGCGGCCATTTCTTGAAGATCGGAATGCTAGAACGATTTGGAGAAGAATCACAGAGAGAGAGAGAGAGAGAAAGCAAAAGAAGCTGCAAAAAAATGAGGGGATTCGCCCCTTTATATAGGATGATAAGCGCCATGCCGATCAATACTAACCCCTTGCCTTCCCGAGGTAGCCCAAAAGTCTGTGCCACTGTCGAATGGAACCCTTCATACTATGCCGACCGGTACCCCCATTTAATTTAGTACAAAAATTCTCAGAAAATACCAGAAAGCCTCGAAAAATCCTCGAAAATTCCTAAAAATCCCAAGACGAATTTAAGGCCTTTTCACCAAGAAAACTTCGCGTTCCCTCGAGCGGAACCCCTCTTTCCCAGTAAAATCCTTAAAAAAAAAGTGAAAACTCCTCCCGAAAAAGCTCCGGAGGATCCCTAAGGATCACCTGATCACTTCCCCAACGGAATTCTCTTACAGCACCAAAATAGATTATTCCCCCTACGAGGTCTCCTAAAAGCTTCCCCGGCTATCAGCTCCCCAGCTCAGATCAAAATCACAAAGCTCTCTCTCCAGCAGAATCAAAATCCAATATTTATCCACTCTTGGGTTAGAATTGGCCTCGATCATGGATTGTCACCTGAGTTAGGTCAGAATTGACCTCAGTCCTCGGTCGTCACCACTCTTGGGTCAGAATTGGCCCCAATCTTGGATCGTCAACTGAGTTAGGTTAGAATTGACTTTGGTCCTCGATCATCATCACTCTTGGGTCAAAATTGACCCCGGTCTTGGATCGTCACCTGAGTTAGGTCAGAATTGACCTCAGTCCTCGGCCGTCACCACTCTTGGGTCAGAATTGGCCCCGGTCTTGGATCGTCACCTGAGTTAGGTCAGAATTGACCTCGATCCTCGGTCGTCACCACTCTTGGGTCAAAATTGACCCCGATCTTGGATCGTCACCTGAGTTAGGTAAGAATTGACCTCGATCCTCGGTTGTCACCACTTTTGGGTCAGAATTACCCCCGATCTTGGATTGTCACCTGAGTTAGGTCATAATTGACCCCGGTCCTCGATCGTCACCACTCTTTGGTTAAAATTGACCCCGGTCTTGGATCATCACCTGAGTTAGGTTAGAATTGACCTCGATCCTCTGTCGTCACCACTCTTTAGATCATAATTGACCTCGATCTTGGATCGTCACCTGAGTTAGGTCAGAATTGACCTTGGTCCTCAGTTGTCACCACTCTTTAGTTAAAAATTTACCTCGGTCTTGGATCATCACCTAAGTTGGTGGAAAATTGACCCCGATCCTAGGTCGTCACCACTCTTTAGGCCAGAATTTACCTCGGTTATTTGACCTTTACCCTAAGCCCACAGATTCGACTTTGACCCGCAGAAGTGATCATCCTCAGGACACTCCTTAGGTCCTCAGAATCGTCCTCGACCCTCTGAATCGATCATACTCTCTCAAAAGCATCATATGGTGTCTATTCGACGGTCATCATTTGTTCCAAACTCACCCATTGATGGGCTCTGTAGACACCCCATTCTGTTACCCCCTAACTCTCCTTAAGTCCCTAGTACCTCCCTTCATCACTACAAAAAAGGGTCATGTCCCGAGTACTGACCTAGAAGCCATCGGGCACTCCTCGGCTCAGTTTGACCAAAAAATCAAACTCTTCATCTCGATCGAGACTGGGAGAATCTTCGAAGGGCACTAAATACCCTTTCTAACAAACCACCTCGTGCGCGATTTCGACTTACCATGTGAACGAACGATCCGTTTGCGTCCAAAACTTGACCCAGAGGCGACCGGGCGCTCCCGAGCTCTGTTTGACCTATGTCAACTCTTCAGCTCGACCGAGGCTAAATGAATCTTCGAAGGTCACTGAATCCCCTTTCCAACAATCCATCTCGTACACAATTTTGACTTTCCATGCGGACGAACGATCCGTTTAACTTCGAGAGGTCAGTAAATGCTTCCCGGGCCCATTAACCAAAGTGAACCCCCAAACCAGGTCAAACTCTTTGGAATGTCGAAGTACATCTCCTGAACTTTCCAACGGCCCACCCCGTTAGCAATTCGGACTTACCATGCGGACGAATGATCCATTTGTGTCCGAATGATTCCCCGTGCAATTGACCGACAAATGATTCCGAGCCATATTTAACCCAAAGTCAACTCCTGAACCCGGGACTGGTATAAATGACTTTTGAAGGTATCTGAATTACCTTTCCAACGGTCTATCCCTTGCACAATTCTGACCAACAATTTTCCCTCTGTAGCTAATTTTCCAAAAAAGCCTGAAGCGCACTACCAAATGACAGGTTCCAGACCCTGCTTATCGGCACCTGCCGATAGGCAGGAACAGGTCTATCCCGATTGGAAGTTATTTGAGCCAATAAAAGGAGGCCTTCACCTCATTTGCAGAGGAGCCCATATTTGATAAAATTCACTCTCAACGAATCCCAGAAACCTCTCTCGAAGGCAGCGTGATTTCAACTTCCAAATTCCTTTTTTTACTTCCACTTTTCATCATCCTTTTCATCAAACTTGGTGAATTATCCACTCTCCATCATCATCCAAGTGCAAGGGATTCTCTCCAACATTCAAGATCAAGTTAAAGATCTTCAAGAAGGTCCAACTTTCTCAAACTCTCTCTTAAATTCTCAATAAATTATTTTCTTACATAGCACTTTTATTATCTCATTTCACACATCCTAATATGCTTTTTATTTAGTATTATTGCACATCTCTTATTTTTATATAAATAAAACTCAAAAAAATTAGAAAAATAGGGTTTTCTCATAAATTCCAAATAAGGATTCTCACACTCTTTCCACACTTTTCTCATAGCTAAAACACTTTTTTTTACACACACACACACTCACTTACAAATAAGAGATCCCCCATTTGGATTTATGGGTTAAACCCCACCCCTCGTTTTGTATGCGAACTACGTGGACTTTGATGCCTTTATTGGCTATGTAGGGATCTCGGGCTAAAATTCGAGACTCGAGTCCTTTTCTCACTTTTAATCTTATCTTCTATCTTCTCTAAATCTAGCCTTCTTATATTCTATATACTTGTTCTTAGTGATGTATTACCCCATATGCGTTATCGTTCCATTATAACGATCAATGTAAGGGTAATCGCGTAAATCTTACTTTATGATATTATTCTTATACCTTCTTATGGATGACTCACTTTATCTTTTCCATAACACAAGTTGAGGATTCCTACCTCCATTCTATATATACACATGCACACATATCAAGGGGGGAAAATATAAAGGAAAATAACAAATATCCATGAAAGATCAAAAGGGAGAAATGGGTGCCTAACACCTTCCCATTTCGTAACTAAGCCTCCGAACCCTTCTCGAATGATTTTGGTTTCGCACGCACCAGTACGTCTTTGGATGTCATCCTTCGGGGTGGCTTCTCCTTTTTCTTTTGTCTGTTTTAAGTAAAATAGACCGGTGACTCTGAATCTCTCTACATTTTTACACCACATCTCAAACGACACCGGCCGAAGCGCTCTCGAGTGGGATGCACGATACCCGAAGGATCCTTCCTCCACGAGCCCGCCCGCATGGCGAGGATCGAGGATAGCCACACCTACCATTTGGTAGTGCACTTCAGGCTTTTTTTGGAAAATCGGCTGCCAAGGGCAAACCGTTGGTCAGAATCGCGGACGGGACAGACCTTTGGAAAGTTAATTCAGAGACCATCAAAAGTGCTTTGGACCGCTCCCAGGTTCAGGAGTTAACTTTGGGTCAAATGTGGCTCGGAAGCATTTATCGGTCCATTGGACGGGGAATCTCTCGGACGCAAACGGATGATTCGTTCGCATGGTAAGTCTGAATCGTGCACGGGGCGGGCTGTTGGAAAGGTTAGGAGATGTACTTAGACATTCCAAAGTGTTTGATCCGATTTGGAGAGTTGACATTGGTCAACCGGGCTCGGGAAGCATTCAGTGACCTCTTGGAGTCAAACAGATCGTTCGTCCGCATGGTAAGTTGGAATCGCGCAGGGGACGGACCGTTGGAAAGGGTATTTAGTTCCCTTCAAAGATTCATTCAGACTCAGTCGAGGTGAAGAGTTGACATAGGTCAAATAGAGCCCGGGAGCGCCCGGTGGCCTCTAGGTCAAGTTTCGGACGCAAACGGATGATTCGTTCGCGTGGTAAGTCGGAATCGCGCATGGGGTGGTCCGTTGGAAAGGGTATTTAGTTCCCTTCGAGGATTCATTCAGTCTCAATTGAGATGAAGAGTTTGAATTTTTGGTTAAACTCAGTCGGGGAGTGCTCGACGGTTTCTAGGTCAGTACTCGGGACATGACCTAGGTTTGTAGTGATGGAGGGAGGTACTAGGGACCTAAGGAGAGTTATGGGGTAACAGAATGGGGTGTCTATAAAGCCCCTCGACAAGTGAGTTTGGAACAAATGATGATCATCGAATAGACACCACATGATGCTTTTGAGGGAGTATGACCGATTCAGAGGGTCGAGGCCAATTATGAGGACCTAAGGAGTGTGCTAGGGATGATCAATTATGTGGGTCAAAGCCAAATCTGTGGTCTTAGGGTAAAGGTCTAATAACCGAGGTCAATTTTGACGTAAGATTGGTGACGATTGAGGATCGGGGTCAATTCTGACCCAAATCAGGTGACGATCTAAGACCGAGGTTAATTCTGACCTAAAGAGTGGGGACGATCGAGGACCGGGGTCAATTCTAACCCAACTCAGGTGATGATCCATGACTGGGGTCAATTCTAACCCAGAGAGTGGTGACGACCCAGGACCGAAATCAATTCTGACCCAACTCAGGTGACGATCCAAGACCGAGGTCAATTTTGACCTAAAAAGTGATGATGATTGAGGACCAGGGTCAATTCTGACCCAACTCAGGTGACGATCCAAGACCGAGGTCAATTCTGACCTAAAGAGTGGTGACAACCAAGAACCGGGGTCAATTCTGACCCAACTCGGGTGACGATCCAAGATCGAGGTCAATTCTGACCTAAAGAGTTGTGACAACCGAGGATCGAGGTCAATTTTGAACCAACTCAGGTGACAATCCAAGACCGAGGTCAATTTTAACCCAAAGAGTGGTGACGACCGAGGATCGATGTCAATTCTGACCCAACTCGGGTGACAATCCAAGGTCGAGATCAATTCTGACCTAGAGAGTGGTGACGATCGAGGATCGGGATCAATTTTGTCCCAACTCAACTGACGATCCAAGACCGAGGTCAATTTTAATCTAAAGAGTGGTGACGACCGAGAACCAGGGTTAATTTTGACCGAACTCTGGTGATGATCCGAGATCGAGGTCAATTCTGACCTAAAGAGTGGTGATGACCGAGGAATAGGGTCCATTCTGACCCAACTTAGGTGACGATCCAATACCAAGGTCAATTCTGACCTAAAGAGTTGTGACAACCGAGGACCGAGGTCAATTTTGACCCAACTCAGGTAACGATCCAAGACCGAGGTCAATTTTGACCCAAAGAGTGGTGACGACCGAGGACCGGTGTCAATTCTGACCCAACTCAGGTGACAATCTAAGACCGAGGTCAATTCTGACCTAAAGAGTGGTGACAATCGAGGACCGGGATCAATTCTGGCCCAACTCAACTGATGATCCAAGACCAAGGTCAATTTTAATCTAAAGAGTGGTGACGACCGAGAATCGGGGTTAATTTTGACCCAACTCTGGTGACGATCCGAGACCGAGGTCAATTCTGACCTAAAGAGTGGTGATGACCGAGGATTGGGGTCAATTTTGACCCAACTCAGGTAACGATCCAAGATTGAGGTCAATTCTGACCTAAAGAGTGGTGACGACCGAGGACCGGGGTTAATTCTGACCTAAAAGTGGTGACGATCGAGGATCGGGATCAATTCTAACCCAACTCAAGTGACGATCCAAGACCGAGTTCAAGTCTAACCTAAAGAGTGGTGATAACCAGGACCGGGGTCAATTCTGATCCAACTCATGTGACGATCCAAGACCGAGTTCAATTCTGACCGAGGACCGGGGTCAATTCTGACCCAACTCAGGTGACGATCCAAGACCGAGGTCAATTCTGACCTAAGAGTGGATGAATATTGGATTTTGATTTTGCTGGGGAAGGTGCTTTGTGATTTTGATTTGAGCTGGGAGATGATAGCTGGGGAAGCTTTTAGGATACCTTGCGAGGGGGGAATAACCTATTTTGGGTGCTGTAGGATAATTCCGCTGGGGAAGTGATCAGGTGATCCTTAGAGATTCTCCAGAGCCTTTCCAGGTGGAGTTTTCACTCGATTTTTGAGGATTTTGCTGGAAAAGAGGGATTCTGCTTGAAGGAACACGAAGTTTTCTTGGTGTAAAGGCTTTAAATCCCTCCTGGGACTTTTAGGAATTTTACGGGGATATTTTGGGGCTTTTTGGTATTTTCTGGGAATTTCTATATGAAATTAAATGGGGGTGCCGGTCGGCATAGTATGAAGGGTTCCATTCGGCAGTGGCATGGACTTTTGGGTTACTTCGGGAAGGCAAGGGGTTAGTGCCAATCGGTATGGTAGGGGGAGGTGCCGATCTGCATGGTGCTTGGCATCCTATATAAAGGGGGAGAATCCCCTTCATTTTTTCACATCTTCTTTGCCTTCTCTCTCTCTGCGATTCTTCTGCATATCGTTCTAGAATTCTGATCTTCAAGAAATGGCCGCTTTTGTGAGTAGTGCAGTCCACCGAGAGTGGTTGACCGTTGATGATTGGGCGAACGTGGAGTGGAGGGATAGGGTGCCTCTTGCCTTGGGGAGTGAGAAGTCCTTTGATGCGTTTGAGCCTGTTGGGAATGAGGGGACCTTGCTGCGGGAGCCATCGCGTCATCGCTCTTTGAGAGTGAGTCCCGACAGTTATGTAAGTAACCCGACCTTTGGCATTCTTCTCTTTTTGGTGATTTTTCTTTCTTTCTTAGCTTTTAATGAGACTTTTCTTTTTGCCAGTCTGATATTTCTTTGAAGAACATGTGCGCCCGTGGGACGATGGGGCTCAGGGATGTCTGGGAGAATCTCCCACCTATGGTGTGTTGGATGGTTTCATCAGCGGGTTTTGGGTGGCTGGCATCGGTGTTGGATGAGACGCCTCATTCGACAGCGGTCTTGTGCGCTTTGGGAGAGAGGTAGTGGGACACTACCCACACCTTTCATTTCATCTTTGGGGAGATGATTGTGACTCCCATAGACGTGCAATAGCTGTTGGGGCTGGATTATGATTAAGAGCATATAGAGGTGGATTCCTCTTTACGAGTGAGAGTGGAGGTAGTGCGTGCGGCACTTGGTGATGTAGGGAGGATAGTTTCTAGGGATTCTATCCGGCTGTCCCTGCTAGAGGATGTGCTGCTGAGTAGGGTGATTGATGTGGAGGACGGGCTGCAAGTGAGACAGATGGCCCGATTATTCATTTTGCTGGTGTTGGGCAATTTCATGGTGGTGTCGAACGGCGACGTCATCCATTTATGGTTTTTGTCTTACTTGAGGATGTTTTCGAACATCCCTTTCTATGATTGGGGGAGTTTGACTTTGGCGACCCTTTACTAGGGCCATGTACCTTCTTGAGGTATTCTTTAATTTGCGCATTTCTTTTCATACACTTGCATTTTCCTTTTAGGCATCCGCATTTTCCTTATGCGTCTCTCTTTGCTTGTGAATTCAGACATGGTTCTATGATGTGATCGGGTGCAACACCCTGCTGATTACTTTGAAGGATGACACTATTGGGGACTTATATCGATTGTATCGGTGGCATAAGACCAACCGATAGTCGAAGGGATCTTTCTCCCTGAAGGCGGTGCGTCAGGTCTTGAATGACCTGACCAGTGGTAGGGTAAGACTCTTTCCATTTCAGTCTTGCTTTTTGCACCTTCTGATCTTGTATTGATTTATGCTCTCTTGGAGATTTCAGGTGACCTTTTATCCCTGGGGGATAACTATTTAGGATGCGGGGGCAATCACGATGAATGCACGGATGAGGCATTTGTTAGCGCACGAGTTCGGCCATCCTTGGTATCTCGGAGAAAGGGTGGTTCATCAAATTTTTGAGGAGGTGGTGGTGGTGCCACCCGCGCAGTCTTCTATGTCTATGAGGCAGGAGTGGCTGCTGTCATAGGATGAGAGGATCACGGTGATGATTGGCGAGGCCTACTTGCTATACACAGATACGGCTGCGTCGTATGACTATATGGATTTTCTGACGAGCTGGTTGATGGCGCCCAGCATATATGATGCCCTGCCTTTCCTTCCTGCGGGTTCGAGTCGGGCGGTGGAATCTTCCCATAGTGGCGGAAGTCTGACGGCATCTGCGGTGGCGCCGACCTCGGAGGTCCCTTTTGTGCAGTTGCACACTCCTTCGTACAACATTCGACGGGATTATGGAGGGATGGTGCCTATGTTGCACCGTCCTCATGCGATGGATTCGGAGGAGTTGGGTTTGACAGAGAAGGTCCTTCGACCTGCGGTATACCTTTCTATTCCTCTATTTCTTTCTATTCTATTTTGGTCATACTTGCCTTGATACTGATTTCACCTTTTCTTGCAGCAAGTTCGGGTGTCGACCACTTGGCTCAGGGACATCAGAGACTGGATATCTTCGGCGACTGCACATATTCAGGACATGGTTCCTGTTCCTTCTTGCTTGGTGTCATCTGCCTCATCTGGAGAGGACTCTAGCTCGGATAGTGGTGGTGCATCGTCTAGCGTAGGGGGAAGAGAGCACGTCACAACGGTGGAAGCTCTTGAGAGAGAGAGAGAGAGAAAGAGAGAATGTGGGTTCGGGCTGAGTCCCGTTGTTTTTTCTTTTTATTTTTATTTCCTGCAAAATTGATGTAACACAAAACACAAATTGATGCAATGCAATGGAATTGAATTTTTTGATTATCTTTTGTTTAATGATGAATGCATGCACATGGGATTTTTACTTTGCTACTGAGACCGTAAAAAGGAATATTTTGGAAATTTTTTGAAGTAAAGTTCTTGATTAAAAGGGGAATTAAAGGGATTTTGAAATTCTGTTGAGAATGTCAATTTATTTTTATTGAATTTTCTGATTTGACAAAATAGGAAAAGAGGGAAATTTCTAAAAATGGGGGGGGGTGCCGATCGGCAAACACCCTGACCTGCTTATTGGCAGTTCAGTCCAGTCCCATCAATTCAAATCTTTGAATGGTACCCTTTTCAGCCTTTGGTACCTTGTGGGGTAGGATTCCCTCCGATTTCTGCAGGGATTATGTCTCTCGTGAGGGTTTTCAAGTATAAAAAGGGGTAAGAGTTGAGTGTTTTCATCACACCTTTGCATTCTCACCTACTTGCCTATTATCTCTTAGCCTTTTAAGATGGCTCTACCTAGTAGCACCGAGTTTGCCAACTACCTCGAACCCTTGGAAGCGATGTGCTCTTATAATGTCGATTACGAGGCTTTTAACATGCGTCGAGTCACCTTGTGGCGCAATCGGCCCCTTGAGTGGAATGTGCTGACGTCGGCGGTATAATTATGGTACCCCAAAGACCATGTATTCCTCTTTGGCTTGAAAGAAGTTTGTCCTACCTACGAGGAATTTTTTGCCATGCCGGGTGTAAATCCCAGTGTTACTGCGGCTTTGCCTGAATTTTCCCGCTCTCTCAGGGATTTGTTGGTTGGGCTTCTTCATATTTTGCCTTCGGCGGCTAGATCATTGGTTGCTGGAGGAATGATCTCCCTCCCGGTGGTGCTGCAGTCCGTGCATTTACGAGAAGTAGGTAATACTGTCTATGCTAGAGCCTTTATTCTGGGTCTGGTTACCAAATTACTACTGGTGACTGGGGAGGTGCAAGTGGACCCATAACTTGCAGCCATTATCTCATGGATGTCATATCATCGCAATCCTTCGGAGGTGATACTGGCGGAGACTCTGAATGGCCTGGATGCCTAGAGAGAAGATCATTCTGACTTTTTAAAGGGTAGCCCTGTGATGCTGTCATGTGGTTGTCTGAAATATTCCCTTGTCGGTCGTACCCAACTTCTTTTCACGCTACTTCATCAGCATTGGCCTCTATGTTGAGAACAGGGAGCATTTGCTTGTGGAAGGGTTGTATTGGTCAGTGCCTTGGTGGGGACAGTTGCAGCCTGTTCTAGAGCTAGGAGAGTATTCATATGTGCGGTTGGTTGGTCTTAGACAAACCTCTTTTTATTTCCCTTGGCGACTTTTGCGCCAATTCAGCTGGGCGCAGGTCGTGGCCCCTCGGACCTCAAATCACCCCGATTAAGGATCCGACCTGATTTACCGCCTCTTCTGGTGTGGTAGAAGGAGGAACTATGGGTCCAGTGAGCAATTTGATTAAAGCATTTATTTGCAGCTGGGAAGACATGAAAAGACCCCATAAAGTGATGTTAGTTTGTGTTTTCTTCAGTTGATTGAGGATCTTGCTCTCCTCGATGGTTATCTCTGGCATAGGAAGGTTTTCAACGCCCTTCCCCTTGTCATTTGTTGATAGTGAGTTGGGAACCTGGTAATGTCTCCCTGATTTGGTCATGTGATTTACTAAAGAAGGAAAGAACATGAATCCCATTTCCTCATCAATCTCAGGTGGTTCTGTCACTCAATTTATTTTTCCGAGGAGTTATTTAAATGCTATCATCTCACATATGTCGATTATTGGGCCAGCTCTTCCTGAAGCTTGTTTTTTGCTCGAATCTACGAATTCTCCCCCCATCCGGTGGTAACAATTATGTCTTTCCATGTAAAGTCGATGCATTCCAAAACTTCAACGGCTTCTTCATACAAGTTCTCCCATTGTTTGGGGATATGTGTGATTGAAGGGACTAAACGCCCTTGTAGCTTCAAAGTGTCAAGTAACCCAGTGATACTACAAATGCTATTGGTTTGCTCGAATAATTCTGCCATAGTCTGGACAACATCATCTAAGCTGACTTCGTCGGTTGGTACCACCCATTTGTCTAAATATCGGGCCCACTTTCGTGCTTCCAAGAAAAATGTGCTGAATTTTTGGCAATTGATGACCATCTGTGAGGGAAATTTCAGCCCGAACTCTAGGAGTTGGTTTAACACATCTGACAATTTTATACTTCCATTTTCAGAACGGGTACGGACAGCGATGCATGCTCTAGTAAAGAGCGATAGTTCCTGATCAACGAGGATAGTAGGGTGTAGGAGGAAATATGGGCAAGTTTGAAGAGGTTTAGGAGATTATATGGGTGTGATTTGAGTTGAGGGATCAAAATCTGGGTTTTCTTCTAAGAAGATGGCATTGGCATGATTCGAGAGTGGGTTGTGAGTAGTGTTTGGCTTAGGACTGGATGGTGGGGCAATGGTACCCCAGTCAATGAGATCTTAGATTATGTTTTAGAGGTGGAAGCATTGTCGGTGGTATGGCCAGCAGTTTGGTAAAAGGCGCAATGAGCATTGGTTTGAAATTTCTTGGGAGTGGATTTGGCAACATACGTGGATCCAAGGGTTTGATGAGGTTTCGGCTTAACAAGGCTTGGTAAACTTTGGATAGGGGAGCATAGAGCTCAGTCTAATCCCTTAGGATGGGGGCAGGGTGGCTTTCTTGTGCCCATGATGTTGTTGGTAGAGAGATGTTGTTGATGGTTAAAACTGCAGCACTGGCAGTCTTGTCATACTTTCTAGGGGTGAATTGACCGGACACCTTCTTTGGTTCTACCTTTGTTTTAACGAGGCTTTCCTTAATATCTACTCCAGCCTCTCTGAGAGCTTGGAAGTGGGGATAGTATTATCCTCCCATCGATGCTCGGACATGGGTAAAGAAGTTCTTCTTCACTATGCTGACCTGTTCTTCCTCGGATGGACGATTAGTCATGGTAGCTGCATGCTCCCTCCACCGGGTTATGAAGTTACTGACTGATTCCCCAGGATTTTATTTGAGAAGGTATAAATCACGATGGGTGACCTCTAGCTCTTCATTATATTTATATTGCGACATGAATTCTCGGGCTACATCCTCCCAGCTACGGATTCTGGATTCCTCAAGAGGTAAAAACCATCATAGGGCACTATTCTTAAAAGTTTCCTAAAATAATTGGGCCATCACTTCTTCATAAGACCCAAGTAGATTCATGGAACGATGATAACTGCGAAGACGAATAATTGGGGGTCCACTCCCCCCAAACTTATCGATATTTGGCATCTTGAACTTCTCGGGTAACCTCGCTTTAGGATAAGGAGACATGTGGGTCTAGTCCATGTAATTCTCAGAGATCCTGACTTGGTCAAACTTCTTAGTGAGCATCTTGAGATCCTTATTGACTTTATTCAACTCCTCCTCCTTTGGATCAGCGACCACAGGTAAGTTAGCCATAGGTTGGACAATGTTGGGCATTGGGAGCTAGGCAGACGGCGGCCCATTGACAGGAGGGGTACGTGGAGCGTGCTAATATTCTTTCGGAACCCAAATAGGATCGGGTGGACCCATAGCATGAGGGAATATGGCCTTGGTCTCTTGAGGAATTGGAACCTGGTTTCGTTGCATTTCTCGAACCTCAATTTGGAGGTTGTCAATCTTGGACACGAGCTGAGCTAGGACTGTCATCAGATTTGGTTGTATGACTGGTGCTTGATCTGTATTCTCCATGGAAAGTGGATGGATCCCAAACTCGGAAGTAGTAGTAGAGGAACAGATGAAACTCCGGGGTGATTTAATTGAAGACCGAAGCCAATAGGGAGCCAAGCCAAGGGCTTGCGATCAACCTGAGAAGGCGTAGAATGGGATTTATTTTTGGAAAAAGAGAAGAAACTATTTTTGGATTTTTGATAAAGAAGGGAGAAAATTTTTGGATTTTTGATAAAGAAGGGAGAAATGTTTTTTGATTTTTGATAAGGGAGGGAGAAATGTTTTTGGATTTTTGATAAAGAAGGGGAAAATGCTTTTGGAGACGGAATTCAGCATGATTATTATGTTCTCACTCGTATTTAATTCTCCTAAATGCAATGCCGGACGGGACCCGAGCCTGGAAAAGTGGGGTTATTAATATATGCAAAGCTACGGCTGGACTTGTAACTAGGGTCCCATTTTAAAAATGTGTGAAAATTGGGCGACAGACCGACCTAGAATTTTGGCAGAGTTTCGGGTTGAAACTGGCAATCTAAAGTGCGTGTCCTAGGTTTGACGCCTTTCTGCAGGTATACAGTTGGTTGGGTGAATCGGCATGGGTTCCCCCCTTTGGCTTGACTTCCACGATATACGTCTTGCTCTTGTGGGCAATCGGTACGTGAGGACAAGCCATTTGATATACCTGAGTGTACGTGAATTGCCTCACCATATACCTCGTGGGGATGGTACGTGTGAGAGAAAGTTTGATATACTCGGCGTACGTGAACGAATTCCCTGCGATATACCTCCCGTCATGACTTCGGTCAAGCGGTACGATACGGGGGAACTGTTAGATATACGTCGAAGGTACTTGGACAATGGAAGGTGAGAGTCATATCGCTTAGGCTAACTGCAACCGACCGAACCAGCGCCCATAACGAAGTGACCCTCCAGTTACTGGGTAAAATTTAGTTAATATCAATGCTCTTTGGTGATGTCGTGTGAATCATGCATGATTCTCTTATTAGTAGATTATGATGAGAATGCCATTCTTGATTATGCCAAATAGGGAGCAAAGTACAAGTACCCAAGGTACACCAAGTATGAATAGGTGATGCATGCAACATATGGATATATGTGATCCTAGGTGCACGTGGTGTGAAGTGTACATGGAGAATTTTCTACAAGTGTGTGAACATAAGCATAAGTATGGGATATACATGAAAAAGGGGAACATGCAGATATGGGGGGAAATATAAACAAATATAGCATCCATGTAAATAGAGTCAAGCCCACAAAAAAATAAAGTCCCCAGCAGAGTCGCCACTTTAGCCATCCCAGATCCTCACCATGCGGGTGGGCGCGTGGAGGAAGGATCCTTCGGGTCCCGTGCATCCCTCTCGGGAGAGCTTTGGCCGGCGTCGTTTGAGATGTGGTGTAAAAAGGTAGAGAGATTCAGAGTCGCCAGTCTATTTTACTCAAAACAGACAAAAGAAAAAGGGTAAGCCACCCCGAAGGATGGCATCCAAAGACATACCGGTGCGTGCGAAACCAAAATGATTCGAGAAGGGTTTGGAGGCTTAGTTACGAAATGGGAAGGTGTTAGGCACCCATTCCGCCGTTTCGGTCTCTCATGGATATTTGTTATTTTCCCTTATATTTCCCCCTATGATATGTGTGCATGTGTATATATAGAATGGAGGTAGGAACCCTCGACTTGTATCATGGAAAATATAAAGCGAGTTATCCGTAGGAAGATATAAGAATAATATTAGAAAAATAAGATTTACGCGATTACCCCTACGTTGATCATTATAATGGAACGATAACGCATATGGTGTAATGCATCACTAAGGGCAAGTATATAGAATATAGGAAGATTAGATTTAGAGAAAATAGGAAGTAAAAAAAAAGGTGAGAGAGAGGACTCGAATCTCGGGTTTTACCCCGAGACGCCTACGTAGCCTATAAAGGTATCAAAGTCCACATAGTTCGCATACAAAACAAGGGTTGGGGTTTATCCCATAAATCCAAATGGGGGATATCTTATTTGTAAGTGTGTGTGTGTGTAGAAAAAGTATGAGAATCCCTATTTGGAATTTATGAGCAAACCCTCTTTTCCTTGTTTTTTGGGTTTTATTTATATGAAAATAAGAGATGTGCAATAATACTAAATAAAAAGCATATTAGGATGTGTGAAATGAGATAATAAAGGTGCTAAGTAAGAAAACAAGTAATTGGGAATTTAAGAGAATTTCAGAGAGAGTTTGAGAAAGTTGGACCTTCTTGAAGATCTTGAGATTGATCTTGAATGTTGGAGAGAAGCCCTTGCACTTGGATGATGATGGAGAGTTGATAATTCACCAAGTTTGATGAAAAGGATGTTGAAAAGTGGAAATAAAAAAAGGAATTTGGAAGTTGAAATCACGCTGCCTTCGAGAGAGGTTTTTGGGATTCGTTGAGAGTGAATTTTATCAGATCTGGGCTCCTCTACAAATGAGGTGAAGGCCTCCTTTTATAGGCTTAGGTAACTTTCGATCGGCATAGACTTGTTCCTGCCTATCGGCAGGGTCTGAAACCTACCATTTGGTAGTGCGCTTCAAGATTTTTCAGAAAATTGGCTGCCGAGGGCAAACCGTTGGTCAGAATCGCACACGGGATAGACCGTTGGAAAGGTAATTCAGAGACCTTCAAAAGTCCTTCGGAACGCTCCCGGGTTTGGGAACTGACTTTGGGTCAAATGTGGCTCGAAAGCATGTGTCGATCCATTGGACGGGGAATCACTCGGACGCAAACGGATCGTTCGTCCGCATGGTAAGTCTGAATCGCGCACGGGGCGAACCGTTGGAAAGGTTAGGATATGTACTTAGACATTCCATAGAGTTTGACCCAGTTTGAAGAGTAGACTTTGGTCAACCGATCCCGAGAAGCATTCGATGACCTCTTGGAGTCAAACGGATCGTTCGTCCGCATGGTAAGTAGGAATCGCGCACGGGACGGACCGTTGGAAAGGGTATTCTGTGCCCTTCGAAGATTCATTCAGCCTCGGTCGAGATGAAGAGTTTACATAGGTCAAACAGAACCCGGGAGCGCCCGGTGGCCTCTGGGTTAATTTTCGGGTGCTAACGGATCGTTCGTCCGCATGGTAAGTTGGAATCGCGCATGGGGCGGTCCGTTGGAAAGGGTATTCAGTGCCCTTCGAGGATTCATTTAGTCTCGGTCGAGATGAAGAGTTTGACTTTTTTGTCAAACTGAGCCGAGGAGTTCCCGATGGTCTCTTGGTCAGTACTCGGGACATGACCTAGGTTTGTAGTGATGGAGGGAGGTACTAAGGACCTAAGGAGAGTTAGGGGTAACAGAATGGGTCCTAAGTCTTAAAACCTAACCCAAAAAGGTTACTAAGTCTCCTATTATTCCTCACACTTTAATCCAATACTCTTAAGGTCCCTATTTCTACCACTAACCTTATATTATCAACTATATAAATTTAACTCATTAAATTGCGGTCTTCAATAGTACCTCACTCGTCGAACCTTATTAGGTTCAACTTAAATCCCAAATTTAATTTTTAATAACAATCCGGGTCTCATATACATGCCTATTGGTCTTCCTTAAATTCAAAAGTGTTCACAAGGTCCCCACCAATCACTCTTTAGGATCGAAATTGTTAAAACTCAAAAGGGGGAAAAACATAACAATTTATGGGGAGGTCGATCGATCGACCTTGAATGTCGATCGATCGATACTGGTGGATCGATTGACCTATGAATGTCGATCGATCGATCGTACCAGGTGAGGCTACGGACTGCTTCATTTTACAGTCCCAGATTTGTCCAAAAACTTCATTACAAGGTATGAAATTATAAACTAAGGATATAGGATCATTATACAACCTAAATACATTATTTTTAACATTCCAAAACTATTAAATCATCAACAATTAGCCTTATATGGATCAAATCTTCACAAAAACCCTAATTTCCTATTTTCTTCAAGAACCATGATATTTCTCTTCTTTAATCCATATTTAATTCATCAAGGTTTATGTTTTGGGTGCTGAATTTCGTCCAGAACTAACCTACATGCAATTCATATCCAAGATTTAGAGTTCTACACCAAAATTCTTGAGTTTTCATCATCTTTCAAGGCTATTAACGATTCCTACACTAACATGGAAGAAGTATATGCTGAAAATTAATGGAACCAAATCACTTGACTTAATATTGAGGTTCAGATCCGTTAATGATGTCCAAGGGCTGGTTCTTTCCTTCTTTCCGATCATAATTCCGTCGAAAGTGGTGGTGGTGGGTGGTGGTTATGGTTTGAAGACATTCGGTAACTTCTCCTCTATCTCACATAGCCCACTATTTTCTTTTTAGCTGATAATGGCCCTAATGGCCTTCCCAATGATAATTAAATAAACCCTAAAATTCGTGGGTCTTAATTTCTTAAATTTTAAAGTGACTAAAATACCCTCCTAGTTTGTCGGTTTGGCCTAAAAATGCCTTGGGACCCAAACTAAACCCCCGACTAGTGTTTTCTGACTATCTCGACCCCACCGGACATGTTGGCGCACTCACAATGACCATACAGTTGATAAAATTATAATTTACTTTTTAATCTAATTAAATTGATTTCTGATGCGACTGACACGCGCGTCCCAACTTAATTTTTCCAACTGTCATATATATAACTCGCGACAATTTTAATAATTTCCATAGTCATATATTACCATATATATACTCAGTAATAATCAATATTATCATCATAATCAAACACCAAGTCATGCCTTGCTAGTATTTAAATTCTAATTAATTTCCATTTAATTCCCATTATATTTAATAAATCCCAATAAATAAAAATTAATAAAATTACGAGGTGTTACAAAGGAAAAACGCAAAAAGAAAATTACCACCAGAAGATACGTGGCTCTAGTAAATGTCTGTCGACAACACCAACTAAAAGCATCTAGAGAAGAATAAAGAATCTCCAAAGTCAGGATCCCCCATTCATAGGGAGGGATATTCGAAAATACCCTAAAATATGGTAAAAAACATAAGTGGACGACGCCTCCGCTCGACGCCACCAAAAGCCCTCCCAACAGCAGAAGAATAAATAAGTGGTCCATCTGCCTCACCTGCAGCCTGCCGGTCTCGTCAATCCCCTAACTCTGCAAAACCTCCTGAAGAATAGAAATATGGATTGAGTCTCCCTGAGACTATTCGCCCCACATCGCTTAGAATTCCATCCACCATCGTCGATGTCAGCCTCAGAAACTGGTCCACCTATATCTTCATCCCCTCATAGTCGATCCCCGACAGCTTCTCAACATCAGTGGGGGTCACCGTCATCTGCCTGAATCCCAAGTGTATGGTGTGGTTAGTGTCCCACCATCTAGCCCCATAGCGCATAAAATTATCGTAGATCACGACATCTCATCCAAAGCAGATGCCAAATGATAAATGACACTTTTTGGACATATCGTTGTTGTGCAAAAGCCACTCTCAAAATTTCCTTGAGTACCTACAAAACCTGTCTAAAAATAACTCGCATTGCGGTAAGTACGGGTATCAATCCAACTTTCAAGGTGAAACAATTAATGTGAAAACGTGCAATTCCAATTTTTGTTATTAAAATCTTTTTTTTAAACAATTTCAAGGGAAAAATTTACTAATTAAATGCTAAAATTATAAAATGACTAAAACAATGTGAAATAATGTGCAACCGAGTGTGAAATAATGTGAGAAGGTCAAGATATTGGATTACACTGCATTTTCAATTATTTTAATTTCTCAATTTATTAATTTGAAATATTTCGAGATAATATTAAATCGATAATCTAACTCTCGTTAAAATTATAAATTTAATAATATCTTTTTCAGAAAATTAATTTTAAAATGTCACACAATGAAAAATTAGGACTGCACTATTTTCAAAAAATTACCCGCTAAGGTCAATTTAATGAAAATAATAGCAATCATCAAATTTCAATACCGAATTAATATTCAAATTGCGAAAAAACCTATCTCTAGTTCTATTCCTAAATTCAACCATTAATTCGTTCAATTACTTTACTAACTCTCATTACATAAATTAATTGGTGATAGTTAAAATTAATTTACCTAGAAATATAAAATTAATGAAACCAATTAATTAAATTAACATCATTCGCAGTGCATCCCACCCCTTGAACAGGGTGTTTAGCCAAACATTCTCATGTTAGAAAAAAAAACATTCAATAAACTATCAAAAGATGACATAAATTTGAATAGAAAAATATAATACAATACGCAAGTCTCCTTGTCCAATCGCGTTCATGAAATGCATCTCAATATTCTCACTAATCGAGCACTTGATTACACCAAAAAGAATAAAAAGCAACCTACAAATTTATTCTAAAACTAAACTAATTTTTTTTGGAATTTTTTTATGACCCTAAACTGTACATAATATACACTTCTTTTTCTCTCTGTATCTGTGTCTCTTTTTCTTTTTGTGCTGAGAGTGTCCTTTATATATGAGATGCTCCTCTCTTTTTATTGACCCACGATTCCTTCTTTAGTGGGAGAGATTTATGTGGGATTTCAACTATAACCAAATCAAGGCACTTGAATTTAAGTTTTTCTTGGAAAATAACTTCGATCCCTCTTTTCATGGAGTAGCAGATTTGGGTTCAGATTTTAGTGAGATTGGGTTTGAGGGTTTTTCGGTTTGGGTTTGAGGGTCCACCAGGTTTCGAAGTTGGGCAGGTCTCGGGTAGGATCCGGGTTCATTTTGGAACAGGGCTACATGTCTTAATGGGTTTCGGACCGGTCCGCCCAGGGTTGGGTTTGGTATGGGCTGGGGCGATCGGAGTTCATATTGGGTTGGCAGGGACGAGAGGGGGTCAGGATCGGGTTGAGCTGCTGGCGGGTGAGGTGTGAGGAAGGGAGGTCGCCAGTGGGTCTGGGTCAACTGGATCGGTAGGTCGGTCATGGCTGGTCAAGGTGGGTATGGGAAATAGGTTCCCGCATCTCCCAGTTTGAGCTCGCCGAAGATAGGTGGTAGAGGGCGAGAGTAACAAGTAGGGACTTGGATCGGTTGGGTTAGCTGGAGGTGGTTTTCTGCTGGGGGTTTTTGGTTGGAGTGGTAGGAGAAGAAGGTTTGGTTGTTAATGAGGGTTGATGAGAGAGATGGTGGGTGTGAGGTAGAAGAAAGGTGAGGGATGATAGGGTGTGTGATGGTGTAGGGAGGTTAGTGTGAGGGTGAGGGTGAGTGGTGTCTTAGGAAGTGTTTCGGTGTGATGTATGTGTTATGTGTGTGTGTGTTTACTTTGTACCCCTAAAATAAAATAACACAACTACAATATTAAAACTAGACTAAAAATAAAATAATATCTCAAAAGACTAAAAAAAAGTAACATCTCAAACTAAATAGCAATTGAAAATAAAAAGAAATAAAATAGAACTCTAATAAAACCAAAAAAATTATAATCCTAATAAAATAAAACTAAAATGAATAAATAAATAAAAATATAAAATAAAATCTAATAAAACTAAAAAATAAATTCCTAAAAAAAATAATCCTAATAAAATCAAAATCAAAATCAAAATAAAGAAATAGAAAATTAGAAAATCAATACTACAAAAATCTAAATAAATCCTAAAAATAAAACGACTACAAATAAAAATCTAAAAAAATAATAAAGGTACAAACTCAACACACACGGTTCGGAGAATGGTCTGGGCTCAGTGTAGGCTTAGGTTTGGGTTACGAGACTATTTCGGGGCATCGAATCACATCAGGGAAAGCTCATAATGGACTTCTCACTTCACGGTCTCTTTGAATTTCTTCGATGCACGCTTTTGACCGCTTTTGAGTTCAAATTGCACTAATTTAGCATTATTTGTACCGCAACTGCGTATTGACCTAAGAAATAAATAAATACGAACATAAGGTCAATTTTAATTAAAATGAGTGACTAAAATGTATCTATTCGGGGTATAAAATAGACACTTTTGGGTGCTTATCATACCATCCCCAAACAGAACATTTCTAGTCCTCGAGTAAAAATTAGAGAGAAAACAAAGATAAGTAGCCAAAAGTGTGCCACTTTCGCAGGCACTGGCGATTGCACTTAGCATGTGCAATAAGCCGTTAAACCTGTAGGTTTCCCTACAGGACGACTGGTGTCTCGTGAGGATTCGCAGTGAATGTACCCACAAAATTTGAAAACTTATTTGAATGCAGTTTCTGATTAGATGATGAAAAGCTATACAACCCAACTTTAAAAGAACATCAAGGAACACCGTATTCAACTATCAAAATAAGATGTGAAATTACTTAACACCAAAAGCGTAATCTTTCCTAAAACTCAGCGTGTGTAGTGTGAAACAATATTAAGTATCATTAGAGTAATTCTAAGATCGCCTTTTAGGAATCGACGCTTTGACTTCAATTCTCATTGGATATATCTCTCTGAATCGAACTCTCTGAGAATTGGGTAAGTGTATCTCTCTAGTGTGTGAGGAAGTGAGTAAATGTAAGCAAGTTCAAACGTCTCACACACTTTATAAAAAATAACGGATAAATATAAAAAAAATTGATCTCATGAAGGAATGTTAACCACTATGTCGAGAATGTCGAGTTATTCACCATATAATCTTCGCGTTTGCCCGAAGACTTTACCAAAGGTGAAAATGGGATTTATGTAAGGTATATAGGGATAATGAAATGAAGAAGATGAATGATAGAGTTTTTGAGAAGAGTGTGACATACTTTGACTGACTATTGTCTTCATTTTTTGAATTTATGATCGCATGCTTTCTTTTTCTTCTTTTCTATTTTTATTTTCTTTTCTTTTTTTGCTTTTTTTTCTTTTTTTTTTTATTTCAATACATTTTTCTTTTCATATAAAAAATGAAGACAATTTACATGAGAATTAAAAACACTCTTTTTCTCAAAAATGATGGCAATGATGGATGGCATTTGAGACATATGGATAAGGGTAATATGGAAAATGATAATGGGTGAATGATAATTGATAGGAAAATGGTACGTGTATGGAAAAATCGGTTTAGTGCTTGGGACAAACTACAAGAAACATGTTTCTTACAACTCAAAAGTAATGCCATTCTCAGTGATTAAACCAAATTTGAAAAAAATAATGAGATCATGCAACGACTAAATGTAGTACCTAAAGAAAGTTGAGCCAATTCGTGACTCGGAGATACGTAAAAACCCTCAAAAAGGTGAATAGCTCAAATCTCACGGGTTTAAGTCGCCACTAGTGATCTGTTAAGGCTCTCTTGAGAATATTGTTACTCTTCAACTTTTGATTGTGAACGTGATAGTGCAGATTTCTGAGTTTAGAAATTCATAGTGCAGGTACGCTTCAAGAGGTATTAATTAATTTAAGGTAAAAAGCGTAAGTTCTGGATCAAACACGGGTATTTCGAGATTTCTAAAAGAGGGATGATAGACAAATCATATCATAAAAATTTATTTTTAACTGCACAAAAAGTTTAAAATCACTTGTTTCTGAAAATTTTCAAAAGAGGTACAATTTTGATAATTTCCCACCCCCAAACAAAAGAGAATATCGTCCTCGATGTTTAAAACCATATATAAAAATGAAAAGCAGAAGGGAGGAAAGATATTACCATAATGAACCACTAGTGAAATGTACCGCACTTTGGAGCAAAGATAGAACTTAAAGAACAAATGCGATACAAAAATACGTACAAGTCTATAAAGCATGTGAAAATCATTGGGTGGTGTGAAACACCACCCCCAAATAGGATAAGAGTCATACTCAGAAACAATGAACGACGGGCTGCCTCCCGATAGCGCTATGTTTAACGCCTTCAGCCAGACCGATTGAAACTCACCCTAAGGATAAGATCTATGAAAGCACGGATGGCAGAAAAAATTGGGTGATGAGAATCACCCCCAAACAAGACTGAAGCGTTAGTCTTGTTGGATAAAGGAGAAAATAGGTCAACACACTTGTATGGCGAAGTGCATCACTCGATGCAAAGCATCGGTGGACCATGGGCGGGTGGGTAGGAGGGTAAATGGATGAAGGGTAAGGGTGAGGGTGAACAGGCACCGATCACAGGCCTTATTGAGCGTAAATGTGAGGGCAACAACGACCCTATAAGAATGTCGTTGATAACTAGATTTTTGTGTATATGTCGTTGTTGTGCAAAAACCACTCTCAAAATTCCCTTGAGTACATACAAAACTTGTCTAAAAATAACTCGTATTGCGGTAAGTACGGGTATCAATCCTACTTTCAAGGTGAAACAATTAATACGAAAATGTGCAATTCATTTTTTTTTATGAAAATATTTTTTTATTTTATATATTTATTTTTAAAACAATTTCAAGGGAAAAAATTAACTAACAAATGCTAAAAATTAAAAATTAACTAACATAAATTTACTAACTCTCGTTACATAAATTAATTGGTGATAGTTAAAGATTAATTTATCTAGAAATATAAAATTAATGAATCGACTAATTAAAGTAACATCATTCGCAGTGAACCCCACCCCTTGAACATGGTGTTTAACCAAATATTCTCATGTTAGAATAAACAACTATCACAATAGCATTAATCAAAATTGAAACAAGAGGGAAAGAATACGATACGTAATTTTTTTTCTTGTGTCAACTGTGCATGAACACGCGTCTCAATCTTCTCACAAATTCAATACCTGATTACACCAAAAAGAATACAAAACAAACCTAAATTTTATTCTAAAACTCAAATAACTTTTTTGAAATTTTTTGAAAATTTTTTATGACCCTAAACTGTACATAATATACCCTATATATTTTTCTCTCTCTACGTTCCTCCTCTTTTTTCTTCTGATGAGAGTCCCTGTTTTTTTAATGAGCTGACCCTTTTCTTTTATAACCCACGATTTTGTTTGTTCTTTGAGAGATTTGGAGGATTTTAAAAGGTTAAGTCCAAAGATATTATTTGGATACTCAAGTGGGTCTTTTACTTGGTCGGTGTAAAGGGGCAATGGATTCATCTTTGGTTCCTATTTTGGCTACTAAATTCATGGAATGGCAGGTGGGTTGAAGAATGGGTTAGTGGGTGGAAGTTGGTAGTGGGTTCGGGTCTGGATTGGGCAGAAACCGGGTTGGTGGGGAAGTTGGTCAACGCCGGAGGGGTTTGGTTCAGGCCGCCGGATTCGGGGCAGTTCGATGTGGTCTCAGGTTGAACTGGGATTTCAGGTGGGCTTGGGTTCATGGGGTTGGTCGCCGGATTTAGGATCGTAGGTGGCGACAGTGGTGGTCGGTGAGGACGCCGGGGTTAAGGATGCGACGGAGGTCTAGAGGGTCTCCAGAGCGGCGGGTCGGGTTTTTGGACGGTTGGGAGAGAGAAGAGAGGAGGGGGACGCTGGCCGGAGCTATAAGGTGAGAGGTTTTGATAGTGGTGGCAGGGGTCTTTGTTTGGGGTTTTGTGTTTGTTAATGGTGGTTTAGTTATGGAGTTTGGAGATGGGTTATGGGTGATGAGAGAGAGTGACAGAGTCAGAGTCAGAGATGGTGGGAATGGGTTTTGTTGGAGGGAAGTGATGAAGACGATGAATAGTGTGGTGAGTGTATTGAGTGTGTAGGAGTCTTAGGGTGAGGTTGAAGATGAGGACATGTTTGTGAGTGTGTAATTTGCATCCCTAAAAATAACATCACTAAAAAAAATATAACCAAAACTAAATAAAATAAAAAATTTAAATCTAATAAAACTAAAAACTAACATCTCAAACTAATGAAAATAAAAAGAAATAAAATAAAACTCTATTAAAACTAAAAAGATATAATCCTAATAAAGCTAAAATAAAAGAATTCAAAATCTAATAAAGCTAGAAAATAAATTTCTAAAAACTAATCATAATAAAATAAAATAAAGATTAAAAATTAAAAATTAATAAAAAATTAAAATAAAATTATAAAAATAAAATAGAAAAATAGAAAATGAAACCTAAATTTTTTTAAATAAATCTAAAATAAATCCTAAAAATAAAATGACTAAAAATAAAAATCTAGAAAAATAATAAAGGTACAAACTCAACACACACGGGGCTCGGAGAATGGTCTGAGCTCGGTGTAGGGTTATGTTTGGTTTAGGGGACTGTTTTGGGGCGTCAGATCACATCGGGGCAAGCTCAGATTGGACTCCAGAGTTCGCGATCTCCTGAATTTCTTCGATACATGCTTTTAATCGCTTCTGCATCGCAATGGACTTGATTTAGCATTATTTGATACTGCGACTGCTGATTAACCTGAAAAATAATAAAATACGACATAAGGCCAATTTTAATTAAAACGAGTGACTAAAATGCCTTTATTCGGGGTATAAAATAGACACTTTTGGGTGCTTATCACCAAACGATAATAAGCTCGAAAGAAACTACCCAATGCACCACCACATGAAGGTGCTCCCACACATACCTAAAACTCATCGTCCCCCGAGAAAGGAAGCTCATAGACGCAATGTCAATCTGCTAAAACAGAGAGAAACCTTTTGTCAAAATTCAATGAAACAAGAAAATGCAAAGAAGATGCAGTACTTACATGAGCATTAGGGTTCATAACCCTAGATGACAGGTGATGCAAAGGCTCACGTAGAAGATTTTGATCATCGAGAATAGGCTCAAATAACTTAAAATTATTCTCTCTACCCAAAGCCAAGGGAACCCTAGCGCGCCACTCCAGGTTTGCCCAATCATTAATGCCCAACCATGCCATATGGGTCTCGCTACTTGAGAAATATGCCAATTTTTAGTCTCGAGAGAGGAAATAATGTGAAGAAGAAGATAGGAAACCTAAAAGGTTTGTAAAATGAAGCGAAAGCGTATGCCTAACAGTAATTGCTAACACACACCGATTAGCAGTGCCCCTTCCCCTTTTAAAGGCAACCTAGAAGACCGTGCCACTGTCGGTTGGCAACCCCTACAACATGTCGATCAGCAACCTCTTAAAATTTAGTAAAAATAATGCCAAAAAATACCAAAAAATTTCAAAACTTTCTCAAAAAATTTCTAAAATTGCCAACTAAATATTAGAATATTTCTTCATAAAGAAAACCATTTTTCATGCTCCCAAATACCCAACCAAATTAATACCACATTTTACCCAACTAAAACCCTAAAAATTAGCTCACCCACGTCCCAAGAACCTCATCCTTACTAGTAATCAAATGCTTCCACAGCAAGGCTACATAATATCCTACCCGTTTCCCCAATAAGAGTTTTCGAATGAAACTCTTTCCTAAAAAAATTCTAATTTCCCCCCAAGTAGAGCTAGAAGCCTTAACCACACATCTCTCCCCAACAACACATTCCCCAGCAAAATCCCAAAACCTCAATTTATCAACTATTTCCCCAAGTGGAATTTCCAAACTAAGATTTTCACATAATCCCCAGACAGATGTCTCTTCCCCAATAGAGACTAAATAAAGGTCAATTAAAAATTCCCCAGGAGAACTATTCCCCATGCCTTCTACTTAAGGTCCTCAAAATTGACTTCGAACCTTATAATTGGTCACTCCCATTTAAGGTCCTCAGAATTGATCTCGACTCTCAGAATTGGTCGCTCCATACTTAAGCCCTCAGAGTTGACCTCGACCCTCAGAATTGGTCCCTACCTACTTAAAGTCCTCAGAAATGACCTCGACCCTAAGAATTAGTTGTACCCCACTTAAGGTCCTCAGAATTGACCTCGACACTCAAAATTGGTCTCCTCTAATTAAGTTTCTCAGAATTGACCTCGACCCTAAAAATTAGTTGCTCCCTACTTAAGTTCCTCATAATTGACCTCAACCATCAGAATTGGTATCACCTACTTAAGGTCCTCAAAATTGACCTCGACCCTCAAAATTTATCGCTCCAACTTAAGGTCCTTAAAATTGACCTCTACCCTCAGAATTGGTGGCTCCCACCTTAGGTTCTCATAATTGACCTTGGGCGCAGAATCAATTATCTCCATCATTATCTTGGGTCCTCAGAATCATCCTCGACCCTCTAAATTGGTCAACCTCATCACTTTGGTCCGCAGAATTGAACTCTTTCCCAAAACATCATGTGGTGTCTATTTGATGGCTTTCACTTATTCCAATCTCACCCGTCAAGGGAATCTATAGACAACACATTCTAGGACCCCCTAAGTCTCTCATTAGGTCCTTAAAACCTTCCAAATTCACTACAAACCCTAACCCATACTCCGAGTACCAATCTAGAGGCCATCGGGTGCTCTCGGGACCGTTTGACTCTGGTTAACTCCAACGTCAAAGCGAAAGTTCAATGAATCATCAAAGTGATCTAAATCCCATTTTCAACGGCCCACCCCATGTGCTAATCTACCAAATGGTTAGGATGAACGGACCATTTTACTATCAAAAATTGATCTAGAGGTCACCAAGCACTCTCGGTCCCCAATATGACCCCAATCAACATCACCGTCAGAGTCAAAGATCAGTGAATCCTCTAAGGAAATTAAAATCCATTTCCAATAGTTTGCGCCGTGCACAAAACAACATAATGGTTTGAACGAACGATCTGTTTTCCTCCCAAAACTGATATGGAGGCCACCAGGGGCTCCTAGGCTCTGTTTAACCAAAGTCCACTCTACAGCTTAAACGAGACTAAATGAATCTTTGAAAGGCACTAAATACCATTTCCAATAGCCTTATGGTACGAATGAACGATCTATTGTAATCCAAAAGGTCATCGGGCATTTTCGAGCCCAGTTTAACCAAAGTCTACTCTCTGAACCAAGAGAAGCTATATGGAACATTGAAGTGCCTCGCACATCCTTTCCAACAGTCTTCCCCATGCGTGATTTGGAGTTACGATTTGGAAGAACGATCCATCGTCGTATGAAGTGATTTTAGCAACATTCTTCTGCAATCATTGAAGTTTCCTTGAGTGAAATTCCTTTTCACCTTTCATTCCTATCATTCTGATACCCAATTTAGCAAAATCTCCTTCTATCTCATCCTACATTCATCCTAACTTGCAAAGAAGCTCATCAAGGATCAAGGTCAAGCTTCAAGCCTCCAAAAAAGGTCAAAACATCCTTTTCTCTTTAAATTTCTTTATTTATGAATTAGTTACATAAATTATTAATTTAGATTTTAATTTATATCATACACATTAATATCTCGTCCTTTATTACTTATACTGAACCTAATTTATTTTCTATACACAACCCAAAACAAAGAAAAAGAGGGTTACACCTATAAATTCTTACAGGATTCTTCATCACATTTTCTCAAAACAAAAAATATATTTTCTACACACACACACATATAATACACTCCCACTTGAATATATGGGATAAAACCCACTCTTATACCGCATGTGAACTACGTGGACTTTGATGCCTTTATAGGCGACGTAGGCCTTTCGGGTTAAAACTCGAGACTCGAGTCGTATTTCATATTTTCATCTTTTTTCCCATTTTTCCGTATATATTTGTATATTATCTAACACATATTATCATTTCATCATAATAATCAATATCTTGATAAGAGCATACATTATATTTTTCTAATTATTTTATTTGAGAACATTCCTATGGATGACCTCACTCCATCTTTTCCATGAAGTGAGTCGAGCGATCCCGATCTCCACTTATATACATGCTCGTACATTTCACAAAAAATTGAGGAAAATAGTAACACAAGCCCATGAGAGACCAAGAGGGTGGTATAGGTGCCTAACACCTTCTCATTCCGTAACTTGGCCCATGAACTTCTGAACTATTGGTTTCACAAGCATCAGTTTGTCTTTGATGCCGCTCTCTCAAGGCTGCGACATGTTTTTTTCCTATTTTGTGCAAAATAGGTTGGCAAATATATTTCTTTACGTCAACCCAAAACCGACGACGATTGAAGAACCGCTACATCGAGGGGCGTGGGACCTTTATCCTCCCTCTTTATCCCCCGAAAGAGCCCCAGGGAGGTGGAAGATCTCGTAATGGCCACAAGTGCTTTGGTCATAAATGACCACTTTGACTTGTCTCAACCTCCAGCATAGAGCAGGAAATCATACGATCTTGGCTTGGCCGAGTCCTCCCATATCCAATATGTTTTTACAAGATAGGAAAGCATATAAGGGGAATTTGAGTTATATTTACACAAAACCTTTATTAGAGAACAACAATCCACGCGAGGGAATATTCATCATGAAGATATAACTTTATACAAAAATAATTGGCACTCTCTCATAGGCCACGACCTCAGCTAGGCATGGGACATGTGATGGGGGTGGCTCTACACCACCAAACTATAAAAGGAACACTATATCTTCATCCCTTATATCGATATTTTACAATTCCTACTGTCATTCTGCATCATTGATTCTAGAGACATAAATCTTAAATGTGTATCTTCTATGGCCATTAGTGCCCCATTATAGTGAAAATACTCCTATACTTTATAAAGTTAATATAGGAGAAGGCCGAACTGCTTAAATATTTGAGTTCATCTATGTTCTCTCTCATATTTTTCTGTTAAATTGCTTGTCAGTTACTGTTTCATTACATTTTTACAACACCTACATATGGGGGATACATTGAATGATCTCAGTATCATCAATTTGGCGTCATTTTTGGGAAAATGTTTATTGTTCTCATATTTATCTTTTATTTCTCTTTCATCTCTGAATTCCACTATTGTTGCATCTTAATCACCATTGAAAGAGCCTGGGTGGATAACTTCATCATCTTCCTATTTTTTAGTTTTTTGCATCCCTATTACTATTATTTGATTCCTCTCATCGGTGATGTCTTTCGATCCGCCATCAGAAATTGAGGTTAGTTTCAACCAACTTCCTCCTCAGTTTGAGATGGATGATGTAGTGGTGGCACTGAGATCTCTAGTGGCTAGTCTTCAGGCCATGCAATACAAGGACATAATGAGAAGGATATTATAGGATTCGAACGTAAATTTCATCATGATGGTTGTTGTGAGAGGGAATGCATGACAAGTAGTTGGGGGATAACCCCAAGCTCTAACCAAAGAGGTTTAGTATGGTCTATGGACAAAATAGATTGATGATCCCTGGCATCTCCACCTTAAACAGAAGGTCTAAGGCAGACTTAAAGATGCGGCATACGAGAAGGAGCATAATGGGACTACGATGAAAGGTATGAGATGACAGATATATAATAACGAGTAGGTAAAACCCTGGCTCATACTCATAAAGGTAAAATTATTTAATATATTCCTTAAAGTGAGTAGAGTAATATCTCTTTTACAAGGCTTAAAAAGGGGTCGACATTTGATAGTCTCATTCGAAATGTGCGTTCTAACTGAGACATTGTCGCCGATAGCATTTGGTACATAAGGATCACTGATTGTCTCAACCAAGCTCTCCCAAGGTACCATCTATACTAGAGGGAGTTCCGATAGGTAAATACTGCAAAAAAGGACCCAAATAGAAGATCCACCTATAGGGAAGGGTTCGATGACAATGCTGCTAAAGACGAAAATCTTTGGAATAGCTCAATCTAAAGGTTAGAGGATAAGATCATATGCCTCATCAAAAAACCAAGACCCCGGTCATAGGGTATATAAGGGGGATTATCCTTTTGTACCAAGCATTGTCAGCTATTCGACACCCAAAAAGTTCAAACTACCTACGTTGACACTAACATATAATGGAATCACAAACCTTGATCATCACCTAACCAGTCAATGATTAACATCTACTCCACTTCAGATGAGATGTCATTTTGAGTATTTTCTAGTACTCTTATTGGTGTTGCCCATGCATGTTATACCAGTCTTTCAAGAGGAGGAATAGAAAATTTCAAATAGATGGCGAAATAATTTATCCACAACTTTTGTTTCAGCATGCAACCTGCAAAACACGTCACTCACCTATTGAACGTATGGTAAGGAAATGATGATTTGTTGAGAGATTTAGTACCTCAGTTCAATAAAGAGAAGTTAGAAGTTGAGGATTAAACTAAAGCATTGTGAGGAACCAATCAGGAAAACTCTATTAGAACCTATTCAAAGATCCTACAAAGTCCATAACAGAACTTATAGCTCAGACCGAAAGAATCATGAATCTGGAGGAGGAAATGCCGACCAAGAGAGTAGACCAAAAGGAGTAAGGCGGTAGAAAATCTAAGAAAATCCAAGACAAAGACAAGGAGAAATAGGGGAAGAACAAGTCAAGCGATAAAAAGTTTATAAAATACAACCCATTGGCTGATAATCCATTTCTAATTTTGAATGAGATCATAGACAATAAAGAACTTAGATGGCTTGATAAACTGATGGTCCTTTCCCATAATAGAAATTAGATCAAGTTTTTTTAGTTCCACCAGGACCACGACCATGACCACAAAACAGATAGATTCTATGCTCTGAAAGATGAGATCGACAAGTCGTTAAAATAGGGGAAACTGAAAAAGTACATTGATAAAGTTGAAAGTTGAGATAAGATCAAGAAAAGGTACTCCTCATCATGGGATGACAGACCGAAGAAGAAAGAAGTAAAAGTGAATTTGAATGAAAAAAACGTTAGGTGGCAATGACGAGGAAAATCCAAATCTCTAGGAAAATCCTGAAGTCGTTAAAGGTAATCTCCACATGATCGTATTTCATGTTAAAATGATCTCAGGAGGAATAGTGGGTGAAGGAAAAAATCCATCAAAAAGAAAGTCCCATGTTATTGAAATTAAGGCTATGCCAAAGAGAATAGTTAGCAAGTTGAAGAGGAAATACATTTAGAGTCTCGTAGTTATTTTCTCCAGGATGGATTTCATAGCGATACTGGACCCCCACAATGACCCACCTATCATCAACACACGAGTCCACAACTTCACTATGTCTTATATCCTGGTTAATGGGGGAATCTCAGTCGATGTTATGTTATGAGAATTCTTTAAAGGTATGAAGCTCAAGAAGTAGAGACTCGTCCTATATCATCATCCACTGATTATATTCAGTGGAGAGAAGGTGCACCCGTTAGGAAATTTTGAAATGTATATCTTCATGGTTACCTGGCCGAGATGCTTAATAAGAAGAAGAATTTGTTTATGATGGATGAGAATGTATTTTTGGCCTATAACATCATCATAATGGATGAGAAATGGATGAGAATGTATTCTTAAAAGATTTTTAGGTCGTTCCTTCCACTATGCATAAGATGAAATTCTTGACTCATAATGGAGTAGGGAAGTCAATGGTGATTAAGTGGAAGCACGTGAATTTTATTCCACCTCGGTGGAGGAGAGAGAAGACCATAAGAGTAAAACCATCTCTTATAACATTGATATCCTTAATCTAATAGATGTACAAAAATTTTAAATGGGACATCCTGTAAAAGATGTAGAATCCATCACCCCTTGAACCTTTCTTGAAGAAAGAACTGGTTGAATTTCAACGAAAAAGACAAAGCATATTTGCATAGAGTCACAGTGACATGCCGTTAATTGACCCCGATGTCATTTATCACAATCTTGATATGGATGATAAGGTAAAACCACTAAAGTAAAGAAGACGGAATTTTATTCGGGACAGATATGGAGTAATAGAGGAAGTCAAAATGTTATAGACGACAAACTTCATCAAAGAATTCCAATACCCCAAGTGGCTATAAAATATCTTCATGGTTCCAAAACAAAACGAAAAGTGGAAGATGTGTGTAGATTTTATAAATATCAATAAACCATGTCCCAATGATAGTTTCCCTTTGCCTGGAATTAATGAAATGGTGTATGCCATGGCTAGGCTTGAACTTATGATCTTTATGCATTCCTATTTGGGATATAACTAGAGCTCGATGTTTGAAGGAGACTTTGATAAGACATCTTTCATCATAGACAAAGGGGCTATTATAAATTGATGCCCTTCGGCCTAAAATATAATGGCGCCACTTATTAGAGACTTGTCAATAATATGTTCAAATATCAGATCAGTAAGACAATGGAGGTGTATGTCGAAACATGATGACAAAAAGTATAAAGGCCTGAAATCACATAAAAGATCGAGAAATAAATTTTGACACCAAGAACCACTTCAGGAGGAAAATGAATCCAACCAAGTGTGTCTTCGATGTAGGCACTTGAAATTTTTTTGAGTTCATGGTTAATCAAAGGGTAATTAATCACAACCCATCCAAGATAAATGAATTGATCGATAAGAAAACCCGAAGAAACACAAAAAATTAGCAGGCATATCGTCTTGCTAGCAACCTACAAGTGCCTTCCTTTTTTTGCAAAAATTTATAAAAAAAAAAGTTTCTATGGGATGAAGAATGTGAAAAATAGTTCAAGGAGCTAAAAGAATACTGGGGTTCACTGATTGTTCTATCCCCTCCCATTCGAAGGGAGAATTTTACTTATACCATTATATCTCAGAATCGACACTCAGCTGATAGGTCATGAATATTGCATTTATTATCCTTTTAACTTACGTAATTTAGCCCCCTCGGGTAATATAATTGCTATAATTATGTGAATTAATCATATAACCTCCGTTTGTTTAATAGTTTATTTGAGGTATTAATGAGTATTTATTGGTGTTACGGTGCTTGGTGTGAAGTTTCGTCGTGTTTTGACAAAGTTTTATAGAAGTTCACACATTCAGGGGTAATTCAGGAATTTCACACTTTGGTAAGTCTTCAGGGAAGTTGAAGCTCTCGCGACAAGCTTCGCATGGCCATTAATGGTGCTCGAATCGGATTTTGAATGAAGAAAATGCGGACCTTTAATTAGGGAAGAATTATAAGTCAATTAATTTATTACTTTTATTACTAATAATTTGGATAATTCCCTCCACGTCCCTTTTCTCTTTTGTCCAACTTACGGCAAATATGATAATGGCGATTTGGCCCAAACCCGGGTTTATGATCGGGTCTTTGATTCAACATATTGGAGCCTTGGTTTGAGAAATTGAAGCTCGAGTTTTGTTACTCGCATATTGAATCGGGTCCCGGGTTAACCAATTTTGAAAATGGGTCTCGGCTTGGGACAATAATGGTGGTCTCAGGTTATGAAGCCATGGGTGGTATGAATTTTGGTTGGACACCATAACCACAACAGGTCTCGGTTTGTATTTCCATAGAAGGGAATGGTCGTGGGTTCCATACAAATCCCAACAGGTCCTTCAATGGAGTGAGTGGGTCTCATCTTGGGCATGGCCATGGTAGCTATAGGGTTTTCATAACTCACCCATGCATGGGTTTTGTGCATCTACAGTTTGAGGTTTATGGAGCAATTTTATGGTGAGGGGAAAAATAAAAACCTACAGGTGTGAATGGATTAGCTCCTTAGATAATCGATTCGCTACGAGACAGTGTCGAATTTTCCAACACCGAATCGATTCGTTTTCTTCCACTGCTCAGGTATCCCATTTTTAATCGATTTGGACTCATCCGAATCGATTCGGTACCCTGTTTGTCCGACCTCTTTTACCGCTACTTTTCTTTCCTTTTTCAATTTTTTCTTTTGTTGGTTTAATTGAAGACTTATCCCCTCTTTTCTATTTCTGTTTCCCTTTTCTTTTATTCCTTCATGTAACTTAGTATAAATAGAACCACTTGTTTATTTTAGTAGAGGATCTCATTTTAGTAGTTTTTAGGGTTTGTAAGAGAGGGGGATTTGGGTGGAGCTTATCTCTCCTTGTGTTTCTTCCATTTGGCTCGTTTTAAGCCACTATTCATCTTCTAATTCATTTATATAGTTATTATTTTCCTTTGTTCTTGCTTTATATTTAATTTCCATGACTTGATAAACGTTTTAATTAATTTATTTCTTGCTCTAATTTATTAATTAGTTACTTATTTACTTAACCATGTGTAGTGAGTAGTTAAATATGGCTTGGCTTGTGTGTCCTCCATTGATGGGCGTCGAGCTCCTAAAATTAGGTTTTGTGTAAAATCACGTTTAATCGAAACCACACATATTAAAATGGGTTTATTATGCGTTTAACTTTCTTTGTCACATAGTATTAGTGTCTATAGCTATAATCCAAATTTAAGACGCGCGTGACCATTTTTGATTAAATGTTTTATCTCGCATTTTGGGAATAAAATCCCTTCATGTGTTTATGTTTATGGTTAACTAAAAATGCTCGGTTAAATGTTTTCCAACGAAATTTCTAATTATGCGTTATTTTTCCCTAGCGGGGATGCGATCCCGACTCTCATTTTAATAAGTTGTATTTTAGTTTTAGCTTGTTATTTTTTCTTTTTCACCAAAACCACCGTATCACCTTTTAAACTTTTATTCTTGAAGTAAGAAATCAATTAAAATCTATCCAACACTCCCAGTGGATTTCTTATGATACTCGACTTAACGCTATACTTGTTTTGCAAGTGTAGTTGTAGTTTAGGTTTTTTGTATTGAGCCTGAGAACCGAAAAAAATGATTAGCGTTCCTATGCAATGCTACTTTCCTCCCTCCCAATGGATTTCTTACAATACCCGTCTTACAGATATCCTTTTTTCGCAAGTGCAGTTGTAGTTTAGGTTTTTTATATTGATCCGGCGAACCGAAAACAACGATTATCGTTCCTACGCGATGCTACTTTTCACCCTCGATCAAAATGGTGTCGTTTCCAGGGAGTGTGTTTTAGATTGTAATTGTTTTATTATTTTGTAGTATTTTTTCTTTTGTATTTACATTGTTTGTTTTAACCTTTTTTACAGAATAACACATTTGAGAGCTAAGAAACTTTGATTCTCAGTTGCGCACCCTCCTATTTGGATTTTCCATCTACGAACAATTAGGTAACCATTTCTATTTTGTAGCTTTTTTGGTTATTCTAATGATTCTTACTTTGGGGATAGTTTTCAAGTTTCCCATTTCCAAGAATTTCTTGAAAATGAAAGGCTTGAAAACCTTTATCGGAATAAAAATCGTTGTTGGGAGCTTGAGTTGGATGCATTATTCGAATTAAATGACGGTTTTATTCCAATACTTATGATTTCAAAGAAGAGTATCAACCAAATGAGGAATCAGAGGTTCTTGAGCCGAGGAAGCCTACTTTGGAAGAAACCTTTCTTCTTTTCACCCAAGGAGTGGATAACATTATTGGTACTAGATTGAGACTTGAAGCAATTTGCAATGAAATGGATTATTTTGTGGAAATCAACTAGGTGGTGGAAACTTGTGCTTCACCCCAACTTTTTAAAGAATATCTCATTGAAAGTGAGTCTTTCTCCCCAAAATTCAATCTCGTTCCGATGATGAGTTGATTGAGATTAAATTTAGCTCATTAGCACATACGTTTACCGTGATAGAACCATTAGAGGTACCAATTGATTCCTATGGCTCGTTAGAAATTATTCAAACTTCTACACCTTTTGCCAACGAGGACTCTTTGCCGGACTTATTTTCCAAGATGGATTCCCCGTACACCACTTCCCATTGCAATTGAAGAACCTTTGGGAGGTGAATCTATTTTTCTGAGATCATAAGTGTAATTTTCCCCCTTGTTATCCTAATCCCCCAATGTCCACCCAAAATTTATAATTGGTGATGGTTCACCTATTCCACCACCCACATGCCTTTCGTTGTTCAAACATAATTCATATCTTCTGGTAGGCATGTTTTCTTTGTAGGGTCCATCGTTGATCTTTCAAAGTCACATCCCATTTTTGGTAGATCCTCAATTATTTAGACTTCTAGTATATAGTTAGTGTGAAGTCCAAATTGTAGGATGTAAATAATTAGCTTGTTATTTTATTCCTTTCATTCTTTTTAATTTTCTTTCCTTTTACTCTTAGTCTAGTGTAATTAGTTAAACTTTTTGTTTTTGCTTTTCGTTATGCACTGTACTAACTTATTTTGTATATTATTTGGACTCGTACTTATCCGGGGATCACTTCAATTTGGGGTAATTGTCCATTGATTTGATCACATGTTGTTACAAAGCATGCTTTTGTTAAAAATTTAAAATTTTCAAAAAAAATATTTGCTTTCTTTTTTCTCCTTTGTTGGGCAATTTGCCTTTGTTTCCGATGATAAATTTCAGTAATTTACCGATCCAATAAACAACTCAATGATGCATGTTCACGATTTCAGAATTTATTAGACTATCGTCCTCAAATCATTGATATTATGAATAACTTCATGAATTAAACTTTAGTCCATGAGCACATGCTCGTTTTTTGTTTTATTGATTTGGTTTAAGATTTTTATAACTCGATAATTTTTTGTTGCTTGGTATATACTTGCACTGAGTGAGCTTCAGGGATTCCTTCATTTGTGAGTGTTATACACTATTATTTCCTCTTTGAAAATATTGAATTCATCGGTAATATCACTATTCTTTCATTTGATTGTTCAATTTTTGAGTTTATATGTTGAAATGTGTTACTTGAGCATGAATTTGTAAATTTATTTTGACTCGACAATTGAAAAAAAATTTGGGAAATGATCATAGGCCATATTTGTTATATCACCCATATTAGCCTTGACCTCACCTTATATATTTTCGTAGTCAACCCCTTTGAGCCAAAATAAAGCCTTTCGTTTCATAAGCCAAAAATCCCATAACCAACTCCACATTGGAGTTATAAACCATACATATTAATTTCCATACCTTTGTTTGGAATTATTCTTAGGATTGAATGATGTTCTTGTCTTGTGGATACAATTAAGCATATGAGAGTGAGAAAAGTGAAAGTAGAAAAAACTGTAGTGAAAATGAAAAGAAAAAGTGAAAAATAAAAGAAAACAAAAGAAGAAGTTAGAAAAAGAAGAAAAGAAAAGAAAAGATAAAGTTGCACATGTTGTATATTGTGTTCAATAATCCTTGTCGCCCTCCTATTATCATATTTAATACTTGTTTGGGAACTTGTTTTCCAATTTTGGAATTGCTCGCAATATCCCATTGTCCCGAGTTTTCATCCCCGAACACTTTGAATTCGTATATATTTTTTTGATTTTGTACCTCAACCCCAAACCTACATTACAACCCTATACAAGTCCTATGTGATCTTAGGGTGATTTTAATTCAAAAGTGGAAATAGTTTGATAATCTGTGAAAATACTTGTCGCCTCCTTTAATGAGTGGTATCTTTCATTGAGATTACAATTTTTCATTTTCTATATAACGTTCTTTATTTGGGATATATAGGCGACCTAGTTTTCATTTACATTTACTCTTTATGCCTGCATGTCCCGTGCATTACATTCATTTTCATAGTGAATTCATTTGTTGAGTGTAATGCCCGATGAGGATCGGATTATATGCATACTTTAATGCTTATCCGGTTTATTTAAGTTTTTGCCAAACCATACTATGCATGTGCTCGCTCCCCTGCCACTTTTAAGGTTTCAATTCTATGAAGTTCGTTCTATAATGTTAATAGCTATGGACTTTTGTTTGAATTCGTTCGATATGCTAATAACATGTTTAAAATCTTTTTCGTATTATTGAGCTTGTCGAATGTTGATTGGGCATATTTTGAGGAAACTATATGATGTTTATGGGTTTCATCCCTGAAAACCCTCGCAAGACGACACTCGTCCACTAGGGTAACCTACGGTTTTAACGGCTTATTGCATACACTAAATGCAATCATTCGCCCGCGAAAGTGGCCTTTATCACTTTTGTATATATCTCATGTTTTGCGATTTTCTTATAGTACTTCTTTCTTTGAATTTCATTACTAGGGAGTAGCAATGTCTAAGTTTGGGGGTGTGATAAGTCATGAATATTTCATTTATTACCCTTTTAACTTATGCATTTTAGCACCCTCGGGTACTGTAATTGCTATAATTATGCTCATTAATCAGACAACCTCTATTTTATATGTTAACATGTTATTTGTGGTCTTATCGAGTGTTTGTAGGTGTTACGATTCTTAGTGTGAAGTTTCATCGCGTTCCGGCAAAGTTCTATAGAAGTTCACACGTTCAGGGGCAATTCAGGAATTTTACAGTTTGTTATTTTTACCAAAGTCCTCGTGGAAGTTGTAACTCTCGGACCAAGCTTTGCGTGGTCATGAATGGTGCTCGAATCGATTCTGAACGAAAAAAACACGGACCTTTAATCGGGGAAGAATTATAGGTTAATTAATTTATTATTTTAATTACTAACAATTTGAATAATTCCCTCCATGTCGATTTGGCCCAAACCTAGGTTTGTGCTCGGGTATTTGATTTAACCTATTGGAGCCTTGGTTTGATAAATTGGAGCTCTAATTTTGTTATGTGCATATTAAATCGGGTCCTGGGTTAACCAATTTTGCAAATGGGTCTCAACTTGGGACAAAAATGGTGGTCTTGGGTTATGAAGCCATGGTTGGTCTATGTTTTGGTTGGACATGTCCATGGAAGCTATAGGGTTTTCGCAACTCACCCACGCATGGGTTTTGTACTTCTACAGTATCGGGTTCATTGAGGAATTGGATGTCTAGGTTAAGAACACAAACCTACAGGTGCGAATGGATTCGCTCCTTGGCGAATTGATTCGCTCCTTGGCGAATTGATTCGCTAAGAGACAGTGTCAAATTTTCCAGCACCGAATCAATTTAGACTCACCCGAATCGATTTTATTTCTTCCAGTACTTAGGTCTCCCATCTCCGAATCGATTTGGACTCAGCCGAATCAATTCGGTCCCTTGTATGGCCGACCTCTTTTGCAGCTACTTTTCTTTCCTTTTTCCATTTTTTTCTTTTTCCTTTTTCTTTTGTTGGTTGAATTGAATACTTATCCCCCCCCCCCCTTTTCTATTTCTTTTTCCTTTTTATTTTATTCCTTTATGTAACTTAGTATAAATATAACCACTTGTTTATTTTTGTAGAGGATCTCATTTTTAGTTAGTTTTTAGGGTTTGTAAGAGATGGGGATTTGGGTGGAGCTTCTCTCTCCTAGTGTTTGTTCCATTTGGATTGTTATAACCTACTATTCATCTTATCCATCATTTATATAGTTGTTATTTTCCTTTTATTCTTGCTTTATATTTAATTTCCATGCCTAAATAAATGTTTTAATTAATTTATTTCTTGCTTTAATTTATTAATTAGTTCCTTAGTTACTTAACCATGTGTAGTGACTAGTTAAATAGGGTTGGGGTCGTGTGTCCGCCATTGATGGACATCGCGCTCTGAAAATTAGGTTTTGTGTAAAATCACATTTAATTGAAACCTCGCGTATTAAAAGTTTATTATTCGCTTAATTTTATTTGTCATGCAACGTTAGTGGTTATAGAGATAAATCGATTTTAATTCGCGTATGACCACTTTGAATTAAATGCTTTATCTCGCAACATTGAGTTAAATTTCTTATTGTGTGATGTTTATGATTAACTGAAAATGCTCGGTTAAATATTTTCATCATTAGTTGTTTAGACCATGACGGGGATGCGATCCCGACTCTCGTTTAATTAATATTGTTTAGAGTTAGCTTCTTATTTTTCATGTTTCACCAAAACCACCATATCACCTTTCACACTTTTATTCTTAAAGTAATAAATCAATTAAAATCTATCCAACACTCGTTGTGGATTTCTTACGATACTCGACTTACCGCTATACTTATTTTGTAAGTGTAGTCATAGTTTAGGCTGTTTGTATTGAGTCGGCGAACCGAAACAATGCTTAGATATCCTACGCGATGTTACTTTTCTCCTTTGATCATCAGCACCTCAAATGTTCGAGATGATAGTGGGACTCAGAAGTCGGTATACTAGAAGAATACAGTATTATAAGGGTCCATGAAGGGATACTATATGATGGAAAAATATCCATATGCCTTTATACATGCGTCAAGAAAAATAAAGCCTTACATCCAAGATTATTCGATGGTAGTGCTCACAGACACACCTCTCCAACAAATTATTCATAACCCTAAGACATAGGGTAGGCTAATGACTTAGTCGGATGTGTTGGGCGAGCTTGATATCATCTGTAAGTCAAGAATGCAATCGAGGGGTAGGTTTTTGATATTTTTTTATAGACTTCACTGGAGAATCGATCGATGAGATGGAACTGGAAATACATATTCACAATCTAGAACAAGATAAAATCTCAAAATGAATGAAGTTGGAGTTCCAGAATCATATTTACTACTAAACCAGTGTCCTTGTTGAAGTCCCATTCTCTTCAGATATGACTTTATCGAGATTTATTGTTGATGGCTCAGAGTTTTTTTGTTGATGGCTCATCCCGCGCAACAAGTAATGGGCCTTGGATGATTTTTTTCGGCCCCAAATGAGATAGATATCGAGTATGCAATGAGGTCAAATTTTAAGGAGTCCAACAATGAGGCTGAATATGATGCCTTACTAGCAGGACTTGCTCTCACTAAAGAGCTAAGTGTTGAACAACTTCTCGCCTATAATGATTCATAATTGTTAATGAACCAAGTGCTGGGAACCAATGACGAAAAAGATTAGAAGACTTCAAGATATTTAAAAAGAGTAAAAACAACGCTGGCAAGTTTTCAGGGAGTAAAAGTAAAGAGAATTTTGATAAGTAAGTACAGAAAGGCGAATGCCATTACAAGACTTACTTTAGCTACAAAAGCCAAATTCGAAGAACTGTTGTAATTGATATCTTCTAGAAGCCAACCATCGATCGTAGGGATGTTGATAGTACCGATCGTTTTAACTTGAATATGGTACCATCTTGGATGGACCTAATCATGGAGTACTTAAGGGATATAAAGATCCCAAAAGGTAGAGACGAAAAAAGGAAGTTATTCTATTGAGCTGCTAAATTCACCATCATAAGTAATGTGATATACAAACGAGGTTATCTTCTCCCACTCTTGGGATGTGTGCATCTGAAAAAACTAAGTTATGTCCTAAAAGATATTCACGAGTGGAATTACACGATCCATATCGAACGAAGGTTGTTGGCAAAGAGAATAGTAACACAAGACTACTCTTGGCCGAACTCGAATAAGGATGCAGCTAAGCATGTTCTTAAATGCAATATGTGTCACCGCTTAGCCAACATACCTCATCAACCTCATCATCGATTTTCTCCTATCTCGAACCATGGCCTTTTTCAATGTGGGGGATCGATATGGTATGCCCACTAACGCCGCGATTAATTGTATTTCAAAGTGGGTAGAGGCCGAGGAATTGGTAACTATCATGGAAGATAAATATTTCAAATTCATTTGAAAAAATATCATCTGCAGATATTGACTTCCAAACAGTCCGATATCAAACAACGGAAAATAATTTAAAAACAAGTCCCAAAGTACCTATTGTCATAAGGTTGATATAAAACTGTTCATGTCAGCGCAAGACATAAAGAAAATAGTCAAAATAAGGTGACCAATCGAACGATAGTATATGGAATACAGAAAGATGGGAAGATGCCAAAGTAAAATGGGTTGATGATCTGCACAACATCCAATGGGAATATCAGACCGTTGAAAGGACATCAACAGGAGAAACATCTTATATGCTAACATGGGTCGGCGGCAATCATCCTAACTGAAATTGGGTTGCCAATTCATAGAGTCTAGACATACAATCTAGAGATGAATTTGGAAGATGGACGAATTGATTTAGAAATTATCGAAGAGAGACGAGAAGACAGTAAAATACAACAATCAACCTATAAATAGAGAGATGCAAAGTTGTAAAAAAAAAGTCATAGCTCGTTTGATTAAAATTGGCGATCTCGTATTAAAAAAGGTGATCCAAAAAGTTAACAAACTCCATCCAAATTGTCATATGCCATACAAAAAGTTAACAAACTCCATATAGGCACCTATCATTTGGAAAATCTGGAAGGAGAACTATTCAAAAATCTGTGCAATGTCGATCATTTGAAGAAATATTATCAGTAAGACTATGTAATAACTTGATAGAACCAACATCAAATGTAATTGAATTTTATTATGAGAAATCTTAATGAAATGAAGTGTGGTCTCATATTGTGAAGTTTGTTTCTAGTAATCATATACTCATGAAATCTCTCTCTCGGCGATGTAAGAATCCTTTGAGTCTCATGTCCTAGGCATGTCTCAATATAAATCCTAGGAGGTGGTAAAATGAAAATCATTATTTTATGGTGACACTTAACATCATTATTTTATTGTGAATGTAAAATGAAAACCTCTCTCTCATTAGTATGAGAATGCTTGAAGTCTGTCTCCTAGGCATATCTAAATACAAACTCTGAGAGATGGGAAAATTAGCATCATTATTTTATGGTGACACTTAACATCATTATTTTAGGGTGAAAGTAAAATGAAAATGTTACTCCACGGTATGAGAAATCTTGAAGTCTTTTCGCCTAGGCATGTCTCAATATAAACCCTGGGAAGTGGGAAAATTAACATCATTATTTTATAGTGACAACTAACATCATTATTTTTTAGTGAAAGGAAAATAAAAAAACTATGTCTCAGTGGTATGAGAATGCTTGGAGTCTCATTTACTAGGCATTTATCAATATAAACCTTGAGATGTTGGAACATTAACATCTTTATTTTATGATGGCACTTAACATCATTGCTTTATGGTGAAAGTAAAAAAAAATTCCCTCTTTGTGGTACGAGAATGCTAGGAGTCTTGTATCCTAGGCATGTCTCAATATAAACCCTGAGAGGTAGGAAAATCAACATCATTATTTTATTGTGACATTTAAAATCATTATTTTACGATGAAAGTAAATTGAAAATATCTCTCACACTGGTACAGGAAAGCTTGGAGTCTTGTCTCCTATGCATGTTTCAATAAAAACACTAAGACGTGGGGAAATTATCATCATTATTTCATGGTGACACTTAGCATCATTGTTTTATAGTAAGACTTATTGCATATAAAAAAGAGAAAAATGCACAAGTATATAGGGATGATGAATAAAGATGATGCAAATTATATTACAAATACTATTCACAAAAACATGCCAATAGAGGGGTATTGACAAGAGTAAAATTTACAAAAAAAATGTGGGCATCAGAGAGCATGGACGTCCGCTCAAGAATCAGAATAAATATTATAAAAAGTTAGGTTTTGACCGCCAAGTCACCAGCAACTGTGACATAAGGGATGATCGACTCTTCTTAAACAATGGCGGCATATTAGTCACAAACTTAATTTTCATCGACATGATCTTCAACTTGATTGTTGTTTAGCAGTTGGTTTGGGCAATGCTAAGAGTATAAAGGATCACCTTAATTCTCGGTCCGAAAGGAAACCTAAAGTATACTTTGAACATTTTCTCATAGACGACAATCTTATCTTTGTTCCTAAGGTAGTAGGCCCTCTTGTCCTCAATCGGCACACTCATATGTATTGATGGGTCAATACCATACAAGTGTTGCAAGATGATAAGATCATTCCCTTGGACGTAACATTCACAAGACGATGCAACGCTTTTATCAACCATAAAAACTTCCTCTTCCACCTCATCCTCAATAATAGGAGCCTTTCAACATTGGTCGCGGTCTAAATATACCTCCTCAGTAATTGAGGTTATGGTTTGGGGCATCATAGGAGGTGGGGGAATGTTATATCTAGTCTCGTCATTATAAATGTCCTAGATTGTGGGTTTATTATCCCTACACTGACAAGACGAGGTGATATTATAACCTTTATTACTTGATTCAGCAAAGTATATTGTCTCAACTATACCAGGATGAGCAATAGTCACCCTCATGGCCTCATCAAGGTAATCGGAGGAATCATAGTCCGTAGTGTTTGCATGAAGGTTCAAGGGCTTATACAGGATATAACCCTTATAAGACAACATACTATCACTAGTAATGATAATAACACTTAGAGAATTAACTTCAAATGTAGTGTCATAGTGGTGGAAGTTGTTCAGACACAAAGGAGGGGCACTAGTACTAGATGTGCCAGAGTCAGAGGTGTCAGGGAACTCTCTAGATTTAGATTGGCCTCTGCCTCTTCCAACTCTCAACGAATGCAGTCCTGAAAGAGATATAGTTCTAGCCAAGTCTCATATAAACTTCGGTACATTCATAAACTTATACGTAAAAGGCTTCTATGTTTGGGAGGATCAAGCAGGGAAGGGATCATTTTAGTGAAGAATACTTAAGAACATTAATATCCAAAAATCGACATCCTAAACTGAAAATATCACCTGAAAACCTAAACATCGCATTATCATTAGGGTCCATTAACGGTGTAGTTAAAGTACCCTCAGTCGTTTAACCATACGCAGAAAGTTCTTTGACCGCGCAGTTATCCATTTCCCATATGATCATTACGAAATCTCGGAATAACCTTTCTTGACCATGCAAATTCCCCTAACCCTTTTCTACCCTACACATGTCTTGTCCTTTAACCAGGCAGTTATATAACCCGATTAACCGTGCAGTCAAATGTCCCGAATCAGACCCTATAAATAAAGGTCCTCACTAACCTTGAAAATAATTCCAAAACCCAATGTAGATTTGGTTTTATAACTTTCTCAATACCGAGAATCAGAGATACTCAAGCTCGCTCTAAAAAATCCCAAAAAATATTCGTACTTTAGAAAATTCGATTATGTTGCAGTCCTGAACGAGGTTTGTACTTCACCTCTGAGAAAAAAAGAGGCAAACCTTTGAAAAATTCATCTCTTCTAAATGATTCTCTTCTCGACTGAACAGAGCTCTTCCTACCTTATGAAACTCATGTGAGGATACTCTCCCAGGAAAATTTTGATTCATGCTACAAGGATAAGGAAACTCTGCCCGAATCTCGAGTCAAACAAGCCATATATATTGTGATAAATTGTCTATATATGTTTAACTCTTTTATTTTGGCCCCTGTTTAGAGGATCGGGTATGAACTTTACAACATTTATATTTTAAACCCTGGTTTTTAACTTAGGACCTCTGTTAATTGAATCAACATGCTCAATTGTTAGATAAATCTTAATCAAATGCCATTGTAATAACTTCTCCTAATAATCCAATTAAATTATGTATAAATTATTCCGAAGAGGGGTTGATGATGATTATAAGAGAATTGTGGGTCAAAATTGATTAAGTAAAACAATGGGAAAAATAAGAGGTCGTTCCAATGACATTGAAGGGTCACACGAAGAAGGGCTTCAAATGAGATGCCACTACATTGCAGTGGCTTGTCGCACGAAGGGTAACGCAAAGCAAGCATCGAACGAGGAGGAGAAGTCATACGAATGATATCATCTTATCATTCGAATGACGTAGATTGAAATTTTTCAATTAGATTTCTCTTGTGCATTGTCACATTTTTTACCATTAGATCGTTGGGTTGTCATGCCCAGATCAGCCCAGATTGGGAAAAATGGTAATTTACGCTTTGGGAGGGTTTTATAAGGGTGTGTTTGGGGTTATTTATAGGGAAAAAAGAAGAAGAATAAGAAGAACAAGAAGAAGAAGAAGAAGAAGAAGAAGAGAGATAGAGAGCGACAGAGAGAGAGAGAAAGAGAGAGATAGAGGTGGGTGGTCTTCCACCTCCTCCCACCATAAACCACCATCCCTCCACCATTCTACCACCATAAAACACCATCTTCATAGTATATCCCACCATATTTTAAGTATTTAAACCCATTTCCACTATTATTGAAGAATAGCTATGAATTTTGAAGAAGTGTTAGGGATTTTTGGAGAAGATGATGAGTGCTTTCATGGGGTTTAAAGTGGGACTTGCTTGGAAGCTTGGATGGAGCACATTTTAGAGCATTTTTGGAGGATGCATTTGGTAACACCTTGAGGACAACTTTCGAGGTGGGGGTTTCTCCTCCTACACCAACATATCTACCACCATTGGAGCTATTAGAGGTTGGAAAATCTATCTTTATTATTAAGACTCTATTTTTTATTATTTGTAATCTTGTAGTTAGATTACATGAGTAGTATGCATATGATTAGATTATGAAATTATGTGTAATAAATAATAAATATTTTTAAGGAATAAAAATATTGGTAAAATATTATTTTGTTGAAAATAAAGATTGGATTGATATTTCAAGGTTTGGAATAATTAAACGTGGTATTTTATGAAAATGGTGTATTTTCGAGAAAGATTGATGTTAAACATTTTATGAATTAAAATGTTTGAAAATAATAATTTATTTTGGTAAACATTGGTGAAATAATGTTTCTTACAAAAATGAAGATTTTATGAAAAATAGACATTTGTTGAGTTTGAAGCAATTAAATACCTTTTATGCATTGAAAATGTATTTTTGCAAGTAGGATGCATTTTTAAAATAAAAAATATGTTTAACGCATTTAATTGGATTTTAAGGTTTAAAGTCCATATTCTCATGTATATAAACTTGTAGTATTTTGGCACTAAGTGTATAAATAAGTTTAAAGAAGATTTTGTTGGGTTTATATATGAAATAAGAAAAAGATAAATTCTTCTCTTGTAAATGTGTGAAGGGGGGGTTAAAAGTGTGATTAGTATAAAGTTACAAGACTACTTGTAAAATAAAGGGAAATGGTATTTTCTTATAACAGTAGTCCTTAAATGTAGTTAGGTTTCTAGAATAAAGAAAGTAAAGAAATGTAGTTTGGAAAATAGTTAATAAAGGTATTGAATAAGTGTTAATGGTTAAACATTGGAACGTTAGTGTGTGACATAATAATGTTGTAAAAGATTAACACTTATGAAATTGAGAAGATTTTTCCAAATAAGAAGAATACTACTCCAAGGTTAAAAATTTGTTAAGGTGTTAAAACACTTAAGACGGTAGTATGGGTAACTTAATAGTGTTTTGAGAAATATTAACACTTGTGAAAATGGATTAAAAGTTGATTTCGAAAACAAATGGGTAAAATGGTAATTTTACTTGAAGTTGAACACTTTTATGAAATAAAAATGTTGAAAAGGGTGTTACACAAACTAGTCCTACATGAATGTAATTTTGGAATAAAATCAAGGATAAAGTGTAAAGGATATGGAATGGTAAAGTTTCAAAGTATAATACAAGTTGGGGTGTAACCCCGGGGGTTGGCTTCAACTGGATAAAAAGAAAAAGTGGAATAATGTGGACATTTGTAAAATGTTAAAACACTTTAAAAGGAACTCGAATGACATCGGGATAATTAAGGAGGGCCCAAATCCCTAGGGTGTAAGACCCAAAATAACTGGCCAGAGCATATGGTACGCATAGCCAGAGACGTGGAGCCCATTGAAGTATGAGGTATTTGGAAAATTCCGAGAAAAGATAAAAGAATAACGAACATGTCAAGAAATGGGTTGTGTGGTGAAATGTGTTGATACAACTTAACTTGAATGAATTAATAAATGTTGTCGTAAAGGTTAAAATTGACAAGTAATTGTGTAATTGATTAATGTCCATAAGGTAAGGCAAAAGGGTAAAGTAAGTGGAAAATGGGGTGATTAAGAAACCTAAGCGGTTAAACCCATAATTAGCACAAGAACGTGTTGTGAAAGGTTTTTAAAGGTTAAATGACTATTTTTAACACGGTGATCACATGTGTTGAAAGGGTGAGTTTCAATGAAAATACTGATGTGTATTGAATAAAATAAAAATGGCGATTTCAGTAAAGAAATGGTTTTCAGTTAAATTAAGGGCAGTGGTTTTAAGGATTGAACCGTGTGTGTTAAATAGAGTGGAAAATTCTAAATGAAGGAAAAGGAAGTTTTTTAAAAGATTAAGGTAAATTAATATAAACAAATAAGGTTTTCAAAAGTAAAAATCGTTTCATGAATTAAGTATATGAATATGTAGGGGTGTGTGTATATATATATATATATATATATATATATATATATATATATATATATATATATATATATATATATATATATATATATATATATATATATAAGGTAGTTGCATGTTCACGTAGGCATAACATGTTAGATTATTATTTTTGTCATTTGATTCTATACTGCATTTGTATATTTTTCACTGAGCATTTGTCTCACACCCTCGCTTTGTCACGACATGTTAAAGCAATTTCATATTTTGAGAGCGTTATACAGGTAAATACTTTCTTTATTATTATGTTAGTAGCTCTGTATGATTGGACTTCGGGGTGCTCCCTATAGTCCCTCACGTATTTTTTTTGAAATTGGAATCGCATACTAAACAAGTGAAACGTTAATAAAAATAAAATTGACCTAGAAAAATTATATATGTTGTTCCATTGCACTTCACACCTGAAGCTAGGGTCGAGTCGGGTTAACTGCAGGTAATCCATAAATTAGAGCCGGGGCGTGACAACCATAAGGAAAAAATACAAACATGAAAACATAGTTTTCAAAAACAATATTAGGAATGTGTTAGTGATCCACTTCAACCTGAACCTTTGAACAAGTCAAAGTCTAAAATCCGACTACTCTCACAACTTCTCCGAGCGAACAAAGCCCGTCCCCACGTCGGCATAATTGAATATGTGTTTGCATATAAATACTTGTCAAGTGTCAACCTTTAATTAACATGTTTTTAACATATAAATATATCAATCCAACATAATGGAAATGTTATATTAAAGACTAGGCTTGATGAATACCATAATTTTGTATATTGTATATTCGGTATCCCGTCGCCTACACTCGTAAATTTTTCCCATTTATCCGAAATAGATTAGTTTTGATACCAATTCTTCTTGGGTGTGTAGGCCCTATAATTAACTAAATTCATGATGCCCAAGCCTCATAATACATATTTTAATGCATTATTTATTATGGATGCCTCCATCTCAAGTCCAATCCCCTCTTTCTCTACACCCAATGGAAGCAAAGGGTGTCTAGAACATAACATCCTTATCATTACACCTCTAAGATAGTCTAAAGGACAATACCTTTCTATAACAACCCGCCTAATGGGATACCGGGCGATCACTCCTATATCAAATTAAAACAGGAGTCACATATGGATCATCCTTAGCATCACTGTCAAAAATCCATTTTATTACTAATATCCTATTAGGCGAGCGTTAAAAACTTTTACTTAACTACTCTTTTTACGATAAAAATAAAACATCCACAATTTAATGCGTAAATGAAACTGAAATAAATTAAAATAACCGAACACTCGGTTCAAATATACAACCATATCGAATGCTGTACCGAAAGAATAAATAAATGCAATTGAGCCATTGGCTCGAATGTTTACACAGTACCTCCTATCTAGAGTACAACGATGGAAGCAACTATCAAAAACCTGCACGCATCTACAGCTGCTGCGGCTGACGTCTGACTCGAAAGAATTTCCATCCAGGCGTCCCTGTATCTGGACACCTATGTATATATATAATATAGCAAGAAAGGAACAGTAGATAAACGGGTCAGAGCCCGAGTTTTTGAAAATATTTTGCAAGTGCATAAATGCCTTATTATTTTGAAAAAGGTTTTATCTCATACTTAAGTTTGGTATCGCACTCCCATGAGATACCCCTCACCTCTCCGCTAATAGTGCACTCCTAGCGCATCTATCTAGAACATTCTAGTCAAGCTACCCTGCTAAACTAGTCTATCACCCCACCACTATTTACCCTAGATAGTACAAGTAATGTACTAAGGGCTAAGCTTTACCCCAGTCTCAACGCTATGCCATGTTCGTGCGTGGGGTTTCTCGCAAAGCGAAATCCAAACAAGGAACCCCCCCGATACACTACTATGCGGCACGGTCGATAGTCGAGATCCGCCAGTCCCTAAGTACATAAAGATATATAATAATATATATACCATAAGCATTTATAATATTAGAGCACTAAGGATTAAACTTCTCCCCAGTATCAACACATTGTGATATTCGTGCGTGGGGTGTCTCGCAAAGCAAAATCCAAACAAGGAACCCCCCGATACACTACTATGCGGCACGATCGATCATCGGGATCCATTAAAACCTCGGTACTCGATTCATCCATATATACATATTTTACCATAACCATCCGGATCTATCTCCCGGACTAAGGATTCATATACAAGTATTTATCAATACTTTTCATTTTCTCAAAACTTTCCATTTCCCTTTTTATACTCAGGAAATGTAAATATAAAAGCCAATTCATTATCATGAATTGCTTTACCAAATCATATACTTTTTAAAAGCCAGTTTTATTATCATAAAAATGCTTTTCCTTTATATGTCATCCCATTTCCCCTTTTATACTCAGAAAATGTACCCAAAGCCATTTTCATTATCATGAAAATGCTTTGATCAAATCATGCTTCCACATCCCTTCTTCCATCCGGGAGTGTTACCGAAGACAAACCTTTATCCCGTTTCCCTTTTTATACTCAGGAAATGTAAATTAAAGCCAATCCATTATCATGAATTTCTTTAATAAATCTAAGACCGCCCCTCCTGGTTTCCCCACTGGACGTGCCCCTAAATGGCTATCATCTTCCAGGGCCAATCTATACAAGACAACCTGGGAACCTACCAATGTCGGGAAGCGGCCATATTGCCTGTGAGAAAGTCAGGACCACACCCGGAATCCCCTAACCAACGCAGTAATACAAATGCCCATATGGCCTAGGGACTATATCCAAACTGCTCAACAGCCAGGAAGGCTTCACCACAACGTGCGCAACTTCCCTTATAATAGCGATTTAGGGAGGTGTGTAACCATAATTTATCAATTATGAAAATCATTTATCTTTCCATTTTGAAAATATTCATTTATATTTTCAAAATCATTTCCATCATATCATATATATATACTTTATTCACATAATATATATACATACCACATAGTCCTCCTAGAATATATAAACGGCCATAATGGTCTATATCATCTAGCGATGACCAATAATCCCAAAGATTCCCTCCAGGAATCATAATCATGCATTCATATAAGAATGATACTAAACCCAAAGTATTTTCTTTCTTTAATAAATAATACATACTTAAATCCCATCTACGGATTCATTTGGATATCTCTAATTATACCAATTCACTCTAAGTGAATATACACATATATAAATTCCCAATTCCTCAAGTCCTTTAGGACATAACCCTCCATAATTTCTAATTTGGAAGGGCCTTAAACATTAAACTCAAAAAGGAGAAATAATCCTAATATCCAAAATCTTGGGCTGAAAACAGAGCACCGGTCGACCGGTCTTAGACCCCCGGTCGACCGCGGGTTGTAAATAAGCCTACGAAACAAAGCAGTAGGCCCTTTCTCCTTGACGCGGTCGACCGGCCATAGGGGCGCAGTCGACCGGTCACACCAGGTCTCCCAAAATTAAAATCCTTAAGTCCCTTATCCAACAACCCAAATTCATTTTCAGGATATCTAAACTACCCCAAAATTATCCCGAACATCTACGACATTAATTCTAGCCGTAATTTTTCCAATTCCCGATTTGATTTCCGAGTTGATGATTTCAACCCAGAGCTGTCATCTTGTAAAAATCATATCAAATCGTAGAAAATTCAAAAAAATACACGGTCGGCACCCACGTGACCGTATCGAAAAGATCTACAACTTTTATGTTTTGGACGAAAGCTAAATCAATTCTTTTCCTTGCCAAAAAGTCCCCCTAAGGTGACGGGTTTACTATTCATCACCTTCTTCAAGAAGGTTTCGGCCATTAAAGATGCTCCCAAGCTTTTGTCACCTCACCCAACGTCCTACAACCTCAACCAACTACAAATAAACATAAATTAAGGGTTCTAAACATCCTAGAACCCAAAACCATAAATTAATTTAGGTTAAAACCTAAGTTCCACAAAATTAAAATATTATTGGGGTTTAATTGTTTTAACTCCCAAAAACCCGTTTTATCCACGATAACCCACCCCAAAACTATTAGGGTTTGTTTATACCAAACTACGGTATGAGATATTTATGCAAAAAGATAAATAAAGCAAGTAAACACTTGCCTCGTGGATAAAATCCGACGATCTCGAGTCGAATCCGACGGAGTTTACCCGAGATCTCCATTTTCTTCCTCTTTTCTTCTTCCTCTCTCTTCTCTCTTTTCTCTTCTTTCCTTTCTCTCTTTCTTCTTTCTTTTCCCTTTCTCCCTCTTTAAATAAGAAGAAAGGGGTTTTACCCCTTAAAACCCAAAAACGACTCGTTTACCCAATTACGACTTACTTTTACCTCTAAAATTACCCGAAACTCATTTTCGACAATCAGACACTCTTTTCCGACTATCTCGAACATTCCGAGACTCACGGCGCAGTCGAAATTCCCATCCTAGGTACTTGACCAGAAATCACTATTCCAACCCAAAATAAATAAATACGGGTTTTCCAATTAAAAATCTTACCTCGTGTCGCTTTACTCAACGGCGACCTATAATTAAATTATTTTGACCTATATAGTCCCAAAAATAATTACAGCACCCATCGAAAATCATTCAATCCTCGAAAATACCAAAAATTACTATTTAGGAAAATTCCCCAAATTCCAATTTATATTTATTTATGGAATTTAATTGTCTCCAAAAGGGCGGGTTGTTACACTTTCGGCTAGTGATCGTCAGACAATAATAAAAAAACTATGCCTTTATTGGTACGTTTATCTCCACTCCCCTTTTAAACCTCCAATAAAGCTACCATTTGCCTTATATATATATATTCTCATCTTTTCGAACCAAGTCCTACACTTACACACACATAATATTGGAACATGTGAATAACCAAACTAAGTAGGCATTGATCTCGTGGATACACGGGTACACTGGCACAATACTGATTCCTTCATGTGAGCATAAACGTCAATAATATGTCTCGTGATATGTTGTCCTTGCTGAGATGCATATATCTACTATCCCATATATCTTCTCTCACGTACCGCAAATGAGATTTCAAACTATCTCAAAGCCTCAATCTCTCGCACACCCCATACAAATGTACAATCATGTATACACTAAACACATCCTAACAGCCTAGTCTTTGATCCCAAGTCTTCTTCGATATTTAGGAGATATATTAAGTCCTTATCATTAGCACGAGACTAGATAATATATCTCTCGATATGTTGTCACAACAGAGATGCATCCATCCCTCACATTACCTTTGTATATTTCCTTAAACCCCGGATGATATATTAAACTATCTCAAGCTATGACTTTTCAAGCTCACATTTATGTACACATTTAATGACCACCAATTAACCCAGATGAAATTCCTCAAACAATTACATACATACTAATGGCCACGCATTGTACAATCACTAAGACATACATAAGCTCCCTTGTGTACCTCCATTAGTTAAATGATGTTCCCACACCTCTCACTGATATTATTTTCCTACCCAAGTATCTGTCGACATTTTAAAGGATTCTCAAATTAAGGTTTCTAAACCATTTCCAAAATTAACTAAAAAGTAATCAAATGATGTAAAGATATATAATAAGCATATAATTAAGGAAACCTAAAGAACAAGTCAGGTTCCTAATACCTTCCCAACTCGTAACTTGGATCCCGAACCCACATGGCAATAAACTCTGAACCAACCGCAGACTTAAACCTTCCATTAGATTATCACGAAAGGCCTAACTCAATCATTTTTCTAGTTTTAGCGGCTCTGAACAACAGATAAATCCCTTATCACATAGAATACACACTTAGGCCCTAAGCCAAAAACTAGGGTTGTTCAAATCAAACTGGATATGGAGTTAAACATCTTTTAGGGGAAAATTCCATTCGAACCATATCTAAATGATAAGCACTCTCGGACATCCATCGTTGAATACACATATGTTATTCTCCTTCCTAAGTGCACCATCTCTCGAGGACCGTAATGCCACATGAGAGTGCATATGCGATCTTAGTGGATAATTTATATAATTAAGTGTCCGGCAAATTAAAGGCCAAATTTTATCTTAATTACCTTAACCAAGAAATTGGGTGATTAAGCAGATAAAATATGCATGCAAACACAAAAAAGACAAATGGAAGAAAAAACCCTTTCGGGTAAAACCTTTAATCATCACTATAAAATGTTTTACAAGATGCAACGAACAAAATATCTACATAATTCAACTCAGTCCAGAGTCGTCCACAAGTGGCGGTACACCCTTGATATCCACTTATCATCCTTGGTCTTCTTTTCAGCAGTGATCCTCACGAGAACCACTATAGGTCAGAAGTGAAGAGAATCTACCCACAAGAATAACTTAGATATAGAAATCTAGTGTTTTAAAATGATTTACATAAATATATTGGGAGTGATAAAGGTGAATCAAAAATAAGTTTTTGACCTAAAAGGATGAGTACTTTTGCACCAGATTTACAGAATTCGAAATCGCAAAAGTCTCTTTAATTTTCTACACGAAATAGGTATTTATAACGCGACTCAAATTTAGAGGCAATTAAGGTCATTTGAACAAAAACTTGAGTTTATTTGAACGAGAATAGACTCTCATTTGAATGACACTAAGGTCATTTGAATGAAAACTTTATCTCATTTCAACGAGCTTTAAATATGATAAAAACGATAACCCTTACTACATGTTCGATTGATGAACCCATCCAACGAACTACAACGAATGAGGTTGCAACTTCGTTAGAATGAGATGTGCATCTCGTTACAACGACTTGCATGTTTTTGAAAAAATTTAAAGGCGAAAATATGTTTAGAAAAAATGACTCAATTTTAATAAAAAGAACTCCAAGATATAAACATGAAATAATTTAAATCCTAAATTATTTATACCTTTGTCTTGTGAATATCTTATTGAATTTGGAGATGATGAAACTTGGTTCTTTGTGATGGCTCGACACAATCGGTAGCGGGATATGGAAAAAACTAAATGTAGCCTAAGTTATGAGAAAGTTATCTAAATCATTCTCTTACAAATCTCCCCATTTTGGCTATTCCGGTACAAACATTAAATCGAAATTCCAAATTATAAAATATCCCCTAAGATGAATACAATATCCTAATACCCTCCCAAACCCTAAAATGGATAGGTACAAAGATAAAGTTGTCTTCAAATCAAAGTCTTCACATCTTCACTTATTTATTGTCTTCTCTTGGGCACTTTGTCTTCACAGAGTGTAATCTATATATGATCTTCCAAATATCTACACATAAGAAACAAAGCAAATACCTCGTGATGCATCGAGTTTCAAATATATCAAATAAATAAATGCAAAGATATTAAATTTCTCCCCCACAATTTGTTCTCTACTTTTTATTTTTTATGAAATAGATGAGGAATGAAAAATAAACATGAAACATATAGGGAACATCACTAACCATGCAATGACACCATCACAAAAGGATATGAATGAATGTTCATGCAATGATAATCTCAAAAGACCTCACAAGCTATTTTTTATTTTTAAAATTTTTACAAGTAAAAATAATTTTACAAAAACACTGCACAATGGAGAAGCACGAAAATAACCGAATCATGGAAACAAAATGAAGGAGTGTGAAGACATTTTACAGGAAATTTAACGTAGACAAACATAACATATGTGCACGAAGGAATGAGACACTACTAATGCAATATCTCAAGGTATACCTTCGGTGTCAAAATGGTTAACTCAAGTGAAATCGACTCAACCTATTCAACTAATAAAGACTGTGAGTAATTTTCAAACAAATAACGCCCAAAACAATGTAATGTGTTTAGGAGAATTTTCAGGACGTGCAATCCTATTGATCTTCGACTAAAGTCCCTCATAATTCCCATGAGGAATATATCTCTCAATTAGTTTGTTTTGAAGAAATCGATGCTCATATGTATCGAAGCATCAATGTTAATTGAAATTGGCCTAGCACTATATATTTTTTCTTTTTATGTGCCTTTAATCTTTTAGGCTCTTTTCTTTTTGCAAATGGTGGCTATTCACACAAAGACAACCGGTCTCTCAATGCCCGATTCCATTACTTTAAATATAACAAATATACTAGAGATATGATTTTCAATTTTTCCAATCCGTGCAAGGTTCTTACAAACATGTAATATCCCGTATTTTTATGGCATTTAATTATGGGATTAATTAAATTACAGTGGGATAAATTAATTTAATATTAATCCGAATTTGAAAATAAATATTTACGAGCGTGATGAGAGTTAGTAATTATTGGTAAGAATAATGTTGAATATTACCAGATGAGTAAAGTAATATATGAGAAATTATCGCGAGTGAATAATATGATAATTATATAAATTAAGTCGGGATGCGCATGTGTCGTGTCGGGACTAAATTAATGGAATAAAAGTGAATTAATTATAAGTTGGTCGTATAGTTATTTTGAGTGCACAAATGTGTCCAGAAGGATTGAGATAGTCAGAAATGTGTACCCAGGGGTTTAGTTTGGGTTTTGGGGCGTTTTTAGGCCTAACCGGTAAGCCGGGAGGGCATTTTGGTAATTACCCATTTTAAGGCTTAATTATGGACGAAAATTAAAGGGATATATCTGATGGTAGTTAGAGTCTTTGAGAATTAAAATTGGTAGAGTTGCAGAGAGTCAAAGTCAGGGAGAAGATAGAAGACTCAAAAGGAGAGAACCACCCTACCTACACCACCTTTGCCATCTTTCACCACCAACATGTAGATCGGGAAACGACGGACGCAATCATGCCCGTCAACACCTGAGAATCAGACCTGCACATCTATGGCAAGTATCTATCTTTCTAATTTCTAGTTTATATCCCTTCCATGTTAGCCTAGGAATGAAAATCATATGTTTTAATTGAAGATTTATATGTTTCGGAAGAGAATTTATATGTTGCAGGGAGAATCCATGTAGTCTGAAATCTTGATCATATGTAGAGGATTACCCAAGAACTTATTATGATATTTGGGAAGAAAATATGGATTAAAATAGAGATTCTTTATTATTCATGCAAAATTAGGTTCTATAAAGGATTCTGGAATTAAACCCGTTTTTGATTGATTCGTTGAGGAATTATTGATGTCGTTGCATTAGAACTCGTTTATATATATAACTTATACATTTGGATTACTTTGTTGGGAGTTTGGGATGAAATTATAGAGATTTGGATGAGTTAGAAAGATTGAACCCATAGTTTGAAATTTGCAGAAAACTGGGCCAATACCTGCTTGATCAATCGATCAACTCAAGATTGTCGATCGATCGACCCCTCCTGGAAACTGCTTGTTTTTCCTCTTCTTATTTAATTCAGATAAAATGCGTAGGGACCCTTGAATATCATTTAAAGAGTATAATGGGTCGTGAAGAGGACCAGTAAGGTCTAAGCACATTCCGTTAAATGTAAGTTTGTATAGGATGTAACTGTGGGTCAATGGGGGTTTGACACATATTGGAAATCATGCGTACGTTAACTAAGGAATTGAGATATTCATGAATGACTTTGACCAATATGTTAAAGAGGGTGTACCTACTGAATTTACCTTGAGGAAGAGAGAATACTTCGAGGGATGAGAAGTAATTAAGAAATGATTATAATTGAGAATAAAAAGAGATGAGTTCGTTATGCGTAAAGATTGGGTTAATTGTACTACGTACGGTTAAAAATATTATTATGGGTCATGGGCGAACCTAATTGGAAAATGAGAATATTTATATACGACCGAGTGCTTGTGTATATTTATATTATATTTTTGTACAATCATACCCGCACTACTTGTTATCACGGAGGTTGCCGCACCGGGACAGTCTTATCTCGATTGGACCATTATGGGGGATTTGACTTGTACCCTAAAACATAGGATTCCTTGGTATAGGTTATCTGAGAATGATAGTCAAACGGTCCTAAGATACGTGAGGGGTATGTGATGACCTCTTAGTGACTTGGAACTATGCTTCGCCTCCATTTTGTGTGTATTGTGTTAATACAGTTCGAGAGTGATTCCAAATTAGTATTTCTCTTTGTACGAGAGATACGGGGACTTGATAGCAGAGTATGCTAGCACCATAGATTTAGGCAGGGTGTCACAGGTGGTATCAGAGCAATAGGTTCTAGTGTCCTTTAGGATATGTGCGGCTTATTATGCTTCCAGCATTTCTTTGTTTGATATAGAGCCCTATGTTTAGGATTGTTGATTTCTATGGTGAGATTTCGTTATCCAGCTATAATGTATGTATATTAGTGAATCTGATTTGCATTCGTCCGTGTTCGAATAATAAAGTATGGAAGGCAAGGGCCATTGGGCAGATAGAAGGAGGAAGGGCTTAGTTGAGGTTGTAGAGTATACTCGAGGATGATGACCATTGTCGAGGTCACCCCTATTATGTCATGAGAAGCCAGGACTGTAAAGAAGGCTAGGGCGCAGCATATGATTTCCAAGTGCTACTATAGTCGAAAGTGGTACAAAAGTAGACTCACCCAATATGGTATGACTGGGAAAGAGTTAAACAAAGTATTTAGGAGAACCGTCGGTGGAAATTCTAGAAATACGGGGATTGTGTGTGTTAGCCAAAAGAGGTAAAATATCCAAAGGCTTGGACTTATGGCGGAGTGTGGATAATAAGGAACGAAAATCTGGGGTAAAATTTTCTTGACTCGTCAAAGCAAGTTATAATGGTGGGAGCCAACCACCACATTTAGAAGTGGAATATTGTGTAATGGAAGGATCTTAGGTACGGTTTATGGTTTGACCGCAAGTTCCTTCATCAGATATTTGGGTTAAGATGTGAAAATTGTTCTGAACTCATCACGGGAGGGACGGACAGAGGTCCATGTGTGAAAATGAATTTAATTATTTAGCGAATCTTGTGCCGGATGAAGTAGATACAACTGGAGGAGAGAATTTCAAGTGGGAAATCGCCTCGTAAGAAAATTTGACAACACTTAAAGGGAATTTTGCTGGACAGTCGATCCATATAGTGGCAATGTCATGCATTGTCCACAGTAATTTTAACGCTTCTTTATGAAGGGAGTTATAGGAAATCGAACGATTTAGTTAGGCAGTAAGACTGGATTAAACGAAATTAGTGAGACACTGCAAGGGGATACCATCAGGGGACCCATTTAAACTATTTGGATAGCTGAATTTTTACCAAGCAGGGGTAAATTCAGTAAGGGCTATCAAAACTAGTAGTGTGTTCCTTAGGGCCAATAAAGCTAAGGAGATAATGGGGGTAGCCATCAGGAATCGAACCTACCAAAGTTTGAGAGAAGGATTACCCTAATATGGTCAGTATGACTGGTGATACGTGAATTTTGCATGGAAGTATTTTGTGGAGAGTGAAACCACATATGTAAACTTTTTTTCGAATCGAGTAAAGGGGACAAGAATATGGTGCCTAGTAAAGACCAACGATTAATGTAGTATTTGTTTTGGGTTTGGACAAGCGTGTTCCATTCGGAAACCATTTGAACAGCCAAGGAGATTGGCAAGGTAGAAATATGAATTTTATCCTCGGAGGATGAGGCGCATTTTATGTGACACGAGCGAGTCACTATATTTTTTTATTGCTAAATTCGCATGTGAGACGACCTTAGAACGTATATATATAACGTAATTAATATGTGAATATATTCCCTAGTGTAGCGGGATTATCTTTAGTGTCATCCGTGGAGGATGAATTGGTGTATTAATTGTATTATATACCTTATTGAGAATACTAATCTTAGTTATGCGTGATACAGATATGATATTATCCTGATTATAGTTTTATGAGTAATGTTAGAACGATAGTGGGCAGTGATTGCAAGGCTATTGGGGTTGCTGCCCTAATGCAGCATGTTTTGTTCTAGCGAGACCTCACCTGCGAGAGGGTCGGGCTCGCACTTATATTATAGATTATAGAGACTTTATAGAGTATAGTGGAATCGAAATATCCGATCCCAGTGTGTGTAGAGACTTTGTTGTTACAATTCAGTGTGTATTGGGTTTATCATTGAGTGAAAAGATTTCATTCATTATTATGTTTAGCGATCAGGACTTAGTGATAAGAAGAGCTCATTGTTGTATGTATATTTTAGAGGGGTGGAAATTTAAGATTTATATTCAAATGTTTGGGGACAGGATCTCAAGAGTCCTGATTGTATGTGTACGAGGTTTATGGAAGGTGATTACCACCAATGCTGAATGGTAGGGCAATTGGCAAAAAGTTCTTTGTTTAAGTATAATTACGGGAGGATATGTAACTTTTATGTCAAGAGACTGGAATATAGGGGTGAATGTTATGGACAGAGGACGTAACGGATTTTGATATCTGACAATGCTTAGTAGTAGTGTATCGGGGGGATTCCTGGTTTGGATTTCGCTTTGCGAGACATCCCACGCTTGAAACTTAGCATAAGGTTGGAAGTAGGGAGATGTTTGGTCATTAGTCGATGATTCTGAACCTCAGTAGCTATAAAAGTATGTAGTTATAACTATAATTAGTTTAATTACAATATAAGTCCAGTGGAGCCGGTTGTGAGGTGAGGAGATACTGAAAGTTTTGTTTTATCACCACGAGCTGAAGGGTGGAACGATGATAAGGAGGATTTAAAATTTCGATTTCTAGGATGAATGGGAATAACCAAGGGTTATAGCCACATTTTGTATGCAGGGGAAACAAAGAATTGAATGTTATGTGTAATACGTATGTGATGTTTATACCAGTGTGCACGATTTATAGGGCGTGTGGGAATCTTGGTTAGCTGATGTTAGAATCATCCGAGTTAAAGGGATGTGGGAATAGATGTGTGAAATATATGCCTGAGGGATTAATATTATGAAATAGAAATGGTAAAGTGGATTAATCATCAAGTGAAAAGGACAATAATCCATATATACATGTGCAATCCAATAACACACCCGAATTTGGTCAAAAGGCTGTAGGAAGCCATTTAAAAAGGGGTTATTCCTTGAAAAAGAAAATATGTAACTATTATGGAGAACACTCGGATCAGAGTTGTAACTAGCCAAATGTTAAGAGTGACTTCACGTACAGAGAATGATGATGCTAGTAAGGTATAAAAGGTCCAAAAGTGCACATCAAGAAGAAAAGTGCACGAGTCGAAACTTTTGGTATGCTCCGAGGGAAGAAGGGGAGTATTGAGTACCACTTAATATGAGATATTATAAGTAGAGGTCGATTTTGATAGGGACATAGTGAGTAGTGTCCACGTGCACTACTACTCATAGATAGAAATCGGTTGGAGCAAGAGGATCAGCCAGAAAATTTTGTAGCAAGCCGATGATTCCTATAATGGAAGAGGCCAGTAAAGTCGGTAAAGTTTCTTTGATTGGTTTCTAACCTCAAGGTAAGATCAAGGGTTCCTTCGAACGTGTGGAACAAGTTTCCCAAGAAGGAAGTGATTGACATTCCTTTGGGGTAATTTACAATATTAGCTAGTGTGCCCCAGTCTTTCTTTGAAAAGAAAAATCGTGTCGTTACGTGGTCCTACACGGTATTTTCTGAATTAGGATGAGATTTTTGAATCCCACCTTCAATATGGAATTTCAAGAAGCAGCGGGGATAAGGTTTCATTTTCAGTTGGTTGTATCACCCATAGTCGGGGAGTAGGCGAACGGTGATTAACGATTAGTGGAACCGCGTGAAAGTAATTTTTTATTCATGGTGATCACTTCATTTCCACAACGGATGTAGCTAGCAAGTGAAGTATAGTATGGTAGAGTTCCGTGGAAGCACTCGTACCTGTTTATTGTGGACAAATTGCTTATTGAAGTTTTGAGTGGAAAAACCTTAACTTTTCTCCCTCGAGTTATTTAGAGGCGAGTAGATAATCCTAAGTTTGTATTGGTCGAGTTAGATCTGATGACTAAAGTTGAATAACCACATACTATCTGAGGTAACCTTTTATCTGTCGTAAAAGTTATGTCACCTAAAATTGAGATTCAAAGAACTCACAAATCTTAATCATAAGTAGAGGTGAAATTTAATAAGTTATGAGGTAACCTTAAGTACATGGATTCTCCCTATAACATATAAATTGTCTTTCGAAACATATAATTCTTTAATTATGATTAAAGGTTACCTCATGTAGTCTAAAATCTTAATCATAACTAGAGGATTAACCACGAACTTACTATGATATTTGGGAAGAAAATATGGATTAAAATAGAGATTCTTGATTATTCATGCACAATTAGGTTTTATAAAGAAATATGGAATTAAACCCCTTTTTGATTGATTCTTTGAGGAATTATTGATGTCGTTACATTAGAACTCGTTTATACATATAACTTATACATTTGGATTACTTTTTTTGGAGTTTGGGATGAAATTATAAAGGTTTTTAGGAGTTAGAATGATTGAACCCGTAGGTTGAAATTTGCAAAAAACTGGGCCAATACATGCTTGATCGATCGATCGATCGACCCCTCCTGGAAACTGCATGTTTTTCCTCTCTTTATGTACTTCGGATAAAATTCGTAGGAACCCTTGAATATCATTTAAAGAGTATAATGGGTCGTGAAGAGGACCAGTAGGGTCTAAGCTCATTACGTCAAATTTAAGTTTATATGGGATGTAACCGTGGGCCAATGGGGGTTTGACACATATTGGAAATCGTGCGTACGTTAACTAAGGAATTGAGATACTCATGAATGAATTTGACCAGTATGTTAGAGAGGGTGTACCTACTGAATTTACCTTTAGGAATAGAGAATACTTCGAGGGATGAGAAGTAATTAAGAAATGAGAATAATTGAGAATAAAAAGAAATGAGTTCTTTATGCATAAAGATTGGGTAAATTATACTACGTACGGTTAAAAATATTATTATGGTTCATGGGAGAACCTTATTGGAAAATGATAATATTTATATATGACCGAGTGCATGTGTATTCTATATTATATTTGTGTATAATCATACCCGCGCTACTTGCTATCACAGAGGTTGTCGTGCTGGGATAGTCTTATCTCGATGGGACCATTATGGGGGATATTGACTTGTACCCTATAACATAGGATTCCTTGGTACAGGCTATCTGAGAATGATAGTCAGATGGTCCTAAGAGACGTGACGGGTATGTGCTGACCTCTTAGTGACCTTGAACTATGCTTCGCCTCCATTTTGTGTGTATTGTGTTAATACAGTTCGAGAGTGATTCTGAACTAGTATTTCCCTTTGTACGAGAGATACGGGAAATTGATAGCAGATTATGCCAACACCATAGATTTTGGCGGGGTGTCACAAAATACTACTTTCATTATCTCGTTTTATTGCATTTGGTTTGTTTTAAAAGAAAATTTGAGATGTAAACATGACAACCGAGACGTGAAAGGTAAGTGCAATACTCAAATAAGTTCGTGATAGTCTGCACTAAAGGTGGAAAGGATTCAAACATGTAGGAAGTAGTCATCATATGACATCTTAATGACTCCACACATAATTGAGCACAAAATGAAATGATGTCACGTTTTAAATCACTACAAAATAGTCACGTGGCTATGGAATGATTAGGTGACTCAAAAATCTTTAATGTTCATCCATATATGGTGAAAAAAAATACAAAACTTTTTTTAGATTTTTCAAAAGTAAAATATTTTTGGCTCTTTCACTTTTTCTTAAAAAGTAACAGAAAATCTTTTTGTATTTTTTCAAAACAAATTTGAAAAAAAATAAAAATATTTTTGGATTAAAAAAAATCAAAATGGAAAAAGATAAATATAACGATAATACTATGGTAGTAAAATCTGGCAATAGCAATAAACATGAAAAGCATCATATATGAGATAATACATCCAAACTCAGTCAACGGTGCAAATACCTAAAGACTTCCTAAGATCCTTGAATCGAAGTGCATGTAAAGGTTTCATGAAAATATCGGCTCATTGACAATCGGTGCTCACAAAGCTAAAGGACACGACTTTCTCTTCAACTAGGTCTCGAATAATGTACTCGTGTATCCAAATGTGCTTTTTTTTCGAATGTTGGACTGGGTTAAATTAAATGTGAATGGTATTTGTATTATCATAGGAAATAGTCTTTGTGCCTTGTGAAATGATGTAATCTTCGTACATTTTCTTCATCCACAAGAGTTGCATGCAATAACTCCCAGTGGCTATATACTCAACCTCTACTATGGACAAAGATATGGAGTCTTTCTTCTTGATCATCCATGAGACAAGAGGACTCCCAAAGTAAAAATACCCACCCAAAGTGCTCCTACAACCATCAGCATTCCCGGCCCAATCGGCATTTGAATAGGTGGATAAGCGGCCATAAGTATCAAAGGAATAAAAAAATACCCTATAATAGAGTCCCACTCACATAGTTGATAATATGTTTAAGAGCGTGTAAGTGTGACTCTTTCAGGGAATCCTGGTAATATTCATAGACTCCACCACTAAAGGCAATATCAGTAAGTTAAACAAGATTACCTATCATGCTATGATATAAAGTCTATTACACACCATTGCCTAAAGCGTATTTTCTAAGCTTTGTCGATGAACGCATAGGGGTGCATGTGTGTTTAGTAGAGTTTAAATCGAATTTATTCACAATGTCTCTTGCATATTTGGATTGATATATGAATATCGCATCCTCAAGAGGACGAACCTGGAGACCTTGGAAGAATGTAGGCTCACCTACCACACCAATCTCAAACTCACTCTTCATCTCCGCCTCAAAAGTGTGACCATGGCAGGAGCACGTGGATCGAAAGACTATGTCATCTATGTAGACCTAGGCAACCAATATAGCACCACTCTCTCTCCTCATAAACAAAGTATTATTTACTTACCCTCCCTTGAAGTTATAAGCTAAAAAATAGGAAGTAAGACTCTTGTACCAAGAACAAGGTGCTTGCTTCAAACCTTACAAGTCTTTCCTAAGATAGTAGATGTGTCCTAGGTGCTTAGGGTATTCAAACCCTTTTGGTTGTTCCACATAAACATCCTCCTATAAAAATCCATTTAAAAGTCACTCTTGACATCCATTTGATATAACTTGACATGCTATGAAGATTAGTAAACGAATGGACTCAAGCCTAGCAACAAGAGTTGTCTCCTCAAATTCTACACCTTCAATATGTGGGTAACCCTAAGCGACCAACCTAGCCTTATTATGAACTATGGTACTATTTTTATCCATCTTATTCTTGAAAATACACCTGGTACCTATCACGTTAGTATCGCTAGGTTGGGGAACCAACTCCCAGACATCGTTCTTTCTAAATTTAAGAAACTCTTCTTGCATTGTTTCTATCCAATGCTTATCCTTGAGTACTTATTTAATGTTCTTGGTCTCGACAAAGAATGTGTAGCATAGAAAGGTAATGATATTTTCAAGTTGAGCTCGAGTCCTAACACCTAGTTTAAGATCACCAATTATAGCATAAGGGTCATGACTCTTTTTAACCCAAGATAGTGTATCCCCAAATGTTGGAACATGAAGGAAGGATGGGATCGTCATGAGGGGGTACATAATCCTCACACTGTGGGTTAGGAGAAATAAACTTCGGTGGCTCATAATCTCAAATTATGACATTTATTGACTCCACAACCTTAGAGATATCCATATTACAAACCCAATAAGCCCTACTCGTCAAAGAATATGCTAAAATATCCCCTCATTGCTCTAGGAGTTGAACTTTCTTAAAGGTTCTCTATCTCAAAAGATGTAGCATGTACTCCAAATGTAATAAAAATATGATAGGTTGGGCTTCTTCCGTGTCTATAACTCATAAGGCGTGTGTAGCGTGTGCGGACGAAGATATACCCTATTCACCATATGGAATACGGTACTAACTGCCTATGCCCAAAAATGTCTAGGCATGTTTCTCCTAAGAAACATGGATCTAGCCATCTCTTGTATCATTATGCTCTTCCTTTCAATAATCCCATTTTGATAAGGACTACAAATGGCCAAAAACTCATGCTTTATGCCCACTTCAACGCAATAAGTATCCACTTTTACTTCTTTAAATTCAATGTCATTGTCAATATGCATCTGATTAATAATGACACCATGTTGGTTTTATAGGGCATGAAACTTGGTTGTAAGGAACTCAAACACATCATACTTTTCTCAAAGGAATCCTACAATCAAGTATCTAAAAAGTCATCGACGATCACAAGAATGTATCTCTTACCCTCTAAACTCTCCGTGCGAGTATAAACCATAAGATCCATGTGAATCAAATCCAAAACATGGGTGGTGGTAATGGTATTCAACTTTTGATGGAGACTTCAAATTTGTTTACCTGTTGGCAAGATTAACAAACTAAGGAAGTTAGTATTTTAAGTGATGGTAAGCCATGAACTAGGTCTTTTTTAACTAAGTTCTCGAGCTCTCTAAAGTTCACATGACCTAATCATTGATGCCAAAGGTCTATAGAGGAGACCGTGGCACTGTTGCACATAAAAAAAGGACTTGGGCATAATTCGATGACAATTATCTCCCCTCCTCACACCTTATAGTAAAAGTTTACCGAATTGATCATAAACATTGTATTCAGACTGTTCAAAATTTATCACAAAGTTTGCGTCGCACAGTTGGATTTTTCTATTCAAGTTTTTTTTCAAGCCTTTCATGTACAATACATCCTATGGCTTAGGAAATTCGATTGTCTCAACATTTCCACGTTCTAAGATGCTAGATCTACTCCCATATCTAAAGGTAACTTTACCTTCCTTACGATTCTCTAGATTGGTAAAAAAAAAGACATCACATGTCATGTGCCTAGAATAACCACTATGAAAATACCATTGGGAAGTATTTTGAGACTTGAGAGAAATATGAACAACAAGGTATTTATTGTCTCTCTTAGGTACCCAAGTAGCGGTAACCTTTTGTTTTCCCTTGTCGTTGTTGACTCTAGTAAGAATATTGGAAGCATTCTCAAACGGAAAAGACATCCATTAAAATTCTTCCATTAAACGATGGGAAGTCGTGACTAGAAATTCAACTTTCTCCCTAAGACTTGTAAAGTTTCTAAAGTGGTGTATGGGAGTATGTGTACGACTACTCCTACCTAATTTATAACAAAACTCTCAAAGGTGACCTTTCTTTTTGCAATAGGTGAAAACATAGACATATTTGGGTCTACCTCGATTTTTTTTTCTAAGTTGAACTCTTCTAGGTGTATTAGGCCTCCTAAGTGGATTCAGTTGAGGTCCATAAGGATCCCTCACAAACTAGGGAATCGGCTCAAGTGCAATGTGGTAAGTCGATGCATCAACATAGCCTATTCCTTCCCTCTCAATGTTTTCTAAAGCAGGGATGAGGAGCATCTTACCAACCTTCTTCGATGTGTCCTCGATAGTTACCTTGACCTCTAGGGCACGTTATAGATCTTTCTCGAGTTGGGATACAAGGGATTAAAGTTTTTCATGAGTTTCCATAGATTCTTGGATATCTCTCATAAGACTAGTCAACTTGTTGTTCAAGTGCCCGTTCTATTTCTAAACTAAACAAACTCTCTCTACCAAATCTTCTGTCACCGAGGATTCAATCTCTTTTACCTGATGAAACTCTTACTCTAATGTTAAAACTTTCATCTCTAAACCTTTATTTTGTTTTTTCCTTTTAAAGGACTCGGCATAACGTTCGGCGTAGGCACGTTGAAGGTCACTCTCTCTCTCACTCAAAGATTTCTCTACCTTACTCTCTTCAGAACGACTACACTCACTATTAAGGTGTACATGTTTAGTAGCTTCCTCGTTGTCGTGAGGTTCACTCGATGTACTAACATGACTAGCCATGAATTTAGTGAAGTTACATCCATGTGGTGATTCTTCTCCTGAACTCACCGACTCATCCTCTCTATCTCTAAGCGTGATGTTCAAGGCAGCTTTTCCTTTCCCTCTATGTTTTAACCTAGTTGGACACTCTTATGATTTGTGACCCTTTCCCTTACACTCGTAATGTCCCTTTACATTTAAGTACTTTTCCTTTTAAGTTTGAGCAATTTCTTAAAATTTTTTACAAAAAGGGCCAAATCATCTACATCATAATCAAACTCAGAATCAGAAGATGTCCCCTTTTTCTTTTTAGACACTTCCTCTCTCTTCCTCGATTGGGCTTTAGGTGTTACCCCCTTATCCTTAGGCTTAACAATTTTTGGGAACATATCTATCTCGCACGCCTGAATATCTCCTAAAAGCTCTTCTAACCTAAGAGTATCTAAGATCCCTAGCGAATTAAGAACTGTAACCTTAGGAATAAAGCATGCAGGAAGCAATCTAAGGATTTTCTTAACTACACGCTTCTCAGTTATCCTCTCACCTATATTAAAACTCAAGTTAAGTCATGTGTAAAACTCGTTGAACGATTCAAATTCAAGCATTGTTATCATTTCAAATTGTGTGGTGAGGTTCTGCAGCTTAGAAATTTTCACAGCATTGGTGCCCTCGTGATTGAGCTGGAGGGTCATTCAAGATTCTTTAGATGTGGGGCACGTCATTATGGGGCAAAAATCGCCTGGGGTGACGGCTACTGATATGGCACTCAAACCACGAGAATTAAATTTATTTCCACTTAAAATCGTCATCTATCCACTGTGAGACAGGTTTAGGGCCGACGATATTACCAATGGTTATAATGGGAGGTGTCCACCCTCCTTCACAAACAATCCAGACGAGTTCATCTATGGACTTGAAAGTAGAACTCATCCTATCCTTCCAATACGCATAATTAGTACCATCAAATATGGTCACTCGATTATACAAATTCTCTATTAAAATCAAAAATTAACAAAGATCAATAATTTTTAGAAAAAAAATTGATATCATGAGAAAAATATTTTACAAAAAATATCACATAATAAATTTGTGCAATAGACTCCGATACCAAATTGAGAGTGCGTATGTGATATTAATGGAAAATTTATATAATTAAGTCTCCGTTAAACAACAATCCAAATTTTATCTTAATTACCCTAACCAAACAACTAGGTGATTAGGACGATAAAATATTCATGCAAACACAAACAAGAGAAATTGAGGGAAATCCCTTGCGGGTAGAACCTTTTATTAGCACTATATAATGCAACTTACAAAACTTAAATAGAATAAAACTCAGTCCAGAATCGTCTACATGGGGAGGTCCAACCTCAGTATCCGTGGATCTTCTTTGGTCCTCCTTTCAGCAATGATCCCCTAGAGAACCACAACGGGTCAATAGTGAAGAGAATCTCCCTACAACAATAACTCAGATATAGAAATATGGGATTTCAAAATTGATTCATATAAATATATTGGGAGTGATAAAGTCGAATCAAAAATAGGTTTTTGACCTCAAAGGATGAGTACTTTTGCAATAGATTTGCAGAATTTAAAATCGCAAATGTCTCTTTAATTTTCTACGCGAAATAGGTATTTATAAGGTGGCTTAAATTTTGAGGCGGTTAAGATCGTTCGAACTAAAACCTGACTTCATTTGAACACGAATAGAATCTCATTTGGATGACACTAAGATCGTTTGAACGACAACCTAATCTCGTTTGAACGATCTTCAAACATGATAAAATAGTAAGCCCTCGTTACATGTTCTATGTATAACCTACATCGAAGGAGGTTGCAACTTTGTTAGAACAAGATGTGCATCTTGTTATAACAACGTGCACACTTTTTGAAAATTTTTAAACCCAAAAAAATGTTTAGAAAATATTCCTCAATTTTCATAAAAAGAACTTCCAGATATAAACGTGAATAAATTAAAATCCTAAATTATTTATACCTTTATTTTGTGAAGATCATATTGAATTTGGAGATGATGAAACTCGATTCTTCATGATGGATCGACATAATGGGTAGAGGGATATGCAAAAAGCTAAATGTAGCCTAAGATACGAGCAAGTGATCAAAGTCATGCTCTTTCACCACATCGTGATAAAACCTTAATAAATTTGTTTACAACTTGTCACTGTCTGGGACTGTGATAAAGCCTTTATATTATCAAGAGCGTGGTCATGGTTTTAGACCGTGATAAGATCATATAGCCACCTATTTCCACGATCATGGTCCATAACAAACTTCCTATCAGCCTTAATTTTGACCTAAAATCCTCGCCAAAAAGATCGTGCAAGTTTTCTTATCACCCCTTAGTGTATCATAGTCATCAATCATGGAAATTCTTTATTGTTATGGTCATGTATCGTGACATATAAATATTTTTGATGTAGTGGCGTCATTCAAATTAAACCTTTACTCTGTGATGATCCATCGAGTTTAGCAGTTGACACTAAACTAGTGTCTTAAACTATTGAAATTTAGTTGTAAACTAAATCAATAGAACACACACATGACTTCTAAAATCATCATCGAGTTCTCTTGGTTATGCTCGTTATGGCCATAAATTAACCCAGACTTCATGATTGTTGTAGAGAATCAAATTAATTCTCTAGTAAGTGACCTTGCTTTCACACTCATACAAGTACTTCTATCAAGAGAGCATTTTTTTAACACACCCTACTGTAATCTATCCATAAAAAGCACTAAGAGTCTATAACTCAATCGTTTAGAAATACAATTGATACCCATCATCATAGGGAAGGGTTTAGATTGAAACTCTAGTGTACTTCCTGAATAAACCACTATAATAACTTTTTTCCCATTGAACAAAGTTCTTGGGATATCCATTCATAAGGTTATGTTACTACTATAGGTGATTTAATAACTAATAGGCCTTAGTCTCATTCCCATTGATGCGCTAAGAACTAGTTCTATAGATAATACTTTAGTGAAAGTTTTATTTTGATCGTACGTATTCAATCACTAGTATCCCATAACTTAACAATCAATGAATAATGTCATACTTCTTATGAATGTGTCTTTACTTTCCCTTGTAAGATGCTTTTGCCCCTTTGATATAGCTGATTGATTGTCACAATATATGGAAACTAGTGGAACAGTTTTATACCACAATGAAACATTTATTCGAAGGTTATTTAATAATTCAGCTTCTTCACTTTCTTTATCCAAAGCAATGAACTCCGACTAGTGGATCTATCTATGCATATCTCCTTGGTGGATTTCCAAGATACTACACATCATGCTATAGTAAATACAAATCCATTAGTGGATTTTATAAGGACAAATATTCGAATCGAGTCAATTTGTTTGTATTATCTTAATTTCGCATTTGGGCAAAACTTGTTTGAGTCATATGTTAAGACTTTAGTTGTTTTTCCTACAAGACTATGCTGTGTTATTAAAGATTATAGCATCCAAAGATAAATCAACATCTATTATATAACATGTTTGGAACTATTTTTTGTCATCATCATTCGAGGGATCTCAATGAGGTATGAATACATGTTTATGTTTGTTCATTGGATTGGTTTTGGGGTGTTTGTTTTCAAATAGGTTTTTTAATTTTTTTAAAATGTTTTTTGAAAAATCGACATGTCATTATAACGACCTTAGGCTTTTCATTCAAATGAGTTTATGCACCTCGTTAGAACAGTGATTCAACGAACTTCGAACGAGCCTTTTAGAGCGCCCTCTGGAATCTCATTGGAATTTTCGTTAGAATATTTTTGAAGGAGATGTGTAGCCTTGTTCGAATAAGATCCAATTTTTTAACGAGCTGGCGTGTTTTCCAATGTAAACATCATTTTTCAAGCTTATCACATTTTTAGAAAACCTCTTATAAATATGAATGCGGAGCAGCAGATGTTCAAGAGACTTTTCTAAGCTTTTTGAGTTCCCAGACTTATTTAAAAAGATTTACATGTTTATGTGTTTGTTTTGAGAAAATATTTTCCAAAACTAAACCCCTTTTTTACACCCATATTTGAGATCCATGAATCATACATACAAATGTCGTTTTGAGATCTCCCTATTATGCATCAAAGTGGTTTGATCTTTATACTACGAGTGTTTCATGTGATGGGTATCATGTTTGGTGTTGTGCGATGATTAGATTGGTCATAGGACAAGTAAGATCTGTGTGATACTGAGATGTGGGAAACATCTGCATTGTGTTGTTATTTGTAGGCATCCAATAGTGACTCTAAAGAACGTTACAAGGATCAAGGAACAGCTTCAAGGCTTGAAGGTGTCGAGTCTATAAGTAAGTCGAAATTGGTCATGTAAACAACCTATATTGTATCAGACTTATGTGGCTGGGTCATCCGAGGTTTTTCTTGTTATGGATTTTCCTCGTACATCATTATATGAATGCTTAGCTCAAGAAAAAAATTGGTAAATTGCTTTACATAATACTTGTGCTTTTTTCTGAATTAGTGCATGGAAATTAAAAATTGTGAAGATAAAATTTGGTGTTGTTTTTCTCTACAAACCCTAGGGCACTTAGATTTCTAATATTTTCATTCACTAGCATCAGAAATCCAATTAGCATCACAAAAAACTTTATTGACGATAGGAAATCTTATATAATGAATAGAATATTCTAATGTGTATCTGAAATATCTTAAAATTCTAATGAGCGCCTCCCAATAATCATGATTAGGGTTACTAGTATATCTACCTAAGTCTACTAATAACATAAGAAATTTGAGGTCCAGTGTTGATTATAAGATACATAATACTAGAAGCTATTCTAAGTAATAAACACCATGATGAGTATGTTTTCTTAATTGACCACTAGGGTCAAGAGTACAATTATATTTTTCAAATTTCTTAAGAACTTTCTCCAGATAATGAGTTTGGGTTAAAGTTATTCTATTTGAATGTTTACTAATTTTAACTCCAAGAATAATATCAGTAACATCTAAATCTTTCATATCAAAAATCTTTTTCATAGATTGTTTAGATATATTAGCCACTTCTAAATTGGTTCCAATAATTACCATATCATCAACATATAAGAAAATAATCTCGACCATTCCATCTTGAAATCTGATATATATTCATTTACCTTCTTCATTTATGATATAACTATTCTATGTTACTAATGAATATCATCGAACCATTCAAGATCTTCAAGATCTATTTCTCTAGTAGAGGCCATCCCTTTTCCAGCTTGCGCCTTGGGTACCTTACCGATTTCTCTAGTGGAGAATGAGAAGAAGAAGAAGCTATTGAACCCCCATCTTTCTTTTCTACTTAACTGATGGAAAGCTTGACTTTATTACTTGAATGTTGTTATCAATTTTCCATGCCATTTTTAATTTATTTTTTACGTCCATATAAAGATTTATTTAGTCTACATGCATTATCTTTAACTTGCTCCACAATAAAACCTTTGAGTTAATCCATATAAATTTCCTGTTTTAAATTATCATTTAGAAGGAAGTTTTGACATCCATATGATTAATCACAATATCAAATAAAGAAGATATAGAAATCAAAACTCATATAGAAGTAATCCTAGTGACATGTGAATACGTATCAAAGAAACCAATACCTTGTTCCTGCCTATAGACTTTAGCTACCAGTCTTGCTTTAAATTAATAATTGAACCAACAAATTTTAATTTATATTTAAATACACATTTACATCCAATTATTTTACACCCTATAGGTAAGTCAATTAGTTAAAAGGTGTTATTAGTAATTATTTAATCATATAAATTATTTACTACTTTTCTCCAAACATAAAATCGAGTAAAAACTTGGACTCACTAAGAGTACTAAAATCTTCCTCCGCACTGTATGTTAAAAACTCAATACCTGAAGTGGTTGTCCTGGGTCTTTTTCTTTTTCTAAGTTCAATATTTTGTAACTATGAAGGCTCACCTCCAAATCAAGGGACGCTACTAATGGTACTACTGGTTCCCTCAGATATTTCTTTTAAAGGAAATTTATCCGCAAAGAACTCAGTATCTTTTGATTAAAAATTATGCCCTTATCAGCAAACTTAATTTTAAAATTAATTACCAAAAAAATAAATGCGTTAATAGGTTTAGCACAACCTATAAAAACACAATCAACAGTTGTAGGGAAACTTTTGGTTCTTTTAGGGATGGGAATAGATACTTTAGCTAGGCACCCCACATATTAAGGTTTTTATAAGACGACTTCCTATTTTTCCACATTCCATATGGAGTTTTGTCATTTTTATTAAAAGTAATTTTGTCAAGAATATAACATGCCATAAGAATTTTGATTTAATGCATGTTTCACATCTCATGCTCATAGAAATATTGGAGTTTGGTATGTTTCCCAAAAACATTACTTTTTTAACCTATGTGATATTTACTCGACCAATTCTAATATGCAACATATCAATATAATCAATGAAGTAAATATAATAAATAGAAGCTTTATTATTAGTGATCACGTAAACACTATGTTTAAACAGACCATCATTAGCATACCATTTCCCCATCCCTTTAGTAAATACAAATTTATCACTGTCAAATACAATTCTAAACCCTTTAGTAACTAAGAAGAAACTCGACATTTAATTTTTCCTAACATCACGAACATAAAGAACACATTTCAAGGTGACAATGTTGCCTAAAGAAAGATGAAGAGTGACAGTTTTCTTCACCTCTACTTTGGAAGTAGAGGAATTCCCCATAAATAAAAATTATCCATCAGCAATAAGAGTGAATATAGAAAAAAAACTCTCGTGTAGAAAATATGTTTGGTATCCCTAAAGTTTACCCACCAGTCTGTCATATTACTCACATGATTGACTTTTGCCACTACCTCAGAAAAAGTTCCATCATCAGTTATATGTGCTTGATGCTTAACATCTTTCCCTTTCCTATGTATGCAATCCTTAGCATAATGTCCTAATTTACCATAAACAAAACAGTCACCAAGAGGTATAAATATAAATTGGGGCTTAGAGTTATTGTTCTTCACTATTATTTTCATTTAGTTTTTATTATTGTTCTGAAATATGTTTTTATAATTAAATATACCAACAATGTTATGATTACCTTTCGACCCAGATTTTTCATCAACCGTAGTTACCTTAATATTTAAATCCCCCATCTCCCTAATTTCACCCAACCTATCATCTTCCTCAATAAACGCAGTCTAATGTCTAAATCTTTAGATGAGATTTCTTTTCTCTTATGTTTCAAACTACATTTATGTTCTTTACAATATGGACGAAGTTTCTCTATAATATCAGACACTTGAAAATCCTCACATATACTATATTTATCTACCATATTTTTGTCAATAATTATTTAAAATTCCTCAACTTAAGTAACAAAAGGTCTAACATCATCCATTTTAAATTCCATAAATGTTCCAACAACGATTTTTTTATTTCAGCATCTTCAATTGCATATTTTTTTTCAATTGAGCTCCATAAATCTTGTGCAGTAGGATAAGACCAATACACATCATATCATTCAAAGAAGACACAATTCAGAATATAATTTGTATACATATAATACTTATGGTTCCAAACAACTTCTTCCTCATGCTTCTAAGGATTAGTAGTATCAATTATGCCAACTACTTTAAGGGATGTTAATTAAAATCATAATTTCATCTGTCATCTTTTCAAAATGTTCCATTGAATGGTTTGGGTTTTTAAGGATATTTTGTAGAAACGGAATCCATATTAGATTCACAATTTCACCTTTAAGTTCTTAGGAAAATATATTGATGAAAGAGTGAATAATCAAAAACTAAAAATATGTAGAATAAATTGGAAGAACATATTAGTCGAGGCTTGTGATGACACAATCTCCTAAAGTTGAAATTATCCGTCGTATTGTTATTTTCGACCTCTTAGACACACACGTCCCAAGATTCTATGTCACAAGTATGGAAACCCGAATATAATTATGATTAGTTATGTTTGAATCATGCTTACCTTATGTGATATGGATAATGTGCTGTTAATATATCAAATTTTAGATTACTATATTTAGTCTAATCCTACCTTTAAAAATAGATGAAGTGTCGACCTGGACGAGTAAGAGACCTTCGAGGTACGTTGGATCACATGTTGGTAACTGCTAAGTAGAGTCTATAATGACTTGCATCAGCCCGAGATGAGCATGTAACAAGTTCTGATGAGATCTCGTCTTTCCCATTGGTGGATGAGACGAGACAGTAGGCCCATTGAGGTGATAAGTGGTCTCAGTCTAATGGAAGGACGAGACCGAAGCAGTTGTTATAAGATTTCTTGTGACAACGCACTTCATAAGGTTGGCCTGAGCCGAGTCGGGCTTAAGTGTAGACGAGGTGACATTTGGTCATATAAACTAGAAATATGAAATAGTAGCAAAACAAACTCAAAACATAAAATATGAGTTACATGCTAACATAGTATCAATGTCCCTAAACATGGATATGGAATGAATGGTCGTGGACTACAACAAATGAATCACAACTTAAATACATCGAAATGATCAATAATGTATAATTGATAGCTAAATATCATCAAATTAAGTTTTAGTTATATGTGACAATTAACATATTGAGATGAATGCCTTAAACTAATGTTATGCACACAAGTCCGAAATTTTGATGATTCTACAAACAATAGCGCCATGACGTGATTTTTCAACGTTAGGATTCGTGGTGCAAACGCGTTGTACTTTTCCATCAAAAGACCCTAAAATATTCATATATTCATATTTTTTTTCTGATTCTTTTGGGGTTTCTACAATCTCACATTAGAGAAATCCTATTGGCCCTTTTTGCCATATATATGATCTTTTCAAATGCCTTAATTTTTTCTTGGGCTCTTTCAAATGGTGGCTTTCATGACGAGTTTATTATACTCTCGAAGACATTTTCCCATGCACACTCATCATTTTTCAATTTAAACATTATCTATCGTCATGGACAAAGGTTCTTACATGCATACCTCCTCCTAAGTATAATTGTGCGTAGATGAAAAAATTGAGAGGAGAATGTATCACCAAACTCAAATATACATGAGAAGTCAAACATTCATAAAAGCTCGTGCATGTGTACGATGGTATATATACAAAGCCTAATCCAAATGCAATTCAACTTTGAAACAACCCGATTAATCAAAAGCTAAGATCATTCTAAGCATCTACGATTATGACCAAATGTCCTAGCCACATGGATAATGAAACTATGGGGGTCCAAGCACACCAATATGCCAGATCAAACATGTAAACTCATGACACAAAAAATAAACCGAAAATCTTTTTTGTGTTTTTGAAAACATTATTTTAACCCAAAAATAAATTCTTTTTGTATTTTTTTCAAAAATATATGAAACCAAAAATATTTTTGTATTTTCAAGAGATTTTATCAAAGTAAAATCTTTTTGTATTTTTCTAAATAAAAGGAAAAAATATAATATAAAGAGATAAACATGTCATATTAGTAGCAAATATATATCATGAAGCAAACTAGTGTATGACAAACATGCTAACATAATCATTCATAAGAAATATCATAAGAAATATCATGTGCAAGCAAATGAGAGTCATAAAGCTTAATTACTAAAGCCTCTAAGTCCGATTTCCTAACCCCAAGTAGGTGTATAATGACGCATGGGGGTTTTAGGAACATAAATGACTTTATTTCTAAACTTCTTATGAGTAGTTTTAAGGTTATAACAATAACGTCTAAGGTGACCCTTCCTATCACAATGAGTGAAAGTGTAAACAAGACGAGGAATGTTACCTAAATGTGGACCTCTCCTAACATTCCTGGTTGGCTCTCTCACACAATTAGTATTGGCTTTAGGAATAGGAGCAATACGATCATCTAAGCATATAATAAACGTATCATCTTTGATTTGGAAAGCGCCTAAAATCCTATCCAATTTTACTAACCTAACCTCTAAATTAAAGTTCACCTTACTCGAGTCTCTCAATCTCTCATCAATATCACTAATCCCAGACTCAAGCAAACACCTCGACTCCTCAAACTGTATAATATTTTTTCTTTAAATACTCCATCAAACCACGAAGACTATCTCTCTCACCCTCAACGTATTCTAGTTTCTCCCGAAGAGTCTTCTACCGTGCCTTAAGATCCTTAATCAATGCATCATTATTTTCTATGGAACTCTATTTTAACCTATATTGGAAATTTAAGTTATCCTTCTTCACTTTCACCGTTTCTTAATTTAAATCATTAAATGAAACTTGTAACTCGCTCACATATATCACCTCCTCCTCAGTAGTTTCACCTTCACTCACTTGGGACTCATAAACTATAGCCTTAGAATTGTCATTAACGTGAGTATCTTCGTGAGAATATTATCGTCTTTACTCATATGACAAACCATAAACACGGTGTAGTTGCACTCAATGGGGCAATCCTCTCCCTTTTTCGGTTCACTATCACTTAAGGTGGTATTATATGCAAGCGGTTTCTTGCCCTACTTTTTAAGTTTAGTGGGACACTCCCCCTCACAACCAAAACACCTATCCGACTCATCCCTCTTATCATTCTCACTTTTATTCTTAAAGATGTGATCGACCTTACTGTTCTTGAATATCTCAAGTCTTTTGGCATCTTTCGATTTCTTATGGAACTGAAAAAACTTTTTTAACTTCTTTGACAACAAGGTTACATCCTCGAATTTGGTGTCAGAATCATCATCCGAAACTGTAGTCTCCTCGTTTTGGGCTTTCAAATCAATACCTTTCTCTTTCTTTAGAACTTTCTTGGAGGTAAAGATGTCAAGATCATGAGTTTGTAAGTCACTTATAAGCTCTTCTAGTTTCATAGATTCAAGTAAACCCAAGGTCTTTAAAATGGTCACTTTTTGATCAAATCTACTAGGCAATGAACTTAAGAATTTCTTTATGACTCGATTGTCGAGTATTTTCTCTCCTAAGTTAAACAATGAGTTTACAATAAGGGACAATCTAGTGTAAAACTCATCAAATGTCTCACTATCCAACATCTTAATCGTCCAAAATTGGGTAGTGAGGTTTTAAAGCTTAGACGCCCTAACTGTGCTAGTTCCCTCGTGAGTAAGTGCAAGAACATCCCAAGCCTCTTTTTACGTCTCACACATCATAATACGATTATACTCTTCTGGGGTGACAGACGAGGAAATAACATTTAAACCTTTATAATTATAAAGTGCAAGTCTATGTTCGGTTTCGGTTCATGACTCAACGGGTTTTTAATTAATGGCATCTCCATCTATCGTGACTAGTGGCATCCACCCTTTTTCTATCACTAACCAAACACGCTCATCTATTGCCTCAAGTGCACTTTTCATTCGTATTTTCCAATAAGCATAATTTCTTCCATCAGAAACAGTAGTTCGAAAATCATCATAATTTCCAGAATTCATACCAACAAGAACACGGTATCACTCACACAATAAAATAGTGTTTCTATCTTGGATACCAATTTGTAAGTTCTTTTTTTTATGTGTGCTTTAGGTGAAAACAATTTTGTCAAAAACTTTTTCCAATTTTAATATGCACTAATTTTGTGAATAAATTTACTTAACCCAATTTTATATTGTTAATCCTAAACATGCATCTAGGTGACATTAAGCAAGATAAAGTAAATCAAGTCCACAAAACGTGCTCATGTATGAGGAAACCACTAAGGGAAAAAACCTCGAATGGCCCAAGCCAGACAATCAGTATGATACGGTTTTACAAAGTACAGACAATAGACTTACTCAATAACTTGATCCCCACAATCCTTGACGCTCTTTTATGACTCAACTGCTCCTCCACAGTGCAATGCGGGAGTCCACCTATGCAAGGTCCACAACACACGAATCCACATTTGCCTCGGTATCCACCGATACAGTTTTAATAATCATCTACGATTAAAAAATCAGAGTCCAACGCTTTTTCACCGGAAAACTCGACGAATCAATTGTTCAACAAAGATGAGCAAACTACAGATGGTGCAAACACAAGATCTCTAAACACAATGGTTATGAAAACTCGGCGATTGTAAACAGAAAGGATGTTTTAACTTGAAAACCTTCGTAAAACAATTGCAGTAAAATGTATAGGTTCTGTATAATTCTGTATGTTTTGCACACGATTTTTCGAGCGAAAAGATGCCTTAAATAAATAATAATAATTCAGCTCGTCGCTCAAATGAAATGTGTATGTCATTCGAATGATATAGACGTCTCATTAGAACGAGATGCTCATGTCGTTTAAACGATAGTCACTTGTCGTTTGAACGGCAGTCATATGTCGTTTGAATGGTTGTGAATGTCATTTGATCCTTTTAAATACACGAGAAGGATCCATATGACACTAAATAAGATTTATCGCAGAATAAACGAATTAAAAAAAATTTAAAAATAATTTTAATAAAATAACATTCTTAGAAAATATTTATTAAGTATCCATAAAGCATCTCGGAAAACCTAATGTGAAGACGTGAAACGTGCACTAATCAACACGACATGATTTATCTTCGAAGCATGGTCGTTGCGTCTTCAAAATAACGTCATAGACTATGAGGGAATCGTGACAAGTAAAAACATATTTATGACTCAAATAAAAGTATTTGCAAAATAATGCCAAGACATACAGATTGACATTATTTGGAATTTTTTTTCTTACAACGAGTTATATTGGTCCCGTGCAAAGTGTTCATTTCTCTTACGGGGCCGTTTAGGGGTTGTTTTGGATTTTTGTCCTCTATGACATGTGTTTAAACCTAAGTCTAGATATTCCAAATTATCTTTTTGTTCTCATACCCGAATTCCCGTAACCACGTGGTCAGTTCCTACGAGTTACATTAATCTCGTGCGAGGTGTTCGTGCCTCTAATGGGGTTGTTTGGGGGATCATTTGCATTTTCTTCCTTTAACGGTATATTTTTAATCCCAAGTCCAGATAATTGAAAATTACCCTCATATTCTCAAATCGGTATTCCCCTGACTATGTTCTCAATATCTACGAGTTACATTGATGCCCTGTGAGGTGTATGTATCTCTAACGGGTGTCGTTTGTATGTGGTTTTATGTTTTCTCCCTCTAACAGCATATTTTTAACCCTAAGTCAAGATATTTCCAAATTATCATCTTATTCTCAAACCTGGAGTCCCATAACTTTGTGTTCAGTCCCTAAAAGTTACATTGGTCCCGTGTGAGGTGATTGTGCCTCCTATGGGGACATTTGGGGATTGCGTTTTCACCCATCAACGGTATAATTTTAATCCTAAGTACAGATATTTAAAAATTAATGTCGTATTCTCAAATTGGGAGTCCCGTAACTATGTTGTCATTTTCTACGAATTACATTGGTCACATGTGAGGTGTTCGTGTCTCTTACTGGGGCGTTTGGGGGTTGTTTTGGGTTTTCTCACTCTAACGACATATTTTTATGCGTATAGTCTAAAATTTTGAAAATTATCATCATTTTGTCAAACCAAGAGTCATTTAACAACACTATCAGTTCTTATGACTTATATTAGTCCCGTACGAAGTGTTCATATCTCTTACGGGGCCGTTTTGTAGTTGTTATGGGTTTTTTCCCTCTAACGGAAAGTTTTTAAACCTAAGTCTATATATTTCCAAATTATCATCATATTCTCAAACAGGGACTTTCATAACTCCGCGGTTAGTGCCAATGAGTTACATTGGTCATGTGTAAGGTGTTGTGCCTCTTACAAGGTCGTTGGGGGGGTTTTTCTGCAATTTTTCCCTTTAACGATATATTTTTAAGCCTAAGTCTAGATATTTAAAATTATCATCATATTCCAAGATTGTTGTGACTATGCCATAAAATCATATGGGTTATGTAAACACCACATTATAGGACCCCCTAAGTCTCTCCTTAGGTCCCTAACACCTCCCCATTTCGCTACAAATCCTAGCTCATACTCCGAGTACTGATTTAGAAGCCATCGAGCGCTCTCGGGCCCCATTTGACTATGATCAACTCTATCGTCAAAGAGAAAGCTCTTTGAATCTTCGAAGGGATATGAATCCCATTTCTAATGGTCTACCCCGTGAATAAATAGGCCTAACGGTTCGAAGGAACGGACCATTTTACCATCGAAAATCGATTTGGAGGCCACCGGGCGCTCCCGGGCACCAATATGACCCCAATCAACTTCAGTGTCAGAGCAAAAGCTCTTTTAATCTTCAAACGGCACTAAAACCCCTTTCCAATGATCAACCTCATGCACAAAATGGCATAACCATTCAGATGAAAGATCATTTTTCCCCCAAAAATTTATACGGAGGCCATCGGGATCTCTTGGGCTCCGTTTGACCAAGTTCAACTCTTCATCTCAAATGAGACTGAACGACATTTTAAAGGTCATTGAATACCCTTTCTGATGGTCCACCCCATGCATGAATCAAATTTACAGTACGAACGAACGACTCGTTTTACTCCGAAAGGTCACCAAGCACTTTCATACCCCGATTGACCAAGGTCAACTTCCCAACCCGAGCAAAGCTCTATGGAATGTCGATTCAACTCACATAACATTTCCAAGGGGGTCCATCCCGTGCGTGATTCTGACTCGGAATTCGAACGAATGATCCATTTTCGTTCGATTATCTCCCATCCAAAGGACCAATGAGCGCTCCTCGTTTGACCTAAAGTCAATTCCCGAACCCGGGAGCGACCCAAAGGACTCTTAAAGGTGTATAAATTACCTTTCTAACAGTATTCCCATACGCGATTTGGATCAATGGATTTCATTGTATAACCATTTTTATAAAAAAATCTACATGCGACTGCCGATTGACAGGTCCATTTTCCTGCTTATCGGTAGTGTGCCTAGGGTTATCTGTCGATTAGTAGGGCTGGGGCTGTGTCGATCGGCAGCCCCTTACCCTATAAATAAAGGGAATTACTTCACTCCCAAAGTACACCTTAGATCCATCAATATTAATGATCTGAGAAACATTCTCTTCCAATCAACGAAGTTTCCTTGTGTGAAATTCTTTTCAATCTTTCATTCCTATCCTTTTCATACCCAATTTAGAAAATTTTCATTCTCTCTCATACAACATTCATGTCATCACTCAAGGGAATTCATTAAGGATCAAGATCAAGCTTCAATTCTCCAAAGAAGGTCCAAATACTTCTCTCTCTCTTTAATTTCTTTACTTTTGCATTAGTTACATAAATTCTTAATTTATCTTTTACTTTAATTCATCCACATTAATATCTCACCTTTTTATTAGTTATGTTGTACATACTTTATTTTCTATAAAAAAAATAGAGTTACACCTATAAATTCCAATGGGATTATCCATAAAAAATTCTCGAAACTAAAATACATTTTCTACACACATATAACAAATTCCCGTTCGAATCTATGGGATAAACCCCACCCTTATGCCTCATGAAAACTACGTGGACTTTGATACCTTTATAGGCTACATAGGCAGTCTCGGGTTTTGAGTCCAGTTTTCAATTTTTTTAATTCTCCATTTTTTCCATTCGCACCTTTTCATCTATTATTTTACTATATATTATATTTGTGATCCTTATTAGCGTTTCATCCAACATATATTATCGTTTCATTCTAACGATCAATGTCTCGATAAACACATATATTTGTTTTTCTAGATTTTATTTTGGTAACATTCCTATGGATCACTCCATATTTTTCATAACGCGAGTTGGGCAATTGGGAGATCCATTTATATATACACGCGCGCACACTTCATGGAGAAATTAGAGAAAATAGTAACATAAGCCCATGAGATACCGAAAGGACGGGATGGGTGCCTAACGTCTTCCCATTCCATATCTTATCCCTTAAACCTTCGAACTATTGGTTTCTTAAGAATCAGTTTGTCTTTGTTGCCGCTCTCTCGAGGCGACGACATGTTATCTTGCTTGTTTTATGCAAAATAGGTTTGCGACTTAATCTCTTTACATTCACCCTACACCGACGACGACCGAAGCGCTCTTAGATAAAGCGAGAGCGAGACTTTTTCTCCTCCTCCTTTTTCCCCCCATGGGGAGAAAGGAGAGGGAGATATTGGGGATGGACATAGTGGCGACTCCACTGGGGAAAATCTTTGTAAGAGGGTTGGACTCTATTTACATGGGTGTCATCATTTCATGCTTATGTGCGTATGAACCTACATGTATATTGCATTTTTCTCCTCTATTATTTTTTAGAAAATATACATCATGCTTATATCACTACTTACACTTAGGATCACTTATATCCACATGTTGCACACACCACTTAGAATATCCATGTCCATACTTACTCACACTTGAATATGTCCATACTTACTCATACTTGTCACACACCACTCGTAGTTAACCCATGCTTAGGTTCAATACCATACACTCACTTGTAAATATTCGCATATCACTCACCCTCACATATCCATGCTTAGTATAATCTTCATGCTCCATGTTAGATTTACTTTTTATACCTGTACATTCTTCCCTATTAGTATAGTGCTCATCATGCTGAATAAAATACTCTCTCCATAATATACTAATCAAGAATAATAAATTTTCCACACTGCATCACCAAAGAGCATGGATATTGACCAAATTTTGTCCCGCAAATGGGGGTTACTTCGTGATGGGCGCTGGTCCGGCGGGTTCTAGTTAGCCTACGCGATTTGACTCTCATCTTCCATTGGCCAAGTACCTTTGACGTATATCGAACGGTTACCCCCGCATCGTACTACTTGACCAAAGTCTTGACGGAGGGTATATTGCAGGGAACTCATTACGTATATCGAATTATGTCTCACGCGTACTGTCCCACGAGGTACATAGTGAGGAAATTAACCTACACTAAGGTATATCAAATGGCTTGTCCACATGTACCAATTTCCCTCAAAGGTAAGATGTATATCGTGGAAGTCATGCCAAAGGGGGGAAACCCTTTCAATTAACCCAAAAACTACATACCCTCGTATAGGAGTCAAACCTAGGGCACTCATTTTTAGTTTGCGGTTACTATCCGAAACTCAACCGAAATGATGGGTCGGTATGCGGCCCAATTTTTCATGCAATTTCGTCTTTTTCAAAATGGGACCTATCCACGAGTCTGGCAACAAGTCCTACCATGTTTTTACATATTTTTCAAACTCAATTTTCCTAGGCTCGGGTCCCATCCGGCATTTCTTTTTGTATTTAGGTAAACCTAATACAAGTGAGCACATAATAATAATAATAATAATAATAATAATAATAATAATAATAATTTTGAGACCAATTTTCTCGTTTTTCCTCTTTCTTTCCCAAGAGTATCAAAAATATTTTTCGCCTCTTTTATCAAAATACCCAAAGTATTTATTTCCTTCTATCATATATACCAAAAATAGTTTTCCTTCTTTTTACCCAAAATATTTTTGTCCTCTTTTCCAAAAATGTCAAAAATGTTTTCCTCCCTTTTCAATAGTAACAGTTTTCCCCCTTCTCTTTCAAAAATAAATTCAATTTTTTCTCCTTCTTAGGTCAATCGCATACCCAACCCTTGGCTTGACTCCCTACTGTCTTCGATCTTCCGTCAAACCGCCCCGAGGCTCCGTCAGTCCCCTCGCTACTTCGTCTGAATCTGAAATTCATCGTCATCTACTTTCCATGGAGAACGCTAACCAAGTACCATATGTACAGTCGGATTTTATGACAGTCCTAGTCTAACTCACTGCCAAGATTGACAATCTTCAAATCAACGTTCATGAGATTCAACAAAATCGGGTTCCTATTCCCAAAAAGCCCGAGGTCCCCTTCCCTCGTACAATCGGTCGGCCCTCACCTGAGCCTATTTGGGTCCCTAAGGAATATCAGCACGATCCACGTACCCCTCCTACTAATGGGCCACCGTCGGCTCAACTCCCTATGACAATTCTTGCCCAGCCAGGGGATAACCTACCCATAATAAATAATTAAAAGGAAGAAGAGTTGAACAAGGTCAAGGAGGAACTCAAGATGTTGACCCAGAAGTTTGACGAAGTCTGAATCTCCGGGAACTACACAAATTACACCCATATGTCTCCCTATCCAAAAGTAAGGCTGCCGAAAAAGTTCAAGATTCCTAGCATCGAGAAGTTCGGGGGTAATGGACCCCCAATTGTTCATCTCTGAAGTTACCACCGATCCATGACTCTCCTAGGTGCCTCCAAAGAAATAATGGCCCAAATGTTCCAACAAACTTTGAAGGACAACGCTCTTCACTAGTTCTTCTCTCTCGAAGAATCCAAAATCCACAGTTGGGAGGATGTTACCCATGAATTCATGTCACAATACAAGTATAATGAAGAGTTGGAGGTTACCTGCCATGATTTAGAACTTCTCAAACAGAATCTCAGGGAATCTATCACTAACTTCATCGCAAGATGGAGAGATAAAGCTACCACCATGACCAACCGGCCTTCTAAAGAGGAGAAAGTCAGTATTCTGTAGAAGAATTACTTACCCCATGTCCGAGCGATGATGGGAAGACACTACTACCCTAATTTATAAGCCCTTTAAGAGTATAGAGTGGAGATTGAGAAAATATTGCCCCAGCAGAGGTTGGGCCGAGGAAAGTATGCGGATAGTTCACTCCCAGAAAGTATGAGAAGCCTGCCAATACCACAGTTTTAACCGTCAATAGCATATCTCATCATACCACTTCATGGTCACTAGAGAGTCACCCTAATAAAAAATAATACACCTAGTTTCACGCTCCCCTCTCTAAAGTTTACCAGGCCCTTTTAATCCAAAATATTATTAATCAATTGGACCCTCGTCCATTACCAAACCCACTTCCTAAAAATTTGAAACGAGATGCCGAATGACATTTTCACCAAAGTACTGGTCACATCACTGATCAGTGTTTCCACCTCTGAAATATAACCCAAGGTCTAATTGATCGGGGGTATCATCACCCCATCAGAAAATCCTCAGTTAAACACTACCCACAATCGATTCCCAAATCATAAAAATGTCACCTTCCTAGAAGAAGACTCGAAATTTTATCCATCTACTCCGATTATACCCAGTAAATCACCCATCATAACCATATATTCCCATAAACCCCTCTACGTTTTCCCATGTTTTCTCCTACATCCTACATGTTTTATCGATCAGGCCTTATCACTCCTTATGAGAGCATTTATTATTGTTCATACCCACTCTGAAGGGAAAGATATGGAATTATCAATAGTATTGAACCAGCTTCTAGAGTTAGGGCTAAAATTTCCCTTAGAAATGACCATTGACTGCTAGAGATTCGAAACATTATTCTTGGAAGCTCGAAAATGGGCTCGAGAGTCAGATAATTGGGTAGTACCTACAAATGAAGTCAGCTTAGATGATGTCATCCAGAATATGGCAGACTTATTTTGATAGGTTGGTGAAATTTGTAGTATGTCTGAGCTACTTGATGTTTTAAAACTACAAGGTCACATTATCCCTTCACTTCTAATCTCCCCGTTGAGTGGGAGGATCTTTACGAAGAGGTCGTTAAGGTTATGGAATACATTGGATTTTTGTGGAAAGATGATGTCGTTGCCACCGGATGGGGAGACAAATTCGATAAATCAGATAAGGTAGCTACTATATGGAATAATAACATTAGAGGAGCTGCTAGGAACGATAAATAAGGCAGCTGAACATTCCGAGATAGATGAGGAAATGGGGTTTCTCTTTTCCCCTTCTTCCGTGAACCATATAACTAGATCATGGTGGCATTACCAAGTTCTAAATCCAAAACCATCAGTGATCGATAAGGGAAAGGTGTTGAGAAACTTACCATACCGAAAATGACCCTCGAGGAGAGCAAGATCCTTGAGCAGTTAAAGAAAACCCAAGCTAAAATCACTTTGTGGGGACCTAGCTACACTGGAATGCCTAACTACAAGAAAAATTGGTATTAGGGATGGGAGTATTTGGGATGGACGTGTCATTTTGTCCCTTTTCATATACCAAATGGGAAGGTTTTTAATTACTGTCCCTTTTGATAAATAACAAAAGGGACGGTTTTTAAAATCCGTCCCATTTTATATACCGATGGGATGGTTATTAAAAATCGACCCTTAAAGTGTATGGAATTTTTTAGTGTTTTTTTTCCCGGGCTAATTTAAGGGATGGTTTTAAAAATTCTTCCCATTTGGTATACCTTGAATTTTTTGATTTTTTCCAAATAAATATAAAGGACGATTTTTTAAATCTGTCTTATTTGATATCAAATGGGACGGATTTAAAAAACCGTCCCTTTTTTTATACCAAATGGGATGGTTTAAAAATCTATCCCTTTTAGTATACCTTGAATTTTTATGTTTTTTCCAAACATATATAAGGGACAGATTTTTAAAAATCGATCCTTTTGCTATACCAAAAAGGATGGTTTTAACTTCTGCCCCTTTTGATATACCAAAAGAAACGGATGTTTCTGACCCTTTTTATAGTTTTCCTTACTTTTCCCTCATATTTTTTCACTCTTTCAAATTCCTTTCCCAGGATTTAACTCTCGCTCTCGCTCTCTCTCTCTCTCTCTCCGTTCTCTAGCTGCTATCAAATCTCTCTCACTCTCACTCTATCCTCCGCCCACCCTCTTCCATCGCTCCACCCCTACACCACCTCCTCTTGCATCCATGAAGTAACATTTAGGAAAGTAAAAGTCACCCCTAAAATATTTGTGATGCCTATTATAAGGATGGATTTTTCCATTGCGAAATCCGTCCCAAGTACACTTTTGGGACGGATTTTGTGCTTTTAAGGACGGATTTTTATTGTCCCTAATACATATTTTCTTATAGTACCTTGATCAGACTACTTACCATGCCCACAGTCCCTCCTTTAACCATGCCAGAAGAAGCAGTGAATCTAGTCGGATCTCTAGCCTCTACTAGAATGCCCTCCTTCTCCGAAGAAGAACTCCCTAAGACTGGTCCAAATAACAACTATGCTCTCAATATATATGTCGAAGTCATGGGAAAGACCATCCCACTTTCGCTCGTTGATAATGAATTAACTCTTCATGTTTACCCATTGAGAAATCTCAATTGCTTTGGACTGGAATGAGCGACTTTGCTCCGACTTCTACCACGATCCGCGCTTATGATAATACACGTCGGGAAGTGATGGGATCCATAAATATTTTAATAGGGGTTGGCATTATAAATCCCGATTCATCAATATCCTAGCTTGTTTTAATCTGTTTCTTAGACTACCATGGCTCCATAGTATTAAGGGTTTGTCTTCTTCATTACATCAGAAACTTTTTTACCAATGGGCAGGTCATCATCATCTTGGGTGGCGACTATAACAATGAGAATGAAAGCACTCGTAATCCGTTACTAGAGATTAGCATGGGGAAAATGACATGCTTCTGTCATGTTTCCGAGTTGAATCGATTCCACTCCCAACAGGGGACGATTTCAAAGACATAGTTTGTCCACAACATAGACCTCGTGGAAATGTTAATGTGATACAGATGCTCAAGAACATATACAGAAAGCCCGAACTTGGGTTGGGATGATGTTAACAGGGAATACTTGAACCCACTGTATTGAAGATAGATTTTCCTCCTTATGGCTTGGGTCATCAAACCTAAACAAAATTACTAAGAATGGTCCGCCAACCTCGACTAAAGAGAAGGCTAAAAAGTGCCAACACTGTCTCAAGAGATTCCTTGAATGAAAGATTCATCAGAGAGGTTTTATTTACCCTTTTGTGTCTTTCCTGGGCTGTGGTATAATCATGTGGACAAGAAGATAAACCAAGAATGGAGATCTTTTTCCAAGATAGATAGTCATCGGCCAAAAGTTCACAACATCATGTGAAACCACTCATTGAGAAGACTATAGCTTCTACTGGAGATTTCGAGGGAAGTTACTCCGAGGATTCATTCAATTTATAGACACTGGGGCTGACAGTCTACTTGATCCACTCAAGTGCTACATCATCGGATCCTTTCCGCATGATCAAAGTTGTTGATGCACCACTCCTTAAATGGCATGTTATACCAGTTGTACTCACTGAAATGCAACCTAACCCAGATGTTTATCCTGTTTCCTTTTCTTTTGTTGTTCCCCTATTCTAATGTAATTGAGACATCCTTCGATAAGGTTCTCAATGCTATTTTTTCCAACAATGAAATATATGAAGATTTTGAGTATCTTGTTGTGCCTTACATTAATTGTCTTGATTCTAATCAAACTCTTGATGATGATGATGATGATGATGATGATTATGAAGATGATTTTGCAAATGAACAATTCTTAACTGGTCTTAATTAGGTTAATAACAAACAACATAATTGCATTCGAGTTAATAAAGATGAAACGGTTGTTATTAATCTCGATTCTAGTAGGCAAATGCGCGAAATTATGATACAAGAGCGCACACAACTCAAGGAGTTACTGAAGGAATTTGTGGATGTCTTCGCAAGGTCCTACGATGACTTACCCAACATTGGTCCTGAGATAGCTCAGCATGAGATTCCAATGCTTCCAAAATGTAAACCGATCAAACTTGAATGCGGGTTTCATTAATGTGATCAAATATCCCACATGGCTAGCTAAACTCGTACTCGTACTAAAATTCGAAGGAAAGGTTTGCATGTGTGTTGACTATCAAGATTTGGATAAGGCCTCCCCGAAGGATGATTACCCACTACCCAATATCGACATGATTGTGTATAATACACCTAGACACGCTCTCAATTCATTTGTTAATGGTTTTTTAAGATATAACTAGATCAAGATGCACCCAGATCATCAAAAGAAAACCGCATTCATCACCTCTTAGGGAACCTTTTGTTACATTGTTATGCCATTTTCTCTAAAAAAAATGCAAGGGATACCTAATAGAGGGATGCCACAACCATCTTGAATTATCTAATACACATAGAAGTTGAGGTCTATGTGGATGATATGATTATCAAGTCTAAGACTAGGGAAGGTCATGTTCCTACACTCTAGAAGTTTTTCAAGCGACTACGACAATACCATATGCGACTTAAACCATAGAAATGTGTTTTTGGTGTTACCAAAGGAAAGATATTGGGATTCATGGTTAGTGAGAAAGGGATAGAAGAAAATCCTGCCAAACTAAAAGCCATACTCAAAATGCCACCACCCCAAACGGAAAATGAAATCTGTGGATTCCTTGGAAAATTGCAATATATCAGCTAGTTGACTTCTATCTGTGAACACATTTTCAAACTCCTTTGGAAGGATTCAACTCAGGTTGGTAACGAAGCTTTCCAGTAGGCCTTTGCTCGAATTAAGAAATATTAACCCAAACTTTGGTACTCATGACCCTACAGCCTGATCTTCCCCTACTCCTATACCTAACCTTGATAGACATCGCAGCTGGGGCTTTATTGGACTAATATCTTAAAGAGTCCAGCAAAGAGAGGGACATATATTACTCCATTTACATGTAGGTCAGGTACAAGGTGAACTACATTTCCTTGAACAAAGTGTGTGTATCCCTTGTCTGGGTCACCCAAAAATTATGGCATTATATACTTGCCTTTCCTTTTAAACTTGTGTCCCTAATGGATCCTCTCAAATACCTACTCAAGAAACCTACCTTTTATAGACGAATGTCCCTATGGTTGATGCTACTAGCCGAATTTTACATTGTGTATGTCACGCAGAAAGCCATGAAAGGAAGATCCATCTCTGACTACCTTACTGACCACACTAGAAGAAACCGATGATTGGATTTTTGAGTTCTCGGATGAAAATTATTTGTACCTTCCAATAAGACCTGTGGTGGAAAATGTTCTTTGACGGTGCCGCCAATAAGAAAGGATATGGCATTGGGATACTCATTATTACCCCTGATGACTCTCACACTCCCATTTCCATCAAACTAGATTTTCCCTGCACCAACAACATGATCGAATACGAGGCATGCACGATAGGCCTCAAAGTCACTCTCAAGAAAGGAATTCAATACCTAGATGTCTACGGGGATTCAACCCTCATCATTGGTCAAGTATTCATAAGATGGAAAGTCAAGGATGAGAAACTCTTACCCTTCCATGCCCACCTAAAAGAGTTTGCCTCCCAATTCGAAGATATCACCTTCCATTACCTGCCCTGAGCAAATAACAACTTAGATGATGCCCTTGCTACCTTAGCCTCCATTATTGACATTATCAAAGGAATAACGATGGGCCCCTTTATAGTCCAAAAGCAAGATAAACCCGCAAACTTATACCACATTGATCTCATCACAGAAGAAGATACTGATATAACTGATTACTGGTACTATGATATTTGGCACCTCCTCGGGCATGGTAGGTATCCAAAGATTTTAATAGAAAGATCGAGCAACCCTCCACAAACTAGCTACCCAATACATTGTCTGTGATAAAGCACTTCTCAAAAGAAATTTTGATGGAACTCATTTACACTGCATCGCAGGGGCTGACATTGAAGAGAAGATGCCGAAAACCCATAGTAGGGAGTGCAGACCCCACATAAATGGCCATATGCTAGATAAGAAAATCATCCGATAGGGCTATTATTGGACTACCAAGGTTCATGAATGTACCACTTATGCACGAAGATGTCTTAAATGATAAAAATTATACAAACTCCAACACTTGCCTCCGCGGAAATTATACAACATGACTTCTCCCTAGACATTCTCCACATGGCGCATCGATATCATAGGGAAAGTTACACCCAAGGCCTCTAATGGGCATGAATTCATCTTGGTTTCCATCGATTACTTCTCCAAATGGGTCGAAGCCGAGTCATACGCAGTTTTGAATGCAAAAAAGGTGGCCAAGTTCATCCGAAAAAATATAATATGTTGATACGATGTCCCGTACGAGCTAGTGTTAGACAATGGGTTACATTTTGAGGTAGAAGTTATAGAGGTAGTCGACGAGTATTGGATTCCAAGACACAAATCTTCCCCCTACCGACCTAAAACCAATGGTGAAGTTGAAGCCTCTAATAGGAACCTCAAATCCATCATCAGCAAAATGACCAAGCGCTGCCTAGATTGGGCCAATCGAATCCTGTACACCTCTGGGGATACTGCTCTTCAGTTTGAACATCTAGTGGAACTACCCATTACTCTCTGGTATATGGCATGGAAGCAGTCCTACTGGTCGAGCTATAAATTCCTTCATTACGCATCATGCTTGAAAGCAAAGTCAGTGAGGTAGACTGGCATTAGAGACGTCTTGATGAGTTATCTCTCTTGGACAAAAGGAGACTGAAAGCTCTATATAATATACAAGGGTACCATCGCTGAATAGCATGATCATTTAACAAAGAGTGTAAAGGACCATGGTGTCCGAGAAGGGGATTTAGCCTTTAAATAACTAGTAGAACCTATTAGGGACCCTAGAGGGAAATTCAAGACCAATTGGAGTGGCCCCTACAATGTGAAAAAGATCATATTAGGTGGATCCACTATGCTCACCAACCTCAATGGGGATGAGATGGGACATCCATCCAACCTGGACCGTCTCAAAAAATTCTACCCTTAGTTCAAAATCTTGGCATGCTATGACTCTTCTCATCCCCCTTCCATTCTAAAAAAACACAAAAAAACAAAAAAAAAACTTCTCCATTTCCCTCTACTCTGAACTAAGTGGGGCCTGATCCTCTAAAAATCTTTTTTAATTCAAAAATGAAACTCATAATATTTTCAAAACCCTCAGAGTTACGTAGGAAGCTCATACACTTCATATGAGCACGGACCCATTCTTTTTCACAAAATTCTATTATTTTCTTACCTCCAAGAATGACAGTTCATTTTTTCATTTACATGAACAAAATGATCATGTATGCCTTAGCGATTGGTAAAGATAATTAAAATAAAAAACTCATCAAGAGGCAGAACAATATAATTAAAAAAATTATGTATTCCATTTATGAAAAAATTATGTTACAAATACATCGGCAGAGGGAGTCAAGCAACTTCCCCCTCCAACCTAACCCTATTGTCCTAAAAATACAACAAGCTAAACTACTCATAGATAACTGTCCCAAAATTTATTCCCATACATAACCAAACACCATACAAAAGCATCATAAATAAAACTCCACAGGGATCCTACCAGTAGCTTCCAGAAGAACTAGTCCCATCATTATCTACATCTTGGCGTCCCCAAACTTCCTCTATTTAGATGGAATACTAAAGGTGATCCATGGAATGGTAAACCCGGAACACCCTAAGGAAAATAACAATACCTCCCTCCACGATGTCAAACATGGAGGACCACATTTGACCGGTGTCCTCAATCAACATCTTGGTAACTATCCTCCTCCATAACCACTTCATGTAATCCCAAAAAACATGCCAAACTCTTCAGATATACTAGGAAGGATGAGTCGACGATTCTACCATAGAGAGCCCAGTCGCATGCGCATGTGCTCTGTCAAATCCTCCACAAGAAGGAAATCTAGTGTTCGAGGTGGCTCAATCTTCTCCCAGAAAAATTGACGCAAAACCCACTAGGGAAAGTAGAAAGAAGTTTGTTAGAGACCAATCAACCGAACAATCTGGTATTCCCTAAGTTCTAAAATGGGCTACAACTCCCCCACCAGGGTACTGACTAATGCAAATCTCGATCCACATGCTCCACAAACCAGTTCTCCCAGCTCTCGATATCCAGCCCACGCAGATAAAGTAACGACTAAAGAAGTTTGGCATAATAAGCAAGGGATATTCATGAGGGACCACTATATGTAATCTTTCTGATAGCCACATAAACAACATAATTGGGCTACCCCTTATAATGTTAGAATGGCCTTCCCGCTAAGCATCTAGACCATCCAGGGTCTCCGCTAGTATCACTGCCATAGGATTGCGATGATATGACATCTAGGAAGTGATGGCTACAAGTTGTAGATCTCCCAATAGATTCCTGGTCACCAATAGTAATTTTTAAGTTAAGCCATGGATAATGGCTCCGGCATAGCCCGCATCACCAATATCCTACAGATGCACGGAATGCATCACAATCGGGAGAGATATCATTCCTCCTCTAACCAATGACTGGGCCGCTGAGGGCGAGATATATGGAATTCCCACTAACAGCTCCCGAGGAGACTGAGAAAATTCAGGCATGGTCACCGTAATACTGGGATATATCTCCAACATGACAAAGAACTCTTTATAAGTTGGACAAACTTCGTCCAAGCCAAAGTTAAGGGTATGGTCCTCGATGTACCATAATTATACTGTCCCCATCAGCATGTTCCATTCAATAGGCCGATTACGTCATAATGAAACCCGACGCATGTTGAAAACATCGTAGTCACATTATATGGGCACATAGCCTCTAAGTTTTTGAGGTAAGAAGAAAATTCAACACTTCCAGGGAGAGTGATAATTGTAAAATGATGAGATAAGAAGCAAGAAGTAAGCAAAAGAAAGGAAATGTGGATAGATGAAGAAAATACTCCACCATTTTATACTTGGAAAACTTAGCCAAAGACAAAAGTATTACAAATCCTGGAGGAAATCTTACCCGTCAAGGACCAAGAAAGAAGGAACCGGGATCGACTCTCGAATGTGATCCGTAGCAGAAGTCACCCAATCTTGCATATCTCTCAGCCAGGTGGTCGACACCCAAATGTGCTGCAAGAAAAATAAGGAAACGGCAAATATGTCAGTATGAGGCAAAGAAGAAATCAGAAGAATAAAAGTCAAAGAAATGAAAAGGTATACCTACGACTGAAGGACATCCGCTGTCAGACCAAGCACCTCCGGGTCCATCACATTGGGGCAATGCATCAAAGTCACCTATCTTCCATCAAGATATTTGATGTTGTAAAAGGGAGGAGCCAGCCACAATGGAACCTCTGAATTCATGGCCATTACTTATGTCGACGCGCCACCTGCACTATGGGCAGACCCCACTAGCCAACTCGTGACCTTACAAGGTCCCATAGGGGGAAAAGGCATAACCTCATATATTCTAGGCGGCATCATTCATCTTGACATGAAATCAAGATAATCATAGGTCGGCACCGTGTTAGTATACAACAAATAAGGCTCATCGACCATCACCGTTATCATCGCCTACTCCAAAATCTCCAGCACCCGCCTCATATACCTCGGGGGAATCATAGGTAGAACCATCACCTCATCCTTCACCATCTATCGGACTACTATATACCCTAGGTACTAGTAATAGCCAAAATCATGTGCCAATAGATAATGCAGATGCGTGTTCCCCTCGATCACCCCCGTGTGTTGGATGGTCATCCCCGAGGGATAAAAGGTCACCTGTAAGATCCCAATGGAAAATCAACATCTGAAAAGATCATCAAGGAAAAATGGTCTCAAGGGGAAAGAAGAAGAAACCTGATCGCTGACCTAACACACCGTCGCCAAAGAGAAAGAATGCCTCAACTGTAGGTTTTACTTTTTCCACTGGTACATATGGTAGGAGTCCCCCACTAACTCATCCTTCAAAGATATCAAGTGGGAATTAATACCAATCACCTCATAAAACCACGTCTGTAAAGGAAAAATGGTCATAAATCAGAAGAAAGCAATCAAGAATAAAATGCATAATGGAAAAAGCATAAAAGGAAATGCATAAAGGAAAAAATACCTCCAAAAGATACATGGAGCAAGTAAAGGTCTGTCGACAGCACCGAATGAATGCATCCAGAGAGGAATAAAGGATCTCCAAAGTCAAGCTCCCCCAGTAAAAAAAATGGATATTCGAAAATACCCTCAAATAAGCCAAAAATCACAAATGGACGACGTCGCCAATCGTCACCCCCAAAGACCCTCCCAATAGCAAAAGGATAAATAAATGGGCCATTTGTCACACCTGCATCTCGCCAGTCTCATCGATCCGTTGATTCAATAACACCTCGTTTAACAGAAATAGATAGATGGAGTCCCTTGATAATATCCTCTCAACATCTCCCAATGTCCCCTCTACCTCTGTAGGTGTCACCCAAAAAGTTCAATCCACCTCTATCTGGGACCCTCACAGTCCAGCCGCAACAGCTGTTGTACATCGATGAGAGTCACTGTCATCTCCCCAAAGACAAAATGCATGGTGTGGATGGTATCCCACCACCTCTCCCCCAAAGCAAAGAGAGCGATTGTCGAATGAGGCGTCTCATACAATGTAGATGCCAAACTGCCAAAGCTAGCTGATGAAACCACCCAATGCACCACCGGTGGAAAGTGATCCCAGACATCCTTGAACCCCGTCATCCCCTAGGAACGGATGTTCAACGTAGATATATCAGTCTGTCAAAGAAAAAAGAAAAACCCTTGTTAAGATTAAAAAAAAAGGAAATAATACCAAGGAAAAAGGAAATACCAAAAGTCATTAACACTTACAAAGACACTAGGGTTTACCACCCTACAAGATCGACGGTGCATAGGCTCGCACAAAATATTTTGCTCATCTGCAACTAGCTCGAATAAGTCAAAGGCATTCTCATTTCCCAGCACTAGGGGCACCCAGGCCCGCCACTCTAAATGCATCCAGTCGCTCAACCACACCATATTGACCGCACTGCTTGAAAAATCAGACATTTCTTGGTTGTAGAACACTAGAACAATTCGTAGAAAGGAAAGGCAGAAGGTAGAAGATCTGAAAATTGTGAAAAATGAGAAAATCTTGCCACCTTTTTATAAGAGGCTAAGGGGCATGCCGATCGGCACATCTCTTCACCTACCTGAGGTAGCCCAAAAGACCGTGCAATTGTCGTTTGGCACCTCGTACACCCTATCGATCAGCACCACCTTAAAATTTTGTACAAAAAATCCAAAAAAATGTTGAAAAATCTCGAAAAATCCCTAGAAAATTCCTATAATTCCGAAATGAATTTTAGAACCTTTTTAACCAAGAAAAACATTTTTAGAAACCTCTCAATTAATACCACACTTACTTCCCCAGTGGAACACTTATTTCCCCCACAAAATTCTCAAATCCAAATCGGATATTTCCCCAGCAACATCTCCAAAAGACACCACAGAAATCGAAGAAAATTTCCCAACAAGGCTACACCCAATCCTCAGATTAATATATTTTCCCCATTGGAGTCTCCAAGAAAAATATGCCCCACGACTAACTTAAGCCCTCAGATTTGGCTTCGATTCTCCGAATTGTCACCGTTACTTAGGTCCTTAGAAGTGACCTCTACCCTTAGAATTGGCGTCGACCCTTAGAATTGATCATCTCTACTTAAGCCCTCAAAATTGGTCATTTCTACTTAAGCCCTCAGAATTTTCTTTGACCCTCAGAATCGGTCACCCCTACTTTAGCCCTCAAAATTGGTCACCTCTACTTAATTCCTCAGAATTGACCTCGGCTGGCAAAATTGGTCGCTCCCATCTTCAGACCTTAGAATTGGCTTCGACCCTCAAAATTGGCCACCTCTACTTAGGTCGTTAGAATTGACCTCGGCATGTACAATTAGTCATTCCCATCTTAAGCACTCAGAATTGGCTTCGGTCTACTGAATTGGTTGCTCCAACTTAAGGTCCTAAGAATTGACCTCATCCCACATAATTGGTCACCTCTACTTAGTTCCTTGGAATTGACCTCGACCCTCAGAATTGGTCTCTCCCACTTCATCCCTTAGAATTGGCTCTGACCCCGGAATAGTTCACTCCCATCATAAACCCTCAAAATTAGCTTCAACCATTAGAATTGGCCTCTCCCTACCCTAGTTCCTCAAATTGACCTCGGACCATAGATTCTGCTATCCCCAGCATTTTGTTAGGACCCCAGAATCAGTCTCAACCCTCTGAATCAATCATCCTCATCCTTTATGTCCGCAAAATTGACCTTCCTCCTAAATATCATGTGGTGTATATTCGACGACTTTCACTTATTCCAATCTCATCCATCGAGGGGCTCTATAGACACCAAATTCTAGAACCCCCTAAGTCTCTCCTTAGGTCCCTAGCATCTCCCCATTTTGCTATAAACCCTAGTTAATACTTTGAGTACTAATCTAGAGGCCATCGAAAACTCTCGGGCCTCGTTTGACTCTAGTCAACTCTATCATTAGAGCAAAATATATTTAAATCTTCAAAGGTCTCTAAATCCACTTTCTAACAGTTTGTCCCATGGGTGAATCGGCATAACGATTCGAACAAACTGACCATTTTACCACCAAAATAGATCTAGTGACCACCGGACGTGCCCGAACCCCAAACTGACCCCAATCAACTTCATCGCCAGAGCGAAAGCTCTTTTGATATTGAAAGGTCACTAAAACCCCATTCTAACGATTTAAACTATGCGTGAAGCGGCATAACCATTCAGACGAACGATATGTTTTCCCTTGAAAATTAATACGGAGGCTACCAGGCGCTCCTGGGCTCCATTTGACCAAGGTCAACTCTATAGCTCAAACGATACTAAACGAATCTTCAAAGGCCATTGAATACCCTTTCCAACGATATGCCCCGTGCACGAATCATCTTTATGGTACGGAAAAATGACCCATTTTACTCTGAAAGGTCACCGGGCACCTCCGAGGCCCAGTTGACCAACGTTAACTTTTTGAATCGAGAAAATCTCTTTGTAATGTCGAAGTAACTCATATAAACTTTCAAATGGTCACCCCGTGCATGATTTTGACTCAGCGTTCGGATGAATGATCCATTTTCGGCCGACAATCTCCCGTCTAAAGGATCGATGAGCGCTTCTGAGCCCCCTTTGACCCAAGTCAACTCTCGGACCCGGGAATGGACAAAAGGAATCTTGAAGTATCTGAATTACCTAAGAGAATTCCCCGTGCATGATTTAGATTAACGGATTGAGTTCTATGACCATTTATTAGGAAGAATCCACACGAAACTGTCGATTGGCAAGTCCATTTCCGTGCCTAACGGCAGCGTGCCTAGGTTATTTTGCCGATTGATAGGGCTAGGTCTATAACTATCGGCACCCACCTTACCCTATAAATAGAGGCCATGACCTCACTCCCAACGAACACCTCAGATCAATCAATATCAGTGATCTCAGCAATATTCTCTTGCAATCAGCGAAGTTTCCTTATGTGAAATTATTTTTGATCTTTCATTCTCGTCCTTTTCATACCCAATTTAGAAAAATGTCATTCTCTCTCATCCAAAATTCATCTCAACACTCAAAGGAATTCATCAAAGTTATAGATCAATCTTCAATTCTCCAAATAAGGTCCAAAATACTTCTCTCTCTCTTTAATTTCTTTACTTTTGCATTAGTTACATAAATTCTTAATTTAGCTTTTACTTTATTTCATTCACATTAATATCTCACTTTTTTATTACTTATATTGCACATATTTTATTTTCTATAAAAAAGGAAAAAAACAAAAGGAGGGTTACACCTATAAATTCCAACGGGATTATCCATCACAATTTCTCAAAACTAAAATCCATTTTTTACACATACATAATAAATTCCCATTCGAATCTATGGGATAAACCCCACCCTTATGTCGTATGCGAACTACGTGGACGTTGATGTCTTTATAGGCTACATAGGTGTCATGGGTTAAAAATCGAGACTCGCAATTCTTCTAATTCTCCATTTTTTTCATTCTTACCTTTTCATCTATATATTTTTTAGTACATATTATATTTGTGATCCTTATTAGCGTTTCATCCTAAATATATAATTGTTTCATTATCACGATCAATATATCAATAAACGCATACATCGTATTTTCTAGATATTGTTTTTGGAAAATTTTTTATGGATGACCCCACTCCATCTTTTCCGTGATGTGAGTTGAGCGATTTTGATCTCCATTTATATATACACGCGCACACACTTCACGTAGAAATTGAGGAAAATAATAACATAAGCCCATGAGAGACCGAAAGGCTGGTATGGGTGCCTAACACCTTCCCATTCAATAACTTAGCCCTAGAATATTCGAACTGTTAGTTTCATGACCAGCAGTTTATCTTTGATGTGGCTCTATCGAGGCAGCGACATGTTCGTTTGCCTATTTTGTGCAATATAGGTTGGTGACTCCATCTCTTTACATTCACCCCACACCGACGACGGCTGAAGAGCTCTTCAATAAAGTGGGCGCCATACCTTTTTTCCTCCTCCTCCCCCCAAAGGGAGGAAGAGAGGGAGATATCGAATATGGACACAAGTTATATTTATCCCGTACGAGGTGTTCATGCCTCTTACAAGGCCATTTGGGGTTATTTTGGGTTTTCGCCCTCAAATGACATATTTTTAAACCTGTTTCAAGATACTTCCAAACTATCATCATATTCTCAAATCGGGAGTCCTGTGACTACGTAGTCTATTCCTACGAGTTACACTGGTTTTATGTAAGGTGTTTTATCTCCTACGTGGCCGTTTGGGGGCTGTTTCAAGTTTTTTTCTATTAAAGGCCTATTTTTAAGTCTAAGTTTTGAGATTTTCAAATTATCGTCAAATTCTCAAATCAAGAGTCTCGTGACTTTTCCATCAGTTCCTATGAGTTCCATTGGTTCCATGCAAGGTGTTCGTGTCTCTTACAGGGCCATTTACGGCATGTTTTGGGTTTTCATTTGTTAACGTTATGTTTTTAATCCTGAGTCTAGAAAGTTGAAAATTATCATCATATTCAAAAACTAAGACTTTTGTAACAACGTGGTCAGTTCCTATGAGTTACATTATTTTCGTATGAAGTATAAAGTGTGAAGTGTCTCTTACGTGGTCGTTTGGGGGTTGTTTTGGATTTTCGCCCTCTAACGACATATTTTTAAAACTAAGTCTAGATATTTCTAAATTATGTCTTATTTAAACACATGGACTCCCATAACTACTCGGTCAGTTCCTATGAGTTACATTGGTCCTGTGTGACGTGTTCATGCCTCTTACGGGGCTATTGGTGGGTTATTTTGAATTTTAGCCCTTTAACGGTGCATTTTTAAGTCTAAGCCTAGATATTTGAAAATTATGATCATATTGTCTTACCGGGAGTCCCGTGACTATGCGATCAATTCCTATGAGTTACAGTGATCCCCTACGAGGTGTTAGTGACTTTTACGGGTGTCATCTGGGGTTGTTTTGGGTTTTCTCCCTCTAATGGCATGTTTTTTAGCCTAAGTATAGATATTTCCAAATTATCATCATATTCTTAAATGAGGAGTCACATAATTACGCGGTCAGTTCTTATGAGCAACATTGGTCTTCTGAGAGGTGATCATGCCTCCTACGGGTCCGTTTTGCAGTTGTTTTGCATTTTTGCTCGTTAACTGCAAGTTTTTAAGCCTAGGTTTATATATATATATATATATATATATAAATTATCATCATATTCTCAAATTGGAATTCTTGTGACTGTCACTAGTTCGTACGAGTTACATTAGTTATGTGTCAGATGTTTGTGCCTCTAACTGGTCGTTTGAAGGTTATTTTGCATTTTCTCCCTATAACGTCATGTTTTTAAGTCTAAGTATGAATATTTTACAATAAACATTATATTATCAAACTTCTTGTCTCGTGACTTGGATATTAGTTCCTACGAATTACATTAGTCCGATGCAAGGTGTCCGTGCCTTTAACGACGCTGTCTGGGGGAAATTTTATGTTTTCACCCATTAACGGTATATTTTTAAGTCTAAGTCTTGAGATTTTCAAATTATCATCATATTTTCAAATTGAGAGTCTTATGAGTGGACGGTACGCTCCTACGAGTTTTATTTATCTCATGCTGACAAGCGTAAGAAATTTCCTTCGTATTTAAAACTCAATAGTTGATGCGGAAGCGTTGGAAGATGATGGTTCAACAACAATTAAACAAAACAAATTTTAGTTTAATTGAACAAGATTAAATCAATTCATTAATCCAAGTCCTAGAATTTGCCTAAATCATATATATCAAAATTAGCAAATTAGGCGAAACCAAATTTTAGCAAATGACTAGAATTAATTAAACATTACCCAACATTTAATATAAGTCCAAATTAAATTGAGTGTGATAAATTAAACCGAATTTTATCTTGAATTCTTCTAAGCATGCATTCTACATTATTAAGCAAGATAAAATAAACAATATCACACTACGCCGCGATGTACGAGGAAAAACCCAAGACGGGAAAAAACCTCGGACGGCCCTAGCCACAAGTCCACTAGATATGGAATTACAATTACAAGACAAAAGACTTACATCCTCGACTTGAACCCTCTCAAGCCTTGTTGCTCCTTCTTGTAGAAACCTCTTCCTAGCGGACAACCACGGAGCTCCATCGCGATCTCGAAATCCACCGATAGGACTTTGTATGGTCACCGTCACCCAAGCTTGGAGCCTTTCTCCAAGTGAGTAATACCGCAACAAACTTCTTCTTCTTTGTGATGGGATGTAGAAGCAAACCCGAAACGTCTCTTTTTCAATTCGGTAGAGAAAACCGGTGCCAAAACTCCAAGCAATTGATATAAATATAGAAACTTGGATAAACACAATTGGGTGTAAACACTAGAGTGGTGTATGCATTTTCTTTGAAAAACAACCCTCAAAACTTGAACATTTTCCTAAACTATTTTTTCTCTCAAACTCTCTCTAGGAGATAAACTTAGTTGGAAAAGTTAATTAGAAAAATGTGTTTCCCGTCCTTAATAAGTCTTGAAAAAGTTGGTTAAAAACCAAGTGCGGAAAGTTGGTAAAAACTGCAAAAAACTGCTCAAAACTGTTCCCGCCTGGCATTCTTGTTCGAACGACATTGACACTCGTTCGAACGAGACTTCTAACGAGCGACCAGTCTGGGCTCGTTAGAAACTCGTTAGATACCTCGTTAGAACGAACAAACTCGTTCGAACGACATATCGAATGACTGACCAGTTTAGGTTCGTTGGCAAACTCGTTCGAACGAAACCTCGTTAGAACGAAAAACTCGTTCGAACGACTGACCAGTTTAGGTTCGTTGGCAGTCTCGTTCGAATGAAACCTCGTTAGAACGAAAAACTCGTTCGAACGAGATTTTGAACGACTTCCAGAAATTTTTCTAAAATTCTATTTTGGCCCAGGAATTTTATATACGTTAAATTAAAGTTCCAATTAAATTATTCTGAAAGTAAAACATGGTTTTTTATTAAACCTAACACCCAAATAAATTTTGTTCCAAGCTCCTATATATATATAATTACATTCATACCTTGGGAGCATGGAACCTTAGTTCATGACGTAGAAATGAGGCACGCTAACCGGCATTTTGATGAAGCTTTAAATTCTTTGCCGCTACGTCTTCAACACATACTTCATAGGCTTGAGAGTATTACAATAAAACACTAACCTATGAAAAAAATGTTTTTGTCCGGAATTGAGCCAACACAATACATGGACTCAATTGGAAATTTGTGTCCTTACAAATCTCGCCCTTTGGCTATTCCGGGACAAAAACCAAAACAAAAATCCTAAAGGGCCGTCAAGCTCACTAGACTCAAAACATAACCCGCCCAATCTTGACTCAACCCAAGGATTAAACACTTTGCCTTTTAAAGTTGCCGCTTTAGTAGAATACCTGCACACTTAAGCAAACTCATCAAATGCATAGGGAATATCAAAATATATTAATCGCAATTAATTAATTACTCCCCCTAAAATAATTCTCCCCTTTATCAAACAATGACATTTACTTAGAAAGACGTCTCCCCCTAAGATAAATTCCCCCAAACTAAGATGCGATAATAATAGTATTAGCATCATTCTCCCCCTTTTTGTTCGGGAATAGGCAAAGGATAAAGAACTAATAAACAGCATGTGGAAGCTTAAAGTGAAAAGACATGAAAGCATATGGGCAATAAAAGCAAGGCAAAGACAAATAAATATCATATATATAGATAATAAAAATATACCAATAGAGCACTTGCATATATATATAGATATAAACACACACATGACACAAAATACAATAAGTTTGCACACTCGTATGGCAAAAATGTGTCATATGGAAGCGGAAGTGTAGGGGTGTGTACTAGCAACAATTAAATTTAGACCCAAACACTTAAGAAACGTTCACGGAGTTCTCATTTGAATGAAAACTTCATCACAGTTAAATATAACCTCATGTGACAATATAAAGATTGAACTCAATGAACAAACATACACAATGCATACAAGCCTAGCATGATGATGATTCTACAAACCAAATAGAGTCATGACATTAAAGACAACTAGGATAAACGGACATTGTGCAAACCGTTGATATACCATCCAATTCTCCCTCAATGAGCATATATATTCTTTTGTTTTTGAATGAATATATCAAACAAACGTAGGCCTTGGCAATTGCTTTCTGTTTAATGCCAAATATTCTGTTTTTAGGCCTTTGGATCACGTATTTCTTTTAGATCCAATCAACGGTGGCTTACTATCGCAAAGGATTTAATTCATCCTTTCGGAGCCCTTCCCCGTGCATATATTAATTTATCATGTTTTCATTTTTCACACAAATCTCACATGCAACGGATTTTGACATGCACTAGTCCTCCTAGGTCATAGATATGTAGATGACTAGATTGATAGGAGAACACCTCAAAAAGCTCAAATATAACATGTGACATTAAGATTTCAAAAGAGCTCGTGCATGTGTGAAAAGAGGCATATGAAAATAGAATCCATTTAATCAATACAAAATCCAACTACTCCATATAAAACATGGTAAAGAACATTTTAAGGATTGAAAATCTAAACCAAAAGTTCTAGCCGCGTGGGAGCGTAAATGATGGGATTCAAACACAAATATATGCCACATAAAGTGTGTCAAACAAAAATACACACAAAACAAAATATTTTTGAGTTTTTAACATTTTTAACCAAAAATAAAGATATATACTCAAACGACTAAACACAAATCATTTGTATTTTTCATTAAGCTTAAATGAAATAATAAAACACAAATGATAAACAAAAATCTTTTTATATTTTTAATTAATTCAAACACAAAATATAATACAAAAAGATAAACAAGTCATGATTTCTAGCATGTGATATGAAATAAGGCAATGACTAAACAAGCATACATTTAGCATATGAATATAGCATGAAGTACAAACGCTAAAGTATGCAAACACTAACACATTCATCCATTAGATTTAGCAAGGGAGGAAGCATGTGAAAGTAAATGAGAATCAAAATCCCTATTTTTTAAGGCAACAAAGTCGAATTTCCTAACCCAAATTAATGAAGAATGACTATCTTGGGGTGTAGGAGCTTTAACTACCGTGGTTACTTTACTATGGGATTTTTTAGGAATTCGTTTAAGATCAAAACAATATTTCCTAAGATGACCTTTTCGACCACAAAGTGTACAAGTAAGAACATGTCGAAAAGATTTGCCTAAGGAGTGATCATTAAATGCATTCCTAGTAGATTCTCCTAAAATATTGGTTTGGGCATTATGAGTAAATTCATTACAAGTATTGAAGCCTAAACCACAAGTGTCATTTTTAATTTAGATCGTTCCTAACATTTTATCAAGTTTTTCCGAACGACATTCCAAATCAAATTTGACATTACTAGAATCTTTTAATTTATTTTCCAATTCTAAAATGTTAGATTCTAGTAAAAAATTACGCTCTTCAAAAGCAAGAAGCTCCTTTTTCAAGGATTTCATTAAAATCCTAAGGCTATTTCTTTCGCCTTCTACGTATTCTAGCTTCACACGAAGATTCCTCTCACGTGTCCTAAGGTCTTCTATTAAGGCACTATCATCAACGACCTTGACACTCTTTCTTAAACAAGCTTCTAACTTCAAATTGGTTCTTTTCAAATTAATAGATTCTTTATATAATTCATGAAAAGCATTTTGAAGTTCACTCACATCAACCTCTTCTTCATTTTCACTCTCTCTTTCTTCTCCATTCTCACTATCATTAAAAACAAGGGAATCATGAACAATGACCTTGGAAGTGGCATGTGCTATCGTGTCATCAATCGATGAGTTCTCATTATCACTCACATGACTAGCCATAAAAGCCACAAAATTTTTTTTAGTGGGGGAATCGGGCTTTTCTTCCTTATCACTATCACTAAGGGTTGCATTATATGCAGTGGGTCGTTTACCCTCTTTCCTTAGTTTAGTGGGGCACTCATAAGCTCGATGGCCATAAACTTCACAACCAAAACACTTGTTAGACTCGTCCCTATCTAAATTGTCATTACTAGGTTTAGGGATCCTCTCGACTTTAGAAATCTTCTCGCTTTTATCATGTTTAGAAGTATCAAATTTCTTAAAATCATTTTTAAATTTATCTTTGTTAAATTTAAGAAATTTTCTAAATTTGAGAGCAAACAAAGCCATATCTTCCGAGTCACTTTCACTATCGCTCTCTACTACTTGTTTGACCTCTTTTCGGGCTTTTAAAGCAACACCCTTTTCAATTTTCTTTTCAGTTTTAGAGGGAAATATATTTAGTTCATAGGTTGGTAAATCACCTACAAGCTCTTCTAATTTCGTAGAGGCTAAAGTGGGTAAAGAATTTAAAACGGTCACCTTTGGAATAATTTATCTGGTAGGGACCTTAAAATTTTCTTTACAACACGGTCGTCAGGTATTTTCTCTTCCAAGTTAAAAGATGAATTAACAATATCAGAAAGTCTAGCATAAAATTTATCAAAAGTTTCTAATTCATCCATTTTGATAGTTTCAAATTGAGTGGTGAGGTTTTGGAGTTTTGAAGCTTTAACGACACTAGTTCCTTCATGAGTTATTTGTAAAATGTCCCAAGCTTCTTTAGCGGTTTCACACGTCATAATACGTCGGAATTCATCCGGTGCGACCGCGCTAAACAAGGCATTTAAACCACGGGAATTAAAATTAGTAAGTTTAAACTCATTTTCAGTCCATCTATCGGCGGGTTTGATAACACGTTTATTTTCAACTAAATAGGTTGGTGGGGAGTACCCGTTAACAACAGACATCCAAACTCTCTCGTCGATAGATTTTAGTGCCGATTTCATTCGCGCTTTCCAATACGCGTAGTTTGAACCATCGAAAATAGGAAATTTTGAAAATGGGGAAAAATCCATTTTAGCCAAAAAATTAAAAGATCTTAACGAAATAATTTATCGTTTTTGGCTCTGATACCAATTTGAAAAGCGTAAGAAATTTCCTTCGTATTTAAAACTCAATAGTTGATGCGGAAGCGTTGAAAGATGATGGTTCAACAACAATTAAAGAAAACAAATTTTGGTTTAATTGAACAAGATTAAATCAATTCATGAATCCAAGTCCTAGAATTTGCCTAAATCATATATATCAAAATTAGCAAATTAGGCGAAACCAAATTTTAGCAAATGACTAGAATTAATTAAACATTACCCAACATTTAATATAAGTCCAAATTAAATTGAGTGTGATAAATTAAACCGAATTTTATCTTGAATTCTTCTAAGCATGCGTTCTACATTATTAAGCAAGATAAAATAAACAATATCACACTACGCCGCGATGTACGAGGAAAAACCCAAGACGGGAAAAAACCTCGGACGGCCCTAGCCACAAGTCCACTAGATATGGAATTACAATTACAAGACAAAAGACTTACATCCTCGACTTGAACCCTCTCAAGCCTTGTTGCTCCTTCTTGTAGAAACCTCTTCCTAGCGGACAACCACGGAGCTCCATCGCGATCTCGGAATCCACCGATAGGACTTTGTATGGTCACCGTCACCCAAGCTTGGAGCCTTTCTCCAAGTGAGTAATACCGCAACAAACTTCTTCTTCTTTGTGATGGGATGTAGAAGCAAACCCGAAACGTCTCTTTTTCAATTCGGTAGAGAAAACCGGTGCCAAAACTCCAAGAAATTGATATAAATATAGAAACTTGGATAAACACATTTGGGTGTAAACACTAGAGTGGTATATGCATTTTCTTTGAAAAACAACCCTCAAAACTTGAACATTTTCCTAAACTATTTTTTCTCTCAAACTCTCTCTAGGAGATAAAATCAGTTGGAAAAGTTATTTAGAAAAATGTGTTTCCCGTCCTTAATAATTCTTGAAAAAGTTGGTTAAAAACCAAGTGGGGAAAGTGGGTAAAAACTGCCAAAAACTGCTCAAAACTATTCCCGCCTGGCATTCTCGTTCGAACGACATTGACACTCGTTCGAACGAGACTTCTAACGAGCGACCAGTCTGGGCTCGTTAGAAACTCGTTAGATACCTTGTTAGAACGAACAAACTCGTTCGAACGACATATTGAACGATTGACCAGTTTAGGTTCATTGGCAAACTCGTTCGAACGAAACCTCGTTAGAACGAAAAACTCGTTCGAACGACATATCGAACGACTGACCAGTTTAGGTTCATTGGCAGTCTCGTTCGAACGAAAAACTCGTTCGAACGAGATTTCGAACGACTTCCAGAAATTTTTCTAAAATTCTATTTTGGCCCATGAACTTTATATACGTTAAATTAAAGTTCCAATTAAATTATTCTGAAAGTAAAACATGGTTTTTTATTAAACCTTACACCCAAATAAATTTTGTTCCAAGCTCCTATATAAATATAATTACATTCATACCTTGGGAGAATGTAACCTTAGTTGATGACGTAGAAACGAGGCACGCAAACCGGCATTTTGATGAAGCTTTAAATTCTTTGCCGCTACGTCTTCAACACATACTTCATAGGCTTGAGAGTATTACAATAAAACACTAACCTATGAAAAAAAATGTTTTTGTCCAGAATTGAGCCAACACAATACATGGACTCAATTGGAAATTTGTGTCCTTACACATGCGAGATGTGCATGCCTCTTACTGGGCCTTTCATGGCATATTTTTAAGCCTAAGTATAGATATTTTCAAATTATCATCTTATTCTCAAACCGAGAGTCCCATAGCTACTCGGTCAATTCCAATGGGTTACATTAGTCCTATGCGAGGAGTTTGTGTCATTTACTGGTCCGTTTGGGGGATGTTTTGGGATTTTCCCTCTAAGGGTATTTTTCAAACCTAAGTCTATATATTTTTAAATTATCATCATATTCTCAAATCAAGAGTCCCTTAACATCGTGGTTAGTTCCTATAACTTGTATTGGTCCCGTATGAGGTGTCCATGCCTCTAACAGAGCCGTTTGCATGTCCCTTTGCATTTTTGCTCTTTAATGGCATGTTTTTTAGCCTAAGTCTAGATATTTGAAAATTATGGTCATATTCCTTAATTGGGAGTCTTATAACTATGCCATAAGTTCATACGAGTTATATTGGTCCCCTAGGAGGTGTTCGAATCTTTAACGGGTGCCGTTTGGAGGTTGTTTTGGGTTGTTGTCCCACTAACATCATGTTCTAAGCCTAAGTCTAGATATTTTTATATTATCATCATATTCTCAAACCAGGATTCCTGTAATTATGCGATCAGTGCCTATGAATTACATCGCTACCCTACAAGGTGATCTTGCCTCTCACGGGACCATTTGGTTATTATTTTACGTTTTCACACGTTAACAACATGTTTTTAAGCCTAAGTTTCTATATCTAAAAATTATCATCATTTTATCAAATTGAGAGTTTCGTAACTACGTTGTTAGTTCCTATGAGTTACATTGGTCCCTCACTAAGTGTCCATGTCTCTTACGGGACCGTTTAGTTGTTAATTTGGGTTTTCTCCCTCTAACGGCATGTTCTTCATCCTAATTCTATCTATTTTGAAATCATCTTCATATTCTCCAACTGGGAGCCCCATAACTATGCGTCCAGTTCCAACCAGTTACATTGGTCCAGTGTGAAGTCTTCATGCCTCTTACGGGCTATTTTGGTGTAATTTTGCATTTTCATCCTTTAACGACATATTTTTAAGCTTATGTCAATATATTTGAAAATTATCATCATATTCTCAAATCGAGAGTCCCGTGAATAAGCCGTTAGTTCCTATAGGTCATATTACTCCTCTACGAGGTGTTTGTATCTATAATGGGTGTCATTTGGGGATGCTTTGGGTTTTCACTCTAATGGTACATTCTTAAGTCTAAGTCTTCATATTTCCAAATTATCAACATATTCTCAAATCGGGAGTCCTATAATTACGCAATCAGTTCCTATGAGTTACATTCGAAGTGATTGTGCATCATATGGGACTGTTTGGAGGATATTTTATGATTTTTTTCGTTAACGGCATGTTTTTAAGCCTAACTCAAGATATTTTAAAATTATTGTCATATTCTCAAACTAGGAGTCCTATAAGTATGTCGTCAGATCCTAAGAGTCATGTTGGTCCCGTGCAAGGTGTTCGTGCCTCTTAGAGGGCCGTTTAGGGGATGTTTTGGGTTTTTCTCCTTTTAATGACATGTCTTTAATCCTAAGTCTAGAAATTTTAAAATTTTCACCATATTCTCAAACTGGGAGTCCTTTAACTAAGGGGTTAGTTCCTACGAGTTACATTGGTCCCATACGAAGTGTCCGAGCCTCTTACTAGGTCATTTCAAGTTTTTTTTGGATTTTCTCCATACAACAACATATTTTTTAAACCTAAGTCCTAATATTTCCAATTTATCATCATATTCTCAAGCTGGGAGTCTCGTCACTACGCGATTAGTTCCTACGAGTTGCATTGGTCATGTGTGACGTGTTCGTGCCTCTTACGTGATTATTTAGGGGTTATTTTGATTTTTTCCCTTTAACGGCATGCTTGTAACCCAAGTATAGAGATTTAAAATTATCATCATTTTCTTAAATTGGGAGTCCCATGACCACGTCGTCAGATCCTACGAGTTACATTGGTCCCATGCGATGTGCTCACACCACTAACGGGGCCGTTTGGGTGTTGTTTTGGTTTTTCACTCTATAAAGACATATTTTTAAGACCAAGTCTATATATTTCCAAATTATCATCATCTTCTCACAATGGGAGTGCCGTGACTACACGATCTGTTCCTATAAGTTACATAGGTTTCGTGAGAGATAACCATGTCTCTTATGTGGCCGATTAGGGTATATTTTGGGTTTTATCCAATTAAATAAATGTTTTTAATCCTAAGTCTTTAATATTCTTAAATGAAGAGTCTCATGACTATGTCGTCAGTTCCTCTGAGTTATATTGGTCCCGTGCAAAGTGTTCTTGTCCCTTTCGAGGCCGTTTGGAGGATGTTTTGGATTTTTCGCCCATTAATGGCATGTTTTTAATCCAAAGTATAGAAATTTTAAAATTATCATCATATTCTCCAACTGGGAGTTTGAGTACGCAGTTAGTTCCTACTAGTTATGTTGGTCCCGTACGGAGTGTTCGTGACTCTTACGAGACCGTTTGGGGGTTGTTTTGAGTTTTCGCCCTTTAACGCCTTATTTTTAAACCTAAGTCTAGATATTTACAAATTATCATCATATTATCAAACTCATATCCCCATAACTATGCAATCAGTTCCTATGAGTTACATTGGGCCCGTGTGAGGTGTCCATACCTCTTACGGGGTCGTTTGGGGGTTAGTTTGCATTTTTCCCTTTAAATGTATGTTTTTAAGCCTAAGTATAGATATTTAAAAATTATTGTCACATTCTCAAACCGGGAGTCCCGTGACTACGCCGTCAGTTCCTATGAGCTACATTGGACTCGTGTGAGATGTTCATGCCTCTTACAAGACCGTTTGGGGGTTGTCTTGACTTTTCTCCCTCTAATGGCATGTTTTTAAGCCTAAATCTAAATATTTTAGAATTATCATCATATTCTCAAACTCGATGTCCTGTGACTAGGCTGTCAATTCCTACAAGTTACATTGGTTCTATATGAGTTGTCCATGCCTCTAATGGGGCTGTTTGGGAGCTATTTTAGGGTTTCTCTTGTTAACATCATGTTTTTAAGAGTAAGTCTGTATATTTGAAAATTATCATCATATTTTCAAATCGAAAGCCCGTGACTGCACGGTTAGCTCCTACGAGCTACATTTATCCCTTGTGAAGTGTTCGTGCCTCTAACAGGTTTGTTTTAGGGATGTTTTGGGTTTGCACCCTTTAACGGCATGTTTTTAAGCCTAAGTCTAGATATTTCCAAATTATCATCATATTCTCAAATCGAGAGCCTCGTAGTTGCATGGTTAATTCCTATGAGTTTCACTGATTCATGTCTCTTATGAGACCATTTAGGGGTTGTTTTGGGTTTTTTCTCTCTAAGGGATTTTTTCTTGATCAGTTCCTATAAGTTACATTGGTCTCGTACAAGGTGTCGATGACTCTTACAGGGTCGTTTGGGGGTTCGTTTTACACTTTTTACCTTTATCGTTATGTTTTTAAGCCTAAGTCTATATATTTAGAAATTACCATTATATTCTCTAACTGGGAGCCTTGTGAATATGCTATAAGTTCCTACGAGCTACATTGGTCCCCTACGAGGTGTACATGTCTTTTACAGGTGTCGTTTGGGGGTTGTTTGTGGTTTATTCGGCATGTTTTTAAGCCTAAGTCTAGATATTTCCAAATTATCATTATATTATTGAAGTAGGATTCATGTAACTATGTGGTCAGTTCCGACGAGTTACATTTGTCCCCAACAAGGTGACCATATCTCCCCTAGGGTCATTTCATGTTTATTTTTGCATTTTCGCTAAATAACGACATGATTTTAAACCTAAGTCTATATAATTGAAAATTATCATCATATTCTCAAACCAGGAGTCCTGTGACTACATCGTTAGTTATTACGAGTTACATTAGTCATGTGTGAGGTGTTTGTGTCTTTTATTAGGCCGGTTTGGGGATGTTTTGGGCTTTTGCCCTTTATTGGCATGTTTTAAAGCCTAAGTCTAGATGTTTGATAATTATCATCATATTATCAAACTGAGAGTCTCGTAACTACGCAGTAGTTCCTACGAGTAACATTAGTCCTAAGCAACGTGCCAGTGTCTCTCACAGGGTTGTTTTAGGTTTTCCCCATCTGAAGGAATGTTTTTAAACCTAAGTTAGGATATTTCCAAATTATCATCATATTCTCAAACCTGGAGTCCCGTAACTATGCAATCAGTTCTTACGAGTTACATTGGTTACGTGTGAGGTGTTCGTACCTCTTACTTGGTTGTTTGGAGGATATAATGCATTTTCGTCCTCAAACGGCATTTTTTAAGCCTAAGTCTAGATATTTCAAAATTCCCATCATATTTTCAAATTCCGAGTCCCGTGACTATGTTGTCTATTCATGTGAGTTACATTGGTCATCAGCGAGGTATTTGTGTCTCTAACGAGTGTTGTTTGGGTGATGTTTTGGGTTTTTCTCCATCTAACAGCATGTTTTTAAGCCCATCTAGATATTTCCAAATTATCATCATAATCTCAAAATAGAGGTCTCATAACTACGCTGTTAGTTCCTATGAGTTACGTTGGTCTCGTGTGATGTGATCGTGCCTCTTACAGGGTTGTTTTGTGTTTTTGTACCATGTTTTTAAACCAAGTCTAGATATTTGAAAATTATCATCATATTCTCAAAACGGAAGTCATATGACTATGCCGTCAGTTCTTACAAGTTATATTGGTCCCATGTGAGATGTTCATGTCCTTTACGGGGCCGTCTGGGGGATGTTTTGGGTTTTCACTTGTCAACGGCATGTTTTTAAGCCTTAGTCTTAAAATTTGAAAATTCTCATCATATTCTCAAATCGTGAGTCCTTTAACTACATGGCCAGTTCCTACGAGTTACATTGGTTCCGTGAGAAGTGTTCGTGTCTCTTACGGGCCATTTGGGGGTTCTTTTGGGTTATGGTCCTCTAACGACATGTTTTTAGACCCAAGTCAACATATTTCTAAACTATTATATTATCAAACCGGGAGTCCTGTAATAACGCGGTCAGTTCCTACTAGTTATATTTGGGAGGTGTTTGTACCTCTTACTAGGCCATTTTTTTTTCATTTTCTCCCTTTAACTACATGCTTTTAAGCCTAAGTCTAGATATTTAAAAATTATCTTCATATTAATAACTGAGAGACCCGTGACTATGTCGTCATATCCTATGAGTTACATTGGTCATGTGCGAGGTTTTCGTGTCTCTTAGAGCTGTTTAAGGGATTTTTTTTGTTTTCATCATCTAATGATATGTTTTTAAGCCTACGTCTAGATATTTTCATGTTATCGCTATATTCTCAAACCGGGAGTCCCGTGACTTCATGATCAGTTGCTATAAGTTACAATAGTTCCTTTCGAGGTATGCATTTGTCCTACTTGGTCGTTTGGATGCCTTTTGGTTTTTCTCCTATTAAGGGAATGTTATTTAGCCTAAGTCTACAGACTTATAAATGTTTATCATATTCTCGAATCGTGAGTCCCATGACTACGTGGACAATTCCTATGAGTTACATTGGTCCCGTGCGAGGTGTTCATGCCTCTTACAGGGCCGATTAGGTCTTGTTTTGGGTTTTCTCCCTCGAACGTCATGTTTTTAAGCCTAAGTCTATATATATCCAAATTATAATAATATTCTCAAAACAAGAGTCTCTTAACTATGCGATCAGTTCTTACGAGTTATAATTGTTCTACGCGAGGTGCTTGTGTCTCTCACAGGGCTATTTCGGGGTTATTTAGCATTTTCGCCCATTAGTGGCATGTTTTTAAACCTAAGCCTAGATATCTAAAATTTATCTTCATATTCTCTAACTAGGAGTCTCATGACTAAGTCGTCATGTTCTACGACTTACGTTGGTCCTATGTGAGGTGTACATGACTTTTATGGGGATGTTTGGGTGTTGGTTTGGGTTTTCTCCCTCTAACTTCATGTTATGAAGCCTAAGTATAAATATTTTTAGATTATTTTCATATTCTCAAATTAGGAGTCTCATGACTATGCGTTCAGTTCCTATGTTTTACATTGGTCCCGTGCAAGGTGTTCGTGTCTCTAATGGGCCCGTTTGGGTTTTATTTTAAGTTTTCTCCCTTTAACAACATAGTTTTAAGCCTAATTCTTGATATTTACAAACTATTGTCATATTTTCAAATGAGAGTCCCGTGATTGTGTGGTCATCTCCTATAAGGTACATGTGTCTTGTGCAAGGTGTTCCTCTCACATTGTTGTTTAGGGGATTTTTTGGGTTTTTCACCCTCTAAGAGCATATTTTTAAGCCTTAGTCTAGATATGTCCAAATTATCATCATATTCACAAAGCGTGAGTCTCGTAACTCCGCAGTCAGTTCGTACGAGTTACATTGGTCCCGTGTGAGGTGTTTGTGTCTCTTATGGAACTATTTAGTGGTTATTTTTAGATATTCACCCACTAACGGAATGTTTTTAAATATAATTCTAAATATTTTAAAATTTTCATCATATTATTAAATCGGGAGTCATGTAACTTTGTGGCCAATTCCTATGAGTTACATTAGTCCTAGCGAGGTGTCCATGCCTCTCACGGGGCCGTTTGGGGTTGTTTTGAATTTTCTCCCTTTAACGGCATATTTTTAATCCTAAGTATTGATATTTAAAAATTATCTTCATATTTTAAAATCGGGATTTCGATAACTATGTCATCATTTCCAACGACTTACATTTGTCCCCTGTCTGGTGTTCATATTTCTTACAGGTGCCGTTTGGGGGTTGTATTGGATTTTTGCCCTCTAAAGGCATATTTTTAAGAATAAGTCTAGATATTTTAAAATTAACAACATATTCTTAAACCAGTAGTATATTCATAGGATTCATGTTCATAAGGATCTGACAAAGTTTTACGCTGGCTGTCAGCTACCTAACGCAACAACCCTCCTCCTTTATCCGGGTGTGGGACCGGCAGTGTAAAAAAATAAGAAGTTGAGCACGACACAGGACATGATGACATGTGTTTTAACCGAAGATATTGCACTGGACAGAATGGAATGGAATGGAAAAATAGGATTCATGTAGCCGACCCCAAATAATTGGGAAAAGGCTTTGTTGAGTTGAGTTGAGTATTCTTAAACCAGTAGTCCCGTAACTATGCGATGAGCTCCTATGGGTGACATTGGTCCCGTGTGAGGTGATCGTGCCTCTTATGGGGAAATCTTTGGTTGTTTTGGGTTTTTACCCGCTAAAGGCATGTTTTTAAGCTAGAGTCTTGATATTTACAAATTATCATCATATTCTCAAACCGAGAGTCCCGTAACTACATGGTCATTTTGTACGAGTTACATAGGCCCCATGCAAGGTGGTCATGCCTCTGTAGGGCCATTTTAGGGGGGTTGTGTTTTCGATTTTAACGTCATATTTTCAAGCCTAAGTCTATATATTTGAAAATTATCATTTTATTATAAAACCAAGAGTCTAGTGACTATACAGTCAGTTCCTACGAGTTATATTGGTCTCGTTTGAGGTGTTCGTATCTCTTACAGTGCCGTCTAGGGGTTGTTTTGGGTTTTCACCCTATAATAAAATATTTTTAAGCCTAAGTCTAAATACTTGCAAATTATCTTCGTATTTTCAAATCAAGAGTCCCGTGACTACGCTGATGATTCTTACGAGTTACATTGGTCTTGCCTCTTACGAGTCCATTTCAGGGCTTGGGTTTTCTCCCTCTAGCATCTTTTTTTAAGCCTAAATCTAAATATTTCAAAAATATCATCAAATTCTCAAACGTGGAACCCAATAACTACGCGGTCAGTTCCTATGAGTTACATTGGTCCCATGCGAGGTGTTCATGTCCCTTATGGAACCGTTTGGAGGTTATTTCTGGTTTTTGCCCTCTAACGGCATGTTTTTAAACCAAAGTCTCGATGTTTTCATCTTATCATATTATCATACTATTAGTCCCATGGCCACACAATCAATTCCTACGAGTTTCATTGGTCCCATGTGAGGTGTTCATTCCTCTTATGGGGATATTTGGAGGATGTTTTGCATTTTTGCCCTTTAACATCATGTTTTTAAGCCTAAGTCTAGAAATTTGAAAATTATCATCATATTCTCAAATCGGGAGTCCATTAATAATGCGGTCAGTTCCTACAAGTTACATTGGTCCCATGCGAGGTGCTCGTATCTCTTACGAGGTTATTTGTATTTTTTCCATATAACGACATGATTTTAAACCTAAATCTAGATATTTCTAAATTATTATCATATTCTCAAATCTTGATACTCGTAAGTACAAGTTCAGTTCCTATAATTTACATTGGTCCCGTGCGAGGTCATCGTGCCTCTTAGGAGGCTATTTGGGGGATGTTTTGTATTTTCTCCCTTTAATGGCATGTTTTTTATCCTAAGCCCGGATATTTGAAAATTATCATCATATTCCCAAACCAGTAGTTCTGTGACTACTGGTTCAGTTCTTATTAGTTAAATTGGTCTCGTGCGAGGTGTTTGTGTTTCTTATAGTGTTGTTTTATGGTTCGCTCTTTTTAATCCTAGGTCTAAATATTTCCAAATTATTATCATATTCTCAAATCGGGAGTCTCGTAACAAGCATCTATTTCCTACGAGTTACGTTGGTCCCGTGCGAGGTGATCGTGTCTCATACTGAGTCATTTGGGGGCTATTTTATGGTTTCGCCCTTTTACTGTATGTTTTTAAGCCTAAGTCCAAATATTTTTAAATTATCATCATATTATCAAACTGGGAGTTGTATGACTACGCCGTCAGTTCCTACAAATTACATTGCTCCCATGGGAGGTTTCGTGTCTCCTGTGGGGTTATTTTGGGTTTCGCCTCTAACAGCATGTTTTTAAGCCTAAATATAGTTTTTAAAAAATTAACTTCATATTCTCAAATCGGCAGTCCCGTGACTACATGGCCAGTTCCTACGAGTTACATTGGTCTCGTGCGAGGTGTTCGTGTCTCTTAATGGGCCGTTTGGGGGTTGTTTTGGGCTATATTCGGTAACTAATTCGTATACAATTAAGCAATATTGTAATCATGGAGTTGAAAATTCAAAGTAAAGCATCGTGCCATCCTAGTTAATTCATAAATCATATTAAACATTCATATTTCAAACTAAACATTCATAAATCAAACCAAACACTCATAAATTGAACTAAAGCACCAATATAGCGACAATATTGTACTATGATAAAAATCTGGATACAAATAGTATTGTCGAGGGACAATATAAAAAAAGGATAAAATAGGATTGTCAACGGGAAAAAAAATATTTTGATACTTAGTATTCCTCTAAATCAGCTAAAAGATCCGTCAAATTAGGGTTGTCATCTAGAACAGACTGAAACTATTTAGGAGCCTTTAATATGTCTCCTTGGGTAGACACACCCTTTGGTGCATGCACAACACTAGAACAATTATCATCATTTATGCAATTTAAGTATAATACATGCTTTAAATTCTGAAAGGCACAAATAAAAGACTCGTCAACTATGCGGTCTTTACTCTTCATCTTAGATAAATCTATCATGATGAGTTATAAGTCATGATAAACTTTACAAGCATTCATAGTGTCCACCATCTTCACCCAGTCACAATAGAATACGATTTTTGTGAAATCTAAATAATCGAGTTCCAGGATTTGTTGGATAATCCCATAATAATTAGCACCATATCTTTTGGATTTTATCACTTTCTTAGTGATAGAGGTAGTCAGAGCAGAAATTGAAGTTTTGTTGTTTTGCATCAAAATATTTCCCTCACATGGATATGAATCAAAATCAAAATCGTTGGTGCAAAATTTCTTAAACTCTTTCACATGAATGTGGGACCTTTTGTTAGGTGTGCAAGCCTTGAAGAAACATCACCTATTTTTAAAAGCTACATTTATTAATGAACTTGTATTAGGTCATGTTTTTATCACACATTAATAAATAACCGCACACATAAAAGGTGGAAATTACCTATTTTGATATTCATGCCCTAAAAACATTCGTTGTGCAATTTCTCCTTTGATTTTAGGAAATTTCATTATCGTACTTCCTAAAGGTAAATTTTAGAATTTAGATCAATATATAGAGAATCCATATAATCAAACATGAATAATTAAGTTAATTATGTAGCTACTTACTCTCTCCAATATTCAACTTCATCTTGTGATTCGAAAATATAATGATCTTCTTGCTCGAATTGTAGATTAGTGAGTCTCACCTATTTAGGGTTCCCAAAAAGAAATTCATCCTCAAACTCATAAGGTTCCTCGATCAGTCATTCTCGAAGAGGATTGAGCCTGCTTAGCTATTGTTCTGACATATGCTCCCGAGCGCAAAGCGATGATTCCATAATTATGTATTCTTCAGCAATTAACCCTCTAATATACCATGAATTCTTAACATAATCTTTTAAGGTTTTCACATCAAGTGATTGAAAGGATATATCTAGCAATACCTAACGGGACCATACAAAACGCCTCATCGCATAAACGCAAAAGCAGGTGGATGCTTATATCGAAGAACGACAAAAGAAAATTGTTGGAATGCTAGGACCTCCAATATTAAATTTTCTTTTAAATTGAAATATTAATTTCCTGAAGATGCGAAATAGGATGGTTCAAACACAAAACGACTTACAAATTTTAATTTCTTACAAATTAAAATTAAACTAAACTAAAAGTGACATCAAAATAATCAACTAACAACTATTCACTTAAAACAAATTAACTCAATTCAAGAAATAAAATTTGCGTACAAAAATTAATTCATTTTTGCAAATTAGGCCAAACCAAATTTTACCAAATTAACTTATCTTAACTTGAATTAAATTACTCCAAATATCACCCAAATTAATTTTTGCACCAAATTAAATAATAGTGTGAATTAAACCAAATTTTATCTTTTAATCTGAAGCATGCGTTCTAAGTGATTTGTAAGAAAAAATAAATTCACAACCACTACGTCGTGATCTACGAGGAAACCCCAAATGGGAAAAACCTCGGACGGCCCTAGCCTTAAGTCTACTAAGTACAGAATTTTACAAACACAAGACAGATGACTTACACAACTCGACTCGACTCCCTTCAAGCCCCTGACGCGTCTTCTTGTACCAACCTCTGCTTAGTCGATAATCCCAGACTCCAGCGGAACCTTGGAATCCACTAATGAAGATTTTTGGGAACCCGTCAACTACACATGGTGCCTTTTGCCGCATGAGAACTCCGCAGCAAAAACATGACTTCTTCTTTTATGGAAAATAGAAGCAAACCCATAATTATCCTTCTTGTGGTAGAGATGAACCAATGGTGCCAAACAAAACTCCAAGTGAAAAATATATATAAATGGAGAACTTGGAATGTTAAACAAACTAAATGGGTGTATATCTTTTGTGTTTTGAAAGAGTTTAAGCCATCTAAATTAAACATACAAAAGGGACTTTTCTAAACACGAATTTCTCTCTCAAAATCTCTCTAGAATAATGTGAAAAGTCTTAGAAAAAATTTAGTCCCAAAGTGATTAAAATCAATCAAAAACTAGTGGGACAAAATAGTGGGAAACTGCCAAAAATAGTTCCCGCCTGAAATCTCGTTCAAACGACTTTTTCGTTCGAATGACTCATCTAACGAAAAGTCAGTGTAGAAAAGGGAAACTCATTGGAAAAACTCGTTCGAAAGAAAAAACTCGTTCGAACGACAATCTCGTTCGAACGACATTTTCGAACGAAAAAAAGAACATGAATTTTTCATTTTAAGCCCATAAAATTTTATATAAAATTACACCCATTACAAATTTATTCCAAGACTCTACAAATATATATATATATATATATATATATAGAATTCATAACTTAATGGAGACTTGAAATATGATGAATTGATGAGGATGCAAAAAGTCACTTGAAACTCTGCAAGAATAATGTCTTCATGTTGAACTAGGCCGATACGTCTTCAACTCAAACTTGTTGTAAGGACACAAATTTCCAATTGAGTCCTTTGTAGTTTTGGCTCAATTTCGGAAAAAAATGTTTGAGTCAAAGGATAGAGTATATTGATCATTCTTCAAGCCTATGACGTATGTGTTAAAGACGTAGCAGCCAAGTGTATAAAGCGTCATCAAAATGCCGAGTTTAAGTGCCTCATTTTCTACGTCATCAATAGTGGTTCTATGCTCCCAAGGTATGAATGCATTACATATATATATAGGAGCTTGGAACGCGTTTATAATGGTTGTAGGTTTAATTAAAAGTGTGGTTTAATTTCAGAAAGATTTTAATTAAACTTTAAAATAAGTTTATAAAGTTTCTGGGCTAAAAATAGAATATTTCAAACTTTCTGGAAGTTCGTTCGAAGTGTCTTTCAAACGAGATTGTCGTTCGTGCCACATTATCATTCGAACGAGTTTGCCAATGAGTTCCCATATTGGCCACTGGAACTTCGTTCGAAATGTCGTTCGAACGAGATGGTTGTTTGAACGAGATTTCCAACGAGTTTTCTAACGAGTTCACACTGGAACTTCGTTAGAAGCCTAGTTTGAATGAGACTTTGTTCGAATGAAAATGTCGTTCGAATGAGATTTGGCGGGAACAGTTAAATGGAAGTTTTTAAGAAGTTTTTTCCCACTTTTTCCACTACTTTACCCCACTAACTTTTGACAGAAATTAATAGTGCGGGAACCAACCTTTTGGGTTTAACTTTTTCATACACATCTATCTCCAAGAGAGAGTTTGAGAGAAAATTGATTAAGGAAAAATCCCATGTTATAAGTGTCTAAGTTTTCAAGAAAAATTGATTATACACTTTAGTTTTATACCCATAGTATATGTTTTCCAAGCTTCAATATTTATATACTTTGCTTGGAGTGTTTGGCACCACTTTATCTCTACATTCATTTGAAGAGAAGTTTGGGTTTTCTTCTAAATCCCATAAAGAAGAAGAGCTTGTTTTGTTGCGGCATTCTCATGTGATGAAAGGCACCATGTGTGGTTGACGGTGTGCCTATGTCTCATTGGTGATTCCGGTGGAGATCCGGAGTTGTCTACTAGGCAGAGGTTTTTACAAGAAGAAGTGTCGGGGCTTGAGAGGGATCGAGTTGAGTCTTACAGTCCTGTAATTGTAATTACATACTTAGTGAACTTAAGGCTAGGGTCGTCCGAGGTTTTTTCCCATTGTGTGTTTTTTCTCGTACATCGCAGCTAGTGATTTATTGTTTATTTTATCTTGCTATACTCACCAAGAACGCATGTGTGGGTACCCAGAATTAATACCATGGGCCTAGACGAGTAGCCCAGTTCTGGCGGCCCAAAGTCTAGGCCCCCCACCTCTCATTTTGATTCGGTCTCTTCCCACGTTCCCCTGAAAGGGAAGTTATAGGAAGGATGGAAGACGTGGGGGAACCCATCACCCCCACTCACCTAAATGTACATGTATATATTAAACCCTAGGTTCGGGGTAAAAGTATAGGTTGTATTCTCTGTAACCACTCTCCAGAGTATATAGAAATAATATCGACTGCACCACCGTGGACGTAGACACATCTTTGCTGAACCACGTACATCTTTTGTTGTGTGATTGTCATTTTTCATTCCTTGTGCTTCCTTGGTAATTGCCTCTCTTGTATTTATTTATGTTGCATAATAATTGTTACCACAATTGGCGCCGTTTGTGGTAAGCGTTCATCTTTCCCTGAGAAGAACCCACACCAAGAAAGGAGTTTAAAATTTCTGGTCACAGCATCAATGCCCCTCAGGCAGGGGATATTCAAGAATTACCTGCTCCTCGCAGGATTAGGTCTGAAGTTCAACGTTCAGATCAGAGGGCTCGTCTGGAAAAGCAAGCCTCAGAAGAAAGCCAAGGACCAGCAAGGTCCACACAAATATCCAGACTGATTGATGAGTACGAGGAAAGGCTCCACGAACAAAGGGAGTCTTCTCACAAGTACGAAGCTGAGAATGCTCGCCTGAAAAGAAGACTGGAAAGACTGGAGAGGGATCTTCGTCATGATAACAAGAGACGTCCATACCGCACTCCTAGACCTTAGGCGAGCAAGTCTCGCAACCGAGGAAGGAGCCCTAGGCAAGGATGTCGAAAGGTCGAGGGAGACGAATCAGATGACGACCTCCGTGATCAGCTGCGAAGAGCTCGACGTTACCATAGCCCTGCTCGCAGCAACGAGAACATACGAGATCTGGTCCGTAGGGAAATAAACCAACATCCTTCCCACCATGGTACCAGATCAACCAGAGAACTCGCAAGGTGAGTTCTCAAAACCCAGATGAATTCACCCTTCACGAGGGAAATCGAAGAGGAAGAAGCCCCCAATAAATTTTCCATTCCAAGATTCAAGATTTACGACGATAAGACTGATCCCATCGATCACGTCAGGCAATACCGACAGGCCATGACCCTCTGGAATCATCGGGATGCACTGATGTGTCGTATTTTCCCCTCAAGCTTGCACGATGTGGCGCAGAAATGGGTCGAAAGACTCCCCCACCGGTCCATCAGAAGTTTCAAATCCCTGGCCGAACTCTTTACGGCCCGCTTCATTACTAGTATCTCCCATCCCAAAAGGATGGATGCTTTGTTAACAATGAAGAAGACGCCTCAAGAGACCCTCCGAGACTACGCGAAAAGGTACTGGGAGTTGTTCAATGAGGTCGAGGACTATTCGGAACAAGTTGCGATGGCCTCTTTCAAAATTGGGCTACCCAGTTCTTCCCTTCTCTACCAGTCCCTGACAAAGAAGGAAGCCATAACCATCAACCACCTAATGTCTCACATCGATAAGTATGCTAAGGTTGAAGATGTCACCCGCCTCAATACAGGAGAAAACGGTCGAGCTAAACTCACTACCAAGGGAAGTGACAATGTTGAGAACCAGAAAAAATGAGGAAAGAACGGGGGCAAAAATAGATCCAAGAACGGAGGAAATAATGATGCGTTGAAAGCGTTCCAGGCGGTCAACACCGTCTTCAAAAAACCAATTTATAAAATTATCGCAAAGATCAAAGACGAGCCATTCATCAAATGGCCCAGAAAAATGGGAGGAGATCCCTCAAAGAGGAACAATGCGATGAGATGCGCTTTTCACAAAGAGGGAGGACACAAGACTGAGCATTGCAAAGCTCTAAAGTCTCACCTCGAGGAACTGGCCCAGTCCGGACATTTGAACCAGTTTGTAGAGAAAAAGACGGAGAAGGTAGCTGCCAATAGAGAAGTAATACCTGACAACGTGCTAGAAGATGATGTCGAACATGAGTTCGCGGTAATTCATGGGGCATCTGATGCCAAGAAGAACCAAGGAAATTCAGCTCGAATGGAGATGAAGAAGCTTACAGTAGTAATGCAAGCTTTTCAGATCGATCCAGTAAAGTCACAGTCAGGAAAGCATCAACGAGCGGAAGACGTCAACTATAACAAGCATATTGTTTTCACGGATGAAGATCTGGTGGGAGTAAGGACCCCACACCATGATGCCCTGATCATTACACTCAGGATAGCCAACTTTGACATTGACAAGCTGCTCGTCGATCAAGGAAGCTCATTCGAAGTAATGTACCTCGACCTATTCAGGAAATTGAAGTTAATCGTTGCCAACCTAAAGGAAGACACTGTTCCTTTGGTTGGCTTCGCTGGAAAAATGACTATGCCCCTGGGAAAGATTGTACTACCAGTGCATGCTGGAAACGTCTCCAAGATGATTAATTTTTTGGTAGTTGACATCGACTCACCATACCAGGTCATCCTCGGCAGGGGATGGCTTCATGCGATGAAGGTAGTTTTCTCAACCTACCATTAGAAACTCAAGTATGTAACCGAACGTGGAGTAATGGAAGTCCATGGTGATCAGGCAATGGCGAGAAGGTGCTTCATAGCAGCCATCCGTCCAAAACTAAAGAAGAAGTTCGAGTAGCCCAGCGAGAAAATTGAAGAAGGTCTGACACCTTCTAAATAGAAATTAAAGTATGGGAGACCTGGAGTAGAGGAGACCAGGATCCTCCCCTCTGAGTGCGTCGTCGAGAACCTGGTAGAAGTAATGGCTGGAGATGGTGACAGTAACAGAGTCTTCTTGATTGGAGCATCTCTCACCGACTAAGAACAGAAGGAGTTGATAACCTTACTGAGGCGCAACGTAGATGTTTTCACATGGGAACCATACGAACTGCCTGGAATCGATCCTAGTATAGTCTGTCATCATCTGCACGTCGACCCCACATTCAAGCCAATTACGCAGAAGGCATGACGAACTGCACTCGAGAAGGCTAAAGCGGTTGAAAAAGAAGTGGAAAAACTGTTGGATGTAGGATCCATACGGGAGGTACAATTCCCCAAATGGTTATACAACCCAGTAGTAGTTTCGAAGAGCAATGGGAAGTGGAGAGTTTGCATCGACTTCACTGACCTCAACAAAGCATGACCTAAAGATAGTTTCCCACTACCAAAGATAGACCAAATAGTAGACGCCACCGCAGCTCACGAGCGAATGAGTTTCCTGGACGCATATTCAGGGTATCACGAAATCCCCTTATATGCCCCAAACCAGGACAAAAAAGCGTTCATTACTACAATTGGGTTATAATGTTACACAGTTATTCCCTTTGGGCTCAAGAATGCGGGGGCAACATACCAGCGGATGTTTACCAAGATGTTCAAGGATCAGATGAGAGACACTATGGAGGTCTACATTGATGACATGCTCGTTAAAAGCAAGAAGAGGGAGAATAACCTCTCAGACCTGTCAAAAACCTTCGAAATTTCTTGGGTACTTGGTCAGTAAGAGAGGTATAGAGGATAATCCAGACCAGATCGATGAAATTAACAGGGTGCAACCCCCTCGCACAATCCGAAACATACAGAAGCTCACTGGTATGCTCACTGCCTTAAATCGCTTCATCTCCAAATCCTCCGAGAAGTGCAAGCCTTTTTTCCAGCTTTTAAAATGGAACAAAACGATAGAGTGGAGCCCAGATTGCTCACGAGCATTGGTCGAGCTCAAGTCCTACTTAAGCTTTCCACCACTGCTTGTCATACCATAGCAAACGGATTCTTTGTACCTGTACCTCTCCGTATCCAGTCACACCGTCAGCTCTGCGCTAATATGCGAGGTTGCAGGAATCCAGCACCACGTTTATTATGTGAGCAAGACCTTACTAGACGCCGAACAAAGATACTTTCCATTAGAGAAGCTCGCATTTGCACTGGTAATAGCCTCGAGGAAGCTGAAGCATTATTTCGAAGCTCATACTATCATCGTCCTTACATCGAATCCCCTTAAGGCAGTCCTAAGGTAAGCGGATTTGTCAGGCAGACTGTCCAAGTGGTCAGTTGAGCTCGGTCGGTTTGACATCCAATTTTAACCAAGAACAGCTATCAAGGGTCAGATCCTTGCTGATTTCATAGCCGAATTCACGGGCGAAGGACCCTCCAACCAACCTCATCCAACAAGGCAAACGGATAACCCAGCAAAAAAAGAAACCTAGAAACTGTTTGTTGATGGAGCCTCCAATTCAAAGGGGGCAGGGGTAGGCATTGTCCTCATAACTCCAGAGAGCATAATCCTTGAACAAGGAATCAGGCTTGGATTTGCAGCCTCCAACAACGAAGCAGAATATGAAGCCCTAATAGCCGGACTCCAAAAGGCACATACTTTGGGAGTAAAACATTTACAGGTGTTTAGCGACTCCTAACTGGTCTCTAATCATATAAGCGGAGATTACAATGCAAAGAATGAAAGAATGGCAGCCTACCTCGCCTTAGTGAAAAAGCTGATGTCAAACTTTGAAGAGATCAACGTCCAGCAGTTTTCCAAGGGGCAAAACAGTCATGCTGATGCCTTAGCAGCCCTTAGTTCGGCAGTTGACTCCGACCTAAAAAGGTTCATCCCCATCGATTTCCTCACTTGTCCGAGCATCGACAGCAATCCACCGAGCATGGAGCAGGTACTCCGAGTGGGGTCAGTACCCAGCTGGATGGACCCCTTAAGAGAATTTTTAAAGAATGTCACGCTCCCGGATGACAAGAAGACCGCCCACCAGATAAGAGTCAAAGCTGCTCGCTTTCACTTATCCCCAGAAGGCAACTTGTATAAGAAATCCTTCTCCGGCCCTTACCTCTGATGCGTCCACCCAGGGGATGTCGAGCAAGTGCTACGCGAGCTTCACGAAGGAATCTATGGAAGCCACACCAGAGGTAGATTTCTAGCCTTTTGAGCGATGAAGGAAGGCTATTGGTGGCCATATATGCAAAAGGACTCCGCAGTATATGTCCGCAAATGCTTGAAATGCCAGCTCCACGCTCCTATGGCCCACCAACCCACCACCGACCTAAAGTCCCTTTCCAGCCCATGGCCCTTCGCCCAATGGGGAATGGACATCGTGGGACTACTGCCTACCGCTGTCGACAATCACAAATATCTGTTGGTTGCGACTGATTACTTCACCAAATGGATCGAGGCAGAACCCCTGGCAAACATCCGCGATACTGATATGATAAGGTTCATATGGAGGAATATAATCACTCGGTTTGGAATCCCCAGAACCATCATCACCGACAATGGAATACAGTTCGAAAGTGGCTCCTTTCAGAACTTCTATAACGAACACGGGATCAGATACCACTTCAGTTCGGTGGCCTACCCTCAGAGCAATGGCCAAGATGAGGCTTCCAACAAAATCGTTATCGATGGATTAAAGAGGTGATTGGAGCGAGCCAAAGGCGCATGGGTAAATGAACTACCTCACGTCCTATGGGCATATCGGACCACTCTTCGGCGAGCAACAGGAGAAACCCCATTTTTGCTAACATATGGCATAGAGGCAGTCATCCCACTCGAAGCAGGTTTACCGATAATGAGGTCCAATCTTGTCGACCAAGGCCATAATGATGTAATATTACTCGCTGAGCTCTACCTAGCCGACGAGCGCCGGGAGCTAGCCCTAGTGAATCTAGCGAGCTACCAACAACAGCTCACGAGGCATTACAACAAAAGGGTTAACCCGAGGGCATTCCGAATTGGGGACTATGTTCTAAGAAAAGTCCTGGGCAGCGTAGTGAAACCATCAGACGGCAAGCTAGGTCCCAACTGGGAAGGACCCTTTAAAGTAACCAGAGACGACCTGTAGGGCGCCTATCACTTGGAAACGATGGAGGGTAGAGAAATACCACGAGCATGGAATGCAACTAATCTCAAGAGATTCTATTTTTAGATCTTTCTATTGTATTCTTTTATTATACGATTTCATTTCCCTTATTATTAATGAAAATTATTAAATTGGTTGCACTCTGATTAGTAACAGCTGCATTTATCGCACATCGTTTCCATGTAACAGGCACATTGATCACTATGTTATAGCAGGGGAATACCCCTCCTCTGGTCATCGTCATGAAATACGAGGAACCTCTTAGAATTACCCCTGGCAATACATGAAGCCCTATAGGGGATCCTTAGGCAATATGATCAAATTCTATATTGGTCATCAAACCTACTTCGGTTGAGTAAAATCTTGATCGGATGAAAATATCCAACACCAGGTGTGTCCTCGCCAATTGCCCCACTTAGGCTTAAGGGAGTGTGATGACATAACCTAAAAGGTAAAGTGGAGCACAATGGTATCTTGGTATTATACTGGACTGGGGGACACTTGCATGACAAAACAAAAAAGATTATAATGCAGCAAAAAGATGAAAAGTATGATGCACACGTTTAGTCGGCAAAATTGCCCAAAACACAAGCTTTTCATTAATTCATCATACTTACAACAATAGTAATACATGTTTAGTCGGCGAGCTCGCCCAAAGCATTTATATTATCAAAAATACAAAAAAATAATAATAATAACTGGCAAAATCTCAATGGGGGGGAAGCCTCTGAGCGAGGTAATCAGCCACTCGGGCTCTTCGTCCGTCATCAGGAGCAGGATCTAGCTCTTCCACAACTTCATTCGCATCCGACTCTAATAATTACCGAGGAATAGCATCGATGGAGATCCATCGATCATCCCTCCGGAAGGGGTTAGGCATCAGAATAGAGGGAGACATCTCATGGCGATACCATAGCATCGAGTTCCTCGGGACTTGAAGCTCCTTCAAGGAACTTAGCCACCCCCTGATAAAAGAAAGCTCCTCAAACTTAGACAGCCTTGTTGGAGCATCCGACCAGCCCTGATCATAATCGTCAGCCCACGCTTGTCGAGAACCTTTCTTGAACAAGTGCCGCAACCGAGTAACGTCCCTTTGAAGCCCAACAACAATTACATATGCTCGTTGAACATCATCACGGAGTTCTTCCATTTCCCTATCTCGAAGTTCTTCTGCTTCCCTGCTTCTGCTCCTGGTGCCCCTACCAGCTCGCGGAATGGGTGGGCGAGTGGGACCTCACGACACAGGAGGAGTAACATTATGACCAGCTCTAGTTCGCGATGATGAGGAGCCTTGTAATACTGCTGGAGCTGTGCTCGACGTGTGCTCCTTAAGTCGTGAGACCTCTCTCCTCAAAACCTCATTCTCTTGCTGAAGCTTCTCAATAACCTGATTGATCTCGGAAGCATCAAGAAGCTTTGCTCTCAGCGTATTCACTTATTCTTGCACCGAAGCCCCAACCTCTTCCATCTCCTGGAGTCTGTCCTTCAGCTTGGCCATAAGTTCAGATTGCTCCTTATACTTCTGATTCCTAGACCGAAGGGATTTGCAAAGTTGAACAAAGGCCTTGTGAACCTCAGGACTCGCATTAGGACCAAGGGTCCTGCCCAGTTGAGAAGTAGCAGGAATGTAATCCTCGACATCAATTGACTACAAACAATGAGAAGACAAGGGAAAGAAGAAGACATATCAGTGAGCAGAAAAATAGAAGCCTTTTTCATTAATGAAGGATGAAATTACATCGAACTGAAAAAAGAAAGTTTACAGACTGGAAAAAGCAAAAATACAAAGCAATCCTATCAGATAAATAATTAGCGACCTCAGGTGGCCCAGAGGTTTATGGCCCTTTCCCCTTATCGGCATCAACAGGAGCACTGCCCTTGGCAGGGGTGATCTCTGTCGTCTCAACAAGATAAACGTCAGCAGGGGTCGTCTGAGGAACAGGATCAAAGCCTTCACTGGCTGGGGCAGGGTCCTCATCTACAACTGGCCTCGGCCTTGGGTCATGCTCGTCAAAAAGGGGAGATGCAACATCCACTCCTGCTTCTATGAGGGCCTTGTTCCAGCCCTTCTTGAAGTTCAGACGGCTAATATAGCCTATTTGAACTTCAGCATCCTTGTATACTGTAGCCCAACCAGAATTGTAAGAGTCCTCCTTGGCAGTAACAGACTCAGACTCCTTCCTCCTCAACAACTATAAGTTTTCTCGAGCAAACCAAGTCATAGGCCTGCCTCAGCTCCTTCAGATCCTAGACTGTAGCGTCTTTCTCCTTGTTGGCAGTGGCAAGGGCCAAGTCGGATGAAATCCGAGAAGCATCAATGGCTTTAAAGTTGGCCTTGATCTCTTTACCCTTCAGCTTCAGGGTAGAGTTCTCTTACTCCAGCTCACTGTTTCTCTTCACCATCTCATCACGTGAACGATACAGCACAGTGAAGTCAGTAACAAACTACAGAAAAAAGAAGGCATTAGAAGAGGGAAACGAAAGAATTCAGAAAAACGTAGGAGAGAAAGGAAAAAACCTTACCAAAGCAAGCCTCTGACTAGCCTGAAGGGCCAATTGCTCTGACCCTACTGCCCTTTGGTGATCAGCTGAGAGGACAGCTCTCTCGAGCAGAGCCGGGTCCAGCTGGGGGGAAATTGCCACAGAGGCCCCCTCGAGCAGCGCAGACACTGGGACTAAGGTCTGCCCGACCTTCGTCCTCGCCTCTGCCCTCCTTTTCTCCTCCTCCTTCTCACTCTCTTTCTTCTTCTTCTCCTCTGCCCCCCTCCTCTCATCCATCTTCTTCTTCTCTTCTTCCTTTTTTCTCTCTCTCTCCCTCACCTACTCCTCCCCCTTCCTCTTTCTCTCCTGCTCTTGGGCAGAGGGCCGGGAACCGGTAGCCACAGCTCCAGAATTAGATTTTTGCTTCTTTGACCTTTGTGCAAGAAGCACGTGGTCCTCGTCATCATCATCCCTGATCAAGTTCTTCCTTGGAGGAACCATCTCCTTGCTCAAACTACTGGACGTCCTCGATGAATTTCTAGCCTCAGAGACCTCCCCGCGATCAGAGGAACTGCTACTATCAGAGTTTCTCCCCTCCTCGTCCAACCGAATGAGATCTGCAGCAATCTCTTTGAAAGGATCAAACTCTGGGATACTATCCACAGACCTTGCTATGAAGCTTGAACCAATGTTCTTGTACTCGAGCAGGAAGGCAGCAGACCTAGGATGTTCGCCGTCACCCAAAGGCTCCCTGATATTCCAAGCCTTTATCAATTCCGAAAGATGAACCTCGCTAAGAGTAGGTTCCAAGTTCTTTGACCTCACTGCAAAATAAGAACAGAGAAGAATTAGAAGGATCACAAATCAATAAAAATTGAAGCAACAAGATCAATGTCTACCTATGTATTCTTCCCCATAAAAGGGAACAGTGAACCTCTCAGATCTCAACCCCTCAAATTGGGGAGAAAACTGCCAGTTTCTAGCAAGGAAGCCTTCTTGCCAATAGTCCTTATGGGAATCAGGTAGGTTTACTACCAATACCCTGTCAGGACTCCTAGCTTTAAGATAGAGGACCCCAGAGCTAGTTCGAGAGAAGGAATAGCAAAAACAGACCTCGACGAGTCCTAGCCTAGTGCCATACAACTGATTGATTCTATGTACGCCATTAACTATTTTCCACACATTGGGCGAACATTGTGCAGGAACAATATTGAAATAGCCAAAAAAATGCAAAAATAAATCATTAGGAGGAAAAGTGAGTCCCCCCTAGGAAATCAACAAGACGTGGATCCAGTGGGCATCATCTATATCTCTAACGTTTCTAGGAGGGGAGGCACAACACTCAATATCTACCCACTCAAGGATGTTGTAAAACTTCCTAAATTCAGAGATTGACATATTTCCAATCTTCGTCATTGGAAAACCATAGAAAAGCTACAAACTCAAAGAGAAAGCACAAAGAAAAAGTACAGGAAACTTACAAAATGGAAGATCGATTCGAACGATGAAGAAGCACGAGCCCAAACGACAAGAAAAGCAACGAGAATAGAGATTGATAGGAGACGGTACGAAGTGCTACAACCCACAAGGAATGAGAAAGTGCTGGAAAAATTGGAACGTGTAATACCCCGTATTTTTGGCTATATTTATTTTTGGGATTAATTAATTAAATGAGAATTAATTAGAAATTAATCCGAGTAAAATACTAGAGAGATGTGAGTTGGTATTTGACTATATTGAGTATATATGATGTTATATGAATATTGAATTATGAAATTTGTCGTGAGATTGATATACGGCAATTTGGTCATTTTATTGGGACATGTGTGACAGTTGCATCAGGATATAATTATTTTAATTATAAAAGTGAATTTAAATTCTATTAATCGTATGGTCATTTTGAGTGTGCCAACGCGTTCGGAAGGGTCGAGATAGTCAGAAAACACTAGCCGGGGGTTTAATTTGGGTCCCGGGGTATTTTTAGGCCATACCGGCAACAAAAGGGGTATTTTGGTAATTTTGTATTTTGAGGAATTAAAAATGACGAAAATTAGGAGTCTTTATCTGATTGGGAATAGACCCACTAAACCCACTAACCAACCGTTAATGACCCAATAAGCTACGGGAGTTATCAAATTAGGTTTCCAACTTTCCCAAAGAAAACCCTAGCCACCATAGCCACCTTTGGAGAAGAAGCTTGGAGAAAGAGAGAGAGAGGGAATTCTGCAGAAAGAGAGAGGAAATCGTCATCAAAATCAGAGATCGAATCAAGGCAAGTGATTTAAATTACATTCTTTATGCAGTAAATGTTTCTTCCATGTTAGAAATCTTAATAATCATTCTTGTTTGAAAGATAAAGGAAAACCCATGAAATTGGAAGTTATTAGTTTAATTTTGGGTATAGGTTTGCATGTAGAAACGTTATTGGAAGATTGAATTCAGAGATTACATATTTATGTGATGTAACAACGGATTAAATTCTGGGAATTGATGATGATAAAAATCTAGGGTTTATGTTCTTGAAAAATTGGGTAAAAGAGTAGAGACTTATGATTTGATGATGTGTAGGAAGAATTAATCCTTTAAAATACGTTAGTATGTGACTTTAACATGTTTAGGGACGATTAGAGACCTTAAACAATGGTTATATTGAGGTTTGGATGAGATTTGATGTGTAAAGAAATTGGAAAAAACGAATATAAGAATTTCTGGGCGTGATTCTGGTCACTCGTTAGAAGACCTACCCAGGTCGTTCGAACGAGCTTCTAACGAGTTGACAGTTTGGGGTTCTAACGAGAGGGATGTTCGTTCGATAATCTCGTTCGAACGAGATCTCGTTAGATAGCCCAGTTCGTTCGAACGAACTCTCGTTCGAACAGCCTCGTTCGAACGAGACTTCTAACGAGCTGGCAGTTTAGGCCTTTTTGGCCTGTTTTGATTTTGGGAGTCCCATAAACTTGTTCAAGGATAGAGATAACATTCCTTTGATGATATATTGATAGATTTGGGACATTTGGGTTATTATGAGGAGTAAATTATATACGAGTGGTTTAAATAATGGTTAATATGGGATTGAGATGTGAGCGTTTACCACGACGTGAGAATAAATTATGGCGCGTGTAATTATGGACCGGGATTATATAAGTTGTATATATATTAAGATTGGTACGAGAATGCGATAAGTACTACAATTAAACTACGGGATTACTAAGATGTGTGCTTAGTATTGGTATATGAATTGTGTGTATGACATACCTACCATACTTGCTATCACGGGAGGTTTGCGTTCGCTTAGTGCCCTCTAATCCTTGTGTTGCCCGGATTTAGACTGGTTACCTCGATGAACATAGGTCAGAGAAAGACTTATTGGGATGTTAATAAGTCCGCTGATCGTGGGAGCGTAGGTATGTGCGTGACCCATGTGATGTGACTGTGTTCGCCTCCATTATTTGTGATGTTGTTTTCTGTGAACTATTCCTGAGAGAATCGGAATATGTGATCCTTATGTACGTGATGTACCGGGAGGGATAGCAGAGTATGTGTGCACCGCAGCTTAGTCTCGGGGTGCTTGTATTGTATATTCATGTTGTGGAAAATATACGATTAATAAACTGGGAACTTTCATATAGTATTGTGTGTATAACTATGGAATAACATAGAGGGCTAATCTATAACGAGCTGTATTACTTTTGTATGAGAACTTGAATTTACCTTAAACACCTATTTAAGTGAGATCATTATAATGTTAATGGAACCGAGTAATAAGGGTAGGACCTATGACACTCTAGCTAGATATGATGTCACTTAGCTAGTGGTTTGTGTCGTTTTAGATGGGTACTTACGTTAGGAGTGCACAGTTAGACGAGAGGTGAGAATATCATGTGAGTGCACGTCCTAACATGTACTTTACATTTAATGTTTTTAATGTTTTTAAAGCACTTGCAGGTTTTTAAAATATCTCCACATTCGAGCTCTGACCCGTTTGCTTTCAAATCTATTTTTTGTAAAACCATTTTAGGTGCCCAGCCACAAGGACACCATGCATAGTATACTCATTCAGGTGACGAGCTGTAGCTGTTTGTGGAAGTTACAGGGATTTTCTTTTAGACGCTTCTATCATTTGGATTCCATCTTCAGTATTCCTCAGTTTTAGGGCATGTTGCCCAGTTCCATTAGAGTTAAATTTCCATTACAGTTTTCAGACTTTGGAATGTATTGATTCAGTATTCAGTTTAATTATTTCAGTTTGTGGGTTTGTAGTGAGGAGTTTTCCTCGAGACTTTATTTACATTATGTGATGGTTATTATATTTACTTCGGCATGGTGAATGGTGTTATTATTCTTCCTTACACTTGTTGCATGTTAATCAGACTTTAATTAAAATTTGGTAACTTACTTTTTAAATACTAGGTGGTTAGTAATAATAAAAATGTTTTCGATAATGATGTTATTAACTGGACCAACTTGGCATTTTGAATTAATTTAATAAAGGAGTAGCTACCCGGTATTTAATTAGTCGGGGTGTCACAGAACGACGATAGAAAAGTGGCTAACCCAAGAAGCCTTCAAATTTGGCTAATCATAGTGCACAAGATACGAAGCAGGTGCCGCCAAAATCAGCTTCACAGTTTCCGAAGAATTGCAAAAAAGCCATTATGGCTAATCATAAAAATTTATTGAGACCATGAACATGGCCCAACAAACTTAGGGGCAATTGTGGGTACCCAGAATTAATACCATGGGCCTAGGCGAGTAGCCCAGTTCTGGCAGCCCAAAGTCTAGGCCCCCCACCTCTCATTTTGATTCGGTCTCTTCCCACGTTCCCCTGAAAGGGAAGTTATAGGAAGGATGGAAGACGTGGGGGAACCCATCACCCCCTCTCACCTAAATGTACATGTATATATTAAACCCTAAGTCCGGGGCAAAAGGACAGATTGTATTCTCTGTAACCACTCTCCGGAGTATATAGAAATAATATCGACTGCACCACCATGGACGTAGGCACATCTTTGTTGAACCACGTACATCTTTTATTGTGTGATTGTCATTTTTCATTCCTTGTTCTTCCTTGGTAATTGCCTCTCTTGTATTTATTTGTGTTGCATAATAATTGTTACCACAGCATGCTTAGGTAATTCAAGATAAAATTTGGTTTTAATCACGACATGTTTAATTTGGTGCGAAATTAAATATTGGGTAATTTTTAGTTAATTCAATTCTACAATTTAATATGTTAAAATTTGTTTTGTCCTATTTTTATTAAATTGAGAAATATGACTTAGGCAAAAATTCTAGGACTTGGGTTAATTATAATGCTTTAAGTGAAATTTGAATTGTGTGTGTGTTTTAATTTATTTTCAGTTGGTTTAATTTTAATTTAGAAAAAATTAAAATTTGTTGTTATTTTGAACCATCATCTAACGCTTCCGCATATCTCAACAAGGAATTTTATTTTAAAGTAAAAGAATTTTAAAATTGGGGGCCCTCGCGTTCCAACAAGTGGTATCAGAGCCGGAGTGCTAATTTATCGCGTGAAAGATTTGTTTTTCGGCTTTTAACATTTTTGTGTTTCCTTGTAATTTTAGGTGGTTCATTTTTATCTTACTCTCAATTTTTTGTTTTGTATCTCTCAACGGGGCGTCTTAATAATAATTTGTCCAATTTTAATGAAAATTAAATTTTCGATTTTTGAGAGGAATTAAATGGGCTTAATAAGTGTAACGAAAATTTAAAGGAATTAAATTTGAGATTTGTAAAAAGAATTAAATTTCTTGAGAATGAAAATTCATGTTCTAAATCTAGAATTGAATTTTTACAAACCTCGCTTTCTCAAAAAGATATTTTTCGTGAAAAGCTCATGGACTTATATTACAACTTTAAAATTTTAGAAAAGTCCAAGAAAAAGAGTGATAGTCTTGAAAAGACTCTTAGGGATAAGTTTGCTCAAATTGAGGGGGAGCGTGATAACCTTCTAGGTGTAATTGAAAATTTAAAGAAAGAGTCCCATAAATTTGAGGAGTCTAATTTATTACTTGAGTCCAAATTTTAAAAATGAAAAATGATTTACAAGACTCGAGAAGTAGTTTTAATGGTTCTAGCACATCTTGTTCAAATGCTTCCATTGTTAATGCTAAAACCATTGTTTGTTTTAGATTGTCAACTTTTTCCAAGGACTTTAGAAAAGGTCACACCCTAGGTATCATTCCTCATGTTTACACATGCTTGCATTGTGGTAGGAAAGGTCACCTTAGGGCATTTTGTTTTGATCTTAAAAGAAGTCCAAGGAAATCTTTGTCTAGCATTTCATTAGTTCCCTATCCCCATCATTTGAAATCTCCCTTATATATCATTGCTAGGTGCATTCATGTTCTCATTTACTTTCACATGAAATCTCCCTTGCTAAATTTAAAGGTTGAATGTGTTAGTGTCGTATTTACTCTAGCTTTTTGTGCTTCATATTATATGTCATTGCTAGGTGTATGCATGTTTAATCATTTTCTACTCATTTTTTTATTTCATATCTCATGCTAGAAATCATGACTTGTTTATCTTTTGTATTATATTTAGTTTGTTTGCATTAATCGAAAAATACATAAAGATTTTTGTTTATCATTTGGTTTTTATCTCTTGATAATTTAAATTTAATGAAAAAATTCAAATGATTTTTGTTTGTCTTTTAAATATATATTTTTACTTTTATTTTTGGTTAAAAATTTCAAAAAACTCAAAAATATTTTATTTTGTGTGTATTTTAGTTTTACACACTTTATGTGGCATATACTTGTGGTTGAATCCCATCTTTTACACTCGCATGTGGCTAGAACTTTTATGTTTAGATTGTCAATACTTATTATGTTCTTTACCGTGCTTACATGGAGTAGTTGGATTTTGTGTTGTTTAAATGGATTCTATTTTTATATGCCTCTATTCACACATGCACGAGCTTTTTAAAATTTAACTTCATATGTATATTTGAGCTTTTTGAGGTGTTCTCCTACCAATCTAGTCATCTACATATTTGTGACCTAGGAGGACTAGTGCATGTCAAAATCTGTTGCACGTGAGATTTGTGAGATAAAAAAAATGATATATAAAATGTGCACGGGGAAGGGATCCGAAAGGATTTATTATCCTTTGCGATTGTAAGCCACCGTTTGTATGGACCTAGAAGAAATACGTGGTCCAAAGGCCTAAAAACAGAAAAATGGCATTAAAAGAAAAATAATTTCCAAGGCCTATGTTTAATTGATATTATCATTCAAAAGAATAATATATGCTTATTGAGGGAGATTGGATGGTATATTAACGGTTTGCACAATGTCCGTTTATCCTAGTTGCGCTATCAATGTCATGACTCTATTGGTTTGTAGAATCATCAACATGCTAGGCTTGTATGCATTGTGTATGTGTGTTCATTGAGTTCAATCTATATTGTCAAATGAGGTTATATTCAAATGTGATGAAGTTTGCAATCAATTGAGAACTCCGTGAACATGTTTTAAGTGATTGGGTCTAAATTTAATTGTTTCTAGTTCACACCCTAAGACTTTCGTTTCCATATGACACATTTTTTCCATACGAGTGTGAAAAGCTTCTCTTATTTTGTGTCATTTTGGTGTTTATATCTATATGTGTGTACTTATGCTCATCTTGTATCTATTATGTATACATATATATGATATTTTGTTTATGTCTTTTGCCATGTTTAATTAATCCATTTATACTTCAATTCATAATTGGTACCTTGTTTGTTGTGTAGTTTGTTTGATATCACATGCTTAGAATCTTATTTGTCTATTTGGTATCATTTGTTTTCACATCATAGTTGGTATTCATTTGTATGGATTAGTTATGATTTTGTTGCCCATGTGCTTTAATGTTCTCATAACTTTATGCACAATTGCATGTTTTAGCTTGTTATCCCATTTTATTTATTCCTTGCTTCATTTAGAGGGTATATATGCTTTAATTGGGGAGATAAGTTAATGTTTTTATTCTTTAGCCTTTGTCTATTCCTGAACAAAAAGGGGGAGAATGACAGGGGGAGAAATGGTATCTATTCCTATTATAATCGTATCTTAGTTTGGGGGAGATTCATCTTAGGGGGAGACGTCTTTCTAAGTTAATCATAGTTGATAAAGGGAGAGAATTACTTGAGGGGGAGTACTTACTTTACTTGCATTAAATATTTTGATATTCCCTATGCGTGTAATGTGTTTGCTTAAGTGTGCAAGAATTATATTCTAAGTGGCAACTTTCATCGGCAAAGATTGTGATCCTTGGGTTGTTTGAATCAAGCATTGTATTTTATTTTTGGGTGGGACATTTTTGTCAGTCTAGTAGAGCTTGACGAACCTTTAGGATTTTTGTTTGGTCTTTGTCCCGGAATAGCCAAAGGGGGAGATTTGTAAGGACACAAATTTCCAATTCAGTCCTTTGTAGTTTTGTCTCAATTCCGGAGAAAAACGTTTGAGTCATACGATAGAGTATATTTATCATTCTTCAAGCCTATGACGTGTGTGTTGAAGACGTAGCGGCCAAGTTTATAAAGCTTCATCAAAATGCCAAGTTTAAGTGCCTCATTTTCTACGTCATCAATAGTGGTTCCATTCTCCCAAGGTATGAATGCATTACATATATATATATATATATATATATATATATATATATATAGGAGCTTGGAACGTGTTTATAATGGATGTGGGTTTAATTAAAATTGTGGTTTAATTTCAGAAAGATTTTAATAAAACTTTAAAATAAGATTATAAAGTTTCTGGGCTAAAAATAGAATATTTCAAAATTTCTGGATGTTCGTTCGAAGTGTCATTCGAACCACATTGTCGTTCGAACGAGTTTGCCAACGAGTTCCCATATTGGCCACTGGAACTTCGTTCAAAATGTCGTTCGAACGAGATGGTTGTTCGAACGAGATTTCCAACAAGTTTTCTAACGAGTTCATATGGTAACTTCGCTAGATGCCTCGTTTGAACGAGACTTCATTCGAGCGAAAATGTCGTTCGAACAAGATTTGGCGGTTACAGTTAAAGGTTTTTGAGTAGTTTTTGAGCAGTTTTTCCACTACTTTACCCCCACTAACTTTTGATAGAATTAATAGTACGGGAACCAACCTTTTTGGTTTAACTTTTTCATACACATCTATATCCAAGAGAGAGTTTGATAGAAAATTGATTAAGGAAAAAGCTCATGTTTTAAAGTGTCTAAGTTTTCAAGAAAAATTGATTATACACTTTCGTTTTACACCCATAGTATATGTTTTCCAAGCTTCAATATTTATATACTTTGCTTGGAGTGTTTGACACCGATTTATCTCTACATTCGTTTGAAGAGAAGTTTCGGTTTTCTTCTAAATCCCATAAAGAAGAAGGGCTTGTTTTGATGCGGCATTCTCATGTGGTTAAAGGAACCTTGTGTGGTTGACGGTGTGCCTGTGTCTCATTAGTGATTCCAAGATTTCGGTGGAGCTCCAGGGTTGTCTACTAGGTGGAGGTTTTTACAAGAAGAAGCGTCGGGGCTTGAGAGGGATCGATTCGAGTCTTACTATCTTGTAATTGTAATTCCATACTTAGTGGACTTATGTCTAGGGTCGTCCGAGGTTTTTTCCTGTTGTGGGTTTTTCCTCGTACATCGCGGCGTAGTGATTTATTGATTATTTTATCTTGCTATACTCACCTAGATCGCATGCTTAGGTAATTAAAGATAAATTTTGGTTTTAATCACAACATGTTTAATTTGGTGCGAAATTAAATATTGGATAATGTTTAGTTAATTCAAGTCTTCAATTTAATATGTTAAAATTTGGTTTGGCCTATTTTGATTAAATTGAGAAATATGACTTAGGCAAATTTTGTAGGACTTGGGTTAATTATAATGGTTTAAGTGAAATTTGAATTGTGTGTGTGTTTTAATTTATTTTCAATTGGTTTAATTTTAATTTAGAAGAAATTAAAATTTGTTGTTATTTTGAACCATCATCTAATGCTTCCGCATATCTTAACAAGGAAATTGATTTTAAAGCAAAAGAATTTTAAAATTGGGGGCCCTCACATTCCAACACTTGTCATAGGCTTGAAGGATACAAAAGAACATTATCCGATGACTCAAATGTTTTTGTTCGAAATTGATCCAAAACTACAAAGGATTCAATTGGAAATTTGTGTCCTTAAAAATCTCCCCCTTTGGCTATTCTGGGATAAAAACCAAACAAAAATCCTAAAGGGCCGTCAAGCTCTACTAGACTCAAAAACTTCCCACCCAAAATAAAAATACAAGCTTGACTCAAAACCCAAGGATGACTGTCTTTGTCGATATAAAGTTGCCTCTAGAAAAAAAAAACCATGCACACTTAAATTGAACGTTAAACGCATAGGGAATATCAAAGTATTAAATGCAATTAAATTAAATACTCCCCCTAAAATTAATTCTCTTTTTTATCAAATAAATGACCTACTTAGAAAGATGTCTCCACTTACTATAATTCTCCCAAACTAAGATACGATTACAATAGGATTAGATACCATTACTCCCCCTATCATTCTCCCCCTTTTTGTTCAGGAATAGACAAAGGTAATAGAAGTAATAAATACACATTTCTCCCCTAATATAATTATGTACCATGACTCCCCCTAAAAACTACGTAAGGGACATAAATATGGGAAAGAAAGTAAACAAGATGGTGCATAAGTTGATAGGAACATGAAAGCATATGGGAAACAATAACAAGAACTAATAGACAACAAGGATAAATAATGAATCAAAGTATTAAATACAATTAAATTAAATACTCCCCCAAATTAATTCTATTTTTTACCAAATAAATGACCTACTTAGAAAGACGTCTCCCCCTACAATAAATCTCCCAAACTAAGATACGATTATAATATGATTAGATACCATTTCTCCCCTATCATTCTCTCCTTTTTTGTTCAGGAATAGAAAAAGGTATTAGAATGAATAAAATACTCATTTCTCCCCCAATATAATTAAGTACCATGACTCCCCCTAAAAACTACGTAAGGGATATAAATATGGGAAAGCAAGTAAACAAGATGGCACATAAGGTGATAGGAACATGAAAGAATATGGGCAACAATAACAAGAACTAATCTACAACAAGGATAAATAACATCACACCCTTCTTTCTCAACTCTGTCATCGACCCTAGTGTTTTAGAGAAACCATGGATAAATTTCCAATTAACTAACTAAATGGAATTTCTTTACAATAAAATGGATTATCATTCAAAACTCAATGTCTAGGGCTTGCATGGATTCTCTTCCCCCTCCTCCTGGAGGGGAGGCCATGCAAGACTCCTTAACCTCACCTTCCCCTCATCCTGGATCATCCCACATCACAAAACCAGATCAACAAACCTCACAACCTAAGTCTTTTGCAGATGTCGTGTGTTCTAAGAAAGTTTTAACATTTTCCTTGCAACAAATATCCTCTTTCAAAGGTGAACCAGCCCTGATTCTTGAAGATTCAACAATACAATAAATGGAGATCCCATTTAGATTCACATTGGTTGGCAAGTTCTCACATGGTAGAGCGTCTATAGATGATATTCGTAAGTTTTTCTCCTCTCTACAACTCAAAGCATCATTCAATATTGAACTTATTAATCATAAACACGTCCCGGTTCATTTGTATCATGAGGAAGATTTCCATTGTCTATGGTTGAAAGATACTTGGTTAATTTATAGATGCCCCATGATAACTTTTAAATGGGATCCCGAATTCCATCCAAACAAAGAATCATCGATTGTCCCTGTTTGGATCCTACTACCTCTTCTCCTTATTCATTTGTACAATAAGAATGCTTTATTATTTATTGGGAAAGTGGTAGGTAACCTCCTCAAGATAGAAAGTTCTACTGATTCTCTCACCAAACCTAGTTTGGTAAGAATTTGTGTAGAAGTTGATCTTAAAAAAACTACCCCTTCAAGAATTTGGTTAGGTAACAAGAACAAAGGTAATGGCTTCTAACAGCCCATAGTTTATGAGGACTTGCCTTCATTTTGCTTCTATTGAGAAAAGAAAGTTATATTATAGGAGAAGTGTCATTTAAAAAAGGAGGTTGAACCAAGAATTGTGGGTGCCAAACCTACTTCTACTCAGATTATCAATATGCCCCATAAAGAGTCCATAAAGGAATGGGTTCAAAAGTCTTTTGGGAATCAATTTACTGAAGTAATAACTGACAAAGAGGATAAAACTAATCAAGAAGGAAGCTTTGAAGAAACTGATATTGAAGGAGGGGAAATTCAAGATAGAAAAGTTACAAAGCCAAAAAATTCAACACAAACCTTAATATCCTTCTTCTTTAAGATCAAACACAAGGAGATAGCAGCAGGCAAGATTATTCATAGCCCAGTTTCCAAGGAGGTAACTAATTCAGCAATTTTGTTAAAAAAAATTCACATCCATTGGAAGTTAATGTCAATCATGTGGGAGATCCATTAGATTCTAGTAAAATCAAAGTGCAACAAGAGGGAAAAGTCTGTTAGGTTACTGAGGATTCAATCAATAGTAAATAAGTTTATAAAGATGATCAGTCTCCAATATATGGTGAAAATACTCCCCAATCAAATAAAGAACAGTAAGAAGGTTTTATTACAGTAACAAGGAAGAAAAGAAGGTCAACAAATGGTGGATTCAAGATTGCATCAGGTAGTAATTCAACTAGAATTTTAAAGTCTAGCTCGAACTCAAAAAATTCTAATTGTTCCAAATGATAGAAGCATTAATTTGGAATATAAGGGGTATCTCAAAGAAAGTGTCAATAAGGAGATTAAAAAGACTACAAAGAATTAATAAAATGAAAATTCTAATTGTGCTTGAACCAAAACTTGATCTAGAGAAAATTAGAAGCTATATGTTAAAATTGGGTTTTTCTACCTTCAAATCAAATAATAGTAGTAAAACCTGGTGCCTTCTTAAAGAAAGTGTAATTTGGGATTGCTTGTCAGATATATCTCAGTGTATCACCTTCCAAGTAAGACAAGGGAATAACTCTACAGTTCAATGTATCTTTGTTTATGCAAGTTGCATTAGGAATGAAAGAAGGAATTTGTGGCTATATATATCTTTTATTGATAAGGATGTAGCATGGATGATATCTGGTGATTTCAACATCATTACTGATCGATTTGAGAAAGTAGGTGGAACCCAAGTGAATATTGGTGCTATGTATGAGTTTCAAGAGTGTATTGAATCTAATGGCCTAATTGATATGGGATTTACAGGGTCAAAGTTTACCTGGTTCAATAAAAGAAGTCATGACAGTAGTATATGGTGTAGATTGGATAGGGTCTTATTGAATCCTAAATTCCTAGAGTTGGGGATTGTTTGGGAAGTTAAACATTTAAACAGAAGCATGTATGATTATAACCCCCTTCTTTTGTCAGGTAAGATTGCAAACTCATTTCCTCATAAATCTTTCAGTTTCTTAAAATTTTGGACTGAAAAGGAAGAGTGCCTCAAAATTTTTATATCAACTTGGAAAGAAGTAAACTGCAGTAATCCAATTTTGGCCCTTTCTTTGAATCTTAAACTATAAGACTGAAGCTAATAAAATGGAATAAAACTTGTAATGGGGATCTTTTTCAGAATGCAAGGAATGTTGAGGATACTCTTTTCCAAGAAGAGTTAGCTTTTGATTAAGATACTTCTGAGCTCAATAAGGAGGATCTATGAAAGGCCACGACCATGTATAATTATAGCCTGTAGAATGAACATGAGTTTTGGGCCTAGAAAGCTAATGAAAAATGGAATTTGGAAGGTGATAGAAATATTTCTTATTTCTACAGATGTGTTAAAAGCAAGAATAGAAGACTTTGCATTTCAAAAATAAAGAACAATGATGGTTCTTGGGCTTATTCAAATGAGGACATCCAAGCAGCGGCTATTGATTACTTTTCAAAAGTATTTCACTCAAATGAATTAGTTAACCTAGAAGGGGAAGACCTCCGATTGAAATGTGTTCCTCAATCAATTATAGAGGAGATGAATTCAAACCTTATCACATGGCTAAACCTGGATGAAGTTGAATAAGCAGTGAAGGGACTAAATGCCTCTAGTGGTCCTAGAGTTGATGGTTTCAATGGTTTCTTCTTTAATTTTTTCTAGGACGATATTAAAATTGATGTTTTGAAAGAACTCTTGGTTTCTTTGCAGGTTACACCCTCCTAAAAATTACTACAAAAACAAAGATTGCCTTGATTCCTAAAATTGACAACCCTGAGTCTTTCAATGATTTTAGGCCTATAAGTATGAAAAACTTCATAAATAAATATTTTTTCTAGAATTTTGAATGATAGAGTTGCAAACTTGCTAGGCCAAATCATATCTCCAGTCCAATCTGGTTTTATTAAAGGTAGATCAATCACAGAGAATGTTTTCTTGGCTCAAGAATGCTTTTCAAAACTTCAACACAAAAACTTTAGAGGGGATATAATTTTGAAGCTAGATATGGCTAAGGCTTATGATAAGGTTTCTTGGTTATTATTTATCAAAGTAATGAGAAGAATGGGGTTATGTGAGCAATGGTTGGATCTTATTTGTAAGATCATCTCAAATGCTTGGTTCACTGTTATGATTAATGGGGGAAATGCAGGTTTTTTCAAATCAACAAAAGGTATAAGGCAAGGGGATCAAATATCTCCTAACTTATTCATTATTATGTCTAGTATTATCTCAAAGAACTTTGAAACCCTTTTGATTAAATATAATTATGTGGGATTCAAAATGCCAATTGGCAATCCTACTTTTAACCATTTGGCTTTTGCAGATGACATTATAATCTTCAGTTTTGGCTTATTAGGGAAGTAAAGTCTATTATGAAGATTTTAGATCTATACGATAAGGTTTCAAGTCATCACATCAATAGGAGCAAGAGCAACGTAGTAGCCTCAAATAAAATCAATAGTAGGCTCCTATCCAAATTGAAGGTCTGCACAGGTATGCAGTTTAAATATGATCCTATCACATATTTAGGTTGCCCTGTCTATAGTGGTAGAAAGAAGGTCATCTACTTTGAAGAATTGGTCAGGAAAATCAGAAATAAAATCCAAGGTTGGAAGGCTAAATGCCTGACTTCTGGAGGTAAATGTGTCCTTATTAAAACAGTGCTTTCTTCTATACCTGTGTATCTTATTTCAGCTTTAAGTCCTCCCAAAGCCATATTCACAAGGATTAATTCATTGCTATCCAAATTTTTTTAGAGTTCAAACTTTGGTGAAAATAGACACCAATGGTGTAGTTGGGATCTCATTGCAAATCAAGTTAAGGAGGGTGGATTGGGTGTTAGACTTATTTCAGATATTCATTCCTCTTTTAGTATGAAAATATGGTGGATTTTTATAAATCAAACCTATATGTGGGCAAAATTTATGTATACAGCATATTGTAGGAAGTTTCATCCAACAGTTGCACTTGTCAGACCTGGAGCTCAAGTATTGAATAGATTGTGTTCTATAAGAGATATTGCAAAGGACTAGATGAGACGAAAAATTGGGGAACGTCAAGTCAATATAGCTATGGACAATTGGCGAATAGCTGAATGCAAATATGCTAGTGAAAAAGCATGTCTAATTAAAGATTACTGGAATTTTGATTTAAGTTGGAATGAGGAGAAAGTTGTTCAAAGATTTAATCCTGGGGTTGCTAAAAAAGTGTTGGAGGTTCAAGAAATCATGCCTAACATTGTTGATTCTTTGATATAGAAGCCCACTAGCTCAGGTGAATTTTCCACTTCTACAGTATGGGAACTGTGCAGAAAGAAAGGTGCTTCTAGATTTAGTTCTAAGTTTATATGGCATCAGAACCTTCCAATAAAAATATGCATCTTCATGTGTAAACTTTTAAATAATTTTATTCCCACAGTTGATAAAATACAATCTATAGGTTTTAAGGGTCCTTCGAAGTGCTTCTTCTATTCTTATCCTAATGAAGAACAATAGACCATATCTTTCAAGGAGGAGATATAGCTAGCGAAATTTGGGATCAATTGTCAAAAGAATATGGTATTTTTAGAACCAAGGGAGGAGGTGCTATAAATCAATTGTTCCAGTGGTGTCTTTATGGGACAAAGGTTAACAATGTGATCCGCATAGTTGTTCGTTCTATTATTTGTGGGTGCATATGGCTTCAAAGAAATAAATGTAGATATGATTCTTGTTCCCCAAATGTGAAGTTAATTATGATTGACATCAAGCAAGAGATCATTATTAACAAAGTTTTCTATGAAGTTCGGGATCCAATTCAAAGGTTTCAGATCAAGTGGATCAATCCTCCATCAGGAGTTTTGAAACTTAATGTAGATGGAAGTTTTCGAGGCAATCCAGGAATGGGATGTGGAGGAGGTATTATCAGAAACCAATTAGGAGATATTATTTGGGTTTTCTATGAGCATTTTGGGGAAGTTACGAATATGGAGGCAGAGGCTTTGGCTATGCTGAAAGGCTTAGAATTCTATCAGGAACTAAAACATTATGATCTTCTATTACAAAATGACTCCAAATATCTAATGGATGCTGTCCAAAATAAAGGGAAATTCCTTGGAAAATAAATTTGTATGTTTATTAAATTATTAGTTTGTTGAGGAGTTCAAACATCAAAGTTGTTCATTTATTCCAGGAGGCCAATCAAGTAGCTGATTTTCTTGACAAGATGGGTAGCTCAAAGACAGAAAATCTATTTTCTACAAGTTATAAAGACTTTCCAAAGCAATTAAAGGGTTGTATCAGAGTAAACAAATGAGGTTTTCCAAATTTTAGACATAGATTTCATCTTTCATTTATGATTTGTAAAGGTTCAAGTATCTAAAGAACCTCTTTTATTTGTTTGGGGTGTTTGTTATTTAGAAGAGGCAAGTTCTTCTAACATGTCTGAATAAAATAAATTTTTGTTAAAAAAAAGGATAAATAGATACCAACCTATGATGCAAAAAAATGATACCAATTTTTCAAATAAGATTCTAAGCATGTGATATCAAACAAAATACACAACAAGATAGATACCAATTATGAATTAGAAGCATAGATGAACTAGCAAGCAAGGCAAAGACTGAAAAAAACACCACGTATATGAGTACATAATGAATATCACTAACACACACGCACATATACATAGGTATAAACACTACACATGACACAAAATACATTAAGCTTTTCACACTCGTATGGTAAAAATGTGTCCAAATACATGTGGTAAACGGAAGTGTAGGGGTGTGAACTAGTAACAATTAAATCTCGATCCAATCACTTAAAATATGTTCATGGAGTTATCATTTGATTGCAAAACTTTATCATGTTTAGATATAGCCTCATGTGACAATATAAATTGAACTCAATGAACAAACATACACATTGCACACAAGCTTAGAATTTCGTTGATTCTACAAACCAATAGAGTCATGACACTAAAAGCTTAACTAGGATACAAAGTCATTGTGTAAACCCATTAATACATCCAACCAAACTCCTCATAATTTTACTTTTCTTTTCTTTTTGAACATATTAACTAAATTATTTTGGCCTTGGCAAAATATTCTTTTTAATGCCACATTTTTAAAGGCCTAAAATTCAATGGTGGCTTTTCAGGCAAAGTAATTTTATCCTTCGCAACCCGATTTCATTGATAAACAACTACACCAGATAAACATATTTTTCTATTTTTTTTAAAATATGGGAAACGGTTATTACATGCACAAATCCTCCATAGTCATAGCAAAATGTAAATGAATAAATTGATGGTAGAACATCTCACTTATCTCAAATATACATTTGGCGACTAAATTTCAACTGAGCTCGTGCATGTGTGAATTGAGGAATATAAAAATAGAATCCTTTAAGCAACACAAAATCCAACTACTCCATGCATGCATGAAAAAGAACATTTTAAGGATTGACAATCTAAACCAAAATTTCTAGCCACATGGAAGCGAGAAGGAAAGGATTCAAACACAAGTATATGCCACATAAAGTGTGTCAAACTAAAATACACACAAGAAAAATATTTTTGAGTTTTTTGAAATTTTTAAAAAAACATACAAAAAAACTTACTCAAAAGATAAACAAAAATCATTTGAATTTTTCATTATGCCTAAATTACTAGAAAGGTTAAACACAAATGATAAACAAAATCTTTTTGTATTTTTTCATTTAATACGAACTAAAATGAAAGAACTATAATACAAAATATAAACAAAAATCATAATTCTAGCATGAGATATGTGATAAAGCAATTACTAGAAAATGATAAACATGCCTACAACTAGAAATGATATATGAAATAAAGCACAAAAATCTAGAGTATGCAAACAACTAACATTTAGCAAGGGAGGTATCGTGTGAAAGTAAATGAGAATAAAAAATTTTATCTTATAAAGCTACCAAGTCGGATCTCCTAACCCAAACTAATGATGAATAAGGATTTCATGGTATAGAAATCTTGGCTACCTCGATTTCCTTATGTTGGGATTTTCTAGAAAATCTTTTAAGATCAAAACAAAATTTCTTAAGATTACCTTTTTTACCACAGTGTGAACAAGTAAAAATGTGTCGAAAGGTGGTACCTAAGGATTGATCTCTAAAGGCTTTCCTAGAGGATTCTATTAAAACATTGGTTTTGGATTTATGAGTAGAATCATTACAACAGTCCAAGCCTAAACGACAAGTGTCATTTTTTATTTTCACTCTGCCTAATATTTTATCTAGTTTTTCGGACCTACACTCCAAATCAAATTTGACCTTATTAGAGTCTCTCAATCTTTTTTCCAACTCTAAAATTCTAGACTCTAACAAACCATTTCTCTCTTAAAACTCGAGAAACTCATTTTTCATTGATTCCATTAACCCTCTAAGGCTATCTCTCTCGCCTTCTATATATTATATTTTCTCTTGAAGATCTCTCTCACGTGTCCAAAGGTCTTCAACCAACACACTATCATCAACGACCTTGACACACTCCCTTAAACTCGCTTCTAACTTCAAAATTGCCCTTTTTAATTTTATTGATTCGGTATATAATTCTTGAAAAGCAATTTGAAGTTAACTCACATCAACCACATTTTCACTTTCACACTCTATCTCTCTTCTCCACTCTTACTACCATCATCTTTTATAGCTACAAAAATAACGGCCTTGAAAGTGTTATGATTTGAGATGTCATCATCGGATATAATCTCACTATCACTCTCATGATGAATCATGAACGTTGTAAAGTTGCGCTCAATGGAGGACTCAGGTCCCACTTCCTTTTCACTTGCATAACTAAGGGTGGAATTATAGGAGATTGGTTGTTTGCCTTCTCTCCTTAATTTAATGGGGCACTCTCTCGCCTTATGGCCATACCCTTCACACCCAAAGAACCTATTTGACTCATCCCTATTTAGATTTTCATTATAAGATTTAGGGATCTTTTTGGCTTTGTCATGCTTAGAATTTTCAAATTTCTTAAAATCATTTTTAAACTTGTGTTTATTAAATTTAAGAAATTTTTGAAATTTTCTAGCAAACATAGCCATGACCTCCGAGTCACTATCACTATCATCAACCACAACTTGGTTTCCCTCCTTTAGGGATTTTAAAGCAATGCCCTTATCAACTTTCTTTTCATTTTTGGAGGGAAGCATATCTACCTCATAGGTTCGCAAATCACCTACTAGTTCCTCAAGTTTAGTAGAGTGCAAGGTGGGTAAAGAATTTAAAACGGTCACTTTAGGAATAAATCCCTCGGGTAGGGTCCTTAAAATTTTCTTTACAACTTGGTCGTTAGGTATTTTCTCTCCCAAATTAAATGATGAATTTACTATATTGGAGGGTCTAGCATAAAACTCATCGAATGTTTTCTTTTCCTCCATTTTGATGGTTTCAGATTGAGTGGTGAGGTTTTGAAGTTTAGAAGCTTTTATGACACTAGTACCCTCTTGAGTGAGTTGTAATATATCCCAATCTTCCTTAGCGGTTTCACACGTCATGATACGTCAGAATTCATCCGGTGTGACCACGCTAAACAAGGCATTTAAACCTCGGGAATTAAAATTAGCAACTTTAAATTCATTCTCACTCCATCTATCTACGGGTTTGGGGACACGCTCATTTTCTATCAAACATGTAGGTGGGGACCACCCATTAACAACTGACAACCAAACCCTCTCATCGATAGACTTTAGCGTCGATTTCATATGCGCTATTCAATACGCGTAATTGGAAACATCGAAAACAGGAAATTTTGAAAATGGGGAAAATTCCATTTTTAACCAAAAATATTAAAAAGGACCTTAACGCAATAAATTAGCGATCCCGCTCTGATACCACTTGTTGGAATGCTAGTACCCCCAATTTTAAATTTTCTTTTAAATTGAAATATTAATTTCCTTAAGATGCAAATAGGATGGTTCAAACACAACACAACTTACAAATTTTAATTTCTTAAAAATTAAAATTAAACTAAACTAAAAGTGACATAAAAATAATCAACTAACAAATATTCACTTAAAACTAATTAACTCAATTCAAGTCCTAAAATTTGCCTACACAAATTAATTCATTTTTGCAAAATAGGCCAAACCAAATTTTACCAAATTAACTTATCTTGACTTGAATTAAATTACTCACCCATATTAATTTTTGCACCAAATTAAATAATAGTGTGGATTAAACGAAATTTTATCTTTTAATCCTAAGCATGCGTTCTAAGTTATTTGCAAGATAAAATAAATTCACAACCACTACGCCACAATGTACGAGGAACACCCAAATGGGAAAAACCTCGGACGACCCTAGCCTTAAGTCCACTAAGTACGGAATTTAACAAATACAAGACAAATGACTTACACAACTCGACTCGACTCCCTCCAAGACCCTGACGCGTCTTCTTGTACCAACCTCTGCTGATCCGATAATCATGGACTCCATCGGAACCTTGGAATCCGCCAATGAATCTTTTTGGGAACCCGTCAATCACACACGGTGCCTTTCATCGCATGAGAATGCTGCAGCAAAAACACGACTTCTTATTTTATGGGAAATAAAAGCAAACTCAAACTTCTCCTTTTTATGGTAGAGATGAACCAATGGGGCCAAACAAAACTCCAAGTGACAAATATATATAAATGTTGAACTTGGAATATTAAACAAACTAAATGGGTGTATATCTTTTGTGTTTTGAAAGAGTTTAATCCATCTAAATTAAACACAAAAAAGGGAATTTTCTAAACATGAATTTCTCTCTCAAAATCTCTCTAAATAATGTGAAATGTTTTAGAAAAAATATAGTTCCAAAGTGGTTAAAATCTGTCAGAAAGTAGGGGACAAAATAGTGGGAAAATGCCAAAAACTACCAAAAACTGTTCCCGCCTAAAATCTCATTCGGACGACTTTTTCGTTCGAACGAAATGTCGTTAGAACGAATCATCTAACGAAAAGTCAGTGTAGAAAAGGGAAACTCGTTGGCAAAACTCGTTCGAACGAAAAAACAGAACATGAATTTTTCATTTTAAGCCCATAAAATTTTATATAAAATTACACCCATTACAAATTTATTCCAAGACTCTACAAATATATATATATATATATATATATAGCATTCATACCTTATTGGAGACTTGAAATATGATGACTTGATGAGGAAACAAAAAGGAACTTGAAACTCGACAAGAATAATGTCTTCATCTTGAACTAGGCCGATACGTCTTCAACTCAAACTTGTCATAGGATTAAAGGATACACAAGAACACTATCCTATGACTCAAATGTTTTTGTCCGAAATTGAGCCAAAACTACAAAGGACTGAATTGGAAAGTCGTGTCCTTACAAAAATATTTCTTTAATACACAAATTACCTCGGCTAAAGTTAATTTTATAGCTTTAATGTACTTTATGTTTACCATTTTTGCACAAAGTAGGGTAAAGCACAAACTTATTTGCATAAGTTTCCTGGTAGAGATCTTTGTGCTCGGAGGAATTAATTGAATGATGACATACCAGTCGTGAGACTTTCACTATTTCAGTTCATTTGTTTAGTGGCTTACTACCCTGCATAAATTACTAAAATAACCAGTTAGAGTCTTCAAGTTGAACAACGGGTATAGGAAGATATTTTTCTCCATGGTAGTTAAAGTGAAAGCATTCAGGGATATAAATTCTTCCTGTTATAGGATCCATTTTCAACCATGATTTTTCTTCGCTTTCATCTTTTGTAGATCATTGATGATGCTATAAATAACACCACCAGGTAAGGTGTTGTCAAGCTCAACCCAGTAATAACAATAGCAGCATAAGAGTGAATATATAATAGAATGAGGTGAGGAGAAGAAGATGAACACTAGTATATAAGTGGTTCAGCCAATCTGGCCTACGTTCAGTGTGAGTGTGTGAATAATATCATGATGCACTGTGGTGGTGCTATTTACAGCATCACCAATCATGATGCACCCTCTCTCTATCTTTTGAATGAGATCAACCTAGACAAATTCCAATAAGATGTACCATAACATTCTTCTCTATATGCATCACATTAATTACATGCCATACACGATGACCTTTCCAATACGAAAAGTCAAAAAATATTGATCATCTTGATCATGCCTTCATTTTACTAAGGTCGTTTATATCATTTCTATCTTTACGATTCAAGTTTATAAACTGGGGGGGGTTGCCTATATACATATTCCTCGAAGTTACTGTATTCACCTTTTCCTTCTCCTCGATCTGTTGACCAAAAATCCGAGTAGGTTATGTCCAACGCTCATGACTAATAGGTACTTATTGTTCCTCAAAGAGTGACTAGTTTGGAAAAATCTATGATGACCCATATAACTCATCTTATCATTCTAATGTAGCCAAGTGGCTTCAGTTTCATCCCCACATATGGGACATTCATAATAACCATGAACATTACGACCTAATAAGGTCCCCTAAGAAGGAAGGTCATGGAAATACCACATAATCATTGCTTTAAGTGTGAACTCTTCACACTCATGAGCATCAAATGCCCTGATGCCTTTATTCGATAACTCTTTAAGTTATTTGATTAATGGGGATAAAAATATATCAATATCATCACCGAGATCCTTCAGCCCGAGTATCAATAACGATAATAATGTGAACCCATTTCTCATGCACAATGTTGGAGGGAGACTAAAAGGCACCATCAAAACTAGTCAATAACTCCGATTAGGGATTTAATTATTGAAAATGTTAAACCCATTAGTTGATAATACCATACAAAAATTACGTGGTTCCTTTTCAAATTTAGGGCGTCGTGCATTTGAAAGTTACCACATAAGTGAATAAACCGGATGAAGCATGAGATTCCCACCCACCTCTCATCGAGCGGGCCATGTCATGGCCTTTGCTATCCATGGTACAGTGAAAAAATGTTATAATTGTAGACCTAGGGGAAAATACTTCAAAACCTTATGTGGAACTTTTGAGCACTTGCAATAATTTTCACCCTTGTCTGTTCCATTATCATAAGCCAAATATCTAGGCTCGCTCCATACAAGATACTCATCTTTCTCTTCATTCTAATTATGGTACAATATGCCATCATACTAGCATGAATGAATATATTTGTAACCTAAACCCTTCAAGATCTTCTTCATTCTAAGATAATTGTCTACTAATGTGTTCTATTTTTGGAGAATGTCTTTAACCCACTAAAGAATTGTGGTTATGATGTTTCCCAAAAAACCAAGTTGACTCTTTGAATTATGCAAACCAATAATTGCATATAATACCAAGTGATCTTCATCGCAATATTTATAAAACACTAATCACGTCTTCTTTCAACCATTTATATTTCAAATCTTCTGGTGATTCATCACCAACTTGTCCATTGACTTGGTCATAATGAAAATTATATGTATCCATAAGTTGGTGGTTTTGATGGTGGGGGGCTCTGTAAGTATTAATTAGATTAGCGAATCATGTACCACTTCCAATCGATGGGAATCCCTTATGCATTCGGGGTAGCAATAACTCTTTCGGAACATAAGGTACATTCTTTTCACCATGGTATGTCCATATCTTATAGTCTTACAAAATTCCCAAGTTTAGTAAATGCAACTCAATGTCTTCTAGAGACTTATATTTTTTATCCATACAACTAGTGGAATCTTATCACTTTTAAGATTTCTAAATACGTATTTAACAAATTCTTGAATTGCCCTTTACATTATTATCACATATTTGGTTACTCTCCCCCCATCCACTCTTTGTATTTGGATAAATCCAATAAATAGTTTTCAAAGTTCAATTCACCAATAATAGTGGGTTGAAACAAAGGTCGTGTTACATACTAGAACTCATAATTCATAATTCATTCAAAATACTCAACACAACTTAAACTCAAATGAAACATCTTAAACTTAAATTCATGTTGCATATACTAAAATTTCCAAAAAAATGACCACAAACATAAAAATAACTTAAATAAACAAAATACGACAACTTGTTCTCAAACTATACATTATTTATCATGGAATATTGACCAAAAATTAAACTAGTCAAGCGATAAAACAATTCTTATATGATTTGAGCAAGGGACCTTCTTCGCTCTCAACGTGCAAATGCTATTCTTCGCAACCGGTGTATATGTTATCAACCAGTATCTGAGCCTCACCCATATGCGAAGTGCAACTATAAATAGGAGTTACGACATTCAAGGAAACGAGTGTGCACGCTATAATAATTCTGATATTTGCCAAGTCCCTTAAATAGTACAGCTCGCTATAGTAAGTGTGAGAAGATGGCGATGATTTATGGATTGAGACAGGTGGAGGAATTTAAGAGGGGTATGTTGAAGGACGAGTCATATGGGAAAGGAAACTTTGAAAAGGAGGGTAGGGTTAACCTTGAGTAGGAGGATAGGAGTAACCTTGAAGAGGCATCTGAGGCTAAAACCTTGACTAAATAGGGACACAAGGCACCTGATTTCATTCGCTAACTCTTCGAGTTTAATCTTAATATCTTGCTCATCCCCATCTTTTTTGTACTCACTTACCTCTTGACTCAAGATGCTATTCCTCATTGAAGAGAGCTCAGCCACAAGAGTTGCAATGTGTTTTAATTTGGTTTTTGGCATATATGATACGATATCTCCTGACCTCCGTCTTTTGTCATTTTCAAAGGTCCATGTCAAAGCATCATCTTCAATGTCACCATAAGGGCTCAAAGCGGACTGATTGCTAATGGAATCGATCAATTCTTGTAGTGTGAAATTATATTTAGTCTTATAATTATAACATTATTTTATAGACCTTGTCTACATATAAATAAATAACTAGTCATACTCACTAGAGTCAGAGCCAAGTGTGGTGAAAATTTATTACCTTTTGTGACACCCCGCCTAATTAAATACCGGGCAATCACTCCTTTATTAAATTAAAATCAAGGTGAAAAGTTGGTTCATTCTTAGCATCACTGTCGAAAAATACTTTTCCAATTTAAACACCCTAAATAATTAAGCTAAGTGTCCAAACCATTTTTTTTCCTTTACTTGACAAATTTTATTTTATATAAACCAACATTTAAATCTTTACATTATTCATAATTAAAGAATCACGCAACAACCATACTGGAACAGACCATACAATAATTAAACATTCAACTAAATGAATCCAACATTTAATACTCAAATGAAAACATCCTGACAATAATAAATCCCAAAGAATAAAATACTGGAAATAAATGAATCACAATGTCCAATAAAACAACTTGATAATGGAAACGAGCGACACATGCCCAACTGAATAAATATGATAAGAGTGGAATCAAATAAATGAAGTCGTCTAAGCAAGAGGCCTGCAACTCCCACCTAAGCTGCAGCACGTTCCTTCCAAAGGAACCTATGCAAGACGCCCCTGTGGCTGGGCACCTGTAATATATACATATATATACAAGAGAGAGAGAGAAGAAATAGAGACGGGTCAGAGCCCAATAGTGTAAATGATTTAAAATTTATTTAGCAAGTATTTAAAATATTTACAGGCCAATGCAACAACATATAAGTGCGACACTCTCTTGAGAAATTCTCACCTCTCTTCTAATGTGCACACCTATCGCACTAACCTTCCCAACGGTTTAACTCATCTTATCTTGGGTTACTCGTAAGGTTTAAACTAAACAATTTAACTGTTTAAGAAGTAAATTTCATTTAGTGACAAAGCTCTCATTTTTTACTTTATTTATTAATAAAGTTTTCCAGAAATATACTATACTTTCGAAACAGGTATTTCTCAATTGAAATCATTACTCATCTCTTACTTACCATAAACACAGTAGGAAATTCTAAATTTCATAAATTCATATATATATTAAATACTCGCATAATATATATATTCTATCAGCACCCCACATAAAAATTATGGTGCGGGCATACTCTGCTATCCAAACCCCGTATCAATCGTACTAAGGGAAATACAAGTTCGGAATCACTTTCAAACTGTAATAATACAAACAAAAACAATATTGAGGCGAAGCATGGTATCCAAGTCCAAGAGGTCAGTACATACCCTCACGACTCTTAGGACCGTCCGACTATCGACCCGATAGCCCGTACCTAGGATTCCTATCTTCTAGGGTACGAGTAAATATCCCCCATGAAGGCCCATTCGGGATAAGACTGTCCTAGCACGGTATCCTCAGGGATAGAAAGTAGCGTGGGCATGATTTCCACACATATATAATATATGCATACACACAGTCATATAAATATATTACTTTTTTGCCATATCAAATTTAGGTTCATCTCATAACCCATAATCATAACATTTATCCTTATTTTCACATTATTAGTTATCGCGTATAACGGTTCGTCTCTAACTTTAATTTGAGGGATTATTCCAACTCACTACGTAACACTCATGGAATCTATCCTCCCAAGTGTAGAATTCAGTAAGTACTCATCTATTTTCCAACGTAGCCATTTGACGCGTCTCTCCCTTAAATACACAACCCCATCGTCCCTTATGTCTAAGCATCCCTAAAATGTAGATTTCATCTTAGATTAAAGGTCTCGTAGTTGTTAATAAGTCCTACTGGTCTCCTTTATCTTCCAAAGTTTTTTAATAAGGGTCCCCAAAGATTTTCACTCATTTAATTTGAATTTAACAATTTCAAAGGGGAAATGTGAGTCTGCCAGGAGGGGTCGATCGATTGAGGTCTGGGGCTCGATCGATCAAACCTTCGATCGATTGAAGCTCTAGGCTCGATCGATTGATCAAGCAGGTATGGCGAATTCCGCAAGAAACCAGTTACAGGTTCTAACACACAACCTCATCCAAATCCAGATTTTTCATTCCCAATCGCCCAAAAATTCGTACTACAATCAGTATACACCCATATTATACATCTTTCATGTAAAGCATGCAATTTCCATCAATAACCATAGATTAATAGGCCAAAACTCATATAAAACTCAAGAACCCTAAAATTTCTTAAACATTGTTCTAATCAGTCTTTTCCCAGAAATTTCTACTCCTAATTCATCATAAATTCGTGGTTACATGTGAAGGGGTTTCCAGATTATCATTCAAATCATTACTACATGCGATTTTCCTATCTCCGACATGAATTTTCTTCTACCAAACTCATCCTAATCACCCTAGACTAATATGAACGGTGCATTAACGAAAATAAGCAAGATAAATACTTGCCTGGAAATTTCAAAGTTCTGATTTGATGAAGAATTTGATGTGGTTGCGTTCCCCGTCGCGCGATCTATGCGTTGGTGGTGGCAGCGGTGCAATCGGGTGACTTTTTGGCCTTGGATTGCTTGGAAAGCTTTCTCTTTCCCTCTCCTATGGTCGTTCTAAGGTTTTGAGTCTGATAACCCTAAAGGACTCTTCTAAATGGATAATATAGCCTAATAATTTTCGTGGGTTAAATTACCAAAAAATGCAAAATGTCCAAAATGCCCTCCCAGGGTGTTAAACAGGCCTAAAAACACCCCGAGACCCAAACTAAACCCCCGAGTACACTTTTCTGACTATCTCGACCCTTCCGGACACGTTGGTGCGCTCAAAACGACTATACAGATAACTTAAAAATATTCCACTTTTATTAATCAATATTTAGCCCCGACGAGACACGGGCGCGTCCCGACTCAAATTTCAAAAACTATCATTTTATTCACTCTTGACATTTAGTAGAACCAATATTATATTACTTTACTCATTAGTAATATTTAACAACAAGTTTCCCATAATTACTAACTCACATCACGTTAATAATTATGAAGTGATTAATTTCCGGATTTATATTAATTTAATATCTCATTAAATTTAATAAATCCCCAAATTAATATAGCATAAAAATACGGGGTATTTCATACTTCCCCCATAATAACGGAATTTCATCCCAAAATTCGAAAAATAAGGCATACCTGGTAAGAATAAATCTGGGTATCTCTCGCGCATATTTGCCTCACGCTCCCAAGTGGATTCCTCCACATTATGATGCTCCTACTGGCCCCGTACAAGTGGAACTACCTTCGACCTCAATCTCCTCTCGCTATGGTCTAGGATAGCCACCGGTCTCTCCTCGTAAGAGCTATCAGGCTATAAGTCTATCTCCTCTATCGTGATGTGGGTGTGAGCCATGTCATCCCGAAGATATCATCTCAACAACGAGATGTGGAATACATCATGGATGCGATGCAAATGCTCTGGCAGACCTAATCTGTATGCCACCGGCCCAATCCTCTCGATAATGGGGAATGGTCCCACGTACCTCGGGGCCAATTTCCCTTTCTTCCCGAACCTCATCACTCCTTTCATAGGAGATACACGTAGTAACACTTGGTCTCCCATATTAAACTCTCGAAAGAACCGTTTCGCATCGGCATAGATTTTCTGCCTATCCTGGGCTACTCGAATACGACCCGTGATTATCTCAAACCTCGCGGAGGTTTCCTGAATCACCTCTGGTCCTAGCAACTTGTTATCCCCCACCTCTAGCCAACAAGTTGGGGAATGACAAGGTCTGTCATACAAAGCCTCGAATGGAGCCATGCCAATCGTGAACTGATAAGAGTTATTATAAGCGAACTCTAACAGGGGAAGATGTGGCTCCCAAACTCCTCCAAAATCAAGAATACACATGTGTAGCATATCCTCCAACATCTGATTAGTACGCTCCGTCTGTCCACCTGTTTGCGGGTGATAATCTGAACTCAACCTCAACTCTGTACCCATAGCCTCCTGAAAGCTCTCCCAAAAATACGACACGAAAATCTTGTCTCTATTTGACACAATATTCAGGGGCACCCCATGTAATCTGACAATCTCAGCAATGAACAACTGAGCATACTGACTCGTGGTATAGTCTGTCTGTACCGACAGAAAGTGAGCCACCTTGGTCAAACGGTCTACAATCACCCAGATAGAGTCATGGACCCGCTGTGATGTAGGAAACCCTGTAATAAAGTCCATGGAAATACTCTCCCACTTCCACGCGGGTATTTCCAATAACTGAAGCAACCCTAACGGTCTCTGATGGTCCACCTTTACCAGCTGGCAGGTAGCACACTTGGACACGAACTCAGTAATGTCCTTCTTCATCCTACTCCACCATTATTGTCGTCTCATATCCTGGTACATGTTATCTCCTTCAGGATATACCGCAAATCGGGACCCGTGAGACTGGGTCATCACTGTATAAAGTAATTTTGATCCTTCTGGGACCACTAATCTCCCATTAAACCTCAAACCCCTATCAAAACTGACAGAATAGGACTCAGCACCCTCAGCTAAATGTCGTACAATCTTCTCCTGTCAAAACGAGTCTGCGGTCTGTGCCTGTATCACCCTCGTAACAATCTCGGGGGGTAACTATCATGACAGTTATGAAAGAATGGGCTACTGCGTCCTGGTGACCCAACTCTTTCCACTTTACTTTCCAGATGTCTGCTACGTCGCCTATCAGTCTATCGCTCAACGCATTAGCAACTACATTGGCCTTTCCCGTACGGTACTGTAGTTGAACAGATAGTCCTTCCCAAACTCTAACCATCTGCGCTGATGCATATTCAGCTCTCGCTGAGTGAACAGGTACTGCAGTGACTTGTGGTCTGTGAACAAGCGAAACTTCTCCCCCAATAAATAGTGCCTCCATATCCTCAATGTAAAAACGACCGCTTCTAACTCCAGGTCGTGGGTGGGGTAATTCTTCTCATGCGGCTTAAGCTTGCGGGAGGCAAAAGCTATAGCCTTCTCCTCCTACTGAAGCACTCCCCTAAGTTCCCGTAAAGAGGCATAGGTGTAGACCAAGTACTCCACACCCGGCTTAGGTAAAGCAAGAACTGGTGCTGAAGTAAGCTTGTCTTTCAGCTCGTCGAAAGCCAATTGACAAGCATCATCCCAAACATATGGTACCCCTTTGCGAGTCAGGTTCGTGAATGGGCCCGCTATTTTGGAGAATCCCCGAATGAATCTCCTGTAGTATCCGGCTAACCCCAAGAAACTACGCACTTTCGTTGGTGTCGTGGGTTGTCCCCACTCCCTCACCACTGACACTTTACTTGGGTCGACTGCTATCCCCTGCTCAGAAACAACATGCCCCAAGAACTGTACCTCTTGCAACCAGCATACAAATGATGCTCTCGTAAGGTCTGAAGAACCTGCCTCAAGTGCTCGGCATGCTCCTCCTCGGAGTGTGAATATATCAAAATGTCATCTATGAAGACGATGACAAACTGATACAATAACTCTATGAATACTCGGTTCATTAAGTCCATGAACACGGCTAGAGCATTTGTGAGGCCAAATGGCATCACCCTGAACTCATAGGACCCATATCTCATCAAGAAGGCAGTCTTTGAAACATCCTGCTCCCTAATACGTAACTGATGGTACCCTGATCTCAGATCTATCTTCGAAAAGAAAGTCGCTCCCCTTAGGTGGTCGAACAGATCATCGATTCAAGGCAACGGATACTTGTTCCGTATCGTGACCTTGTTCAGCTCCCAGTAGTCCACACACAGCCTCAGTGAACCATCTCTCTTTTTCAAAAACAAAACTAAAGCACCCCAAGGTGAGGTACTCTTGCGAATGAAGCCCTGACCTAACAGCTGCTCTATCAGATCTCGTAACTCTCGCATCTCCGCCGGAGCCATACGGTATGGAGTGTGTGCTATCGGTCTAGTATCCGGTAATAAATCTATGACAAAGTCTATCTCTCGACACGGGGGTAGGCCTGGTATCTCCTGAAACACATCGAAATACTCACGGACAGCAGGGATCGAGTCTAAGGGAATCACAACCTCCTTAGAGGTATCCTCCTCTATGTAATACAAATGAGCGATCGAGCCTCCCTCTGGGCGAGGCATCGCCACTACAAACATCTCTTGCCCCGGAATGGCAAAGATAATACTCCCACCAAAACAATCTATTATGGCCCTATAAGCAGCGAGCCAATCTATACCGATAATAACGTCATGCTCATGCATATCTAAGACTAACATGTCTGTAGGCAATACCAAGATACCAATCTCTATCCCCACACCCAAGCATATAAAGAAAATAAGCGAACCACTCCCCAGTGGTGAGTCTACACACGTCACAGTGCTCTCTGATGTGGCTAATAACCCTAAGGCCTTCACAAAATGAGTGGCTATAAAACAGTGCGTCGCCCCAGTATCAAATAAAACTCGACCCATAGTACCATGGATAGGAAACATACCCTCAATCGCGGGTGGTGCCTGCGGAGCTGCTGCCTGGTGGATGTTATAGACACGTCCATATTGTAACTGCCCCTGTTGCACTGGAGCTGCTGGAATAGCTGGTAGGGATGGCGCTGGGAGGGCGGCTGGAAAAAGTGGCCTATGTGGCTCATTACGGGCACCCTGCTGATGTGGGGCCCTATCACCCTCTGGGCAATCCTGGCGCTTATGTCCATGCTTTTTGCACACAAAACAACGTCCTCTGAAGTTACCTCCCCGCTGACCCTGTTGGCCGTTACCACCCCGCCACTGGCCCTGTTGGCCCTGGTGAAAGCGTTGTTGGCCCTTCTTCTAACCCTGCTGCTGTCGGTGTTGGCCTTACTGGCCCTACTGATTAGGTTGGCCCTGCTGACCCTGCCTATAACCCCCAAATCCCTGCCTGGAATCACCTGACCGGAAGTGCTTGGCAGGGTCTCTGCTCATACTGATGAGTCTGTCCCTGGGATGTCGGTGCTCCACCAGCGCCACTACCCCCTGTCCTGCCCTGCTGGCCAGAATCTCCTGCTCACTTGCTTCCCTGGAGATGGAAGCGGTGATCCTTGCAATGTAGTAAGGCAACATTGAGTACATCTGTAAAGGTACTCAGAGATAAATTCCCTATAAGATGCTGACAGATCCTCCAAGCTAACCCGTCCACAAACAGCATTATGTTCTTACCCTCTGTAAGTGCCAGAATACCTTAATCGGAATAGTATCCCTCTCCTCTAAGGTGGTGGTGGATTCCCACCACTGCAAAGCAGCCACACTAGATTAAAGGAAGCCAGCAACTGTCTCTGCACGTCCGTGCACTCATACATACAAAGATGCCGCTGGATATCTTTCTTCCATTGGCTGACGATGACAATATCTGAAATACCCTAGAACTCAGGGGGATGCGGCTTCTGAAAGGCATCCCTAACCCGCTCCCATTCAGATGGAAGTTGTGCATGTACTGGTGCCACTGTCTGAATCTAGGGTGGAGCCTACTGTACCACCGCTAGCGCGTCATTCACCGCCTGAGCAATAATAGCGGCTACCTCGTTAGCATTCATCGTACCCTGTGCGGGAGCTACTGGCTGCTTGGCTGGGGCAGGCCTATCCTTTGGTGCACGTCTCAGAGGCATCTAAAATGTGAAGAAATTTATTAGTCTATAGTTATCATCAAATCTCAAATAGCTGAAGACGTAAACGTAAAAGCAAGAGTACAACAATCCTAAAATAGGTCTCAATAGCAAAAATGTTAAGCTGAAAGCGAAACAAGCCGTACAGATCCTAAGGACACTAGAACCTGATGCTCTGATACCACCTGTGACACCCCGCCTAATTAAATACCAGGCGATCACTCCTTTATTAACTTAAAATCAAGGTGAAAAGTTGGTTCATTCTTAGCATCACTGTCGAAAAATACTTTTCCAATTTAAACACCCTAAATAATTAAGCTAAGTGTCAAAAACATTTTTTTTACTTTACTTTCCAAATTTTATTTTATATAAACCAACATTTAAATCTTTACATTATTCATAATTAAAGAATCATGCAACAACCATACTGGAACAGACCATCCAATAATTAAACATTCAACTAAATGAATCCAACATTTAATACTCAAATGAAAACATCCTGACAATAATAAATCCCAAAGAATAAAATACTGGAAATAAATTAATCACAATGTCCAATAAATCAACTTGATAATGGAAACGGGCGACACATGCCCAACTGAATAAATATGATAAGAGTGGAATCAAATAAACGAAGTCGTCTAAGCAAGAGGCCTGCAACTCCCACCTAAGTTGCAGCACGTTCCTTCCAAAGGATCCTACGCAAGACGCCCCTGTGGCTGGGCACCTGTAATATATACATATATATACAAGAGAGAGAGAGAAGAAATAGAGGTGGGTCAGAGCCCGATAGTGTAAATGATTTAAAATTTGTTTAGCAAGTATTTAAAATGTTTACAGGCCAATGCAACAACATATTAGTGCGACACTCTCTTGAGAAATTCTCACCTCTATTCTAATGTGCACACCTATCGCACTAACCTTTCCAACGGTTTAACTCATCTTATCTTGGGTTACTCGTAAGGTTTAAACTAAAAAATTCAACTGTTTAAGAAGTAAATTTCATTTAGTCACAAAGCTCTCATTTTTTACTTTATTTATTAATAAAGTTTTCCAAAAATATACTATACTTTCGAAACAGGTATTTCTCAATTGAAATCATTACTCATCTCTTACTTACCATAAACACAGTAGGAAATTCTAAATTTCATAAATTCATATATATATTAAATACTCGCATAATATATATATTCTATCAGCACCCCACATAAAAATTATGGTGCGGGCATACTCTGCTATCCAAACCCCGTATCAATCGTACTAAGGGAAATACAAGTTCGGAATCACTCTCAAACTGTAATAACACAAACAAAAATAATATTGAGGCGAAGCATGGTATCCAAGTCCAAGAGGTCAGTACATACCCTCACGTCTCTTAGGACCGTCCGACTATCGACCCGATAGCCCGTACCTAGGATTCCTATCTTCTAGGGTACGAGTCAATATCCCCCATGAAGGCCCATTCGGGATAAGACTGTCCCAGCACGGTATCATCAGGGATAGCAAGTAGCGCGGGCATGATTTCCACACGTATATAATATATGCGTACAAGCAGTCATATAAATATACTACTTTTTTTGCCATATCAAATTTAGGTTCATCTCATAACCCATAATCACGACGGTTATCCTTATTTTCACATTATTAGTTATCGCGTATAACGGTTCGTCTCTAACTTTAATTTGAGGGATTATTCCAACTCATTACGTAACACTCATGGACTCTATCCTCCGAAGTGTAGAATTCAGTAGGTACTCATCTATTTTCCAACGTAGCTATTTTATGCGTCTCTCCCTTAAATACACAACCCCATCATCCCTTATGTGTAAGCATCCCAAAAATGTAAACTTCGTCTTAGATTAAAGGTCTCGTAGTTGTTAATAAGTCCTACTGGTCTCCTTTATCTTTCAAAGTATTTTAATAAGTGTGCCCAAAGATTTTCACTCATTTAATTTGAATTTAACAATTTCAAAGTGGAAATGTGAGTCTGCCAGGAGGGGTCGATCGATCGACGTCTAGGGCTCGATCGATCGAAGCTCTAGGCTCGATCGATCGATCAAGCAGGTATGGCGAATTCTGCAAGAAACCAGTTACGGGTTCTAACACACAACCTCATTCAAATCCATATTTTTCATTCCCAATCGCCCAAAAATTCTTACTACAATCAGTATACACCCATATTATACGTCTTTCACGTAAAGCATGCAATTTCCATCAATAACCATAGATTAATAGGCCAAAACTCATATAAAACTCAAGAACCCTAAAATTTCTTAAATATGGTTCTAATCAGTCTTTTACCAGAAATTTCTACTTCTAATTCATCATAAATTCGTGGTTACATGTGAAGGGGTTTCCAGATTATCATTCAAATCATTACTACATGCAATTTTCCTATCTCCAACATGAATTTTCTTCTACCAAACTCATCCTAATCACCCTAGACTAACATGAACGGTGAATTAATGAAAATAAGAAAGATAAATACTTTCCTGGAAATTTCAAATTTCTGATTTGATGATGAATTTGGTGTGGTTGCGTTCCCCGTCGCGCGATCTACACGTTGGTGGTGGCGGCGGTGCAATCGGGTGACTTTTTTGCCTTGGATTGCTTGGAAAGCTTTCTCCTTCCCTATCCTATGGAAGTTCTAAGGTTTTGAGTCTGATAACCCTAAAGGACTCTTCTAAATGGCTAATATAGCCTAATAATTTTCGTGGGTTTAATTACCCAAAAATGCAAAATGTCCACAATGCCCTCCCGGGGTGTTAAATGGGCCTAAAAACGCCCCGAGACCCAAACGAAACCCCCGAGTACACTTTTCTGACTATCTCGACCCTTCCAAACACGTTGGCTAACTCAAAGTGACCATATGGATAACTTAAAAATATTCCACTTTTATTAATCAATATTTAGTCCCGACCGACACGGGCACGTCCCGACTCAAATTTCCAAAACTGTCATTTTATTCACTCTTGACGTTTAATAGAACCAATATTATATTAATTTACTCATTAGTAATATATAACAACAAGTTTCCCATAATTACTAACTCACATCACGTTAATAATTATAAAGTGATTAATTTCCGGATTTATATTAAATTAATATCTCATTAAATTTAGTAAATCCCCAAATTAAAATAGCATAAAAATACAGGGTATTACACCTTTGTCCCATTGTCCATGCACGTATAAGACCGATTAGGTGTTTTACCGTCATCTAGATCACCCTTTGTCCTTTATGACCATTCACTCCTCAAATCCTTATATGATTTAGACCCTAACATGTGGACATCAACTTTTTTTCTCTATTTTGTTTATTTTTCTCCTTCTAGACTAGTTTTTTTATCCATCGCCTCATTTTCAAAAAAGATGTTCCGTTGAACGACCGGCGTTTCAACATTTAGAGGGACTCTGTCTTTCATAGGAAAAATGTTAGAGATCGATGCCCCCTTTAATAAATGTCTCTACCATAGGTTCCTCTGATATGTTCTTAGTTTTTCAGCAACTCGGGAAATAAACTTTTTCTTTTAACAGTCGGGAATGAAAAACTCTTACAAAGATTAAAAAATGTTGTCCTTGATGGCTTAATCAACTACATTCCAGTTATCGGATTCCATGAATCCCACATTCATTATCATAAGTGACAAATACTGAGATTTAAAGATTTGGATGTCCTTTTTATTTCCACTAGGATTATTCCCGAAAAGGCAGAACCCAATGGGATTCTTCTCATTTGATCGGGAAGTGTTGGTAATGGGTGGTGTGGGTATCGGATTAACAACATTTTGTGCCTACTCGTAGTTGGAATGGTGGAGTGAACCATTGGTGAAGAAGATTATTATTCATCAAGTGGTGATGAGAATCCATGTTGGGGTGTAGGGTTTCCCGTCATCATTTGGTACATTATCTCCATTGTTGTTTGACATAACCTACATACCTTCTCATAATAAGACTTTAAAATATGTCCACTGTGTCTGATCTCGATCCATTAAGTATTACTTTTAAAAAATCTATGGATTTATGCATCTGACTAATTAATAGGAAGCAAATCTATGATTTATGTATAGATGTCCGTGACATGAACTCGAAATTTTTTATTCATCAACTTATTGGAAAGATCCAATTTAACGTGCATATGTTGTGATACATCACGGTCTTGGTCAATGCTCTCTTTACATTGTTTTATCCACAATGGGTGAATTTTTTCATGCCTTGTCTGACAGTGCGAGTAATGTCAGGGCAACATCGGGATTATGTAGGCAAAATATATTTTATACTGCTTCACCGTAGATTTCCGTTAGGGAAAACAAAATACAATCGAAAAGGTACTTTTGCAAGAGATGAACTCCATGATTTATAAGGTAGTTAAATTGTTTAATCTTGTTATGCCCATGATCGTAAATAAGATTACCCTCTATATGTCATGGACTAATAAAATATGTATAAGTGCGATCTAATTGCAATCTCTCATGCTCTTATTGCCATTAATTATCATCGTGCCTCATTTTTTCGAAAAAAAATATATGAGGGGGTGAATATGAGTCCTACAAGTAATGGATCTAATTAATCATTAAGTAGTTATTATTTTTAAACTAGTTCAAATTTAAGTTTATCTTACTCTATTCAACCCTAACATTGTTATGCGTCCTTCCGCCTATTTGCATTCACCCTACTAATGGTGTCATTGAAAAACTCAATTCCAAAATGAAATTGGGGTTGACAAACACACCCAAAGGGATCACATAACCATAACATAAAAAATCTCAAACCCTAAACCCCAAATCAATCAACCCTAATTACTCACACACTTTTGATTATTGACAAAAAAATGACCACTGAGACACGTTAAATGGCTAATTTCAACAATCTACTATATGAATAATTGAAAGGTGATGTGATAATTTTTTATTATTCAAATTCCATTGATGAAAATTATATAGTTTTTGTTAAGCCCATTTTAAAAAGGCAAGGATGTCGAATGACTAAGAGGCTTTATGTTCTTTCTATCCATCGAATGGGTGGAGTACGCAAGAATTAGGTTAGATTTAATTTTACCAAAGAGTATATAAATTTATGTACTTCCATATGGTCACAGTCCTGGACCGTAACCCCAGGCTGTAACCATTTAATTTTTTTTGTAAATCAGTAACTAAAGTGAATAAAACAAAGTTTAAGCAAGATCTCAAGTATAAATTGACGTATTATGAAAGAAATTATATTGGATTTATCCAACAAATGAAAACCATTTTAACACTTGGACTCATTAGTTAAACAACAACAACAAACTCTTAGTGGTGGTGTTGCCCTGGTCGATGCTGATAATCCTACCAAATATGGTTACACTCAATAAATGCTTAGTTATAAGTTTCAATATAGGGCAACACATGAACAAACTTATTTATTTTTGCCCAAAATAACATTTTTATACTAAATCCATCAATATTTTAACGAAATTCAGGATTACCCAACTAATTTAACATATTCATAAATTGCATTAATTCTTTACTAATTGTAATGTAATATGATAGAATTGAAGACCATATCTAAGTAAAATTGCAAAAACTGTCAAATTGTAATCATTCCAGCACCATTAATTATTTCACCAAATCTATATGTCTATAAATAGTTGAATTTTACAATGATGTTTGTTTATACATTGAGTTGAATGTCTAAAACTTTAACCTTTTATTTTTTTTATGTAAATTTCAATTATACTATGATAATTCATAAAGTCCAACATTTCCAAATAAAAAGAAACTTTTGGATACTCAATTTACATCAACAATACCTAATCAACTTCAAACCTTAAATAGCAAGATTCAACCAAATTTAAATATTAACAATATTCAATCAATACTTACGATGCCTAAATAATTTCAAGCCCTAAATAACAATACACAATAAAGTTCTAGCCATAAATCCATACATCCAAACAAATTTGACAATATCCAATTAATTTCAATAAAATCTACAAATCAAGAATAGAAAATATTGTTCGACAGAAAGGGAGAGTACCTGAGAAATAGAAATTTGTAGGAAAGAGAGAGAGCTGAAGAAGAGAGAGGTAGAAGATGAGGGAGGAGAGAGAGGGAGAGAAGAGGGAGAGAGGTTAGAGAGAAAGAGAGAGAAAACGTGAAATGAAAAAGTGTTAAGGGTTTTCTGTGTAGAGGATATTGTCACGGTCCTTGGCCATGACCCCAAAATGTGGCCATTTGTTTTTACACGTCACGAACTTGGTCACAATTGAAGTGTAAAAAAATAGATGGTCACATCCTAGGATCATGGTCCAAGACCGTGACCAGCTCCTATGACAATTTCAAAATGGTCATGCTCACTGACCATAACTGATCTCAAATGAAACCCTAACATATATTATGCCTATGGTCATGGTGCATGGCCATGAAACATTTTGGCAAGAGTTTTGGTGCCCATTTGGTCGTGGGTGTGGTCACGGACAAAGGTCGTGACCCTTATGGTCACAGTCTATGGCCGTGACTACATCCAATTAATGTCACCCTTTTTCTTGGTCACGGATTTTGTCACGTACTTTTGGCTCTGGTCATAGTCCTAGGTCGTGACTCACTTTCAATGACCATTCTCAATTTTTGGTATAATGGTCAAGCAATAAAATAGTTCTCTAAAGTCATTTTAAGACTTCTTTGTGTGATCCTTATTCAAAAAAACATCACACGATAGATGATATCACGAAAGCAACAATCAAAAGAAGACAAAGAAGGGAAATTATACTATCATTATACACTTATTCCCAAAAAAATAAACACCAAACACCAACCCCTCAAGTCACCCCATATCCCGAGACAAATATCATCAAAGAGTCAAGACTCATAAAGGGCTCCCTGCAAAATGATACCTTACCTGGGACAAAGGACAACACCCAATTCCAAAAACTACATCAAAATGATCTTGTCCAATCACCAAGGAAAGAAAATTGAACTTACTTCACTCACCACTCATATGTCAGGATAGACATGGGACTCATCATCAAGTAGATAACACGCATCTCTCTCCAAAAGAAAAATTCTCAAAAAGATGGGTCACTTTTGTTTCCATATGTCGATGTATCCATTTTTATTTTTTGTGTGTACATATGAATTACCACCATTTTTATAAAAATTGATTAGACTCATTATGTCCATGCACACACTGTCAATTACTCTTATGTATAAGATAATTAAAATTAAATAAAATAAAAATACAAAGTAGAAACCATTGGTCCTATACGTGACCTAAAATAGTAAACCTGTGCTTCGAACCAATTCGATCCCTTACATTACTTATAATAAGAAGTCACATGCTTTAAACAAATTGGTCCCCTACATGACCTAAAATATAAATCCCTGAGCTTCAAAACCAGTCTTGTCCCCTAAGTGACCTAGCTTAAAAAATTAGATCCCCTATGCGGCCTAAAATATGAAACCCTGAGCTTCAGCCCAATTCGATCCACTACGCAACCTAAAAGAGAGAGAATTATGTTTCAAATAAAATCAATCCCCTACATAACCTGAAATAGGAATCCATGCACTTCAAAATCAATTTGGTCCCCTACATGAGAAATAGGAAACCATACGCTAAAAACCAATTCAGTCCCCTGTGTGACCTAAAACAGGAAGCCATGCGCTTCAAACCAAGTCGGTCCCCTATGTGACCTAAAATAGGAAACCTTATGCTTAAAACAAGTTTAGTGACTTATGGGGCCTAAAATAGGAAGCCCAGATCTTCATACAAAATTAATCCCCTACGATACTTAAAATAGGAAGCCTCCTTATTGAAAAATAGTTCGGTCCCCTATACGATCGAAAGTAGGAAGCCCTATACTTTAAAATAATTTGGTCCATGACCTAAAATAGGAAGCCCCTCTCTTTAAAACATTTCATTCCCCTACAAAATCTAAAATAGGAAGCCTCATGCTTCATACTATACCAACAACAACAAACCTTGGGCTACAAACTAATTTGGTCCCCTAATACGACCTAATATAGGAAGGGGTTAGAATATTCTGAATCTTTGCTAACACCAAAGTTGAAAATTAGGATACCCTAAACCCAAATAATAGATTCCTCCAAAACATTGTGTTTCTATGTTTGGTCTCCCTAGCGACCTAAAATAGAAGGGGTGGGAATATTTTGAACCTTTGTTAAAACCAAATTAGAAAATCTAGGAACCCTTTATCCCATCGAAGCTTTCTCTATCTTAGTGTCATAATCACCATACATTCACACTTAAGCTACCTATCTTTAGTTTCCTCCAACTAATAAGGTTAACCAATCATGAGGTTATCCCACACATCCATGGATGCCGCCGAAACCCCTAGTTTCTACGTCTAATCCCCCTAAAACCTAAAATATAAGGGTTTCTAATACTTTTAATCTTTGCTAAAACCAAGGTCAAAATTAAGGTACCTTGTGCCCTACCAGATCTTTTTCCCTCTTAATGTTCTAATCATCATGCATTAACACCTAAGTTACCTCTCTTAAGTTCGTTCTAACTAAGAAGGTTAACCAGTTATGAGATGATCTCAGACACCCATGGATGCCACCCCAAGTTTTAATGTCTAGTCCCCCTAGTGACCTAAAATATAATGAGTTGGAATATTTTGAATCTTGCTAAGACCAAAGTTAAAAATCAGGTTACCCTTCAGCCCATTGCATTTTTCTCCTTCTCAATATTATAATCATCATACATTCACATTTAATATACCCCTCTTCAGTTCCTGTTATCTAGGAAGGTTAACGAGTCATGAGGTGATCCCACACACCTATAGACATCGTTGAAACCTAGAGTTTCTACATATGGTCCCCCTAGAAACCTAAACTATAAGGGGTTGAAATGTTTTTAATCTTTAATAAGACCAAAAAGATACCAAAGGGGGAGGGAGATTCACAAAATAAAAAAAAGTTGGGGTTAAAATGAAAACGACCCAGATTTTATAAAGGCCCCACTGGGACCTTCTACCAGTCGGCAAAAGGCCTCCTAATCCTTATACTTGCCAGTAACCCCAAGGTAATGAATTCAAAATATAACTGAATATATTATCCACCATACACGTGGCGAATTATCAAAATTAATAGCCTTCCTCCTTCTGCCCATCGGTAGAAGGACAGATCCAGACCCCTATAAATAGAGGTCCGCACCAACCTCAAAAAGGGTACAAAATCTGATTTCAATCAAGTTTTATCACTTTCTTCTCCCCCGAGCATGCTATATACTTGAACTCATTCTGAAAATCCCTAAAGAAGTTCGTACTTTGAACAAGTCTCTTTCCCTTAGTGAAATTTCATACTTACGAAAAGTCACTTCGGCCTTAAAAGAGGTTCGTACTTATGAAAAGTTGCTTCCAAAAGAAAAATAGGGGAAAACTTTGAGCACATTATGATAACATCGACACTTATAAATGAATCTCTGTCAGGACTCAAACGGAGATTTGCCCACCTAGGCACCTTCAGTGGGGACACTCTCGAGGGAAATATTCGGTTTACACTTGGACGAATTTTGAGTCAAACACACCTTATATAGTAAAGAACCTCTGCCCATATTTTGGTCTCAAATCCAATATATATTGTGATAAACTACCAAACACTCACTTGTAGATAATTACACACCACTCACTCTCACATATCCATTCTTAGTATAGATATACTTACTTGTACCTTATTCCCTGTTTCGCATGATCAATGAAGATACTCTCTTCTTAAGACATTAATCAAGAATCAGGCATATTGCGGACTACATCACTAGAGAGCATTGTTATTGACTAAATTTTGTCCCGTAACTGGGGGGTGACTTCGTGATGGGTGCTAGTCCGACAGGGCGAAGTTGGCCTAGGAAATATGACTCTCATCTTCCATTGACCAAGTACCATCGATGTATATTTAACGATTCACACCGCATCGTATCGCTTGACTGAAGTCACGACGAGAGGTATATCGTAGGGAAATCATTCACGTACATCGAGTATATCACATTCTCTCTCGCACGTACTACCCCCACGAGGTATATATTGAAGCAATTCATGTACACTCAGGTATATCAAATGGCTTGTCCACACATACCAATTTCCCTCAAAAGCAAGACGTATATCATGAAAGTCAAGCCAAAGGGGGGAACACCTTCCAATTAACCCAACAACTGCATACCCATGTATAGGTGTCAAACAACTACATACCCACATTATTTTGACAGTTTCTACCCAAAACTCTGCCGAAAAGACGAGTCGGCATGCCGCCTAAATTTTTACAAAAATTTTAAAACGGGACCCTACCCATGACGCTGGTAACAAGTCCAACAATAGTTTTTACATATTTTTCAAACCTAATTTTTCTAGGCTCGGATCCCGTCTAGCATTTCTTTTTGAATTTAGGTAAACCTAATAAGTGAGAACCTAATAATCATAATAATAATCATGTTGATACCCATCTCTCATCTTTTTCTTCTTTCTTGTTCCAAAAAGTTTCCAAAAACATTTTTCCTCTTTCATCAAAAATACCAAAAACATTTTTCCTTCTATATACAAAAAATATTTTTCCTTCCCTTTACCCGAATACATGTTGGTCCTCAACTTTTCCAAAAATGTCAAAAACATTTTTTCCTTCCTTTTCTAAAATAATAATTCTCCCTTTCTCTTTTTCAAAAATAAATCCCAATTTTTTCTCCTCCTCAGGTCGATCGCATATCCATAGCTTGGCTCCCTATTGACTTTGGTCTTTAGTCAAACCGCCCCGAAGCTCCGTCAGTTCCTTCGCTACTTCTTTCGAGTTCAGAATTCATTTGCTTTCCATGGAGAACACAGACCCAGTACCGAATGTGCATCCATATTTGTTGACAGTCCTAGCACAACTCACTACCAAGATTGACAAACTTGAAATCGAGGTTCATGAGATGCAACGAAAATGGGTCTCTATACCCAAAGAGCCCGAGGTCCTCTTCCCTCATGCTATGAGTCCGCCCAGACCCGATACTATTTAGGTTCCTAGGGAATACCAGCATGCTCCATGAGCTCCTCCTACTAATGGGCCACTGCAAGCCTAGCTCCATATGCCGAACCTTGCCCAGCCAGGGGATAACTTACATGTGACCCTTGATCCAAAGGAGTAAGAGTTGAACAAGGTCAAGGAGGACCTTAGGATGTTGACCAAGAAGTTCGACCAAGTCAGATTCTCTAAAAACTACATGGATTAAACCAATATGTCTCCCTATCCTAAAGTAAGGTTATCAAAAAAGTTCAAGATTCCCAACATCGAGAAGTTCGGAGTAGTGGACCCCCGATCGTTCATCTCCGTATCTATCACTAAGCCATGACTCTCCTTGGGGACTTTGAGGAAATAATGGCCCAAATGTTCCAACGGACCTTGAAGGATAGCGCTCTATGTTGGTTATTATCTCTCAAAGAGTCCATAATTCGTAGTTGTGAGGATGTTGCCCATGAATTCATATCACAATATAAGTAAAATGAAGAGTTAGAGGTTACCCACTATGATTTAAAGTTGATCAAGTAGAATCTTGGGGAATCAATCAGTAACTTCATAGCAAGGTGGAGAGAGAAAGCAGCCACTATGGCCAAATGACCATACGAAGAGGATAAAGTCAGCATTGTGCAGAAGAACTTCTTACCCCATATTCAAGAGATGATGGGAGGACAGTACTACTCTCATTTTTTAGCCTTCTAATAAATAAGAGTGGAAATTTAATAAGGTCCTTCCAAGACAGAAGTTGAACAAAAGAAAGTATATGGACATTTTGCTCCCAGAAAGTTTGAAAAGCCAGTCAGTGTTGCAGTTTCAACTATCAACAACATCTCTCAACCTCCTACTTCATGGGCACCAGAAATTTGCCCTAACCCAGTCCAGAAGGAATACACCAAGCTTCACGCTCCCCTCTCTAAAGTTTACTAGGACCTCTTAAGTCAAAATCTTATCAAGACCTTAGACCCTCGTCCATTACCAAACCCAATTCCCAAAATTAGATGCCCATTATGACTTTTATCAAACTGTTGGCCATACCACTAACCAGTGTTTCCACCTTCAAAATATGATCCAAGTCCTGATTGACCAGGGTATCATTGCCCCACCAACTAATCCTAAACCAAACACAACCCACAATCCACTCCCAAATTGTACAAATGCCATCTTCCGAGAAGAAAACATAGAATTTGACCCATCTACCCTGATCATACCAAAAAAATCACAAATCATACCCATATACTCTCCCAAACCTCTCCAAATATGCCCATACTTTTTCCTACACCCTACCAGCTTCGTCGATCAGGCCTTATCACTACTTATTAAACCATATACCGTTGTTTGCTCTCGTTCTAGAGGTAAAGATATGGAATTAATAGAAGTGTTGAACCAACCCCAAGAGCTCTGGTTGAAATTATCCTCCTAGATTATTGTTGACTATCAGAGATTCAGTGTGTTGTTCTTAGAATCTTGAGAATGGGCTCGAGAGTCAGAAAATTGGGTGGTACCGATCGATGAAATCAGTTTAGATAATATGGTCCAGATCATGGTGGATTTATTCTAATAGACAAGTGATATTTGCAGTATATATGAGTTATTCGATGATTTAAAACTACAAGGGCATCTAGTCTGATCGCTTTTACATCTCCCCGCCGAATGGGAGGATTTATATAAAGAATCCATGGAAGTTGTAGAGTGTATTGACCTTTCATGGAAAGATAATGTCATTTTTATCGGATGGGGGGATGAATTCAATGATTCAGAGCAAGGTCTAGAAAAGACTAGTCTGATGGTTAGCATATGTGGGATAATATCATTTAAGGATTTATTAGGAGAGATTAATAAGGTGGTTGAATAACCTGAGATCGATGAGGATATAGGGTTTGTTTTTCCCTCTTTTGTGAACCACATGACCAGGTCAGGGAGGCATTATCAGACCCCAAGCCTGCAGCCATCAGCAAACGACAAAGAAAAGGGTGTTGAGAATCTTTTTATGCCAGACATGACCCTTAAGGAAAGCAAGATAATCGATCAGTTGAAGAAAACCCAAGACAACATCACTCTGTGGGGAATTTTTATGTCTTCCTAGATGCACCAAAATGCCTTGATCAAGCTACTCATAGCACCCACAGTGCCTCCTTCTACCATGCCAAAAGAAGCAGTGAATCTGGTCGGATCTCTAACCTCTACAATAATGCTCTCTTTATCTGAAGAAAAAATCCCCAAGATTGGTGCAAACCATAATTATGCTCTTAATATATCCGTCGAAGTCATGGGAAAAACTATCCCTCTCTCTCTTATCAATAATGGATCAACTCTGAATATTTGCCCATTAAGGATTTTTAATTGTTTGGGACTGAAAGTCAATGACCTTGATCCAACCTCTGTCGCAGTACGGGACTATGACAATACCCATCGAGAAGTGATTAGATATATAAAGCTTGTAATAGGGTATGGCCCTATAAATCTAATTATTGAATTCCAAATTAGCGATATCCTAAATTATTCCAATCTGCTGCTCGAACGATCATGGCTCTATAGCATCAAGGGAGTGTTTTCTTCCCTTAATCATAAACTGAAGTTCTTATCTAATGGATAAGTCATCTCTATCTTGGGCGACGATGACAATGCTGAGAATGCAAGCACCAGTAATTCAGTACTAGAGATAAGGCACGAGGCAAATGATATTCTTTTGTTAAGTTTCTAGATTGAACCACGTCTACTCCCAGCAGAAGATGATTTCGAAGATAGGGTTTTCCCAGAGTACATCCCCAATGGTAACGTCAATATAATCTAAATGTTCAAAAACATGCACTTTATGCCCGAATTGGGGTTGGGACGATGACAACAGGGGATACTTGAACCCGTTGTGTTGAAGAAAACTTTTCATCCATGTAGCATAAGGTATCATTCGTCAGTAAAAGAACTCAGAATGCTCCGTTAGCCTCGACTAAGGAAAAGGCTAAAAAGCACCAAGATTGTCTCGTAAGATTACTTGAATGAAAGATTCATCAGAGAGGGTGAAGATTTCCACTTATGTGGCTTTCCTGAACCATGGTATGATCATGTGGACAAGAAGATGAAACTTAGAATGGAGATATTTTTCCAAGATATCTACCTGTGGGTTAGACGTTCCCATCATCAAGTGAAACCACTCATGAAGAAGACCATACCTGGTAGAGAAGATTCTGAGGGAAGTACCCCAAGGATTCTTTCACTTTAAGGACACTAGGGCTGACACTCTGTATGATCCACTGAGGGGCTACATCGTTAGATCCATCATGCCTGATTAAAATTGCTAGTGCATATCTCCTCAACTGGCATGTTTCACCTATGCCACCTGCTGATATTCAACCTAACCCTGATGTTTATCCCCTTTCTTCTTCCCTAGTTTTTCCTCCTTTCTCTAATGTAATCAAGACCTCCTTCAATGAGGCTCTCAATGACTTTTTTCCTATCAATGAAATAAATAAAGATTTTGAGTATCTTGATGTGCCTTACATTAATTATCTTGATTCTAATCAAACTCTTGATGATGATGATTTTGCAAATGAACAATTCTTAACTGGTCTAAATAAGGTCAATAATAAACAACATAACAGAGTTCAAGTTAATGAAGATGAAGCTATTGTTATTAATCTCGGTCTAGTAGCCAACTATGCAAGATTATGATAGGGACCACCCTTGATGAGCATGAGCATGAGCATGAAAAACTCGAGAAATTACTAAAGGAATTTATGGATGTCTTTGCATGGTGCCATAAAGACATGCCCGGCATTGACCTTGATATAGCTCAGTATGAGATTCTTACTCTCCCCGTCTGCAAACCAGTCAAATAGAAACTATAAAAACTCTGCACTAAATGATTGCTCAAAGGAAGTGGTCAAACAATTGAATGTGGTCTTCATTCATATGATTGAATATCCCACATAGATAGCCAATATCATACCCATGCCAAAATTAGTAAAGAAGGTTAACATGTGCATCGACTATTGACACTTGAATAAGGCCTATCCAAAGGATGATTAACCACTACCCAATATCGACATGATTGTGGATAACATGGCCAGTAATGCTCTCAATTCATTCATTGATGGGTTTGCTGGATATAATCAGATCAAAAGGCACCCAGATCATCAAGAGAAAAATGCATTCATCACCCCTGGGCTAACCTTTTGCTACACCGTCATGCCATTTTGTCTCAAAAACACAAAGGCTACCTACCAGAGGGCTTCCACAACCATCTTACACGATCTGATACACAAGGAAGTCGAGGTCTATGTGGATGATATGATTATCAAGTCTAAGACTAGGGAAGGTCATGTTCCCGCTCTTTAAAAGTTCTTTGAATGACTGGGATAATTTTAGATGCGACTTAATCCACAGAAATGTGTTTTTGACGTTACCAAAGGAAAACTCTTAGGATTCATGGTTAGTGAGAAAAGGGTATAAGCATATCCTCCCAAGCTAAAATCCATACTCAAAATGCCACCACCCCGTACGAAGAAGGAAATCTGAGGATTCCTTGGAAAATTATAGTATATCAGCCATTTGACTTCCATCAGTGAACCCATCTTCAAACTCCTCCAAAAGGATTAGACCAAGGTTTAAAATGAAGCTTACCAAAAATCCTTTGACCGAATAAAGCAATACTTAACCTGACCTCTACTACTCATGCCACTACAACCTGGTCTTCTACTCCTATACCTAATCGTGATAGATACCGCAGCTGGAGTTTTTCTAGCCCAGTACCTTGAAGAAACCCACAAAGAGAGAGCCATCTACTATGCCAGTTGTAAGTTGTTCGAGTATGAAGTTAACTACATAACTTTGGAGAAATAATGTGTATCTCTTGCTTGGGTCACCCAAAAGCTACGGCACTACATGCTTGCCTTTCCCATCAAACTCGTATCCCAAATAGATCCCATCAAATACAAACTTGAGAAGCCCGTCTAGCCCAGTTGAATGGCTCGTTAGTTGATGCTTCTAGCCAAATTAAATAATGTATATATCACGCAGAAGGCCATGAAAGGAAGAGCCATCTATGATTACCTTGCTGACTACTATATGGAAAAAGCCGATGTCTGGATTTCTGAGTTTCCGGATGATAATGTCTTATATACCTCCCAAGAAGACCTTCGATGGTAAACATTCTTTGACAGCGCTTCCAACAAGAAAGGGTATGGCATTGGGATCCTCCTAATTGCCCCTAATAACTCTCACACTCCCATTTCCATTAAATTATATTTTCCCTGCACCAACAACATGACTGAGTACGAGGCGTGCACAGTAGGCCTTAAAGTTTCCCATGAGAAAGGATTTCGATACCTAAATGTCTATGAGGATTCATCCCTCATCATCGGTTAAGTACTCAGAAGATAGAAAGTCAAGGACAAGAAACTCTTACCCTTTCATGAACATTTAAAAGAGATAGCTTCCCAATTCAAAGAAATCGCCTTCTACTACTGGCCCTGAGCAAAGAACAACCTAGCTGATGCCTTTTCTATATTAGCCTTTATGATTGATATGCCCGAAGGAATAACCATGGCCCCTTTCCCTGCCCAAAATCAAGACAAACCAACCTACTACCACCAGATTGAGCTTAGCACAGAAGTAGACCCCGAGATAGCCAACTAGTGGTATGATATTTGGCGCCTCCTCATGCATGGTAAGTATCCCCAAGGCTTTGACAAGAAAGATCGAGCAACCTTCCCCAGATTGGTTTCCTAGTATATTGTATGTGATAAATCATTGTTCAAGAGAAACCTTGATGGAACCCATTTGTACTATATCACAGGGGCTAACATTGAAAAAATGATGTAGAAAATCCATAGCAGGGTATGTGGACCCCACATGAACTGCCATATGCTCACCAAGAAGATCATCCTAGACTACAATGGTTCAGGATTTCGCAGCATACGTTCGAAGATGCCTTAAATGCCAGCAGTTTTCCAACCTACAACACTTGCCTCCATAGGAATTGTACAAAGTGACTTCTCCATGATCGTTCTCCACATAGGGCATTGACATCATAGGAAAGGTTACACCCAAATCATCCAGTGGACCTAAATTCATCTCGGTTACCATTGACTAATTCACTAAATGGGTCAAAGCTGAGTCATACGCAGTGTTGAAGGCTAAGAAGGTGGCAAAGTTCATTCAAAAAAACATCATCTACCGATATGGGGTCCCGTACGAGCTATTATTAGACAACGGGTTACACTTCGAGGCAGAAGTTACAAAGGTGGTCGATTAATATGGGATTCAGAGATACAAATCTTTTCCTTATCGACCTCAAACCAATTGTGTAGTTTAAGTAGCCAATAATAATCTCAAAGAAATTATCAGTAAGATGACCGAGAGTTATCGAGACTGGGCTGACTAGATCCCCCATGCCCTCTAGGGCTACCACCTACTCTTTAGTCTACGGCATGGAAGCAGTCCTACCCATTGAGCTGGAAATCCGTTCACTGCACATCACACTTGAAAGCAAAATTAGCGATGATGGCGGGCACCAAAGCCAACTTTACAAGTTGTCACTCTTGGATGAAAAGAGGCTGAAAGCTCTATATCACATACGAGGGTATCATCGTCATATAATGCGATCATTCAATAAGAGAGTCGAGGATCATAGTGTCCGAGAAAGGGACTTAGCCCTCAAAGAGATAGTAGAGGCCATCTGGGACCCCAGAGGGAAATTCAAGTCTAATTAGAGTGGCCCCTACATTGTGAAGAAGATCCTATCAGGCGACGCCGCTATGCTCACCAATCTTGATGGAGAAGAAATGGCATGTTCAGTCAACCTGGACCATCTTAAGAAATTCTACCCCTATTCTAAAATCTCAGTGCGCTACGATTATTTGCATCTCCCTTAAAAAAAATCATTTCCCTCTACTCAAAACTACATGGGGCCTGATCCTCTAAAAATCATTTTGCCTTCGAAAATGAATTTTGAGAAAATTTTTAAAACCCTCAGAGGTACGTAGGCAACTCATCCGCTTTATATGAGCACGGATCCCTTATTTTTCACAAAATGTTACTCTCTTCTTATCACCGAGAATGACAGTTCATTTTAGCATATACAAAAACAAAAGGATTATATATGCCTTAGCGATTGGCATAGATAATTCAAATGCTAAACTCATCAAGAGGCATAACTAAATGATCAAAAACTCTTTTACTTCATTATTCAAAATTTCAGTATGATTACATCAGGAAAGGGAGTCAAACGACTTCACTTATCAGGCTACTCCTACCTTCCTAAAACCAAAAAAAAATTAAGCCCATGCCAACTACACCTAAAATAACCCTAAAATTACTCTCAAACACCCATTATAAAATCTTCACACATCCTACCTGCAGCTACCAGAAGAACCAGCCCCATCGTCACCCACATCTTGGGGTCCCCAAACTTCCCCTACCTGAATGGAGTACTACAGACACTCAATAGAGAGATATGACTAGAATAGCTTGGGTAAAACCATAACACCTACCTCTATGGTGTTAGATATGGTGAACCACCTTTTGCGAGTCTCCAAAACCAGCATCTTGGCAACTACCTTTCTTTACTATCACTTCATTAGTCCCCTGAGATATTCTAGACTCTTCCAATAGACTGGGATGGATAGGTCGACGGTTGATGATTCTCCTATAAAGAGCCAAGTTGTATGCGCATACGCTCTGTCAAATCCTCCACAAGAAAGACGTCCAGTGTTCATGGTGGAAAAATTTGTTCCCAACCCAATTGGCATAGAAGCCACTAACGAAAGTACAAAGAGGTCTACAGGAGGCCTAACAACCGAACATACTAGTATTCTCTGAGTTCTAAAATAGGCAATAACGCCCCCCACCAAGGCACTAACCAATGCAAGCCTCGAGCCCCGTGCTCCACTAACCAATTTTCCCAGCTCTTAATGACCAGGCCTACACTAATAAAATAGCGTGAAAAGAAGTTTGGCACCATTGGCAAAGGATACTCAGGTGGTACCGCCATACGGAACCTCCTTGATAGCCACATGAATAGCAATACAGGGCTACCCCTCAGAAAGTCAAAACGACCTTCCTTCCAGGCATCCGGACCATTAAACGTCTCCGCCAGAATCACCACCGCAGGATTCAAGTTTGGGGTCCACCAGTACATCCCCGATCACCAACAATAATTTTGAAACCAGGTCCAGAATGACGACTCTAGTATAGCCATCATCGTCGACATCCTACAAATGTACAGATCGCAGCACCGTAGGAAGAGAAACCATTCCTCCCATAACCAACGATCTGGCTGCCAAAGGTGAAATGTGGAAAAGTTCTGCCAACAGCTCCCTAGGGGATCGATAAAACTCAAGCATAGCCGTTGCAGTGCTGGGATGTATCCCTAACATGGTAGAAAACTCTTCATAGGTCGGACAGATTTCGGCCAACCCGAAGCGAAAGATATGGTCTTCGGGGTACCAGAACTCAACCACCACCATCAGCATATTCCACTCTACAGTTGAACCATAAGAGACTCGTCGCATGTTGAAAGCAACGTAGTCAATTTTTTAGGAGCACATCTCTTCCAATGTTTCAAGGTAGTTTGCAAACTCAATGCTACCAGGGAGAGCCATATCACAAAGTAAGAAGATAGCGAGCATAGAAAAATGTAAAGAAGAAGGAATGTGGAAGTGTGAAGAAAAACCTCCATACACACCCCTATTTATACTTGAAAAGCTCTCAAACAAAGATAAGAAATCCTATAAAAATTGAGGGAAAACTTACCCCACTAAGTACCAAGCAATTAATAAAACTAAAATCAAAGCCTTAGGTTGATTAGACTAGACTGATATGCCGATAGGCAGGACAGGGGTCATGTCGATCTAAAACCTAATATTTTGGGGAAATTCACTTTTTCCTTTTTTGTCACAATCAAAAGAGCATGTGCATTAGTCACTAAAAAGAGCATTAACAAAAAACTTCATTTTATTTTCAAAGATATTTACTGTGCTACATCAGTTTTGCAAGAAATAAGGACTCAGCCCAGACCCACCTACTTTTTCTCTCTCTCACTCTCTCTATTCACCTGTAATCTCTCTCTCTCTCTTATTTCTCTCTCTCTACAATCCTCCTTCCCTATGGCATGCTCTCTTCCCTTTGCGACGAGACGACGTGCCACCACTCCCTGAGCCTGACCCTTCCTCAGACAAGGCAAACGGCACAAAATAAGAAGGAACCAGAATCGCATCTCGAATATAGGTGGTCGCTGAAGATATCCAATCCCTAATATCCTTCAACCATGTGGTGGAGACCCGAATGTGCTACATGAGACATAGAAAAGAGAAAATCAGTCAGTCTGAGGTAAAGGAAGAAATTAGAAAATTAAAAAGACAGAGATTAAAAGTATACCTGAGGTCGGAGTACCTCCTCTATCAAGCCCAACTCCTTCGGATCCATCGCATTAGGACGGTTCAGAATACACACGAACCCCCCATCAGCCCACTGAATATTGTAGGTAGGAACGGCCAATCTCACAAAAGGAACCTCTGAGGTCGTTGTCGTTGTCGTCGTTAATGTCGATGCCCTGCATGTGCTGTGGGAGGACCCCACCGACCGACTCGAACCCGCATGAGGAAGAGGCATCACTTCATATATGCTGAGCGGCATTAACCATCTCGACATAAAGTCCATATAGTCACACATCACCGTCGTATTGGTATATGACGAGTAAGGCTCACCCATGATCGCCACTACTCGTGCATCATTTGACATCTCCCACACTCGCCTCATGGATACCGGGGGATTTACCGATGGCATTGGAATCTTATCCTCCATAATCTATCAAACTACTCTCTCCCTGAGGTACCAAGAGTGGCCAAACTCATGTTCCAGTAGACGTTGCATCTCTGTATGTCCCCCAGTCAACCCCGTATGATGGATAGCCGTCCCCCAGGGCTAGAAGGTCACATACCAATTCCCCAGCAAGAATAAAAGATTAATATTAGGAAAATATAATCAAAGGAAAGACAGTCTTAAGAAGAAAAGAAGGACTTACCAGCGCACTTGTCAGGCCATTCAAAACCTAACGCACCGCCTCCAGAGAAATTGATTTCTTCGACTGCCGATTGGATTTCCGCCACTCCTAAATTCGCCAGAAGCCCTCAATAGACTCATCCTTCAAAGCCATCAATTAGGTGCTAAACCTAATCACCTCATAGAACCACGTCTGCAAAAGGCCAGAAATTAAGAAATCATGAATAAAATGCATGAAGTAAAATGCGAATGCATAAAGGAAAAAGCAAAAAATAAAGATATTGTAATACCCCGTATTTTTATGCTATATTAATTTGGGGATTTATTAAATTTAATGTGAATTAATTATTTAATATAAATTCGAAAATTAATTATGTTAAAATCATTAACGTGATGAGAGTTAATAATTATGGGAAATTTGTCGAATATTACTAATGAGCAAAGTAATATATAATAGTGGTTATATTGAATGTCACGAGTGAATAAAATGACAATTTTGGAAATTGAGTCGGGACGCGTCTGTGTCGCGTCAGGACTAAATACTAATAAATAAAAGTAAATATTTTATAACTTGTTCGTATGGTCGTTTTGAGTGCACTAACGCGTCCGGAAGAGTCGATATTGTCAGAAAAGTGTACCCGGGGGTTTAGTTTGGGTCTCGGGGCGTTTTTAGGTTTAATTAGTACCCCGGGAGGGCATTTTAGACATTTTACATTTTTGGGTAATTAAACCCACGAAAATTCAAGGGATATATGAGATGTCTAAGGTTGTCTTCTAGGTTTAGAACAACCAAAGACAAGTGATGGCCATAGGAGAGGGAAGGAGAGAGCTTCCAAGGCAATCCAAGGCTAAAAGTCCATCCGTTTGCACCGCCACCACCACCAACGCGTAGATCGCACGACGGGGAACGAAATCACACCAAAATCATCCGCAAACCAAAACGTCGAAAACTCCAGGCAAGTGTTTATCTTGCTTATTTCATTGATGCATCTTTCATATTAGTTTAGGAATGATTAAGAATGAATTATAGGGAAGAAAAACCCAATTTGAGATAGGAAATTTCATGTAGTTATGGTTTAAATGGAAATTCTGGAAACCCTTTGTCATGTAGAGGAGCAAACCACGAAATTATGATGTTTACAAGAAGGAAATTCTGGAAAATTCTTGTTAGAACCTTGTTTAAGAGATTTCTAGGGTTCTTGATAATTATATAAATTTTTGGGCTATTAATCCATGTTTAGTGATAGAAATCTACATGCTTTACATTGGAAATATCTGGTATGATGATATAATGTTAGTAGTATAAATTTTGGGACGATTGGGATTCAAAAATATGGATTTGGTGAAGGTTAGAAGATGAAACCCGTAACTGCAAATCTGCAGATTTCGCAGACCTGCTTGACCGATCGATCGAGCCTAGAGCTTCGATCGATCGAAGGTTTGATCGATCGATCGAGCCCCAGACCTCGATCGATCGACCCCTCCTGGCAGACTCATGTTTTCCCTTCTTAATTAGTTGAAATTCACTTTAATGAGGAATAATTCATGGACACCCTTATAAATATTTTTTGAGGGACAAAGAGGACCAGTAGGGTATATGAATAAGTTTTGGGACCTTTAAGGTTAGACGAGAGTTGTATCCTTGGAAGATTTCATATATAAGAAACGATAAAACTACGTATTTAAAGTGAGGAGATTACGTAAAATAATTATGAAAGAGAATAGATGAATACCTACTGAATTTGTATAGGTGGGAGGATAAAACCATGAGAGATATGTGGTAAGTTGTAATAATACCGAATCAAGGTTAGAAACGAACTGTTACATGTGATAACAAATAATGTGATATGAGAAATAATGTCGTAAGTATGGGATTTAAGAATATACCCAATATTGATATGGTAATATTAGTATAGTTATATGATTGTGTATGCATATGCTATCTATGTGTGAAAAACATACCCACGCTACTTGATATCCCTGAGGTTGCCGCGCTGGGACGATCTTATCCTGTGTTGCCTTATGGGGGATATTGACTCGTACCCTAGGAGATAGATATCCTTGGTATAGGCTATCGATTTGATAGTTCAGACGGTCCTAAGAGATGTGGGTATGTGCCATCCTCTTAGAGACTTGGAATCTATGCTTCGCCTCAATATTATTATGTGTGTGTTAATACAATTCGAGAGTGATTCCAAATTTTTATTCCCCTTAATACGAGTGATACGGGGATTGGATAGTAGAGTATGCCCCACCATAGTTTTCATGTGAGGTGCTGTTATAATATATATATATATATATATATATATATATATATATATATATATATATATATATATATATATATATATATATATATATATATATATATATATATATATATATATATATTATACGAGTAGTTAATATATATATGAAATTCTGAAATCTGGAACTGCCTACTGTGATTTGATATGTAGGACATGGTTGATGACTCAAATTATAAATACTTGTTTTGAGAAAGTATAATATGACACTGGAAAACTTTATGGATTAATAAAGTTAAAATGAGAACTTTTGTTACAAATTAAAATCTTGCGTTTTAAATACTTGTGTTGTTCAGTTGAAAATCCTGCGAATAACCTAAGGTAAGTTAAATCATTGGGGAAAGATAGTGTGATATATGACGAGATAGACCATTGGGAAGGTTAGTGCGATAGGTGTGCACATTAGAAGAGAGGTGAGAGTCTCTCAAGAGAGTGTCGCACTAATATGTTGTCGCATTAGCCTATAATCAATTTAAATACCTGCTAAACGAATTTTTAAATCATATACACTCGGGCTCTGACCCGTTTCTATTTCTCTTTCTCTCTTGTATATATATATGTATATATTACAGGTGCCCAGCCACAGGGGCATCTTGCTTAGGATCCCTTGGAAGGAACGTGATGTAGCTTAGGTGGGAGTTGGAGGCCACTTGATTAGACTATTTCATTTACTTGATTCCACTTCGATCATTCTCCTTATTGGGCATGTGTCACCCTTTCCACTATTAATCTGTTTTATTGGGACATTTGTATTTCAGTTATTTCTAGTACTGTTACTTTGGGATTTATTCAGCATGTATGTTTTACTTTAAGTTTTAAATGCTGGGATTTAGTTGTTGAATGTTTAAATTAATTAGATTATATGTTCCAGGGTTATTGTGGTGTGATTTCTTTAAATATTGAATTGTTGTAGATAATTAAATCTTTATTTTCAAAATAAAATTTGGAAAGTAATGTTTAAAAATGGTTTTAACACTAAGCTTGATTAAATAGGGTGTTAAATTTGGAAAAGTTATTTTTACGACAGTGATGCTAAGAATGAACCAACTGCTCACCTTGATTTTAATTTAATAAATGAGTGATCGCCCGGTATTTAATTAGGCGGGGTGTCACAGGTGGTATCAGAGCATCAGGTTCTACTGTCCTTTAGGATCTGTGTGGCTTATTATACTTTCAGCTATGCTTTCTTTGATATAGAGCCCTAATACTAGGAATGTTGTGTTTATCTCTATACATTGGAAATTCGTGCTTCTGCGATTTGTTTATACGAATGATGAAATCATCCAAATTTACTTAATTTTTCAGATGGATCATCAAGAAGAACTAGCTAAAACGGTTGGGGGAGTCAACAAGCAAGATCGACTCACACCTCAGGTATCCCCAGAGAGAATACCAATCGCCGAATTAGCAGGTATCGTAGCACAAGCAGTTACCACTGCGGTCTTGCAGTATCAAGAATGCAACACACAGCTCATGGGGGACAAAAGATCTAGAGAGTACAATCAGTCTGTCATGACTGGAAATAACAAGTGTGTGAAGACACAAAAATCGCAACAACAAGCTCTTCAGGCCCATAAAAGCCACGAAGGTAACAAATTGTGCGGGGAAACCCAAAAGCGTCAGGGTTAACAAATCCAAGGTCCGAGTGAAGTCACGAAGGAGTGTTTCAGAGGTGAAATGGACGGTCATGAACGTCAAACTTGTCCAGATCGGTCTAAAAAGGAACTTCAAATCAACCAGCGAGAACTTTCGGGACTCTGCTATATATGTGTAAAGTCGGGTCAGAAGTGGACGGATTGTCCTTACCCTAACATAGTTTCTCCACAAATTTTTGACCAAGGCCATCAAGATTAGGGAAAAAGTGAGACTAGTCAACAAAGTGGTGAAGTGAAGCAGTTTCGAGAGAAGCGTTTTCGGTGTGACAGGAAAGACCATAGTTGTCAGAATTGCCCCGAGCGAAATAAAGTCCCAAGTCGGCAAGGTGAGCAAGGACGACACCGAAAGCAGCAGGGTCGGAGGGGGAGTAACTTCAGAGGCCGATGTTTTGGGTGTGGGAAGCACGGCCATAGGCGCCAGGATTGTCCGGAGGGAGATAGGGCCCCACAACAGAAGGGTTCCCGTAATGAGGCGCAGAGACCACTTTTTCCATCTACCCTCCCAGTTCCAGCCCAGGTGCCAGCCCTACAAGCCATTCCAGCAGCTCCAGTGCAGTAGGGGCAGCTACAGTACGGACGTGTCTATGACGTCCACCAGGCAGCAGCTCCACAGGCACCACCTGCGATTGAGGGTATGTTTCATATCCATGGTACTATGGGTCGAGTTTTTTTTTTATATTGGGGCGAGGCATTGTTTTATAGCTACGCATTTTGCGAAGGCCTTAGGGTTGTTAGCCACAGCAGAGAGCACAGTGACGTGTGTAGACTCACCACTGGGGAGTGGGTCGCTTATTTTCTTTATATGTCGGGGAGTGGGGGTAGAGATTGGTAGCTTGGCATGACTTGCAGACATGTTAGTCTTAAACATGCATGAGCATGATGTTATTGGTGGTATGGATTGGCTCGCAGCTTACAGAGCCATGATTGATTGCTTCGGTGGGAGCATTGTTTTTGCCATTCCGGGGCAAGAGATGTTTGTAGTGGCGATGCCTCCCCCAGAGGGAGGTTCAACCGCTCATTTGTATTATATAGAGGAGGATGCCTCTAAGGAGGCTGTGATTCCTTTAGACTCGATTCCAGTTGTTCGTGAGTATTCCGATGTGTTTCAGGAGATACCAGGCCTACCCCCGAGTCGAGAGATAGACTTTGTCTTAGACTTATTACCAGATACTAGACTTATAGCACGCACTCCATACCGTATGGCTCCGGCGGAGATGCGGGAGTTACGATATCAGATAGAGCATCTGTTAGGTCAGGGCTTCATTCGCAGGAGTACCTCACCTTAGGGCGCTCCAGTATTGTTTGTGAAGAAGAGAGATGGTTCACTGAGGTTATGTGTGGACTACCGGGAGTTGAACAAGATCACGATACGGAATAAGTATCCGTTGCCTCGAATCGATGATCTGTTCGACCAGTTGAGAGGAGCAAATTTCTTTTCAAAGATAGATTTGAGGTCGGGGTACCATCAGCTACGTATTAGAGAGCAGGATGTTTCAAAGACTGCCTTCTTGATGAGATATGGGTCTTATGAGTTCAGAGTGATGCCATTAGGTCTCACAAATTCTCCAGCCATGTTCATGGACTTAATGAACCGAGTATTCAGAGAGTTATTGGATCAGTTTGTCATCGTCTTCATAGATGACATTTTGATATATTCACACTCCGAGGAGGAGCATGCCGAGCACTTGAGGCAGGTTCTTCAGACCTTACGAGAGCATCAGTTGTATGCTGGTTGCAAGAGGTACAGTTCTTGGGGCATGTTGTTTCTGAGCAGGGGATAGCAATCGACCCAAGTAAAGTGTCAGTGGTGAGGGAGTGGGGACAGCCCACGACACCAACGAAAGTGCGTAGTTTCTTGGGGTTAGCCGGATACTACAGGAGATTCATTCGGGGATTCTCCAAAATAGCGGGCCCATTCACGAACCTGACTCGCAAAGGGGTACCATATGTTTGGGATGATGCTTGTCAATTGGCTTTCGATGAGCTGAAAGACAAGCTTACTTCAGCACCAGTTCTTGCTTTACCGAAGCCGGGTGTGGAGTACCTGGTTTACACCGATGGCTCTTTACGGGGACTTGGGGGAGTACTTCAGGAGGAAGAAAAGGCTATAGCTTTTGCCTCCCGCAAGCTTAAGCCACATGAGAAGAATTACCCCGCCCACGACCTGGAGTTAGCAGCGGTCGTTTTTGCATTGAGGATATGGAGGCACTACTTATTGGGGGAGAAATTCTGCTTGTTCACAGACCACAAGTCACTGCAGTACCTGTTCACTCAGCGAGAGCTGAATATGCGTCAGCGCAGATGGTTAGAGTTTGTGAAGGACTATCAGTTCGATATACAGTATCATCCGGGGAAAGCCAACGTAGTTGCTGATGCGTTGAGCCGTAGACCGGTAAATGAGGTAGCAAATGTTTGGAAAGCAAAGTGGAAGGAGTTAGGTCACCAGGACGTAGTAGCCCGTTCCTTCATATCTATTATGATAGTCACACCCGAGATTGTTACGAGGGTAATACAGGCCCAAACCACAGACCCGTTTTGCCAGGAGCAGATTGTACGACTTTTAGCCGAGGGTGTTGAGTCCTATTCTGTTAGTTCTGATGGGGGTTTAAGGTTTAATGGAAGGTTAGTGGTTCCAGAAGGGTCAGAATTACGTCATGCAGTGATGACACATTCTCATGGGTCCCAATTTACGGTACATCCTGGAGGAGATAAGATGTACCAGGATATGAGGAGACAATACTAGTGGAGTGGGATGAAGAAGGACATTGTTGAGTTTGTGTCCAAGTGTTCTACCTGCCAGCTGGTGAAGGTGGACCATCAGAAAAAGTTAGGATTGCTTCAACCATTGGTAGTACCTGCGTGGAAATGGGAGAGTATTTCTATGGATTTTATTACAGGGTTGCCTACATCACAGCGGGGCCACGAATCCATCTGGGTGATTGTAGACCGTTTGACCAAGGTGGATCATTTTTTGCCAGTGCGGACAGATTTTACCACGGGTCAGTATGCTCAGTTGTTCATTTCTGAGATTGTCAGATTACATGGGGTGCCCCTGAATATTGTGTCAGATAGAGACAAGATTTCCGTATCACGTTTTTGGAAAAGCTTTCAGGAGGCTATGGGTACTGAGTTGAGGTTGAGTTCAGCTTATCACCCACAGACAGATGGACAGACAGAGCGTACTAATCAGATGTTGGAGGATATGCTATGCATGTGTGTTCTTGATTTTGGAGGATGTTGGGAGCCACATATTCCACTGGTAGAGTTTGCTTATAATAACTCTTATCAGTTCACGATTGGCATGGCTCCATTTGAGGCTCTGTATGGAAGGCCTTGTCGTTCCCCAACATGTTGGTTCGAGGTGGGGGATAACAAGTTGCTTGGACCGGAGATGATTCAGGAAACCTCCGCGAGGAATGAGATGATCAGGAGTCACATTCGAGTAGCCCAGGACAGGCAGAAGAGCTACGCCGATGCGAAACGGTTCTTCCAGGAGTTTAATGTGGGGGACCAAGTGTTACTGCGTGTATCTCCTAAGAAAGGAGTGATGAGGTTCGGGAAGAAGGGGAAATTGGCCCGGAGGTACGTGGGACCATTTCCCATCATCGAGAGGATTGGGCCGGTAGCATACAGATTGGGACTGCCAGAACATTTGAATCGCATTCACGATGTATTCCACATCTCGTCGTTGAGACGGTATCTTCGGGATGATATTGCCCATACTCACATCGCGATAGATGAGATAGACTTAAAGCCTGACAGCTCTTACGAGGAGAGACCGGTGGCTATCCTAGACTATAGTGAGACAAAATTATGGTCGAAGATAGTTCCACTTGTACGGGTCCAGTGGGAGCATCATAATGTGGAAGAATCCACTTGGGAGCGCGAGACAGATATGCGCGAGAGATATCCAGAATTATTCCTACCAGGTACGCCTTATTTTTCGAATTTCGGGACGAAATTCCGTTATTAGGGGGGAAGTATGTAATACCCCGTATTTTTATGCTATATTAATTTGCTGATTTATTAAATTTAATGTGAATAAATTATTTAATATAAATCCGAAAATTAATTATGTTAAAATTATTAAAGTGATGAGAGTTAATAATTATGGGAAATTTGTCGAATATTACTAATGAGCAAAGTAATATATAATAGTGGTTATATTGAATGTCACGAGTGAATAAAATGACAATTTTGGAAATTGAGTCGGGATGCGTCTGTGTTGCGTTAGGACTAAATACTGATAAATAAAAGTAAATATTTTATAACTTGTTCGTATTGTCGTTTTGAGTGCACTAACGCATCCGGAAGGGTCGATATTGTCAGAAAAGTGTACCCGGGGGTTTAGTTTGGGTCTCGGGGGGTTTTTAGGTTTAATTAGTACCCAGGGAGGGCATTTTAGACATTTTACATTTTTGGGTAATTAAACCCACGAAAATTCAAGGGATATATCAGATGTCTAAGGTTGTCTTCTAGGTTTAGAACAACCAAAGACAAGTGATGGCCATAGGAGAGGGAAGGAGAGAGCTTCCAAGGCAATCCAAGGCTAAAAGTCCATCCGTTTGCACCGCCACCACCACCAACGCGTAGATCGCACGACGGGGAACGAAACCACACCAAAATCATCCGCAAACCAAAACGTCGAAAACTCCAGGCAAGTGTTTATCTTGCTTATTTCATTGATGCATCTTTCATATTAGTTTAGGAATGATTAAGAATGAATTATAGGGAAGAAAAACCCAATTTGAGATAGGAAATTTCATGTAGTTATGGTTTAAATGGAAATTCTGGAAACCCTTTGTCATGTAGAGGAGCAAACCACGAAATTATGATCTTTACAAGAAGGAAATTCTGGAAAATTCTTGTTAGAACCTTGTTTAAGAGATTTCTAGGGTTCTTGATAATTATATAAATTTTTGGGCTATTAATCCATGTTTAGTGATAGAAATCTACATGCTTTACATTGGAAATATCTGGTATGATGATATAATGTTAGTAGTATAAATTTTGGGATGATTGGGATTCAAAAATATGGATTTGGTGAAGTTTAGAAGATGAAACCCGTAACTGCAAATCTGCAGATTTCGCAGACCTGCTTGATCGATCGATCGAGCCTAGAGCTTCGATCGATCGAAGGTTTGATCGATCGATCGAGCCCCAGACCTCGATCGATCGACCCCTCCTGGCAGACTCATGTTTTCCCTTCTTAATTAGTTGAAATTCACTTTAATGAGGAATAATTCATGGACACCCTTATAAATATTTTTTGAGAGACAAAGAGGACCAGTAGGGTATATGAATAAGTTTTGGGACCTTTAAGGTTAGACGAGAGTTGTATCCTTGGAAGATTTCATATATAAGAAACGATAAAACTACGTATTTAAAGTGAGGAGATTACGTAAAAGAATTACGAAAGAGAATATATGAATACCTACTGAATTTGTATAGGTGGGAGGATAAAACCATGAGAGTTATGTGGTAAGTTGGAATAATACCGAATCAAGGTTAGAAACGAACTGTTACATGTGATAACAAATAATGTGATATGAGAAATAGTATCGTAAGTATGGGATTTGAGAATATACCCAATATTGATATGGTAATATTAGTATAGTTATATGATTGTGTATGCACATGCTATCTATGTGTGAAAAACATACCCACGCTACTTGCTATCCCTGAGGTTGCCGCGCTGGGACGATCTTATCCTGTGTTGCCTTATGGGGGATACTGACTCGTACCCTAGGAGATAGATATCCTTTGTACAGGCTATCGATTTGATAGTTCAGACGGTCCTAAGAGACGCGGGTATGTGCCATCCTCTTAGAGACTTAGAATCTATGCTTCGCCTCAATATTATTGTGTGTGTGTTAATACAATTCGCGAGTGATTCTGAATTTTTATTCCCCTTAATACAAGTGATACGGGGATTTGATAGTAGAGTACTCCCCACCATAGTTTTCATGTGAGGCGCTGTTATGATATATATATATATTATACGAGTAGTTAATATATATATATGAAATTCTGAAATCTGGAACTGCCTATAGTGATTTGATATGTAGGACATGGTTGATGACTCAAATTATAAATACTTGTTTTGAGAAAGTATAATGTGACACTGGAAAACTTTATGGATTAATAAAGTTAAAATGAGAACTTTTATTACAAATTAAAATCTTACGTTTTAAATACTTGTGTTGTTCAATTGAAAATCCTGCGAATAACCTAAGGTAAGTTAAATCATTGGGGAAAGATAGTGTGATATATGACGAGATAGACCATTGGGAAGGTTAGTGCGATAGGTGTGCACATTAGAAGAGAGGTGAGAATTTCTCAAGAGAGTGTCGCACTAATATGTTGTTGCATTAGCCTGTAATCAATTTAAATACTTGCTAAACGAATTTTTAAATCATATACACTCGGGCTCTGACCCGTTTCTATTTCTCTTTCTCTCTTGTATATATATGTATATATTACAGGTGCCCAGCCACAGGGGCGTCTTGATTAGGATCCCTTGGAAGGAACGTGTTGTAGCTTAGGTGGGAGTTGGAGGCCACTTGATTAGACGATTTCATTTACTTGATTCCACTTCGATCATTCTCCTTATTGGGCATGTGTCGCCCTTTCCACTATTAATCTGTTTTATTGGGACATTTGTATGTCAGTTATTTCTAGTACTGTTATTTTGGGATTTATTCAGCATGTATGTTTTACTTTAAGTTTTAAATGCTGGGATTTAGTTGTTGAATGTTTAAATTAATTGGATTATATGTTCCAGGGTTATTGTGGTGTGATTTCTTTAAATATTGAATTGTTGTAGATAATTAAATCTTTATTTTCAAAATAAAATTTGGAAAGTAATGTTTAAAAATGGTTTTGACACTTAGCTTGATTAAATAGGGTGTTAAATTTGGAAAAGTTATTTTTACGATAGTGATGCTAAGAATGAACCAACTGCTCACCTTGATTTTAATTTAATAAATGAGTGATTGCCCGGTATTTAGTTAGGCGGGGTGTCACGGATATACCTCAAGAAGATACGTGGCCCCAGTAAAAGTTTACCGGTAGCACCGATTGAACACATCAAGTGAATAATAAAGGTTGCCGATGTCAGGCTCCCCCAATCATAAGGACGGATGTTCGAAAACACCCTCAAAAATGGAAAAAATTGCAAGGGGACAATGTCCCCACTTGTCGCCACCAAGAAACCCCCCAACACCAGAAAAATAAACAGATGAGCCATTTGCCACACCTACCTCCTGTCACTCTCATCAATCTTCCTCCTCAGTAATAACTCTCTCAAGAGAGATAAGCGAAGAGAGTCCCCAGAGACCACCCTTTCCACATCACCCAACGCCACCGCCAGCGCCTTCGACGTCACCCTCAGAGTCCTATCCACCTCAATCTTCACCCCATTACAATCCAACCCTAGTTGCTGTTGTACATCAATGGGAGTCACCATCATCTCTCTAAAGCCAAAATGAAATGTGTGGATGGTGTTCCACCACCTCTCCCCCAGAGCACAGAGAAGAGTCATAGAATGAGTCATCTCATCCAAAGCATATGCTAGTCTCCAAAACTGGATGATGACACCATCCAACGCACCACAAATGAAAGATGTTCCCAAACGTCACTAAGACCCACCATCCCTCGTGCACACATAGTCGAAATAGAAACATCAGACTGTCAAAAGTAAAAAGAAAAAACCCTTGTCAAAATTCAAAAAATAAGGAAATATCACCAAGAAAAAAGGAAGAGAATACAAAAGGTCATCAATACTTACATAAACACCATGGCTCACCATCCTAGAAGAGAGATGACATGAAGGCTCGCACAGGAGAGTTCGATCATCCACCACTGGCTCAAATGAGTCAAAAGAGTTTCTGCTACCCAAAGCAAGGGGCACCCTAGTCCTCCATTCCAAGCCTAACCAATCGTCAACATCGAGCCACACCATGTGTGTTGTGCTACTTGAGAACTCAGCCATATTTTGGCTTCGGAATGCTAAAATGATTTGCATAAGGTAATTGTAGAAGAAGGCAAGTCAGAAAGTTGTAAAAAATGAGGAGAACCCGCCCCCTTTTTATAGTAAGCGAAGGGGCATGCCGATCGATATCTCCCTGCCACCCACCGATCAGAATCGTCCCTCCACCTGCTCGAGGTACCCTAAATTATCATGCCACTACCATTTGGCACCCTCCTAATCATGACGGTCGGCCCCCTCTTTAAAATTTTGTACAACAATTCCCAAAAAATGCTAGAAAATCTCCAAAAATCCCCAAAAAAATCCAAAAATTACCAAATAAATTTTCACCAAGAAAAAAATTTTTTACCATACTCATTTCCTTGGTAGAACTATTATCTCCATAATGGAATTACCAAAATCCATTTCATGTCTCCCCAACAATGTTTCCAAAGGACACCAAAAAAATAAAGAAATTCCCCAACTGAGAAAAATCCAATCCTCGAATCATTCCCTCTTCCCCAGTGAAATCTAAGATCATCCCTAGAAAAATTGCAAGATACATATCCCATTAGGTCCTCAAGAAAAGTTGCAACATTAAGCCCGCTGAATTGGTCACCCCCACTTAAGCCCGCAGAATTGGCTTTGACCCGTAAAATTGATCACTTATATTTGAGCCCACAAAATTGGCTTTGACCCGTAGAATTCGTCGCTTCTATTTAATCCCATCGAATTGTCTTTGACCCGCAAAATTGGTCACTTCTATTTAATCCCGAAGAATTGGCTTTAACCCGCAGAATTGATCGCTTCTACTTAAGCCCGCCGAATTGGCTTTGGCCTGTAAAATTGGTCACTTGTACTTAAGCTCGCAGAATTATCTTTGACCCATAGAATTGGTTGCTTCTACTTAAGCCCGTAGAATTGGCTTTGACCCGCAAAATTGGTTGCTTCTATTTAAGCCCGCAGAATTGGCTTTGACCCACAAAATTGGTTGCTTCTACTTAAGCCCACAGAATTGGTGACTTTTACTTAAGCCCGCAGAATTGGATTTGACTCGTAGAATTTGTCACCCCCACTCAATCCCGTGTAATTAGTCACTTCTACTTAAGACCGCAGCATTGGTCACTTCTACTTAAGCTCGCAGAATTGGCTTCGACCCGCAGAATTGGTCATTTCTACTTAAGCCCGCATAATGGACTTTGACCCGCAGAATTAGTGACACCTATTTTAAGTGCACAGAATTGTCTTCGACCCTCATAATTGGTCATATCTATCTTAAGCTTTCAGAATTGTCTTTGACCCATAGAATTGGTCATATCTATCTTAAGCCCGTAGAATTAGCTTCGACCCGTAGAATTGGTCATCTCTATCTTAAGCCCGCAGAATTGTCTTTGACCCATAGAAGTGGTCATCTCTATCTTAAGCCCGCAGAATTGGCTTCGACCCATAGAAATGGTCATCTTTATCTTAAGCCCATATAATTAGCTTTGACCCTCAGAATTGGCTTCGACCCGTACAATTGGTCACTATAACTTAGGTCCTTAGAATTGACATCGGCCCACAGAATTGGTCGCTCCCTACCTTTGACCTCAGTCGTCATCCCTTTAGGTCCTCAGAAACGTCCATCTCAAACTTTCCCTTTAGATCCTTATAATCAACCTCGACCCTCTAAACCGATCATCCTCATCCCTTAGGTCCGCAGAATCGACCACTTCTTAAAAACATCATATGGTGCCTATTCGATGTTTTTTTCTTCTTTCAAGATCACTCGTCGAGGGGCTCTATAGACACCACATTCTAGGTCCCCCTAAGTCTTTCCTTAGGTCCCTAGAAACTCCCCCATTTTTCTACAAACCCTAGGTCGCACTCCAAGTACCGATTTAGAGTCCATCGACAGCTCCCGAGCACCATTTGTCTTCGGTCAACTTATCGTTAGAGAGAAACCTCTTTGAATCTTAGAAGGGCATAGAAACCCCTTTCCAATGGTCTGCCCCATGCACAAATAGGCATAACAATTCAAATGAAAGGACCATTTTACTACCAAAAATAGATTTTGAGGTAATCAGGCGCTCTCGAGCCTCGATCTGACCCTAAACAACTTCATTAACAGAGCAAAATCTCTTTGAATCTTTGAAGGACACTAAAACCCATTTCCAATGCTCCCCCTGCGCGTGAAACAGCATAATCGTTCAGACGAACGATCAGTTTTCCTCCGAATATCAATCTGAAGGCCATCGGGCACTCCCGAGCTCTATTAATAAAATCTAACTCTTCAGCTTGAATGAGACTGAATGAATCTTCAAAGGTAACTGAATACCCTTTCCAACAGTGCACCCCGTGCATGATTCTGACTTACGGTGCGGATGAATGATCGGTTTTACTCCGACAGGTCATTGGGCAATTTCGGCCCCGGTTTGACCAAGGTCGACTTTCTGAACCAGGAAAAAATCTTTGGAATGTCAAATTACATCTCCTAACCTTTCTAACGGTCCTCCCCGTGAGCGATTTTGACTTACCATGCAAATGAACGATCTATTTTCGTCTGATGATCTCCCTCCCCCCAAAGGACCAACGTGCACTTCCAAGACACAAATGACCCAAAGTCAACTCATTTACGTCATAACGTGTATTAGTGACGTGGCATTTATTTATCTCAGTCCGAAGTCGGTATAGACTAATTTAGGTGTATTAGTGACGTGGCAATTATAGTACTAAGTGAATAGTAATAACTTATTTACTAAGTGAACGGAAATTTATTTACTAATTGAATAGCAATAACGTATTTACGTCATAACGTGTATTAGTGACGTGGCATTTATTTATCTCAGTCAGGAGTCGGTATAGACTAATTTAGGTGTATTAGTGACGTGGCAATTATAGTACTAAGTGAATAGTAATAACTTATTTACTAAGTGAACGGAAATTTATTTACTAAGTGAATAGCAATAACTTATTTATGTCATAACGTGTATTAGTGACGTGGCATTTATTTATCTCAACCAAGAGTTAGTATAGACTAATTTGGGTGTGAGATAAGAATTTTTATAAATTAATTCGAATGTCGATTTTGAGTGCACGGTTGAGTCCGGATGGGCCGAGATAGTCGGAAATGTGTACCCGGGGGTAGTAAATGGGTCACAAGGCATTTTTAGTCATAATCGGGCGACACGGGGCTATTTGGGTCACTTGGGCTTGGCCCATAAGGCTAAAAACGGGATTTTTGTTTTAAGACCTAAATCTAAGAGTGGGGAAACAGTAGAGAAACATAAACCTAAATCTAAGAATTTGGGGAGAAAGTGAGGGGGAGCAGTTAGAGCCAATTTGGGGATCTTTTGGAGATAAAGCAAGGAACGGATTGGGTGCTCATCATCAAACTTCCCTCTACACCAACGGATCAGACCTAACAAACCCCAAAAGGCAAGTGGTTAACTTGCTGTGGTATTTATTTATGATCTCCAATTCATATTTTTGTGATGTTTAAATCAAAATTCGTTTTGGGTGTAAAAGGGTACAAAAAGGGGGGGCTTGTATATAGAACACTTGAATGAAATTAATGTGGGAATTCATTGTGTTACATAGTTCTGAGATAATTTATTCAAATGTGAAAACCAAATAGAAATTTATGAACAAATTTGGGATAAACAGATGAAATTGGGACTGAACGAGTAAAGACCCGAAAATTAGCCAAATTTGAAAAAGTAGAGATTTGTAAAATTTAATTTATGGTTAAGGTTCTAAGGGAGGTCCTGATCACGTTCCCATCTAGTTATAATGTTGTGTGTGCTTGAGATGAACCAAAGACAAGCTTATTGCCTGGAGATTTTCATTAATGGCAGAAACAGGAGGTCGGAGAAGAAGAGGACCTGCTCAATCGATCGATCGATGGTTAGGGATCGATCGATCGATGGCTGGAAATTTTTGGCAGTTCGGCCTTGGGAGTTTTAGGTGGAATTTCCTTTTTAGTTTAATTTCCACAAAATCTAATTAAGGGATAAAATTAATTAGTAAAATTTATATCCCCACAATTATTAGGGAATTTTAATTGGGAGGGGTGGGGGGGGGGGGGAAATTTAGTACGACATACGAATGTAATTTTGGAGAATAATTTATGAAAATTAATGTAACGGACTGATTGAATAAGTTCGGGTATAGTAGTAGGGCGACACTACTCACTTAAATTATTTATGAATGAAATACTAATTAATTTGGATTCGGGGATTAGAATCGAGTGTTATATCAATTTCAGTCCACGAGAGTGAGCCTGAGTATATTGGTTAGGTGACACCAATAATAATTTAATTAATTAATTTGCAAATTAATTAATAATAAGAGTTGGACCATAAACTCGAGATACTAATTATAGGCTAGTGTTACAGACTCAGTACACGGTAAAGCCGAGATATTTTATATTTATATATACGGTGTGCGATAGTATATATATGATGTGTGTATATAAATATCAGTGATTAGATATTATTAATATATATACTCTAGTGCTATCATAGGAGGTTGCGCGATGTGGGTGAATCCCCTAGCTCAAGGAGTAGGGCGAGTATATCCCTAGGTCATAGCGTCCGTTATATGGGAGAGGGGCTTATCTCACTTTCAGGGAAGGAATATGACCGCCTCCATTATGTTCATGTTTTTGGAAAAGTTAGTGAGCGATTCTGACTTGGGGTAACTAGGTTTTGCGAGTACACCTAGTGTGATAGCACTTTAGAGAATACACCCAGTGAGTTATTACTCGGGAGGATGGGTTATATTTATATTCAACATATGTGTGAATGTTTTAATATGGTTCTACGTATATAATGGAATAAATAGTTACATACGGGTCATTAAATACAGGAAGTGAATTGTATTAATTATGTATGGGTCATACTCACATTCCACATGTGTGATTGTTATAAGATAATTGTACGTACATAACGGGGTGAATAATTATATACGGGAAATTTAAATACATGGAGAAAAGTGTATTATTTATATAACTAGTGAATGTTATACGACTTTCAAGGAAAGATGATTAACTAAGTTAAAGCTATAAATAGCTTATAAATCATCCATTTAAAATACTCGGGGATGAGTAGGGCGTTTGACAAGAGTTATATCAAGTATCTAGTTTCGGGGTAGAGGACTAGGTGGGATATAAAGAAGGCATTAGGTGTGCACATTAGTTAAGGGGTGAGTCTGTCCTCAAGGGAGTGCGGCACTAATTAAAATATGAAGCGCATTCATGCATATTATATTACTATAAGTTAATCATTTGCTAAATGTTTTCAAAGTATTTTGGGTTCTAACCCTTGCTATAAGATATTTTCAAAACCTTTTAGGTGTCCATCCATAGGAACGCCAAGCTTGATTCATTCCAGGGATTCGCTGCTTCAGCATATGTGGATGTTACAAGATTTGGATAGGCGCCTCTATTCCTTCTATTCCTAGGATAGGGATTTCTATTACATATTCGATCATGTTGCTCATGGTTTTATTTAGTATTTATTTCAGATACTTGAGATCCATTATTATCTCTCTTTACATTTGTGTTAGATTTTAGCTGATGGTTTATTCAGATAGTTTCTTATTTATATGTGATGGTTGGATTCAGTTAACTTGTGATTGTTAATGATTTATTTCCGCATGAGTAGTTGTTTGAATTAATGAAAGATAAAACTTGGCACCAATCTAATTACACTTAGGTGGTTAGTAATTAAAAAGTTTTGACAGTGATGGTAAGAATGAACCAATTGAGAAACCTGTTCTAATTTTATTTAGTACTCATCACTCAGGGTTTAATTAGGCGGGGTGTCACAGATGGTATCAGAGCATCAGGTTCTAGTGTCCTTAGGATTTGTACGGCTTTTCATGCTTCAGCTTAACGTTCTTTGATGTAGATCGTTATGATAGAATTGTTGTATTCCTCTACGTATGCGATGTTCTCCGACTATCAAGTATAGTTGATGTGATTCATATACGAGTTCGATTGGGCATTGTACATTGAACAACTTTGGACGACTAGCGAGGGTCGTTAGAAATCCTGCAAGAGGAGAGGGGAGGTAGAAAATGTAGAGTTTTTTTGGAAGGGGATAATCACTTGGGGGTAGTAAATTTCCCTAAGCATTGTCATAAAGAACGGTGATACAATTTTGGACTCACTCAACATTATTGGCAAGGAGAGAAAGTCGGAGAGGATTATTTTCAAGAGTTAGTCACCACGTATGAAGGAGAATATATAGAGTCAAACGAGAAATTTTGGGTACGGTGTGACCATAAGATCGTACATCTACTATTCAAATAGGGGTGCGAGTGAAATTTTAGAGTTTATGAAATGGGTAAGATTGTAACTGATCGTGAGATAGACAATAAATTGTATAAGCGAATTTCGTAACCGACGAATGGGATACGAAGAATGATAAAGGAACCCGCAAATGGATAATGAATCATGTGAGAATACACAATAATGGATGGTAAATACAACTACGATGACTGGTGCTGAGGTCGTTAATATCTTTGGTTTGCCAGCTCAAATTAACGCTTCTAATATGCAGGAGACAATAAAGTTAGAGAGTTTAACCTAAGAACGAAATGAGAATTTATGGTGCTAGTGAAGCACGACAGAAGGGTATACCTAGTAAGGGACCCATCTTGACGTTTTAAATTAAGTAAATTTCTACCTATTGATAGTGGATTTGATTAGAGTCGTCGAGGCCAATAACGAGTCCCATAGGTCCAAGGAAGCCAAAGGGACAGCAGGGGTAGCACTTAGGGTCAAGACTACCAAGTACGCGAGAAGGACAACCCCAACATGGCCATTTGGGTCAGAGGCAGAGGATTGACACAGATAGGTGTCTTATGTGTGGAAGTGGAACCACAAAAATTTATTATGTCCACAGAGAGTCAAGGGATATAAGTGGGATACCCAGTAGGGACAACAATTGCAAAGTTTTGGTTCGGTCGGATGAGATTATTATGTCCAGGAACCATTTGGGTTTCCGGTGAATAGGCGAGTGGAAGTATGAGTTTTACCCTCGGATAGATGGGGTGAATTTTGTGACACGGGTGTTCACAGTATTCTTGTTAACACTATATTCGCATGGAGGACGAGTTTAGTGGGCGTATAGTAGTGTTACTATTAAGTATATGCTTACCACGAGGTAACAGATCTCTCTTTTGTTTTATCTGCAGGGAAGCAGGAGTGAAAATTGAGAAGGTGTATTTTATGAGATTTACTCATGTTGAGGAGTGTTATGAAAGCATGATTTTTCCTGGGTATGTATTGGTTAGCAATGGGTGTGAACTATTACGGATAGTGATAGTGAGTTTTGGTATCCCTGACACTAGGTTATGAATGACTCCTGCTAGGTATCACCTGTGAGGGAGCCTAGCCTATATATATGTGTATATAGATTTTATTGTGAGGTACGATAGACATATAAGTATGTCTTGTATTATTATATTTTTCCCAGTAAGAAGGGATGTATACTGAAGCAATTCAGGGCGGTTAAAATTATTTTCAAGCGGGGAGAGATAGCTCGGGATTTATTTAGCGTAAGAACTAGTGATAGTAAGGGCACGGTATTTTATGTTGTCTTTTGTAGTGTAAGAGTAGGCGTGTATGCTTTTGTGCTAAGAGATAAGTATTTGGGTGTACGTGCTATGGACTGAGGGTCTAACAGATCTCAAAGACCGATAATGTTAGGTAGTAGTGTATTGAGGGGGTTCCTTGTTTGGGTTTCGCTTTGCGAGACATCTTACACATGAAACTTAGCGCAAAGGTTGAAGTGGGCAGATGTTTGGTCATTAATACATAGGTTACGTACCCCGATTATTATTCATGTATCTGATATGACTACGGGTTGGAAGTTATACTATGAGTTACGGCTAGCATAATCGGTTAACATTCATGCGGTTGAGCACGGGGACAGGATGTATGGTCACCCTGGTTAATTAAGGTAATTTTTGTGTGGTTAAGCACGGGATATAGGGTGTATGGGCGCCCTGGTTAGTGTGATTTCAGAGTCGTCTTAAATAAAAAGGATGTGTAAATAAACATATTGAATGTACGCCTGCGGGGCAGTCAGAGAATAAGTGGAAAAGTGTAGTGAACAGAAATCCATTTGAGAAAAGAAACGGTTTGACTATATGTATATCAAGGAGAACTACATCCACCGTAGGGAGTGGGAAGGTGGGGGAGAGATATGTAATAAGATATCCCTAGGCAAGGGAGAAACCCATATTTTTGGGAAGATAGAAAAGAGTATCACTTAGTCATGTACCTAGAGTGGTTTTACGCATAGACAAGGTATAAATTCTTGCCTGACAAAAATCGCACAAGGAATAGAGTTCTTGAGCGTGGGAATCGGTGTTGAATGGGATATAGTGAAGTTGTCGTCGGGTAGACCATTTAATAATGGAAAAAGGTTGATTGGAGGGTATCAACCATAAATTTTTATTTATTCTATGATTCCAGTGAAGGGATTAATGCTCAGTTTGGTAAACTATCAGGAGGTGATCGGGACAGGGTTACATATTGGGTTGAACGTGTCGCCCATAAGTCGATGTGTAGACAGGAAGTGAGAAAAATGAGAAAAAGAAGAAAAGCAAAAGAAAGAGAAATTTGTAAATGTTGTATAGTGTTCAACAAGCTTTGTTTACTCTCCCCATTTTTATATTCAATGCCTTTTTGAAACTTGTTTTCCAATTTTTTATTATTGCCCGCATTTTCCCATTATTCCAAGTTTTCATTTCTGAACACTTTGAATCCGTACATATATATCCTTCATTTCGTACCCTAGCCTAGCCTACATTATAAACCTATTAAAGTCCTATATGATCTTAAGTAGATGTAATTCAAAGGTTTAAATAGTTTTTATAATCTGTGAAAATGCATTTCGCCTCCTTTAATGAGCGGTATCCTTTCATTGAGATTACTTTTTTCATTTTATATATAGCGTTCTTCATCTATGAAATGTGTGCGGCCTAGTTTCCATTTACATTTACTCCTTATGCACGTATGTCACGTGTGTTAACTCCCTGTTTGAGTGAATTCCCTTGATGAGTGTAATGCCCATGAGGATTGAATATATACTTGCTTTAATTTTTCTCCGATTTATTTAAGTTTTTTCCAAATCACACTTTGCATCTGCTCGCTCCCCTCTCACATTTTAAGGTTTCAATTCTATGAGGTGCATTCTATAATGTTAATAATACGGATTTTTGTGTGAATTCATTCACTTTGCTAATAATGCATATGAAATCTTTTTCGTTATTATTGGTCTTGTCGCATGTTGGTTTGGGCATATTTTGAGTAAACCATATGATGTTTGTGGGTATCATCCCTGAAAAACCCTCACGAGACGACACTCGTCCACTAGGGTAACCTAAGGGTTTAACGGCTTATTGCATATGATAAATGCAATAGTGTTCCCTACGAAAGTGGCAATTATATTTCGATGAATATATACTTTTTTTATGTCCTTCTTTGGAATGGTTTTGTTTGTTTCATCACTAGGGACTAGAAATGTCTAAGTTAGGGGGTGTGATACATCACGAATATTGCATATTTGCGCCCTTTATCTTTATGCATTCTAGCACTTTTACGTTCTTAATGTCTATATTTATGCCCGTTAACTAGATAACCTCGGACTTGGACATATATATGTTTTGCAGGGGTAATTGTGCTTTTGTAGGTATTGGAACGCTAAAAGTGAGGTTCGGGTTCATTTCGGAGAAGTTCCGCCGTCGGAAGCTACTTCAAGGGCAATTTGGTCTTTTAAAACTCATTATTTTTTAGGGAATGAAGTTACCAACATTTATATCATCAAATTATCTTTTCGTGGCCAGTGACTGTGCGTCATTCTGACTCCGCATGTGGAAGTTATGCCCATTTCCAGAAGGTTTAGGTATTTTTTTTACTTCAAGGGCATTTTCGTAATTTCATACTGCATAATTTGAAGGGTTTCAAAACAGAATCATGTATATAATTTAATTATCTTCATGTTGGTTCCGACCATGCCTCATTTCTATTCCATATGAGGGAGTTATAGTCGTTTCCGTGCAACGCGTCAAAATTGGTTCAAAGAGGAAAAGTGGGTTGTCTCCAGCCCAAGGCAAATCTCAAAACCGCGACCGGTCCCATCAGATATGGATGAAAATTGACTTTGTTTGGTTTTTTGACTTAGTTTTGTTGGGGGTTTATTTTGGGGTATTAATAGAATGTTGTAGGTTTTTATTTGGGAGAGATAATTCATTTAGGTTAGTTTTTAGGTGATATTTTTTAGAGCTTCTCTCTCCTAGGGTTCCATCCCATTTTGTATGTATGTTGATACTATTCATCTTCTTCCTCTTTAATAAAGCTTCCATTGTTTATTTCTTGTGTTGTTAACTAGTTTACAAGCTTTGATAATTAGTTTTACTTGTTTTAATTTACTTCCTTGCTTTAAATACATTTCTTTCACCATGCTTTCTAGCTAATTTAATCTAGGTTGTGTTGGATTTAACTCACCTAGGGTTGATGTGTTGCTTTGCTTTGGTGATGGAGTTTACGGGTTTATTTCGTATGCATTGTCCTAGTTATTACGCCTAGGGTATTTGATGGGGAATATCATGTATGCTCCGTGCTTACGACCTTGCGTGCGTAATTTTTGGGGTATTTGTTGACGCCAAAATCGTATTAGACTTTTATGCGAATTTAGGGGTGTGACAACCCTTGATTTAATTAACTGTCAAAACGAGACGCATTCTAAATAACTCGTCGACCCATCTAACCATGAAAAGACAAGACTATGTGATAATTGATTAACTTCGCAACTTTCTAATATAGCACACTTATTTAATTTCAGCCCCTAATCATGCATCTAAAGTGCAAGTGTCAACCCATAAATAAATAAAGCATGTGACACAAAAAATTATGCTGAGACACAGAATTCAGGAAAAAACCCCTTTCGGGTAAAACCTTTATTTCACTATGAATATACAAGCCGCAACTTACAATTACATAGAGAAATCTGCAATGGATCAACGCGCAGCCAACCCACAAAGACACGCAGTCTTGAACTCAGCAAGAGAATACACGCAGCACCATCCAAGGACACGCAACCCAAACAACAAAGGTAGAACTGCAGCTCTCCTCAATGACACGCAGTCATAACACTTTGTAGAGACTCCCTCAGTAATGACACACAGCCCTCGGTTGCAAATATCTCTCCACAAAGATGAACAGTAGCAAAGCTTGTGTTCTAGGGTTCTAAAAGATTCACAAAAGTAATTGGGATTTTTGGTGTGAATCAAAAAAAGTCTTGGGACTCAAAAAGGTGAAGACTGAGAGTATTTAGGACTCTAAAAATCGTCTTGAAAAGTCTTAAAAAATAACTCCCCGAAGATGGCTTTAAATAGGAAAACTTTGAGCCTAAAAAATCTCCAGCGAATCTGGCCGAATTTATCCCAGACGGACCGGTCCGGTTCTGAGGCGGATCGGTCCGATCAAGCGGATCGGTTCTTTTATTTTGGCCTTCATCGGTTCGCTTACAGTCCGGGGTATACTGGATCTACAGAATGCGGATCGGTTCGCTTGAGGGACGGATCGATCCGGTTGAGGATCGGTCCGGTATGGGTCCGGATCGGTCCGGTTTTCCCAGAAAAATAAAATCCTTTTAAAAGCCTCATTTTTCTTTAAAAAACTTACTTCTTATTTTTATCAAAAACATTTTATAAAAATTTCCCAATACTAAATATGAACTTTAAGGAACGTAAAAACAAAATTTTACCAAGTTCATTCTCACAGGGGCTATGATGTTGAAGACGCTTTGATATTCGGATCCGTTGATGTAGATGCGATCTTGAGTTTCTTCAATGGTGTAACGGCGTACGACATACAAATTGATAATGGACAAAAATGTCCTTACAAATCTCCCCCTATGTCTATGCCGGTACATATATAAAAAATATCCGAATTATCAACTAATGACCTATACAAATCTACCCTCCCATGAACCCTAAAGATGGAAAGATACAAAGGTATAAATCTTCATCGTTTGTTCTTCAATCTTCAACAATCATCAAATCTCAAAACTTTTCTCATCAGGGTGTGCAACATATTGATTTTCAATCTTCATACCTACACACATGAGACAAAGAAAATACCACGTGACATATCGAGTTTGAAATGAGATAAACATGGATATAAATATATGATAAAAACATAAGCTATATCTCAAAAACTCCCCCAAAATTCAAACTCCCCCATAGTATGATAATTCTTTCTCCCCCTTTTTATGATGTCCCCAAAATAGACAAAAGAGAAGAATGAATCAAATAAGCAAAATCGGGGTGTCACGATATACAAAATAAATACACAAACTATTTTCTATTTTTCAAATTTTTCATACAAAGATAGGATACCAATTTGAACAAATATGAAACAAAAATCACACCATGGAGTTAGACTTAAACAACCAAGTCATGGAAATGGAATGAATGGTTGTGAACACATTCGATAGGTAAATCAACTCAATCAATCATATGTGCATGATGCATACGTGTACTCCTAACGAATGAACATCAAAGGTATCCTTAGGTGTAAAGTTTGTTGAATTTAGATGACATCGTCTTATGCAAATCAACAAATCAAAGTCTAAATGATTTCCACACCAATAATGTCCAAAACTATGTAGCGCATTTTCAAGGATTTCAAGGACGTACAAACCCATTTTAATTCTCCATCCAAAACTCCCTCATGTATATATTCTTTTAGAGGTAATCTAAATTCTCAAACTTTGGAGAATTGGTGCAAAAACCTTAATGGCCCCTTTTTGGCATGAAAATTTTTTTATTGCCTTTCAATTTTTTTCGGGCTCTTTTAACCTCTTTGGACCTCGGATAATAAAATTCCTCCATTTTTTAGATCCAATTTAACGGTGGCTTAGTATTCGCAAAGGCTAAAGAACCTTTCGCAGCCCTTCCCCGTTTTTCAAACAAAGCACACAAACTCACAAAACGGTTTTTATATGCACAATTTCCTTATAAAAACTTATCACGCTTGGTTCGTTTTAAGTACAGGATTGAAGTGAAAACACCCAACCAACATGTGATAAGACAAGCACAGTAATCAAACAAATCCGTGCATGTGTGCAATAAAGGAAACATGAGTCAAACATGTAGGAAGTAACACTTAATTACATCTTAATGACTCCAAACATTATAAAGCACATGGATGAATTGACCTATTGTCTCAAAACACTATCAAATAGTCACATGAAAATAATGGAATGATGTTGTGACTCGGTCATCCTAAGTGTTCATCCATAAACGGTGCAAACAAAATACAAAAAATCTTTTTGGATTTTTCAAAAAATTTTGTCAAAATAAAATCTTTTTGTATTTTTCAAAATTTTTCAAAACAAAAATATATACAAAATGATACATACTAGCAATAGGCAAACAATGTCATCATGAAAATCACCCTATGCTAGTAAACAAGTCAAACCTCAATCATTAGGTGAAGAGGGGTTTTCCAAAGGTGGTGACAACTTATGAAAAACCTCCATCAGTTCTTGTGAAGTTTTAACTAAAAACTTAACTTGCTCTCCTAAATGTGCAAACTCTCTCATGTAGTCTCCGGAGCATGTAAAGTATCATGTGTGGGTGCATGTGTGCCAGAAACACGTGTAGAAGCTAAACGTGACACATACCCCAACTTAAAGAAAAATTCCCTAAGGTGTCCTCTCCTCTTGCAATGTGAGAAAACATAAATAGGCCTAGGAACACCTCTCTCAAAAACTCTAGGACGCACTTTCCTAAAAGGAATGGGACGCCTAGGTGGGTTAGGGTGAGACACATGTGAAACTGTCACTAAAGTGGGAACCGGCTCGGGTGCTAATTGGGAAGAAGAAGCACCGTCATGACTTATTCCTAACTTCTCACCTTTACCCTTAAGAACCACCTTTTCAACCTTCTTAGGTGCGTTCTCAAACTTGACTTTGACCACCCTGGCATGTTCGAGATCACTCTCGAGTTGGGACACACGTGTCGTCAGACTAGACAACGTGTCGGCCAAATCACACTTCTCCTTTCTCAAAACCTCCTTCTCTTTCTCCAAATCTAAAACCCGACGACCTAAATCCCTATTATACCTTTTTTTTTCAAGGTCTCGGTGTACAACTCTCTAAAAGATTTTTGGAGCTCACTTTCATCTCCACTTTCACTCTCACTTTCTCCCTCACTTGAAGCGCTCAAACCATCACTATCACTTTCGTGTGCACTATTGTGGGACAAGGTGGGTGTGCTCACATGACTAGAAAAAGCTACAAACTTCGCTCCACTAGTCTCATCACCCTCACCTTCACTACTATCACTAAGTGTGGCGGGCATAGCTACTTTCTTTCCTTTCTTTCTAAGCCACGTAGGACACTCAAATGACTTATGTCCCTTACCCCCACATTCAAAACAAGTGGCGTTCTCAAAATCTTCCTCACACTCCTCATCGGATTTATTCTCTTTTTCCCTCTCACCACTTTCTTTGGCCTTTCCTTTCTTTTTATTTTTCTCAAAAAAATTCTTTTTATTGGAAGAATTATTTTTGTTCATGTTGAGAAATTTTTTAAAATTTTTTGCAAACAACGCCATATCATTAAAATCAAAATCTCCCTCAGAATCGGACTCACAAACTGTTTCTTTCTTTTTCTTAAAATGAGTCTTTAAAGGAATGCCTTTATCCTTAGCCTTAATGGTTTTGGGAACATGTCAATCTCATAGGTTTGAAGATCTCCTATAAGATCTTCCAACTTAAGTGATTTCAAATTTTCTAAAGAGTTCAAAACGGTGACTTTAGGAATAAAGCGTTTTGGGAGAGATCTCAAAATCTTTTTAACGACACGCGTGTTATCAATCACTTCACCCAAATTAAAACATGTGTTAACAATGTCCGACAATCGTGCATAAAAATCATCAAAGCATTCGGACTCAGACATGGTGATAGTCTCAAATTGGGTGGCCAAATTTTGTAATTTTGACTCTTTAACCGCGTTCGTACCTTCATGTGTTAATTTCAAAACATCCCAAGCCTCTTTAGACGTGGTGCATGTCATAATTCGGTGAAACTCATCAGGAGAGACAGCTCCAGAAATAGCACTCACACCACGGGAATTAAAATTGGACAATTTATAACCATCTTCAGTCCAGGCTGACACGGGTTTTAAAGTGGTGATGTTATTAACAGTGACCGTGGGAGGAGTCCAACCATTTTCGCAAAGCAACCAAACACGCTCGTCAACAGATTTTAAAATCGATTTCATACGAGCTTTCCAGTAGGTATAATTAGACCCGTCAAAAATAGGCATCTGATTATATAAGTGCTCCATAAGAAAAAAATGCAAATTTTCACAAAACTGATTTTTTTTTTTTTTTTAAAAATCAATATCACACGATTTTGCGGAAAATAGGAATACGCAATAAATTAGCGCAACCCGCTCTGATACCAATTTGAAACGACAAGACTATGTGATAATTGATTAACTTCGCAACTTTCTAATATAGCACACTTATTTAATTTCAGCCCCTAATCATGCATCTAAAGTGCAAGTGTCAACCCATAAATAAATAAAGCATGTGACACAAAAAATTATGCTGAGACACAGAATTCAGGAAAAAAACCCTTTCGGGTAAAACCTTTATTTCACTATGAATATACAAGATGCAACTTATAATTACATAGAGAAATCTGCAATGGATCAACGCGCAGCCAACCCACAAAGACACGCAGTCTTGAACTCAGCAAGAGAATACACGCAGCACCCTCCAAGGACACGCAGCCCAAACAACAAAGGTAGAACCGCAGCTCTCCTCAATGACACGTAGTCATAACACTTTGTAGAGACTCCCTCAACAATGACACGCATCCCTCGGTTGCAAAGATCTCTCCACAAAGATGAATAGTAGCAAAGCTTGTGTTCTAGGGTTCCAAAAGATTCACAAAAGTAATTGGGATTTTTGGTGTGAATCAAAAAAAGTCTTGGGACTCAAAAAGGTGAAGACTGAGAGTATTTAGGACTCTGAAAATCGTCTTGAAAAGTCTTAAAAAATAACTCCCCGAAGATGGATTTAAATAGGAAAACTTTGAGCCTAAAAAATCTCCAGCGAATCTGGCCGAATTTATCCCAGACGGACCGGTCCGGTTCTCAGGCGGATCGATCCGGTCAAGCGGATCGGTTCTTTTATTTTGGCCTTCATCGGTTCGCTTACGGTCCGGGGTATACTGGATCTATAGAAAGAGGATCGGTCCGGTTGAGGGACGGATCGGTCCGGTATGGGGCCGGATCGGTCCGATTTTCCCAAAAAAATAAAATCCTTTTAAAAGCCTCATTTTGCTTTAAAAAACTTACTTCTTATTTTTATAAAAAACATTTTATAAAAATTTCCCAATACTAAATATGAACTTTAAGGAACGTAAAAACAAAATTTTACCAAGTTCATTCTCGCAGGGGCTATGATGTTGAAGATGCTTTGATATTCAGATCCGTTGATGTAGATGCGATCTTGAGTTTCTTCAACGGTGTAACGGCGTACGACATACAAATTGATAATGGACAAAAATGTCCTTACAAACCATTTTATACTAATTAACTTGAGTGAGGGATATTCGATGCAACCTATAGTTTTTACTCTCTTTTTTAATCTAGATTTATTTTCCCTCGCCTAGATTAAACATTTCCCTTTTTGCATATTTTCCCTTTTTGTGTATAATCATCTTTTACACTTTTATTTAGGAATATTAAACCTTACAAATTCTAGCAAATCATCTATGTGGATTTTCGATACCCGACTTATCGTTATACTCACCCGTTATGTGTAGTCTTATTTTAGATTTTTGTATAGTTCAGGTGAGCCGAATTCAAAACGACTAACGTGTAGGTGACTCTCGCGCCATGGAAAAACCCAGTCTATCAGTGGGGCATTTTGTGTGTGTTAGTCCATAAGGGAGGAACTCGGACCTTTTTAGATGTATGTAGGTATAAGACAGGGTGTAGTTTATGTAAGAATAAACTATCCGAGGGATATTATGAAGATAGGTCGGGGCCATACATCGCATGCGCATACTTTTTAGCATATGGGGTGTAAGAAGCTGGTGGGTGTATGCTCAGGGGGCTTTATGGTCACCTCACTACTGGTTATCCATCCTAGTTAGCTTAAACCAATGGTTTAGGATATTAAGTGTGAACGTATAGAGATAGAAGTGATGCGAGGGAGTGATATCCATAGGGGTATAAGGTATCATCATTTCAGACTTTGGTTTTAGAAAATATTCAAAACATTCCAACCTCTTTCTATTTAAAGTATCTAAGTGGACCAGACATATAAACACAAGGTTTCAATGGCTTCTTTTAAGATGCAAAACCACCTCACAATTGGTTATCCTTCTTGGTTAAATGGAACCGAGGTTTAGGAGATTAAGTGTGAATGTATGGTGATTCAAACACTGAAAGGGAGATAGATCCATAAGGGTATAGGGTATCCTAATTTTAAATTTTGGTCTTAGCAAATATTCAAAACATTACAACCTCTTTCTAAGGGGACCAGATGTAGAAATGAGGGGTTTTAATGGCATCTTTAGGGACGATGGGACACATCACAACTGGTTATCTAGAATCGAGGTTTAGGTGATTAATTGTGAATGTATTATGATTCCTAAATATCATATACAGACATTTCCTTTTCCATATAACTAACAGGGTGAACATTGGGGTTAGGGGAGATTTCAAGAGGTAGAACTGCCGCAGCATGCCAGTTGAGGAGAGGTGCATCAGCAGCTTTAATCAGACGAGAGGGGTCCAGTGATGTAGTGCCTGAATGGACCATGTAGAGTCCCAGCCCCAGCGTCTGTAAGTTGAAGGATTCTTCAGAATCACTTTCCTCAGTTTCTTCGATATTTTTGGTGAGCGGTTGTACGCTGTGTGGGAAACTTTCGGCCCATGGGTAGCTATCTTGGAAAAAGATCTCCATTCCAGGCTTTATCTTCTTGTCTGTGTGGTAGTACCATGCTGGAAAACTACAAAAAGGAAAATCCTCGCCCTCTTTCATGAATTGTCCATTTAAGGAATCTCCTGATATAGTTCGGACGCAGTCTAACCCTCTATTTGCTTGAGTCTGGCAGATCATTCTGAGATCTTGTTGTAATGGTTGATACCCCAAGCCACAAGGAGGTAAAGGTTTCTTCAGTTCGATGGGCTCAAGTATCCCCTGTTGCCTTTGTCCTAGCCCCAGTCTGGGCATGAAGTGCATGTTTCTGAACATCTAAATCACATTGACATTGCCATGAGGGTCATATTCTAGACAAACCCTTTCTTTGAAACCGTCCCCTGTCGGGAGTAAGGATGGCTAAACTCGGAATGTTGATAGGAACATATCATTTGACCCGTGCTGTATCTCAAGAATTGGACTGCTGGTGCCTGCACCCTCGGCATTTTCGTCGTTACCCAAAATGGTGATGACTCGCCTGTCGACGAAGAACTTCAATTTCTGATGGAGTGAGGAAGAGACGCCCTTTATACTGTGGAGCCAGGGTCATCCGAGCAACAGGTTAAAACAGGACGGGATATCAATGACTTGGAATTCGAAGACGGGGTTTATAGGTCCAACCCCTATTGCAAGTTTTATGGATCCCATTACCTCCCGACAGGTATTATCGTAGGCACGTACGGCGGCGGAGGTTGGAGCGAGGTCACTTTCTTTCAGACCTAAACATTTAAAGGTTCTCAGTGGGCAGACATTCAAAGCGGATTCGTTATCAATGAGAGAAAGCGGTACAACCTTCCCCATAACTTTGATGGAGATATTGAGTGCATGATTGTGATTTGGCCTAATTTTGGGGATTTCTTCTTCATAAAATGACAGCATTCGGGTGGAGATCAAGGATCCTACTAAATTTATCGCTTCTTCTGGTGTGGTAGAAGGAGGAACTGTGGGTCCTGTGAGCAACTTGATTAAAGCATTTCTGTGCAGCTGGGAAGACATGAAAAGCCCCCATAGAGTGATGTTAGCTTGAGTTTTCTTCATTTGATCGAGGATCTTTCTCTCCTCGATGGTCATTTCTGGCATAGGAAGGTTTTTAACGCCCTTCCCTTTGTCATTTGTTGGTAGCGAGCTCGGGACATGGTAATGTCTCCCAGATCTGGTCATGTGATTTACTGAAGAAGGGAAAAACTTAAATCCAGTTTCCTCGTCAATCTCAGGTTGCTCTGTCACCCTATTTATTTCTTCGAGGAGTTATTAAAATGATATCATCCCACATAAGTCGGCTACAGGGCCAGTTCTTCCTGAAGCTTGCTCTTCATTTGAATTTTTAAATTCTTCCCCCATCCGGTGGCAACAATTCTATTTTCACCTGTGAAGTCAATGCATTCCACAACTTCAACGGCTTCCTCATATAGGTCTTCCCATTTAGTAGGGATGTGTAAGGGTGAAGGGACCAGGTGCCCTTATAGCTTCAAAGCACCAAATAACTCGGTGATACTGCAAGTGTTGTTGTTTTGCCTGAATGCTTTCGCCATGATTCTAACAACATCATCTAAGCTGACTTCATCGGTTGGTATCACCCAACTATCTGATTCTCGGGCCCATTTCCGCGCTTCCAAAAATAGCGCACTGAACCTCTGGCAATCGATAATCATCTATGAGGGCAATTTCATCCCGAACTCTAGGAGTTGATTTAATACCTCTGACAATTCCATACTTCCACTTTCAGAACGGGTCCGAACAGTGATGCACGCTCTGGTAAGGAGTGACAGTGCCTGATCAGCGGGGCTAATAGGGTGTAGGAGGAAATATGGGCAAATTTGAAGAGGTTTAGGAGGGTATAAGGGTGTGATTTGGGTTGATGGATCAAAATTCGAGTTTTCTTCCAAAAAGATGGCATTGGTGTGATTTGGGAGTGGATTGTGAGTAGTGTTTGGCTTAGGATTGACTGGTGGGGCTTGTACCCCGGTCGATGAGATCTTGGATCATGCTTCGAAGGTGGAAGCATTGGTCGGTGGTATGGTCGGTAGTTTGGTGAAAGGTGCAATGAGCATCAGTCTTGAAATTTTTGGGAAGTGGATTGGGTAATGGACGTGGATCCATGGGCTTTATAAGGTTTCGGTTTAATAAGGGCTTGGTAAACTTTGGAGAGGGGAGCCTTAAGCTCAGTGTATTCCCTACGGATGGGGGTAGGGCGACTTTCTCGTGCCCTTGAAGTGGTTGGTTGGGAGATGTTGTTGATGGTTGAGACTGCGACACTGACAGGCTTGTCATATTTTCTAGGGGTGAAATGTCAGGACACCTTCTTCGGTTCAACTTCTGTTTTAGCGAGACCTTCCTCGATTTCTACTCCTGCTTCTCTAAGAGCTCAAAAATGGGGGCAGTACTATCCTCCCATGGTCGCTCGGACATGGGGCAAGAAATTCTTCTTCACTATGTTGACTTGTTCTTCCTCAGATAGCCGATTGGTCATGGTAGCTGCTTTTTCCCTCCATCGGGCTATGAAGTTACTGACTGATTCTACAGAGTTTTGTTTGAGCATCTCTAAATCACGGTGGGTGACCTCGATCTCTTCGTTGTATTTGTACTGAGATATGAATTCTCGGGCTACATCCTCCCAGCTACGGATTCTGGATTCCTCAAGAGATAAAAACCATCGGAGGGCACTATCCTTCAAAGTTTGTTGAAACAGTTAGGCCATTACTTCTTTGAATGCCCCTAGGACAGTCATGGAACAGTGATAACTGCGAAGATGAATAATTGGGGGACCACTCCCCCCGAACTTCTCGATATTTGACATCTTAAACTTCTCGGGTAACCTCGCTTTAGGATAAGGAGACATGTAGGTGTACTCCATGTAATTCCCAGAGATCCTGACTTGATCAAACTTCTTGGTGAGCATCTTAAGATCTTTTTTGACTTTGTTCAACTCCTCCTCTTTTGGATTAGTGACCATAGGCAGGTTAGCCATAGGCTGGGAAATGTTTGGCAATTGAAGTTGGGCACGTGGTGGCCCATTGGTAGGAGGGGCACGTGGAGCGTGCTGATATTCTTTCAGGACCCAAATAGGCTCGAGTGGACCCATAGCACGGGGGAATAGCGCTTCGGTCTCTTGAGGAATAGGAACTTGGTTCCATTGCATTTCTCGAACCTCAGCTTGGAGGTTGTCAATCTTGGCCACGAGCTGAGCTAGGACCGTCGGCAGATCCAGTTGTATGACTGGTGCTTGATCTGCATTCTCCATGGAAGATGGATGGATTTGGGACTCGAAAGAAGTAGTAGAGGAGAGAATGAAACTCCGAGGTGATTTGACTGAAGACCGAAGCCGATAGGGAGCGAGGCCAAGGGCGTGCGATCGACCTGAGAAGGCGTAGGATGAGATTTATTTTTTAGAAAAAATGGAAGAAACTATTTTTGGATTTTTGATTAAAAAAAAAGAAAAAGGGAGGAATGTTTATGGATTTTATTTTTGATAAATAGGGAGAAATGTTTTTGGATTTTTGATAAATAGGGAGAAATGTTTTTTGATTTTTAATAAAGAAGGGAGAAATGTTTTTGGATTTTTTTTTTAATAAAGGAGGGAGAAATGTTTTTGGAGACGGAACTCAGCATGATTATTATGATTATTATGTTCTCACTTGTATTTAATTCTCCTAAATGCAATGCCGGACAGGACCCGAGCCTGGAAAAGTGGGGGTTCTAATATATGCAAAGCTACCATTTGGACTTATAACCAGGCTCGCGGACAGGGTCTCGTTTTAAAAAAATGCGCAAATATTGGGCGGCAGACCGACCCGAAATTTCAGCAGAGTTTTGGGTTGAAATCGGCAATCTAAAGTGTGTGTCCTAGGTTTGACACCTATATGCGGGTACGCAGTTGGTTAGGTGAATCGGAATGGGTTCCTCCCTTTGGTGTGACTTCCACGATATACGTCTTGCTCTTGCGGGCAATCGGTACGTGTGGACAAGCCATTTGATATACCTGAGTGTACGTGAATTGACTCACCATATACCTCATGGGGATGGTATGTGTGAGAGAGAATTCGATATACTCGGCGTACGTGAACGAATTCCTTGCTATATACCTCCCGTCATGACTTCGGTCAAGCGGTATGATGCGGGGGAACCGTTCGATATACGTCGAAGGCATTTGGCTAATGGAAGGTGAGAGTCATATCGCTTAGGCTAACTGCGACCTTCCGGACCAGCGCCCATCACGAAGTGACCCTCTAGTTACTGGGTAAAATTTGGTCAATAGCAATGCTCTTTGGTGATATCATGTGAATCATGCATGATTCTCTTATTAGTATCTTATGATGAGAATCCCTTTCTTGATTATGTCAAACAGGGAGCAAAGTACAAGTACCTCAAAAGGTACCCCAAGTATGGATGGGTGATGCGTGCAATATGGGGATATACATGTGATCCTAGGTGCACGTGGTGTGAGGTGTACATGGAGAATTTTCTACAAGTGTGTGAATAGAAGCATAAGCATGGGGTACATATAAGAAATGGGAACATGCAGGTATAGGGGAAACATAAGAAAATATAGCATCCATGTAAATAGAGTCAAACCCTCAAAATATATATCATCCCCAGCAGAGTCGCCACTGTGGCAGTCCCCGATCCCCGCCTCGGAGGGAAAAGGATCCTTCGGGTCCCGTGCGTCCCCCTCTCGGGAGAGCGCTTCGGCCAGCATCGATTTTGTGAGGTGCGAAAAATGTAGAGAGATTCAGAGTCGCCAGTCTATTTTAATCAAAATAGACAAAAGAAAAAGGAGAAGCCACCCCGAAGGATGGCATCTAAAGACATACTGGTGCGTGCGAAACCAAAATGATTCGAGAAGGGTTCGGAGGCTTAGTTACGAAATGGGAAGGTGTTAGACACCCATTCCGCCCTTTCGGTCTCTCATGAATATTTGCTATTTTTCTTTTTGTTTCCCCCCGTGATATGTGCGCATGTGTATATATATAATGGAGGTAGGAATCCTCGACTTGTATCATGAAAAAGATAAAGCGAGTCATCCGTAGGAATGTGAGATTAATGTAGAAAATAAGATTTACGCGATTACCCCTACGTTGATCGTTATAAGGGAACGATAACGCATATGGAGTAATACGTTACTAAGAACAAGTGTATAGAATATAATAGAAAATGAAATAAAGAGAAGATAGAAAATAAGAGAAAAAAATGAGACAAGGACTCGAGTCTCGGGTTTTACCCCGAGACGCCTACGTAGCCTATAAAGGCATCAAAGTCCACGTAGTTCGCATAAAAAATGAGGGGTGGGGTTTATCCCATAAATCCAAATGGAGAAATCTCTTATTTGTATGTGTGTGTATGTGTGTAGAAAAAGTGTTTTTTAGTTGTGAGAGAAGTGTGGAAAAAGTGTGAGAATCCCTATATGGAATTTGTGAGCAAACCCTCTTTTTCTTGTTTTGGGGGTTTTATTTATATGAAAATAGGAGATGTGTGATAGTATTAGATAAAAAGTATGTTAGGATATGTGAAATAAGATGATAAAAATGCTTTAAGTAATAAAACAAGTTATTGCGAATTTAAGAAGATTTGAAAAGAAAGGTGAGAAAGATGGACCTTCTTGGAGACTTTGAGCTTGATCTTGAATGTTGAAATGCAGCCCTTGCACTTGGATGATGGTGGAGAGTGGTCAATTCATCAAGTTTTATGAAAAAGATGATGAAAAGTGAAAGTGAAAAAGTGATTTGGAAGTTAAAATCATGCTGCCTTCGAGAGAGGCTTCTGGGACTTGCTGAGAGTGATTTCCTTCTGATCTGGGATCCCCAAATGAGGCCAAGGCCTCATTTTATAGGCTCAGGGGTCTGCCAATCGGCATTGCCATGGCACTACCTATCGGCAGGTGCCGATAGGCAGGATCTGGGACCTGCCATTTGGCAGTGCGCTTTAGGCTTTTTTGGAAAATTGGTCGTCGAGGGCAAACAGTTGGTCAGAATCGTGCACGGGGCATACCATTGGAAAGGTATTTCAGAGACCTTCGAAAGTCCTTTGGACCACTCCAAAGTGCGGGAGTTGACTTTAGGTCAAATCTGGCTCGAAAGTGTTTGTCGATCCGTTGGACGGGGAATCGTTCGTCCGCGTGGTAAGTCTAAATCGCACATGGGGTGGACCGTTAGAAGGTTAGGAGATGTACTTAGACATTCGAAAGAGTTTTACCCAAATTGGAGAGTTGACTTTGGTCAACCGGGCCCGGGAAGTGCTCGGTGGCTTCCCGGAGTCGAACGGATCGTTCGTCCGCATGGAAAGTCGAAATGGTGCATGGGGTGGACCGTTGGAAAGGGTATTCAGTGCCCATCGAAGATTCATTTAGCCTCGATTAAGCTAAAGAGCTGACTTAGGTCAAACAGGGCTCGGGAGCGCCCGGTGGCCTCTAGGTCGGGTTTCGTAAGCAAACGGATCGTTCGTCCCCATGGTAAGTCAGAATTGCGCACTGGATGGACCGTTGGAAAGGGTATTCAGTGACCTTCGAAGATTCATTGAGTCTCGGTCAAGATGAAGAGTTTGACTTTTGGTCAAACCGAGCCTAGGAATGCCCGATGGCTTCCAGGTCAGTGCTCGGGACATGACCTTGGTTTGCGGTGATGAGTGGAGGTAATAGGTACCTGAGGAGAGTTAGGGGGTAACAGAATGAGGTGTCTACAATATCATATATACTTTTAAATTTTTTGTTATACTAGTAGGGAAAATTTTAAATAAATTAAAAGTTTCCATTAGAGATAATTTAGAACTAACAATAAGTAATAGGACTAGATGAAGAATCTAAAAATTACAATAACTTATAAAGATCAAAATTTGAATGGTTTACTTCATAAGATGGTATGATTAGTGATCTTTCTGAAAAGTCATGTCCTTTTAAAGGCTTAATGCCAGACTAATACCATATCCGACCTCATTGTTTTGGATCAATAATTTATTCAAAGAGGAAATCTTATTTCGTTTTCCAAGGACAATAAATCATGAATTGGGTCGGGGTTGACAAATTAAGTTGACAACGGGAAGTTATAGCAATAAGAAGAAGTAAGTTGGTTCCCCTTCCCCTAATCTTTTTCTCATGTTCTTGAGGGTTTGAGGAAGGGTGGGCTTTGATAACCTTTATTTTTAGGTCCTTATTCTTTTTATATGTACGGATAAGACTTTCTCGAATAGAAGATTCGACCATCTATTTTTTATAGGCAGTGGCTTGGGGATCAAAGGTAACTTCGTCTTAGGTATTCTTAATCTCGAGCTCCATCAAATTACTGTACTGTAATACCCCGTATTTTTATGCTTTATTAATTTGGGGATTTATTAAATTTAATGTGAGTTATTAATTTAATATAAATTTGAAAATTAATTACTTTATAATTATTAACGTGATGTGAGTTAGTAATGATGGGAAACTTGTTGAATATTACAAATGAGTAAAGTGATATAATATTGGTTCTATGAAATGTCACGAGTGAATAAAATGACAATTTTGGAAATTTGAGTCGGGACGCGCCCATGTCGCGTCGGGACTAAATATTGATTAATAAAAGTGAATAAATTATAAGCTGCTCGTATGGTCGTTTTGAGTGCGCCAAAGTGTCCGGAAGGGTCGAGATAGTCAGAAAAGTGTACCCGGGGGTTTACTTTGGGTCTCAGGGTGTTTTTAGGCTTATTTAGCACCCCGGGAGGGCATTTTGGACATTTTGTAATTTTGGGAAATTAAACCCACGAATTTTCAAGGGTTATATCAGATGTCTAAGGTTGCCTTCTAGGGTTAACACAACCAAAGACAAGTGACGTCCATAGGAGAGGAAAGGAGAGAGCTTGCCAAGGTGCTCTAGGCCGAAAATTCACCCGGTTGCACCACCACCAACAACAACGCGTCGATCGCACGACGGGGAACGCAACCACACCAAATTTATCCTCAAATCAGAACTAACAAATTCCATGCAAGTGTTTATCTTGCTTATTTTCGTTAATGCATCACTCATGTTAGTCTAGAGTTGATTAGGATGAGTTTCATGGAAGAAAACCCATGTTGGAGATAGGAAATTGCATGTAGTAATGATATAAATGGAAATCTGGAAATCCCCCTTCATATGTAGAGGTTGAACCACGGATTTATGATGTTTTAGAAGAAGAAATTCTAGAAAAAGACTGATTAGAACAAAGTTAAAGAAAATTCTAGGGTTCATGAAGTTTATATAAGTTTTGCCCTTTTAATCCATGGTTATTGATGAAAATTCACATGCTTTACGTAGAAGATTGTTAGTTTGGGTTATTAATGTTTGTAGTACGAATTTCTGGGAGTTTGGATGTTAAAAATATGTATTTTATTTACGTTAGATTATGAAACCCGTAACTGTTAAACTACAGAATTCTCCATACCTGTTTGATCGATCGATCAAACCAGGAGTGTCGATCGATCGATCTCCTGTCATCGATCGATCGACCCCATCTGGCATACTCATAATTCCCCTTTGTAAATAGTTAAATTCAAATTAAATGAGTAAAAATATTTGGACATCCTCATTAAAATATTTTGGAAAGTAAGGGAGACCAGTAGGACTTATTAATAATTGCGAGACCTTTAATGTAAGACGAGATGTACATTTTTGGGATATTTACATATAGGGGACGATGGAATTATGTATTAAAGGGAGAGACGCGTAATATAGTTACGTTGGAAATTAGATGAGTACCTACTGAAATTCTACACTTGGGAGGATAGAGCTCATGAGTGTTACGTAGTGAGTTGGAATAATCCCTCAAATTTGAGTAAGAGACGAATCATTATAAGTGATAACAAAATAATGAGAAATAGGGACAAACGTTATAATTATGGATTATGAGATGAACCTAAATTTGATATGGTAAAAGTAGTATATTTATATGACTGTGTTTATGCATATACTATATACGTGTGAAAATCATGCCCGCGCTACTTGTTATCCCTAAGGTTACCGTGCTGGGACAGTCTTATCTCGATGTGCCTTTATGGGGGATATTGACTCGTACCCTAGAAGATAGATATCCTTGGTACAGTCCATCTGATCGATGGTCAGACAATCCTGAGAGACGTGTGGGTATGTGCTATCCTCTTAGAGACTTGGAATATATGCTTCGCCTCAATATTGTTTGTGTATGTGTTAATACAGTTCGAGAGTGATTCCGAACTTGTATTTCCCTTAGTACGAGTGAGACGGGGATTGGATAGCAGAGTATGCCCGCGCCATAATTTTTATGTGGGGTGCTGTTAGAATATATATATATATATATATTATACGAGCATTTAATATATATATTAAATTCTAAAATTTGGAACTTCCTACTGTGTTTATGGTAAGTAAGATATGAATAATGATTTCAATTTGGAAATACTTGTTTTGAAAAGTATAATATGATATTGGGAAACTTTATTAGCGAATAAAGTTAAAATGAGAGTTTTGTTATTAAATGGAATTTACTCCTTAAACAGTTGAATCACCAGTTTAAATTCTTACGAGTAAACTAAGACAAGATAAGTTAAGCCGTTGGGAAGGTTAGTGCGATAGGTGTGCACATTAGAAGAGAGGTGAGAATTTCTCAAGGGAGTGTCGCACTAATATGTTGTTGCATTGGCCTGTAAACATTTTAAATACTTGCTAAACAAATTTTAAATCATTTTCACTATCGGGCTCTGACCCGTTTCCATTTTCTTTTCTCTCTTGTATATATATGTATGTATTACAGGTGCCCAGCCATAGGGGCGTCTTGCATAGGGTCCTTTGGAAGGAACAAACTGCAGCTTAGGTGGGAGTTGCAGGCCTCTTGCTTAGACGACTTCATTTATTTGATTCAAATCTTAGCACTATTTATTCCAGTTGGGCATGTGTCGCCCTTTCCATTACTCAATTGTTTTATTGGATATTGTAATCCTTTTATTTCCAGTATTTGCACTTTGGGATTTATTATTGCCACGATGTTTTCATTTAAATTATTAAATGTTGGATTCAATTAGTTGAATGTTTAAATTATTTGGATTATATGTTCCAGGATAATTTGTGGTGTGATTCTTTAATATTTAATTTCGTAAAGTTTTAAATCATTGGTTATAAATAGAATTTGGAAAGTAATGTCTAAAATGGTTTTGACACTTAGCTTAATTAATTAGGGTGTTTAAATTGGAAAAGTTATTTTTACGACAGTGATGCTAAGAATGAACCAACTGTTCACCTTGATTTTAATTTAATAAAGGAGTGATCACCGGTATTTAATTAGGCGGGGTGTCACAGGTGGTATCAGAGCATCAGGTTCCAGTGTCCTTAGGATCTGTACGTCTTATTTCGCTTTTCGCTTAGCATTTTTGTCATAGAGCCCTATTTTAGGATTGTTGTATTCTTGCTTTTACGTTTACGTCTTCAGCTATTTGAGATTTGATAATAACTGTAGACTAATAAATTTCTTCACGTTTCAGATGCCTTCGAGATGTGCCCCAAAGGATAGGCGTGCCCAAGCCGAGAAGACAACAGCTCTGGCTCGGGGAACGATGAATGCTAATGAGGTAGCTGCTATTGTTGCTCAGGCGGTGAATTTCGCGTTAGCGGTAGTACAGTAGGCTCCACCCCAGATTCAGCCAGTGGCGCCAGTACCTGCACAGCTTCCATCTGCATGGGAGCGGGTTAGGGATGCCTTTTAGAAGGCGCATCCCCCTGAGTTCTCTGGTAGTTCAGATATCATCATCGTCAGCCAATGGAAGAAAGATATCCAGCGGCATCTTCGTATGTATGAGTGCAGATATGTGCAAAAAACAGTTGTTGCCTTCCTTCAAGTTAGTGGGTCCACTTTGCAGTGGTGGGAATCCACCACCACCTTGGAGGAGAGGGATACTATTCCGATTCAGATGTTCTGGGAGCGGTTTGACCGCAAGTACTTTCCACCCGCCATGCAGACTGAGATGAGGAGGAAGTTACTGAACTTGAAGCAGGAGAATTCTAGCGTTGCTGAGTATGAGGGGGAGTTCACGAGACTTCTCACCATATTGCCAGATGAGGCTAATTAGGGTGTTTAAATTGGAAAAGTTATTTTTATGACAGTGATGCTAAGAATGAACCAACTGTTCACCTTGATTTTAATTTAATAAAGGAGTGATCACCCGGTATTTAATTAGGCGGGGTGTCACATGTACCTCTATGTAGTTCAAAGCCCTTGTCTTTGCTGGAGTCACTGAGGTTGAAATTATCGATTTTTTAACTTTTCACTTATTTATCCTCTAACGTCGGATGGACACCCTCAAAATAATGAAAAAGGCAGAGATCTCGGATGGCATGGATTCGAATATCAATTATCGAACTAATCTGAGATAGTTTCCTTAGAATCTTCCTCAAATTATTTAATGGATGTCAAACTAGGTGTATGAGGTGGAATCTTGTTCAAAGAAATCAAATATTTTTTAATGAATAATGATAAGATAGATAAAACAAAAGTGTAACATTAATAGAATTACTTGCATATCAAAAACTAATAAAAAAATAACCTTCACCCCTTAAGTCTTTAGTTGTTAAACAATGGGATCGCTCATCATACCATATCAATGTCACTCGTTTCATGCGCTACTATGACCTACAAAATAGAGCTTAGTGATGGTGTATGGATCCCTATACCCTTGGGGTACAATGCATGACTATCTAAATTTGCATAACAACTATACGATTGGGGCACGGGATGAAGGTTAGGTGCATGAATCCCACTTGACTCCACTTCTAAGAGTAACCCACTTAAGTTTCCTAATGAATTAAGACTCAACCCTTATCTAGGGTAAAGTGTACGATGATAAATCAGAAAGAATTTGACACGTGTAATGATGGATCATAACTCTATCAAAGAATTCGGACACTAACGTCAATTAAGATGAATGCCACATCAAACAAAGCACGACATGACCCAAGAAAAGGCTAACCCCCATATTTACTAGCCATGTTTGGTTGTGCAAATTATTTGATTATGTAAATTAGTTAATTATGAATTAGTGAATTGTAAATGAGTGAATTTGAAATGAGTTTCAATCCAATTTTATGCAATGTTTGGTAATCTGAAATTGATGTTAAGGTTTTATGAGGAAAAAAGATTAAAAAAATTTAAGATGGAGGGGGGGAGATAAAGAGGAGCATGCACTTTATGTGACTCCTATTTCAAATGGATGCATTTCACGTTTTTGTGAAATGATCCAATTTCGTATATTACACATGATAATTAATTGATCAGTTTGTAAATGGACCAATTTATAAATGAGTCAATTTATAATTTTGGGACAACCAAACGGGACCTTAGTAAATGAAATAAGAATTGGTTGGAGACACTACCCAACATGGAATGGAATTTACCAACAAAGATAATCCTCATCCATTAGATAGTTAGTTCTAGAAATACATTATGATTCATCTACTAGAGTTTTATGAAAACCCACCAACTTTAATTTATAATTTCAAGTCCCTCCTTATCATGGTATGCCAACCCTTACAACAAGCTTTCAACTAGTTTTCTCTAGCACTTAGATACATTTTTCTTAATATAATCTATCTTCCTATCTTCTCGTATGGATGTAGGCAATGCTGACCTTGTTGGACCACGTACGTCATTGTGTCTATTTATATTTTGTCTTGTGGATATTTTTGGTAAATATTATTATATAGGATTTTATCCTCGTCCAAATATGAATTATGAGAATGAAGTAAATAGTGTTTAAGGGTGAAAATTTTGCATAACACATGAATTTGAATCATAGATATTGTATATGTACTGAATGGACTAGATATATCTTGAACCTTTAGTTTATAATGTCTTCCCTAAATGTTTAAATCGTATGCTTGATAAATTTGGTTAAGGTTACCACAAAGCCATTCTCCCAAATATGCGGGAGGTTGGAGTAAACATTTTCACTCAAACTCAGCTTCAATTATAATTTGAGCTTAAAATTTTGGTTCAATTTCAACCCGATTTAAACTCAGGTCAAGCTTAGAGCTAATTTAATGGGACAAATGGGTGGGTTTTGTGCTTGCTCCACCTAATTTACAAGACTACACCCAGTCGCTTGAATCAGAGGTACTCAAAAACCTACATTAAGATTCGTATTATCATGTGTATTTATAATACTTTTAGGGGAATATCATTGTCTAACACATTTTATTGTCAAAATTTATTATTTAAAGTATATACACTCCTAATGTCTATGAGAATGTTAATGTCTATTGATAAGCACTCATAAGTGTTTAATTCATGCCCTAAGTAGAAGCATTTTAGTCGCTCGTTTTCAAAAAAATTAGCCTTATGTTTGTATTTAATTATTTCACAGGTCAATCAGGAGTCGCAACATCAAATTGTGTTAATTCGACATAATTACGACAAAGTAGCGGTCATAAGCATAGAATGAAGAAAATCAAAGCACCGTGAAGACGGAAGTCCCTATTTGAGCTTGCCCAGATCATTATCGATGCCCTAGACCTAGTCCCATATCAAATTTGACCCTAAACCGAGCCCAAGCCATCACCGGGACCTCGTGTGTGTTTAGTTTGTAATTTTATGTTTTTTTTATATTTTTATATAATTTTTAGGATTTTTATATTTTATTTGCATGCATATAGTTATGTATATAAGGGTCCTTTATCGTGTGACGGGTATTAATAATAGGTATATATATTTTAGTGTCATATACCAAATAGTTCCTCGAACATTTTTTAATACACGTTTAGTCCAAGCCTTTTTATTTGTTCCAAAAAAATCCTTCAATATGCCGCTAGTGCGGACTTTAAAAATAAGAGAATATTGCTTAAATGGGTGTTTGAGGGATTTTTTGGAACAAAATAAAAAGGATTCGAGTAAATGTTTATTAAAAAATGTTTGAGGGACCTTTTGGTATTTGATCCTATAATTTATTAGTTTTCCATTTATTTATTTTTTTTATTTTTTTATTTTTAGTTTGGTATTATTATTATTATTATTATTATTATTATTATTATTATTATTATTATTATTATTATTATTATTATTATTATTATTATTATTACTTTATTTTATTTTATTTTATTTGTTTGAGACTTTTATTTTTTAAGTTAGGAATTCAATTTTTTAGTTTTAATAGATTTTATATTTTTAATTTAATTTTATATTTATTTTAATAGATTTGTACATATGTATTTTTCATGTGTTAGAATTTTAATTTTATTTTATTTTATTTATTTTTACAACTTAAACACACTAGAACAATTTTTCTCTCTCCAACAACATTTACCAAACCTCTTGCCCGACCAGACCTAAATAACCAGCTACCCAGCTGATCCGGACCAAAATCCGGCGGCAACCCAAACTCCGGAACTCCTAACATCCAACACCTCTGGCCGAACTAATACATTGTCGTCAAGCCAACCCCGACCGGCCTTCTCATTTCCATGCCAACCAGCCACCTGCTGCCCTATCCAAACCTTGAGGAGCCATAACCCAGAAACAAAGCTAAAACCCGACCTGCCTAACCCATTTCAAACCCAAAATACCTACCCGATTCAGACAACCGGAAACCAGCAGACCAAAATTCGGCACCAAAACTCGAGTTCCCTTTGACCCAATTCAAAAGATAAACCTCCACCTAGGCCTGTAAACGGATCGGATTCGGACCGGATCAGGCAAATCCAAATCCATATCCGTTTATGTTAAACGGATTCGGATCTAATCCGTTTATTAATCAGATCAGATCCGGCAAATTCAAATCCCTATCCGTTTATATTAAACGGATTCAGATCGGATATGATTATCCGATTATCCGTTTATGTTAAACTTGATTTGCAAGATTTTTATTTCCAATTCTTATTTCATAAATTTATTTTGTAAATGTTCCAAAAAAATAAATAATGAAATCAAGAATTATTATCATAAATATTTCAAATATATATTTAAAATACTATTAAATACAATATATATTAATTAAAAATATTATATATATATATATATATATTAAAAATACTAATAGGATCGGATTATTAACGGGTCGGAATATATGAATCCAAATCCGTTCCATTTAATAAACGGGTAATCGGATTTTAGGCATGATCCACGTCTGCTTAAATGGATCGAATTCGGATTCGGATTCTGATTCGGATTCGGATAAAATCCGATCCATTGACAAGCCTACCTCCACCCTTATTCTCTCACCTTCCACAAACCATAACCCGCGTGCTATTCCAATTCCTCCAATATATCCTTTAACTTTCCAAATTTGAATCCCACAAAATCTCTCCAAACCAATGTCAGCTCATTAAAATGTATCTTTATTTCAGTTTTAAAAATGGGATACCTTATGCCTCAATACTCTATAAAAAATAATCTTTACAATTTTAACGAATATCTTGAGATAGGATAATGTAGTAAAATTTATCTCACCTAACTGAATTTTTATGTACAAATTAATAGATAGATATACATATATAACTGTTAATATATAATATATACTATATATACCTGTTATAACTCTCAATATATAATATATATATATATATATATATATTAGGGGCATATACCAAATAGTCCCTCGAACTTTTTTTAATACACATTTAGTCCAAGCCTTTTTATTTTGCACCAAAAAGTCCTTCACCATGCCAAAAAGGCTTTATCATGCCGCTGGAGCGGACCTTTAAAGATAAGAGAATATGGGACTTTTTGGTACAAAATAAAAGGGTTGGACTAAATGTGTATTAACCCTCTCTCTCTCTCTCTCTCTCTCTCTCTCTCTCTATATATATATATATATATATATATATATATATATATATATATATATATATATTTTACCAATTATATTATACATATTTGTTCTATACATTTGTAGAAGGGTGTCTACCTATAAAAAGTAAAAATATTATTTTATTAGAAATACTGAGAAGAAACCCAGGGTCCCGACAAAAACTCATATTGAACAGGAACCCCCCCGGGGTCCCGGTAGAAACTCATATTGAGCAGGAACCCCCCCCCCCCCTCCCCGGGGTCCCGACAGAAACGCATATTGGGCAAGAACCCCCCAGGGTCCCGGCAGAAACTTGTATTAAGAAGGAAACCACCTAGGGTCCCGGCAAAAACGCATAATTGAGAAGGAACCACCCCAGGGTCCCGACAGAAACTCATATTCAGCAGGAACCCCCAGCGCCACTGCAAGTATCAGCGCCGCTGCAAGTGTCAGCGTCGCTGCAAGTGTCAACGCCGCTGCAAGTGTCAGCGCCGCTGCAAGGGACAGCGCCGCTGCAAGTGTCGGCGTCGCTTCAAGTACCAGCATCGATACAAGGGTCAGCGCCGCCGCAAGTGTCGGCGCCACTGCAAGTGTCAGCACCGCTCCAAGTGCCTGCGCAGGGATAAGGGTCGGCGCCGCCTCACATGTCAGCGCCGATTCGAGCATCAGCGCTACCTCAGGTGTCAGCGCCACTTCAAGCGTCAACGACACTTCGAGCATCGGCTCCACTTTGAGCGTCGGCGCCGCGACAAGGGTCGGCGCCGATTCAAGCATCAGCGCTACCTCAGGAGTCAGCGCCACTTCAAGCGTCAACGCCACTTCGAGCGTCGGCGCCACTTCGGGCGTCGGAGCCGCAACAAGGGTCGGCGTCGCCTCACATATCAGCGCCGGTTCAAGCATCAGCGCTACCTCAGGCGTCAGCGCCACTTCAAGCGTCAACTCCACTTCGAGCGTCGGCGCCGCGACAAGGGTCGACGTCGCCTCACATGTCAGCGCCGATTCAAGCATCAGCGCTACCTCAAGCGACAGCGCCACTTCAAGCGTCAACGCCACTTCGAGCGTCGGCGTCGCGACAAGGGTCGGCGCCGCCTCGCATGTCAGCGCCGGTTCAAGCATCAGCGCTACCTCAGGCGTCAGCGCCACTTCAAGCGTCGGCGCCACTTCGAGCGTCGGCGCCGCGACAAGGGTCGGAGCCGCCTCACATGTCAGCGCCGGTTCAAGCATCAGCGCTACCTCAGGCGTCAGCGCCACTTCAAGCGTCAGCGCCACTTCGAGCGTCGGCGCCACTCCGAGCGCCGGCGCCAGGACAAGGGTCGGCGCCGCTTCGAGGTGCCGGCGCCACGACAAAGGTCGGCGCCGCCTCACATGTCAGCGCTAATTCAAGTATCAGCACTACTTCGAGCGTCGGCGTCGCTTCAAGCGTCGACGCCGCTGCAAGCGTCGGCACCACGACGAGGGTCGGCGCCGCCTCACATGTCAGCGGAGATTCAAACATTAGCGCCACTTAGAGCGTCGGCGCCAGGACAAAGGTCGGCACCGTTTCAAGTGCCAGCACCGCTTCAAGGGCCACTGCAATAATGACAGTTGAGAGAGTAGGCGTCACCACAAGAGTCAGCGCCACTGCAAGGGTCACTGCAGAAATGTTATTCGAGAAGTGATGCTACAGGGGTTTCCATCATGAAACAGCAGTCTCTAAATGAACAACAGCACTAACACTTTACTTTCTTCTACAGGTTGCCTAGTCGAGCAAGCAGGGCTCGAACAGGCGCGTTGGGACCTCCTGGAAGTTTTGGCTTGGCGTCTGAGGGACAAGGTATGTTGAGCAAGCTCAACCACTTAGCACTATAGGATTGAGAGAATACTAGTAGGAGACCCTAGAGTCACCCAATCCTCACACACCTCACACTTAGTCACAAGTGAAGTGAGCAGCCAAAGGGTTGGCTGCTCACAAGAAAAGAACTATTTATAAAATGATTTTAGAGGAGAGGGTCCTCTAAACCCCTCTCAAGAAAAATGGTTTTAGAAGGGGGTCCTCGAGACCCCCCTCAAGCTTGCAAATATTTTAGAGGAGGTGGTCCTCGAGACCCCCCCCCTCAAGTTTACAAAGTTTTTATCAAAGTTACCATTTCAAAAGATATTTAGCAAATCAGATATTTTGTCTCCATTAGAAGACATATTTGCTTTTGAACTTTGGTCGGCGCCAGGGGGCGTCTGCCAGAAGGGACAAGCAGACCTGCCTGCAGGTAGGGACAAATAGTACACTGCAGACTTTGTCCCTCACCAACCCTCTAAGTTTTGGCGCCAAAAGTGCCAACCCAGCCTGAGTGCCCAAGTATAAGTAGGACCCCTGGGTAAGGTCATAGGGAGGAGAAGAAAAGATACAAGAAAAATTGCACTGCTACTCTGCTAAAATATCACCAGACCTACCTAGTATTCTCTCCCTGCTCATTCTCTTAGTGTTGAGTGCCTTGTTCCTTCACTCCCCACTGACAGCCATCACTCTCAGGTGTTTCCCTTGAGAAAATTGCTATTTTTGCTGTGAAAGTTAATCTTCTTGCAGGGAGTGAGTTGAAGCTTGAGTTCCATTGTTACCAGAAGGAGAAGTTTTCTTCAGAAGTTGCACCAGGAGACCTTGAAGACTTGCAGACAGTGTCCATTGGAGTGGGTCACGCCTCACCCTTTCCAGTTATTCATAGACCCCAGTCTCACTACCCTCCTACATTTGGCGACTCTGCTGGGGAGGTATCCTCACTTCCATGGACAAAGAAGGTTTTAATGTTTCTAAGCATCTAGTGTTTGAAGACATTCCATCTGGAAATGGAGCTCAAAGAGACAAGGCCACTCAGGTGGATGTGGTGGTCATCGGAGCAAAGGTACCTGCTCCTCTGGGAGGGCAGACCAGCTCACCGCCAACAGCTCCGGTGGCAGAGGCTTATGAGTATGTTTTTAAGACTTGGCAAGTTTGGGTCAAGATTGTGTAAGACCAGCAGCAACCCTCTGTGGAGGGGCAACCGTTCCGGTGGAAATTCTGGTAGAAGTAGCTCAGTCGCGGAGGACGGCGCTGGAGCAAGTTGTGACAAACGTCAAGTTCACCGACAGGAACCCCAGGAACCCATGGATGAGAAACCTTGGGTGTCCCTCGTTGCCAACAAAGAAGTTGTGGCAGCAGTCCCGACGAAGCATGAGGTCGAGACACCCTCGGATGGGAAGTCAAGGCGCGAGGAACTCATGGGCGAGGAACCCTGGGTGTCCCTCGCCGCCAACAAAACATTGTGGCAGCAGTCTCAACAAAGATTGAGGTCGAGACACCCCCGGATGGAAAGTCAAGTCACGAGGAACTCATAGGCGAGGAACCCTGGGTGTCCCTCGTCGCCGACAAAAAGTCGTGACAACAGTCTCGATGAAGCATGAGGTTGAGATACCCACAGATGGAGAGCTAACGCGCGAGGATCCCATGGGCAGAGAACTAATGCACAAGGAACCACGATGAAATATTGCTTCTCAACCAGCTAAGTAAATTATCTTACTTCAATAACTGGTGAATATGTTCATTTCACAAGTCCCAATTTATGTTCTACTTGAGTATTTTATATATATGCATGCTAGTTAATTTAACTGGTAAAGAAATCATACATGCTACCATATCTTGAGGTGAAAGTGTTAAAAGGGAAGAACGTACATAATAGTTCTCTGCACAAGTTAATGGGTATAAGGACACATTTACAATGAGATTTTTTATTTTTAGTATGAAAGTATGGTTCTGCTCTGATAATGACCGTACCCGTAGCTTCTACTACCTTATACCTAAAGATAGAATGTCACTTCACTTCTTCAATAGAGTACATTCGTTTCTCAAACTAAAGAAATAAATAAATAATTTATTTTGCCTAAGAAGAATTATTCATATCAAAGTCCTCAAAAGGATTGTCCATATTTTGCAGAATTTGTTATTCATTTTTTTATTGTGCAAGGACAAGTCAATGTCCGCATCTTTCAGAAACTTGGTAAGAAGTCTTCAGCAGATGCAGACTCTAGAGTAGCACGTACAAACTCTAGAATAGATGACTTCTAATGCACCTAAAAAGATATTCTGCAGAAGAGAGATCATCACGATTAAAAAAAATGTGTTAACTCGTGTCTCAAATACAGTGTTCCTACTGGTTTTATATTCTCTCGCCATCACGATTATTTTATGTGGCAATGGGTCACGCAAATGGTGAGCCACTCCCAAAATTAAGGTTCCCAGCAATTTGTGATGGCTTTGTGGAAACAGCAATAGGCGAGGAACCCCGCATTTAAGTCCAGTGCGTGAGGAACCCAACAAGGAGGGTCGCGAGGCACCTGTAGTAGGCAGCGCACTCCCCAAGGGAGAAATGGTTGGCGAGGAACCCCTTACGCAATAAGGGTTCCCACCCATCTCTAACGAGGAACTGTCACCCGTGCCAACAGTCAATGTCGAGGAACCTACCTCTTAGTAACAACCCCAAATTATTCCTGATTAAAACTACAGATACGATATGGGTTCCTCGACCACCAAACAGAAAGGTCTTGCAAGATATTTCTAAAAGTAACAAAAGATTTATTCGAATCAAATCTGCGCACCATAAATAAATCAAACCTGCTAAAATTAATTTTTGAACTATAATAAATAAAGCATCTGAGTTATTGACAAAAATTCTCAAGTCATACTAATTCTCGAGCAAAGATTTATTATTAAGCCAATATAAAAAAAAAAAAAAAAAAGCTTTTCCAAGCACGCGTTTGGTTGCTCGACAGTTGTATATATGAGAGACCCACGTTTCTTGAACAGAATACCCTCAGAAAAAAAAAGATTGTCTCGTCACATCATATATCTGATGTATATTTGTGTAGACCCAATTCACAAATGGACACTGTTGCTCGACATCATATATCTGAGAAGACATTCAAATTTTCTTTTGAAGCACAACATACCAAAGGTCGAAAGGAGATCTGCCCCTCATGGACGAACGATACTCGAGAGGACCAGGTTTTATTCGCTATTTCGCAGAAAGAGATAAGATGGGGTTATCTCAGTAGGAAGTTTTCAAACAACTGTCCTCGCAACAACATTTTTTTGGGAAGAAATTTCCTCTCTCGTACTACCCCTAGCGTGCGTGTGCAGGAGTTTGGAGTTGTTAAAAAAAAAACCCTCTCTTAACACAAAAGGACGAGGAGGTCCAGAGATTGCTAAAAAAAAAAAAGAATACCTAGACGGGTTCCTCGCCCATAGGGTTTGTCACCCTTAAATTCAGAGGTGCCAACTCACAACGTATTGAGCTTCGATTGCTCCATTTCATAAATCAAGATTCCAAGTATCTCCAATCTAGTCTGGTCGCTTGGTTTCTCAAATCTAGATGAAAAAAATTTGAGATAAGGAAAATCTATTCACCTAAGCCTCACGTCAGCTCCAATCCGCCCATAAAAAAAGGGGGGGATGGGGGTGAGCAAGAAACTAGCAGATCCCCCTATCTCACACACGACCACGCCTTGGGCTTTAGAGCTTGTAATAGTGTAATAGAAAATGAAAAGAAGGGGTGAGAGGGTTTTCTTCAGCGTGCGAGGAACCCAACAGCAACAGGTGTATTTTTTTAAGAAGACGAGGAACCCAAGATAAGGAACCCAACAGCTGTCTTCTCACAATATATTTCTAAAGCTACAAAAGAAATATCAAGGGTTTACAAAATTAAGTGTGCGAGGAACCCACTACGAACCCAGTATAAAAAAATATATATATTTATATATATATATATATTAGTAGCAAAAAAATGTATTGGAGCGAGACACTCTAATTTCCTACCAGTCTCTCGAAGCATGATTCTTTTATCAACTTGTCTACTTTATTGGATGTAAAGGAAAAAATCTGGGGTTCTAAGAAATGCACAAACAATTCCCCCTGTTTCGAATAAGGGCAAATAGTTTTAAAAGTTGAGTTTAAAAATAGCCCTCTCGTCTATTTTATGACATTTTATAAAATATATATTGAAAAAGGGTACATCACTCCACTTGTTGTTATAAAAAAGTAAGGGATTGCCCAAATATATCCCTCATATTTTTTGGTCTTATAACATGTAAGATATGATAAGATAAGTGTCTTGGCAAGTGCCATTTGTTTAAAAGAGTAGTTTTCTACGAAAGTCATTTGTCCTTTTATTAAGACAGTTGTCTTCCTCGAAACTAAGACTAGATTGGTATGTTTATTACCCGTTGCTCGAAATATAAGCGAGACACCCATAGAATATGAAGTACCTTGTATCGCGCAAGATAATTGATATAATAATAAAATTATTATTATTGTTTAATAATTGTGATACTTTGGAATTTCTCAAGTTGTATCCTTGAAATACTGTATGTGATTAACTTCACATAATATTATCAGTTGATTTAAAATGCAGGGTAAAACGAAAAGAAACCCCAGTACATATAATTGTGATTTTCTCAATATAAACTTTCTAGAATAATATAAGTGTTCTTTTTATAAGAAAGTATCACATATAAGGATTGCTTGAATTTACAATCCATATGTATATGCTTTTAAGTTCACATAAAAAATAGGGGTTGCTTGAATTTATGACCCGAGCGTTTATGTGACCAGGGGTTTCTCAAATTTACAAACTAAGTTTGTATACTTGAGTGCACAAGAATAGTGTTGCCCAAACTCATAACCCCCATATTTGCGTGTTTTAACAAAGTTTGTTCTGGGAATATTCATATTTTGATCGATGATCCTAAAATCCTCAAATTTATTTTCAGAATAGTTCATGTGAGTAATTTCACATTTCATTAATGTTAAATAGTTTAAATAAGAATAATTCATTATGTGAAGAAAGATAAGATCCCTTAATCCTTCACTCAAGCATAAATATAAGGTACGATAGTTTAGTACCTCATGCTCCAAGGGTAACGGAGCGCTCATTATATTGAGCAATTATTAAATATAATTATAAGGTACGACAATTTAGTACCTAAAGCTCCAAGGGCACCGGAGCGCTCACAGTATAGAGCAAGTGTCAAATATAAATATAAGGTACGACAGTTTAGTACCTAAGGCTCCAAGGGCATAGGAGCGCTCACAGTCTTGAGCAACTGCCAACTATAAGTATAAGGTGCGACAGTTTAGCACCTAAGGCTCCAAGGGCACCGGAGCGCTCACAGTCTTGAGCAAGTGCCAAATATAAACATAAGGTACAACAGTTTAGTACCTAAGGCTCTAAGGGCATCGGAGCGCTCACAGTCATGAGCAAGTGCCAAGTATAAACATAAGGTACAGCAGTTTAGTACCTAAGGCTCCAAGGGCACCGGAGCGCTCACAGTCATGAGCAAGTGCCAAGTATAAACATAAGGTACAACAGTTTAGTACCTAAGGCTCCAAGGGCACCGTAGCGCTCACAATCATGAGCAAGTGCCAAGTATAAACATAAGGTACAACAGTTTAGTACCTAAGGCTCCAAGGGCACCGGAGCGCTCACAGTCATGAGCAAGTGCCAAGTATAAATATAAGGTACAACAGTTTAGTACCTAAGGCTCCAAGGGCACCGGAGCGCTCACAATAATGAGCAAGTGCCAAGTATAAACATAAGGTACAACAGTTTAGTACCTAAGGCTCCAAGGGCACCGGAGCGCTCACAGTCATAAGCAAGTGCCAAGTATAAATATAAGGTGCGCCAGTTGAGCACCTAAGGCTCCTAGGGCACCGGAGCGCTCACAGTCTTGAGCAAGTGCGAAGTATAAACATAAGGTACAACAGTTTAGTACCTAAGGCTCCAAGGGCACCGGAGCGCTCACAGTCATGAGCAAGTGCCAAATATAAATATAAGGTGCGCCAGTTGAGAACCTGTGGCTCCAAGGGCATCGAAGTGCTCAGAGTCTTGAGCAAGTGCCAAGTATAAACGTAAGGTTCTCCAAATGAGCACCTAAGGCTCCTAGGATACCGGAGCGCTCACAGTCTTGAGCAAGTTCCAAGTATAAACATAAGGTACAACTGTTTGGTACCTAAGGCTCCAAGGGCACCGGAGCGCTCACAGTCTTGAGCAAGTGTCAAGTATAAACGTAAGGTGCTCCAGATGAGCACCTAAGTCTCCAAGAGCATCGGAGTGCTCACAGTCTTGAGCAAATTCCACGCACAAATGTAAGATGCTCCAGATGAGCACCTAAGGCTCCAAGGGCACCGGAGCACTCACAGTCTTGAGCAAGCGTCAAGTATAAATATAAAGTGCGATAGTTTAGCACCTAAGGCTCCAAGGGCACCGGAGTGCTCATAGTCTTGAGCAACTGCCAAGTATAAATTAAAGGTACGACAGTTTCTTGAACAAGTCCCTCGACATTACAAGACACTTCTGCACGAGGGGGCTAATATTGAGAAGTCCTCAACCAAGTGAACAAATAGTAAAATAGCTTGGAGTGTGGGGATCCACTTATAGTGGCTCCACCTGCCCAAGATTGCAAGTTTGACAGAAAATAGCCTAGGTCGAGGGGATCCACCTTGAGTGCCCTCTCTTCCCAAACTTGATGCTACAGAATAAGACCCAGGGCGAGGGGCTCACCGCGAGTAACCCCTCCGCCCAAGATGAAAGGCCCCAGAAGAAGGCCAAGGGCGAGGGCTCACTTCGAGTTACCCCTCTGCCCAAGAAGGAAGGCCACAGAATAAGGCCAAGGGCGAGGGGCTCACCGCGAACAACCCCTCCGCTCAAGATGGAAGGCCACAGAAGAAGGCCAGGGGCGAGGGGCTCACTGCGAGAAACCCCTCCTCCCAAGATGGAAGGCCGCAGAAGAAGGCCAAGGGCGAGGGGCACACCGCGAGCAACCCCTCCGCCCAAGATGAAAGGCCCCAGAAGAAGGCCAAGGGCGAGGGGCTCACCGCGAGCATACCCTCCGCCCAAGATAGAAGGCCACAGAAAAAGGCCAAGGGCGAATGGCTCACCGCAAGCAACCCCTCCGCCCAAGATAGTAGGCCACAGAAGACGGCCAAGAGCGAGGGGCTCATCGAGAGTAACCCCTCCGCCTCAGATGGAAGGTCACAGAAGAAGGCCAAGGGCGAGGGGCCCGTCGAGAGCAACCCCTCCGCCCAAGATGAAAGGCCCCAAAAGAAGGCCAAGGGCGAGGGGCTCACCGCGAGTAACCCCTTCGCCCAAGATAGAAGGCCAATGGCGAGGGGCTCACCGTGAGTAACCCCTCCTCCCAAGATAGAAGGCCACAGAAGACGGACAAGAGCGAGGGGCTCATCGAGAGTAACCCCTCCGCCTCAGATGGAAGGCCAACAGAAGAAGGCCAAGGGTGAGGGGCTCACCTCAATTAACCCCTCCGCCCAAGTTTATACTGAGATAAGGAGGTACACTATTAGTGTCCTCATTTACAAAACTTGGGATGGAGTGACATAACATTTAATGACCCTAAGGGGAATGATGAAGAAATCCTAGGGTCCCAGAAAATAAATGAATTTATGGCGTACAAAGCCTTTTGGTCTACCCAACACAAAAGAATTTGCACGAGGGGCTAATGTAGAAGGGTGTCTACCTATAAAAAGTAAAAATATTATTTTATTAGAAATACTGAGAAGAAACCCAGGGTCCCGACAGAAACTCATATTGAGCAGGAACCCCCCCGGGGTCCCGGTAGAAACTCATATTGAGCAGGACCCCCCCCCCCCTCGGGGTCCCGACAGAAACGCATATTGGGCAGGAACCCCCAGGGTCCCGGTAGAAACTTGTATTAAGAAGGAAACCACCTAGGGTCCCGGCAAAAACGCATAATTGAGAAGGAACCACCCCAGGGTCCCGACAGAAACTCATATTCAGCAGGAACCCCCAGCGCCACTGCAAGTATCAGCGCCGCTGCAAGTGTCAGCGCCGCTGCAAGTGTCAGCGCCGCTGCAAGTGTCAGCGCCGCTGCAAGTGTCACCGCCGCTGCAAGTGTTAGCGCCGCTGCAAGGGACAGCGCCGTTGCAAGTGTCGGCGTCGCTTCAAGTACCAGCGCCGATACAAGGGTCAGCGCCGCCGCAAGTGTCGGCGCCACTGCAAGTGTCAGCACCGCTCCAAGTGCCTGCGCCGGGACAAGGGACGGCGCCGCCTCACATGTCAGCGCCGATTCGAGCATCAGCGCTACCTCAGGCGTCAGCGCCACTTCAAGCGTCAACGACACTTCGAGCGTCGGCTCCACTTCGAGCGTCAGCGCCGCGACAAGGGTCGGCGCCGATTCAAGCATCAGCGCTACCTCAGGCGTCAGCGCCACTTCAAGAGTCAACGCCACTTCGAGCGTCGGCGCCACTTCGGGCGTCGGAGCCACGACAAGGGTCGGCGCCGCCTCACATATCAGCGCCGATACAAGCATCAGCGCTACCTCAGGCGTCAGCGCCACTTCAAGCGTCAACGCCATTTCGAGCGTCGGCGCCACTTCGGGCGTCGGAGCCACGACAAGGGTCGGCGCCGCCTCACATATCAGCGCCGGTACAAGCATCAGCGCTACCTCAGGCGTCAGCGCCACTTCAAGCGTCAACACCACTTCCAGCGTCGGCGTCGCGACAAGGGTCGGCGTCGCCTCACATGTCAGCGCCGATTCAAGCATCAGCGCTACCTCAGGCGTCAGCGCCACTTCAAGCGTCAACGCCACTTCGAGCGTCGACGCCGCGACAAGGGTCGGCGCCGCCTCACATGTCAGCGCCGGTTCAAGCATCAGCGCTACCTCTGGCGTCAGCGCCACTTCAAGCGTCAACGCCACTTCGAGCATCGGCGCCGCGACAAGGGTCGGAGCCGCCTCACATGTCAGCGCCGGTTCAAGCATCAGCGCTACCTCAGGCGTCAGCGCCACTTCAAGCGTCAGCGCCACTTCGAGCGTCTGCGCCACTTCGAGCGTCGGCGCCGCGACAAGGGTCGGCGCCGCCTCACATGTCAGCGCCGGTTCAAGCATCAGCGCTACCTCAGACGTCAGCGCCACTTCAAGCGTCAGCACTACTTCGAGCGTCGGCGCCAGGACAAGGGTCGGCGCCGCCTCACAGGCCAGCACCGCTTCGAGCGCCAGCGCCACTTCGAGCGTCGGCGCCACGACAAAGGTCGGCGCCGCTTAGAGGTGTCGGCGCCACGACAAAGGTCGACGCCGCCTCACATGTCAGCGCTAATTCAAGTATCAGCACTACTTCAAGCGTCGGCGCCGCTTCAAGTGTCGACGCCGCTGCAAGCGTCGGCACCACGACGAGGGTCGGCGCCGCCTCACATGTCAGCGCAGATTCAAACATCAGCGCCACTTCGAGCATCGGCGCCAGGACAAAGGTCGGCACCGTTTCAAGTGCCAGCGCCGCTTCAAGGGCCACTGCAATAATGACAGTTGAGAGAGTCGGCGTCACCGCAAGAGTCAGCGCCACTACAAGGGTCACTGCAGAAATGTTATTCGAGAAGTGCTGCTACAGGGGTTTCCATCATGAAACAGCAGTCTCTAAATGAACAACAGCACTAACACTTTACTTTCTTGTACAGGTTGCCTAGTCGAGCAAGCAGGGCTCGAACAGGCGCGTTGGGACCTCCTGGGAGTTTTGGCTTGGCGGCTGAGGGACAAGGTATGTTGAGCAAGCTCAACCACTTAGCACTATAGGATTGAGAGAATACTAGTAGGAGACCCTAGAGTCACCCAATCCTCACACACCTCACACTTAGTCACAAGTGAAGTGAGCAGCCAAAGGGTTGGCTGCTCACAAGAAAAGAACTATTTATAAAATGATTTTAGAGGAGAGGGTCCTCTAAACCCCTCTCAAGAAAAATGGTTTTAGAAGGGGGTCCTCGAGACCCCCCTCAAGCTTGCAAATATTTTAGAGGAGGTGGTCCTCGAGACCCCCCCTCAAGTTTACAAAGTTTTTATCAAAGTTACCATTTCAAAAGATATTTAGCAAATCAGATATTTTGTCTCCATTAGAAGACATATTTGCTTTTGAACTTTGGTCGACGCCAGGGGGGCGTCTGCCAGAAGGGACAGGCAGACCTGCCTGCAGGTAGGGACAAATAGTACACTGCAGACTTTGTCCCTCACCAACCCTCTAAGTTTTGGCGCCAAAAGTGCCAACCCAGCCTGAGTGCCCAAGTATAAGTAGGACCCCTGGGCAAGGTCATAGGGAGGAGAAGAAAAGATACAAGAAACATTGCATTGTTACTCTGGTAAAATATCACCAGACCTACCTAGTATTCTCTCCCTGCTCATTCTCTTAGTGTTTAGTGCCTTGTTCCTTCACTCCCCACTGACAGCCATCACTCTCAGGTGTTTCCCTTGAGAAAATTGCTATTTTTGCTGTGAAAGTTCATCTTCTTGCAGGGAGTGAGTTGAAGCTTGAGTTCCATTGTTACCAGAAGGAGAAGTTTTCTTCAGAAGTTGCACCAGGAGACCTTGAAGACTTGCAGACAGTGTCCATTGGAGTGGGTCACGCCTCACCCTTTCCAGTTATTCATAAACCCCAGTCTCACTACCCTCCTACAACATTAATAGTTATATATATAACAACGTGTCTTTGGGATGAAAAAAAAGATGGAATGAATTCATTTATTTTAAATAAACGGGGAGGTAAATGGTAACATATCATTTTTTGGAAGAGGTGAATGTTATCCTTCATTGACTTTCTCAACCTTCTTTTATTTCATAGCCAAGCTGTATGATTATGCACATGTGACACCCCGCTTAATGAAATATCGAGTGATCAGTCCTATATAAAATTAAAACAGGAATCTTATTTAGTTCATTCTTATCATCACTGTCAAAAAACTTTATTAATTACTAACCACCTTTTCGTTAATTAAGCCGGTACCAAAATTTTATCTTTTAATAACCAAGTCTTTAAATATAACGGAAACTAAATAGAACCATCACATAATAATATAGTTTAAACATCCAAACAAATAACTGAAACAAGGTCTTGTCGCTAAAATTCAAAAATCAAATAAATCTGACAGATAGTAAATAAATCCCATACAATATGAACTGAAATAATCTGAATAAATACTGTGAGCAACATGCTCAAAATAAAACTGAGATAGAATTCATAAACTAGGAATAAATGAAAGAGGCGTCTACTCCAACTCCTTCAATATTCACATATGCCGCAGTTGCGTAACCCTTGAATAGAATCAAGTCTGGCGTCCGTGTGGCTGGACACCTAAAATGTTTTGGAAATATTTGACAAGAAGGGTTGAAAACCAAAACATTTTTTAAAATATTTATCAAGTGATTAAATGGAAGTAATTTGAAATGCATGAATGCTCTTCATATTTAAGCCAGTGTCACACTCCCTTGAGGACCTGCTCACCCCTTAACTATCTATTGTTCACATCTAATGCTTTGCTTTATAACCCACCTAGTCATCTACCCCGTAACTAGTTCTTATTATAACTCCTTCACACACTACTCTAGCCCGAGTATGTTTATTATATAATTTATAAGTTATTCATCACATTGACTTAACAAATTACTTTTCATTTTATAACATTCTAAAAGTTATATATAACAAATACAGTTCACTTCATGTATTTTACCCATATATAATTATATGCACCATATAAACGTATCATCATATTACAACATTCCTACACATGTCATAGATATACAACCATCCTCTCGAGTAGACACTCATCGGATGTTCTCTACAATGCTGTCACCCCATGTATACTCATCAACCCTGACACCCCGACTCGGTTATCTCCCTGAATCAGTGAACCAAAAATAAACGTAGTGGAGGCGGCCATAGTTCCTTCATCGGAAGTGAAACTGAATCATACCCCAAAGCGATTCACCCCTGAAAATAAATCACACAATAAAATCCTGGACGACTATGACCTGGGGATTATACTTGCCCTGCTCCTCAAGCCAGGGGATTCACCCATATCACCCAACCTCCTGTGATGGCACTAGATGGGTATGTACTCCTATAAATATTATTCACACCAATATTTATAAAGTACACAAATATTTATACACTACACAATCACCGCATATATATATTTAATTAATCCCGGCTACTCCGTGCACAATTATCGTAACACTAGTCTAATATACCCAAGTCTATATATGGACTTGTAATTTAAATAAATCCCACATTTATTTATTTATCACTTAAGTTGTTTTACCCAACAAAAATACCCAGACTCACTCCTTCGGTTCGAAATTTCATCTTATAGAACTTATTCCTCAAATTCCAGTTATTTAGGTTAACACCCTTATTAAACTAAATATCCCATGATTTATTATATAACTCTATAATAATTTAAGCCTGCAATTCGTGCCCATACGCTCATAGCACTAGCCCAAAAATACCCGAGTCAATTCCCCGAATGTAAACTATAATTAACTTTCCCATTAATTTATTTCTCATGGCATCACTCCACCAATATTCCCAGGCACACCTTAGAATTTATTACTCTAAATACTCTAATGTAAATTTAGCCATTTTTCCCCTACACAATTACATATACTAAACCTCATTTTTAATCCCTAATTACAAAAAGGGTAAAATTCCTTACTAGGTTAACTAAAACCATGAAATCTATTTTTTCTGCCCCAAAATCGAACCTAACTCAAATTGGGCCTGGACCACTACGCCGATTGAACGGCTTAGCCTTTCATTTGAACGATAATGGCTGTCGCGCGAACGAAACCCGGGTCGTTCGAAGGACCCTGGGTTTTCTCTCTCTCCTTATTCAATCAGTTCAATCCTCTATTTACAACACCTGTAAAGCTTCCTTACTCAAAATTTCTTCATTTTTAAACCCTTAAGAATCCTATATCATGCCTAAAATCTTAAGTCCCCAACCTTAATATAAAAATCTAAATGGATTTGAAGTATAATCATCCTGCTCCCAAATCCTTTACAGTTCATATAAATCATTCATAATTTTATAGATCAGTTCACACAAGATTTGTAATATCTCAACCTCAATTTGTCTCCTGATTCGTAGTGTAATAGTCTCACCACTGATTTTAATTTCATAAGTCTAAATTCCTCAACAGTAAGTATGAGATATTAATCAGCCATATTACACAATTCATCTGTATACCTCCATAAATTAAAAACCCAATTTATATGTCAACCCAACCCAAAATCATTTGTTTGTATCACACCCACTATAATATGATTTGAAAACTGCAATTAATTTAAAAGCAAGTTTAACCACTTGCCTGACGAATTTCGTAGAGTCCAAATCCTTTGAGGTAGATGGTGATTTGATGAAGAACACACACACTTGTTCTTGATTTTGGCTTCTAAGGGTTCTCCAATTTCCCCCTCTTTTCTCCTCTACATACTTAGGTTTTCTTAAATGAGTTATGGCTGCCACACCCTCTCACTTTTAGTTTTTACTATGCCAATTCTATTTTTAGGCTTGTGGGCTTTATTAAAATGGTCCAAACACTCCCGTGTGGGCCTGATTATGCCTAAAAAAGTCCCGAGACCCATTTACTACCTCGGGTACTCTTTTTCGACTATCTTAGCCTATCCAGAATCAACCATGCACTCAGAATTGTCATCAAAAATATTTTACTAATATTCCTTATCTCGACCCCAATATAATCTATAATCAACTCCTGGTTGAGATAAATTAATGTCACGTCACTATCACTCGTTATGACACAAATAAATCATTACAATTCACTTAGTAATTATAATTCCATATATATTAACCATTTACTCTCCAGATTAATATTTAAATAAACACTAATAATAACTAATTCAATTAAATTATGACACACAAGTAATTTAGAATTAGCCAAATTAATTAAATATTAATTGTGTAGAAATATTGGGTGTTACATACTTCCTCCCTTACTAAGGAATTTTGTCCCTGAAATTAGGTCACACCTGTGGCGAATAACTCTGGATATTTCTCTCACATGTCATCCATCCGCTCCCATGTAGACTTGTCAACGTTGTGAAGACCCCACTATACTCTAACTAGTGGTATCACTTTAGACCGCAGTGTGTGCTTACTATGATTCAAAATAGCTATGGGTCTCTCCTCATGTGAGACATCTGGCTGTAAATCAATATCCTCGAGTGGGGCGTGCCAAAAAGCCTCTCGCTTCTCCGGTATTTCTTCAGCGATGCCACGTGAACACACGTCGTGTATCCGTTGTAGATGCTATGGTAAACCCAGTCTATAAGCTACCGATCCCACTCTCTTAATGATAGGGATGATCCCCACAAATCTCGCCGCTAACTTCCCTATCATGCCGAACCTCATGACCCCTTTCATGGGAGACACCCTAACCACACCTGGTGATCAATCTCCAATTCAATGGTCTCCGACCATATAGTGCCTCAAAAGACGAGCATATGCTCCGTCGGTTCTACTATCTCTATGTTAGAAAAGGCCCTACCTTTATGGGTGCCAATTTCTTGTTTCCAAACCCATGACTCTCCTCAGGGTAAGCACTCGCAATAATCCCGGACTACTCATGTCAGACTTTGAACCCTTAACTCATGGTGACGTTACTCTCCTTACGTTTCTGATCTATATGGACCATAAATCACTTTGGGTCCCTAAACTTGTTACTCCCCCACCCTTCCCAACCAAAGGGTGGATGATAAAATCTCCATATAAAGTCTCAAAATTTGTTACTTATCTAATCAATTGCCATGAGGTATCACATGTAACTCTACTAGTGGTAATTAATGATCTCAATTACCCACAGATCTGAAATTACGCATTTCTAAATTCCTCCAACAACCTAGTTGCTTTCGTCTACCATTGACTTAAGGTTATGCGACTCCATCCCCATCCCCTCCTAACACTTCTGTTCAGAGGTGGGACTGAAAGGTCTTATCCCAATTCACAACAATTTTGGACAGCACCTAGTTCCGTTTCACTTCTTTCTTCAGGAGAAAAGTTGGATATACTGCTCGATAATATATCCCACCCCAAAATAACAAATATTCCACTCTAGTCAATCCATTCCGCAAACCTAATGGAATACTTAACCTCTCCGCGATTTTGGGTGTCCCAAATATGGATTTCACCACTCATGCTCATTAATCCTGCCACTGGGAACATCAAAATTACAAAAGTCTGGTTGAAAACCTCGGATCAACCTTTTTCCATCCCTAAATGGTGTAACTTGGAGATAATTCCACTATATATTATTCACCACCTATCCTCACGCTCAACATTTCATTACATACTTAACATACTTATCTCCAATTCGGACCCCGCATTCTCGGCGTGGCTATATCATCCAGGTATTTTTTATCCCTCTACCAATTACTATTTCATTCTTACCGATATTGCCCGACCCATCAACTTGTGGTGCAAAAATTCTTCCTCGTATTTCTTTCTCAGCACTTTTCGGCCCCACTGGCCCTATTTCGTAATAGCTCTTAGCTCAACGTGTTTTCTCCACACGTTAAATAATTATCATTTAATTCGGTGACCTAGCATCCAATGACGTTTCTCCACTCCCAACATTTATTAAGTCTTATGTGTATAACATCTCACAGCAAAGCCCAAAAGAGCTTTCCTCAATGTACTATTCCTCAGCATTATCAGTCCTCGATTTTAGTAGAACCCAAAGAATATACCCGGGACACTCAAACCATGTCCCTATACTCACAAGTCTAACTATTGACTCTCACGTCTGTAAAGGAATCATATATAACTGCGCTCACAATATCACTAAGTCCTCGGCGCTAAATTAATAACGAGCTAAATCCCTCTATGCCACGATAACATGACACACCCTCAATCTCATCAGTAAGAATCCATACGCACCGGGATCCAATATAGCTAGACAACTGTACTCTCTGAAGTTTACTTCATAAAATTCCGTCGCGCGCTCGGCCCTCTTTCAGGTGACACATCACAAAAAAATATTCAACTTGCCCTGGAACAACGAACACGATAGTCTTGCGGTAATCGCCCACCATCGCTAACCAGTCCGTACTCGGGATAAAATCATAAGTGCATAATCACCTCTTATCATGGTATTACCTAAAAAATATACCCTCTCACTGCCCCCATTCCCCTACAGGTGGAACTAATGAGAATCCCTCTACTCAACGGTAAATATTTACAATTATAGTACTATTAATGATACCTCTACCAAACCTATTTTACACACAAATTTAGTACTAACAAACTACTGTGACTCGCTCGTGTCACACAAAATAGACCTCAATCACTCCGGGATAAAAAAATCATAGTTTGAATAACCCATAACATTGGCGGCTCAAACAGTTCCTTGACATAACACTCTCGTCCTAATCGAACCAAAACTTCTATAACTGTTGCCCCTGCTAGGCATCCCGCTCCTGTCCCCTGACTCCCTGCGGACAAGATTCACACATGTGTTTATACTTATTAAATATAAGACACCTTGTTATGCCCTCCCCTTTCTCTATCCCCACCGGACATATCGGGGTTGTCCTTTTCGCATGACCTAATAGTTTTGACTCTGATGACTGCCCCCATTATCCCTTTGGCTCCGCTGGTCTCATGAGATTAGTTGTTGGCCTTGACGGTTCTGACTGAACCCACCGTCACTTGGTAGGAATTATATTGATCTCGATCATTAATTTAGGTCTTTTACTGGGTATACCATTACTTGGTGCCCCACTAGCACCGAACAATCCAATCTTGCCCTTCGGTTAGATTAGCTAACTCCTTTTTCATGTGAGTATTGATATACATTTATAAATGTACGACCTTGACGACAATGACACCAGTCATCCTAGTCGGATCTCTAATGCACACTTGTATATTCAACCCATGGGTTTATTATCAACTTACGAACCCCTTTTTGATTCTTCATATTCCTCTCATCGGGTACAAACTTTGTGAGTTCCATCAACATTCCTTCACATCGGGCCACTATCCGGCCCTTTTGAAAACGTACTGAAATCTCCCTTGTCTCTCAATTAAAACACTAGTGAGAGGATTCGTAATAATCTGCGCCCCAATTTCCTCATTATTCATGGTAATTTTTCCATGCATATGGTAACTGACTCCCATCACCCTACACTGCTCCTATGAGAAAAAAAAATTCCTGGAATTTTTACTTCAGGTTCACTACACTCCCCCATATGTGATCCAAATTGGATGTTCTCTTTCCATTGCTAAATCACCCTTCCGCACTTTTCTTGAATTCTAGCATATTATTCTTCAGAAACAAAAATTCTTCTTAAGCCCTCGCCCTTGTCGTCTGTACTTGGGGGTCTAACTTTCCGCCATCATTCTTCACGACGGTTCTTGGGGCAACTACTACACCCCAACGGTTACTCCAACGTCAATTGTTCGAACAATAATCATAGTGAATCCTATCGCGTCACTGTTCCCAGAATAATCTATGGCTTCTACTGAGTCCTCCCTCCTGTAATCCTTCTAACGTTCCCATGCTTATCATTCTATAATGTTCGATCTTCAACGCTCAATCGAAACCGTATATGAATCACATCAACTATATTTAATAGCAGGAGAACGTAAGTCGCATACGTAAAGGAATATAACAATCCTACAATATGACTCTATATCAAAGAACGCTAAGCTGAAACGTAGTAAGTCGTACAGATCCTAAGGACACTAGAACCTGATGATGTGATACCATCTGAGACAGCCCGCTTCATAAAATACTGGGTGATCATTCCTATATCAAATCAAAATAGGAATCTCATTTGGTTCATTCTTAGCATCACCGTCGAAAAACTTTATTTATTACTAACCACCTATTCATTAATTAAGTCGGTGCCAAAATTTTACCTTTTAATAACCAAGTCTTTAAATACAACGAAAACTAAATAGAACCATCACACAATAATAGAATCTAAACATATAAACAAATAACTGAAACAAGGTCTTGCCGAATTAACCATCGGCAAAAATTCAAAAACCAAATAAATCTAACAAATAGTAAATAAATCCCATACAATTTGAACTGAAATTATCTGAATAAATATTGTGAGAAACATGCTCGAAATAAAACTGAGATAAAATTCCTAAACTAGGAATAAATGAAAGAGCCGTCTACTCCAACTCCTACAATATCCACATATGTCACAGCTGCGTAACCCCAGAATAGAATCAAGTCTGGTGTCCATGTAGCTGGACACCTAAAAGGTTTTGAAAATATTTGACAGCAAGGGTTAGAGCTCAAAATATTTTTGAAAATGTTTATCAAGTGATTAAATTGCATTAATTTAAAATGGATGAATGCTCTTCATATTTAAGCTAGTGTTGCACTCCCTTGATGACCTGCTCACCCCTCAACTATTGTACATACCTGACGCTTTGCTTTATAACCCACCTAGTCATCTACCCCGTAACTAGTTCTTATTATAACTCCTTCCTGACACACTACTCTAACCCGAGTATATTTATTATATGATTTATAAGTTATTCATCACATTAACTTACTAATCATTTTTCATTTAAGACCATATAACATTCTCACTAGTTATATATAACTAATACAGTTCATTTAATGTATTATACTCTTATATAATTGTCTGCACCATATATACGTATCATCGTATTACAACATTCACACACATATCGTAGATATATAACCATCCTCTCGAGTATACACTCACCGAATGTTCTCTACAATGCTATCACCCCAAGTATACCCATCCACTCGACAGCCCGACTCGGTTAGCTCCCCGAATCAGTGAACCAAAAATAAACGTAGTGGAGGTGGCCATAGTTCCTTCACCGTAAGTGAAATAGAATCATACCCCAAAGCGGGTCACCCCTAAAAATAAATCACACGATAAAATTCTGGACGACTATAACCTGGGGATTATACTCGCCCTGCTCCTCAAGCCGGGATATTTACCCATATCGCACAACCTCCTGTGATAGCACTAGATGGGGTTGTATTCCTATAAGCATTATTCACACCAATATTTATAAAGCATACATATATATATATATAAAATTAATCTCGGCTACTCCGTGCACAATTACCGTAACACTAGCCTAACATACCCAAGTCTATATACCGACTTGTAATTTAAATAAAGGGGATTTTGGGGAAAGATCCTCATAATTCTCAAAGTGTATAAAAATAGGACACTCCACATAATTTTATAAATTCAGTCCCTGTACTAAAAACACCATGAAAAATGGTGCCACTGGCGCGGACCAAAAAAATGAATTCCTAACTCTAAAGGGACCACACAAATAAATGTTATTATACCACAGAGACTAGATTTATAAACTTGAAAAGCATTGTCCTAAAAATTGAAATATAGAAAGGAACACGACCTTTACCTTAATTCTCTATTAAATAAATCCCACATTTAAATATTTATCACTCAAGTTGTCTTACCCAACTAAAATACCCAGACTCACTCCTTCGGTCCGGAATTTCATCTTGTAGAACTTATTCCTCAAATTTCACTTATTAAGGTTAACACCCCTATTAAACAAAATATTCCATGATTTATTATATAACCCTATAATAATTTAACCCTGACAATTCGTGCCCATACACTCGTAGCACGAGCCCAAAAATATCTGAGTCAATTCCCCGACTCTAAACTATAATTAACTTTCCCATTATTTATTTCTCATGGCATCACTCCACCAAAATTCCCGGACCCACTCCCTTGGCCCGTAATTAATTCCATAGAATTTATTACTCCAAATTCTCTAATATATATTTAGCCCATTTTTCCTTTACACAATTAAATATACTAAACCCCATTTTTAACCCCTAATTACAAAAAGGGAAAAATTCCTTACCGGGTTAACTAAAACCACAAAATCTATTTCTTACGCCTTAAAACCAAACCTAACCCAAACTGGGCCTGGCCCACTATGTCGCTCGAACGGCTCAGCCTTTCGTTTGAATGATAATGGTTATCACGCAAACGAAACCGAGGCAATTCAAACGACCCTGGGTTTTCTCTCTCTCCTTCTTCGATCAATTCAATCCGCCATTTACAACACCAGTAAAAATTCTTTACTCAACATTTCTTCATTTGTAAACCCTTATGAATCTTATATCACGCTTAAAATCTTAAGTCCCACAACCTTAATATAAACATCTACACGGATTCAAAATATAATCATCATGTTCCCAAATCCTTTATAGTTCTTATAAATCATTCATAATTTTATAGATCATTTCACACAAGATTTGTAACATCTCATCCTCAATTTGTCTCCTGATTCGTAGTGTAATAGTCTCACCACTAATTGTAATTTTATAAGTCTAAATTTCTTAACAGTAATTATGAGATATTAATCGGCCATATTACATAATTCATCCGTATACCTCCATAAATTAAAAACTTAATTTAGATGTCAACCCAACCCAAAATCATTTGTTTGTATCACACCCACTATGATTTGAATTGAAAACTGCAATTAATTTAAAAGAAAGTTTAACCACTTTCCTGGTGAATTTCGTAGAGTCTGAATCCTTTGATGTAGATGGTGATTTGATGAAGAACACACAAACTTATTCTTGATTTTGGCTCCCAAGGGTTCTTCAATTTCTCCCTCTTTTCTCCTCTACATACTTGGGTTTTCTTGAATGAGTTATGGTTGCCACACCCTCTCACTTTTAGGTTTTATTATGCCAATCTCATTTCTAGGCTTGTAGCCTTTATTAAAATGGCTCAAACACTCCCGTGTGAGCCTCATTATGTCTAAAGATATTTCGAGATCCATTTACCACCATCGGGTACTCTTTTTCGATTATCTCAGCCTATCCGAAATCATCCGTGCACTCAGAATTGTCATCCAAATTATTTTACTAAAAGTCATTATTTCGACCCCAATATAGTTTATACTCGACTCCCGGTTGAGATAAATTAATGCCACATCACTATCACTCGGTATGACGTAAATAAATCATTACTATTCACTTAGTAATTTAAATTTCATAAATATTAACCATTTACCCTCCAGATTAATATTTAACTAAATACTAATAATAATTCATTTAATCAAATTATGACACACAAGTAATTTATAATTAGTCGAACTAATTAAATATTAATTGCGCAGAAATATGGGGTGTTACAGCCCATGCATTAAAAGAGTCGCTCACAAAAAAATGCCTATTATTTATAAATTTATAAAAAAAATGTTACAAAAAACTGTATTGTGGAAAAATAAGAAAAAGGTTTTGTGAAAAAGTTAGGAAAAACAGTTTTGTGAAAAACTTGAGAAAAATAGTTTTTATAAAAAAAAAAGTCAATAAGGTTTTTATAAAAATAAATAAATGGACATTATTTACAATTTTTTTAAATGTTACAAAATAACTATTTTGTGAAAAAATTACAAAAAAAACTGTTGTTATATATAATAGTAAAAAAAGAAACGTTTATAAAAAAAAATGTTTTATGCTAAATTTATTTGAAAAAGTGTTTACGTTATTTAAAAAAAATAGTTAGATATAGCTTTTTTTAAAACTGTATTTATATATAAAAAAAGAGGTTTTATAAAAAATTAAATAACATATTTATAAAAAATAAAATTTATAAACGTTGTAAAAAAAGGTTTGTAAACAGAGTTTCTTAAAAAAAATTAAAACAAAAACTGTTTTTGTTATATATATATGATGATAAAAAAGAGATCAACTTACAAAAAAAATTGTTTTGTAAGAAAATTAAAAAAAAACATAGTTTTTATAATAGTAAAGTAAACATAGTTGTTATAATATAAAAATAAACATAGTTGTTATAATATAAAAGTAAACATTTTTATATTATAATATTATATATCATAACTGTTAATACAAATCTTTTTATAAACATTAATATAACAATGCTTTTTATTATTATATATAATATTATATATAACAAAACTGTCTATGGAACAAACTGTCTATAATATTATATAAACATTAATAAGATTGTGAGCAATTGCCTATAGAACAAAACAGATTCTATTATTGCGGAAGCAAAACTACAGTTGTTTAGGACCAACAGACACGCTTGACCAGATGCTGAAGTAGATAACAATGAGAGAGAGAGAGAGAGAGGGGGGGGTGAATGTGTGTGTGTGTGTGTGTGTGTGTGTGTGTGAGAGAGAGAGAGAGAGAGAGAGAGGAAGGGGTGGAAAGGATGATCATGTGTGTTAAACAAGGACATAATTGGTATTAAACATAATTTTGTTAAAGTTTAACGGGGTTGATGGACGGAATCCCCTTTTTGAAATAAGTGATATAGTTTAGGGACTAACTTTAGTCAAACAAAAAATTAAGGACCATTTAAAAATTGGAGAGATAGTTTAGGGAATAAAAGCGTAATTTAATCTTATTTAATAGTACATTGAGAGTTCATTTTGAGGGAGAAATATTTAGATGCAAATCTTCGTTGGGGTTATTTGTAATTTTAGCAAACTTAATTCAGACATTGATGAGTATTTCAGAGTTCACGCATTTGTACATATTGTAGATATTCTTCTTGGGGTAGCGTTATTAGCACTCTATTGAAATTTGCAGGCACTCCATTTCTCTATTTAAAGTTAGTAAATGATAAAAGCACCATTTTATGATTCAATAGTCGGACATCTCCAATCACCCCTCTTGTAAAGAAAACGAAATTTTGACAGTAAAAATAAAGAAAATGAAATTTTGACAGTAAAAACATGATGCCTTTGTTAGCCTGCTCATCTTTATATCCTGTTTTTTAATTTTTTTTTATTAAAAAAATAATACATTATATAACAAGAATGGTACCATAAAACAATCCTCTAAATTGTTTTTTAATTAAAAAATGGTTTATAAAACATAAAAAATTGTTTTATATAAAATACAAATTGTTTTTACAAAGTAAGCCTTTTTAACTATTAAAAAATGTTTTAAAAATTTACCGGCGGTTTAAAAAAATTCACAATGCGATTATGAATTTTTTTTTTTAGTAGCACGGTCATGACCCAAATAAAATGCGACGTGGCATGGAATCGTGTTTTTTTCATACCGTTGGCGCGGATCAATTTTTTAAAATTTTAAAAATAATCTTTTTACTATTTAGAAAAAATGGTCCGCGTCAGCGATATGTATAGGTGGTACCGACCATGTTTTAATTGGATTGTATTCATATTTGGCTAAAAGAAATTGTATCGTACCCTGTCGTGTCATTTGTATTTGGATCGTGTTTGTATTAGGGCAACAAATTGAGATCTCATGTCGTTCAATGTCCTGTTGCCTTTTAATTCGATTGTGTGCATATTTAGTTAAAAAAAAGATTTTGTGTATTGTCGCTATCTAAATAAATTATGTACTGCGGTGTAGCGTCACATTTTAATTTAGACGTGTCTGTGTTTGCCTAAAAAATAAGATTATGTGGCATGTTGTATTTTTCGTGTCCATGTTAATTTGGTCGTATTTGTCTTAGTCTAAATAATTAACTGGAACACGAGCCAATTAAATGATTTTGTGTTGCGTCATTATAACAAATAAACAATATCTTTAAAAAAATCAGTTTTTAAAAAATAAAATATTAAAAAAAAGGTTTTAAAAAAATAAAGACACTGTAGTGAAAAAAATAGTTTTTAACAAAATTGTGTTTTACATGTATGGTTATTATTATAATTATTTTTGTTATTAATATTAGTATTTGGATTTCTTGACTTTAACCCATTATTATTTTTTGTTTTAGACTTTACTACGATAATATTTTTGTTATTTTTAATAAAAAAAAAATGGAAGGAAAATCAGAAGAAAGAAAAAAAATTGTTTTGTTTTTAATAAATGAAAACCAGGACAAAAAAAGAGAACAACAGAAATATATTTAACTTTTTAATAAATAAAAAATGGGTGAAAAAATATTTTTGTTTTATTTTTTTAAATAAATCAAAACTAGGATGAAAAGAGAAGAAAAAAAATAAAATAAGATAAATATGAAAATAGGTACAAATATTAAAGGGGTTCAATAGGTACAAATAATATTTTAGGTTATCGACAGAATTCTTCCGAATAACTTAAGGAATACCTAGGAATTAACTCAGAAATCAAATTTTATTGGGCATAGAAAATTATAAATATGAAATTTGAAAGAGAGAATGTATTAGAGATTAGAGGATTGTTCTATGGGATCATTCGTGTTATATAATTTTTTTTTAATAAAAAAATAAAAAAAACAGGAGATAAAAATGAGCATGCTAACAAAGGCATCATGTTTTAACTATCAAAATTTCATTTGCTTTTCAAGAGGGGTGATAGGAGATGTCCAGCTATTGAATCATAAAAGGGTGCTTTTGTCATTTACTAGCTTTAAATAAAGAAATGGAATGCCTGCATATTTCAATAGAGCGCTACCCTTCTTCTCCTTTCTTTTTTGTATTTAATTTTTCTCTCTCCGAGATTGTTAGTTATTAAGAGAAAAATTTGTAAATTTTTTATTTATTTAGACTTTTATATGTCACTATTTTATTTTATGCATTTTCTTTTAACTAATTAATTTAGATTAGTTTTAATATTTTTTTTAGGACTCATATTATATCAATTTGTTTTAATTTAAAAAATATATATTTATCTCATTAGCATTTTCTTCTTAGTTAGATTTCATCACGCTTAGTTAAATAAAAAATTCGTTGAAAAAAAATACCAAAAATAATAACATGAAAGTGATTTTGCGATTATCTTCACACCTTTAGTTCATCATACTTGAAAGTTGGATTGACACTAGTACTTACCACTTGCCTTTATATTCATTTTGTCATATTGTGTATGTATTAATTGAGTTTTGAGCGAAATACTTTATTCTACGACGATACAGACAAAAAAAATTCGATTATCTATGGGAAGAGTATGAAGTCGCACATATGACGCATACATAGTATGCCTACAAACAGATTTCCAATGCAATATAGTAAAAGAGACCTTCTAAATGGAAATGACCACTTTGATAATGTGAAGTGACGTGACATTAGATACATAGACATTAAACTTAAAATCTTTTTTTCAATGCAGTTCACCTAGGATATAAGTTAAGATATAAACATTTGCGTTGAATTTTTTTTAAAAGATAATATATTAATTTCTTTTACCTTTTAACAAATTTACAAGAGAAAATATAAAATTTGCTTATAAGTAGTGATGAAATAAAGGGGACACCGGATTCAAAAGTTTAGTCAATGTGTTTATGAAATGAGTTAGTGAATGAAATAGATAAAGAATAATGAGGTAAGTCCAAAAAAATGTTCCAAATTTTTCTCCAAATGAATTGGAATAGCATTAAATGTTGTGCTTTTAAATGTAATAATGACATAACTCATTTGAGAATGTAGTTGGGAATAATATCATAATAGAATTTCCAATAAATCGCTTATAGAATTTCCAGGTCAATAAAGTTGAAGTATTAAATGCTTTATGTGAAACATCACCAAGAATTTATTTTCATCTAGATATATATTATACCTCTAATTCGATGGTATTAGAGGTTAATGGAGCTTTTATAATCATAAATACGCTCTTTGCATCTATTTCTCTCTCTCTCTCTCTTCATAAACCCAAAGTCCCACGTCCTCTTGAATTAATAAAAGATTATCTTCTCTCTTTGTCCTTTCATTTATCTCATTCACTCCTACCTAATTAATCTTCTCCGAAGTTCTTCTAATACCCTCCAAAGTAACGTCCTTTATTTCACGGCAACAAATAATTCACCATCTTCTCCTCCCATATCTAATTTCGTGTACTTAATCTATTCTTCTTCTTTAACACTATTATTATTTTTTCATTATGTTATAGATTGTTTTTAGAGAATTTCAAAGTATTAAACCTCATAAACATTCAAAGGTTAGTTTCTTGATATTCAATTGCATTGGAATTGATAGTCATATTGAATTGAATTTAATTAAATTAAATTGAATTGCATTGGTATTGAAATTTTTATATTGAATTGAATTGAGTTGGACAAGTTGGATTAATTGCACACGTAGATATTTAAATTCTTTCCTTACTCTCTCATATTAAACCATAATTAAATTGTCTTAACATCTGCCTTATCTAAATGAAAGGGGGGGTCATTGTTTGGATTTCCCTTCGGTTAGACATTCCACGCACGAAGTTTAGTGATGGGCAAGAGTGACAACTCAAACCTTTAATATAATTAACATTCTTTTAATATACTATCGTATTTCACGAGAAGTCACATAGTGTTACTATCCCCTTATATCCTTATGAAATGGACTAAAAGATATGAAATGCTCTAACATTAATAACCTTTTTAATTTGTATACATTGTAATTCTATAGGACCCGTTTCTCTAAATTGAAATTGAATTCTAATTGGTATTGATATTGGTATAAATTGAAATTGAATTTGAATTAGTATTGATATTGGTATAAATTGGTATAAGTTTTAGTTCTTATGTGTATTTAAATTAACTGAAACATACTTTAAATTACGTAATTAAACAAAATCTCTTGAATTGTGATAAGACATAATTAAATGAAACATACTTTAAAATTACCTATCGTGCGCATAGCTATTAGACTTCTAGTCATTATGTGTATGCATTCAATAGCCCTTAGACCCATTCGAGAGTTATTACCCCTCTAATGAGATATCTCGAATTGTTTCATTTGGACAGTTTGGGACTGCATAGTTTATGTATAATAATATTCTTAGTGGCTTAAACTTGTTACTTTGGGGGAAGTTTTGTAGTCGTATCTTAATGTTCTCTGGGTACATACTAGATGATGCCATGTTAAGTGTTATTTCAATTGATAAATTGAAATAACACTCACACTTGCGAATCTATGTCATGTACTTGGAGAACTATGGAGATATGCTGCTGACTTTTCCTCCAATTGGAACAATGTGCATGAGTTGTTAAGTATATTACAGAAATATGTGGTCTTTAATGGTATAGGACCACTCACCCTTTATAGTAGATGGATGAAATAGGAATTGGAATGCACGAATAAATTTACATTAAGTCAACTTCTCATATAACACTTATTTCGGGGGGTGCATGCCTGCATGTATTCTTATTTGAATGCACGACATGACGGTTCTGTAATATTTATAACTACTTTAAATTACATATAGTGAGCATAGATACTAGGCTTCTAATTAAATTACATAACGGTGATTATTTAACTTTTGTTTATACTAATCTATGAATATACGCTTCTTACCCATAATAGGCCTGGATTAAAGCGGTTTTTCATAGTACCATAGATAACGGAGGCAATGACTTGGCATACTAGGGCAGAAGAAGGAGAAAATCTCATGCGCTATCCTATTGATTCTACAAGTTGGAAGAGGATTAATTTTAAGTATGCCGATTTTGCTTGAGAACCGCGTAACATTAGTTTGTCAATATCAACAGATGGTTTCAACCCATTTGGAAACCTAAGCGCCAATCAGAGTGTATGGCTAATAATCCTAGCCCCACTCAACCTCCCTCTCTCACATTGTATGAGACATGAATTTTTGATGTTGTCTTTCTTGGTCCCTGGGATAAAAGAACCAAGTAAGAACATAGATGTCCATCTGGCTCCTTTTGTATAAGAATTAAATGAGATGTGGGAATAGGGTGTGCAAGCATTTGACTCTTTTAGAAAAAGAAGAGTTTATGCTAAAAGTTATGTTGATGTGGGAAATTCATGATTTTCTAGCATATGGGACATTATTCGGTTGTGTAGTATATGGTTATTCGAGGTGTCCTATTTATGGAAATGAGACCGAATCTCTTTATCTCCCCGCTAGTAGTTTTAGATTTGAGAAAGGTTCCATTTTTTTACCGGGCGGGGTTGAACATAGGCTACAACCGAGAAAACTTTTAGGCTCAAAAATTGAAAGTAAATCTTCTAATTGTGGCCCTAATATACCAGGTAAGAATCCTAAATTTAAGAATGTCAGGCATAAGAAGACCCTAGATGGGAATGAAACTGAGACAAGAAAGGCATGGTCTAGGAGGTTAATTTTATTTGACTTGCCTTATTAGAAGAATAACCCAATGTGCCATGTATTGGATGTGATGCAGGTAGAGAAGAACATCATTAGACATATTGTGGGCACATGCCTTTGGGGGAGTCATTCGAATGATGGAGAAAATGTACTAAAAGACCTTAAAGCGTTAAAACTTAAGCCAAAACTATGGTTGAAGAATATAGTAGGGGAAGGACAATAATTCCCCCTGGTTTGTTTACTTTGACGAGTGAGGAAAGTAAGGTGATTTTAGACATAATATATAATTTGAAAACTCCATCTAATTTTTCATCAAACTTGCAAAGGATTGTGAATTATGCTACCCATGATTTACATAAGTGTAAGTCCCAAGATTGGCATGTGATCATGCAATTGGTTCCTCTATTGTTTAAGCATTGTTTCTCCAAGAACAAGGATTTGCGAAGGTCTAGTATGTAAATTAGTAATTGCTTCTCACTTTTATGTGAGAAAGTAGTCAATCGAGATAACATAGTGGTCGCAAAATTGGCGGTGAACGAAGCGATTTGTGTCTTGGAGAAGTACTTTCCCCCATATTTCTTTGACATAAGTGTTCACTTATTGGTACACCTACGCGATGAGGCACTTCTTTGCGGCCCAGTTAGATATCGGTGGATGTATCTATTTGAAAGATTGATGAAAGTTTTCAAAGAGTACGTCAAGAATACATGATACATTGAAGGATCAGTTGCACAGGAATACATCTCCGTGGAGTCATCAATCTACACTCTGGAATATATGCCTGACTCGATCAGTGTGGATGGCAATGATGAGTTTGTCGATGAGGGTGGTCGTGTGATGGTCAAACGAGTGAAATTAATAAGTTTGCAATATGAACAAGTAGATCGTTATCTATTTGATAGACATGAAGATGTAAAAAAATGGAAAAAGTAAGTTTAAATTATTTTAACTTTTACATTAAATTAATTTTTACATGATTAATTTTTTAATATGTTCATCATGATTTATGCATAAAATATGAAGCCTCTGAGAATAATAAAAGATGAAAAATAATGCCACAATCAGACAACAAATTTAGGCCATGGTTGTCACACAAGGTAATTATAATGAAAATGGTTGTTATTAAATGTCATACTACAAGAAAGTTTTACAACTAGCCTAATTAATTTATCTATATTCTCAGCTCTTAAAGACGGGTGATGCGACATAAAGGCTTGCTCGTCTAGCCATTGTACCCTTGTTTATAGCACAAGAGTACAAAAATTATCGATTGAATGGTTACGTATTCGGTGCAAGGGTATACGAGGAAAATATAAATGTACAGAACTAGGGCGCTCTTACTTTCTTTTGAGTAAGCATGAAAGATAAAAACCTCGTTGAAGCTGAAATGATTTACTATGGTCTAATTTGAAATATATTTGAATTGGACTACGTAAACTTCAATGAGGTTGCATTTTACTGTGATTAGGTAAGAGTTGAGGATAAAAATACTTGTAAAGTTGATCCTTGTAAGGAGAATTTGTCCATCATTTATTGGTTATGTCATACACCGTCACACCGTTGAAGAATATTTAAAACCGAATCTACGTAAACGGATCCGAATATCAAAAAGAAGAAGGAATCAGATTTCTACAGAGCCGGACCGGTCCGCCCAGAATGAAAGAATCGATCCGCCTGCGGACCAGTCCGCCTCATACCCGGACCGATCCGCCTGCTGAAAAGCCAGTACACCTCGAACCGCAAGCAAACCGAAGAAGCCAAAAATAAAAAGAACCGGTCTGCCTACCCGGACCGATCCGTCTCAGACCCGGACCGGTCCGCCTGGGATAAACACAAAACAGATCGTGTTCAGATTTTTAAGGCCCAAGACTTCTTATTTAATCCCACTACGGGGAGGTGGTTTAGTGAGACTTCCACACGATTTTTCAGAGTACAAAAACTCTAAGTCTTTACCTGTTGAGTCCCAAGACTTCAGTTTTTATTGATTCACACAACCTCTCATACATTTTTGAATCTGTTTGTAACCCTAAAACACAACCAGTTGCTGTTCAACCCTTGTGGAGAAGACTGTTCTTCTTCTTCATTGCATCCCTCCTGGAAAGGAATATTTCCAGCCGCCGACTACAGAATCCGATACCTGAGGGTAATTCTTAGTCACTTGTATTTTCATTGTAATTCGAAATTATACAGTTACAATATTATAATGAAAATAAATGGTTTTGCCCCTTTGGGGGATTTTTTCTCACAAGAATGTGTTTGAATGTTCTTGCTTAGTTCATTATCTTATCCAATCACATATTGTTGCATGTTTAGGGTTTGTTTGGGTTAAACTGAATTTAATATATAATTTTCTCATTTGAACGCACGTGTATACTCTCTCAAATTGGTATCAGAGCAGGTTACGCTAATCTATCGCGTATTCCTATTTTCCGCAAAATCTTTTCTAAGATATCGTTTTTTTGAAAAAAATTGATTTTTGAAAAAGTGCGTGTTCAAATGGAGAAATCATATAATAAATTACCTATTTTTGACGGGACAAATTATGCTTATTGGAAAGCCCGCATGAGGTCGGCTTTAAAAGCCATAGATGAAAGGGTTTGGATTTTAGTTGAAAGAGGGTGGACACCTCCCTCCGTCACTGTGGAAAACGTGACTAATTTAAAACCTGTCACCTCTTGGACTGAAGATGAATTCAGATGGTCTTCTTTTAATTCTAAAGGTTTGAGTGCTATTTCCGGTTCCATCACTCCCGATGAGTTCCGACGTATCATGACGTGCACCACGTCAAAGGAGGCATGGGATGTTTTACAACTCACCCATGAAGGAACAAATGCTATGAAAGAGTCTAAATTGCAAAATTTGACAACTCAATTTGAAACCATCACCATGCATGAGACTGAATGTTTTGATGATTTCTATGCTAGACTTTCTGACATTGTTAATACTAGCTTTAATCTTGGTGAACATATTCCGAATGCTAGAGTTGTTAAAAAGATTCTTCGTTCTTTGCCTAAGCGTTTTATCCCTAAAGTCACTGTGCTAAATTCTATGGGTAATTTAAATACGCTAAAATTGGAAGAACTTGTAGGAGATTTGCAAACTTATGAAATTGATATGTTCCCTAAAAATTCTAAATCTAAAGATAAGGGAATTGCTCTTAAAGCCCAAGAGAGAAGGAGTGAGGGATCAGCTAGAAAGAGGGTAGAGTCATCTAGAAAGAGAGAGACTGACACGTCAGATTCTGAGTGCGATTTTGACTTAGATGATTTGACTCTTTTCGCAAAAAATTTCAAGAGGATTCTCAACTTTAAGAAAAATGGCAATTTTAAAGATAAAAAGAAATTTGAGAAAAATAAGTTTGAAAAGAAAAATGAAAAAGTTTCCAAAAATCCTTCTCTGAAAGAAAGTGAGAGATGTTTTGAGTATGATGGTAGGGGTCATAGAGCTTTTGAGTGTGCCAATCGTCTGAATAGAGAGAAAGGGAAAGCTGTTCTTAATGCTACCCTTAGTGACGACAGTGAGGTCGAGACGGTAGATTCTGGAGATGAGTCACCGCATGAGTGTAACTTCACCGCATTCATGGCCAGCCAAGTGAGCACTCCTAGTTCTCTTCACGACGATGAGGATGATGCTTCACAGGGACACCTCGACAGTGAGATCGATGTGAGTGAGGGGGAGGATGACTCAAGTGAGAGCGAGAGTGATATTCAGCGCGCCTACGCTGAGCTATATTCTGAGTCTTTTAAAACTATAAAACGTAACAAAGCGCTAGATATTAAGATCACCGGCTTAGAGGAAGATTTAAGAAAGGCGAGAGAGAGAGCGTCCTCCACCTTCACCGCCCTGAGAGAGAGAGAATCTGCCTGTGTCGATAAAGAGAGTTTGTTTAGAGAGAGAGAGAGAGTGTTTTTGAGAAAGAGAGAGGGGACTTGACTAAACAAGTGGCTAGTCTTACGAGTGAGCTCCATTCCTCCGTGGAGACTCGAAAGAAACTTGAAGCCTTTGTTGTCCAGCTGACTCATGATCTTGAGAAAGCACGAGAAGTCAAGGTAAAAATTGAGGACATATCAGGGAAAATGGGAAAGATGCTCCTCGGCCCCGCTTTAGGTTTTGGTGATAGGCAGGGAATTGGTTATGTTGGTGGCTCCACCTCTCAAATTTCACCTGGACCAGTTCCTGAGTTTACTACTACTCCTTATGGTCATCGTCAAAAACCTCGAAGGAGAGTTCGACCGAGAAAAGCAAACCAAGGTCCACCTTTGACTGTGTTCTTTTGTACCTACTGCAAAAGAAAAGGCCACCTCAGGGAGTTTTGCTATAGCATTGGTCGGACACGGCGTACTACAGCTCCACGTCAGCATACTGATGATTTTAATAGTCTGAGAGAGCGAGTTGAGCTTTTAGCTTCCACCTCTCAGAGTTTGATGGAGGAATTCCGACGGATGCCTTTGCCGTCAGTGAATGCTTCTCACATTCCAGCTAAAACCAACAACAACAAAGGCAAACAAAAGGTCTCCACTTCTTGGGTACCTAAGAAAGATAAAAAGGCCTTTGTTGTTCATGTTGCTCTCAAGGCACATAATACCTCTCAGTGGTATTTTGATAGTGGATGCTCCAGACACATGACAGGTGATGTTTCATTTTTTACCCACCTTGAGGATTATGAGGACGGTAGAGTCACCTTTGGAGATGGGAGCAAATCTAGCATTGTAGGACGAGGTACTGTAGAGTTACCAGGATTTCCTAAGCTAGAAAATGAGTTATACGTCAAAGGTTTGAAAGCAAACCTCCTCAGCATTAGCCAGCTGTGCGACGCTGACTTTGCATTAAAGTTTGATCGGGACACTTGTAAGGTCTATAATCAATCCGGTAAACTATTAGTGCAAGGGGTGAGGACAAAGGATAATTGCTATGGAACTGAGCCCACATCCTCTCTTATCTACAACAGCGCCACGATCACTCCTATGGATTTGTGGCACCAACGTCTAGGTCACATAAATATTAGAGATCTCACTCGCTTAGATAGAAAGGACCTAGTACGTGGCTTACCATCTCTTGGAAGGCCAACTTCGACGGTTTGTGGACCCTGTCAGACAGGAAAACAAATTCGTAGTCCCCATAGGAAGTTGCATTCCATTACCACGTCTCGTGTTCTTGAGCTTATACACATGGACCTTATGGGTCCCACTCGTACCGAGAGTCTAGGTGGTAAGAGGTATATCCTAGTGGTGGTAGACGATTTCTCCAGGTACTCCATTATAGGTTTTTTGAGAGAGAAATTCAATGCTGTAGAGTTTTTAATGACCAAGTGTCGTGTCCTACAAAATCAACACGGAGTCACTATTAATAGAATACATAGTGACAACGGCACTGAATTTAAGGAAGCAAAGGTAGATTTGTATTGTGATAGCCTTGGGATCAAACATGATTTTTCTGCTGTGAAGACTCCTCAGCAAAATGGGATTGTTGAGAAAAAGAATAGAATGATCCAGGAAACGGCTAGATCTATGCTTCTAGGTCGTAAGTTTCTAGGAGATTTTGGGCAGAGGCAGTGTCTACTGCAAGCCACACGGTGAATAGGGTTTATCTGCATCCACACACACTTCAGACACCTTATGAGTTGTGGACTGGCAAGAAGCCCAACCTTGCATATTTCCGTGTCTTTGGGAGTAAATGCTACATCCTACGTCATAGAGAGCAATTAGGAAAGTTTGACTCCCAGAGCGACGAGGGAATATTGCTAGGATATTCATCGACTAGTAGAGCATACCGGGTTTTTAACCTGAAGAGCTCTAAGGTTATGGAATCAATAAACGTCACCGTGTAAGATGGAGAACCTCCGACGGTTATTGATCCTAACCTTCAGTGTGAGGATGAGGACTTTTCTGATAGTGATTTACTTGTCCCTCTCTCACACTCTGTGAACCCTACTCCTGTGCTAGGGGACACACCTGCTTGGGTTCGCAAGAGTCATGACCCCTCTGCCATTTTTGGTGATCCCACTCTTGGGGTCAAGACTCGTGCTCAGTTAGAGAACGTCGTTAGCCATTTTCCCTACACGTCCAACGTCGAGCCCAAGAATCATAAAGAAGCACTCAAGGATGAACTCTGGATATATGCTATGCAGGAAGAGTTACTTCAGTTTAAAAAGAATAATGTCTGGGAACTTATCCCCCGACCTAGTGAGACTAATGTGATAGGTACCCAGTGGATTTTTAAGAATAAAATGGATGAAAATGGTACCATAATTCGAAACAAGGCTAGGTTGGTCACTCAAGGCTACACACAGATAGAGGGTGTGGACTTTGGGGAGACATTTTCTCCTGTTGCGAGGCTTGAGTCCGTCCGTCTACTACTCTCCATCGCATGTCATCTGCGCTTCAAGTTATATCAGATGGATGTCAAGAGTGCATTTCTGAATGGCTATCTATAGGAGGACGTTTATGTGGAACAACCAAAAGGGTTTGAAGCCCCTAAGCACCCTGAGCACATTTTTTATATAAGGAAAGCCTTGTATGGTTTGAAGCAAGCACCACGTGCTTGGTACGAGAGGCTTACTTCTTATCTCTTAGCTCGTGGCTTCAAGAGAGTGGGAGTAGATATGACATTGTTCATCAGGAGAGATGACGGTGTTATTTTGGTTGCCCAGGTCTATGTGGACGACATAGTCTTTGGATCCACATGCCCACTTTGAGGAGGAAATGAAAAGTGAGTTTGAGATGAGCATGGTTGGTGAGCTTACATTATTCCTTGGTCTCCAGGTTCGTCAGCTAGAGGATGGGATGTTCATCTCCCAATCCAAGTATGCTAGAGACTTAGTGAAGAAATTTGGTTTAGACTCCGCTAAGCATGCACGTACACCTATGAGTACCACTACCAAACTTAGTAAGGACACTTCAGGCAAAAGACGTAGAGAAAACCTTATATAGGAGCATGATAGGTAGCCTTCTCTACTTGACTGCCAGTCGTCCCGATATAGCCTTTAGTGTTGGAGTCTGTGCGCGATATCAGGCATCCCCGAAAGAGTCACACTTACTTGCTCTAAAACGTATTATTAAATACGTAAGTGTGACTCTCTCATACGGTATTTGGTATTCCTTTGATACTGATGACCGTTTGTCTGCCTATTTAGATGCCGATTGGGCCGGGTATGTAGATGGTTGTAGGAGCACTTCTGGTGGGTGTTTTCATTTTGGTTCTGCTCTTGTCCCCTAGCTGAGCAAGAAGTAAAATTCCATCTCTTTGTCCACTACGGAGGCTGAGTACATAGCTGTCGGGAGTTGTTGCACGCAACTCTTGTGGATAAAGCAAATTTTGGAGGATTATGGGATTTCACAGGACACCATGACCATTTCCTGTGACAACACGAGCGCGATACACATATCCCGCAATTCAGTCCAGCATTCGCGCACCAAGAACATCAGGATACGTGAGCATTTTATACGATAGCTAGTTGAGGAGAAAGTCGTATCCCTGAGTTTCGTTCCCACCGACCGTCAGTTAGTCGATATTTTCACGAAACCTTTAGATGGCCTTAGATTTGAGTGTCTTAGGAAGTCTTTGGGGATTTGCACAGTTGACTGAGGGGTTGGTCTATGTCTAGAATAGGATTTTTTTTCATGTTCATATCATATGCTTCCTATTGCTAGTATGTTTTATATGTATCTTTCTTTAGTTGTACAGCTATTTATTTTGTTTGAAAAATACAAAAAGATTTTTTTGTTGTTTTTGTATATGAAAATTTCAGAAAAGCCCAAAAAGATTTTTGTTTTTTTATGCACCTTCTTATGGATGAACATTTAAGATAGCCAAGTCACAAATTCATTCCATTTATCCATGTGATTGTTTGATAGAGATTTGAGACGCTACATCATTTCATCCATATGCTTTACATAGTATGGAGTCTGTGAGATGTAATCAGTGATATTCTTCTACATGTTTGACTCCTATCTCCTTTATTGCACACATGCACGGCTATATTTGATCATTGCACTTGTCTATCACATATAGGCTTGAGTGTTTCCATCTGAATTCTGTCTATACAACTTACAATATGCGATAAACTTGACAAGATTGGAATGTATGTAAAAACCATTTTGGTGAGACTGAGTATTTGTTTAAGAACGGGGAGGGGCTGCGAAAAGTAATTATCTCTTCTTTGCGCAAAAGCCACCGTTCAAAAGGACCTAAATATGGAGGAATTTTATTATCCGGGGTCCAAAGAGGTTAAAAGAGCCCAAAAAATTTAAAGGCAATAAAAAGCACTTCATGCCAAATATGGGCCACTTAGGTTTCACCATCAATTCTCCAAAGTTTGAGAATTTAGAATGCCTCTATTCAAAATTATATCTGAGGGAGTTTGGTTGGAGAATATAAACGGGTTTGCACTTCCTTGAAAGTCCTGAAAAAGCATAAAAAGTTTTGGACGTTATTGGTGTAGAAATCATTTTTACCTTTGATTTGTTGATTTGATTGAGTCAATGTCTTATATTTCCATTTTTTACACCAAAGGAAGACTTTGAGTTCATTCGTTAGGAGTATCCGATATTCATCGTTCACATATGTCATGTTTGTATGCATTGATTTTCCTATCGAATTTGATCACACCCATTCATTTTCGTCTTCATCGACTTGGTTGTCCTGTGTTTATTCATGGTGTGATTTTGTTTGAAAAAATTTTGAAAAATTCAAAAAATAGTTGTGTATTTCTTTGTGACACCCCGTCATTGCTTGTTTGAATTATTTCTCTCATTTGTCTATTTGGGGACATCATAAAAAGGGGGAGAATGAATTATCTTATTATGGGGAGTTTTGAACTCGATACGTCACTTGGTATTTGCTTTGTCTCATGTGTGTAGGTACTACATTGATAATCAGTGAAATACACACCCTGATGAGAAAAACGTTGAAGATTCCTGAAGAGTTGAAGAACAAATGATGAAGTATTATTCAATTGTACCTTTTCAGTTTTGGGTTCATGGAAGGGTAAATTTGTATAGGCAATTTCATACTTGATAATTCGGATGTTTTTATGTTTGTACCGGCATAGACATAGGGGGAGATTTGTAAGGACAATTTGTCCATCATTTATTGGTTATGTCATACGCCGTCACACTGTTGAAGAATATTCAAGACCGAATCTACATCAACGGATCTGAATATCAAAAAGAAGAAGGAATCAGATTTCTGCAGAGCCGGACCGGTCCGCCCAGAATAAAAGAACCGATCCGCCTGCAGACCGATCAACCTCATACCCGGACCGGTCCGCCTGCTGAAAAGCCAGTACACCCCAGACCGCAAGCGAACCGAAGAAGCCAAAAATAAAAAGAATCGGTTTGCCTACCCGGACCGATCCGTCTCAGACCCGGACCGGTCCGCCTGGGATAAACACAAAACAGATCGTGTTCAGATTTTCAAGGCCCAAGACTTCTTATTTAATCCCACTACGGAGATGTGGTTCAGTGAGACTTCCACACGATTTTTCAGAGTACAAAAACTCTAAGTCTTCACCTGTTGAGTCCCAAGACTCCAGTTTTTGTTGATTCACACAACCTCTCATACATTTGTGAATCTATTTGTAACCCTAGAACACAACAAGTTGCTGTTCAACCCTTGTGGAGAAGACCGTTCTTCTTCTTCATTGCAGCCCTCCTGGAAAGGGATATTTCCAGCCGCCAACTACAGAATCCGATACCTGAGGGTAATTCTTAGTCACTTGTATTTTCATTGTAATCCAAAATTGTACAGTTACAATATTATAATGAAAATAAATGGTTTTGCTCCTTTGGGGGATTTTTCCTCACAAGCATGTGTTTGAATGTTCTTGCTTAGTTCATTATCTTATTCAATCACATATTGTTGAATGTTTAGGATTTGTTTGGGTTAAACTGAATTTAATATATAATTTTCTCATTTGAACGCACGCGTATACTCTCTCAATCCTGACACCAATTTGATCATGGTTGACTTGTCCAAGTTGAAGAGCAACAAACACGTGAGCGATGAGCCATATTTTTGTTCTTTTCAAAACGTCAAGCAAGTGTTTTACTCGAAGTATATCAACAACGAGTTGTGGTCAATCGTCCTATATGTGCCAAAGCGTCTAAACAGTAGTGTGGATGACTTGGATTCACCTACCGAACATCAATCCAGTTTTTATAATAACCTGAATTTGAAACAATTTTTAGATTTGTAATAAGTATTCAAATTATTAGTAATGAGCAGTGGATGTATTATTCTAATGCTTTATTATTATCGGATCACAATTTAATGATTTTATTCATTTGTACTTGATCATTTTAATGCTTGTAATAACCAAGTGAATATGTTAATTAGAATTTTAATCAATTTAAGCATTAATTCAAAGTACATGACCCGGGAGTGTGTGTACGGGAGGGGGGGTCAGTGTGTGTGTGTGTAAATTGAATTTGGTATTGCTATAAATTGGTATTTGTATTGGTATTTATTAAAATTAATATAAATTGATATTGGTATTGGTATGTATTGTTATTATCGGATTTGAGCATTAATTCAAAGTCCATATACATGTTTGTACTAATAATAATAATTTTTTCATAAAATGACTTCATCCGGTGAGGTAGCAGAGGCTATGAAGGCTCCTCGGCCAGTAGGCCCCCAAAATGGGGTAAATTGAGGTCCGTCGTCGAGAATAAGATGACATTATTGGCTAGAGTGCTAGAGTTGCTGAAGACGATCGTTGGCCCCCGGGGTACACTGATTGGAGGTACGTTCCTATTGACCTCAAATTGAACATCTGGGGGGCACTACAGGTAATGTATTTATATTTATAAGCCACTTACACTTACTTTCTTTTTGGTTTGTATTTGCTTAACATGAACAATTCGTCCTGCCCCACATCTCCACGACTCCATGCTGGAACAATTGAGGGATCAATATAAGACGTCGAAGAAGAATTTGCAGGCACAGTACTTTGGAAAGACCCGGGAGTCCATTCTGAGACTATGTGACACCGTTCCCCCAAAGGAGCCAATCTCATTGGCATAGTGGCAAAAGTTTATCGACAATGAGACCGATGAGCAGCAATTGGCATCTCGCCAATCCGGGAGGGACAACTAAGTGAAAAAGTTGGACGTGCACTACTCCGGGCGGATATCTTACGCTAAGGTAGAGCACAGGATGGTAAGTTTTATTTTTATTTAATTTTAGTTATTCTAATTTAGCATTACTTTGCATTACTTACTAATTCTGTATTATTTTATTTCAGGACACGGGGAGTGGCCCTGGGGGTAGGCCACATAGGCTCGATGCCTATGTGGAAATTCAGACGAAAAAGGTTAAGGACAAGGAGTGGCCCCGAATGTCGCAGCCACCATTGTAAGTTATAAATGTTTAATTTTTTTAATTACGGTATAATTTTTTATTTTCTTAATTAACTAATCGTGTACTTTCTATCTTTTTAGGCAAAGCTTAAGGAAGTGCGTGAGTCGCAGTCTGATGCCGACAAAGCATCTTTGGCTATGAACTCACTCATACAAGTGCTCGAGGCGGATCGTAAGGGGAGGACTATGGGGTGAGCTCGCAGGTGGGTAAGTCTAGGATCATCGAAATGGATACGAGCAACAGCGGGGTGGCACATAAGGTGGACACACGTAAAGATAAGCTATCAAGGTTGGAGGCGATGATCCTAGATATGTACGCCTTCATAAAGTATCAGTTGGGCAAGGGCAAGGTAAAGGAGAAGAAGGTAGAGTTAGACGAGGACGTCGCTGCTTCATTGCTGATACGCATGGACTCGACACCATATGATGATCCATTTCCCATCGTGACCTCGATCGAGCGATTTATGTCAATAATCGGTTGGTTGAGCGTGTTTCTACTCGACATATATTATGGGGAGCCGATAGCGAGGGGGTTGAGGGATCCGACCTTCCTCCCTGGTATGTTGGTTCATGAACGTCCCCTCTAAGACATTGAGGTAAGAGTACGCGTCATGCATGTGGTGGAGGAAAGGGAGAACTCGCATTTGTGGTTGTGCGAGCAATGAGGCATTCAGCATATTGAGGGGTGTCCCAATTCATATGCCATGTGGCATTCCTTCCTCCTCTGACCTGCTCCTTCTTCATGACATTATTTTTTATCTTTTTATTTAGATATTTGGATATTGGATTGTATTTGTATTTATTTTATTTTGCTACATGTTGGTTTGGATATGGATGTTTGCATTTCTATGTTATTTGGATAAGGATTATATATGCCATGATTTGGTATATTATTTCTATTTTATTTGGATATATGCTATTTGCACTGGTACAACTTTGCTATAACTGGTATAAATATATTGCTAAGTAGTGGCAGTGGTCATATTGCCTAGCAGTTTTTTTTTTTAATTTTGCCCAGAATTGTCACGATATTTTACCATGACAATCTTTTAGGTTTTGTCACGGGCTTTGACCATGACAAAAACCTGTCGAGGTTAAAAACCATGATAAGTCTAATGAACTTGTCACGGTCTTTGACCGTGATAAGTAACCCCCAGACTTGTCACGGTCAAAGATCGTGCAAGTCAGTTGTTTTGATGTAGTGTTTGTTTCACACAAGCCCTAAGATTTATTGGTCAAATGTTTGACACGTTGTTATAAGTATGAAGACAAAAATGGAAAGTCAAATATATAGTTGTTGAAAATTAGCCAGGTGAATGGTGTAGATTCAATCTCATGAAATAACTTATCTGAATTGTTAAGCAATTGGTTTTGTTAGTTAGAAGAAAACTATAAAATGTACTAACAGAATTCCAAAGTATGGTTTTTGGAATAATACAAAATTCTTATCTTTCATTTCTCAATCTTGATTATGTGTTCTTTTTCTTCTTCTTCTTCCTATTCTCTCTAATTCATCCTAGGTTCTCTATAATTCTTCCTAAATCTTCTCTCTAACTCTTCTTCTTATCTCTTCCAAAAGGTTATAATTCTTGATAAGATTTTAGAATGCACACCAGATGTTTGTAAAAAATTTTGTAAGACTGTTTAGAGTTTTCAAGGCATGTCAAACTTGGTATCAGAGCAAAGCCTTCCATACCACCCTTCTGCTGCCATGGGAGATGAAAATAATTCGTCCAATTTTCATAGTGGGGAAGAAAAAACTCGTAAAGAAATTGAGGAGCTTAAAGGAACAGTGGCAAGCCTTCAAGAAGGATTTGTCACCATCACAAATCAATTACAAGTTTTTATCAATCAACAAGGTCAAGGTTCAATACAAATTGGAGCAGCTATGGATGGTAGGAGAAAATTTGAACCACTGTTATTACCAAATCCAATTCCCAGAGCACATAGTTGGGAAGATAATCAAGGGTTCAATCTCAAGAACCCTATAGTGGATTTTTCCAAATTTAATGGCCAATATCCGAGAGGGTGGTTGGGAAAAAACTACAAGTACTTTTAACTATTCCCTATGGTTGAAGAGCCAAATGTGACATTTTTTTCTATACATATAGATGGCAAGGCCGACCATTAGTTCTATACCTATGTTGATCGCATTAAAGGGGTGTATTGGAGAGAATTTGCGGAGGCTGTAGATCAGTATTTGTGAACCCAGTCCATGAGGATGTTATTGAAATATTCATTAAACTGCAACAAATTTCAATTGTGGAGGACTACCAAGAAAGGTTCGAGGAGCTGTGCCCCTTAATTTTGGCCAAGCAAAGGGGGTTATCGAAGGACTACTTTATTTCCAGCTTCATTAGTGGGCTGAAAGAAAAAATCAAATGTTGTGTTAGAATGTTCAGCCCAACCTTCTTAGCCAAAGCTATCAGTATTGCACGATTACAGGCTGCGTTGGGAATCACAAATAAGAAAGAGAAATTGGGAACAAGAACCACGTATGGAGGACCCCACATGACCCCTTATTCCAATAACTCTAACCCGAAACCTTCTTTCTTGAGTTCCTAGAATTTGCAACCCCTAACCAGATTGTACCCAAGCCCAATGGTCCTTCAACTCAAAACTTCAAAAGAAATCCCACACTACCTCCTGTGAAGAAACTTACACCAAATGAAATGCAGATTAGATGAGAGAAAATTTTGGGTTATAATTGTGATGAAATTTATCGCCCAGGACATTGTTATGCAAATAAGCAGTTGTATATAGTAGTCAATGAGGAAGAAATGGAAGAAGGAATATCTCATCCCCTAGAGTACCTGGAAGAGATGGGAGAAGAAACCCATAAGGAAGATATGAAGATTTCTCTACAGGCTATTTCAGGCAGTTCTAACCCCCAAACATTGAGGCTCCAAGGAAAAGTAAACAATTAGGTTATCCACATCTTAATAGATAATGGAAGGACCCATAATTTTTTTATCCAAAGGTGGCCAAGAAGATGGGTTGTGTTATAAGACCCACTTAACAAATGTGGGTTACCATTACAGATGGCAACAAAATTTGCAGTACATCATGTTGCCCATATTTCAAATGGTTCATATAATGGGAGGTATTTTAGACAAGTACGAGGATATTACCTTTGGGGGGTTGCGATGCAGTACTAAATGTGAAATGGCTTTAAGACATCAGTCCAATAGTGATGGATTTTAAAAATATGAGTCTATCATTTAATTAAGATGGGAGAACTATAGAATTGCAGGCTCGGGAGAGAAGGCATAGTTGAAATGTATATCAGCAACTGTAATGCACAAATTATGCAAAAAGAAGACCACCACAATCATGGGTCAACTATTTGCAATATCCATTTAAACCCCACAGGTATCCGAACATCCTTACATTTCCTATTTACTCCAAGAATTTGGGGATGTGTTTAAGGAACCTAAAGGACTACCCCCAATTCGAAAACATGATCACCAAATTACCTTAATCCCTAACCATAACCCAGACAAAGTTAAACCATGTCATTACCCCCGTGTTCAGAAATATGAAACTGAGAAGATCATAAAATAAATGTTAGACTCAGGGATAATACAGCCCAGCACAAGCCCTTTTTCTCCTCCAGTACTTTTGGTTAAGAAAAAGGATAATTCAGGGATATTCTGTCTAGACTACAAAGAATTAAACAAGATTACAATTGAAGATAAGTATCATATCCCAGTTATAGATGAATTGTTAGATGAACTTCATAGAGCATGCATATTTTCTAAATTAGATCTCAGAGCCGTATATCATCAAATTCGACTACACGGCCCAAATATTCACAAATCAGCTTTCACAACACACCATGGGCATTATGAATTTTTAGTGATGTCCTTTGGGCTCACTAATGCTCCTGCGAAATTTCAAGCTGAGATGAATGACATCATCAGTGCTCATTTGAGAAAATTTATTTTGGTTTTTTTCGAAGACATTTTGGTATAAAGTCCTTCTTTGAAAGAGCATGTCAAATATTTGAGAATCACTCTTCAAACCTTGTGTGCACATACTTTATTTTCAAAGTTGTCTAAATGTTCATTTGCCAAAGAAAGAGTAAAGTATTTGGGCCATGTGATTTCAGGTCAAGGTGTAGAAGAAGATGAAACTAAAATTGAATCTATGACTCAATGGTTGCAACCTAAAACTGTGAAAGCACTATGTGGATTTTCGGGACTCACAAGCTACTATCGGAAATTTTTCAAGAACTATGGTATAATCAGTAGACCCTTAACAGACCTATTAAAGAAAAATCATTTTAAATGGGGGGTAGCTCAAATGGGTTTTACAACCCTTAGGAAGGCTATGACTACAACTCTAATTTTAGCCTTGCCCAAGTTCAAGAAGTCGTTTACAATTGAAACAAACGCCAGTGGTATAGGTATAGGAGTAGTTTTATTACAAGAGGAGCAACCCATTGCATTTCTTAGTAAATCTTTACCTCCTCGGAAGAGAGGTATGTCCACATATGAGAAGGAATTATGGGAGGTGGTCTATGTTGTTGAAAAGTGGAAAACATACTTATCGGGTGTCCATTTTATCATTCGCACCAATCATCAAAGTTTAAAATTTTTGCTTGAGAAAAAATTGACAACAACTCTCCAACAGAAATGGTTGACGTGATTACTAGGATATGAGTATGAGATACAATACAAAAAGGGGAAGGAAAATACGGTTGCCAATGCTTTATCAAGGGCACACGAAGAGACACATGTTTGGCAATTTCAAAAATAGTTCCCTACTGGATGATAGAGTTGAAGTTCAGTTCAGAAGGGGATAATACCGCAGAGACTATCGTAGATCAAATACTATTGGAGTAAATAAAAAAATGGAGATTTTGCATACCAGAATGGGCTCCTTCATTTCTAGACACTACACCAAAACTAGTGATTGGTCACGGCCAAAATCCCTGACCAAAGCTGTGGGTGGCGGACTTGGGCCGTGACCATTTTGGGCGTGACCATTTTCGTGGGTCACGGCCGAAAGGGGTCACGGCAGATGGTCGCAGACTTAGGCCGTGACCCATGTCATGACGGGTCGCGGCCCTTATCCGTGACCCATAACCGTGACATATTGGTCGCAGCCAAAGTCCGCGACCCACAACCGTGACAAAAAATTTTAAAAAAAATGGTCGCGGCCCTGATCCGTGACCCACAACCGTGACAAATTGGTCGCGGCCAAAGTCCGCGACTCATTACCGTGACAAAAAATATAAAAAAAAATTGGTCGCGGTCCTAATCCGTGACCCACAACCGTAACAAATTGGTCGCGGCCAAAGTCCGCGACCCACAACCGTGACAAAAAAAAAAAAAAATGGTCGCGGCCCAAGTCCGTGACCCACAACCGTGACTAAAAAAATGGTCGCGGACTTTGGCCGCGACCATTTTTATGCGTGACATTTTTTTGGTCCAATCCTAAAACTGGGGGTCCTGCGAGTGCACCATCAGTTGCTACGTGTAACGTTTGACGCGTACAAGGTGTTACAAATATTTATTATTGGCAAAACAATAAAAAAATCACAAATTGCGAATCGAGAACGTTGTTAATAAACAAATATATATACAAACTTATAAATATTACACGTCTTAATAATTCACAGACCAAAAAAAAAATTGGGCAGAGTTTCCTCTATTTTCTTGACATTCCAAAACCTGTAAATGTAAAACCTACTTATTATAAAGCCTGCACGGCCATAAAATTCAACAATCAAATTATAAAAGCCTGCACGGCCATAAAACTAAACAATAAAAGTCCGCATGGCTGACAAAATCCTGATTGTCCACAACATATAAACAATCTTCATGCTGTATACCATTGCCTCCTTCGTTTGATCAGCGTGCAAAAATCCTACAAATGATAGGATACATAAAAAAAATATCAGTAACCAAGTAGTTTTACAAACAATTTAATCAAGCTGAAAAATTGCATATATGAGTTAAAATTATCAGTAACCAAGTAGAAATATACAAATTATTGTCGTATTCTCAAACCGGGAGTCTCGCGGCTATGGGGTCAGTTCCTACGAGTTATATTGATCCCGTGGGAGGTGTCGGAGCCACCCACGGCGCCGTTCGGGGACTATTTTGGATTTTCACCCTCTAACGCCATGTTTTTAAGCCTAAGCCTAGAAATATGCAAATTTCCGCCGTATTCTCAATCCAGGAGTCCCGCGACTGCGTGGTCAGTTCCTACGAGTTATATTGGTCTCGTGGGAGGTGATGGTGCCACCCACGGGGCCGTTCGGGGGTTGTTTTGAGTTTTCACCCTCTAACGCCATATTTTTAAGCGTAAGTTTAGAAATATCCAAATTATCATCATATTCTCAAACCGGGAGACCCGCGGCTGCGGGGTCAGTTCCTACGAGTTACATTGGTCCCGTGGGAGGTGTTGGTGCCACCTACGGGGACGTTCGGGGGCTATTTCGAGTTCTCACCCTCTAACGCCATGTTTTTAAGCCTAAGTCTAGAAATATGAAAATTATCGTCGTATTCTCAAATCGGGAGTTTCGCGGCTGCGGGGTCAGTTCCTATGAGTTACATTGGTCCCGTGGGAGGTGTGGGTGCCACCCACGGGGCCGTTAGAGGGTTGTTTCGAGTTTTCACCCTCTAACGCCATGTTTTTAAGCCTAAGTCTAGAAATATGCAAATTATTATCGAATTCTCAAACCGGGAGTCCCACGGCTCTAGGGTCAGTTCCTACGAGTTACATTGGTCCCGTGGGAGGTGTTGGTGCCATCCACGGGGTCGTTCGGAGACTGTTTCGGGTTTTCACCCTCTAACGCCATGTTTTGCTTAAGTCTAGAAATATGCAAATTACCGTCGTATTCTCAAATCGGAACTCCCGCGGCTGCGGGGTCAGTTCCTACGAGTTACATTGGTCCCGTGGGAGGTGTTGGTGCCACCCACGGGGCCGTTCGGAGGTTGTTTTCAGTTTTCACCCTTTAACGCCATGTTTTCAAGCCTAAGTGTAGAAATATGCAAATTACCGTCGTACTCTCAAACCGGGAGTCCCGCGGATGTGGGGTCAGTTCCGACGAGTTACATTGGTCCCGTGGGAGGTGTTGGTGCCACCCACGGGGCCGTTCGAGGACCGTTTCGAGTTTTCACCCTCTAACATCATGTTTTTAAGCCTAAGTCTAGAAATATGCAAATTACCGTCGTACTCTCATACCGGGAGACCCACGGCTGCGTGGTCAGTTCCTACGAGTTATATTGGTCCCGTGGGAGGTGTTGGTGACACCCACGGGGCCGTTCGGGGATTATTTTGAGTTTTCACCCTCTAACGCCATGTTTTTAAGCCTAAGTCTAGAAATATATAAATTATCGTCGTATTATCAAATCGGGAGACCCGCGGCTGCAGGGTCAGTTCCTACGAGTTACATTGGTCCCGTGGGAGGTGTTGGTGCCACCTACAGGGCCGTTTGGGGGATGTTTCGAGTTTTCACCCTCTAACGTCAGGTTTTTAAACCTAAGTCTAGAAATACGCAAATTATCGTCGTATCCTCAAATCGGGAGACCCGCGGCTGCAGGGTCAGTTCCTACGAGTTACATTGGTCCCGTGGGAGGTGTTGGTGCCACCCACGGGGCCGTTCGGGGGCTGTTTCGAGTCTTCACCCTCTAACGTCATGGTTTTAAGCCTAAGTCTAGAAATATACAAATTACCGTCGTATTCTCAAATCGGGAGACCCGCGGCTGTGGGGTCAGTTCCTACGAGTTACATTGGTCCCGTGGGAGGTGTTGGTGCCACCCATGGTTCCGTTAGAGGGTTGTTTCGAGTTCTCACCCTCTAACGTCGTGTTTTTAAGCCTAAGTTTAGAAATATGCAAATTACCATCGTACTCTCATACCGGGAGACCCGCGGCTGCGTGGTCAGTTCCTACGAGTTACATTGGCCCCGTGGGAGGTGTTGGTGCCACCCACGGGGCCGTTCGGGGGTTTTTTCAAGTTTTCACCCTCTAACGCCATGTTTTTAAGCCCAAGTCTAGAAATATACAAATTACCGTCGTATTATCAAACCGGGAGACCCGCGGATGCAGGGTCAGTTCCTACGAGTTACATTGGTCCCGTGGGAGGTGTTGGTGCCACCCACGGGGCCGTTCGGGGGCTGTTTCGGGTTTTCCCCCACTAACGCCCTCTTTTTATGCCTAAGTCTAGAAATATGCAAATTACCGCCGTATTCTCAAACCGGGAGTCCCGCGGCTGCGTTGTCAGCTCCTACGAGTTACATTGGCCCCGTGGGAGGTGTTGGTGCCACCCACGGGACTGTTCGGGGGCTGTTTTGGGTTTTCACCCTCTAACGCCATGTTTTGCCTAAGTCTAGAAATATGCAAATTACCGTTGTATTCTCAAACTGGAACTCCCGCGGCTGCGGGGTCAGTTCTTAAGAGTTACATTGGCCACGTGGGAGGTGTTGGTGCCACCCACGTGGCCGTTAGAGGGTTGTTTCGAGTTCTCAACCTCTAACGCCATGTTTCTAAGCCTAAGTCTAGAAATATGCAAATTACCGTCGTATTCTCAAACCGGGAGTCCCGCGGCTGTGGGGTTAGTTCCTATGAGTTACATTGGTCCCGTGGGAGGTGTTGGAGCCACCCACGGGGACGTTCAGGGGCTGTTTCGAGTTCTCACCCTCTAACGCCATGTTTTTAAGCCTAAGTTTAGAAATATGCAAATTACCGTCGTATTCTCAAATCGGGACTCCCGTGGCTGCGGGGTCAGTTCCTACGAGTTACAAATGTCCCGTGGGAGGTGTTGGTGCCACCCACGGGGACTTTCGGGTGCTGTTTCGAGTTCTCACCCTCTAACGCCATGTTTTTAAGCCTAAGTCTAGAAATATGCAAATTATCGTCGTATTCTCAAACCGGGACTCTCGCGGCTGCGGGGTCAGTTCCTACGAGTTACATTGGTCCCGTGGGAGGTGTTGGTGCCACCCACGGGGCCGTTAGAGAGTTGTTTCGAGTTTTCACCCTCTAACGCCATCTTTTTAAGCCTAAGTCTAGAAATATGCAAATTATCATCGGATTCTCAAACCGAGAGTCCCGTGGCTCTGGGGTCAGTTCCTACGAGTTACATTGGTCTCGTGGGAGGTGTTGGTGCCACCCACGGGGACGTTCGGGGACTGTTTCGGATTTTCACCCTCTAACGCCATGTTTTGCTTAAGTCTAGAAATATGCAAATTACCATCGTATTCTCAAACCGAAACTCCCGCGGCTGCGGGGTCAGTTTCTACGAGTTACATTGGTCCCGTGGGAGGTGTTGGTGCCACCCACGGGGCCGTTCGGGGGTTGTTTTTTGTTTTCACCCTTTAACGCCATGTTTTTAAGCCTAAGTGTAGAAATATGCAAATTACCGTCGTACTCTCAAACCGGGAGTCCCCGCGGCTGCGGGGTTAGTTCTTACGAGTTACATTGGCCCCGTGGGAGGTGTTGGTGCCACCCACAGGGCCGTTCGGGGGTTGTTTTGAGTTTTCACCCTCTAACGTCATGTTTTTAAGCCTAAGTCTAGAAATATGCAAATTACCGCCGTACTCTCATACCGGGAGAGCCGCGACTGCATGGTCAGTTCCTACGAGTTACATTGGCCCCGTGGGAGGTGTTGGTGCCACCTACGGGGACGTTCGGGGGATGTTTTGAGTTTTCACCCTCTAACATCATGTTTTTAAGCCTAAGTCTAGAAATATGCAAATTACCGTCGTATTCTCAAATTAGGAGTCCCGCGGCTGCGGGTTCAGTTCCTACGAGTTACATTTGTCCCGTGGGAGGTGTTGGTGCCACCCACGGGGCCGTTAGAGGGCTGTTTCGAGTTCTCACCCTCTGACGCCATGTTTTTAAGCCTAAGTCTAGAAATACGTTTTCACCCTTCGATGGCATGTTTTTATGCTTAAGTCTATTTTTTTGCAAATTTACGTCGTACACTCAAATCGCAAGTCCCGTGACGACGCGGTCTGTTCCTATGAGTCGCATTGATCCCGTACGAGGTGTTCGTGACTCTTACGGGACCGTTTGGTGTTTGTTTTAGGTTTTCATCCTTCGATGGCATATTTTTATTCTTAAGTCTAACTTTTTGCAAATTTACGTCGTACACTCAAACCGGGAGCCCCGTGACTACACGGTCTGTTCCTACAATTTACATTGATCCCCTGCGATGTGTTCATGACTCTTACGGGACCGTTTTGTGGATGTTTTACATTTTCATCATTCGATGGAATGTTTTTATGCTTATCGTCGTATTCTGAAACCGGGAGTCTAAAATATTTTCAACATATTATCCAACAATCAAACCAATAATTATCCCGTAATCCTTCTAATTATCACATATTCCTTCAAACATACTATCCAACAACAAGCCAACAACCAATAATTATCCTGTACTCCTTATATCATCTAAAAGATTTAATAAATAATGCATATCAATTATATAACTACTTTAGTTAAAGTAAAGAGTACCTGGTGTGTAATGAAGAACTGGTATGTAATGAAGAAGTGGTATTCAATTGGTATGTAATAATGTATGTGAGCATTCAATTTCTATAAAATTGGATGAACAAATAAAAAATATCATAAAGTTTACCATGATATGTGTAGGTAGTAGCGTTGCACCTCTATCCGGATGCTCACTCACTGTGAAATACCAAATCTGAAAAAATATTTACACTCCGTTAAAATAATTGGTTAATTTAAACACTCCGTTAATTTCAGGGACAATATGCCGTTAAAATATGAGGGTCACTATGACGACATATTTCCCCTGAACCGTTAATTCCAGGGGCACTATGAGGGTCTGGTTAGGTTAATTATAGGGGCACTATGAGGGTCTGGTTAATCCAGTAGAGAAAGGACTCAAGTCAGGAACATGAAACAAACAAAATGACTATAAAGTTAGTATAGTAGATCATAATATTCAAGAAACAAATGTAAATATAATTTACTTATGAACCTGCATAGTTTCAATCTGCCTCAAAAGAGACCTAGTAGATTCAGGAACTTGAGTAATCAACTCTGCAAACATTTCCTATAATGTACTTTCTATGAGGTTTTCCATTAACCATATAATACAAAAAGGGAAAAAAACGATATAAATAAAAATTAGGACTAAAATACCAAATATACTAAAATTGATTAATATGAATATTAGCATCCTAAAATCTAAATATGTGATATAAATTGGCTTACCCGAAGTTTTTTTTACTAATATTAACAACCTAGTAGGTTGTAAGACTAAAGTTTCAAAAACATTATCTCACACTATTTTTACTTTTACATTAAATTATCTATATATACTATATATATAGATAAAAAATATTATCCCAAATTCAAATCATATAAATTATCTATATATACTATATATACTGTGTATAAATTGTAAAGACATGTAAACTATATATACATATATTAATGGAATCTACATAAATTAATGGAGAAAAAGAATAAAATTTACCTGGGAGAGAGCTGGGGCTGGGGCTGGAGCTAGGGCGGAGCTGGGGCGGCTGCTGCTAGTAGGTTGAAGCTGAGGAATACGTGTTTGACTAACCTCCTTAGAACTCCAACTGATTGACGAGAGAGAATCGCCATGTTTTAGCGCTAGGTCATCAACATCTGACAAGAGAGAGAGAGAAGCGGGCAAATAAAAAAGAAATTAGTGCGCCTCTTTATTTTTTAGGAATGACCTGGTCACGGCCTAAAGTCGTGACCCACCATCGCAACCCACCACACCCTTGGAGCTCTTCCTACGACCTGATTGATGAAGAATGATCACGGCCTACAGCCGTGACCCCCTTGCGCGACCTACAGCAGCTATCAAATGAGGTATGGTCACAGCCCGTATCCATGACCCATACCAAAACATGGTCACGGCCCAAAGCCGTAACCCTCGATCTGTGATGCGCGACCCTTCTCATCCAACCTATAGTGCTTGAATGAGGTATGGTCATGGCCCATAGCCGTGACCCACGCCCAGAAATGGTCACGGCCCTAAGCCGTGACCCTCAATGTGTGTACTCACTTCTTCCTCATGCCATGGGTCACGGACTTGGGCCGTGACCCATCCGCGACCAAGCTTGGAGGGAATTTTGGTGCAAGTTTGGCGCCAAGATGGTCACGACCTGGTCACGGCCCAAGTCCACGACCACTGTAGTCACGGCCCAAGTCCGTGACCACTTCCAGAGCATCGATAATTTAGTGTGGTAATAAATATGGTCACGCCAAATATGGAGTGGGTCACGGCCCAAGTCCGCGATGAGCTGGTTGCGAACTTGGGCCGTGACCCACTGGGCGTGACCATTCGCAGGATTTAGTGTAGTGAGAACAGGCTATATGTGGGATCCAACGGCGGAGTTAGGCAGAAAATTCTGTAAGAAATACACTCTACACCAAATGGGGGGCATGGGGTATTAAGGCAACCACACAACACATTGAAAGATTTTTTTATTGGCACTCTCTTAAACAAGATGTTAAGAAATTCGTTCAAGAGTGTAATATCTGTCAAATGAGCAAGGCTGAACATGTGTCGTACCCGGGGTTGTTGCAACCTCTCCCTATTCCAGAAGTGCCTTGGAGAGAAATCTCCATGGACTTTATTGAAGGATTATCGATAGCAGATCGCAAACAGACCATCTTAGTAGTCATAGATCGATCAACGAAATACGCACACTTTATGGTTGTCCCTCACCCCTACACGGCGTCAACAGTGACTAACTTATTCTTTACACACATCCACAGACAACATGGCTTACCAGTGACAATACTTACTCATAGAGATTCTACATTCACTTCAAATTTTTGGAAACAATTGCTCAAACTTGTGATAACACTTCTCTTCACCATAGCATACCACCCCCAGGCTGATGGTCAAACTGAACGATTGAACCAATGTCTGGAGGGGTATTTGAGATGTATGACAGGGGATAGACCGCGACAGTGTAATCATTGGCTACCAATGGATGAATGGAGTTATAATTCCAAATTTCACTCTTCTCCAGGGATGACGCCTTTCAAGGCTCTTTATGGGTACAAGACGCCTTAATTTTTGCTCAATCAGCCCTATAACCAAATAAATGCAGAAACCCGTCAGTTTGTGAAAGATATAACTGAAATTCAGTCTCTATTAAAAGAAAAATTATCCTTTGCACAACAACGAATGAAATTATATGCTAATTCGAACCGAACGGAGCGCGAATTCGCTGTGGATGACTGGGTATATTTAAGGCTCCAACCCTATCTTATAAAGAAATCTAAAACTCAGCCCTAAATTTTTTGGGCCCTTTCGCATTTTGGCTCGAATTGGTAAAGTAGCTTAGAGATTGGATCTCCCAGAGTCATCATAGATTCACCCCATCTTCCATGTGTCCCTTTTAAAGAAGAAGCTGGGACAATCGGTTGTTCTTTCACCGATGTTATCGACAGTTGGTCCTCACGGGCAGGCGAGAGTGGAGCCTGTGGCAATATTGGATCGACGAACAATTAAACTCGAAAATGCCCTAGTGTATTAAGTCTTAGTCCAATGGTCGACCTCCCAACCTCATGATGAAACTTGGGAGGATTATTCGGTGATCGCCGCTCACTTTCTAGCTTTAAATCCTTGAGGACAAGAATCATCTTCAGAGGGGGAAATATTGTTACAAGTATGAAGACAAAAATGGAAAGTCAAATATATAGTAGTTGAAAATTAGCCAGGTGAATGGTGTAGATTCAGTCTCATGAAATAACTTATCTGAATAGTTAAGCAATTGGTTTTGTTAGTTAGAATAAAACTATAAAATGTACGAACAAAATTCCAGAGTATGTTTTTTGGAATAATACAAAATTCTTATCTTTCATTTATCAATCTTGATTATGTGTTCTTTTTCTTCTTCTTCCTAATCTCTCTAATTCATCCCCATCTTCTCTATAATTCTTCCTGAATCTTATCTCTAACTCTTCTTCTTATCTCATCCCAAAGGTTGTAATTCTTGATAAGATTTTAGAATGCACACCAGATGTTTGTAAAATTGTTCGTGAGACTGTTTGGAGTTTTCAAGGCATGACACACATCCTATATTTCTTATGTTCTCTCTTTAGATTATTTCTTTTTTTGTATCAATTTGTTTATTTTGTGGGTGAATGTGTTGATTATGGATGGATATGAAGGGGAAGGGGCATGTTTTTTCAAAAACTCTTAACCCTCGGGATCTTAAACAATTGAGTTCCAATTCCTCAGGTTTGTTTTGATTTTCTTAGCTCAATTTTTTTTCTAGCTTTAAAAAATTGTTCTTCCATGTTATCTAGACCTGGGTGACTTTATCCTTCGATTGATCAATCGATCGATGGATGGGTTTTGAGGTTCAATGTATGGTCTGACGAGTTTAAACCTAAAAAATTATTGTTAGAGTCATTTGAAGTTAATGTTTGTAAATTTTAAATTAGGTTTTGATCTTGAATCTGATTAGGTTTGATTAGCAATTTCATTATTTTCTTACATGGTTTATTTTTATTGTTCTTGCAAAAAATGCTTTGATGAAATGCCATTTTGTTTGATTTAAGGATAATATGATGTTGTTTACATACTATTAGTACGGTGTGTTTGATGAAATGACACATTATGTGTAAATGGTTATATTATATGTTCTTAATTTTAATTCGTCTATTTCTTCTTAGTTTATACTACTTTTTATGAGATATTATTTTTTGCAGGGAGCAATGATTCTCAAGAAAATAGGGGGTTGTATGATTCTCAGCAAGCCCATTCATGGTTCAAATGTCTCTCGCATGGTGTGTTGTATTTATATGAACTTTTTTTCAAGCACTCTTTTTTTAGAGTTGTTCGGTTTCTTCCCTATGTAGTTTTCATTTTATTGTTAAAAAGGACTAGGTATATATAGAAGGAACAATCTGAATCGACATAACCAAACCTATTGGCTCTCATTGATATTTAGTTAATTTTGTGGGAAAATATTAAGGATAGGATTCATGAATCCAACATATGATTATGCTCATATACATATTTGTAAAATGATGTATGAATATGCCCATATACATCTGTGTAAAGTAGTGTTTATTTAAAGTTTTCCTTTTTAATGGAGTTCACCACATTAATTAAATTTTAAAAACTTTTAAATGGCACAAAATTACATACTTGTATGATATACTATTATTGAAGCTTCATAGTTACCCCCTTAGTGCAACTGAGTTAGCTTTTAAATTTGTAGCATATTTTTAACTAATTAGATATGTCCGCGCGTTTGAAATTATTTTGGATTAGAATTTAGTTGCATTTATCAATTTCTTATGGAAATAATCACAATTATGCTCCCAGTACTCCAAACATATGTTCAAGCACCTTTTGTTATGTTAATTCTGCTGTGAATTGCTTCAAATTTATATTTACAAAGTGCTTGAAAAAATTCACTATCAGAATAATGAAAAGAACACATTTGGATATACTGTATTCATGTTTTGAACATGTACTGTTTCATTTTCTGAAAATGCACTACTTCATGTTTTAAAAATGCACTACTATTTTAGATTAAACAATATAATAATTTATACCATGTTATAATAGGTTTTATTAATGTTATAGCGTGTTGAAACCTTTACTCTGTTGGTGTTAGTATTAAATGGATGATAATTATTTTTTCCATAAATTTTCAATTTTAATTCCATGATATTTAATAGGTTAGTATTGTTTCTCCTACTTAATGGCATATGGTTTCAACTATACAAGACTCAGTAGATATCTACTATGCAAGTTATTTTCATGATTTTTAAACTCTTAGAAGAATGCCCCCTGCGTGAATCAAAGATCAATTTTATGCCATTTTGGGACATATTCATGTTTGTTCAACAATTAGAATTTTTTTAATTTTATTGCACCTATATATATATATATATATATATGTTCAACTTTAGCTTTGACAATGTTGTGACTGAATACCACGACCCACCACCACGTCGTTGCTAAGTTATGTCAGATATTTTTTCTTTCTTCCTTGATCTGAAGTTAGTGGTTTCATTATGCATGGTGTTCAAGTTGATGTGTAATTAAGAGTACAACATGATATTTGGTATGGAATTTTATTATACAAGTAGTATAGTACTAAGTTTGTACCATTTTGCTTAAGATTTCAGTTCTTTCCTTCCTTTCCTTTATGATGTGCTGAATCACATGTTAGGTGTGGTGTGGGGCTTCTATGGGCTTTTTTCACGATTTGTGGGCATGCCATTGACACGTGACGTCCAATTGTACGAATTGAATTTGAAATTACAACACATGACATCCAATTGTGCGAATCGTGTTTGAAATTACAACATGTGACATTCAATTTTCATGTGCACAATCAAATCAAAAGCACAATCGTTATGATGGAACGAGCGTGTTCTATATCTTTTGAAATCTTTCGGCATCGGGGGTAGAGAATCGTTGTAGTATCAACCTTTAATTGTAGTACTAAAACTCCTAACAAATATGGCCGATTTTAGTTTACGAGTTGTTTTATTAATTTAATTGGGTTGTGTTAATGTACTATATATTGTCGATTGAGACTATTTTTTGTAGGTCAAAGAAGTTTAAGTTGAACTCAAATCATAATGTTGCATTCTAGAACTTCAATGGTGCAAGCGGGTTTTATAAACCTAGGTAGGAAGTCGATTGGATCCTAAATTGAAAAAAGACTCCAAATCAAGGTTTAGTTTGTTTTTCCCTATTATTACAGGGAGCACGATTTCTTCTTGAGGTCATCCTTTGTAAGAATATTCATTTTTTTGTTTCAAAATGAAGAACGCTACTAAAAAATTGTATTCGAGTGCACTGGGAAGTGGGTTTGTAAGATCTTGAAAGGAGAATGCACAGCTAGGAGTTTATTACAATCACAAGATCTTGAATATCCCCATCAATGAAAACCATGGCTAGACAAATATAGCTATCTTAAGGGTCCGTTTGATTCGTGGTGAAATAATTTTCACCATGTTAAAACTAAAAGGTGAATTATTAGTGCGGTGATTTTATTTTCACCTCTCTGTTTGGATGGTCGAGTTTTCACTAGGTGAAAATTTTAATTTTTTCACCATTTGTTGTTTGGATGGTCAAGATTAATATGGTGAAAAAATAAAATGACCATATTACCCTCATACTTCAAATGCACATAACTATTTTGATTTTCATCACACAAGTGTCAATGGCCATTAAAAAATATGCATTTACCTCAAACTAAAATTTGACATAATCACTCCCCCCCCACACACACACACAGCTAGTCATATTTGGCTACGCAGGACAAATAAGTAAAAAAACAGTACCAATTAAAAATAAAGTCCTTATTAAAAAAAGAAAACAGTTCCAATTTTAAAAAAAAATTCCAACAATGAAAAAAAACTATCATCTGTAAAAAAAAATAATCACAATTACAAAAAAAAGAGTCAACTATAAAAATAGTAGTGCACAATAAAAAAAAAGTTCTCAACAATGAAAAAACAATCTCAATTAAAAGAAAAGTTTTCAACATTGAAAAAAAAACAATCCCAATTAAAAAAAAAAGTCTCAACTATGAAAAAAAAGTGTTCCAATTAAAAGAATTAAAAAAAAAATAGTTCCCAACTATGAAACCGTCCCAATTAGTAATTAAATTCCCAACACATTACCATGCGCCAAACAAATATTCATTTTTTTTATTTTTTTTTATGGGAATAGATATTCCCACACCATCTATATGTTCCCCCACACCCTTTGAATAATAAATGACAATTGTGCCCTTAAATTTATAAAATCCAAATGTCCAATTTTTTCACCTCCAACTAAAATAAATACATTTGATAAAAACAAAAAAATTATATTTTCAATAAAAAAATTTGTTTTATAAGTAATAATAAATAAATAAAACTGTTTATAAAACGTAAAATCTTATCTATTTGTTTTATTAAAAAACTGTATATAAAACGTAAAATTTATTTTTCTTAAGAAACTCTTTTCTTAAAAAGTGTTTTATTTTTTATTTACAAATTTTATCTTTGGTTAAAAACTGTTTTTTTGTACTATATTAAAAATAATCTTTTTACTATTTTTAAAAAATATTGTCTGCGGCAGCGATATGTATAGGCGGTCCGACCACCTATACATACCGCTGCCGTGGAGCATTTTTGTCTAATATGTTGGTCCGCGATAACGGTATGTATAAGTTGTCGAACTGCCTATACATACCGCTGACGTGGACCATTTTTTTGTATAGTGAAAAGATTATTTTTAAAATAGAAAAAAACAGTTTTTAACTCAAAAAATAAATAACGAAACAATTTTTAAAAAAAAATAAAAGAAACGGTTTTTTAACTAGAAATGATAAAAAGAATGTCCATTTTTTAAAATAAATAACGAAACAGTTTTTTTTATCAACGTCCATTTAAATAAAAAGTAATATGTTTTTTAAATGAAAATATAACTTTTATAATTTTTATATTTTCAGAATATTAAAATTTTAATTTTCTAGAATATTAGGATTTTTATTTTCAAAATATTATGTTTTATTTTTTTCATAATATTACCTTTTTTTTTAAATAATAGATTTTTGGGCAAAATATTATATTTGCTTAAATCATATATGCATAGAGGGTCTTTTGATCTTTTAGTATTTAAATATTAAAAAGGGTGTGGGGAAAGACATAGAGGGTGTAGGAATAGCTATTCTATTTTTTATTTATTTTTAAAATTTTTAATTATTTAAATTATTTTATTTTTTTTAAATTTTTAATTTTTTTTAATTTTTTAAAAAAGAAAATGAAATTTAGAAAAAAAATATTTTTTCAAATGAATATTTGATGATCGTATTAATTGAGAGGGAGAAATGAATGTGTGATAGTTGTAAGTGGAAATAAGAAAGGTTACTTTGGTAATAAGATAAATTTCATTGTTTCCACGTGCTAAATTATTCACTTTACTCATGGTTTAAAATGGTTAAAGTTTCACCTCACTTTTCACCATATTTATTTTATTTCACCGTGTTAAATGCCCAACCAAACACATATTTTACCTAGGTGAATTATATTTTAACGCGAAAAAAAATATTTCACCACGAACCAAATGGACCCTGAAAGTTTAAACTACATCTCATTCACTACCCAAAAGTCAGTGTGGCTTATACAACCCCGGGAACTGGAGTGCTTTTTGGGGATGGTAATGTGACTGAGTGCAGCAACTCCAATGAGAACACAAGCCCCAAAAAATGTGAGAGGATTGTGTTTGTAGATGCCAATACAAAAAACACATCCAATGAAAGAACAAGACTGCTCCCAGGAGTGATGAGGTTGTGAGAGTCTTAGCCACCAAAAACTCTACCGTGGCTTGCATGCCAAGAATAGCATCACCCATGCCCAAAAGATTCATCAGTGTCCCATTTTTCAAGCTCTTTACAAACTCAGAACGACGAGGGGACTTTGAGGAATCATTAGAAGTTTTTCGCGGCTTATTGGATAAACGAATATAGTCAAATGACCAAAAACATAAATGAAAGCAACTGCAATTACACCAGTAGTAGCATAAAATGTAGCAGGTGACGTAATTTTCTCAATAATAACTACAATCGTGCACACCTGTTGCCCCCCAAATCCTAAACTACCCAACCTCTTAAAATACCTTAAAGTACTCTTTAATCTCTTGGAAACTTAAGCAAGTCTGGTCTTTTTGGAGTCACCATTTGGTGAGGTGTTGTAAGCAGTAGATAAAGGAGCTGAAGCGAGTGTTATTAGTGTTGTTCTCTGATTGGGAGTTATGAAAGGGTAAGATAGAGATATAGAGTGTTGAATTTTGGTGCAAGATAGAATACGTGAGGATAAAGAGTAGGGGAGATTGGGGGTTTGAATGAACACTAAAAAATTGCCTAACTGTTTAGCTGATAAACTTCAGTGTGTTACTCTATGAGCCACATAAAACATGAATTTGGGATTTATAGGATTATTGAAATCGTATCATTGTGTTACTCTCCATGTTTCTTTTTTTGTATATTCCTACTTAATTTGTTTGTTTTCCTTTATGCGCAGTTTATTCTTCAAGACTGAGTAGTGGTCCGTTGATCCCCACAACATGTTTAATTAACACCGTGACCTTAATCGTAATACCATAGCTAATCTAAAATTCTAAATTACATTTACATCCACTATAATGTATATAAGGACAACAATTCTTTTCATTTCAACTTATTGAAAAGTTACCCATGTTGTCAAGGCAGAATTAGAACCGATAAAAAAAAGTTGTGGATACTCCTTAAATACATATGAGTTATAGTAAGTAACAATTAAGTTATTTGTTGAGTGAGTTTAAGTTTAATTATTACTTTGTTATACTTTGTTAATATTCCACAATAAAACGAATAACTTGCCTATAAAGAATGAATAATACAAGGAAACTTTATATCGTAACATTGTCGGCAGGAGCTTTGGGGGGTAAGCTAACCTTTTAAAATACAGTCCTTATATTAAATTCAAATTACAAAAGATATATAATTTAACATATTTCTAATGCAACACTTTATATATAAGCTCACATAAGACTAAAAAGGATAAAATAATATTATTTTCATCTTAATTTATATGCAAACTCCGCCTGTGTCGTGCTTAACTTCTTATTTTTTGACACTGCCGGTTCCAAGGCCGGAAAAAGTTGGAGGGTTGCGTTAGGCAGCTGACAGCCAGCGTAAAATTTTGTCAGATCTTTATGAACATGAATCCTATGAATATACGTGTTAATGCTAGGGCATTCCCCTTAAGCGATGCGTTGCGCGTGCCACCGGGTGTCACGAAAAATAGGCAAGGGGCGTTGCGCCTGCCACCGGGTGTCTTGAAAAATAGGCAAGGGGCGTCGCATCGGCACCCGGATGCCACGATAAATACGCAAGGGTTCCTGCAACAAGCTGGACGTGTGCGGGTAAAGAAGCTAACCCAGGATACTAGATTTAGGTTAGCGACTTGGAACATAGGGACTATGACAGGAAAAGGGATGGAGTTAGTAGATACCATGATAAGAAGAAAAGTTAACATAACTTGTTTACAAGAAACTAAATGGGTCGGTGAGAAAGCTAGAGAAATAGAAAATACAGGATTTAAATTATATTATACAGGAAAACATAGAAATAAGAACGGAGTTGGAATAATAGTAGATAAAAACTTTAAGGATGATATCGTAACCGTTATTAGGAAAAGTGATAGACTTATACTTGTAAAATTGGTATTAGGTGATAACATAATTAATATTTTTAGTGCTTATGCGCCTCAAGTAGGATTAGATGAGCACACTAAAGTACAATTTTGGGAACAAATGGATGAACTAATTCAAGAAATACCAAGGTTCTAAAAAACGCGGGGCGTGATTGAGGCGTGGAGGCCAAGCCTTAAGCCTTAGAAGCCTAGGCGGGCCTAGGCGTAATAAGGCGTGAAAAGGCGTTTAGGCCTTCTTAATATATTTTAATATTTTTTAACCATAACAAGGCAATTAAAATACAAAAATTGCATAAATCATAAAAATATGTCTGAATATATGCAAATTAAAATACTATTTGATTATTTTGGATGAGATAATGGTCCGGTTTGTAAACAAATTCTTTAAAAGGCGACATCATTTCACCAAATCATTGTTGTTTTTAGAAAAAAGTGCGCCTTAAGGGTTTAACACGGAATAAGACGTGAAAAGCGTAAGGCGAGGCGTTTCTCCCAAGCCTTAAGCCTAGGCGGAGCCTAGGCGGGTTTTTTAGAACAGTGAGAAATACCCATAGGTGAGAAAATCTATATAGGTGGAGATTTTAATGGCCATGTAGGAGAAGATCGTGTAGGATATGAGATAGTGCATGGAGGACATGGTTTTGGAGATAGGAACGACGGGGGAGAGTCTATCTTAGATTTTGCGATGGCTTATGATTTTGTACTAGTAAATACATGTTTTAAAAAGAGGCTTGAACACTTAATAACTTATAAAAGTGGAACACATAAGAGCCAAATAGATTTTTTCATTACTAGGAAAGGAGACCGATTAACGTGTAAAGATTGTAAGGTTATCCCGGGAGAGAGCTTAACCTCACAACATAGGATAATGGCTGTTGACACCAAAATTAGTATGCTGATGTGGACGAATAATAAGAAGACACGTGTCAATCTACGTGGCACAATAGCAACGAGGAAGATTGTTTCCCCGACCAACATACTCACTCCGAGGAACACCAACCCTCCGAGGAACTCTTATCCTCCGAGGAACTCCAATGCTCCGAGGAACTTTTGGACGACGAGCAACTAAGGCGGTTCGAGCTGCACCTCGACCACAGCATTAACTGTCACATAATCAACAGTTCAACTATTCATTGAATGCTTATCATCTTGACACGCACGTTTGAAGAACATTAAATGAATTACCCTTTCATATGTGTATCATTTAATGTAACACCCTTTCATGTACAGCCTAAGGGCTATAAATACCTTGTATCACCCTCATTCAAAGGGACCGGAATTTCTTGATAGCACTTGTAATCAAGAATTCCCAAACACTCAGCAATAACATAACAGTGGACGTAGGCCATTCATATAAGGCTGAACCACTTTAAAATCTTTTGTCTTATTTATTTATCTGTGATTAAATAATTAGAGTAATCTAGTTTTTTACATCAACAGATTGGCGCCGTCTGTGGGAATCAATTGTTATTATCGTTTTTCACCAAAAATCATTCATCATCAATGGCGGATAATCCAGAATCTAGCAATCGAAACGCTGGAAATGCTGGAAATCCTCCAAATCCCTCTGCACCTCCAGATCTGGCCGGAATTATGACGAATCTGGCTCAAGGACAAACCGCCATGCAAGACACAATGAGGCAACTTATACAAACCCTTCATGGCGATGCACCTGCACGTTCAGGACAGGGAAGTGGTCAGAGGCAAACTTATTTACTTTCTTCACGATCCAGACGTACTGAGTCATATCGTAATGAGGAATCTGATGATTTCTCTTATCAACCTGGGCGAACTTCGTCAATAAGGGCTACAGATACTGATCAACGTATCACTCTCTCTCCAGAAAGACCCAGTGCCTTAGAAAGACTGAGTAGGGTGCCTCCTTTCAGTCGATTAGGCCCTAGGAGGAATAGGAGTCCACCTAAGACCATGTCGAGGAGTTTTCGACAACCATCTGATCTCAGAGAAGGATCAGCACAATCACGACCAGTTGCTCGTCAAGATAAATCTCAAGAGGCTACTTCAGAACGATCCATTGCTCGAACCAATAGGCCCGAGGAAGGAAATGAAGCGTGGAAAGGTTCCCTTCAGCGATTGGAGGATAGATTGGGAGAAATGGCTAGGGCGAAGAATCCCCTACAACGAACTTTTGTTCAAGGGACACCTTTTGTCCAGGCCCTTGTGAATTTTCCTACACCGTCAAAGTTTAAAGCACCAGTAGTGACCCCTAAATATGATGGAAAGACGGATCCTATCCTTCATATACAGCAATATCAAGCTGCCGCCGATATCTATGCTGTCCCCGACGAGATGAGATGCAGAGCGTTCTCAAGAACTCTTACAGGAGCTGCCCAGATATGGTACAACAATCTTCCTCGGGGAAAGATTTCAACTTTCTTTCAGTTGGCTGAGTTGTTCATCGGCAATTTCTGTTTTAGAGCAAAGCCAGTAAAACGAGTAGCACACTTGCTAAGTGTTAGACAAAAATCTGGTGAGAGTACTAGAGATTACATAACCCGTTTCAATAACGAGAAGCTGGAAGTTATAGATTACGAGGAGAAGACAGCAATCACCGCCTTGATGAGTGGGTTGTTGCCTAATAAGTTGTATTACACCTTGGCGAAAGATCCACCTAAAACTATGTCAGAGTTGATGGCAAAAGCGGCCAAAATCATGAATGCCGAGGAAGCTATGGCTGCAAAGAAGAATATAGATAAAGACACCAAGGTGGACGTCGAAAAGTCTAAAAATAAAGAGCATAAGGGCAATGGTGGCGACAAACGTTCCAGAAATAATAAGTCATCATGGGAAGTCCTAAAGAAATTCGATAATTACACTCCCTTGAAAATGGGTATTAATCATGTCTTGGAAGAAATCAAGAATAGCGAGGAAGTAAAGTGGCCAAAGAAACTGAGGTCAGATCCTGATGCGAGGAACAGGGACAAATATTGCGAGTTCCACAAAGATCATGGCCATATGACTAAAAATTGCATAGCTCTTCAGAACGAGATTGAAACACTCATCCGAAGAGGAAAGCTAGCAAAATATGTTAATCGGGGAGGTGAAAGAAAAAATAACGACCGAGCTAGAGAGAGGTCTAGATCTCCTCGTCGAGTAGAGGAGAAAAAGAAGAGAAACCATGAAGATGATCCAAATGATGACCCCGACCTTCCCAAGAAACCAAGGCAGCCAGAACGAGAGGTATTTTCTATACGTTTTGGGTCATTTGATTGTAATGTCATTACAGGAGGAGATGCAGGAGGAGGAGACCTTACTGCAAAAAGAAAGGCTTACCTCGGAGAGGCCCAAGCTTGCTCATACATTCAGCGAATAAATTTGGCGGAGGAAGATCGCCCGAGGAAAGTAAACAAAGATAAGCTCGTCATTGGCTTTTCGAAAAACGACCTGACAGGTGTTCTTTAACCTCACGACGATCCTTTGGTGATCAAAATGAGGATGAAAGAGGTAGTGATTTCAAGGGTTCTGGTAGATAATGGTAGTTCGGCAGACATCATGTACTACTCTTGCTTTGATAGCTTAAATTTGAAATTATCTCAATTGGAACCTTATCACAGACCCCTTCTGGGTTTTGCTGGCGAGAAAGTTTTTCCACTTGGAACGATCAAGTTGGATATATTCATTGGAACTTGGCCTGCTTGTCGAACAGAGAGAATATGCTTCTTTATGATGGATAAGAATGTGCAGTCAGCCTACAACATCATCATGGGAAGAGTTAGTTTAAATAAGTTCGAAGCAGTTCCATCTACAGTACATCAGTGCTTAAAATTCCCAACAAATTTCGGAGTTGGAGTTGTGAAAGGTGACCAAAAAGTAGCTCGGGAATGTTATTATTCATCTGCCGAACAAGAAGAGTTTGAAGAATCAAAGAAAAAGACTACAACTTACCAAGTAGAGCAAGGTACAGAGATTGAAATGCTTGATCCCAGAGATGAATCCCAACTTGTAAAAGGACAGGTGGTGGAATCTACAGAAAATGTTACTCTGGACGACGAGCACCCTGAACGAATAACCCAGATAGGTTCATCGTTGGATGCTTCGATAAAACAGGAGTTAATAACTTTCTTGAAAAATAGGAAGAAAACTTTCGCGTGGAGTCATGAAGACATGCTAGGAATAGATCTAAACTTCTTATGTCACGAGCTCAATGTGAATAAGAAAATCAAACCTGTAAAGCAAAGGAGAAGAGTATTCAGTCCCGAGAAGAATCAAGCTATACAAGAGGAGGTCGAGAAACTCCAGAAAGCCCAATTCATTAAAGATGTGAAGTATCCAGACTGGTTGGCAAATGTAGTGATGGTGAAGAAGAAAAATAATAAATGGAGAATGTGTGTTGATTTCACTGATCTCAACAAGGCATGCCCAAAGGATCACTTTCCATTACCCAGAATTAATCAACTAGTGGATGCTACCTCGGGACACGAGCTGCTCAGCTTCATGGATGCTTACTCTGGCTACAACCAGATCAAAATGAAACCTGAAGACAGGGAAAGTACTTCTTTTATCACCCTTAGGGGAACTTATTGTTATAATGTTATGCCTTTTGGTTTGAAAAATGCAGGAGCGACATACCAGCGGCTGATGAACAAGGTTTTTACCGAAAAAATCATTTGTAATATGGAAGTCTATGTCGACGACATGCTGACAAAAAGCAGGAAAGTTGCTGATCATCTAGTTGATTTAAGCCAGAATTTTGATCAACTGGATAAATATCAAATGAAGCTCAATCCGACGAAGTGCACATTTGGAGTACGAGAAGGAATGTTCCTCGGATACATCGTCAACCAACGAGGCATTGAGGCGAATCCAGAAAAGATCAAAGCTCTTTTAGGGCTGCGATCTCCAACGACGAAGAAAGAAGTACAGAGTCTTACAGGACGAGTTACAGCGCTCAACAGATTTGTATCCCGAGCAACTGATAGATGCTTGCCATTCTTCAAAACACTTCGAAAAACTTTCGAGTGGAATGAAGAATGTGAAAAAGCCTTTCAAGATTTGAAGAAATACTTGGGAGCACCTCCACTGTTGTCCAGGCCAGTAATGGGAGAAAAGTTGTACTTATACCTGGCAGTATCGGAGAATGCGGTCAGCTCGGCATTGATCATATTGGAGAATGGAATCCAAAAGCCAATTTATTACACAAGTAAGGCTTTTCGAGGTGCAGAGATCATGTACCCAAAGCTAGAAAAATTGGCATTGGCGTTAATTGAAGCAAGTAGAAGAATGAGGCCATATTTCCAGGCCCATACCATCATCGTGTATACCGACATGCCACTAAGACAAGCCCTTCATAAGCCAGAAAAATCGGGGAGACTGATGTATTGGGCAATAGAGCTTGGTGAATATGATATTGTGTATGAACCCAGATCGTCATTAAAAGGGCAAGCTGTTGCAGATTTTATAGCAGAGTTTACGTACCCTGATACTCCCGAGGAACAAAAGATACTCACGGACCAGCCTGTGGATGTTATAGGACCAACAGACATAAGTCCAGACCAACTCCGGTTGGTAAAAGGACTTGTGGATGTAGAAAGATCATCGAATTCAAACCCATACCAACTTCGATTGGTAAAAGGGCGAGAAGAGATGGTCGACGAAGAGTGAAAAATATCAGAGGAAGTTGAAAGGAAATAGCACATATTTCACCGAGGAACTTTATCAGATAAGAAATTTGAAGACGAGATACCTACGTGGAGATTATATATGGATGGGTCATCTTACACAACAGGTTGTGGAGCAGGAATTGTTTTGAAAACCCCAGACGAGATTGACATGGAATATGCCCTGCGATTCCAATTCAAAGCCTCCAATAATGAGGCTGAGTATGAGGCCATGATAGCAGGTCTTAATTTAGCAAAGATTATGGAAGCACAACAACTAATGGTATTCAGTGATTCTCAGTTAATTGTGAATCAGATGTTGGGAATATATGCAGTTAAAGGAGAGTTAATGGACAAGTATTATACCAAGGTGATGGAGTTGCTGGAAGAATTTGACGCCATTCAGTTGATCAGAATACCAAGAATAGAAAATGTACAAGCAGACGCATTGGCCCGACTAGCATTAGCTACTCGTACCGAGCTGCGAAGAACGATACCAATTGAAATATTAGAAAGTCGGAGCATAGATGAAGACCTGACGATGAATATTATTACCCTTGATTTAGGGCCATCTTGGATGGATCCCATCAGGGCATATATTGAGGATGGAGAATTACCAGATGACAAACTCGCTGCCAAGAAATTGAAGTATAAAGCTGCTCGTTATGTACTAACTAATGGTGTTTTACATAGAAGAGGAATTATGGCAGGACTACAAAGATGTGTACATCCTTCCGAGGTGAAAGAGTTAATTGAAGAGATACATGAAGGGTCCTGTGGAGCTCATGTAGCAGGTCGGACACTTTTGCAAAGAGTGATGACGCAAGGGTACTACTGGCCGACGATGAGGGCTGATTGTATAGCCTATGCCAAGAAATGTGATAAGTGTCAACGCTTTTCCTCCATCCGACGAACTCCACAAGCATTGTTGACACCCATAACTTCCCCTTGGCCATTCGCCATGTGGGGAATTGATTTGGTTGGACCATTGCCAACGACCCGAGGAAGATTCAAGTACCTCGTTGTTGCAGTGGATTATTTTACCAAGTGGGTAGAAGCTGAGCCGCTTATTGATATGACATACGAGAAAGTATACTAATTTGTCTGGAAGAATATCATCTGTCGATATGGTATCCCTCATGCCTTCATCACAGATCATGGAACACAATTCGACAACGAGGAGTTTGCTACCTATTGTCAACAATCAAACATCCTGAAGACCCATTCAGCACCAGGTCATCCTCAAAGCAATGGGCAGACTGAGGTGACGAACAGAACACTACTAAATGGTTTGAAGAAGAGGCTAAGTGAAGCTAAAGCTAATTGGATTAACGAGCTACAGTCAGTCTTGTGGGCTTACCGAACAACTCCCCGAGCAGCAACAGGAGAATCCCCATATATGCTAGCATTTGGAAGTGAGGCTGTAATACCTTTCGAGTTGGGTCTTCCAACACACAGAGTGCTGAATTTCAACTCCCCAGTCAGCGACTTAATGAGAAGACTGGATTTGGATAGGCTCGAGGAGGTTAGAGAAGAGGCAGCCATTAGGAATGCTGCTTACCAACAACGCACAGCTCTGTTCTACAACAAGAGGGTGAAGAAATGCGACTTAAAAGAAGGGGATTATGTGCTAAAGAAGGTCATTCAGAAGCACAATAAGTTGGAAGCAAACTGGCATGGACCTTACCGAGTTACAGAAGTTGTTCGACCAGGAACTTACAGAATAGCAACTCTAGAAGGAGAGGAATTTAAGAATGCATGGAATGCTGAACACCTACGCAAGTATTATCAGTAATGTAAAATGTAAAGCAGTTCCTTCATTATGAATAAAACGATGATGTTTCACCATCTTCTTCCTTTTATTACAAGTTTTTCGGGGAATACTAGTGTGATACACTACACTGATAGTTCGAGCGTGATCAACTTCGGTTGGTAAAATAGCGAGAACAAATTATACTCCTTTGGTTAGGAGGCGTACACTTGCGTGATCAACTTCGGTTGGTAAAAGACCTTGTGGACAAGATAGTTCGAAAGAACGTGATAGTTCGAGCGTGATCAACTTCGGTTGGTAAAATAGCGAGAACAAATTATACTCCTTTGGTTAGGAGGCATACACTTGCGTGATCAACTTCGGTTGGTAAAAGAGCTTGTGGACAAGATAGTTTGAAAGAACCTGATAGTTCGAGCGTGATCAACTTCGGTTGGTAAAATAGCGAGAACAAATTATACTCCTTTGGTTAGGAGGCGTACACTTACGTGATCAACTTCGGTTGGTAAAAGAGCTTGTGGACAAGATAGTTCGAAAGAACCTAACAGCTTGGACCCACGACCAACTTCGGTTGGTAATAGGGGGAGAACAAAATATACTCCTTTGGTTAGGAGGCACTAGTTCAAACCCACGACCAACTTTGGTTGGTAAAAGGGCAAGAACAACATTCTTAAAACGCCATTCTAGGTTGATTAAGAAACGAATATGCTCTCAAATGCCAATTTATGTTGGTCGGGAGGCAAGATCATTGCAGAAAAATATAATAAGTTCTTTGAAGAACAAAATATTCCAAAATGAACCAAATATAATTGGTCGGGGATAAAAACCCACTAATTGTGGTTGGTCGACGAGGATAATTTATCGACCTCGGTTGGTCGAACACATTTTAAAGACAAAAAGTTACCAAGTATGGTTGGTCGGAGATAAAAACCCACTAATCATAATTGGTCGACAAGCATAATTTAACAACCTTGGTTGTTTAGAAAAATTTTAAAGCAGTTATTTCTACTCATTACTTTATTATTAAGTGATCGAGCAATATTTATGATACTTTATTTTGGTCGATGAACCATACAATATTGTTATGCAAGCACAAATATAAAGTGTTTAACAGACACAAGATAATAGCAATACAGATTTGCAAACAGAAAATGAAAGTCTTTCATTAAAATTCAAAATAAATTACAGGTTACATACTATTGAGACCCCTACTCTATTGGTTTCTTTCCCTCTGCTTTTGAGACAGGCTCCTCGCCGGCAGGAGGATCTTCCAGGCAAAGAGGAGAATTAATAAAGTTAAGATCTCGGAGCATTCTAACGTTCATTACAGAGGGACGATCTAGAAGATGCTCAAGACGAGATACTTCAGACTGGGAATGCAAGCTGTAATCACCAAGATAATTCGCAATCAAGCTCCGAGGAATGGCGCGAGCTGGTATCCATTCCATGTCCAACTTGAAAGGTGGCACAGGCAAGTCAAGCACTCCAGGCTCGTAGTAATACCACAAAAAATGTCCTTGCTCGAGCTTTAATACACATAAGGCATTCAGCCAACCTTGTTTATAACCCTCATTATTGGCATTCTGGATACGAGCATCTAAATGAATTAGAGCTTCGTTGTATCCAGCCATCCAAAATTCCCTGGGCTGTTTGTGGAATTGGAAGGTTAATCTATCCAATTGTTCATGAAGGTTTTTGGTGAAAAAGTCCTTGGTATGTAAAGCAGACTTCGTCGCAGTAAGTTGATCTTCCAAAGATAGGTTTTTCTTGGACATTTCAGACAAAGCACGATCTTTTGCATTCAATTGGAACGCTTGAGTTTCCAAAGTTGACTGAGTACGAGTTTCTTCAACATTACGACGAAGAACTCTTGATCGTCCCCGAGCAAGTGGAATAATTTGTTCTTCGACAACGTTCAGAGTATTCCTTCCTTGTCCACGGGAACCTCTTCCTCGTCCCCGAGTTACAGGAGAAGCTCCAGACCTTCTCAGAGTGTCCAACTCTTTCCTTAATTTGGCGTTCTCAACTTCCAAAAATGAGAATCCCTCGTCAGTCACTGGGATTACACTTGTTGAAGAAGAAGCCGCAGACTTATACTGTGCCAGTTCTCTTTGCAAATTATTATTCTCTTGCTCCAGCAGCTCGGCAATCTGTCTACAGGCTTCAATTTCACCCTTTAGGGTTCTCTCCCTGACATCATACCCAGCAATGATCTTTTTGTGGCCTGTCTCGGAAGAAAGTTGTTGATACCTATCCTCATACCCCTCATATAATAGGGCATTCGATTCATTGTGCTGATTCTGAAGATCTTCTAAAGTACAATGAAGCTCCTCGATCAAGTCATAGTAGGCCACGTTGTTGGCCACAGTTCGGTCAAGTAAATCCTTCAGGTACTAATAAGCCTCAATTGCTTGTTCTGAAGCATCATGGCCAAGGATGTCAGCAATTTCTAATACGCTCAAATCTGTGTGACCAGCCTTATAATATTCACGGCATTGCTGCATCAGCTTTGTATCATGGGCAGATATCAGTTCCATTCTTTCCATAAACTAATAAAGAGGAGAAGGCAAGAGTTAATAAATAAAAAAAAACAGAGCATCAACAATGTAGAGGAACAAAAAGATGTGATTTTATTACATCATCAACAAGATTACATCGTTTGGAATACAGAGGATAAGTAAAAGAAAAACAGAAAGAGAGTATCGAACAACTTCACACCTTTTTCTTGTCTCCCAAGACTTTCTCGGGAGGCTGGGACGAGGAGCTTGGTTGCTCGGTAGGAACGATGATCTGATTAGTAGAAGCTGGGACTTGTTCTGGAGGAGCAGGCAATGATGAAATCTCCTCGGTGGCCGTCTGGTTGGGTTGTGGAACAAGGACTTGATCACCCAAAGTCATTGAGGATTCTTCAGATGCAGCTTCGTCTTCATCCTCATCTTGAATAACTGGCGGAGGACCAGGGAGATGTTGTTGAAATAGCTCGGAGTCCTCGCTCACCTTCAATTCCTGTAAGGCAGCAACCCAACCATCATGGAAGTATTTCAAACTTCCATACTTCACCTGGGTCATCATCGCTGCTACCCCCCTGTCCCATCCTTTGTCCCAACCAGTTCAGAAGGACTTCTTCACAGCTGTTTTTCTCTTCATTTTTTTCGAGGAGAGCTTCTCGGACATAAGATTCTCGGTGGCCTTCAATTTGGTCTCCACCTCCTCCTTCTGACGATCTACTTCTCGCAGGAGGGTCAGCTCTTCTTTAGCTGATTTCAATTTATTCTCAAGCTCCCCAAAACCTGAAAGTTTCTCGGTATAGTCTTTATTCTCTCTCTCCAAGTCCTTCACCTTATTACCCAGTTGTACCTTCTCTGCATCAGACGCAGCCAACTTCTTCTCCCATTCAATTTTATCCTCGTCATACTTCTGACGGGATTCACTCACAGATTTGATAGCTTTCTCCAGTGCTCCTTCCACAGTGGACGAGGAGCAAGAAGTTTTGATCGCTTCATCCTTTTTAAGGATTATAATAAAACAGCTCGTCAACTGTAATCAGAAAAGGGAAACGACATCAGAAACAAATATAGGAAATAACAAAGGAAAATATGAAAAACTCAGAGTAGAGATACTTACTGAAGCAAGATGACGAGCAGCCAGAGAAGTAACCATATCCCTAGTAAGGTCTTCTTCAGTACCTTGCACCTCGGGAATGGGCGAAAACTTTGCCAAGCTCATCGTAGAGCTCGGAGGAACAATGATTGGAACACCATCTCCACCAGCTGGGAGCTGGGGAATGGCTCCAGAAATACTGACCGAGGAGGATTTCCTCAATCTCCTCGGTGCCTTTTCAACAACCTCAACCAAAGAAGAACTTTTGGTTGGTGAGATAGTGATTACTTCAACAGGTGCATCCTTCTGCACATGAGCCACTGGGGGCTTCTCGACAGCCTTCTGAGAAGCAACAGGAGGGGTGGCATCTTTATTCTTTGTCCCTTTTTGGACATCAACCTTATTTTTCTTCCCATCTCCAGCAGAGGAAGTCTCCTCGAAGAGAGCGGGAACTCTTCTCTTGCCCATTTTTTGGCTCAAAGGAATATGAGATTCTGGATCAGAGTCTTCAGGAATTTGCACTGGATCACTGATGCTGACCACAGGACGAGCAGTAAAGGACGACGTATAGCTCCTATACTGCAACAAGTATGAAGCAGACCTGATGTGCTCGTCTGCAACTTTCTGATGCAAACTCCAGATATGTTTCAATTGCCTTATATTAACTTCTGATTCTTTGGGAGTTTTTCTCTTGCTGTCAACTGCAAACAAAAATAAATTGAAATGTCAATCATGCATTTATTCAAACATGATGAAATCATAATTTCAAAAATAAAATAAAATGAAAATAACCTATCCCATTGCCATATGGGGGCATTTGGGACCTTCATACACGTCGTCTCCGACTGAAGGAGCATGTTGCCAATTTTTGAAAACTAATCCATGTTCAAAATAATCCCTGTTAGCATCAGGGAGGTTGACTACTAAATCCCTATTCAAAAATCTTATTTTTAAATAATAAACATTATCTAAAACAGCCCATTTATAGCAATACATAATCTCAGGAATTCTTATACGAGTTCCATGAGTTTGATTTAACTTATGCACCCCATTAACTATTCTCCATGTATTGGGGGCTACTTTTGCAGGAACAACATCGAAATGTTGACAGAATTCTAAGCATAAGGGGTTAGGTGGAAAAGAAAATTCACACTCAGCAATAAAGAGGCTGGGGAACCAATGTCCCTCAGCCAAACGAAAATAGTCAAAGGGCTCAGGAAGATTCTCCAAAGTTACCCAAGATGGAATGGAATAATCAGAACGGAATTTTTCAATAGATTCAATAATATAAACCATGGTGAATAAAAGGAGAAAGAAGAAGATCTTGCAGGAAGAATGGAGATCTCTTGACAACGAACGAAAACAAGGATGAACGCACAAGAGAAAGAAAAGCTATGGAGAATTCGAAAGCAAGAAAATTGGAAAAGGTAGAGGACGGTATGATTGCTTGGGAAGTTTAAATACTGTGCCTGGGGAAATGGCGAAAGAAATGATTACAAAGAGAAACTATTGAGCTCCCGGCGGCTAAAAGGACAAAAAGAGCACGAAGATCGAAGCACTCATAAAAATTCGAAAAAATGCGGATTCTGTGAATTTGGAAGGAAATTTAAATACGAAGAAAAGGCTCCTAAAACCCAGGAAGGTCATTTAATATCGCCATATACCGAGAAAGAATGTTCCATACTCCTCAAAGTTCGAAATATGAAACATTGGGGGCTTCTGTTGACACCAAAATTAGTATGCTGATGTGGACGAATAATAAGAAGACACGTGTCAATCTACGTGGCACAATAGCAACGAGGAAGATTGTTTCCCCGACCAACATACTCACTCCGAGGAACACCAACCCTCCAAGGAACTCTTGTCCTCCGAGGAACTCCAATGCTCTGAGGAACTTTTGGACGACGAGCAACTAAGGCGGGTCGAGCTGCACCTCGACCACAGCATTAACTGCCAGATAATCAACAATTCGACTATTCATTGAATGCTTATCATCTTGACACGCATGTTTGAAGAACATTAAATGAATTACCCTTTCATATGTGTATCATTTAATGTAACACCCTTTCATGTGCAGCCTAAGGGCTATAAATACCTTGTATCACCCTCATTCAAAGGGACCGGAATTTCTTGATAACACTTGTAATCAAGAATTACCAAACACTCAGCAATAACATAACAGTGGACGTAGGCCATTCATATAAGGCTGAACCACTTTAAAATCTTTTGTCTTATTTATTTATCTGTGATTAAATAATTAGAGTAATCTAGTTTTTTACATCAACAATGGTGTTGGATATAAATATTAAAAATCAATCACGAGTACGAAAAGTGAAGATTAACCCACGAACTAGGTGGTGGAATTTAAAAGGAGAGAAATTAGAATTATTTAAAGATAAAGTATTAAATGAAGCAACATGGAATAGTGAAGAAGAAACTAACATAATGTGAAATAAGATGGCCACATGCATTAGGAGAATATCAAAAGAAATTCTTGGAGAATCAAAAGGCAAAGGGCCACAGTCTAAAGAAACTTGGTGGTGGAATGAAGAAGTACAAAATGTAGTAAAAATTAAAAGGGAGTGCTTTAAAACATGGCAAAAAATAGAAATGAAGAGAATCTTGAGAAATATAAATGGGCTAAAAAGGAAGTTAAGAAAGTGGTAAGAGATGCTAAGTTAAAAGCGTATGATGATATTTATACAAAATTAGGTACACAAGAAGGGAAAAAAAGTATTTATAAGCTTGCTAAACTTAGGGACAGGAAAACAAAAGATTTTAATAACGTTAAGTGTATCAAAAGTGATGATTCGAGAGTCCTAGTCAAAGATGATGAAATTATGGAAATACGAAAAAATTATTTTGAGAGGTTATTAAATGGAGATAATGGGAGTAGATTAGATATATATGAACTTAGGGAGACTCGAGAAAATATATTTTTTCGCAGAATTAGGACAACAGATGTCAAGATTGCTCTAAAAATGATGAAAACAGGGAAGGCTTTAGGACCAGATGGTATCCCTATTGAGGTTTGGAAGTGCTTAGGGGAGGATGGAGTATCATGGCTTACAAAATTATTCAATAGAATTTTAATGACTAATAAGATGCCCGATGAATGCAGAAAAAGTATTTTAGTACCTATTTATAAAAATAAATGGGACGTACAAAGTTGTTCAAATTATCGTGGTATTAAGTTAATGAGTCATACAATGAAACTTTGGGAGAGAGTGATTGAATATGATTGAGATTGAAGACAACAGTATCTGAGAATCAATTTGGGTTTATGCCTGGGAGGTCAACAATGAAAGCAATCTATTTATTGAGGAGATTAATGGAGAGGTATAGAGAGAAAAAGAAGGATCTTCATATGATTTTTATATATTTGGAGAAGGCGTATGATAGGATACCCAGAGATATAATATGGTGGGTTCTACATAAAAGAGGAGTGACTCGCAAATATATTGATGTGATCAAGGATATGTATGATGGTGCGATGACTACAGTATGAACATCAGCTGAAGAAAGTAGTGAATTTTCAATTACGGTAGGGCTACACCAAGGTTCAGCATTAAGTTCTTATCTCTTTGCTCTTATTATGGATGAGTTGACTGGACAAATACAAGATGAGGTGCCATGGTGTATGCTATTTTCAGATGATATTGTTTTAGTCGATGAGACTAAGATGGGGATAAATACTAGGTTGGAATTGTGGAGAGAAACTTTAGAAACAAGAGGATTTAAAATAATCAGAACTAAAACAGAATATGTGGAGTGTAATTTTAGTACTAATAGGAGAACAAATGGAGATGTGGTGAAATTGTAGGGTCAAGAAATACCTAGAAATGATCATTTTCGTTATTTAGGATCGATTATACAAAAACATGGAGATATTAGTGATGATGTTACGCATAGGATTAGAGCAGGCTGGGTTAAGTGGAGAAGTGCGACTGGCGTTCTGTGTGATAGGCATAACCTTTGAAGTTAAAAGGAAAATTTTGTAGGACGGCCATTAGACCCGCCATGTTATATGGGACAGAGTGTTGGGCAACCAAGAAACAAAATGTGCAGAAAATGAGTGTGGAGGAAATGCGAATGCTAAGATAAATTTGTGGTAAAACTCGAAAGGATAAAATTAAAAATGAAGAAATTCGTGAAAGGGTAAAAGTAGCTCCTATAGAAGATAAATTGAGAGAAAATCGACTTAGATGGTTTAGACACGTCAAGCGTAGACCAATGGATTCTCTTGTAAGGAAGAGTGATTTAGTTAGTATTGATGGTAACCCAAGGGGTAGAGGTAGGCCTAAATTAACTTGGTGGGATATTATAAAAAATGACATGATATCATGTGGTTTAACCGAAGATATTGCACTGGACATAATGGAATGAAAAAATAGGATTCATGTAGCCGACCTCAAATAATTGGGAAAAGGCTTTGTTGAGTTGAGTTGAGTTGTAATTTATATACATGCTATTTGTTATGTACAGGTAGAAGTTGAATCTATAGCCTCATAAAAAATGATTTGAAGAACCTAAATCTCTCAACTAGGATTGGTATTATTGAGAGGTAATAACAACTATTATTTTCTAAAGTGATGTTTTTTTCTTGGATACTATAGAATGTTATCTCCCTTATCTACATATGCATTTGTTTTGTATCTAATTGGGTTCCCATTTTATGTTTAAGTTTGATTACCGCTGGTATAGATTAATGCTAATATGATTCTTACTAATGAACTAAATTCACTAACAATTAGAAGGTTTGAATAATTCTGAGCTAATTTAATTTGTATGTATTTAGATTTGAGGCTTTAGAAAGTTCAGGCCATACGACGTAACTCCTTTGAAATTATATTGTAAAGTTTACCACTTATTTATGTATGAAATCATCCCAAATCTATTTTTATTTTACTTAGCTACTTTTCTTTTTATATGGTTTAGTAGGTTACAAACATCACATATGAAGAATTTGGAATAACAGTTATAGAAAACTGTGGAGCATTTTTAAACGTACAGGTAATAATTGCTAGCCTTTGTTTTGGCATTCACATTTACGATAAAGTGAGAAATATCATAGTAAAAAACGATATTCCTGTTTGTAAAAATACCTAACTTGAAATGAAAAAAATTGCCTACATGATATATTGCAAGACAACAACAGTTCAACTAATGAAAGTGAAGCTACTCTCAAACAAGTTACATAGCTATCACCAAAAATTCATTTCACTCAACATTCAAAGTCTTAAAATTCGGAAATCAAATATGTCGAGGATGGAAAACATAACTGGGCGTCCAAAAGATCGAAATCAACGAGGTACTTTTCCCTTATTACTATTCAAAACATTAATCGACTATCGATCCCAATTGTTTAATTCATATTCCTACAGTTAAGGTGTCTTAGACTATAGGTTGTCCGCACACTTCACGGGAAACAATTTTTTTTTCTTTTCAGCAATGAGTATGCTTATATATCATTGGAAATCTCCAACAAAAAACTATTTCCTTTTTTATAATTACATCACATTCGTGGTTGTAATATTCAAATAAGACGTGCAAAAAATAACAAACAAATCATCAATATCACTAGAAAGTCAGTAATTAAATGATCTTGATCTTCTCACATAAAATAATGTTATTTTATAGGAGCAAAGGAATCGACATTAGGGATTGATTGACCACTGTGAAGCCTAGATTGATGAAGATATATTGAAAATTTTACCTTTTTATTTTTTTTGCCTATCGAAAATACAGTACGCATTTTTTGGGAAGCGCTTTTACACAGTTAATTATGTCTCTCTCATTACTCTTTGAACACATATGTGCTTGAAATAGAATGAAATATTATATTTTCTTCGAATATATTTACGCTCGCGCAAGCTCGATGCTAGTTTTTATCTATGTTTTTAACCGCTCCATAATTATTTCAGTAAGTCCTTCAGTGTCAACCTTTATATTTAGACCTTCTATGAAGCATTGATGGTATTACAATTACAAACACTATTGAAATTGAATTGATAATTTTCATACGACCCCAATTCCAAAATTGTCAATTCAATATTCAGGTCGTGTTTGATTATAAGGTTGGAAAAAACTGAAAAAATAATTAATTGTTATAGGAAATTTGAAAAAAGAGGGAAATATAATGAATGATTTGATAAGAAGCTAGAATTTGATTCGACGTAAAACGGAAAAAGTAATAATTCATCTCACCAAATGTCACCTCTTTTTCAACTCCATTTTTATCATTTAAAAAAAACTCTACACTCTTCCCCGAAATATGTTTGTTGCCGAAAAAATAAAGTAAAATACAGTCTTACTGAAAGGTCCCAAAAGAGGGGGGGGGGGGGGGGGCAAAGAAAGTGTTTCTAGTGAAAAATATCAAAAACCCTTCTAATTTTGAGCATGCAATATAGAAGAGGAACAACAGAAAAGCAGAATCAAACAGCAAAGAAAATAGCTTGATTAAAAAGCAGAACCCGAAGATACAAAGAGATGAGATCATTTGACACCTCAAAAAAAAATTGGATAGATCGCACAATGAATGAAATACTTTCCAAGGACTATTCAAGTACCACAGAGAGAACTGAAAAAATGTAAATACCACACCAAGAACAAATAAATAAAAAAATTGCATCCATATGATTAAAAAAATGACAAAAATTCAACATATTTGAATCATGTGACATATATTTGTATCCAAACTTCCACGTATTAACAACAAATCTCCAAAAAAAATTGTTCAAAATCTCTCCAAACCCCTTCCAAAATTATTTAAACCTGTTAAATTAGTAACAGTGGGCTTTTGTCCACTTTTATAGCTCAATGTGGCTTAGGCTACATAAAATTGCAAAACTATATTTTACATAGAAAACGATTTCACAAATTAACCAATGATTCACAATCTGCTGAAATTTATCTTATTACAAAAGACGTCGAAGTTGTACCCGTTGATCATGTTGCTGTTTTCGAGTGTTTGATAAGCCAATCGATGACAACATCTATGTTAACGGAGTCCTTGCATGAAATCATGTAGCAACAAACTTCTCTGTCTGTGATTGAATCCAGTCCACTAAAACAAACAAACGAAAGATGAAGATTATAACTTTTTTGGATAATTGACAAAAATAACTAGATGGGGTTTATGCAAACTTACAGCTGATCCACAAGTGCTTGCTTGGAAAGAGCTTCTGATTTGTCGATTTTGTTTCCGAGAACAAGCAAAGGAATTCCACTCAATGAAGGTTTGTTTAAGAGCTCGTGTAGCTCACTCTGAGATATGGGAACACTGTCTCTATCAGCAGCGTCAACTACGTACCTGCACTTGCGCAAGAAAAGGTTAATAGTTTAATGACACTGATATATTACGAAAAAATGAAGATATATTACAAATCTGCGAAGATATTTTCCAGATCGACGAGATATTTTACCAAACAGCTGCGTGCGGCCTAAAGGTTTAAAATATGGGCGGGGCAATACTAAAGTTTCAAAAACATGGGATACTAAGATGGGAAACTAAATGACTATAAATTAATCCACTGAAAATCAGATCAAAGCAAATCAGACCAACTGGTTTTCTTAGTCATATTGGATTCATATTATATGTAGTTTGCTATCGCTCCTTTAGTCATTGGTGATGATGGAAGATATAGAATTTGGACCTTTGACAGATTGTTTACTAAATCTATAGGGACTACATACGACCTTTGACAGATTGTATACCCTGTTTATGCATTTTGCTTCCAAAGACATAAGGTAAAATTTCAATCCCCAACAATATCATTACTACCAATTACGAATATGGTAATTTATCAATGGTAAATGTAAGAAACCCCCTTAAACTATAGTTCTAATTGCAAATACCACTCTAGTGTTATCCCCAAAACTATGTGAAGCGTGTAAATAACCGCCTTATGTGTAGTTAATAAGGCTCACCAAATATTTATCTTAGCAACACATGGAATTACTTGCACTGAATTTTTGAAGGAGTTTTTTGCAAATATAAAATTTTTGGGATAATTTACAACTAAGTGATAGTGATGTAAATAAGCAAAAGTGTATCAAAATACAACAATGATACACAAATGAGGGCTTAATTGCTCTCTACTGCTCATTCACACTCCAAAATGTAATAATGAAATACAACACTAACGACCCCTTGTACTACAGGGTAAATATGGACAGATAAAGCAGTACCCTCGACTAATAAAAACAACTAATAAAGAATGGAAAATAACAATTATGCCCCTGCATCATTCCCCCTTCTTGAGAGAAGGCTATGTGTGAGGAGAAGTAGCCCCAGTGATCCACGAACTGACCACCCCACCCAACTAACATGGTACCTGGTCAACCGACCAGTGGAGCATGTGAATGTCTCTGAGTCCATGATACCACCAACTCGATCAACGTGGGATGACACAGGCTGTGAATCGTCAGTTGGCAAAGGGCAGTGAGCATCGTGGCCCCGAAAGGAGGAAAGGACTGCAACGTCAAACATGTGGTGAGTATGGAACTTGGATGGGAAATCAACCTCATATGCCTTCGTCCCATGAGCACACAAGATGCGGAAGCGCCCAAACTGTCGTATGACCCTTACCATGTCATCTCTCCTCGGAAGATAAACCATAATTAGGTCCCCGAAACAGCCACTTGGCGGTGAGCGCCCGTTGGCTGATTGTAGCAAATATGTGGGTCAAGTGTTCTTGCACATCAACCTATACGGATACCATGCGGGCAGCCAAATCAACAAGTCGACGACTGTTAAACTTCCCGGTAGGGGAAAGCTCTATCAGATCAACGGGCGTCTGGGAACTAGTGCCCAATACAATCTGAAATGCCGAAAGACTAGTTGACGGTGATGTTGAAAGAAAACTTAGAAAAACGACATCCCAATTCCTCAGGGCCATCTATAGCCAAGCATTGTAGCAGATCTGCGATGCTACAGTTGACAATCATTGTCTGTGGATGGAGTGTTGTAGAGAACTGCCAAAGCGAATTCCAGAAATGGCTATTAGAGTGACCACCCCATGATAATAAGCTAAATACCATTTTGTGGTATAATATCACGAAAATATAGAGTGGTGACATGTGACCTTGAAAACCGAGTAACAATCAAAAAGATGGAAACATGGACCTTGGTCCTCTGAGGAAGGCCTTCTATGAAATAAAGTAGAAACGTCTTGCCCATCTCCAAATAAAGGTGTTAGTGCCATGCCTCATAGTAGGTAATAAGAACCTCCCCTTAGTGTCACCGTGGTGCGGGAGATTCCATATTTTCGGTTAATCCTCCACAGTGGGTCCACTGATGATCTTCTCCCGCAAGGAAGAATTGGGAATACAAGGGGTAAAGCCGCGAAATAAAAAACTATTGCCTTGGTGGCTCGCACATGCAGTAACTATAGACCCAAAGTACTCATTAGCATGATACAAATCACGGACCTCATCAAATCCAAACATTGAGCCTCAGAGGACGGATAAAGGATAGAACTGTTAAACTCAAAGCATCGGCAACCTAGTTCTGCTTCCCTTCCGGGTAACATATGGCAATGTGGTTGGACAACTTCGCACGACGGTTGCCAATCATCTCTTAGATCTTGACGAAGCAGAGAGCCTCATGATCAAACTTGATGACAAACTCCCAGCAGATGAGGCACTCATGACAGTGCCGCACTACCTGGACGATGACATAGAACTCGAGGTCATAAACTGAATAGTTCAAAACGGGGTCATAGAGCTTCTGGTTGAAGAAAGCTATCGAATAGACGTTTTGACTTATCTTGCAAGCACAACAGCGTGAAAATGAGAGAGCCAAGACAGGAGAAATGGTCATTCAGGGCCTTGATGAGGCAAAAGGCCTCATCAGCCTCTTCCGCCTAACCGTAATCGGAACTCGACACACCCATGATTGTCATATTAGATGCCATGATAGTGCTAAACCCAAATATGAATCGTTTGTAAAAGCTGGCTAACCCCGTCGAAGCTAAGAACCTGAAGAATAATGGAGACTGGCCAATCAACGACTGCCCTTTGGACTCATTGGCTCGCACTTCCTCTGCGGACAGAACAAAACACAAAAACGTTGACCGATGGAACCATAAAAGAGCAGTTGCGCAGCTGGCTGTAAGTGGAACTGATGAGTGTGAAGTAACTCAAGCACCCTAACGAACCCAGTTTTCCTTCGAGCGCCTGTAGATGACAATATCATCAAAGTATACTACCACCAACTTACCCAATAAAGGACATGTTCATCCTCATGAATGTCAACACGGCACTGGTTAAGCTGAAGGGCATCACAATCTACTCATATAGGTCGTCATTTTTTATGGCGTTCTTCCACTCATCACCTGGACGCATACGCTGACCCATGTAGCTAGTGCAAGATGTCCTCCAATCAAGGAGTGGAAATCATGATCTTGTTAATCACACGTCTGTTAACTCATATCCTTTAGCTATTGTCCTTCAGTGTGAGAAGGGCGGGAATGGTGCAATGCAACATGCTCTCCGTTAGGAACCCCGAGCGCATAACTCAGATATTTGTCTATGCAACTCCTCATGCTTGGCCGATGACAATCAGTAACGAGGTCAAATGGGTAAAGGGGTTGATGGCACTGAATCATCGAATCATCGCCTGTTGAATGTCGCTTAACAGAGAAACCCCATCAAATGGAGTGCAAACATACTCGAATGTATCATGAATAGCCCTCAGGTAGAACCTCCATATCATGAGTGGTCAGCGAACTCATCAACGCATAACACTAGGCTGGGACTTAGCGTTCAATGTAGGAGCAGTCACATGGGTAACTAAAGGAAGAGAGGGACGTCGGTTGCATATAGGAAGAAGCTCCACTGGTATGCCATTATGCTCAAGGGAATTAGTGTTTCACTAGCCATCATAAATAGTACCCGATCAAACTGCCACGATCATCAAGTATATATTTATCTCAACCACGGTCGCCCCAATATAAGGTAAAGCATATAGTCATCTCAACCAACATACATAACACAAAATCCAAGTATGACCTGATTGAAAACGAAATGCGGAACTACTTGGTGTGGACCAAGTGAATACCCCCACCAAGCCATCCAATGTTGCACAAAATCTATAAGGACTCTACAAGGAAACTGAGCCGATGGGCAGATTTTAGCAGATTTGGACTGAGCCGATGGGCAATTAGGATGTGCATTTGGGTGGGCTGGTGTTTGAGTTAGAGGAGGGTAAGGGAGCTCACATCGCAGAGGTGAAGGTTTCATGACCGAGCCAGCAGTTAAGGGGATGGCAGCGGTAAGGGCAGAAAGGCCTGTTGTGTGCGACGGATCTGGAGTCTTGATGGGGTGTGTAAAAGCGGGGCAGGTGTTATTGGTTGCGGCTGCTTCTGCTATGGTGGCATCATTATGGGTCTGCGGAAGTCGGTGTGTGATGATGGGTTGGTTTGGGGAAGAATCTAGAGTTAGGGCTTTAAGGTTGAGCCAACCCTCTTCCTAAACACTTCAGATATCCTCCATGCTTAAAACCCTTGCTGAAAAGAAGAGAGGAATCTATAGCGAACCATGCTCTGATTCCAATTTGATATTTATAGGTGGATGCGAATCAAAAATACAATAACAAACATATAGAAATTATGGTTGACAATTAAAATGCTCTCTTTTTTTTTGTATTTCACTCTTCAAAATGTAATAATGAAATACAAAGATAATGACCCATTTATATAACTGGTGAACATGGACAGATACAATAATACCCTTGACCAATAAAGACCCTAATAAAGAAAGGAATGTAACAACTAGGACCCTGCATCACATAGTTCAGGTGTTATTTGTTTACCCTTATATTAATATAATGTGTGCACGAGAAAAGACCCCATCCCCCTCGCAATAGAGCAAACACGCATGCAAGGGAAAACGGCACACAAAATATAACTAAATAACCAACAAACTAAAATTAAATAGTAATATTTGTAAGGTTATTAAATGTCAAAAATTTGGGAAGGGGCCCCGCTCTTTTCTTGTTGTGATAGGTCTTGTTTATTAGAATTTTAAAATGACGTTTTGTGAATGATTGATGAAGTTGTATTTTCTGTGTTATGTAGTTTAAGAAATTTTAATCTTTTGTAAATAAAGGATTCTGGACAGGTTAAACATTGATTTGTTGCACATATATTTTGGAGCGACAATTTTTTGGACTAATAATTATCTGTATGCTCAAATGTACTATTAAGGGTTCTTTTACTATAATAATGATTTTATACGTTGGCAACATACAGATAAATTAGTAGTAGAACCTATCGCTTTCAATGTGAGCCAAAAGGATGTGAGAAACTTGGACTTTCAGACAAATGCCCCTTATAACAAACTCTCTTGTGGCTGACCAAGATCCTTGAAATCATGTTTGACAATGTTCAAATAAGGGAAGTTAGAGACTCCCGAACTTTTTCTAGGTTTACTTGTGGCAGCAAAAAGGATGAATACAATAATACGAAATTACAACTTTCACTGTAAAAGCTTCTGCAGCACCACTAAAACCTGTTAAGTTGCAGCCTTAGTCCCTATTTAGATAAACAACAAATTGTCACAAATACAACCTGGCAGCTAATGTATCCTAAGAATGTGTCGTATGTTTAGCCTGTTAATGGAAAGGATATTTCGATGTTATGTTGATTTAATTTCATGGAAAAACAATTGCTATTTGTGTCATTTGGATTTTGGCCCCCAAAGTTTTCAGTAATGCAGCTTTGGCATCCATTTTTCACAGTTCTGTTAGTCGACCGTTACATATCATAGTAAATTATTAGAATATTCTCATTTTAACCCCCACTGTTTTGTATATAAGACCTTAGGCCCCGCTGTTTACTATATAATTAGACATTAATCAAGGGTAGTTGGTCATTTGTTATGATTTGTAGTGGTCAAGTAATGTAACTCACAAAAATAGGGCCTAAAGTTTAGTTAATTAAAATTTTGGGGGTTATAGCTAGCTTCCGTCCGAGCATTAGGGGTCAAGAACCAATTGTCCCTTACTTTTTTACATTTGGGGCAAATTGGCTGTAATTATTAAAAGAAAACACTCTTTTGTAACTGCATTTTACCCCTAGGAAAAAAATGCTACATGATATATCAAACAGGAAAGTTAAGAGACTTTGAGAAATTACAGAATCGCAGAGACACCACGACAATAACGCTCCCACATGGTACGAAATCTTCGTTGTCCTCCGAGGTCCCACAGCTTTATTGTTACATTACCTTTTGTGACTTTTCGCATATTAAATCCCACCTGGTTTTTAGAGTACAAGCAATTTCGTCTAAGAACCAGAGTGCCTAATTTAGAATTTGTTAGCCAAAACAATACCTACAGTTGGGATCATGTCTTCACTGTAGGCTCCTGTCTGATGAAAGAAAAAACAACTGTTAGAATAATTACAATAATTAAATAAATAAATTATTGAAGATGAGAAGTTTTGAAGTTTACTCACAGCAATGGCATTTACAAGAGATGTCTTTCCTGCATTTTGGAGGCCTATGAGAGAAAGTTCCATTTCCTGTTTGTAGAATAAGCTGACAGTAGCAAAAAAAGAACATAATTTTATAAATGTCCGGGGTAGAATCTAGGAATTTTCTGTTTTCCCTAAATCACAGTTTATATGTCTGATACCGCTACACTCGGCACGTCAACACGATCATCCTCGATCCGAATCCATGCATCCATCATCTTCACACGTGCATCATGCTACGTGCAACGTGCTACTCAACTGTTTCCCACTACTCCACTACGCAATATTGGTAAAATGATTTAATGGAGTTGTTTATTTTTGCATTAATATTTGGAAAAAATTTCAGAAAATATTTTTTGAAGTCTGAAATATTTTTTTATCGAAAGCAGAAATTTTTCTAAGTGTAGAAGCGGAGTGCCTCGGTCGACGAGCTCGTTCAAACGAGCTAGCATTGTCGTTCGAGCGAGATCAACATCTCGCGCGAAGTCGTTCGAACGGCACGTGTCCTTCGTTCGAGCGAGATGCCTATCTCGTTCGAGCGACGCCGCTGCCTCGATTTTCGTATAAATACCAGTGTGCATTCTACAAGTTTTTCCAAGTCTTTTACGCACCAGTTTTTGCATTTTCACAGCCCAAAAAACAGACTTCAGCTTTTTAAGGTTTTATACCTTTTTTATTCACAAATCCATTCCCATATATTTGTGTGAACCTTTAAACCTTCAAGAGGATTGTTTACTCATCTGGAGTAACTTGTGGGGAGAACTCTACAACCGGAGAGCTGCGTGCTATTGTGGAGGGAGTCCTTATGGAGTAACTTGTGGAGAAGCCGTTTCTCTTCTTCATTGCTTCCCACCTGGAGTTCTTGCGGGAGATTCCAGCCGAGACATCGAAACCGACGCCTGAGGGTATTTCGTATGTCGCTCTTATTTTCATTGTAATCCGTGTAACCGTTTTCACAAATTATAGTGAAAATAAAAAGGTTTTGTCCCTTTGGGGGATTTTTCCTGAAATTGTTTGTTTTATCCTGCATGCTTTATTTTATTTGATAAATCATCTAGATGCATGTTTTAGGGTTTAACTAAAATTTGAGATTAATTAAAATTGGATTTTATTTGAGAAGTCGCAATATTTCCGCTATAGCGATTCTACATGTAAGTTGGACGAAAGAATGATATGAAGGTGATCCAGTCAATAGAAAATAAAAATTAAAGAACTTGAAATTTGGTTTTCTTTTAAGAAGGAACCCCTTGGGACCCTGCATACTTACTTTTGGAGCCTATTCAAAAAAAAATCTTTTTCTAGTTAATTCTTTGTTAGTTTGATTTTGTTTATGTTTTATTGCTTTATTGGAGTCACAAAATTTAGTAAGTTTATATTTCACTCGAATTCACAATTTCGTTAAATGAACAGTTGATGGTGTCCAATGTATCAGCTATTCATACTCAAATTTGATACTGTGGAAATTTACATTTGTAAATGTTCTGACAATATTACTAGACCTTTCCAAAATTTTGTCTCAGATGGAGTTTAATACGAGTCGCGATCTTATGTACATAGAGCCGCACCCAATTATTCTAACTGTTGCGGCCACAGACATATTGAGCGTCCTTTAACTATTTAGCTGCAGGAGCAAGTTAGCAAAACTTGCTGAGGTTTCTCTGTAAGTTAAATTGATAGCGCAGAGAATATCATTGTCACGGACCCTCAAGCTAGTTATGATTTTTCAGAAAGGCAGATTGGACTTTCTTGTGTCGCGGGTCCTCTTATCACTCAAAAATTCAATGTGAAGATTTAGTGTTGAATATCACCATTCATCTTCTCTGGCCGAGAACAATGATATAACCGCCATATCCAACCTCATCTGAGGCCATTAATATACTCCCTCCATCCCAGACTCCCAAATTAAGAGTCCATTTTTGAAAGTCAAACTTTTGAATGATAGATGACTTTTAACATTATTAATGACCAAAGTTAAAAAGTATCATAAGAAGTATCGTGCACAACTTCTTATATTTTTTACACTGCCAGTCCTAAACCCGAATAAAGGAGGAGGGTTGCGTTAGGTAGCTGATAGCCAGCGTAAAACTTTGTCAGATCCTTATAAATATGAATCCTAAGAATATACGTGCTAATGCTAGGGCATTCCCCTTAAGCCATGCGTTGCGCCGGCCACCGGGTGTCTCGAAAAATAGGAAAGGGGCGTCTCATCGACGCCCGGATGCGACGATAAATACGCAAGGATTCCTGCAACAAGCTGGACGTGTGCGGGTAAAGAAGCTAGTCCAGGATACTAGACTAGGTTAGCGACTTGGAACATAGGGACTATGACAAGAAAAGGGATAGAGTTGGTAGATACCATGACAAGAAGAAAAGCTAACATAGTTTGTTTACAAGAAATTAAATGGGTCGGTGAGAAAGCTAGAGAAATAGAAAATACAGGATTTAAATTTTATTATATAGGAATACATAGAAATAAGAACGAAGTTGGAATAATAGTAGATAAGAACTTTAAGGACGATATCGTAACCGTTATTAGGAAAGGTGATAGACTTATACTTGTAAAATTGGTATTAGGTGAAAATATAATTAATATTGTTAGTTCTTATGCACTTCAAGTAGGATTAGATGAGCACACTAAAGTACAATTTTGGAAACAAATGGATAAACTAATTCAAGAAATACCCGTAGGTGAGAAAATCTATATAGGGGGAGATTTTAATGGCCATGTAGGAGATGATCGTGTAGGATATGAGATAGTGCATGGATGATATGATTTTGGAGATGGGAACGACGGGGGAGAGTCTATCTTAGATTTTGCGATGGCTTATGATTTTGTAATAGTAAATACGTGTTTTAAAAAGAGGCTTGAACACTTAATAACTTATAAAAGTGGAACGCATAAGAGCCAAATAGATTTTTTCATTACTAGAAAAGGAGACCGATTAACGTGTAAAGATTGTAAGGTTATCCCGGGAGAGAGCTTAACCTCACAACATAGGATAATGGTGTTGGATATAAATATAAAAAATCAATCACGAGTGCGAAAAGTGAAGATTAACCCACGAACTAGGTGGTGGAACTTAAAAGGAGAGAAATTAGAACTATTTAAAGATAAATTATTAAATGAATCAACATGGAATACTGAAGAAGAGACTAACATAATGTGGAATAAGATGGCCACATGCATTAGGAGAATATCAAAAGAAATTCTTGGAGAATCAAAAGGCAAGGGGCCACAGTCTAAAGAAACTTGGTAGTGGAATGAAGAAGTACAAAATATAGTAAAAATTAAAAGGGAGTGCTTTAAAACATGGCAAACAAATAGAAATGAAGAAAATTTTGAGAAATATAAATGGGCTAAAAAGGAAGTTAAGAAAGTGGTAAGAGATGCTAAGTTAAAAGCGTATGATGATCTTTATACAAAATTAGGTACACAAGAAGGGAAAAAAGTATTTATAAGCTTGCTAAACTTAGGGACAGGAAAACAAAAGATTTTAATAACGTTAAGTGTATCAAAAGTGATGATTCGAGAGTTCTACTCAAAGATGATGAAATTATGGAAAGATGGAAAAACTACTTTGAGAGGTTATTAAATGGAGATAATGGGAGTAGGTTAGATATAGAGGAACTTAGGGAGACTCCTGAAAATATATTTTTTTGCAGAATTAGGACAACGGAGGTCAGGATTGCTCTAAAAAAGATGAAAACGGGGTAGGACCAGATGGTATCCCTATAGAGGTTTGGAAGTGCTTAGGGGAGGATGGAGTATTATGGCTTACAAAATTATTCAATAGAATTTTAATGACTAATAGGATGCCCGATGAATGGAGAAAAAGTGTTTTAGTACCTATTTATAAAAATAAAGGGGGAAAAAAAGTTGTTCAAATTATCGTGGTATTAAGTTAATGAGTTATATAATGAAACTTTGGGAGAGAGTGATTGAATATAGATTGAGATTAAAGACAACAGTATCTGAGAATCAATTTGGGTTTATGCCTGGGAGGTCAACAATGGAAGCAATCTATTTATTGAGGAGATTAATGGAGAGGTATAGGGAGAAAAAGAAGGATCTTCATATGATTTTTATAGATTAGGAGAAGGCGTATGATAGGATACCGAGAGATATAATATGGTGGGTTCTACATAAAAGAGGAGTGACTCGTAGATATATTTATGTGATCAAGGATATGTATGATGGTGCGATGACTACAGTAAGAACATCAGCCGGAGAAAGTAGTGAATTTTCAATTACGGTAGGTCCAGGGCCGGCCCAAGGGGTAGGCCAATGAGGCAACCACCTTGGGCCCCCAAATTTGACATAAATTTTTAGGCCCAAATTTTTTATTAGTATGCTATATAAATTTTTAGGCCAAATTTTTTATTAGTATGCTGTATAAATTTTTAGGCCCAAAATTCCTTAAACTAAAAGCCCATTAACACCCCTCTATTCTTTATACCCAAAATAAACCCTACCTACCTTTATTTGGCAGCCGTTTCTCTCTCTTCTCTCATTCCCTCAAGAGGCCGTTTCTCTCTCTTCTCTCATTCCTTCAAGAGGTTTGTTGTTTTTTCCATATAATGTTATTAATTTTTTTATGTTTTGTCTTTTAATAAATTAGGTTGCTTTTTTTTTTAGTTAACTTAATCAAATATGTTATTAATAAAATCTGTTAATAAAATTAGGTTGCGTTTTTTTTTTTAGTTAACTTAATAAAATCTGTTAATAAAATTAGGTTGCGTTTTTTTTTTAGTTAACTTAATAAAATCTGTTAATAAAATTAGGTTGCGTTTTTTTTTTTTTTTAGTTAACTTAATAAAATCTGTTAATAAAATTAGGTTGCGTTTTTTTTTTTATAGTTAACTTAATAAAATCTGTTAATAAAATTAGGTTGCGTTTTTTTTTTTTTTTAGTTAACTTAATAAAATCTGTTAATAAACATAGGTTGCGTTTTTTAGTTACTTTTTTTTTTATCCGACCTTATTTAATAAAATCTGTTATTAATATGTCATTGACTAAAAAAAATATTAAAAAAGAGTACAACCTGATTAGTAATATTTTTTAAGTTAACTAAAACAAAAAAATTGCAACCTAATTTATTAAAAGAAAAAACATTAAAAAACTAATAACATTAAAAAAGAGTACAACCTGATTTATGTTTGTTTTTTGTTCTAAATGTTGTTTATTATTATTTATTTTTTGTTCTAAATGCTGTTATGTTTGTCCTAAATGTTAATGTTTTTTGTGTAATAAGTTCATGATGTTAATTTTTTTAATGTATTTTCAAGATTTTTTTAGCGAGGAAAGGCTTTCAAGTTTGATTTACAAATTCAGCAAATCAGGTTCCATTGTTCCTTTATTTGGTTGCGGTTGGAATTTTTTAGATTGATTGTTGAATTATTGTGTATTTATACCATGCCTCCTAGAAAGTATGTTTCTGGATGGGAAAAATTAAAGAAGAAGCAAAAGATAGAAACATTTATGCAATCCCAAACGGGAGCTCTTGATAAATTTATTTTTAAATTGAATGAAACGGGAAATGAACATGAGAATGAAAATGAAGAAGCTTTGATTGAAGATGAAAATTTGGTGCATCAAGACGATATTAATGAGAACGATAATGAAGACGGTTTAAACAAAGAGCATGAAAATTTGGTGAATGAAGAATCTAGTAATGAATATGGACCGTTAAATATTTATGATCCTGGAAATTGGGATAAGATTGGTAGAAACCATAGAGAGCTTTTAGTGGAACGAGGGCCCATAAGAGTTGTTGTTGATTTTCCTAAAGATAATGATGGTAGACATTTCTCTCGAGTGCACTACACTCGACAATGGTTGAATGGAGAGAAGCGTGATAGAAGATGGCTGGTATATTCACTTTCTTTAAATAGGGTATTTTTCTTTTGTTGTAAATTGTTTAGGTCGGATGAGAACAAGACTCAATTGGCTACTGACGGATTTAACAATTGGAAAAATATTAGTCAGAGGCTTTTAAGTCACGAGGGGGGTAATGAACATATTTCTTGCATGAAAAGTTGGCTTGATTTAGAAATGAGATTGAAAAAGAATGAAACAATTGATTCAGAGGTACAACAAATGATAAATAAAGAGAGAGAGCATTGGAAAGAAGTGTTAGTGAGGATAATTTATGTTGTTAAAGCACTAGCCAAGAACAGTTTGGCTTTTCGAGGAGATAATGAGAAGATATATCAAGAAAATAATGGAAATTTCTTAGGTTTAATTGAAATGATTGTGGAGTTTGATCCAATAATGAAAGAGCATATTCGACGTTATCAAAGTGGTGAAATCCACAACCATTATCTTAGCCACAAAATTCAAAATGAAATTATTGAATTATTAGCGGGTGAGATCAAACGTGAAATCATTAACACAATCAAAGAAGCTAAATATTTCTCCGTCATACTAGATTGTACTCCAGATGCAAGTCACGAGGAACAAATGACTTTAATTATACGTTGTGTTGATATTTCAAAAGGTCAAATTAATGTGGAGGAGTTTTTTCTAGGATTTCTAAAGGTAGATGATACATCGGGATTAGGGCTTTTTAATGAGCTTGAAGAAGTGTTGGCAACTTTGGGACTTAATATTTGTGATGTAAGAGGACAGGGTTATGATAATGGATTTAATATGAAAGGAAAAAATAAAGGTGTTCAGAATAGGTTACTCGAAGTAAATCCAAGAGCATTTTACACTCCGTGTGGTTGTCATAGTCTTAACCTTGCACTTTGTGATATGGCAAACTCTTGTTCTAAAGCTGTTTCTTTTTTTGGTGTGGTACAACGACTTTATACTTTATTTTCTTCTTCTACCAAAAGATGGGATATTTTGAAAGAACATGTTGAAGGTTTAACTCTGAAGTCTTTGTCACAAACACGATGGGAGAGTCGCATTGACAGTGTTAAAGCGGTAAGATTTCAAGCTAGAAAATTAAGAGATGCGTTAATTCACTTAGCAAATGTGGATCGGGAACCGAAAACAAAAAGCGAAGCCGAATCATTGGCAATTAATGACATGGAGAATTTTGAGTTTTTATTAAGTATGGTTATTTGGCATAATTTATTGTTTGCTGTCAACACTGTTAGTAAATTTCTACAAAAAGAAGATATGCAAATTGATATTGCCATTGATCAATTGAAAGGACTAATTAAATACTTTCAGGACTACAGAGAGAATGGGTTCAAAAAAGCCATGATTGAAGCACAACAATTAGCAATGGATATGGAAATTGAAGCGGTGTTTCGTGAAAAACGAGTCATTCAAAGAAAGAAGCAATTTGATGAGAGTGTTACTAAAGAGGTGGAACTTTCAGGCGAAGAATCATTTCGAATCAATTACTTTTTACATGTAGTGGATCAAGCTATTTCTTCACTCAAGAGTAGGTTTGAACAATTCGAATGTTATGAAGAGTTTTTTGGGTTTTTATTTGATTTGAAGAAGCTTAAGTCCATGGATGATGATAGTTTGAAGACTCAGTGTGACAACCTTGAAGAAAAACTCAAACATGGAAGCCATTATGATATTGATGGTAAGGACTTATTTTTGGAGTTAAAATTGTTGAGAGAATACTTGCCAAAGGAAGCGAAAAAAGCCGTTGATGTGTTGAATTATTTGCATACAATGGATGGGACTTTTCCAAATGCGTGGATAGCTTATAGAATATTATTGACTATACCAGTCACCGTTGCAACTGCAGAAAGAAGCTTTTCAAAGTTGAAATTAATCAAATCTTACCTTCGATCAACAATGTCACAAGAGAGGTTGAATGGACTAGCATTATTATCAATTGAAAAGGATATGGTGAAAAAACTTGATTATCTAAGCTTGATTAGTGATTTTGCAACAAAAAAGGCGAGAAGATCATATTTTAATTAATATTTTCAGTTTATTATCCTTGTTTTGTTTACTTTTTTTTTTAGGGGGGAGGAGGAAGAGTACTTGAGTGATAATTGTAGGTCTTTTGACCATGGTGGGTTGTTTAAAAATGATACATTATATTTATCATCAGTATTCTGACAGCTTATATATTTGAGTCATTTCCTATTATCTTGTAAAAATACAAAAATATATATTTTGCATAAAAAAAAATTATTATATAAAAGGCCCCATTTTACAAGTTTGCCTTGAGCCCCAAAAACTATGGGGCCGGCCCTGGGTAGGTCTACACCAAGGTTCAGCATTAAGTCCTTATCTCTTTGCTCTTGCTATGGATGAGTTGACTGGACAAATACAAGATGAGTTGCCATGGTGTATGCTATTTGCAGATGATATTGTTTTACTGGATGAGACTAAGACAGGGATTAATGTTAGGTTGGAATTATGGAAAGAAACTTTAGAAACAAGAGGATTTAAAATAAGTAGAACTAAAACAGAATATGTGGAGTGCAATTTTAGTAGTAATAGGAGGACAAATGGAGATGTGGCGAAATTGGAGGGTCAAGAGATACCTAGAAACAATCATTTTCGTTATTTAGGATCGATTATCCAAAAAGATGGAGATATTAGTGATGATGGTACTCATAGGATTAGAGCAGGCTGGGTTAAGTGGAGAAGTGCTACCGGCGTTTTGTGTGATAGGCGTATACCTTTGAAGTTAAAAGGTAAATTTTATAGGACGGCCATTAGACCCACCGTGTTATATAGGACAGAGTGTTGGGCAACCAAGAAACAAAATGTGCATAAAATGAGTGTGGCGGATATGCGAATGCGGAGATGGATTTGTGGTAAAACTCGAAAGGATAAAATTAAAAATGAACAAATTCGTGAAACGGTAAAAGTAGCTCCTATAGAAGATAAATTGAGAGAAAATCGACTTGGATGGTTTGGACACGTCAAGCATAGACCAATGGATCCTCCTGTAAGGAAGAGTGATTTAGTTAGTATTGATGGTAACACAAGGGGTAAAGGTAGGCCTAAATTGACTTGGTGGGATATTATAAAAAAGGACATGATGTCATGTGGTTTAACCGAAGATATTGCACTGGACAGAATGGAATGGAAAAATAGGATTCATGTAGCCGACCCCAAATAATTGGGAAAAGGCTTTGTTGAGTTGAGTTGAGTTAGATTTGGTTCATTGATTTTCAAAGTGCACTTTTAACTTGGGTGGCACAGAAAAGGAAAGTAGAACCCTTAATCCGGGAATGAGGGAGTATATGTTAATTGGAGATGCAGAGTGCAATGTAAGGGTCTTAAATGAGTAGTTGTGGATAGTACAAGCTGTAGCACTGAACATCCCCACTCTCCATGGCCACAGCACAATTTGAATTTTGGTCACTTCTATATTAACGAGTTGCAAATACCTCCATAAACAATTAATTTGGGAAATGCTAACAGAAACTTGACGCAAGTTATTGGCAACAATTGTTGCTTGGAAAAAATGTAGCTTCATTTTACGTTTCCTAAGTTGAGGGAAAGTTGAGCTTCAGGGTTGTCAAGAACTGAGATGAGTTCAGCACAGTGGTTAACTTGGCTAAACTGAGTATTAGATTTGATGAAGCTAGTTTCACCTTTTTGTGAATGTTTTTTATAATAAGCACCTCTGAGTGAATATTTAAGGTGACACTGTTCTTGGGAGGTCTTATTTTTACCATTTTCCCCCATCATTGAAGATGTCCACAGCCTTCTTATTAAATTTCCTCAGGGTGTCCCATACTTTGGCACCAAGGTATCGTCCGCATTTATCTTGCCACATTTAGCCATAAGCGCTCCCATGTTATTGAAAAGATCTTCGACAAAAACTAAAATAGCCTCCCTGACATCAAGTCAAGCATGATAAAAATGAGTGCACCTTTTTCGTTGCAGTCCACGACCTCTAATTATTATGTATCGAAGGCCCTTGTTTCACACTAAGCATATGAGACACCTTCTTCTTAGGTTTAGTGTCTATACAAAAGTTACCAATGGGCATATCCGCTAACTAACTGAAGCATGTCATTTTTCAAGGGAAGGACCTGTGTGCGAGACATGGGTTGAACCTGAGGGTGTATGAAAAGGTCCTGCCCCTTTTCATCAGGCAACTGCTCAACATGTGGTACCAGGTCCATAGTACCATGATAATTTGGCATAATGGCTAGGGGCATGAACTTCACAGGAGTCTAGAAAACTAACTTCCGAGACACATGACAAGCCTTCAGTTAAACCCCACTACTTAACAAAACCTTTCTCCTTTATGAGGTCACCAAACTTGTTCTTACTCCCCTGAATGCACTCATTCCATGTCTCTTTTTGGTTCACCTCACCTTCACCAATACATTCTGCGGACTTCTTGCTACAGAGGGCCAAGGATCGGTCCTTCTGGGAAAAATGGCAAGGACCTGTCCTTCTGACTCCAGCCCTTGAGGTCTGCGGTACCGCAGCAGGGCTAATAAGTCAGAGGCACTATGGGGACGGACCTATGAAAATACTCCCCGCAGAGAGTGGTTCAACCATTTTATGGCCATCCTCCATGGTTTTATTATGGATGCTTTACAGGGTAAGTAGGAGGGGTCCTCCATGACACGGGAGCGATCAGTTGCGTTCTAGGGAGATCACGGCCATGTGAGCCAGAAGTGTTTGTTCACCACAGTCATCTGCTCTTGTAACACCTTTTGACCTTCAGCGAGCGTTGCAAAGTGGGTCTTGATCTTCTTCGGATCAAAGCCTTGAGTTCTGGTACAGGGGTATGTAGAGGCCTTGGTGTTTCGAATCTAAAGACATTACATTCAAATGATATTCAACATGGTATGTGATGTGATACCGAGTAGAATGAGCCGATGGAGATTCAAACAAGAACAAGGGAGACTTGGAAAAGAGAGTTTCACCTAGAAAAGTGTCCTAGCATGGAACCCATTGTGTTTAAAGCCACACATCATTTTTTTGGAAAACGAATGAATTTTCTCGGAAAACTCAATAATTTTCCTTAAAAAAAGCAATTATTTAACCTTGAAACTATCACCCTCATCACCGCTTTCCTACGAGAAGAGTAGAAAATGGTGTCAGGGTAAGGAGGATTTTTAACCGATCAAAACTACAATAACAAACCAACAGACGCGGGGATGAGCATTTCACTTATCTAAACAAACAAAAAATGGGTTCACACTCAGAATGCCTCTAACGACAACCAGCATGAGGAGATGTGAGCATGAGGAGATGTGATGCAGATGATGAAGTGAAACGTGAATATGGTGATTCATGCTCAAACGAATAATAATTATATATAGTAAATGACGGCAATAAAGAGGAGAGACTACGGTTTACGTGGTTCTGTTGGACCTACATCTACTGGGAACATGATGAGATGCACTATATTTAGGACACTTTACACTAGGATCCTTATAAGTAGGAATCCACCATTGATGCATAAAAAAATTATTTTTTCTTTTGAAGCATACTTTACCCTTATCCTCATGCTTTCCAAAAATATCATCAATTTCATTCTTAGGGCCCTTGAACACATTTTTCACGCCAATGTCATAAGAACCAAATATATAGTGGTCTTAGAAGAATGAAAGATTGGATTGGGATGTCCTTTTACTAGTTCTAGACACAAAAACAAACCCAAAGGAAATTGGCATTTTTCTTTTCCTTCATGTTCAATCACATAAGAGAAGAACAGTCAAAAGTAAAGGTCCTCAAGTATGTATGATTATGAAGAATCACGTTCCAACAAGCTCACACAACTCCCACCAGAATGGAATCATCTCAAACCTCGACAAAAAGCGAAATAGGGAAGACTTCAAAATGCCCAAGCCTTTACCATGATGATGAGGATATCCATAGCATTTTGGTTTGTGCACAACACAACATCAAAAAAATTGATCCAATCATGTACCTTATGATACTGCACATCAATGCGCTTTGTGTGGGCATGGTACATTCAATTGTTAGCCAAATTCGTAGCGCATTAGCTATCACGATGAAGTAAAACAGTATCTTGCTTCACCCTCAACTCAATCACCAAACCTTTTAACTAGATGGCATTATTGGATGCTTCTACAAGTTACATACACATTTGTTGTACAAAAATCACCAGTTGTGTGTAGCATAGATCTCCACGACACTGGTCCACTAGCAATAGTGAATACATAACCCATGGTTGATCCTTTGTGTAAAGCACCCGCATAGTTTGAATCTGCAACACACTTGGCCCCTTGCTTCCACTCAAACAAAATTTCCACGGGTTAGGTATTCACTATTTCTAGTGAACTGGAATTTTGGAGATCTGTGGTATAAGTAATGAGACCACGGGTTATGTATTCACTATTTCTAGTGAACTGGAATTTTGGAGATTTGTGGTATAAGTAATGAGTGCTTTGTCTACTACCTATGATGCATATATTCTTCAAATCACCTCTTGCGCTCGTACTCGTATTGGATTCTTGAACTCATGCCTTATCTACTGAATTGCTGTACCCGCACCCAATTTCCAAGCCTCATACTCCACTTGTAGTAGACTTTGAAGCACGGGTACAGCAATTCAGTAGATAAGGCATGAGTTCAAGAATCCAATACGAGTACGAGCGCAAGAGGTGATTTGAAGAATATATGCATCATAGGTGGTAGACAAAGCACTCATTACTTATACCACAGATCTCCAAAATTCCAGTTCACTAGAAATAGTGAATACATAACCCGTGGTCAATGTTTTTTTGTCTTGATCACCCACATAGTATGTGTTTATGAACCCTGCAACACACACGGCCCTTTGAATCTACTAGAACAAAATGACCGTAGTCTTGGTTCCTTCATGCCAAAGACTATGCAATAGCTTTCCAATGTTCTTTTCCTGGATTTGACGTCTACTTACTAACCACTCCGACTATGGGAAGTATCTCATCTCGTGCAAACTATGATATACATACGACAACCTACCACATATGCATATGGTAGCTGTAGAAGGGCATAACTTTGCAAGTAAAGTAAAATGGAAAGCCAATGGGATAAAAATAGGTTTGGAAATCAGATTTGGCATCCAACACGCCAAATTTTCAAAGTACATATAAAATTTAGTTGCTTTGAGAAGCCCCAACTTTTGTGCTCTTTGATTAGTAACAAATATTGCATTTATTTATTTATTTTTATAAATAAATGATTCATTAAAAAGATACCCGCCCAAGGGGCGGAATCCCATATACAGGAAATATACTTTAAAAAAGGCAAAAACAAACTATACCAACCTATCCAACCCAAATACAAAAAGGAAACTAGTCAGCCCCCCTTAGATCCTCCACGAAATCCAAGAGAGGGTGGCATCGGCATAAGGTTATTTCTATTCCATAACAGAAGGGTACTCAAAAAATTGTAACGAAGCCTCGCTGGAGCCATTTCCTTCCCTTCAAAGCATCTCATGTTCCTCTCCTGCCAAACTGTCCAGAACATGCAATGCGGAGCCATCCTCCAAAGCTTACTAAACCCTTCTCCATCCCCTTGGACACTTTCAAGCTGCCAACCCCTCGCTCACCGACTAAGACATGACCCAACTAATCCAACGTGGCGATAAAAAGCCATCCCACAATCCCCTCGTCACCTAACAATGCAAGAGCAAATGATTAATTGTCTCCTCCACTACCTAACACAACCAACATCCACTGGTCATCCGTCTCCCCCTCTTCTGCAACCCTTCTATCGTCAAGATAGCTTGTCTAACAGTGGTTCAAACAAATAAGATAACTTCCGGGGGCGCCTTCACTCTCCACACTTATATTTATTAACCCTTAAATTTACACATTCTCATGTTCGTTAATTCCTACAATTATGCTCTTATACTGGATATCTCCTATTTTCATTGCATATATCTTATGCAAGGTTTATTTGAGCTTTTATAGGTGTTGAGAATGGTAAGAGTGAATTTCTGTTGTGTTTCGAGAAAGTTTCGTTGGATTCATACTCCGGATTTCGGCGGCAAAAAATCATGGTGCGTAGCTCGTTGAGTTAGCTTCGCGTGGTCGCTAATGGTACGTCAATCCAATTCCAAATGTCCGAGTTACGGCCCTTCCCTTTCGAATGCATTATTTTAGAAGAAATTGAGAAGGGCAATATTCAAGACCCCAAATCGATTGGTCCCTCTCATACCCGATCGATCGGGTTACTATAGTAAGCATGCAACAAATTTTGTACACCCGATCGATCAGCTATGCATAGGACCGATCGACTGGTCTGACAGCGGGTTACCAGAGAAAAGGGGACAACTTCGTTCTCCTTTGCCTTGTTCAATCTTCCTATTCTGATTGAAAGTAGCAAGGGTTGGGTGGGGCCTCGTTATCCACACCCTCGGTAGGATGTATGGAGGACTGACCCACCCGAGTTTTCACAAGTGTTGGCGGGTTCGTTAATCAAGAGGGGGATGGGGTATTCAACCCCAGGATACTCAAGGACATTAGTTCAAAATCCAGCGTAGGGGATATTCTGATTTCCTTATTTTATTTTTATCTCTTTTTCCGCACTATAAATAGTGAGCGTGTTCTTATTTGCAGGGAGCTCTTAATTGATTGTAACCTAGCTTTTATCGTTTTGCATTACTCTCTTCTCTGTCCTGAGGTTTGTGTAAAACCATCACTTTCTTTATTATTTGGGTATTAAGTTGTTGTTTAGAAGTTATTGCAAGCTTGTTCTGTGTTGTTTCTTGATTTGGAATGATTTGGAAAGCATTTATTGAAGAAAGTTGTGTTCAATACCCACTTTTATGGCTTGGTATCTCGTCATTACTTCCTTACATTGTTGTAGCCTTAATTACTATGAGTAGATAAGTTATATAGGTTAGAGATCATAAACCTGCCATGGATTCTAAAGTTTCAAAACTAGATTTTGGTTCATTTTAATTTAAACTTATGTGTTGATATTGAAGTATCATAACATTTTAACATCTCTTGTCATGCAATGGCAGTGTTTAAGACTTTACTATAACGTCAACCCATTTGTCACCATAATCAATTGAAAATTTCATATCTCATTCTTGAGTTTACATTCTACATGTTTGATATTTGGTCTCAATTGAATATGATCATTTAAAGGTGAATTTAACCAAATTTCTTTATTCATTTAGCTAGTCCAGCGTGAGGGAATATTCCCTCATCTATATTCTCCATTTAAGCATGGATCCCTTTTCCAATAGTTGTTTATGAGCATATTTACTGGATTCATAATTGTTAGGCTAATGTTAGGCTTAACCCACATATCTTCACTAAATCATCTTTTACACCTTTATTTGTGGCATAGTTGCCAAATAACTATTGTAGTGATTATTGTATTTCCCGAAAATATATATAAAGCTAGGAGTCCCGGAAGTTCACCTTATTTGGTCAAGCATTCAATAATGGACTTTATGTAGAAGATTCTATTCATGAAGAATGAGGAGTAGCAATTCAATTTCTTTCAATAGTCGTTATCTCTCCCCTTTATCTGAACCGATCTCTTGTTAGAAGAGATTCCATTGAGTCTCTCCACCTATCCTTTTCTATTTTCGCTTTCTGAACCTCATGATTGGCCAAATTATTGATAAAAATAATATCCAAATACCAAATCCGCCTTCTATATAACCTTTGCGAAGTAGAAGAAGCTCTTGGGAAGGTCAAAGAAAGAACTTGTTCTTCCGCCGTAAGGAATTCTTCCAATAATTCCAAGCCTAATTTGTTCAAAAATTGAAAGCTAACTAGTTGTCCCTCTTTGATTTTGAGGACAGGAAAGACCAGATGCACAAAAGGAGTTGCACGTGAAGAATGGCAAGATATTGAAAGAAGGGGTCCAGCAGCCCTGTTGAGGAAGAGAAGGGGTTTAAGAAGGCTTTATCGTCTGCTTGAGGAACTAACATGACATTTAATTCAACTATCTCATCTTGTTGCATCGAAGAAAGAGGCTAGGCACCGAATTGGATGGGAGGGATGGGGGGGGATTCTTTTATGATAAAAAAAATTCATTCATTTCAAGTATTTTGCAAGAGGAAAATAAAGAAAATAGTGGGTCTTTGGGAGGACGAGGCGGGTGACGATCTTCACGGCCAAGCATGTGCATTGGGTTTCCGAACTCTACCCTCATTACCCCGTATTTCTTCTGAAGAATCTCCTAATTGTTCCAGAGCAACTAGAAAGAGATTCTTTAACCAGAAAGAATTCGGTTAAGATGTAGGGTACAAATCGGTGATTAATTTGTATAACCGTCGAGGGAATGAAATCTAGGACGGGCTTGGATTAAGGGATTTCATATGAGGATTCACCTCTGAAACTCGAAAGAAGGTCCTACCCTATGCCCGCAACAACAACACGAATCGCCTGAGCCAATTAGTTGTTGCCGACCGTGCTTCACTCCACCTCGGCAGTTAAGAAATTGCAGCCTTCTAAATAGGAACTAGCCAATCCATAGGTATACCATAAAGTTACAAAGGAGAGGATTTGGGCCAACGGAACAAGCCTTTATTCTCTATAGACTGCTGCAACATTATAGAGCCGAGGCGAGCATGACAGAACAAGCCCATTGACTCCAGCAATATGGTGCCGATTGGGCCAGACGGCAGAACAAGCCAATAGCATATTGCCGCCAGAAGCAGAATCACTAAATTTCGGTTAAGAATTTTAGCAAGGCCCTTTAGTGTGCCATTGCCATATTATCAAGCAAATAACTTCACCCAGGTCCATTTCCAAACTTGATATATAACATGGCTTTCATTTATAAGTAGACTCATAGTTGGACTTAAAAGACTATCGTGTGCGTAGCGCATGAAATGTTGAACCATCTTTGTATCATGTTACACTAGTGATTCCATGTCGCATGAAGTAACTTTATATAACCCGAAAGTGTTCTTTGTAAGTGTCCAATCCCTGTGGAAATCGATTCCGGACTTGTTCGGTCTATTACTTATTGCAATTGATTTGCTCTTGAATCAAGCATTATTTTTGTAGCATTAGTTTTTTCGCGCCGTTGTCGAGAATGGGCAATAAGTTCAGGTTGTACAGCGTCTATATACCCTTATCTTTTCCGTGTGATCGCCGTGATATCACGGTTGCCAAAAATCCAATAAAATTCCATAAATACATAATGCTAACGACCCTGACCAAAATCTCGTTGTGGAATGAATATCCTTCCTCAAGCGAGCGTTTGGAGTATTGGAGACCTTCATTATCGTCTCCATAGCGCACCCCTTTCATATCCTCAAACATTCCTTCCAACTCAAACACCACCACAATGGGCGATAACTTGAGTGAGCATAGTGGTGGGAATGATATCAATCAATCCTACCACACCATAAAGGACTATCTCCAGCCGGAGAGAACTACCTCTCCTTCGTGCAATGTTTTCCGTGTAATGTCGAATAATTTCACTTTCGGAATGGCATGATACAACTCTTGCCGACATTTCACGACATGGATAACGAGCAACCATATTTGCACGTTAAAGAATTTAAGGAGGTGTGCCCTACTTATAACAACCAAAATTGCACACAAGATGTCACATGCTTCAAACTCTTCCTGTTCTCTCTGAAAGACAAGGCTAAAACTTGACTTTGATCCTCGGGCTCTAAATCCAATGGGAGTTGGCGTGATATGCTAGCCCAGTTCCTAAAAAAATTCTTCCCCACCGATCGAACTAACACCCTTAAAGCCGAAATCATAAGTTTTTGCAAAGTGAGAACGTAACTTTTGAGAGATGTTGGGAGAGATTTAATGATCTCTTAGGCAAATGCCCAGACCACGATTTTGAAAAATGGAGACTCGTCTTTTTTTTCCATAATGGGCTCACACTTAAGTCTAAGAAAATCGTGGAGACAATGTGCTCCGAGGAGTTTTTGACTTTAAACCCCGATGAGGCCAAGGCACATTTCAAGTATGGTGCCGACACCACCCAATCTTAGGATACTTCGAACCCAAACCAAGGCAAGCCACAATCATCAAATCTGAGCGCTTCCACCCAAGGTCTTTATCACCTCACCGAAGAGAATGATATGAGTACGAGAGTATCTCGATTATCAAGAAATATTTAGGCAATTGGTTAAGAGTTTAGATTCCAATGTCCTAACTACATCTTCAATCAAGGAGATATGCGTCATTTGTGACATCATTGGTCACCCGACCAAAGCTGGTCCCACCATTCTGGCTTTCTAAGAAATTCTTCACGACCAAGCTAACACCATGGGGACTTTCAAGAAATCCTACAACACCCCATTTGGAGAGGGCTATAACCCATCATGGCAATAACACCTCGGTTTTTGGTGGAGAAACGACCAACATGGGCCTCTTCTGCCTCAAAATGCCCAATTAAAAGCTTTCCAACCACCATACCTATAAGCACCTCCACCCCTTTAAATCCAAGGTCCTCCGCCCGCACATCCTTGTGTGCCCCCACATAAGAAAAGCCTTGAGGACACTTTGCAAGCGTTTATACAAACTAAAACGAATGTCAATAACCAAAATGCTCAAACATTTGCGGATATGAAATCCACCCTCTCTAAGTTAACCGCTTCGATGAGTATCCTAGATGAGGGCAAATTCCGCCCTCAACCTTAAAAAATGGAACAAGCTAACTCCATCACGACTCTTAGGAGTGGGAAAGTGATCAAAAATCCCATCCCACAAAGCCCACAAGAATCCGACAAGATCTCACTAACACCTCGAGTGCATGAAGTGACCCCAAAAAAGAGAAGTCATAAGTTACCTCGTCATAAACCAGAGGCTCCAATTGAATGTCATTTATCCACGTCCTACCCTCAAAAGGCTTGTTCCCATTGAAAAGCCAAACAAGAATCGAGATATGAAAGAGCTTTTAAACAAGTGAATATTGATCTTCCTCTCCTTGATGCTATCAAGAAAATTCCATCATATGAAAATTTTCTAAAAGACTTTTGCACTTTCAAGAGATAGCACATTTCACATAAGGTAGAGTTGAAGTGAACTCAATTTTCCATCACAACACAATTCCCAAATTCCAGGACCTAGTTATCCAACATTGTCATGTGTGATTTAAAATTTCGCGATTAATCATGACCTCCTTGATCTCGGAGCTAGTGTGAACCTAATTCCCCATTCGGTATATATCCAATTAGGCCTTGGTGAGCTTAGCCCGACCAAAAAGATATTCAATTGGCCGACAAATCTATTAAGGTTCCTAACGGTGTGTTAGAGGACGTGCTCGTCCAAATTGACACATTTGTTTTATCAAGGTTGGCTATTATAGGCTTTGGTCAACATAAATGGTGGTGATATGGACATTTAATAGTGGTGGGATGGGCATTTAGTGAAGTCTAATAGCATATTATGACAAGACATCGGATAGGAAAAAGGTACAGGCTATATGACTCGAGAAGGATGCTTTTGTAGAGCCATCACGTCCCATTTAAGGTCATACGATATGCTATTGGGAGATTTATTAAGATTTGTTTTATGGCCGAGAATTGTGTTCCTTAGCCCAATGATCTTTGTTCTCACTAACCTCCATGCCAATACCCTTGAAAGATCACCAAATAATGAAATTCTCTTCAAATGAATATTCAATATTCCATTTGAGTTCTGCCTTACTCAACTCCCTTTCGTTTCGGATTCAAAATTTATATTGGAAAGAAAATTAATCTAGTGAGGATTATACCTAGAGTTGTAGACGAGAGAGATGTTGTGCTTGCCTTTATTTAAGCGTCACGTATTCATTTGTTGTTATGTTCTTGAGGAAGTTGTGTTATGTATCTATCGTTGTGACTTTACTCTCGAGAGAGTTTTATTAAAGGACTCGAGTTATGCTAATTTGGTTGTTTATTTTTTTATTTTTTTATTGTTAATGTTAGACCTGGAGCAATGGTAAGGTTGTCCTATTGTGACCTCAAGGTCACATGTTCGAGTCGAGAAAACAATTTATCTGCATATGCAAGGGTAAGGTTGCGTACATCTAATCCCTCGTGCACTGGGTTTGCCCTATTTATTGTTAATGTTGTGTTTCTCCACTACCCCCCCCCCCCCAACACACGCACACGAACTAACATCTCTTCGATTCAAGCCATATGTCAAAGCATTGCAAATTTTAACATGCTTTAACATCTCTCCATCTTTCATCATTTCTAGTTTTAAAAGCTTCATAAATAAAGGCTTGTTTGACACAGAATTCCCCAAATATATGTAGTCAAACTTGTCCTAGTCACTCTCGATCATGGTCTTCGATATAGAATGATTAAACAAATCCATAATATACATCTAAATGGAAAAGATTTCCCATTAATCAATGTCAAGCCACTAGTCAATTCTCTACCCCCACCAAAGCAATTACATCCATTGTTGGACAAGAACACCACACTTCTTCCTTTATAAATATTTTCGTCAAATTCTTGTATAACAAACTTCATAGAACTACTGAAACCACAAAGCAGATCCCACTTCCTAGATCTTGTGGAAGTTACTTCGAGAGTAACATCAATCAATTATGAGCGAACTCATGCCATAACACCCAATGAATGATTTAAAATAGAATAACATTTATGACGCTTCAGCATTCCAAAACACTAAATCAAGACTGAGACACGCTTAGGAATTTCATCAAACATTTGGTATGCAGAATACTACCAAGACGTTTTCTCTCTTAAATCTCACTCACACTCAACAAAAGATATCTCAAACTGTTGAAACGCCTTTCTCTTACTCTAACATATGTGAACTAAACCTTTTTACTCGGCCAACAAAATCCCCAAGGACAAAACTGCTCTTAACAAAAATGCCCCAACAAAACATACGGGGAATAGATCCCACAAATCTCGGATAGATCCCAGAAGCTTTATCATCTACATATTGACAACAGTGGATGGATCCCACACACACGGGATAGATCTCAACAACCTCTTTTAAATGGAGGGTCAGACACCAAAAATTGGGATTCCTTTCTACTAGCTCTAGACACAACATCAAACCCAAACGGAAATAGACCTTTTTGTACTCTTTCCTATTCAACATTTGAGAATAACACACCAAAATAAAGCTCCATATGCTCAAGGATCTAGGATTATGAATATTCACGCGCACAAAAGTTGTTTCCCTACTTACGTCCTATAGTATTCTTACTGTGGTGACAATAAATCTCAACACAAATTATAAGTAAATGCAATCACCAGGAAAATAAAGAACTGAAATAAGAATAGTCACGATCACACACAACATAAGATATACGTGGTTCGGCAAATTGCCTACGTCCACGGTGGTGCTCTTTGTTTGTATTTCTCTTTTCTCCAGGGGAGTGTTTCTGATTACATACCCTTTGCCCCGGGCCAGGGATACAATATATACAGTTAAACTTCAGAGAATGGGAGTATTTGGCACTCCCACGCTAGCCCACTATCCCTAGAATATCTCGTGAGAGATTTTAGGAACAGGATGGGTTGTTGCTAACTAATTGTTTTTTAGGCTTTGGAGTTTGGGCCGGGCTCTCCCTATTTTCAACAGGGCTTAGTCCGACTACTTCTTTGGGCCTACGAAAACTGACGAGGTACCCACAATTGCCCCTAAAAATTTTGGGTCACAATTTGAGCTCAATAATTTTAAATAATAGCTTTGATGGCATTTTGGTGAATTGAGTGATGCTTTGGGGAGTGAAACGTCTCTTTCTAAGGGATTTAGGCGGCAGATCTACTACTTGTTCTCCGTGTGTCATCATTGAGAGGATTTAAAACTATTTGAAGGAGCCATTTCTGACGTCGCTTCACAAATTCCGCACTCTCGAGATATCTCTTGCTTCCTGCTGCGTCTTCTCACTTCCAGGTCTCTCCCTTCATCTTCAAGCTTTTCCTTGTCTTTCCATCTTCCTTGCTTGTGGTCTCGCGTTGTCTTAAGCTGATTTTCATTTCGTAAGTCTTCCAAACTTCTTCTTTCTTTTCTGTTGAAATTTCTTTTCTATTACCGCTAGGTTTTTTTCATGGCAAGAATAGGTAATATATCACTAGCTGAGTTTAGGGAGTTCTACAACATCCCTAGCTGGGTCAGTGGCGGATCCAGGATTTTGTGTGAACTGGGACGAAAGTTTCAATAGTTGTCGGGGGTTCGGGGGCGGGAGCCCCCGAGGCGATTTTTTTTTGGGGGGGGGGGCGATTTTTTTCGAGCATTTTTTGGGCTTTTTTTACTTTTTTGGGCATTATATTCATTTTCAACACTGATTGAAGTGGGAGATGATTGAACCTCAGCTTCAGATACGGTTGGTGCATTGTCTTCTCTTTTTCGTTTAAAAAATTTCTCTATTGATTCCCAATATTTACAAATTTAATTTAATTTCACATATAAATTTAATTTCATATAAATTTATATAAATTTACACAAAAATAAATAAACAGACACATATAAACAATACACAAAATAAATTTATAAATTCACATTATAAATTTAATTTCATTTCAGTATAAATAATTTTAGTATAATTTCAGTAGTATAAATATAATTTCACATATAAACAGACACATATAAACAAATATACACAAAATAAATAAATGATGAAATAGGGTTTCAACACACAGATGCAAAATTTTTATGAAGAGCCGGGCAGCGGGTGGAAAGCAGCAAGGCAGCGAGTGGAGAGTAGCAGGGCGGTGGTGGAGAGAGCGGCGGGTGGAGGGAAACGGGTGGAGAGAGCGGCGGACTCTTTAGAAAATAGAGTTTTTCTGTTACTTTGGTACGAGAAGAGAGAGAGCACCATTTTAAGTTATGTTTTTTTTTTGTTTATTACAGATTTTTCCCTGAACTTTTAATATAATTACAAGTCACCTCCAGGTTTAATTTTTTATCAAAAAAAAAAAAATTTTTTTTTTTTTTTGAAAAATGAACTGGGGCGGCCGCCCCGCTTCGGCCCGGGCTGGATCCGCCCCTGAGCTGGGTGGACATTGAATATGCCGTTGTTCCTCGAAATGTTCGAGACATTGAGGATGGGCATTGGAATCATGTTCACCTTTTGTCTCAGGGGGGTTTAACCTTTCCCCCTAATCGCTTGTTTTTGCTTTTTTTAGTTATTTCTACATAGTTCCTGCACAATGTTCTCCAAATGTTTGAAAAATTGTTAATGGCGTACATTGGATCAATCAGCTCTATGGCACCAATTTAGGTCTTGCTGAAATCTGTTACTGCTATACCTTTTCTCGAACGAGCTCTAGTCTCCTCTATCTGAAAGCTAGGAGTCCTGATAGGGTGCTGGTAGTAAATCTACCTGATTCCCATAAGGACTATTGGCACGAAGGTTTTATTGCTAGGAACTGGCAGTTCCCTCCCCAGACTGAGGGGACTAGGTGCAGGGGACCTACGATTCCCTTCTATGGGGAGGAGTATATAGGTAGATATTTTTCTTGCTCTGCTTGTTGATTTCTTGTTAGTGTATTTTTTCTCTTGTGTTTCCTTTTTTTTTCTTTTTCAGCGAAGACAAAGAACTTAGAACTTGCTCTCCGCGAAATCCGAGCTGCTGAGCTGATAAAAGCTTAGAAGATAAGGGAATTTTTGGCTGAAGGCGAACATCCGCGATCAGTTGCGTTCCTTTTAGAATACAAGAACATCGGGACCAGCTTCATCGCCTGATCTACTGATGGCATTCCTCAACTCGATATCATAGAAGAGGTCGTTGCTGAGCCAATTCAATTAGACGAGGGGGAGAGTAGCTCTGGTGAAGACAGTGCGGGGGCTGACAGAGGTGGAGTTGAGGGTGATTCTAGTGAGGAGAGTTCGAGTGGTGAGGGATCTTCCAGTTCGGAGGAGGGTTCAGAGAATTCAGAGAGTTCGGAGGATTCGGATAGCTCCAGCGAAGAGACTATGGCTCCTCCTAGGAAGAATTTAATCCAGCATGATGATGAGGACAATGTTGCTCTCGCTCGCAGGTTGAAGAAGCAGAAGTCTGGAAGTGGGGATACTGCCACTGGCTCCCAGACTGTGGCTCATGAAAGGGAGAGGAAGAAGAAAGAGGAGGAGAGAGAGAAAAGGAAGAAGAGAGGAAGAGGATCGAGAGGGAGAAGGGGAGAGAAGAAGAAAGGAAGAGGGAAGAAGTGAGGACAAAAACGGGACAGTCCTTGGTGCCCGTGTCTGCCCTAGCTGAGGGGGCTTCTGTCGCTCTTGCCCCTCAGCTGGCTCCGGCGGTGCTCTAGAGAGCAGTCTTGCCAGCAGATCGCCAGAGATCGTCAAGTATAGAGACCGACCAGTTAGCCCTAAAGGCGAGTCAGGGGCTAGCCTTGATAAGTCTACTTCTACTTCTCTACTCTTGCAGTTTTCTTTTCAATACCTTCTTCGCTAATGTTTTCTCTCTCTGCAGTTTGTGTCTAATTTCACCGTCCTCTATCGCAGCTGCGACGAGCTGGCAAGGGAAAATGTTGAGCTGGAGGCGAGCCGAAAGGCTCCCAGTGCTGCTCAGAAGTCTTCCGACCTTGCCTTGGCAGAAGCTAACAAAGCAAAAGAGGCAACGTCTAAGGGGCTGGAGGAACTGGAGGAGCTAAGGCAGTCTTATGACTTGGTCCGTACGAGCAAGCTGGCGGTGGTTGAGGAGAATAAAGAGCTTGTCGAGAAGACAAAAAAACTGGAATCTGAGGCTGCCACCATTAAGGAGAGCTCTTACAATGCTGGGTGGCTCGCAACATATGAGGATGCCGAGGCTCAGATCGGCTACATCAGCCGTTTCAACTTCAAGAAAGGTTGGGACAAGGCTTTGCTCGCTGCTCAGGTGGATGTTGATTCTCCTCTCTTTGATAAGCACGACCTTGGCCCGAAACCTGTTGTAGAGGGCGTGCCTCCTCCTGCTACTAGTGAAGATGCCCCAGTTGTTCCAACCACTGTTGCTAATGCTCCCCTTGATCAGGGAATGGTGAATGTTCCATCTGAAGGAGTTGCACATGAGGGTGCTGCGGATAAAGGGAAGCAACCAGCATCCTCAGAGCAGACTGAGGTTTTGCCAGCTAGTCTTCTTAGGGGGCTTTTGTACTTATTGTATTTCTGTTCTCTTTTTCTTCTCGCCGATGTACTTGAACTATTTTTGTTTCAATGAAATGAAGTTATATTCCTTTTCATATACTGATTTATTTATTCTCGATGCTTGTATGATTTGTAGCTTATCGATATTAAGGAATATATTCCTGCTACCTCTCGCCCGGGTAAAATTCTTAGTGCCGACATGAGCGACCGAGTTCGCTGTGCGTTTGTAAAAATATGCAAGTCTCTTAGATCGAGGAATCAGGATTATAAAGACCAGTCAGAGCTTGTTGCCAAGCTGAAGGACAGGCTTGAGGAGAGGGAGTAGGTCGGCACTTCTGTTCAAGAAGAAATGGATGCTCTGAGGGATAAGCTTCTGGATGCTTATGAGATCAATCAAGTTGGAGAGATCCTTCAACAGGAGAATGATGCTTTTAAGGAGGGAAGTCTCGCGCCTTAGGGAGAATGCGCCGAGCATTGCCCCTCAAGTTTTACGTGGTTCCTCTTCATCGACTGGGCGGCGAGCTGGGACTGGTGATAGTGGTTCAGCTAGGGAGATTGTCGAACTGCGGGGGGATGTTCGCAGGGAGTATGTGATAGCCACTGGCCTTCAAACAGACGTCACCCTACTGAGGCCGTTGTTCAAGAAAGGTCCTCAGCAGGTGTCGGCTGATGGCTACGACCAGGGTTGGACTGATGCTCCAACGAAGTTAAACGAGGTTGAGGAGTTAGCCTTCATAAGAGGGTGGTTGAGTGCCCTCAGGGAGTTGCAAGTCCCCAGGAACTCTATTCTCTGGTATAGGCATCTCGATGGGTTCCTATAGATGCGATCCCAAGACAGCTCCTGGAACCAAATTCAGACGAAGTCGAGAAGGAATTCGCTCCTCACCCAGATGATGGCCGAAGAGCGCGAGTAGCTGACTACCTCGTTCAGCGACCTAGTCCTCATTAGGGTTTGAATTACTTGGCACATGTAACTCTTTGTACATGTAATGATGTAATAAAATATTTATGTTTTGGGCGATTTGCCGACTAAACATGTGTTGTGTTATTTTTTACTCCATTGATTTCATGTTCACTTATCTTGGGCTCTTCCAACCGACTAGATATGACTTAGGCAGAGTTAGTTGTTGAGTGAGTATCCCCCCAGTCCAGTATGCTTTTAGTATACCATTCTGCCTTACTTTACCTTTTAGGTTGTGTCGTCACACTTCCTTAGCCTAAGTGAGGCAATGGCGAGGATACACCTGATATCGGATATTTTACCCGAGCAGGATTTTTGAGCCAGACAATGTTGGCAACCAACCTGGGTTGGCCATGTTGCCTAAGAGTCCCCTGTAGGGCTTCATATATTGCCAGGGGCAAGCCAGGAGGTCATTCGTGTTTATTGACGAATGCCTGAGGAGGGTTATTGCACATTGACCCTGCTTTAATAAGTTTCTCGTGTTCTTAGTTTTGTGTGTTAAGAGGGGAGCCTGTAACTTGGAAAAGGTACGTACATTATAATGTAGCTGAGAAAAACCAACACTTCATAAAATGCCACTGCCAAACAATCTTATTTTTTAAAGAAGAATTGAGAATTCAACATTGAGTTCAAAAAAATAAAAAAACTAGAAGTAGAATTTCTTCAAATTGGTTGCATTCCAAGCTCTAGGTATCTCCCTGCCCTCCAGCGTTTCTAAGTGATAGGCTCCTTATAGGTCGTCTTTTATCACCTTGAATGTCCCCTCCCAGTTTGGTCCTAATTTGCCATCCGGTGGTTTCACAGCGCTGCCAAGAACTTTCCTCAGGACGTAGTCCCCAACCTGGAATGCCCTTGGATTAACCTTTTTGTTATAGTGTTTTGCTAACTGTTGCTGGTAGGCTGCTAGTTTCACTAGAGTCAACTCCCTTTGTTCCTCAGCTAAGTTAAGTTCAGCGAGCAATGTTGCATCGTTCTAGCCTTGGTCGATCAGAATGGACCTCATGGTAAGGAGACCAGCTTCCAAGGGGATAATTGCCTCGATCCCATACATAAGTGCAAATGGTGTCTCTCCAGTTGCTCACCTTGGGGTGGTGCGGTAGGCCCATAGGATGTGGGGTAGTTCGTTTACCCATGTTCCCTTGGCTCGCTCCAAACGCTTTTTTAATCCATCAATCATTGTTTTGTTGGAAGCCTCAGATTGTCCGTTGCTCTGAGGGTATGCCACAGAGCTGAAATAGTGTCTGATCCCGTGGTCACTGCAGAAACCCTGGAAGAGGCCACTCTCGAACTGGGTTCCGTTGTCAGTGATTATAGTCCTGAGGATCCCAAAGCGAGTGACGTTGTTCCTCCATATGAATATTTTCATGTCCGCGTCTCTAATATTTGTCAGTGGCTCTGCCTCTATCCATTTGGTGAAGTAGTCTGTTGCGACCAACAGATATTTGCGATTACCTGTTGCGGTAGGTAGAGGGCCCACGATGTCCATACCCCATTGGGCGAAGGGCCATGGGCTAGTAAGTGACTTCAGGTCGCTAGCCGGCTGGTGAACCGTAGGTGCGTGAAGTTGGCACTTTTTGCATCTTCAAGCATAGATTTCAGCGTCTTTCTGCATGTATGGCCACCAGTACCCTTCTTTCATTGCTCCGAAAACTAGCGACCTTCCCCCAATGTGACTCCCACAGATTCCCTCATGGAGTTCATGCAGGACTTGCTCGACGTCCTTTGGATGAACGCACTGGAGGTAAGGGCCAGTGAAAGATCTCTTGTACAGCTTGCCCTCACGAAATAAGTGAAAGCGAGCAGCTTTGACTCTTATCTGATGAGCGATCTTCTTATCTGTTGGCAGTACACCATCCTTCAAATAATCCCTTGTGGGATCCATCCAACTGGGGGCTATCTCGATCTGGAGGACATGCTCTACGCTCGGCAGTTCGCTGATCTGGTTGATACTTGGTTGGGCAAGGAAATCAATATGAATTGTCCTCTTCAAGTCGAAGTTGATCGTTGAGCTTAAGGCTGCTTAGGCATCAGCATGGTTGTTCTGTCCTCTGGGAAACTGCTGGACGCTGATGTGTTCAAAGTTGGCCATCAATCCTTTCACATTGGCAAGATAGGCTGCCATCCTCTCATATCTTGAGTTGAAATCACCACTTATCTGGTTAGAGACCAACTGTGAGTCGCCGAACACTTGAAGTCGCTTTGCTCCGAGCGTTCACGCCTTTTGCCGCGATTAGTGCGTCATACTCTACTTCGTTGTTGGAAGCTTCAAATCCAAGCCTGATTCCTTGCTCGAGTATTGCATCTTCGGGGTAATCAGCACGATGCCCACTCCTGCCCCTCTGGAATTAGAGGCTTCATCAGCGAATAGTTTCCAAACTCCTGATGCTGGGGGAACTTTGTTCTGATGACTAGTTTGGGGTTGGTCGAAAGGTTCTCCTATAAAATCAGCGAGGACCTGCCCTTTGATAGCATTCCTGGGCTGGAACTGAATGTCAAATCGCCCAAGCTCGACCGACCACTTTGATAGTCTACTTGAAAGGTCTGCTCTCCTCAGAACTGCTTTAAGAGGGTGGGATGTAAGTACGATGATGGAGTGGGCTTCAAAATACTGCTTTAATTTCCTCGAGGCTACCACTAGCGCAAAGGTGAGTTTTTCTAGTGGTAAGTATCGTTGTTCGGCGTCCAAATGAGTCTTGCTCGCGTAATAGACTGGGTGTTGGATCCCCGTTTTCTCGCATACCAGTGCAGAACTTACACCATGACTGGATACTGCAAGGTAAAGGTATAGAGAATCATTCTCTTGAAGGATTACGAGCAAAGGCTTTGATCGTTTCCAATGCCGTCGAGCAATCCTCGTTCCACTACACATCCTTGCTTTTCTTCAACAACTGGAAGAACAGTTGGCACCTTTCGAAAGACTTTGAAATGAACCGATTTAGGGCGGCGAGCATTCACGTGAGCTTCTGCACGTCTCTTATGGTTCGGGGGGGCCGCACCCTGTTGATAGCATCAATTTGGTCTAGGTTGGCTTCAATACCTCTCTTGCTGACCAAGAACCCAAGGAATTTTCCTGAATGGACACCAAAGGAACACTTACTCGTGTTGAGCTTCATTCGGTACATCCTGAGGATTTCAAAGGTCCTTAATAGGTCAAAGAGGTGGTCATCTTTGAGCTTGCTCTTGACGAGCATGTCATCGATGTAGACCTCCATAGTGCTTCCCATTTGGTCTTTGAACATTTTTGTGACCAAACGCTAGTAAGTTGGCCCTGCGTTTTTTAGCGCAATGGGCATAACCTTGTAGCAATATAACCTAACTGTAGTTATAAATGTTGTTTTATCTTGATCTGGCTCGTGCAGAGGGATTTGGTGATAACCGGAGTATGCGTCTAGGAAGCTCATCCTTTCATGTGCTATTGTGGCATCCACTAGCTGGTCGATCTTTGGGAGGGGGAAGTTGTCTTTGGGGTATGCCTTGTTGAGGTAGGTGAAATCGATAAAGACTCTCCACTTTCCATTGCTCTTGGGGACAATCACTGGGTTGGATAGCCACTTGGGGAACTGGACTTCCCGTATGGATCTTGTGTCCAGCAGTTTTTCAACTTCCTTCTCCACTGCCTTGGCTTTCTCCGGAGCAATTCGTAGAAATTTATGTGCTATTGGTTTAAAAGTTTGATCGACGTGCAGTCGATAGCAAGTGATGTTAGGATCAATCCCGGGCAGCTCGTAAGGCTCCCATGCAAAGACATCTAAGTTACTCCGAAGTAAGGTGACCAACTCCTTCTTTTCGCAGTCGGTAAGTGACGTTCCGATCAAGAACTTTCTTTCGTTCGAGCTGCTACTAGCTGTGACTTCCTCCAGATCCTCGACGACTCTTTCAGAGGGGAGGAGGCCGGTCTCCTCCACTCCTGATCTCCCATATCTTAGTTGTTATTTGGAGGTAGCCTCTCCTGTTCCTTGCTCCTAAATTCTTCAACCTTCTTATCTGGTTTGGGACGAATGGCTGCTATAAAGCACTTCCTCGCCCTCGCCTGATCTCTATGGATTTCCACCACTCCTCATTTGGTCACACATTTGAGCTTCTGATGGTAGGTAGATGGAACGGCCTTTCATCGCGTGCAGCCATCCTCTGTCGAGGATTGCTTGATAGGGTGAATCAATATCAACCACGAGAAACTCGATCATTTTCGAGATGTTTCCTGCCCTTACTGACAAGGTGATCTTTCCCAAGGGGATGGTTATTTTTCCAGTGAAGCCAACTAGAGGAACGGTGGCTTCCTTTAGGTCGGCGACACATAACTTCAACTTCCTGAACAGGTCGAGGTACATTACTTCGGATGAGCTACCTTGGTCGATGAGCAACCTGTCGACGTCATAGTTAGCTATCCTGAGTGTAATGATCAATGCATCATGATCTGGGGTTCTTACTCCCACTAGGTCCTCATCTGTGAACACAATGTGCTTGCTGTAGTCGACATCCTCTCCTTCCCGATGCTTCCCAGCTTGCGTTTTGGCTAGATCGATTTGAAAAGCTTGCATTACTGCTGTAAGTTTGTTTACTTCCATCCGAGCCGTATTTCCTTGAATTTGTTTGAGGTCGGACGCTCCATGAATTACTGCCAACTCATGGCCGACGTCTTCCTCGAGCACGTTGTCAGCCCTTTGATCTCCATTAGCAGCTACCTTCTCTGCCTTTTTTTCCACAAATTCACTCAAGTGTCCAGCTTGAGCTAACTCTTTAAGGTGAGATTTCAGGGCTTTGCAATGCTCGGTTTTGTGCCCGCCCTCTTTGTGGAAAGCACATCTCAGTGCGTTATTCCTCTTTGAAGGGTCTCCACCCATTTTCTTGGGCCACTTAATAAACGGTTCGTCCTTGATCTTTGCCAGAATCTTGTAGATCGGTTCTCTGAAAACTGTATTTACTGCTTGAAATGCCTTCGAGGCATCACTCTTGCTCCCATTCTTAGGGCCATTCTTGCCCCCATTCTTACTCCCTTTCTTTTAACCTTCATTCTTGTCGCTCCCTTTGCCGGCGATCTTGGCGTAACCATTTTCTCTTGCACTGAGATGGGTCACGTTTTTTACTTTGGCATATTTTTCAATACGAGTTATCAAGTCATCGATGGTTGTGGCCCCCTTCTTAGTGAGGGATTGGTGTAAGAGGCAGGAGTTGGGTAAGCCGATCTTAAAGAATGTCACGGCGAACTGCTCCGAGCAGTCATCGACCTCGTTGAACAGCTCACAATACCTCTGTGCGTAGTCTCTGAGGCTCTCCTGGGGCTTTTTCTTCATTGTCAACAAAGCATCCATCCTCTTCGGATGGGAGCTGCTGGTAATGAAGCGAGCTGTGACGAGCTCTGCCAGGGACTCGAAGTTCCTAATAGATCTGTGGGGGAGTTTCTCGAACCATTTTTTAGCCACGTCGTGCAAGCTCGTTGGGAAAATTCGGCACATCAGTGCGTCCTTGTGGTTCCAAAGGGTCATGGCTTGTCTGTACTGTCTGACATGGTCGATGGGATCAGTTTCTCCATCGTAAATCTTGAACCTGGGCATTGCGAACTTCTTGGGGGCTTCCTCTTCCTCTATTTCCCTTGATAAAGGGGACTTCATCTGGGTCCTGAGAGCTCGCCTGGCTAGCTCTCTTGTCGATCTAGCACCCCGATGTGCTGAGTGTTGGTCCATCTCTCTCCGGACCAAATTACGCATATCGTCGTTTCCTCTGCCCGGGCTTCTGTAACGGCGAGCTGATTGTTGTTGCTCGGACCAGTCGTTATCTGACCTCTGTCCCTCAATTCTTTGATATCCGCGTCTTGGGCTCCTTCCTCGGCTGCGAGATCTGCTCACAAGAGGGCTAGGAGCCCGGTAATGACGTTGCCTCGTATTGCGATGGAGTTCTCTCTTCATTTTCTCCAATCTCCTTTTGAGACGAGCATTTTCGGCAACCTGCTTGCGAGTAGCCTCATCCTGCTTTTGGAGCCTGGCCTCATAAGCGTCAATTAGCCTGGAAACTTGTGTAGACCTAGCTGGTCCCCGGCTTTCTTCTGAGGCCCTTCTGGGCGAGGCCTTGGATTTGAGCGTCGAACTTCAGATCTAACCCTACGAGGGATAGGTTGCTCTTGAATATCTCCTGCTTGAGTGGCATTGCTGCTGTGACCAGACATTCTAGGTTCTTGTTGGTGAAGGATTTCTTAGAGGAAGAACAATCGCTTCCCACAGACGGCGCCAATTGTGGTAACAATAAATCTCAACACAAATTATCAGTAAATGCAATCACCAGAAAAATAAAGAACTGAAATAAGAATAGTCACGATCACACACAACACAAGATATACGTGGTTCGGCAAATTGCCTACGTCCACGGTGGTGCTCTTTATTTGTATTTCTCTTTTCTCCAGGGAAGTATTTCTGATTACATACCCTTTGCCCCGGGCCAGGAATACAATATATACAGTTAAACTTCGGAGAGTGGGAGTATTAAGCACTCCCACGCTAGCCCACTATCCCTAGAATATCTCGTGAGAGATTTTAGGAACAGGATGGGTTGTTGTTAACTAATTGTTTGTGAGGCTTTGGAGTTTAGGCCGGACTCTCCCTGTTTTCAATAGGGCTTAGTCCGATTACTTCTTTGAACCTACGAAAACTGACGAGGTACCCACACTTACGATACCAAAACGATCTCCACTGAAAAAAAATCTCCTAGTCGTCCTAAATTTTGACAATGCATAACCAATTAGTGAACCCCAAGTACCTAATATCTAATCTATAACAGAGCAGCGGTACGCAAAGAAAAGGAAGAAACGATTGACAAACCCTTCTTTCCACTTGAAACATTTTTATGTCAAGAACCCGAACTACCATTGATAGTGCTTGTTTCGTTTGAGCTTTTTCGTTCTCCTGAAATTTGATATCGGTAAATTCGTCTGTTTTAGAAAATGAATAAACATCTTGTTCTTCAAAGTCTTGACATTAATTATTACACCTTGCATGCAAATTTACCATGTTAAGTATCTAGAAACAATAAAAACTCTCACCAAAACCAGAACTTCAGTAAATATTCTGGGTGGTATTCCTATAGTGCATTCACCTCCATCCTAGACATCCCATTCACCAAGTAATATTGTCAACATTAGTAAAAAAAACTATCATTAAACACATCACCACTAATGAAGTACATAAATGAGCCAAAACCCAAAAGAAATAAAAAGTACATTAAACATAAAGCTCTTACACTAAAATTTATACTATCACTTGGGTCCTTCATTACCACCCACTAAGTAAATTATAAAAACAGAAAAATGTTATTTCAGTTGTTTATAAAAATCAAGATTTCAATACGTAGCATAAGGAATACAAAGGGAAATGAATTTAGAGGAATTGAAAGAAAAATTGAAAAGGGGTGTACCTGCGGAGCCAGTTGAGGAAGGAATCCCAGAAACCCATTACCAGTTTTTGAAAAAACTTAGTTTGTTTATTGAATTATAAGAGAGCGGGCACAACAAGAACGGGGGAAAAAGGGAAACTTCGCCGACTAGGAGAATACGTTGTTTTTATTGTTTTTGAGTTTGTGGTCGTTTTTTTGGTAAGTGATGTCGTAGTAATTTAGGAACAAGTTATTGTCTTTTGGGGTTTGGACGAAACCACCAAAAAGTAGTAGTCGTTTTTTGCATATTCAGGTGGCGATGAGATTCACCCACCAACTAACTTTTCTTTTTCTTTTGTTTTTGAATTTGATATTTTAAAAATTATAATGTTAATCTACATATTTTAAAAATCGTGTAATTTTAGTCCTTAACATAATAAATGGTATAAGGAAATATGATTCACAATCATTCACTCCTTAAGTCTCCTAAAAACATGTGATTGAGGGCTAAAATTGAACTAATTTTGAAACTTCAAGATTGGCATTACAATTTTTGAAATATCGAGTTTAAAATTAAAAATGATCCCAAACTTAAGGATTAATTTTATAATTTACCCTTTTTCAAATTTGCTCAAGTAAAAATATGAAAATCTTTGAATGCAAAAGTGTATTTGAATCATTGTTCTTTTATGAATAATTTTTTGGATGGGTAACTTTGTAATTTCAGCTAGTTTTATGTACTTATTTTATAAATGCAATTATTTATTAGGGACAGATTAAAAAGAAATGCACGATTATTAATTTGGATAGGATGGGGAGTTTTAGAATGTTAAAACTTCTAGGAACTTTAGACTTATTGTTGTGACGGAATTTGGTTCAATATTGACTATCAAAATTACTTGCAAATACACAACACATGCAATCATGCAAAGAGACATTAACGTATGTAGTTTGGCTTTCTAAAGTTCAGCGGATAAAACAAATTTTGGCTATGATGGGACAAAAGGGTATGAGTTAAAGAAAGATATTATGTATGTCAAGGGATTAACTAAGACACATACTTGCCCCCTCCGAAGGTTGCTCCCAAGTCGAAGAAGGTGGTTCCTCCACAATTATATTTTTGCACCTATCGCAGGAGGAAGGATCACATTAGGAACTATTGGTAGTGGCCTGAGCATAATGGATATGTCCCTTCACAGTTGAACAAGTACTTCTTTGAGCTCCGGCGCTTGTTGAGTATCTTATTCAAACATCTCAAATGTTCATGGGAGAATTTATTAGGATGATCGCTTCTCTACTAAGAACACGAGGCAAGAAAAACAAGAAAAGTAAGAGGAATGGGAGGAAGATTTGTTTGATGGATGAGGGTCATGAAACTCATTCGTGTCATCATTCTGTGTGAATCATTCCCATATCTATATGTTATGATTTGTCTTTTAATATTCATCATCAGTATCCCTTCCTAAAATGTACAACAGCTTTTAGCTTCTATTTGTTTATATTATTTCGATAGATACGAAAAGATTTTGTTTTTTTTTAAAAAAAAAAGAGAAAAAGAGAAAATATTTTCTTTTCTTTTAAGAATCCATTTTTTTTCTATTTATGGTTACTTGTGTGCTCGATGATAGAGAAAATGGGAACAACACCGTGTGCCCTAATTATCTTTCTAGGTTCTAAAATTTTGAAGGATAATGTGAGCTTAAAGTTTACTTCACTTTTTATATTCAAGACAAAATGGGGAAATTTTTTTGTTGGAGTAACTATGAGGTGAGTGTAGTACATATATATTTATAAATATGTCATTACTCATTAGTTTTATACCCTCGTGAATGTGAGAAGATTGTAGGACTTGCATATTTACATATATGTCATTATTCATTTATTTTATACACTCTTGTGTTTTTTTGCATCACATGTATGTCATTATTCATTATTCATTAGTCATTAGTTTACTCATTAGTTGTATACCCTCGTGAATGTGAGAAGATTGTAGGACTTGCATATTTACATATATGTCATTATTCATTTATTTTATACACTCTTGTGTTTTTTTGCATCACATGTATATGTTTAAGTGTGCAGACTTATAGGGCTCGTGATGTACTAAAAAAATGTGGATCATTGAAGTCATATGACGTATAGAGTCTATCTTAGGGGATTTGGGATGGGTATATATGATGTATAATCATTTTGATCTAGTTTTTAATATCATTTTCAACTTTGTGTCTTACCCCGAAATAGTCTAGGGGAGATTAGTAAGGAAATATTTTGTATCCCTCTTGATTTTAGGTATGACTTTATTTCGAAACTTAATAAAAAATAGGTCTAGGTGTGTGGAATTGCGGGCCCCGAGCGAACGATGATGCACCCCATGAGGGAAGGGAACTTGGTGTTACGACGAACTCAAAAGTGTTTACCTCCTGTTGCTCTGCGCTCCCTCCCCCGGGTTGGGTTACTGGTTTGAAGTTTAGATGTCAATGATTTTCCCCTAGATTTAATTTGATGCCATATCCAAGTTTAGTGCACACCCCTTTGGTAGGTTTGGCCTTTGTGCGATAGAAAGTCAGTTTCTTCAATTGTTCAGAGTCGTCGGCTTGTTTTATATCAAAATAAACAAAAAGATTTGGTCTAACCCTTTCGGGCTAATAGTATGGCATGTTTTAAAGTCTGCGATGGTCCAGAGATTTTTGTTGCGAGTTTAGAAATCGGGCTATGAGTGGGGAAGATGTTAGGCACCCCGTTGTTTAATATGCTTCCTTAATTCTATGCTTATTACTGCTCTTTACATTCGTTTATACTTTTTTAGTTATTTTAGAGTTCGTTTAGAGACCTTAACGAGAGGGTCTTTAAAAAGGTAGTTATGTGCTTAGGATGGAAATGGTATCAGTGAGATGTATAGAAACGTCACTTCAACTGGTGAAGGTGCACAAGGTTGCTTGTGTATGACTCTGTGCTTTTATTATATAATGGATGGTCGTTATGGTGAATATGAGTGTGGGAGAAAGATCGACTTTTGAGATAGTTTGATATCTCGTTTCGAGATTTGAAGAAGGTGAGAGATGGGTGCATCTATATTGTGATTAGTATTTACGTGTTTGCACATTGTATATATGAATATATTTTAGAGGTCCCACCTTGAGATAGTTTGATGTCTCGTTTTAGGTTATTTAGATAGGGTATACTAAAAGATAGGTGCATCTCTAAGGGGAAAATATATCTGTGACACCCCTCTTATTAAAATAAAGGGTAGTCAGTCCTCTACCAATATAAGACAGGAAAATAAAATGGCTTATTCTTAACATCACTGTCGAAAATTTAATTTATTACTAACCACCAATTATTTAATCAAATCGTGTGTCAATTTTTAAACTTTAATGAAATTAAAATAATAAAACCATTCACCGTCAACTATGTCAGATAAACAATTAAATCTACAATCACATATTCATATCTTAATACTGGGATATAATAAAATATATTAACCGAATAAACCATCGGTTTACAATTTAATACAATAATCTAATACAACTGAATTAAATGAAACTGAAATAAAGGCTGACATTGGGCGACATGTCCGGATAATAACTGATTCAATCCTATCTAGAATTTCAAATATAGAAAGCGGCTAAATAATCTCTGCAACACTCCACAGCTGCTGCTGCTCCGATGACCTGGAAGTGATAATCATGCTTGGTGTCTCTGTGGCTGGACACCTATAAGTTTTTGAAAATATTTTGACACGGGTCACATCTCAAAACCTTTGGAAAATATTTTTCAAGTAATTAAAATAAATAATAATTATGAATACATTCTTCCATGTTTAAATTGGTGTCGCACTCACATGAGATAGTCCTCACCCTCTCAACTACGCACATAACGTATGCATTTTAACCCTTAGTTATGTTATCCAACATAACTAGTCTCAATATACCCTTAAGTTCATACGCTACCTTGTTCATGCGCATTTTATCAAATTAGTTTTCACATACAATTAATAATTATAATACTCAATTATAATCTATTAATTTATTTTTCAATAATTTTCACTAGTTATTGCATCATTATCCATAATTAATGTCTTAAACCCGTATATATTTTTCTACACATATATATACGTATTTTTATAACAAAACAAGTACACATATGTTGCGTATAACCATCATCCCTCAGAGTAATAGCTCACTGGATGCAGATCTCTAAAATGCTATCATGCTTTAAGGCAAACACACATCATCCTGGGCTACTGGGTCGAAATCTCACCATCAAACTCGAAAATCATAAACGTATTGGAGGAGGTCATAGTCCTGAGCTAGTGAGTCATAAAAATACCATAAATACATCACTACGGCTCCAACCTCACATAGGGTGGCCATGCATGGCCTTATGACCTTGGGGCCAATACTACACCTGCTGAGATTTGTCAAGAGAGATCACCCAAGACGCGCAACCTCCTGATAGTAATTAAGTGGTATGTTCACATAATCATATCATACACACAAAAATAATGATACATATATATTGTCTTTATATCCGTATATATATATCTCTAAAAAAAATCGCTAATTGTGCATATCCCTCATAGCACTAGCCTAAAATTCCCAAGTCAAAACCTGAATCCTTAATTACTTAATTATTCACTTAAATAATTAATTGATAATTAAATTATCATTTATGAACACACACTATTCCCAACCATCTCGTATCCCCGTTTTCCCTAATTTTTATCTCAATTCATTAATTAATCCCAGAGTATGATTCGTCCCATATACTCTACTTTTCACCCTGGATAATCTCAATTAACCCAAGGCTATAATAATAATTCAATTAAATTTCTAAATTATCCTTGGACACCATAAATTAATCCCCAAAATTTAATTATGAACATATTTCATTAAATAACCAGCACTGGCTGTAACAGGGCAGCCGAACCGGTTCAGCCCGAGGGCGAATCTGTTCACCCCTATAGAAAATCAATTCTTTCCAAATCGATTTTGAGCAAGGTTTAACCCAAAATAATCAATCCCAAATCATATTTTTCCCAATGATTTACAATTCTCATGATTCCTAATTATGAAACACGTCTACACGTGATCACTACATAGGATTTACTCTTAATTTTCAATAATATGAAATTCTCCCAATATCACAACAATTCATAATTTTCTCAATCTACTAAATCAATAATTAATCTATTTACATGGGATTTAAATTTTCTGATTTTAATATATAAAATCACACAATTTTATTATGAAAATCATTTCCCTATGAATCCCACCCAAAAATCCTTTCCCAATCATGATATGGATTGAATATCACACATAATTATTTAGCAAGATAATTACTTTCCTTTAAATACTTGTAGAGTCTGAATTTGATTGAAGAACCTCCTTTTTATGATTATCCTGAGCCCAAAAATCTTTAAGTTCTTCACAATTCGTAGCCTTTCTTGAGCACCCTTTGAGTTTCCTTCAAGAACTTTTGAATTTTCTTCTCTTTTCTCTTCAATTTATCTCTAACTCTTGGTATAACACAAGGAAACCTTTTATATTGTAAAATGACTATCCATATTACCCTAACCCTTCATTATATAAGTTTAATCTTGAATTTTCCTTTTCACCTTCCTTTAAAATGACTAATATGCCCATATACGAGTCCCGATTAGTCTAAAAAGCCTTTGGGACCCAATCACTACCCCTGATACTTAATTTTGACTATTTTGAATTATTTTTGTATCAACCGTTCACTTTAAATCATCATCCGAGTTACCCATCATCAATTTACCATCTTATTGCCAACACGACCCACACGCGTCTCCCAAATAAGATATAATCAACCCATCGATTTTACTCCCTTACGACGTAATATAAAATAATACAATTTCATTTACTTATCACACAAGTAAATATAATAAACAAAAATTTTAATCCATTTTTCTCTACTTAATTTATATGAATTTACTTTATTTTTTAATTTAATTAAATTACTACGACACATGTAATTGAATATTCCTAAAAATATAGGGTGTTACATACTTCCCCCTAGCAAAGGAATTTCTTCCCCGAAATTAGAATATGCCTTGTAATCAAAACTTAGGATCCTTATCCGCATGGCATCTGAATGTACCTTAAATCAAATCATGATAATCTTTTAGTGTCTCGGTTATACACTCGCTGCTGGTCTATCCTGACTGAAGGCCTACTCGCTACGATCCAAGATTAGCAATAAGTCTATTCAAAACATTTCATACCGATATATTTCCTTATTCTTAAGGTCTCGTCTTGATGGCGATATGAAAAACCATCGATAAAACTGCTAAGATTGTTCCAATAAGACGAGCATGTACACCACTGGCTCTATCGTTTCAATGCCAGGGGAAAGGTCCTACTTCGCTAGGTGTCAACTTCCCTTCTTGTGTCCTTTAATGGTGTATATCCGCAATAAATTATGATCGTTCATGTCAGTGCTTGACTCGTTGATTCGTAACGACGTAACTCGTATGACGTTCTTGCACAACACGGAATAATCTCTGATTAACTCAATTATTGTTGATGGACTCTAACTCCCGTTCAACCCGAGAATCTTGTTATTTTCTCCCTCTTCTAACCATCAAGAGGGTAGATGACAAGGTCTCCCACATAAACCTCAAAAGGTTCCTTTCCACTGATAAACTTATACGAGTTATTACACACAACTCTACCAATGGTAATTACTCCTCCTAATTACCTTAAATCCAAAATATGCATCCCTCGCATTCTCTAACATTTTAGTCACCTCTCATGTCTACCTCTCGGTCTACGGTAATACGTATTGCTCCAATCACAAATTTGTCCCCATTGACTCCTGATAACCCTTATCAGATAAGGGATTTAAGGATCTCATCCTGATTCATTATAATATTGGGCGATACCTTGTGCCGAATATTCTTTTTTCTTTAATGAAATGATGGACACACTACTCGATAGTTTAACTCCACCAACTTAATAATAACTGCTCCCTCTCAGTTAACCCATTTCACCAACCCGGAGAAAATCTTGATCATTCAATGATATTGTTAACCCAATAATGAATTCCATCAGTCTACTTATCCATTCCATGACTGGAATTACCAATCATTAAAAAATTTAGTGGATCATCTCGGATAAACCTTTTTCCATCTACTAGTGGTGCACCTGGAGACAACTTCACTATATCTCATGCCACGCCGATCCTCGTGCTTAATATCCCACATCAGGTGGTACTTCTTAATTCCCTTCCTGGGTCCTCTTCGTTTGGTTAAAATCCACAGCCTATTCATGTGCAAGCCACCCGTTGATGTAAAAAATTAGATCGCTCTAATTATTCAATCACAGATAAATAAAATGAGACAAAGATTTTTAAAGTGGTTCAGCCTTATAAGAATGGCCTACGTCCACTATTATGTTATTGCTGAGTGTTTGGGAATTCTCGATATGTAATTCTATCAAGAAATTCCGGTCCCTTTGAATGAGGGTGATACAAGGTATTTATAGCCCTTAGGCTGTACATGAATGGGTTGATACATTAAATGATATACATATGAAAGGGTAATACATTTAATGCAGCGTGCGCGTCAAGATGATAAACATTCAATGAATAGTTGAACTGTTGACATTCTGGCAATTAATACTACGACCGAGATGCAGCTCGGACCGCCTTATTTGCTCGTTGCTCAGGAGTTCCTCGGAGCGCTAGAGTACCTCGGAGTGCTGAAGTTCCTCGGTATATCCTCGTTGCTCGGGGAGAACATGAGTTGGTCGAGGAAATGAACTTCCTCGCTGTTATTGTGCCACGTAGATTGACAAGTGTCTTCGTATGATTCGTCCACATCAGCATATTAATTTTGGTATCAACAGAAGCCCCCAATGTTTCATATTTCGAACTTTGAGGAGTATGGAACATTATTTCTCGGTTTATGGCAATATTGAATGATCTTCCTGGGTTTTAGGAGCATCGTATTTGAATTTATTTCCAAATTCAACGAATCCGCCTTCTTTCGAACTTTTAAGAGCGCTTCGATCTTAGTGCCCTTTTTGTCCTTTTAGCCGTCGGAAGTTCAATAGTTTCTTTTTTGTAACCATTTCCTTCGCCGCTTCCCAAGGCAAAGTATTTAAACTTCTTAGGTAACCATACCATCTTCCTCTTTTTCCAACTTTCTGCATTCAAGCTTTCTATTCTCTCCTTCTCTCTTGTGCGTTCATCCTAGTTTTCGTTCGTTGTCAACATACCTCCTTTCTTCCTGTAAGATCTTCTTCCTTTCTTCTGTATCTCTTTTATTCAGTATGGTTTATATTGTGGAGTCTGTTGAAAAATTTCGTTCCGATTTTTCCATTCCTTCTTGGGTAACTCTGGAGGTTCTTTCTGAGCCTTTAGATTATTTTCGATTGGCTGAGGGACATTGGTTCCCCAGTCTATTCATTGCTGAATGTGGATTTTCTTTTCCACCAAACCCATTGTGTCTTGAGTTTTGTCAGTATTTTTATCTTGTCCCTGCAAAAATAGCCCCCAATTCATGGAGAATAATTAATGGGGTGTACAAATTAAATCTAACTCATGGGACTCGTATAGGGATCCCTGAAATTATGTATTGCTATAAATGGGCCACTCTAGATAATATTTATTACTTAAAAACTAGGTTTCTGAATAGGGCTCTTGTAGTTAACCTCCCTGATTCAAATAGAGATTATTTTGAACATGGGGTAGTTATTAAAAATTGGCAATATGCCCCTTTAGTTGGAGATGAAGTATACAACGGTCCCAGATGCCCCCCATATGGCAATGGGATAGGTTTATTTTTCATTTTATTTCTTTTACTTATGAAATTATGCTTTTATCATGTTTGACAAAATGTATGACTGATATCTCATTATGTGTTTGTTTGCAGTTGATAGTAAAAGAAAAACTCCAAAAGAATCAGAGGTTAATATTAAGCATCTGAAACTTATCTGGGGTTTGCATAAGAACGTTGCAGACGAGCACATCAGATCTGCATCATATTTGCTTCAGTATAAGAGTTATACAACCTCTTATACTGCTCGCCCTGTTGAGCCAGCTTGAACTCCCGAGGGTTCTTTTTCAGATTCTCATCTTCCTTTAAGTCAGAGAATGGGCAAGAAAAGAGCTCCTCCTGCTCTATTTGATGACATTTCATCCGCTGCTGAGGCCAAGAAAAGCAAAACTGATGTCCCAGAGGGGACTAGGAAGGTGGATGTTGCACCCTCTAAAGCTGCCGAGAAGCCCCCAGTGGCTCCGAGCAAGAAAGTTGCTCCTATGGAAGTGATTACTATCTCTCCGACCAAGAGTTCTTCCTTGGTTGAAGCTGCTGAAGTCCCTTTGAGAAGATTGAGGAAATCATCCTCAGTCAATTTGGCTGAAACTGTCCCTTCTCTACCAGCTGGTGGTGTTGGTATTCCAACCATCATTCCTCCGAGCTCTGCAATGAGCTCGGTAAAAACTTGGATCATACCCGAGGTCCAAGGAATTGATGAAAAAATTTCTAGGGATATGCTGACATCCCTAGCTACTCGTCATCTTGCTTCGGTAAATTTCTCACACTTTGAATTTCCTTTCTTTCTCTGAATGCTTGCATTTTTGTATTGACTTTACTATTTTTCTCATTTTTCAGCTGGTGAACTGTTTCAATAACATCGTGAAGAAGGATGGAGCTATCAAAGCTTCAAGCTCCTCGTCAGGAGTAGAGGATGCTCTGCTGGGTTTGACCCAATCCTTGAAGGAATCTCGCCAACAGTATAGTGAGGACAAGGCTGTTTGGGAGAAAAAGTTGTCTACAGTTGAGGCCGAGAAGGTGAAGATGGATGAGATCTCCAAAAGTTTGAAGGATAAGGTAAAAGGTTTAGAGGTCGAACATCAGAAGTATGATGTCAAGCTCAAGAACTTTGGAGAGCTTGGAGATAAGCTGAAGAAGGCAGAGGAAGAGTTGTCCGCCCTGCGAGATATCAAGGTCCAAAAGGAAGAATTGGATGTGAAGCTCTCCTCGGAGAAACTAAAAAGAAAGCTCGCCATTAAAAAATCCTTCAGCGCTGGCTGGGATAAAGGATGGGATAAGGGGATTGCTGCTATGACATCCCAAGTTCAATATGGGAAGTTGAAATACTTCCGAGATGGCTGGGTAGCTGCCCTGCAAGAATTGAAGATTAAAGAAGATTATGGGCTATTCCAGCTACACCTCCCTGGTCCTCCTCCACCAATTGTGGAGGAAGAAGAAGATGAGCCTGTCTCTGATGAATCTTCCATGGCCATAGGTGATCAAGTCCCTGCTTCTCTTCTTGCTGCCAACGAGGATATTTCTTCCATGCCTCCTCCTCCTGAGCAAATTTCAACTGCTGATCAAGTCGCTGTGACCACCGAGAAACCAAGCTCCTCGTCCCAGCCTCCCGAGAAAGTCTTGGGAGACAAGGAAAAGGTGTGAAGTTGTTCGGTATCTTTTCTATCTTTTAGTATTTGTAATCAAACAATGTAATCCTTTTGTGATCTAATAAAATACATCTTCGTTCATCTCTGTTGTTGATGATTTGTTTTTGTTGATTGTTGTCTTTTTCTCATCCTTAGTTTGTTGCTAGAATGGAACTGATATATGCACATGATACAAAGCTGATGCAGTAATGCCACGAATATTATAAAGCTGGTCATACAGATCTTTGTACATCAGAAGTAGCTGACATCCTTGGTCATGATGCCTCAGAACAAGCAATTGAGGCTTATCGGTACTTGAAGGATTTACTCGACCGAGCTGTGGCCAACAGTGTGGCTTACTATGAATTGATCGAGGAACTTCATTGTTCCTTAGAAGATCTCCAAGGTCAGCACAATGAATCAATGGCTTTGTTGCACAAGGAATATGAAAATAGATATCAACAGCTCTCTTCTGAAACAGGCCATAAAAAGATCCTTGCTGGATACGATATTAGGGAAAGAACTTTAAAAGGTGAAGTTGAGGCCTGCAGGCAGATTGCTGAGTTGCTGGAACAAGAAAACAATAATTTGCAGAAAAATCTGGCACAGTATGAATCTGCAGCGTCATCTTCCACTGCTTTAGTGCAAGTTACCGATGAAGGTTTCTCGTTCTTAGAAGTTGAGAATGCCAAATTAAGGCAAGAACTGGACAACTTAAGAAAATCTGTTATTCCTGTAACTGCTCGGGGACGAGGAAGAGGTTCTCGTGGGCGAGGAAGAGCTGTTCAAAATGTTGCCGAGGAGCAAAGTTCTCCAGTCGCTGCTCGGAGTCGATCAAGAGTTCTTAGCCGCAATGTTGAAGAATCTCGTACTCAGTCGACGTTAGAAACTCAAGCATTCCAATTGAACGCAAAAGACCGGGCTTTGTCTGAAATGTCCAAGAAAAACCTATCCTTGGAGGATCAACTTACCGCGATGAAGTCTGCTCTGGATAATAAGGATGCTCTTGTCAAGAACTTTCATGAGCAGGTAGATAAATTAACTTTCCAATTCCATAAACAGCCTCGGGAGTTCTGGATGGCAGGCTACAATGAGGCCCTTGTTCATTTAGATGCTCGGATTGAACATGCCAATAATGAAGGTTATAAGCAGGGGTGGTTGAACGCCCTGGGTGTATTAAAATTAGAGCAAGGGCATTACTTATGGGATTATCATGCTCCTGGTTTACTAGACTTGCCAGTGCCGCCTTATAAATTGGATATGAAATGGATTCCTGCTCGTTCCATTCCTCGGAGCTTAATTTCAAAATACCTTGGTGACTACAACCTTCATTCTCAGGTTGAAGTATCTCGTCCCGAGCATCTAATGGACACACCTTCAATAATGAATGTCAGAATGCTGAAGAACTTGAATTTTATTAATTCTCCTCTTTGCTTGGAAGATCCTCCTGCTGGCGAAGAGCCTGTCTCAAAAGCAAAGGGCAAGAAACCAATAGAATAGAAATCTCAATGTAATGATTAGCACACATGTATAGCTTGTAATACATTTTTATCTTAATGAAAGAATTTCATTTTTTGTTTGCAAATTTGTATTGCGATTGTCTGTTCATCAACCAACTTAGTAATCACAATTACAAGTATCAATGTTGCTCAATCACTTAATAATAAAGTAATGAGTATAAAATGTTTAAAATATTTCCAACCAACCAAGGTTGTTAAATTGTGCTCGTCGACCAATTATAGTTAGTGAGAGTTTTTATCCCCGACTAACCATACTTGGTAAACTTTTTTCCTAAAATGTATCCGACCAACCATGGTCGATAATTTATCCTCGTCGACCAAGTATAATTGGTCACCGACCAACTATACTTGGTTCAGTTTGGAATTCTTTGTATTTTCTAGAGTGATTTTACCTTCCGACCAACTTGTTGGCTTGTGAGAGCATATTTTTTGTTCTTTCGAACTATTTGTCCACTAGTTATCTTACCAACCTTAGTTGGTCACGCTAGTGTACGCCTCCTAACCAAATGAGGATATTTTTTGCTTCTTTCGAACTATTTGTCCACTAGTTATCTTACCAACCTTAGTTGGTCACGCTAGTGTACGCCTCCTAACCAAAGGAGGATATTTTTTTGGTTCTTTCGAACTTTCTGTCCACTAGTTATCTTACCAACCTTAGTTGGTCACGCTAGTGTACCCCTCCTAACCAAAGGAGTATATTTTTTGGTTCTTTCGAACTATTTTTGTCCACTAGTTATCTTACCAACCTTAGTTGGTCACGCTAGTGTACGCCTCCTAACCAAAGGAGTATATTTTTTGGTTCTTTCGAACTATTGTCTTCTTTTTTTGCTGTCGAGCAGCGTAGTGTACAACACTAGTATTCCCCGAAAAACTTTCAAACAAAGGAGAGGAAAATGGTGAAAACATCATCGTTTTATTCATATTGATGAACCCGTTGTACATTTTACATCATTGATAATACTTGCGAAGGTGTTCAGCATTCCAAGCATTCTTGAATTCTTCTCCTTCTAAAGTTGCTATTCTGTAAGTTCCTGGTCGAACAACTTCTGTAACTCGGTAAGGCCCATGCCAGTTTGCCTCCAATTTATTGTGTTTCTGAATTACCTTCTTTAGCACATAATCTCCTTCTTTTAAATCGCATTTCCTCACCCTTTTGTTGTAGAAAAGAGTTGTTCGTTGTTGATAAGCAGCATTCCTAATGGCTGCCTCTTCTCTGACTTCCTCGAGCATATCCAAATCCAGTCTTCTCATCAAGTCGCTGACTGGGGAATTGAAATTCAGCACTCTGTGTGTTGGTAGACCTAACTCGGCAGGTATTACAGCCTCACTTCCAAATGCCAGCGTATATGGTGATTCTCCAGTCGCTGCTCGGGGAGTTGTTCGGTAAGCCCACAATACTGATTGTAGCTCGTTAATCCAGTTGGCCTTAGCTTCACTTAGCCTTTTCTTCAAACCATTTAGTAATGTTTTATTCGTCACTTCAGTCTGTCCATTGCTTTGAGGATGGCCTGGTGCTGAATGGACCTTCAAAATGTTCGACTGATGACAATAAGCAGTAAATTCCTCGTTATCAAATTGGGTTCCATGGTCTGTGATGAAGGCATGAGGGAGACCATATCGACAGATGATATTCTTCCAAACGAATTGGTATACCTTCTCGTACGTCATGTCGATGAGGGGTTCAGCTTCTACCCACTTAGTAAAATAGTCTACTGCGACGACGAGGTACTTGAATCTTCCTCGGGTGGTCGGCAATGGTCCCACAAAATCAATTCCCCACATTGCGAATGGCCAAGGGGAAGTTATGGGTGTCAATAATGCTTGTGGAGTTCGTCGGATAGAGGAAAAACGTTGGCACTTGTCACATTTCTTAGCATAGGCTATACAATCAGCTCTCATCATCGGCCAATAGTATCCTTGAGTCATTACCCTTTGTAAAAGTGTTCGACCTGCTACATGGGCTCCACAAGACCCTTCATGGATCTCTTCAATCAATTCTTTTACTTCGGATGGATGCACACATCTTTGCAAACCTGCCATAATTCCTCGTCTATACAAAACACCATTAGTTAGTACATACCGAGCAGCTTTATACTTCAATTTCTTTGTCGCGAGCTTGTCCTCTGGCAATTCTCCTTCTTCAATATATGACCTGATGGGATCCAGTCCTAAATCAAGGGTAATAACATTCATCGTCAGGTTTTCATCTATACTCCGACTTTCCAGTACTTCAATTGGTATTGTTCTTCGTAGCTCGGTACGAGTAGCTGATGCTAGTCGGGCCAGTGCGTCTGCTTGTACATTATCCATCCTCGGTATTCTGATCAACTGAATGGCATCAAATTCAGCCAACAATTCCATCACCTTTGCATGATACTTGACCATTAGTTCTCCTTTAACTGCATATGTTCCCATCATCTGATTCACAATCAATTGAGAATCACTGAATACCATCACTTGTTGCGCTTCCATAATCTTTGATAATTTAAGACCTGCTATCATGGCCTCATACTCAGCCTCATTATTGGAAGCTTTGAATTGGAATCGTAAAGCATATTCCATGTCAATCTCATCTGGGGTGCTCAAAACAATGCATGCGCCACAACCTGCTGTGCAAGATGAGCCATCTACATATAATCTCCATATGGGTAACCCGTCTTCAAATTCCTTATCTGACAGGGTTCCTCGGTGAAATATTTGTTGCTTCTTTTCATCCTCCCCTGACACTTTTCGCTCCTCGTCGATCATCTCTTCTCGCTCTTTTACCAACCGGAGCTGGTCTGAGTTTGAAGTTGATGATCCTTCTACATCCACAAGTCCTTTTACCAACCGTAGTTGGTCTGGATTTATGTCTGTTGATCCTGTAACATCCACAGGTTGGTCAGCGAGCAACTTTTGTTCCTCGGGGGTATCAGGGTATGTAAATTCTGCTATAAAATCTGCTACAGATTGTCCTTTCAATGATGCTCTGGGCTCATACACAATATCATATTCACCGAGCTCTATTGCCCAGTACATCAATCTTCCTGACTTCTCTGGCTTATGAAGGGCTTGTCTCAATGGCATATCGGTATAAACGACGATAGTATTGGCCTGGAAATATGGCCTCATTCTTCTACTTGCTTCAATTAACGCCAATGCCAATTTTTCTAACTTTGGGTACCTGATTTTTGCACCTCGGAAAGCCTTACTTGTGTAATAAATTGGCTTCTGGACTCCATTTTCCACTCTGATCAATGCCGAGCTGACTGCATTCTCTGATACCGCCAGATACAAGTACAATTTCTCTCCTGTTATTGGCCTGGACAACAATGGAGGTGCTCCCAAATACTTTTTCAAGTCTTGAAAGGCCTTTTCACATTCATCAGTCCACTCAAAAGTTTTTCGGAGTGTTTTGAAGAATGGGAGGCATTTGTCAGTTGCTCGGGACACAAATCTATTGAGCGCTGCAACTCGTCCTGTAAGACTCTGCACTTCCTTCTTCGTCGTTGGGGATCGCAGCCCTAAAAGAGCTTTGATCTTTTCTGGATTTGCCTCAATTCCTCGTTGGTTGACGATGTATCCGAGGAACATTCCTTCTCGTACTCCAAAGGTGCACTTCGTCGGGTTGAGCTTCATCTGGTATTTATCCAATTGATCAAATGTCTGAGCTAAGTCAACTAGATGATCTGCAGCTTTCTTGCTTTTTGTTAGCATATCATCGACATAGACTTCCATGTTGCAACTGATTTGTTCGGTGAAAACCTTGTTCATCAGCCGCTGGTATGTCGCTCCTGTATTTTTCAAACCAAAAGGCATAACATTATAGCAATAAGTTCCCCTAGGGGTAATAAAAGAAGTATTTTCCCTGTCTTTAGGTTTCATTTTGATCTGGTTGTAGCCAGAGTAAGCATCCATGAAGCTGAGCAGCTCATGTCCCGAGGTAGCATCCACTAGTTGGTCAATTCTGGGCAATGGAAAATGATCTTTTGGGCATGCCTTGTTGAGATCTGTGAAATCAACACACATTCTCCATTTATTGTTCTTCTTCTTTACCATCACCACATTTGCCAGCCAGTCTGGATATTTCACATCTTCAATGAATTGGGCTTTCTGGAGTTTCTCGACCTCCTCTTGTATGGCTTGATTCTTCTCGGGGCTAAATACCCTTCTTCTCTGCTTCACAGGATTGATCTCCTTATTCACATTGAGTTCATGACATAAGAAGTTTGGATCTATTCCTGGCATGTCTTCGTGACTCCATGCAAAAGTATTCTTCCTATTTCTCAAGAAAGCTATCAACTCGTGTTTTATTGAAGCATCCAACGACGAACCTATATGGGTTACTCGTTCAGGGTGCTCCTCGTCCAGAATAACATTTTCGGTAGATTCTACCACCTATCCTTTTACAAGTTGGGATTCATCCCAGGGATCAAGAGTTTCAATTTCTGTACCTTCCTCCACCTGGTAGGTAATAGTCTTTTTCCTTGATTCTTCAAGCTCCTCTTGCTCGGCAGATGAATAATAGCATTCCCAAGCTATTTTTTGATCACCTTTCACAACTCCTACTCCGAAGTTTGTTGGGAATTTTAAGCATTGATGCACTGTAGATGGAATTGCTTCGAACTTCTTCAAACCAACTCTTCCCATGATGATATTGTAGGCTAACTGCACATTCTTGTCCATCACAAAGAAGCGTATTCTTTCTGTTCGACAAGCGGGCCAAGTTCCAATGAATATGTCCAACTTGATCGTCCCAAGTGGAAAAACTTTCTCGCCAGTAAAACCCAGAAGGGGTCTGTGATAAGGTTCCAATTGAGATAATTTCAAATTCAAGCTATCAAAGCATGAATAGTACATGATGTCTGCCGAACTACCATTGTCCACCAACACCCTTGAAATCACCACATCTTTCATCCTCATTTTGATCACCAAAGGATCGTCGTGAGGGTAAAGAACACCTGCCAAATCATTTTTTAAAAAACCAATAACTAGCTTCTCTTTATTTACCTTCCTCGGACGATCATCCTCGGCAAGATTTATTCGTTGAATATATGAGCAGGCTTGAGCCTCTCCGAGATAGGCTTTTCTTTCTGCAGTAAGGTCTCCTCCTCCAGCATCTCCTCCTGTAATAACATTACAATCAAATGACCCAAAACGTATGGAAAATACCTCTCGTTCAGGCTGCCTTGGCTTTTTTGGAAGATCGGGGTCTTCATCTGGATCATCTTCATGATTTCTTTTCTTTTTCTCCTCTGTCCGACGAGGAGATCTGGAACGATCTCTAGTTCTATCATCATTTTTCCTTTCACCTCTGCGATCTACATACTTTGACAACTTTCCTCTTCGGATGAGCGTTTCAATCTCGTTCTGAAGGGCTATGCAATTTTTGGTCGTATGGCCATGATCTTTATGGAACTCGCAATATTTGGCCCTATTCCTCAGGTCAGGATTGGTCCTTAGTTTATCTGGCCACTTGATTTCTTCGTTATTCTTGATTTCTTCTAAAACATGATTAATACCCATCTTCAATGGAGTATAATTATCATATTTCTTCAGGACTTCCCATGACGTCCTATTATTCTTGGAGTGCTTGTCACCACCATTACCTTTTTGCTCTTTGTTCTTAGATTTGTCAACCTCCACCTTGGTTTCTTTATCCATATTCTTCTTCGCAGCCATAGCCTCCTCGGCATTCATGATTTTGGCCTCTTTTGCCATCAACTCTGACATAGTTTTAGGTGGATCTTTGGCCAAAGTATAGTATAACTTGTTAGGCAGCAATCCACTCATCAAATCAGTGATCGCTGTCTTTTCTTCGTAATCTATGACTTCCAACTTCTCGTTATTGAAACGAGTTATGTAATCTCTAGTACTCTCACCTGATTTTTGTCTAACACTTAACAAGTGCGCTACTCGTTTTACTGGCTTTGCTCCAAAACAGAAATTGCCAATAAACAACTCGGCTAACTGAAAGAAAGTTGAAATCTTACCCCGAGGAAGATTGTTATACCATATCTGGGCAGATCCAGTAAGAGTTCCTGAAAAGGCCCTGCATCTCATCTCGTCGGGGACAACATAGATATCGACAGCAGCTTGATATTGTTCTATGTGAAGAACAGGATCTGTCTTTCCATCATATTTGGGAGTTACCACGGGTGCTTTAAATTTCGATGGTGTAGGAAAATCCACAATGGCCTGAACAAAAGGTGTTCCTCGAACGAAAGTTCGTTGTAGGGGGTTCTTTGCTTTGGCTATTTCTCCCAATTTATCCTTCAACCGTTGGAGAGATCCTTTCCACGCTTTATTTCCTTCCTCGGGCCTATTGGTTCGAGCAATTGATCGTTCTGAGGTAGCTTCTTGAGATCTATCTTGATGAGCAACTGGTCGTGATTGTGCTGATCCTTCTCTTAGATCTGATGGTTGTCGAAAACTCCTCGACATGGTCTTAGGTGGACTCCTATTCCTCCTAGGGCCTGATCGACTGAAAGGAGATGCCCTACTCAGTCTTTCTAAAGCACTTGGTCTTTCTGGAGAGAGGGTGATATCTTGATTAGTATCTGTAACCCTTATTGACGAAGTTCGCCCAGGTTGATAAGAGAAATCATCAGACTCCTCATTACGATATGACTCAGTACGCCTGGAACGTGAAGAAAGTAAATAAGTTTGCCTCTGACCACTTTGCTGTCCTGAACGTGCAGGTGCACCGCTATGAAGGGTTTGTATGAGTTGCCTCAGTGTGTCTTGCATGGCGGTTTGTCCTTGAGCCAGATTTGTCATAATTCCAGCCAGATCTGGAGGTGCAGAAGGATTTGGAGGATTTCCAGTATCTCCAGCATTTCGATTACTGGATTCTGGATTATCTGCCATTGATGATAAATGATTTTTGGTGAAAAACAATAGCAACAGTCGTTTCCCACAGATGGCGCCAATCTGTTGATGTAAAAAATTAGATCGCTCTGATTATTCAATCACAGAGAAATAAAATGAGACAAAGATTTTTAAAGTGGTTCAGCCTCATAAGAATGGCCTACGTCCACTGTTATGTTATTGCTGAGTGTTTGGGAATTCTCGATATGTAATTCTATCAAGAAATTCCGGTCCCTTTGAATGAGGGTGATACAAGGTATTTATAGCCCTTAGGCTGTACATGAATGGGTTGATACATTAAATGATATACATATGAAAGGGTAATACATTTAATGCAGCGTGCGCGTCAAGATGATAAACATTCAATGAATAGTTGAACTGTTGACATTCTTGCAATTAATACTACGGTCGAGATGCAGCTCGGACCACCTTATTTGCTCGTTGCTCAGGAGTTCCTCGGAGCGCTAGAGTACCTCGGAGTGCTGAAGTTCCTCGGTATATCCTCGTTGCTCGGGGAGAACATGAGTTGGTCGAGGAAATGAACTTCCTCGCTGTTATTGTGCCACGTAGATTGACAAGTGTCTTCGTATGATTCGTCCACATCAGCATATTAATTTTTTAATTTAATTAAATTACTATGATACATGTAATTGAATATTCCTAAAAATATAGGGTGTTACGTACTTCCCCCTAGCAAAGGAATTTCTTCCCCGAAATTAGAATATGCCTTGTAATCAAAACTTAGGATCCTTATCCGCATGGCATCTGAATGTACCTTAAATCAAATCATGATAATCTTTTAGTGCCTCGGTTATACACTCGCTGCTGGTCTATCCTGACTGAAGGCCTACTCGCTACGATCCAAGATTAGCAATAAGTCTATTCAAAACATTTCATACCGATATATTTCCTTATTCTTAAGGTCTCGTCTTGATGGCGATATGAAAAACCATCGATAAAACTGCTAAGATTGTTCCAATAAGACGAGCATGTACACCACTGGCTCTATCGTCTCAATGCCAGGGGAAAGGTCCTACTTCGCTAGGTGTCAACTTCCCTTCTTGTGTCCTTTAATGGTGTATATCCGTGACAAATTATGATCGTTCATGTCAGTGTTTGACTTGTTGATTCGTAACGACGTAACTCGTACGACGTTCTTGCACAACACGGAATAATCTCTGATTAACTCAATTATTGTTGATGGACTCTAACTCCCGTTCAACCCGAGAATCTTGTTATTTTCTCCCTCTTCTAACCATCAAGAGGGTAGATGACAAGGTCTCCCACATAAACCTCAAAAGGTTCCTTGCCACTGATAAACTTATACGAGTTATTACACACAACTCTACCAATGGTAATTACTCCTCCTAATTACCTTAAATCCAAAATATGCATCCCTCGCATTCTCTAACATTTTAGTCACCTCTCATGTCTACCTCTCGGTCTACGGTAATACGTATTGCTCCAATCACAAATTTGTCCCCATCGACTCCTGATAACCCTTATCAGATAAGGGATTTAAGGATCTCATCCTGATTCATTATAATATTGGGCGATACCTTGTGCCGAATATTCTTTTTTCTTTAATGAAATGATGGACACACTACTCGATAGTTTAACTCCACCAACTTAATAATAACTGCTCCCTCTCAGTTAACCCATTTCACCAACCCGGAGAAAATCTTGATCATTCAATGATATTGTTAACCCAATAATGAATTCCATTAGTCTACTTATCCATTCCATGACTGGAATTACCAATCATTAAAAAATTTAGTGGATCATCTCGGATAAACCTTTTTCCATTTACTAGTGGTGCAACTGGAGACAACTTCACTATATCTCATGCCACGCCGATCCTCGTGCTTAATATCCCACATCAGGTGGTACTTCTTACTTCCCTTCCTGGGTCCTCTTCGTTTGGTTAAAATCCACAGCCTATTCATGTGCAAGCCACCCTCAGCATTCGATGGAGTAAAACTCCACTGGACTCTCTAAAACTATGGGATCCTCCCTTGGCTAGAAAGATCCCTCGCCTGTGTCTCTATAGTCTTTCAACCCATCTCGAGGGTAATAGCTCTCTCTATCTCTCTCTATCTATATATATATATATATAGTCGGACTATCTCCTTTTTGAATCGATGTTCAGTCCATCTAGTTCTTCCAATACTGCTTCTACTGCCCCACGAGCATATCGTTCAACACATTTATTACTACATCCCCTTAACCTGAGCGATTATGAAAATCAAACTAACCAGGGTGCCCATACACCCTATATGTCGTGTATATCTACATAAACATCATAGGTGTAATATATTTATCTTAACATATCTCAACTCCCACATATTTAAGGAAGTCTTACAATACGGCAATCACATTATCACTAAGTCCCCAACGTTAAATCAATAACGAGCTAAATCTCTCCACTTACGCACCGGGATTGAATAATACGAGATAACTATACTCTCCGAAGTCTCCATTATAATATAATATATACGCGGACTCGACCATCTTTCAGGTGAAATATCATAAAAACAACACATCCTACCCTGGAACAGTGAACACGATAACCTCATTATAACATTCCACCATTACTCAAACCATCGATAACTAGTCCATACCCCAGATAACATCATACTCGCCTAACATATCTTATGAATACAAGCAAATCCACTAATATATATCCTCTCAGTGTCCACACCCACTCCCCTGCAGACGGAACCAAAGAGAGCCCTTCTACTCAACGGTAAATATATACACACAGTAATATTAATGATACATCCACTAAACCCGCCTCACGCACAGATCTAGTCCTAACCCAAATATTATGACGCACTCGTGTCACATGGCACCTACCCATAAATAATATTAACACTTCTAATTGCTAAAGTCTCTTACTATTTAAATGGTTCATGGACGTAATACTCACGTCCGAACTGTCCCCAAAACTGCTGTAACTGTTTACCCCTGTTAGGCACCCTGCTCTTGCCCCTTATCTCTTTTCGAACAAAATCGACACATGTGGTCTTGCTCTTCACATATAAAACACCTTCCTATATAATCCCCCTATCTTTGGCCCCACTGGCCATGTCGGGGTTGCCTTAAATTCTGGCTTCGGTAACCTCGGTCCTTATGGCTACCCTAGTTGTCCCTTGGCTCTGTTAGACCTGATGGCCCTGTCTGAATCCACCTCTACTTGATTTGAATTCCCTTTATTTGAATCTTTTAAATGGGTCCCTCTCTTGGTTATCCCCAATAATGCCCCATCAGCACTGATTGTATCTAGTTTTTCCCTTCATACTAGACTCTTGGCTCCCGCCATATGGAAGCATTGATATTGACATGGTAACAACATGACATTGATGACATCGGTGTAAGTCATCGAAGACGAATTTCCCCATAAATGTTGGCGAATTCTACTCGTAAGTCCATCATCAAACTTAAGGACCCTATTCGCCTTCGTATCCACCTCGTCAAGTACGAAGTTTTCTAAATAAGTGAATTCTTCCTCATACTCGTCCCCCATTCGGCCCTCCTATGACAAGTCCTCTCTGTTTGAACAACAGATGAAAGGGCTTGCAGTCAAACTATACCCAAAATTTCTTGATATTTACAGTATATCTTTTCTCAGGTGTGGTAATTGACTCCCACCACTGCGGAACTGCTCCTATGAGCTTAAAAGAATCGCCAAAAGTTATTTCTGAGTGTCATTGCACTCCACCATACTCAAACGCCCTTGGGTGTTCCCCTTCCATTGGCTAGTTAATATAACGTCCACATTTCCCGGAGACTCCTGCGGATGGCCCTTCTGAATGGCCCTGCTGACTCTCTCCCATACTGAATGCACTAGCTGAGTCTGAATTGGCGCCACTGTATGCTATGGCGATGCTTGGGGAAACTACTACTCCTTAGTGCTCATCACAGCATTAACTGTCGGAGCGATAATAATGGTGATTTTTACTATGGTCACTGTTTCCAAAATACTCTGTGGCTCTGGCTGAGCCTATCCTCCTGCAGGCCTCCTAATTTCCCTCGTTGGTCATCCTTTATTGTTCGATATATGAAGCCCAACCTAACTCATATATGATTCACTTCAACTATACGTAATAGCCGATGAACATAAATCGCAATATGAATCGATAGTCCTAAGCGTAGGGCTTTATATCAAAGAAAAACAACGTTGAAAATGTAGTAAGTCCGCATATATCCTAAGAACACTAGAACCTGATGCTCTAATACCATCTGTGACATCCCACTTATTAAAGTAACTGGTGGCCAACCCTCTACTAAAATAAAACAGGAATGTCAAATGACTCATTCTTAGCATCATTGTCGATAATCTAATTTATTATTAACCACTTATTATTTAATCAATACGTGTGTCAACTTTTAAACTTTATTTAAATTAACATAAATAAAACCACTCACCATCAACTATGCCAGATAAATAATTAAATATACATTCACATAATCATATATGAATACTTGAATATAATAAAATACATTAACCGAATAAACCATCGGTTTACAATTCAATACAATAATCCAATACAACTTATATTGGACGACATGCCCGGATAATAACTGATTGAATCCTATCGATAACCTCAAAGACAGAAAATGGCTAAACAATCCTTGCAACACTCCATAACCGATGCAGTTCCGATGATCTAGAAGTGATAATTATGCTTGGCGTCCCTGTAGCTGGACACCTAAAAGTTTTTGAAAACATTTTGACATGGGTCAGAGCCTAAAACCTTTTGAAAATAATTTGCAAGTAATTAAAATGCATAATAATTATGAATACATTCTTCCATATTTAAATTGGTGTCGCACTCACATGAGATAATCCTCACCTCTCAACTATAGTGCACACCTAACGTATGCATTTTAACCCCTAGTTATGCCACCCAACCTAACTAGTCTCAATATACCCTTAAGTCCATACGCTACCCTGTTCATGTGTATTTTATCAAATTAGTTTTCACATACAATTAATAATTATAATTCTCAGTTATGATCTATTAATTTATTTTTCAATAACTTTCATTAGTTATTGCATCATAATTGACAATTAATGTCTTAAGTCTATATATATTTTTCTACACATATATATACGTATTTTCTATAACACAACAAGCTCACATATGTTGCGTATAACCACCATCCCTCGGAGTAATATCTCACTAGATGCGGATCTCTAAAATGCTATCATGCTCCAGGGCATACACACACATCCTAGGCTACCGGGTCAAAATCTCACCACCAAACCCGTAAATTGTAAAAGTACTGAAAGAGGCCATAGTTTATAGCCAGTGAGTCATGACCATACAATAAATCACCTCACTACGGCTCTAGCCTCACATAGGGTGGGCATGTATGGCCTTATGACCGTGGGGCCCATACTACACGTACTGAGATTCATCAGGAGATATCGCCCACGTTGTGCAACCTCTCTGATAGCACAAGAGTGGTATGTTCACATAATTATATCATAAACACATATATATGATACATATATACTGTCTCTATACCCGTATATATATATTTCCAATAAATCCATATCATTGTGCATATCCCTCATAGCACTAGCCTAAAATTCCCGAATCAAAGCCTCAATTCTCAATTATTTAATTATTCACTTAAATAATTAATTAATAATTAAAATATCATTTATGGACACATACTATTCTAAATCAGCTCGCATCCCCATTTTCTGAATTTTCATCTCAATTCATTAATAAATTCCGAGTATAATTCATCCCAAACACCTCATATGAAATCCCAATTAACCCAAGGCAATAATAATAATCCAATTAAATTTCAGAAGTCTTAAATTATCCGCTAACACCATATAATCCCCAAAATTTAATTACAAACATATTTCATCAAATAACCCACACTGGCTGTAACAAGGCAGCCGAACCAGTTTGTCTTGAGGGCTAACCGGTTCGCCCCTACAGACAACACCAGTTCTTCCCAAATCGATTATCAGCAATGTTTAACCCAAAATATCAATGTGAAATCATATTTTTCTCAATGATTAACAATTCTAATGAATCCATATTATGAAACACATCCATTTTAATATAGAATTCATCTACACATGATCACTATATGGGATTTACTCTTAATTTTCAAATAATATGAAATTCTCCCAATATTAGAACAATTCATAATTTTCTCAATTTACTAAATTATTAATTAGTATATCTACATGGGATTCAAATTTTTAGATTTCAATATAAACAAATCACAAAATTTTATTATGAAATCATTTCTCCAAAAACCCAATTGTATATGAATCCCACCTAAAAATCCTTTCTCAGTCATGATATGAATTTAGCAAGATAATTACTTGTCTTGAAACACTTATAGAGTCTGAATTTGATTCAAGAACCTCCTTTGATGATTATTCTAAGCCGATAATCTTTATGTTCTTCGCAATTCCTAGCCTTTCTTGAGCACGCTGTGAGTTTCCTTTAAGAACTCTTGATTTTTCTTCTTTTTTATCTTTAATTTCTCTCTAACTCTTGGTATAACACAAGGAAAACCTTTGATATTGTAAATTGACTAACCATACTACCCTAACCCTTCATTATATAAGTTTAATCCCAAATTTGCCTTTTCACCTTCCTTTAAAATGACTAAAATGCCTTTATACAAGTCCTGACTAGTCTAAAAAGTCCCCGAGACCCAATCACTACCCCTGGGTACTTGATTTTGACAATTTTGACCTATCTTGGGTCAATTGTGCACTCGAAATCGTCATTCTAGTCACCCACCATCAATTTACCATCTTATGCCAAACACGATCCCACACGCGCGTCCCGAATAAGATATTATCAACCCGTCAATTTTAATCCCTTACAACGTAATATAAAATAATGCAATTTCGTTTACTTATCGCACAAGTAAATATAATAACACATAAATTATAATCCATTTCTCGCTAATTAATATTTATTTAAATTCAATTTATTTTTCAATTTAATTAAATTACTGCGACACGTGTAATTAAGTATTCCTACAAAATAGGGGGTGTTACAATATTGTGAGACATATTTTTCGAGGCTCGAGCTCATAAGAAAGACTTGATATTGCTCCTTCGTCCCAAAGAGGACATGGGATTAAAGCCTACATAGTTCGATTGTATATATGTGTTTGATCATGTGTATATGTATATTTATGAGATCATGAGATAGTTTGATATCTCTTTTGAACTGGATAAATATTAAAGATGGATGCATCTCAGTGAAATAATATGTCGAGATGGAGGACTAGATATGGAGGAATACCTAGGAAATAATACGTTGAGAGATATATTACGTGGCTTAGGCTTCACGAGTTTATCATGGTATAGTGCCTACGTACTTAAGTACACTCTAGATCAAAGCCAACACATTTCCAATAAAAAGGGTTTATATAATAGATAAGGGTGGACTAGAGATGGAGTCATCTCAAGGAGATAATACATCAGGAGACATGTTATGAGTCTTGGGATTCACGAATTTATCACAGTATAGTGCCTACGTATCCAAGGAGACTTGGGATTAAAGCCAATGTAGTTTACTCTACAGAGTGTATAATGTAGAAGAGAATATGATTAGAGATAGAGGCATCTCTAGGAAATAATACGTTGAGAGACTTATTATGAGGCTTGGGCTTCACGAGTTTCACTCGATATAGCGCCTACGTACCCGAGGAGACTTGAGATAAAATCCAACGTAGTTTACTCAACAGATTATTTATAGGTGTAGGTAATAGGATACATGGTATAAGGTACAATAATGTGGTATATATGTAGCCTAGTCCTTAATATGATATTTTCATTGTGTCAGATCGATATATTCATGGTGTCATGCAGTGACGCGCTTTGGTCACTAGTCGTGACGAATTGAATCACATCCATTCATTCTCACAACACGAAAGTAATCCACGAATCGATAGTCCTTTAGGAAGTCAACAACCAACTTCCCTCTTTGGGAGTGATGCCCTACTTTTCACACTCTTGGCATACATGAACCATTACGATTGGAGGATACCTCGTTCCCTTGTCTAAATTGACCTTAACCAACTAGCAGTGATGACGTCACCAACCTACTACACCTAGGTTATTATCTGCCTTAGCATGTTGTGATCGAAATCCAAAACTCCCATAGGCATTACTTAGTTCAAGCGAGGCACTCAACTAATCGTGTCCTTTGACCATGAGGTTGCCACCAAACTTACTTTCGATTTCTACCCATACAGATTTTACGTGGCGACCATACCCACCTCCCTTGGCATTCCAAGGGTTGTAAACATCACACAGGGCTACATCCTTTAATCTGTACCATCTTTGAAGGACGTGCCAAGAACTAGTCTTCACATGCTAAGTCTACCCTAGCATAAACCTTCGACACATGTTTACTTACCTATCATGCTTGATATTACCCCACCTTGGTTGTCATTTTCAAGTATCCACATGGCATCATCACCCTAAGTCTCAAATACATTTCCTACTGCGTCTCGAAACCGAGTATCACCACACCAATACTAGTCATTCCATGACATCCGAGCATCACTTTTATAAAGATACAAGCTATCACCCTACCTTAGGGATTACACTACCCATATGTGCCAATTTGGGAAGCCACACCCAGCTCGTACACTATATCACCAGCAATATGGGATCATCATCTGACCCTCAACACAAACATTACTAGAATGCTAAAGCTCCTTCATATTGTACTAACTGGTTTCTTAAGGAAACTAAACATATTTCATGTAACCATCCTCAAGACCCGACAAGATTCCATCATCCATACCTTTACCATTGTACGTGTGCTCTACAAACCTTTCAATGCCCACATCATAATTACTTGGTGCTCACAATGACACTAGTCTATGAGCTTCACCTATAGTTCACTTTAACCATCAAACACCTCAAGGCGTCACAACATTCGATCTTTATTCTCAATGACGTCACACACAATTTGTCATAAGGGCACCTAAAATTGCCTATGAACTACTCTCACATTAGGACTACTCTCACATTAGGATTATTTTAATCAATGCATTATTTGTGACCAATATATATTACAAATGTAAAAGATCACATGTAACCAAGTAATAATAAATTATATATGATGCTTAAGTTTATCATTACATCAACATCCTTTCAAGATCTCATGAAATGGTAGTTTTTAACCATAAAAGTCCCTCAAGAATATGTTGTTTGAATTTTTTCAATGCCAAACTGAAATAGCAATTTTAATTTGAAAATATATGGCCCTATATTGTTTTGATTGAAGGTTAAGCACTTGGCTTGTTACTTTTTCCAACATATTTCCCTTTTTCCATTGATTGGATTTTTTTGCACACCTAGATGATATTTACCCAATGATACTTAAATTCAAAATCAGGTATAATCAATCTAATGTTTGCCCTTATAAATGCATATAAAACGGTCATTTTTAACCCCAACAAGTATGAAAAACACACAAATCTCCAACATGGACCATTGAAAATTTCAAAACCAATAAGAGATCTCAATTTTGATCATGATTAAGTTAAGCACTAAACAAAAAAAATACATAACTATATTCATAAGCATAAAGTGATATGAAAGTGATAAAATAGTGTGAAATCAACACCAAAATTTCAACAAATTTGACTATCATGATTCTTAAAATGAATTCTAACCTAACATTGATATTATAAGTATTTGCAATCAAAATGATTAAAATCCATATTTCAATGATCATTCAAGTTAAGTATATTCAATAAATCTCATGAATGAAAGGATAATCACATAATCACAAAAAGTAATAAAGTGAAATATCTTTTTGAAATTTTCATAAAAGAATGATGTACATATATTACATGATGTCGAGTAAGGAACAAAACATATAGAAAAATGCATGAAAAGGCATAAATGTAAGAAATTTCTCACCAAAATATAAGAAATGATCCAAGGGACTTTCAAGTGATCACCCACAATATTTGACCCCAATTTTTTTTAAGAATAATGAGGAGGAGACTTACAACAAACAAGACTCTAGGCATCCTAAGAAAATTATATCTTATATAGAAATGGGTGTGACATCTCCCGGATCAATAGGAGGAACAAATACAACTTCCCTATTGATAATTTTTGTAAGAACTTCAACATCAATCCTCTTTCTTGGAATATTCTTAGGCATGCCTCTAAAGTTATTTAACATCCAGCTCACATTCCTCACAGGATTATTATGCCCATTCCTCAGAAGTTAAGAAAATAGTTTAGGTCGATGTAGGTCAAGAACCGTTCTAGCCTCACCCCTACCTTTTAGTAGGAAACCCACTCTCTTCATCAACTCCTCAATCTTACCCCTGCATTCACTAATAGGATCCTAGTGGAATACTTAACTCTTGTTGTTCATGAACCTATGGTTTCTATCATTAAAACACATATAAACTTGATTGGTGCGACCTTACATCTTACAAAAAATGCAATAAGGAATCTTTTTTCTCAATTTTTTTAGGTAGCCGAGACCTCATCTCAACTCTTTCAGATTTTCGTATCTGAAATAAATATCGGAAATGTGATTTGATTTTCCAAAAACATGAGCAACCACTACCATTTTTCACAAACTTGGGTTTGTGATCAATTTGCTTCTTGTTCTTCGAAGGAATTTTTTCTTATTTTTTTTTTCATTCCTAAAAACTTCAATTTTTGATTTTGAAATGGGGACCTTTTCAATTGTTGGTTCTTCATAATCAATTCCATGTTTGTCACTCTTGATTTGAGCATGATTCATCAAAATGTTATCTTAAACACAAATTCTATCAAGCTTCTCAATTTTTAATTTCGTGGCATGTTGTAATTCAAGTTTCATGTTTTAAAAATTAATTTACAAAATCTCATTTGAAGTTACATCTTTTATTTTTCATTCAAAATGGTCTCATTTTGATTTTTCAAAGAATCACATTCCTTTTTCAACACATCAAATATTTCGTTAAGTTCTAAACATTCCAATTGAACACTTTCTGTCTTTTCATATCTATTATCATGCTTACATTAAAAAAAATCATCTTGTTCAAAAGTTTTATGTTTGATTTTTTAAGCTATAAAGACTCTTAATAGAATTCATCAAAGGACTCATGGATGTCATTCACGTCCAGATCATTATCCTCAACTGATCTAGGAATAGATGTTCATGAACCCTTATTACTTTATGGAAAAGAATTACTAAGTGACATGTCACTAGAATATTTGATCCTATTCTTCCTCACTAGATTTACAATCTCATCTAGTCTTACTATGAAATATATCTCACTTCCACATTCCTTACTAGTAGCGCTATCCTTATATTCAATATCAGAGTCATTCATATTAGCTTTGTAGACCCTTTTCTTCTCGTCTACCATCTTGTTATTCTCCAACTCTCTCAAATGTGTTGGACACACATTAATATGATGTCCCACACCTCCCCAACCATAGAAATGGTCATCATCCTTCTCATTGTGCTTCTTGGAATCACTCTTTTCACCATAAAAAAACCTGTTTAGAGAGGACTTATATTGTTTAGGCTAAAATATTCTACCATTTTAACTTTTTGTTATTCTTATAGAATTTGCTAAACCTTTCATAAAAGGATCCATGTCCACCTCAACATTTTATTTTTGCATCTCCCCACTCTTGTATGGCACAATCTCCTTAGATTCTACCATAAAATCTATATTCTTATTAGGCTTTGATACAACAACATGATCCTCTTGGTCACAAATTTGAAGTAAATTAACTAATTCTTCTAATCTACAGGTTTAAGTGTCTTTGGCCTCATTTAGGATAACTACCTTGGTACTAAATCTAAAAGCTAGAGTCTTAAACAACTTCTTAGCGACTTTGCTTTCCATAATTTTCTCAGCAAGATTGAAAAAAGCATTAATAAATTATGTTAATCTCGTACAATAGTCGTTAAAATGGTCTTCTTAGCTCATTCTCATTGTTTCAAACTGTCATAATGTTTTGCAATTTAGCTCAATTAACACTTGATGTTCCCTCACGTGTTACACACAGTATATCCCAAGCCTCCTCATCAATTCAAAATTAAGTATACGGTTATATTCTTGAGTACTAATGGGTGCGAATAAAGCATTCCAAGCAGTGAAATTTTAGTTACAATCCACAAACTCCACATCGGTCCATAATACTCTCGTCTTTTTCACTTTCACTTTATCTTCTTCAATAATAAGATATGACCAATAATCCTCTAAACTCATCCACACTCTTTCGTGTTTGGATCTCAAGTGACTTCTCATTTTAACCTTCCAATGACCATAACCCGATCCATCAAAATAAGGTAGCATATTAGTGGAGATACTATCCCTATATTAATCCATCACAATCACAAAACACATATACTCACAAGAACACAATATTTATGAATAACAAAAAAAAAAAAGAACACATAAAAAAAATCAGGATATAACTCTTACCACGTGAATGCAAACAAGAGCAACCGCTTTGATACCAATTGAGGATGTGTTTATTCAATACAAGTGTTACTAGATGCAAAAATTATAATTCAATTTTTATGAATGAAATCATATCTATGTGAGATCTAGATGTAATATGTGATGCAAGTGAACAAAATAGCAACCACAACATATATGTAATCCATAACACAAAATTTATGAGCCCCCCCCCCCCCCCCCCAGCACCAAGGGCTAAAAAACCTTAGTGCACTCTAATCTCTTATTCATGAAATGTTTTTATATAATGCAAGAATATACCTCTCACTCATGCACTCACGAGTAGTTATAAGTGGGCATTGGACTTTCCCCCATTTATGATAAGAGATCCCCTTTAACCTCCATTAGGTGAATGAGGATATACACCTCCTTAAAATCATATCACGCCTCAATCTCGCCAGTAGAACAAGGCACCTCCTTTTTTAGATCTAAGAGTGTTGATCAACTAATTCAAGTGAAGAATAGTTTGAGTTGAACATTGACTAGTGTGGATCTGACTCAAATCACTCTCAAATTCATTTCAAGCCATAAATCAAGTTTAGATCTAGGTTTTTTCTCAATTTGGTGGGAATAAGTGAATTTGAAAATATATAAGCTAAACAAGAGATCTTAACCTCAAAAATACTCTTTGATATGTAGCTAATTAATATAAATTTAGAAATGTAATAAGAAGAGGGAAGAAGATCTATTTATAATAAATTTAAAAAAAAATTCTTGCACAATTTCATCCAATATAGAACCATGGCTGAAATGGTGCAAGCCATTACGCACAAGTCAAAACGTGACTGTGTGAATGGTGTCATGCATACGGGTCCAAATGGGACCGTGCGAATGGTTTTAAGCCATTTGGTAAATTATAAGAAAATGTGTCGATGTGTTCATAAATAACAACGTTCAATCATAAAACTATCGAAAGGATATATCTTTATTTTGACAATAGAAGTATATTGGAGTAGAAAAGCTTTGTAAATCTGTAAAGTGCCAAATATACATGTAGTCAAAATGAACGAGTCTTACTCTACTCAAAGGTCTCACCTTGATGGAAACGTATGTAGTTTGAATGACTAACAACTCAATGCTTTGATAAGGAATTTATCCAAATTTTATATAATTACAAATGTTTAAATTTTCATCTTTAGCAGTTTCTGGATGTAGCAGATTGGCAGGGAATGATTAGAGGTAAGGTAACGAAGGGTTTGAGAGAATGGGTGAAGTTGGGTTGTTTATGGGCTTCATTTTGGTAGAGGGATCAAATTTTTAGTCTTCATCAATCAGTATGGCATTTAAACTAGTTTAGTGAGGATGTAAAGGATTCCATGTTTGTTTTTGGTCCCATAGGACGGTTGATAATTTCCTTGTCAATGGCATTGATCATTGGTGTTCCCAACTGTCTGATGGAAATGGGAGTGGACATCATGCTTGAAGTATCTTAGAAGTGGATTGGGTAATGGATGAGAGTCGAATGGATTGATAAAATTACAGGAGTGAAGGGATATATATAATTTGGGGAGGGGAGCATGGATTTCAGTGTAATATCATTTGACAATATCATGATGGGCTTCTGATGCCCATAAATTAGGTTTGATTTGAATATATGTTGTTGATGGCAGTAGTTGGTTTCTCAAAATTTTGAGAAGTGAACTGACTAGCTGGTTTATTTGTCTATGCTTCTGGTTTCACACTTTAACTGGCCATGTGACACCCCATAATTTGTAATAATTAGGTTAATCAAGTCTATTTATTAAATACTATAATTTATCAAAATGATATATCCTTAGCATGAGTGGAAACAAACGATATAGACAATGCAACTAGAGTACGATAAGATTAATTCCATAAATTCAATGAATAGGAAATTGTTGTCAATTATAAATTACTGCAAGTGCACGGGCAATTATAATATAGCTAGTTTAAGTACGGGTTGACCCCATAGAGATTTGATCAATTTGTATAAATTATCGACTTTCCACCTAGACAATATTGGTTAGAAATATAATGTAGGGATAATAAAATAAAATAATAAAATATGAGTGGACACAAAGTATATAAAGAAAGATTACTAGGATTTGGGATCCGTTTACCGTTTTACTAGTTTATGGTTAATTAGTGTAACTCGCTATTCCCTTTTATAACTCACAATCATACCGACTCTTTGTAATACTAAGTAGTTATGAATACATTCAATTTGGCATTTAAATTACACATGTGCACATAATTTAATTAAATGGAGAAATAATGAGAAAATAAATAAATATTAATTTAAAGAGAAATGAATTAATATGTATGTGGTTATATATTTACTAGTGTTATACAATAAATAAAATAATATTAAGTCGTAAGTGAGTAAACATGACAGGACTAAATAGTATCTTAACCGAGACATGTTTGGGTAAGTTATATAAGGTTGAGACGGAAAAATATTGATAACTGACTCGGATGATAATTTCGAGTGCATGGTTGATCCGGAATGGGTCAAAAGAGTCCGAATTAAGTATCCGGGGGTATTTCAGGGGCTTTTTAGACTAGTCGGAACTAGTATATGGACATTTTGGTCTTTTTAATGGGATGTGAAGAGACAAAAATGGGATTTGTGTTATAAAATAAAAGGTTTAGAGAAACAAACCATCATTTTACAAAATACAAAAGGTTCTTTGAGACAAAAGAAAGGGCTAGAGAGAAAGTGGAGAGAAAAGTAAGAAAAACTCAAAAGTTTCAAGAGAAAAGATAAGGAAGTTCAAGGATAATTCAAGATTGGAAAATTGGTGAAGGAACTTGGAGATTTAGTCATTACCTATAATAAATTCAAATACTAAGAAACTATAGGCAAGTAATTATCTTGTTAATCAATTGTGTATGATTTTTAATTCATATTATAGTTGAGAATTTTTTAATTGAATTAATTTTGGGATGGGATTTATATGACAATTGGGTCTTTGACACATGATTCGTGATAGTCTATGGGTGAATTATTAGAATGAAAATTTTGAAATATGAATTCCTTTGTAGTTGGATTAAATTATGAAAAATGATGATTAGAATAAGGACATGGTAATATATTGCATGATATGTAGAGATCAGTTTATTTTTCATGTAATTAACATATGTAGAGGATGATTATGCTTAAGATGAATCCAATTCATTTTAGAATTCAATAATGTTTATAATTGAATGAAGAATTAAGAGTTGATGATTATTTTTTGGATTAAAATTTCTGAAATTTGAGGAAAAATTGTGTGTGTGTGTGTCGGGGGGGGGGGGGGGGGGGGGGACTTTGCTGTCTACAGGGGGCGAACCGATTCGCCTTAAGCAGAATCGGTTCGACTGCCCTACCACAGACAGTCCCGATTATCTGTTCATTTAAGTTGAAATTTTAATTCGGGAAGTTCGGGGGAATAATTTAGGATTCTGGAAATTAGAAAAATGATTATATTAGCCATGGGTTATATTGTGATTTTATTTTGAGGTTGAAATTAGAATAATGGAGAATGAATTATACCCGGAATTGTAGTGAATGAAAATATGATGGAAATTTGGGGAAATAGGGGTACGAAATAATGTAATGTAGTAGGTATCCAGAATTCATGTATTATGAATCAATTAATTAATTAAGTTAATAATTAAATAATTAAGAATGAGAATGATATTCGGAAAATGAAGTATTTATGCCACGACTGATAGGCACGGTTAATAAAAAATATTGAGAAAATATATACAAGTAGAGGATACATATATATATATATATATCGGTGTGCAAGATATAATTATATGAACATACCCCCTAGTGCTATCATCGGAGGTTTCGCGATGTGGGTGATCTTCCCTGATGAAAAATAGTAGGCTAAGTATGGACCCCAGGTCATAACGCCACGTATGTGCCTTTTTGAGTTTTAAGTTTGAATTGAGGTAATTTGGGTATGGTTATGACTCACTATCGAAGAACCTATCACCGCTTTCAATAAATTATGATTGTATCGAGTTCAGTGTGACATTCCGACCCCATAGTCCATGACGATGTGTGTATGCCCTTGAGCATGATAGCATTGTAGAGACCCGCATCTAGTAAGTTATTAATTTGTGAGATGGAGGTTATACATGACATATGTGTGTATGTTGTAGTATATGATTATGTACATGAATGTGCAAAAAATATATATGGACTAAAGACATTAAGTGTGAATAATGTTTAATTAACTAGTGAAAGTTATTACAAATAAATTAGTAAATTATAATGAAGAATTATAATGGGTATCTTATAGAATACGCGAGATAGGGTAGCATGTGAAATTAAGGATATTTCGAGACTAGTTAGTGGGTAACATAACTAGACGGTTATTATGCATAAGTTAGGTGCAGACTTTAGTTGAGGGGTGAGTGGTGTCTCATGAGAGTGCGCTATCAATTTAAATATAGAAGAATGAACACATAATTAATTATGCATTTTAATTACTAGCAAAATATTTTCAATAGGATTTCTGCTCTGACCCTTATCAATTTGTTTTCAAAACCTTTTAGGTGTCCAGCTGCAGGGACGCCAAGCGTGATTCTCCTTCCAGGCATCGAAGCTATGACAGATATCGGGTATTACAGGATTTGATTTAGTCGCTTCCATTCCCATACTCTAAACATGGCTCTTTTAATGTTCGGGCATGTTGCCCATGGAAGACAGTTTTATTCCATTTTATTTTATTTTGGAAATTATTGTATGGATGTTATACCGATGGGTTAGTTGGTTAAGTTTTGCATGTAATAGATTTTTGATACCAGCCTTTTTATGTAGTTATGGATATTTATTATTTGTCTAAATGAGTTATTGTTTAAGTATGGTATTATTACGTCATTGTAATCAACATTGAAATTGACACACGACTTAATTAAATAATAAGTGGTTAGCTTCGACAGTGATGCTAAGAATTATCTAAATGAGATTCCTCTTTATTTTAATAGAAGATTGGCTACTCGTTATTTTAATAAGCAGGGTGTCTCAGATGGTATCAGAGCATCAGGTTCTAGAGTCCTTAGAATTTGAGGGAACTTATTACATTTTCTACCATAACATTCTTTAATGTAGAGCCCTGTGCTTAGGACTGTTGATTTCTATTACGATTTACGTTCTCCTGCTATAGTGTATTATTTAAGTAATCACCTACGAGTTCGATTGGACTTCGTATACCAAAAAATTGAGGACGACCAACGAGGGCCATTAGAAGGACTGAAGGAAGAGAGGCTTAGCCAGAGCCACAGACTATTCTATAAATGGTGGTTGCAGTAGAAGTCACCACTATTATTGCTTGAGCATTTAATGCTATGATGATCGCTAGAGCATAATAGCTTCCCCAAGCACTGCACAGCAGATGGTGGATCCAATTCAAACTCACCTAGTGCAGTCAGTTTGGGAGAGAGTCTGAAGGGTTTTTGATAATGGCCATCCACAAGAGTTTGGGGAAAGTGCAGACGTGTATTAGCTAGGTAATGGAAAGAAAACATCCAAAGGCAATTATTAGCTTGTAGGAGCAGTGTTGTAGTGACGGGCATTAGTCACCACATCTCAGAATAGATATGCTAGACGGTATTGAGGAATTTGGGTGCGTCTTGACTGCAAATCCTCTCATCTGCTGTTCAAACAGAGATGTGAAGGAAATTTATGTACTTATTATAGGAGGGCGGACAGTGGCCGAGTATGGGGAAGATTGTGCTTTTACCCGATGTGGTCTATACGAAGGAAAATAGGGTCCTTAAGTTTGATGATAGACTCACGAGTAGAACTCGCTAGCACTTATTGGGAAATCTAGCTTGGATAACTTATGCCACTGTTGTTAATGTTGTACTGTTAATGTATCCATATCAACGCTTCCATGTAAAGGGAGCCAAAAGTGTGGGAAAGTTTAGCCAATAGAGTAAGACTGGGTGTACCGGTGTTATGGGGCACCACTTGAGTATTTCCCAACAGGGAGACCCATTTAAATGATTTAAATCAAGGGAATTTCGACCGAGTGACGATGGATTTAGGCAAGGCCATCAATGTTAGTAATGCATTCATAGGGCAAGAGGGGCTAATGTAATAATGGAGCTGGCCAGTAGGGTCAGTGACCATGGCAACCCCGACATGACCAGTGGGGACAGAGATAGGGGGATTATATAGAGGGATGCTTTATAGGTGGAAAGCAAGACCACATGCGTCGATTCTATCCAAAAATAGATAGGGCATAGGAGCAGGGTGCCTAGCAGGGGCAACTGTTACAATAGTTTTGGTTTGGTTTAAACGTGACTACTACGTCAAGGAATCATTTAAACAGCCAGTGCCATTGGCAATAGAAGGTATGCTATTTTATCCATGGGCAAATGGGGTAAGTTTTTATGACACGGGTGCATCACCACTAGATTTGCGTGTGAGACAGTTTTAGTGGATGTATCGTTACTCTCACTATTGTGTGTATATAATTACCATTGGGTAGTGGGTCTCTTTGGTTCCATCTGCAGGGGAGTGTGTGTGAACACTAAGAGGATATGTTTTTGTAGATTTGGTTATTTTTGAGAGATAATATACGGGTATGATGTTCTCCTGGGTGATAGTGGAATGTTATAGTAAAGCTATCATGTTTGCTGTTCCAGGGAAGGATGTGTTGTTTTGTGATATTTCACTTGAAAGAGGGCCTACTCGTGTATATATTATATTGAAATAGAGACTTCAGAGGATGTAGTTATCTCATTATATTCGATCCCAGTGCATAGGGACTTTATTGATGTGATTTTGGGTATATCGGGTTTATTGCTGAGCGGAGAGATTTAGCTCGTTATTGATTTGACGCTGGAGACTTAGTGATAGTGCGAGCGTCGTATTGTAAGACTCATTTAGAGACGTGGGAGTTGAGCATTAAACTTATATGTTTGAGGATAGAATTTTGGGTGTCCCGTGAATGTGTTTTAGAGCAAAGCATATCGATAACCGATAATTCCAAGTAATAGGGCACTGGAGAAATTCCTTGGATGGATTTCAATTGTGTGACGTTCCATGCATGACCCTTAATAAAAGTCAAAGGCTGGGAGATGTTATTGGGTTTTAGGGAATCAATTTTAATTGTTAATCATGGCACGTGTCTAGAAAACACTTTGATCTAAGTGTTATTATATGATATAAGGCCAATGGAACCAAGTAGTGCGATAGAGAAAGCATTAGGAATGTTAATGATTAGGCATAAATTCTTCCGAATTTATCCCCTTAATTTGGGATTTTTATTGCCTCGGATAATGTAATTCATCTTGATTTATCTCATTTATATGCTCCTGACCTTTCTACGTAGTATCTCGAGTTTTATGCCCTTTTCATGATATTTACAAGTATTTATTGCTAAGTAAAGAAAGGAAAAAGCCAAAACATAAGAATGAATTAAGGGAGAAAAGTCAAAAAGGGTAAAAGTGTAATTTCCATCAGGAATCTGAATGAGAATTCAAAATGAAAGTTGAAGATCTCGAGTCTACAAGCGCATAGGAAGAAACGACGTCCAAATACGAGTTCCGGAGCAGAAGTTACGAGGTTCTAAATATGAGAGATTATGAGGAGATAATGGGGAGAAATTGAAGAGAAAATAAAAATGAAGACGGACCGGTCCTATTTCCAGAAAAAAAGGACTGATCCAGAATTGGAGCGGGACCGATCCACTCCTGGGCCAACGGACTGATCCTATTTCCCACAAAATAGGTCAGATCCAGATTCCTATCACTATCTGGAAAATTTTGCATAATGGACCGATCCCATTTTCAAAAAAATAGGACTGATCCGGATTTAGATCCGGACCGATCCGCTCCTGGGCCAACGGACCGGTATGTCGAAGATAAATCCTGATTTTCTGCTCCGATTTTAGAGTTTGATTCGGCTACAACTCCGAATTTTTCGTGATGTATTTAACTTATAGTTATTGTTAGACAAAGGAAGTTCGAATTTTTACTTTTTTAGTTAGTTTTAGAGAAAGAAAGCTCTCTAACCTGGGTTGCAAACCCTAGTTTCGAAGATTGATTAAAGGATTCAGATTTGATTTCAGATTCAGTGAATGTAAGTAATTTTGTTTCATTTAATTTATTCTCTCTTTTACTTAGTTAATTAGTTCTCAATTCTTCGTGGCTATCTTAAATTACCAATTGTTCTTGTTCATCTCTTTTATGGCAATCATGAATCTTGTTAGTTTTAGAATTAATGTTTTTCTTCACCTAGTCATGTCTGGCTAAATTCTTTAGGGCTGGGGTGCATGAACCCCACCCGATGTGATTCATCATAATGGAAATAGATTTTTGAATTGAATTTTAAAGGAATCGTGTCGCGTAATTATCACAACCGTCGTAGGACTTTTGATCTCGTTTGCCCTAGTTAATCGGGATGTTTAATAGTGCGACACGCGTATAGTTAATGCGACATTGCTTTGTTCTTACCTTTGATTTCGTATGATGCGGGCTACGATCCTTCATATACAGAATGATTAGGATTAATAAAGACCGGGTTCCTTATAAATTGTAATTCCGAAATCTAGTTTCCTACAGGGTGAATTACTGGGGTGAGGGGGATTGTAACCCAACCTCTCGTTCTCATTTACAGTTAAGTTTGTTAATCACTTGCCATCCCTCTTAGGTTAATTAGCTCATTTTTATTTCGTTGATGCATAGCTTAGTCAGTCCTTAATTTAAATACGCATTTAGTTGTAGTGAATCTCCCATTCAAAGTATCTTTTCGTTTCTTTTAGAGTCAAGTTAGGATTCTCCGTCTTTCCATACGTCGTTACGATGCTCTCGTCCTATTTACTTGAGGATTCGACCCCGACTTACCAGGATTATTACTTGAGCAACATGCTTGCACTTGTGCCTAGATAGCACGCACACTAGAACAAATTTGTGGTCACGTCAAGTTTTTGGCGCCGTTGTCGGGAAATTAGGTAAATTTAGGTTAGATTGAGTCAATCTAAAACTTTGACAAAAAAAAACAATCTCTCAAAAGCCCGTTCATTTAAAATCCTGAACAACCTCATCAAAATACTCCAACCAGAATTCACAAAAATCCAATCGTTAAGTATAATCCGAACAGTCCCCACACCCTTTGTGTTCCACAATTCTGGGTCCCACCTCCTACACTGCCAAATGCATTATCCAATTACACTTTGAGTGACCCCTAGTTACCTTTTAGGTTACGTGCCTGGTGCACCGAGTGAGGGTGCACCGAGTGAGGATACCGAGTCGTTAAGAGAGAGAGAAATGTCAGATGTCGCTAGTTTTGGTACTAGGGAGGGAAATCCACCATATCGTCCCATGAAAGAACTCCTATTTCCCGAGCGAATTACTACCCCTGGTTGCATTTTACTCTCGTATAATGTCGGTCAGTTCCACTTTCGCAATGGGATGATACAGATTCTCCCTACTTTTCACGGCATGGATTCAGAGAAACCATACCTTCATATACGAGAGTTCGAAGAGGCGTGCGAGACATTTAGTGATCACGCTTGCACGCAAAATGTCATTCACCCGAAGCTTTTCCCTTTTTCCCTAAAGGATAAGGCTAAGTCCTAGCTATGGTCTCTACCCTCAAACTCCATTATCTCTTGGAAGGATATGCAATCGAAATTTCTCTCAAAGTTCTATCCAGAGCATAAGACCAACTCTGTCAAGACTTAAATTCAAGCTTTTCGACAAACAGATAGTAAGTCTTTCGATAAGTGTTGCGAACACTTTCAAGAATTGATTAGCGCTTGCCCCCATCATGGATTAGAAAAGCACCATTTATTCTCTTTCTTCCATAATGGCCTAACATTAGTGTCTAAACAACTTGTGCAAACCATGTGCGAAAGACCATTCTGGGAATTAGATGCAAGTGATGCTGATGCCCATCTTAAGTGTGTCGCCGAGACTACTCAAGCATGGGATGTATCTGATCCTAATGCCCAAACCTGGCCTAGGCAAGTATCTACCACCCCAACTGCATCCGGTCTATACCAACTAGATAGTAATACTTTACTATACTGTCGATTTGATCAGTTTGAGAAAGGAGTGAGAGATCTACTTGAAGTCTGATTGAGAGACATTTCCAGATCCAATCGTGTTGTAAAGGAAAAGGTGCGCGCTATCTGTGAGGCGGGCCATTCCACAAAGGCATGCCCAACGATTTTCGCCTACAAGGCTATGAATACCGAGCATGTGGAGGTTATATGAGGATTTAAGGGAAACTTTAACGCCCCGCATGGGAACACGTACAACCCTTCATGGAGAAACCATCCTGGTTTTAGCTATGGGCAATAACAAGCTGCGTTGAATCCTAATTCACAGGTTGTCCCACCTCCACCCCTCCTCAATTTCAGTAGGCACCACCTCATCTGGCTCCATATATAGCTCCACCACGGAGGACTCTCGACGATACAATACACCAATTTATCAACTCCCAGAGTGCAACCAACACTAGATATGATCGCATGTTCGCCGACATAAATGCAAACATCTCAAAGTTGCAATCTTCGTTGACTGTCGAAGAGAAGGGTAAGTTTCTAGCTCAAGGCCAAAGACCTCCCCAAGGTCTTACTAGTGTAAGCTCTATTTCTAATGCAAATTAAGAGCAATGTTGCGCGATAACCACTCTACACAGTGGGAAAGTAGTTGATTTATCACCTTTCCCGCATAACACACCTAAAGGCAAGGAGGTTTCGCCCGACACGAAAGAGGCCGAAGATGCCTCCTTGAACGAGAGTGATAACAAGAACACTAGTGAGCCCGAAGTCGTAACGAAACCCCCCTATAGTCGCTCCATTTCCCCAATGGCTAGTATCTTATGCCAAAAAGTCCTCTCGTGAAGATGTGTTAGACGTTTTTAAGAAAGTAAAGATTAATTTACCTTTTTTCGACACCATAAAGCAAATTCCCGCGTACGCTAAGTTTCTTAAGGACTTACTTACGGTGAAGCGAAAGCTAAAGATAAAGAATAATATGTTCCTAGCACTGAACGTCAGCTAAATACAATTAAGTGAACTTCCACCCAAATCCAAAGATCAGGGTACACCCACTATTTCGTGCATCATGGGGAAAATTCGAATTGAGAGAACGCTAATAGATTTAGGAGCGAGTGTCAACATTCTCCCATACTCCATCTATAAGCAATTAGGTTTGGGGGACCTTAAGCTCGCAAACATGACTCTTCGACTTGAAGATAGTTCCGTAAAGATACCTCGGGGAATCGTTGAGGACGTGATCGTCCAAATTGACACATTCTACTTCCCGATGGATTTTTTTGTTTGGGATAAGGATCCCTCAGTTGTACCGAGTAATCATGTCCACGTCATTTTAGGCCGCCCATTCTTAGCAACGGCTAATGCCTTGATCAACACTTGAAATGGGCGCATGCAACTTACGTTCGGGAATATGACCCTAAAAAATAATATCTTCAACATCACCAATCCTGAGAGTGAGGAGTGCGAATCGCGAGAAATGGATCTTATGGAAGAGACAGTACACGAGCATGGCAGGTCCCACAAGCGAGAGCCGTTAGGGGTGTGCCTTATTTTATTAAGTGAGAGCGATAGTTTTGATGATGAAAGAAAGGCGGGGGAGGTGTGTATAGTGACCGCGATTGAGAGCAAGAGAGAGTGGTTAGAAGAGAGAAAAATTGTGGAATTAGAGATCGAGAAAGTAAGCGAGGACGTAGGTATTACTCGTGAGAGAGAGTTAAGGGACGTGAGTATGGAAGATTTTGAAACAGAATTTGGGCATATGGATGAGAGCCTGAATGTAGAAGTCCAACCTTTACTGGAATCGTTTAGTTACTTGGATGAGTGCGAATGGCAAGATACAATAGATGAATTCCTTCGTAATGACCATCCATCCACATCACATAAGTATTCAGAAGAGAGTGAAAGAAAATGTTCGAAACACACTCGAGAGAGAGAATTAGGAGATATAAGTCTTGAAGGCTTTGAAAAAGAATTTGGGCCGATGGAAGATAGCCTTACTATTGAAGTTCAATCCCTATTGGACTCTTGTAGTCACTTAGAAGAAAGCGAATGGAAAGATAAAATAGATGAATTCCTTATTTTTGACTATCCACCCATACCACTTGAGGTCCCGAAGGCGATTGAGGAGAAAAGTTGTGTTTCGTCCTACTTAGAGCACGAACCATGCATTCAAAAAATTGAAAGAAACCTAGGTGTTCCTTCCGAGTCGGCGCACGCATGCCACACTTTGAGTAAGTATCACGAGGATCCCTTTCCTATTAGTCACGATGAGTCTCACAGTCTTACCTTTATCTATGGGCGAGATCCCAACTTGTTCCAATTGTTGGTTTACGATATGAAGACGGTAGAGACGAGGAGAGCATTAGACCCCGTTCATGGAGTCGGGTCAGTTTTTGGAGAGATGAGAGGTCATCGCACCCCTGCGCGTATGGGGTAATTTTTGTTGTATTATTGAGTCATGTGTTAGTGTCCTTTAGTGTCTTTTTGCATTTTAAATAGTTGCTTGTTTTATTTGTCACACTTGTTATTGGAACTTCTTTAGATTTTTAGCCCTTTTCATTGAGGACAATGCAAAAGTCTAAATTAGAGGGGTTGACAAGTGCGTATTTCTAAAACTTCACAAATTTTCAAAATGCCCAAAATTTTTTAAAAAATTTGAAAAAGTTCAGAAAAGCAAAAAAATATTTTTCTTCAAAATAAATAAAAATTAGAATTTAATTTTTTCGAAAATATTACCGAAATTTTATTTGTCTCAAATTCACAACAATCCAAATACACAAAGCTAAAATTGACTAAAGATGGAAATTGAGCGTGAATTGACGACTTAATGAATAAGTGTGGAGATTATTAACCCGGTGAGATGTCGAGCCTATCCACTTTTCCGAGTTCTTAAAATCAATCCGAGTTAATGACTAACTCCAAGTTCATTTTAGCGGTTAAAATAAGTTGTCGGGGATCTCAATTCTTTAACATTGATCGGTTATTGGAAATGGAATGTTGTCTTGAAAAATGCGCTCAAAATATCTCTAAACTTAATTAACCTCGAGACACATATGGTAATGTAGTTAGCAATTTGGATAATGAAGTAGGCCATCGTTTGTCACCCAAAAAGAGTAGGCATAAAAAGACGTGAAAAATTAACCTTTTTGCAACCCAATTTGAGCTAATAAATCTTTCCCTTTTCGTTTGTAGCCTGAAAAGCACCAAATTGAGCCCGAAATTGTGAAAATGAAAAATTCAAAACAAATGGTGTGATAAAAAGGGGCATGCAAAAAATAGAAGAATGCTCAACAATAATAGCAAGAAAAAGAAAAAGAAAAAGAAAAAGAAAAAGAAAAAGAAGAAAATAAAAAAAGAAGAAAAAGAAGAAAAAATGAGCAAAAGCCCGAAAAAGCACTACTGTACATCACAAGAAATTTTTCCAATTGCAAAATTCCCAACCATTTCAAATTTTATCCAATACACCTTATAACCTGAAAAAAGTCCTAACCGAGTCCGAATTGCGAAATTGGTTAACTCGTGGAGAGTTAAGGAACAAAAGATGATAAAAGAAATTAAATGTGTGAATTAGAGATAATGTTTCCGGTTTCCCTATAATCGTACTCTAATGACGAGATCCTTCCCACCCCAAATAGTCCGCCTTTCATGATGGTGTGCGTGAACTTGTGTTCCATTACATTTACTCTTATAAATTACGCACACTGAGAGAGAATAGCCACATTCCGAGTGATTCGTTTGCGAGAGTATCCTGTGAGAAATTGAATCAAAGCGAATTTTCGAAAAAGTAACGGAATGATCAATCGGTGGAAATCTACAGTTAATTTTTGGCTTCGCACACACACACGACAAATTGAGACTTACGAATGCAAATATAGGGTGATTATTTTCGAGAAATTTAAATCGAATAATTTTTAAGTATTTTAAATTCCTTTGAGTCTAGGAAAATGAATTTTGTGGGTATATTCACTGTAAACCCTCACGAGACACCACTCGTCCTACTAGGGTAACCTAGGGGTTTAAAGGCATGTTGCATACACTAAATGAAATCGCTTGCCCGCTAAAGTGGTATTCTATCCTAATAAAATGAATCTCGAGAGTTGAGCCTTAGTTGGATTATTTTACATTGCTCGGGACGCGCAAAGTTCTAAGTTAGGGGGGTTTGATTAGGCGTAAATTCTTTCGAATTTATCCCCTTAATTTAGGGATTTTTATCACCTCGGATAATGTTCTTGATTTATCTCATTTATATGCTACTAACCTTTATACGCAGTATCTCGAGTTTTGTGCATTTTTCATGATATTTATAGGTATTTATTGCTAAGTAAAGAAAGGAAAAAGCCAAAGCAGAAGAATGGATCAAGAGAGAAAATCAAAGGGGGGAAAAGTGTAATTTCCATCAGGAATCTGGACGAGAATCCAAAATAAAAGTTGAAGATCTCGACAAGCGCGTAGGAGAAACGGCGTCCAAATCCGAGTTTCGGAGCAAAAGTTATGAGGTTCTAAAGATGAGAGATAATGACGAGATAATGGGGAGAAATTGAAGAGAAAATAAAAATGAAGATGGACCGGTCCTATTTAGAATAAAAACGAACCGATCCGGAACCTTAGAACTCACTGAAAAAATTTACTTAACGGATCGGTCTTATTTTCCAGAAAAAAAGGACTGATCCGGATTTGGAGCAGGAGCGATCCGCTCCTGGGTGCACGGACTGATCCTATTTCCCACAAAATAGGACCGATCAGGATTCCTATCACTCTCTAGAAAATTTTGCATAACAGACCGATCCTATTTTAAAAAAAATAGGACTGATCTGGATTTGGACCCGGACCGATCCGCTCCTGGGCAAACGGACCGGTCCGTCGAAGATAAATCCTGATTTTTTGCTCTGATTTTAGAGTTTGAATCAGCTACAACTTTGGATTTTCCGTGATATATTTAACTTCTAGTTATTGTTAGACAAAGGGAGATCGAATTTTTACTTTTTTTTAGTTAGTTTAGAGAGAGAAAGCTCTCTCACCTGGGTTGCAAACTCTAGTTTTGAAGACTGATTAGAGGATTCATATTTGATTTCAGATTCAGTGAATGCAAGTAATTTCATTTTATTTAATTTATTCTCTCTTTTACTTAGTTAATTAGTTCTCAATTCTTAGTGCTATCTCAAATTACCAATTGTTCTTGTTCATCTCTTTTATAGCCATCATGAATCTTGTTAGTTTTAGAATTAATGTTTTTCTTCACCTAGTCATGCGTGGATAAATTCTTCAGGGTTGGGGTGCATGAACCCCACCCGATGTGATTCATCATAATGGAAATAGATTTTTGAATTGAATTTTAAAGGAATCGTGTCGCGTAATTATCGCAACCATCGTAGGACTTTTGATCTCGTTTGCCCTAGGTAAACGGGATGTTTAAGAGCGCGACGCGCGTGTAGTTAATGCGACACAGCTTGGTTCTTACCTTTGATTTTGTGATGCGGGCTACGATCCTTCATATGCGCAATGCTTAGGATTAATAAAGACCGGGTTCCTTGTAAATCCTAATTCCGAAATCTAGTATCCTAGAGGGTGAATTACTAGGGTGAGGGGGATTTTAACCCAACCGGTCGTTCTCATTTGCAGTTAAGTTTGTTAATCACTTGCCATCCCTCTTTGGTTAAATAGATCATTTGCATTTCATTGATGCATAGATTTGTAAGTCCTTTATTTAAATACGCATTTAGTTATAGTAAATATCCCATTCAAAGTATCTTTTTGTTTCTTTTAGAGTCAAGTTAGGACTCTCCATCTTTCCATACGTCGTTACGATTCTCTCGTCCTATTTTCGTGAGGATTTGACCCCGACTTAGCGGGATTATTACATGAGTGACAGGCTTGCACTTGATCCTAGATAGCACGCACACTAGAACACATTTGTGGTCGCGTCAGTTAACACCACTAGTGAATGGGTGGGAAATCTTAAGGATTTTTAAGTCGTGATTAGTGGGATGATCGAGAATTCCCTCACTGTGCAACCATGCCAAGCATGCGGGGTCGAGTTTGAAATAAAATATTGCGTCTATGATGGTTGTGTAAATATGTACGGAATACAGGGTATAAGGGCACCCGAGTAAGTTCGATTTTTTAGAATCATCCAGGTTAAGGGGTACGTGGTAATGAAAAGTGCTGAACCATAATGTTGTAGGGTAGTAGAAACGGAATTGGAAAAATAATATGGACGTAACTTTCGTGGAGGAAGGAGATAGTCCGGATATATATATATATATATATATATATATATATATATAGAGAGAGAGAGAGAGAGAGAGAGGCTCCTGTGCACACCAAGTTTGCATACAAGCTGGCACAAACCTATTTTTTTTAAATATTAAAAAATATTTTTGAGTTAATTTTTTATGTGATATTTAAACATTTCAAGGAACTCTTATAAAAAATCAGTTCAAAAATACTTTTTTTGCTATTTTAAAAAAATCGGTCAAACTTTCGCAGCTTTTAAAGTGCTTTAAAAGCTATAAGTTTGACACTTTTTTTTTTTTTAAATAGGAAAAAAATTGAATTTTTTTTATATGTTGGTTCCTTGAAATGTTTAAATACCACAAAAAAATTATACTAAAAAATAATTTGTTTACAATGTCATATATACACACACACATACAACAAGGAGAGCTATTCCATCCGAGATGGGTTGAAAGACTGGGGATACAAGCGAGGGATATCTCTAGCCCAGGGAAGATCCAATAGTTTTAGAGAGTTGAGCAAAGCCTTATTCAATCGAATGTTAATGGTGACTTGCGCCGCATAGTAGGATGTTGAATTTACCAGGCGAGGAAGACCCCGATATTGCGCAGTTTAGAGCAAATGCATGGTCACGATGGGAGTAAGATGTATCATATGGCGTAGGATACTGAGCTTGTGAATCGGTGTGGAGTGAGACATAGTGAATTTGTCTACGAGTGCACTACTCGTGGATGAGAAAAGGTTAGTTCGAGGTGACCCACCAGAATTGTTGGGGATCCCAGAGACGGAATGGATAGGTAGATAGATCAAGGTCATTGTTGGGTTACCAACATCGTGAATCAGTCAAGATTTCCATTGGGTTATGGAATTGGGTGATCGATATGGAACCATTATGGTAACATTAGTGAGGTATACTATCGGGCAACATGCCCAACATTTCATTATAGAGAGGGAATCAACAAGCACAAGGGGCCGCCTAATAATTGTTTTGAATCAGGGTGGGATCCTTAAGTCCCACCTCTGATGGGGATTATCAAGGCAATGGGGAAAAAATTTCGTGATGTGGGTGATCTTTCCTGACAAAAAATAGCAATCTAAGTATGGACCCCAGGTCAAAGCACCACGCATGTGCCCTTTTGAGATTTAAGTTCGAAGTGAGGTAATTTGTGTATAGTTATGACTCACTATCTAAGAACCTATGACCACTTCCAATACGCTATAATTGTATCGAGTTCTGTGTGACATACTGACCCAGTAGTCCATGATGATGTGTGTATGCCATGGAGCATAATAGCATAGTAGAGACTCACATCCAGTAAACTATTAATTTGAGGGATGGCGGCCATACACGACATATGTGTGTTTCTTGTAGTATATGATTACATATATGAATGTGCAGAAAATATATACAGATTAAAGACATTAAGTGTGAACAATGTTTAAATAACTAGTGATAGTTATTAGAAATAAATCAATAAATTATAATTGAGAATTATAATGGGTATCTTATAGAATACATGAGATAGGGTAGTGGATGAAATTAAGGATATTTTGGAACTAGTTAGGTAGATAGCATAACTAGACGATAAAAATGCATACGTTAGGTGCACACTTTAGTTGAGGGGTGATTACTGTCTCATGAGAGTGCGGTACCAGTTTAAATATGGAAGAATGAACACATAATTATTTATGCATTTAATTACTTGCTATATATTTTCAAATGGATTTGGGCTCTGACCCATTTTAAATTTATTTTTAAAACCTTTTAGGTCTCCCGTCATAGGGACGCGAAGCATGATTCTCCTTCCAGGTATCGAAGCTGTGACAAATGTGGGGTGTTGTAGATTTTGATTTAGTCGCTTCCATTTCCTTACTCTAGACATGACTCTTTTAATATTCAGTCATGTTGCCCATGGAAGATAGTTTTATTCCATTTTATTTTTTTTGATTTTAAAAATTATTGTATGAATGTTATACCGATGGGTTAGTCGGTTAAGTTTTGCTTGTAATAGATTTTAGTTATCAGACTTTTGATGTAGTTATGGATTTTTATTATTTGTCTAAATGAGTTTTTGTTTGAGTATGGTATTATTACGTCACTGCAATAAAGATTAAAAGTGACACTTGACTTAATTAAATAATAGGTGGCTAGTAATTAATTGGTTTTCGAAAGTGATGCTAAGAATGAGCCAAATAAGATTTCTATTTTATTTTACTAGAGGGTTGGCCGTCCGTTATTTTAATAAGCTGGGTGCCCACTTGTTGCCTAATTTTTAGAATATGAAAACGTGAAAATTCAAATAAAATATTTTTATATCTCTTTTTAGATATCAAAAATTTGTATTCCTTTAAAAATATCACTCCTAAATATTAAATGTCAAACGTAAGCATGGACTATCAAATAATTTAACATAATCATAAACCATGAAACATAAGTACAAATAATTATAGGATATGAATTAAATTTTCCACTTCTAATAATTTTATGTCGAACATAAACTTAGATTATCAAACAATTTAACATAAGTATAATCTATCAAACATAGGTACATAAAATCAAAGAATGTAAATAAAACAATTAGTTCTAAAGGTTTAAAATATCACACTCGTGACTATTTTAATGAATAACAGATTATCTAACACGTTTTTAAAATAAATAGGAATTTAATCAAATTAAACTAATTAATACATACACTAAGAAATAATCGTAATTTTCACCAGATCCTAGCAATGAAATTAAGCTAGCATCATAATTAAAACAAAAGAATTGCAAGATGAAATAATAATTCTCATTAATAATCAACTTAGTAAATTGGAGTCCCAATATTTGGATGCCAATACAAAAGTTCCTTTCAAATCTTGAACGCGAAATACCTCCCAAACACTCAAAAATAAAAATATAAAGATTTAATTTATTTTGCGCTCCTAAAATAAAATCACATATTTTTCCTCTCTAAAATTATGTGTAAACTCTTCACTCCTTCAAATTGGGTACAATGAGCTCTTTTTATAGGTGAAAGTGTGAGAAATAAGAAATTTAATTTGTGAGATTTTTGAATAATTAAAATAAAAGTTTTCTTAAATTATGGATAAAATGATTGAATATTGGGCTACATATGGAAGGAAAATAAGGTAAGGGGTAGCTTTGGCGTGCATGCCAGAGTAAATAAGAGAAGACCTGTCAATGGATTTTTATTTTATTTATTCATTTTTTAAAATTGTAACTTTACAATTTTGCCACTATTGAGAGCAGATTTTTCAAACTCCTTTTTCCCCTTCAAAAACTCATATTTTCAAATTCTCCCGAACTATAATGTTGTGAGTTTTTTTAATATATTTTTGAAAAGCTATGATGCAATATCAATTGACACTCGAACAAATTCATAAACATCATTTAGTAAAGTTATGTAGACCATTTCGTGTTGCTACACAACCTAACAAATTTTGCGTACCAACTCCTGTTTTTTCCAAACTGATAAGTGGCTTTTTGCGTATGGTCGTTGTCTTCAAAAGCCAATCTCGAAATCCCTTGAATTACCTATAAAACTTGTCTAAAACAACTCGTATTGTGGTAAGTACGGGTATCAATCCAACTTCCAAGGTAAAACAATTATTGCAAAAACTTGCAATTCAATTTTTTCTTCTGAAAATAATTTTTAATTTTTTTTATTTAAAACAACTTCAAGGGAAAATTAACTAATAAATGATAAAAACTATGAAATGACTAAATAATGAAAAATAATGTGCAATCGAGTGTGAAAAATGTGAGAATGTCAAGAGATGGGATTACACCGCATTATCAATTATTTTAATTTCTCAATTTATTAATTTAAAATATTTCGAGATAATATTAAATCGATAATCTAACTCTTGTTACAATTATAAATTTAATAATATCTTTCTCAGAAAACTAATTTAAAAATTTCACACGATGAAAAATTAAGAACTATAGTATTTTCAACAAAATTACCTGCTAGGATCAATTTAATAAAAATAGTATGAATATCAAATTTCAACACATAATTAATATTCAAAAATTTGAAAAACCTATCTCTAGTTCGATTCCTAAATTCAAACATTAATTTGTACAATTAATTTACTAACTCTCGTTACATAAATTAATTGGTGACAGTTAAAAATTAATTTTCCTAGAATTATAATAATTAATGAATTTAATTAACTAAAATAGTATCCTACATAGTGCATCCCACCCCTTGAACGGAGTGTTTAGGCTAACATTCTCATATCAGAACATAGCACAATAATCAAATGAATGTCAAGAATAATATAAAATGAAACAAGAAGAAGAAATACATTACGCAATATTTTCTGTCAAATCATATTCTTGAAACGCGTCTCGATATTCATCCAATCTTCTTTATAAATTTCAGCATTTGATTACACCAAGAAGACTAAAAAAACAAACCTAAAAAATTATTCTAAACTAAACTAATTTTTTTGGATTTTTCTGAATTTTTTTATGCTCTTAATATGTACATAATATACAATTTCTCTCTCTCTCTCATGTAGTCTCTCCTACGTGAGAGTCTTTTTTATATTCGTCTGAGTCGCCTCTTTTTTTATAGTCCACGAATTGGGTTGGAAGATGAGATATTGGTGGGATTTTATTTGGCTAAGTCCAATGATGTAAATTGGATATGCACGTGGGTTTTGTTTGAAATGGGTTTGTGGCTCCTAATTTGATGGGGTGGTTGACAGGTCTTACGAGTTCGGGTTTAGGAGGTTTGATGTCCGATTTATGATAGATTTGGAGATGGGTTTGGCAAGGGTTGGGGGTAACGGGTTGAGTCGGGTTTTGATTGGTCTCGAGTTGAAGTGGGTTCTCGCAGCTCTGGGTTCGAGCTCGCCGAATCGGGGTAGAAGTTGGCCTGCTATGGCAGCAGGTCACCGGCGTGGAGGGGTAGGAGGAGTTCACCGGAGCTCGGGTTTAGCAACAGGTGGTTGTGGGTTTCAGGTATGGGTTTCGGAGAGGGAGTAGGGGTTTTGTGGGGTAGGTTGGAGATAGAAAGGTTATTAGTGTTAGGTTGAAAATGGTGGATAGAGAAGAGAGAGAGTGTGTGGGTTTTGGTGGGGAAGATGAAGGTGGTTGATTGGGTGTGTGAAGGTGTATGGGAAAATGGGTGAGGGTGAGGATAAGTGGGTGTGTAAGTGTATTTATGATAAGTTAGTGTGAGTGTGTTTGTACCTTAAAAAAATGACACTACCTAAAAAAAAAAAAACTAGGACTAAAATAAAAAAAATTAAAATCTAAAAAAAATTCTAATCTATTACTAAGAGACTCAAAAATAAAAAGAATTAAAATAAATAAATAAGAATCCATAAAAACTAAAAACTAAAAATTTTAACTAAATAAAATAAAAATAAAAACTAAAGAAAAATAAAATGTTATAAAAATAAATTCCTAAAAACTAATCCTAAGAAAAATAAAATAATATAAAACTAAAAACTAATAAAAATCAAGATCAAAATAAAAATACACTAATTAAAAAGAGTTAGAAAAATAGAAAATAAAACCTAGAAAATTCTAAAATGAATCCTAAAAATAAAAACGCACCAATAAAAAAATCTAAAAAATAATAAAGGCACAAACTCAATACACACCGGGCTCGGGATATGGACTGGGCTCGGTCTGGGCTAGGTTTGGATTACGGGACTGTGGTTTGGAGCATCGGAACTCATCGGGCAAGCTCATAAATGGACTTCAGACTTCGCGGTCTCTTTGATTTATTCGATGCATGCTTTTAACCGCTACTTTGTCACAATTATGCCGATTTATCATCATTTAACACCGCGATTGTATATTGACCTAAAAAATGATAAAATACGAATATAAGGCCAATTTTAATTAAAACGAGTGATTAAAATGCATTTATTCGGAGCTTAAAATCAACACTTTTGGGTGCTTATCACACCACCCCCAAACAGAACATTGCTAGTCCTCGAGCAAAAATAGAGAAAAAACACAAATAAGTAACCAAAAGTGTGCCACTTTTGCAGGCACTAGTGATTCCACTTAGCATGTGCAACAAGCCGTTAAATCTATAGGTTGCCCCACAAGACGAGTGGTGTCTCGTGAGGGTTTGCAGTGAATGTACCCATAAATTTCAAAATTTATTTAAATGCAGTCTCTTATTTTGACGATGAAACGCTATACAACCTAACTAAAAAGGACATCAAGGAACACCGTATTCAACTATCAAAATAAGATATAAAATTACTTAATACCAAAAAGCGTAATCCTTCCTAAAAAATAGAATGTGTTGGTGTGAAACAATCTTAAGTATCATTAAAGTAATTCTTAGATTGCCTTTATAGAATCAAAGCTTTGACTTCAATTCTCACTGGATATATCTCTGAATCGAACTCTCTAAGAATTTGGTAAGTGTATCTCTCTAGCGTGTGAGGAGGTGAGTAAATATAAACAAGTTCAAACATCTCACACACTATATAGAAAATGACGGATACATGAAAGAAAATTGATCTCATGAACGAATGCTAACCACTATGTTGAGAATGTTGAGTTATTCACGGAACAATTTACTAAGGGTTAAAAATATGGTTTATGAAAGGTATGAAATGAAGAAGATGAATGAAATGATGGAAGTGTTTTGAGAAGTGAATAAATAATGTCTTGATTTTTTAAATATATGATCACATGCTTTCTCTTTCTTCTTTTTTCTATATTTTTTTTGGTTTCTTTTTTCTATTTTTTTTAATCTTTTTTATTGACATGGATTTTTCTTTCCATAAAAAAATGAAGACAATTTACATGAAAAATTTCAAAAAAAAAATTTCCTAAAAAATGATGGGAATGATGGGAATTGATGTGTGGATGGTATCGGGGACATATATGGGTAAGGAAAACATGGGATGATAATAGGTGTAGTGAAGGGTAAAAATGGTAAGTTCATGGAAAATTTATTTTAGTGCTCGGGATAAACTACAAGACACATGTTTCTTACAACTTGAAAGTAATGTTATTCTCAGTGATTTAGCCAAATTTGAAAAATAATGAGACCATGCATCGACTAAATGTATTACCCAAAGAAACTTGAGTCAACTCGTGACTCTGAGATACGTAAAAATCCTCAAAAAGGTGAAAAGATCAAATCTCATGGGTTTAAGTCGCCACTAGTGATCTTTTAAGGCTCTCTTTAGAATATAGTTACTCTTCAACTTTTGATTATAAAAGTGATATTGTAAAATTGTTGAGTTTAGGAGTTCATAGTGCAAATACGCTTTAAGAGGTACTAATTAATTTATTCATAAAAAACGTAATTTTAGGGTCGAACACGGGTATTTAGAGATTTCTAAAAGAGGGAAGATAGACAATTCATGTCATAAAAATTTATTTTTAACTGCACAAAAAGTTTAAAATCACTTGTTTCTGAATTTGTTTCAAAAGAGGTACGATTTTAATAAATTTCTCACCCCCAAACAAAAGAGAACATCGTCCTCGATGTTTAAAACTATATATAAAAAGAAAAAGAAAAAGGGAGGAAAGGTAATACCATAATGAATCGCTAATGAAAATGTACCACATGATGGCGCAGAGATGAAATCTGAAGAACATACGTGACACAAATATGTACAAGTCTATAAAGTATTTGAAAATCATGGGGTGATGTGAAACACCACCCCCAAATAAGATAAGAATCATACTTAGAAACAATAAACGACGGGCTGCCTCCCGGTAGCGCTAAGTTTAACATCTTCAGCCAGACCAAACCATTCTCACCCTAAAGATAAGATCTATAAAAGTGCGGGGTGACAGAAAAATTGGGTGATGAAAATCACCCCCAACCAAGACTGAAGCGTCAGTCTTGTTGGATAAAGGCTACAAAGGGTTAATGCACTTGTATAGCAAAGTGCATCACATGATGCAAAGCATCGGTAGACCATGGGTGGGTGGGGATTAGGGTAGAGGTGAGAAAAGCAAGGGTGAGGGTGAATAGGCACCGATCACGACCCATATTGAGCCGAAAGGTGAGGGCAACAAGGGACCTATACGCATGGTGCTCCAATTGGATGGGGAGGCAAAAGAGTGTGGCAATAGTGATGGGGTGGGCCGCATAGAAAGTGCATGATCGTTCTATAAATGGATGATGATAATGGTTGTGCCGTGACATGCCAGAGAGTGGTAGCCGGAAAAAATCAACACCACAAGGAAGTGGTGTGTATAGAGTAACAAGCTCGATGTCACGTATGGGGAGAGTAGTATAAATACTCACAGGGATGGTGGGGTCGATAAAAAATAGACAAATTGTATCGTGGAGCACTAGGGTGGAGGGAGGGTGGAGGTGAGGACCTAAATGCGTAGATGTGACAGGTTAAGTGCAATAACAAGGTCCAAAACTAATGGCGAGGTGGAAGGGATAGTGGGTGGATCGGGTGGGTGAAGATGATCTAACTCGAGATTAGGAGAGACACTCTCCTCATGAGGCTCGGAGTGATCCTCAAGGGAACTCGTAGGAGGATGTATGAAAGTAAACAGTGGAGTGATCAACTCATCCACCCGAGAGGCACCATCCGAAGTGGTGGAATAATCGAACGAGGCATCCAAATCCGAGATAAAAGAATCAACATTAATATATGACTCAACGGGAGCCATGCATGGGGGGAATGGATCCATATCCAGAGATGTAGGAACCACCTCGGATTCAATCTCAGGATAATTGGAAGCACTCGCAGCCGGAGCGAACTTGTAAATAATTGGTTCCTCGGGAACACACAGGAAAGGATCAAAAGGTGTAGACTCGGGCATAATTAAGGATTCTATGGAAGGGGAAAGGCAAACCTCAATGGTGGGTTCTAAAGGATAGGGCGGTGTGGGATCAGTCTCACAATCAGTGGATAAGTCAACACAGTTGTCAACTTGGGGCCCGGACCACTGGGTGGTCACAACGTCGAGATTCTCAGGAGGATAGGTTTGGTCACACTCAAAATTCGTGTCACAAGTCAACTCATCATCACTCCACGTGGGAGCAACAACGAGTTGACTTGGGATGAAACTCGATTCTCTCGTTCACTCAAATTCATGTAAATTTTGTTCAAGCCGTTGAAGGGCTTCATTTTGAGAGTTAAGAGTGTGATCGTGTTATAGGAAGAAATTTTGCAAAATGAAATCGAGAGCGGATGGGCATGGTGGTGGTGAAGTGGTAGTGGGTGGCGGTGGTGGTTGAGGTGGACACAGCTCACTATAGACACTAGGATGAGGAGAATACTCATATGAAGTGTGGGGAATGGGGTCAAGTTATTTATACACGGGAGAGGCATATCCGTGAGAGAAAAAAGGTTGATCATCATGAGGACCATAGTAAGGAAACTGATAGGTATGAGTGTAACATCCAGCTAAATTCTGGCGTTGGTCGCCACCAAAATTAAGCCGGGGTTAATAAATTAAATATCATCCTTAGCATGTGACAGATGTGAGACATATAAATTTTTATCCACAAGATAAATATTTTAAATCAATTCCAAATAATATGGACATTCAACTGATTTATCTTCAAAGTGAGATATAATGTCCTTCACATGAAATCTCCAAATATCTTAATTATTACAATAAATGAAGTTCAACTCAAATCTCTTAAGACAACTTTGGAACCGAAAGGCCCAATAAAACCCAAATATAGTCTCACAATAAATACGACTGAATAGGAGGAAATAAATGACTAAAATGATAATATAAATCCATTTGCACTTCCAAAGGATCTCCAAAATATCTATGCAGCTACTCCAATTTAATTCCTGAAACTATTAGTCAACGCATGTGTCAGAGCTAAAGCCCTGAGCATAAATACCGGGTACTCCTTCCAATTAGGGCCCTTGAACCTAGACAATAGTGCTATACATATCGACCATAACAATAGAATATTTTAATAATAAGGAAGTCTGTAATCCTTAACAATTAAATTTTCTTAATACCCCCCCCCCCCAAAGGTTTAAATGTGACACACGAATATTATTTTAAATTTAACCCAAACCCCACGATGTTAATGTTTCTGAATTAACCGGGATGAATTTTTCTCACTTTATTATTAGGTATGGGGGTCCTCCCACCGTGGGTGATTTACACAAAAATTAATTAATATTACCACACATCCCCTTGTCAAGGCCGCCGTCTGACCCGATTTTAGTCTGCGGCCCTCGACATATGACAAGGTTCCACACACACACACATCCCCTTGTCAAGACCGCCGTCTGACCCGATTTTTTTATCTGCAGCCCTCGACATATGACAAGGTTCCAACACACTCACACATCCCCATGTGATCCTCACCGTCTGATCCGTTTTTATCCTGTGATCCTCGACATATGACAGGTTCCACGCACGACACGACATCAACACCCTCTGACCCGATTACACTGTCGGCCCTGGACACATGATGTCGCCATTCAGTTTTAATACCAGTTTTAGTCTTGCGATATTAATTTCCCGAAATTTCTCATACTAGATATTCACAATAAATTTTCCCCACCCTTAATAGCGATGTGAAAATCCTCAAAATAATCCTTCGTCCCAAATCAAAAATTTCCAAAACACAATTTCATCAAATAATAAATAAATGATGATTTTAATAATCTACTTTAACTAGATATCAATTCTAGGTTTCACATCAATGGTAAAAATAGAGAATTTCCCCCCACCCCAATTTATATAACCCTTATAGATTTATTTTAATTAGTCCCATACCTAATTACCATAAATCGTAACTAAGGCACACTTTATTAGTCCCATACCTAACAAGTGTACTATATCAAGGGGTGAAAACTAATTATCTAAAATACCAACTTTCCCGAAATATTCAATATTTTAATATTTCATAATTGACATAATCAACAATTTATGATAATATTCCCAACAATATTAATTTCCCAATAAATGATTTTAATCCAAATATGGGGAAATTAAGAACAAGTATTTATTATCACTTTTCTGATTTATTATTTATCGTAAGTTATTTATTTTCTTAGCACCAATATTTTAGCTGTTTTAGAAATTTACATAAACATCCAATTTAAATTTCTAAGGGGTCCTCTACAAGTCCACAATATGTTTAAGGGATCCTCAACAAGTCCACAATATTTTTAAGGGGTCCTCAACAAGTCTACAATATTATTTAGGGGTCCTTTACAAGTCCAAAATATTATTTAAGGGTCCTTTACATAAATTTATCCTTAACATCACCAATAATCCAAATAACAACAAAATTATATTTCTTTGGTATAATTAAATTATTTTTACAAAACAGCCCCATAATTATTTTCTTCAATATATTAAGTTCTTAATTTCTTTTAGAACACATGAGTTTTAAATGGAGGCTATAATCAAGACATATATCACTAAAGGAAAAGAAAAGGGTAAACATGCCTGATTTTTCGGATGTTGAAATTGACGAGAGATTCGGGTTCTCCTTGAAAAATTGATCGAAAAGCTCTCTTGCACCACTTTGAAATAATTCTGTTTTGACCCCCAAAAATAAGCTTGAAAACTTGTTTAAATGATATTTTGGATTTTAGAGGTGGAAGATGAAGAGAGAAGGGTGTGGTGGCTGCTAAGGGTTTGCAAAAAATGGTGTGTTAAAATCCCTAACCCAAGCTTCCTATTTATAGTAAAGTTTGAGGAAAAAATATAATTAAAATTTGTTAAAAAAAATGGTGTGGACGAACTGAAAAATGGCTTAAATCAGGTCTAAATCATATTTTTTAAAAATATCGAAGAAGAGAAAGTTGCTCAAAATTAAATTTTAAGTCGGTATGGTGATTTTCAGAATTTTCTGAGCACTTTTATTTTTTTGAATAAAATAATATTTATTTATTTATTCATTTTTCGACTTTTGACCCCATGGAACTCGTAGGCCTATTTTTAGCATTCAATAAATATGGTCAAATTATTTTTAACCCCAATAAAATGTCCTACAAAAATCACGCAAGTTCGCGTCCTGCGCGACACCTTCTGACAAAAGTCCAATTTTATTTAAAATTACCCATTTAAAAATTCGGGTTGTTACATACTTCCCCACTAACAAGAAATTTCGTCCTCGAAATTTGACAAAAACCCAAACGCATAAAACAATATAATGTTCACATATGCCTACCCGTGAAGTGCCAAAACCGGGAGCCCATACGCCCAATCCCAGTCGCACAAAATCCCACAGTCGAAAATATAATCCCAATTTACTAAAATAATATAAATAATTAAATATTCTCAATTCTCAACAGTGCACATCGTTTCGTGCGTGGAACGTCTCGCAAGCGAAATCCAAACAAGGAACCCCCGATACACTACTCCTAGGGACTGTCGATTATATATATATATATATGAAAATAATGGCGTACCACGCGCTCTCGCGAATCACCACCCGATTAAATCTCCAAAAGTCATCTAAACACCAAGGTCCTCAAATTTCTTCACATTACAAAAATCGATACTCACAATAACCAACAATTGCACTAGAAATATCCAAAATAACTCTCATTTCCAAATCACCTCTAAAGATATTCGTATAGAGATTATTAATTCTAACCTCAATTATCACAATCAACACAAAACTCCAAGTCATTCTAAAGCTAACATATCCTTCTCATCGATATTCCTATTTCCAAACTTCGCTAACACGTATACTAGAACCACTATCTTAGAAGGTACGAACCAACAAAAGGGAATAAAAGATCGGTAACGCGAAAGCTAAATGGACTCATAACCTACGAGATCTAAGACCATTCTCTGATACCATCTATAACACCCCACTAAATTCTGGCATCGACCGCCACCAAAATTAAGCCGTGCGTTAATAAATTAAATATCATCCTTAGCATGTGACAGATGTGAGAAATATAAATTTTTATCCACAAGATAAATATTTTAAATCAATTCCAAATATTAAGGACATTCAAGTGATTTATCTTCAAAGTGAGATATAACGTCCTTCACATGAAATCTCCAAATATCTTAATTATTACAATAAATGAAGTTCAACTCAAATCTCTTAAGACAACTTTGGAACCGAAAGGCCCAATAAAACCCAAATATAGTCTCACAATAAATACGACTGAATAGGAGGAAATAAATGACTAAAATGATAATATAAATCCATTTGCACTTCCAAAGGATCTCCAAAATATCTATGCAGCTACTCCAATTTAATTCCTGAAACTATTAGTCAACGCATGTGTCAGAGCTAAAGCCCTGAGCATAAATACCGGGTACTCCTTCCAATTAGGGCCCTTGAACCTAGACAATAGTGCTATACATATCGACCATAACAATAGAATATTTTAATAATAAGGAAGTCTGTAATCCTTAACAATTAAATTTTCTTAATACCCCCCCCCCAAAGGTTTAAATGTGACACACGAATATTATTTTAAATTTAACCCAAACCCCACGATGTTAATGTTTCTGAATTAACCGGGATGAATTTTTCTCACTTTATTATTAGGTATGGGGGTCCTCCCACCGTGGGTGATTTACACAAAAATTAATTAATATTACCACACATCCCCTTGTCAAGGCCGCCGTCTGACCCGATTTTAGTCTGCGGCCCTCGACATATGACAAGGTTCCACACACACACACATCCCCTTGTCAAGACCGCCGTCTGACCCGATTTTTTTATCTGCAGCCCTCGACATATGACAAGGTTCCAACACACTCACACATCCCCATGTGATCCTCACCGTCTGATCCGTTTTCATCCTGTGATCCTCGACATATGACAGGTTCCACGCACGACACGACATCAACACCCTCTGACCCGATTACACTGTCGGCCCTGGACACATGATGTCGCCATTCAGTTTTAATACCAGTTTTAGTCTTGCGATATTAATTTCCTGAAATTTCTCATACTAGATATTCACAATAAATTTTCCCCACCCTTAATAGCGATGTGAAAATCCTCAAAATAATCCTTCGTCCCAAATCAAAAATTTCCAAAACACAATTTCATCAAATAATAAATAAATGATGATTTTAATAATCTACTTTAACTAGATATCAATTCTAGGTTTCACATCAATGGTAAAAATAGAGAATTTCCCCCCACCCCAATTTATATAACCCTTATAGATTTATTTTAATTAGTCCCATACCTAATTACCATAAATCGTAACTAAGGCACACTTTATTAGTCCCATACCTAACAAGTGTACTATATCAAGGGGTGAAAACTAATTATCTAAAATACCAACTTTCCCGAAATATTCAATATTTTAATATTTCATAATTGACATAATCAACAATTTATGATAATATTCCCAACAATATTAATTTCCCAATAAATGATTTTAATCCAAATATGGGGAAATTAAGAACAAGTATTTATTATCACTTTTCCGATTTATTATTTATCGTAAGTTATTTATTTTCTTAGCACCAATATTTTAGCTGTTTTAGAAATTTACATAAACATCCAATTTAAATTTCTAAGGGGTCCTCTACAAATCCACAATATGTTTAAGGGGTCCTCAACAAGTCCACAATATTTTTAAGGGGTCCTCAACAAGTCTACAATATTATTTAGGGGTCCTTTACAAGTCCAAAATATTATTTAAGGGTCCTTTACATAAATTTATCCTTAACATCACCAATAATCCAAATAACAACAAAATTATATTTCTTTGGTATAATTAAATTATTTTTACAAAACAGCCCCATAATTATTTTCTTCAATATATTAAGTTCTTAATTTCTTTTAGAACACATGAGTTTTAAATGGAGGCTATAATCAAGACATATATCACTAAAGGAAAAGAAAAGGGTAAACATGCCTGATTTTTCGGATGTTGAAATTGACGAGAGATTCGGGTTCTCCTTGAAAAATTGATCGAAAAGCTCTCTTGCACCACTTTGAAATAATTCTGTTTTGACCCCCAAAAATAAGCTTGAAAACTTGTTTTAAATGGTGTTTTGGGTTTTGGAGGTGGAAGATGAAGAGAGAAGGGTGTGGTGGCTGCTAAGGGTTTGCAAAAAATGGTGTGTTAAAATCCCTAGCCCAAACTTCCTATTTATAGTAAAGTTTGAGAGAAAAATATAATTAAAATTTGTTAAAAAAAATGTCTGGCCGAACTAAAAATGACTTAAATCGGGTCTAAATGACGTTTTTTTGAAAATGTAGAAGAAGAGAAAGTTGCTCAAAATTAAATTTTGAGTCGGGATGGTGATTTCCTGAATTTTCTGAGCACTTTTATTTTTTGAATAAAATAATAATATTTTATTTATTTATTCATTTTTCGACTTTTGACCCCATGGCACTCTTAGGTCTATTTTTTAGCATTCAATAAATATGGTCAAATTATTCTTAACCCCAATAAAATATCCTACAAAAATCACGCAAGTTCGCGTCCTGCGCGACACCTGCTGACAAAAGTCCAATTTTATTTAAAATTACCCATTTAAAAATTCGGGTTGTTACAATGAGGTGCACGAGGTTGCGATGACGACTGTTGGAAACCGTAAGGATCCAGCATATGGCGTTGGGATTCATATAACATGGAAGGGTGATGAGGCATCCATGAATAGCTTGGGTACTCATACCCTTCTGTAGTGGATATGTCATGAGAATACGTCGAGGGTGATTCCGAAGCAGTTTCATATGGATACACATGTTCTATGGTGGGTTCAGACGGAGCGAAAATAAATGGACAATCATAGGACAAGTGATCAACTAGAAAGTAGTGTGTGCACGGCGAAGCATGGGATGGGTTAACACTCATCATCGGAGGTGATGGAAGATGAGATGTGTGGGTGGACGACACACGAGTATCAACGGTTGGTGTTTGAGAGTTAAAGCCACGAAGTATGGTTTGGAGGTTTGATTCGGGCACAACGTCAAACAAGCTTCGAGTGAATGGGAAATGGCCAAAGTATTCCCGTAAAGGACGTTCTTCGGTAATGATAATAGGAAAATTTTTGGAGTTTTAAATATTTTTCAAAAGAAAAAGAAAAGGAAAATCTTTTTGGCATTTTAAATATGAAACAAAAAGAAAATCTTTTTGGGATTTTTGGATTTATTTTTTAAAAAAAGGAAAATATTTGTGGGATTTTTCAAAAAAGGGGAGAAAATGGACTCGTGATTTGGACAAACTAACTAATACCGACTACCTAAAGAATTAAATTGGACACATACGAGTAAAGGAAAAATCCTAACGAGCACGTAGCCAATTATTATCTTCAAAATTAGTGACAGGGGTAGTCAAATTTTAATTAAGTCTGCGGGCAACAAAAATCACGGAATTTATCGTTGGGATCGCCTATTGCAAAAACGTGGTCCTACTGGGCTAGCTAGTTGATTGATTTTAAATTTAATGATAGCTAGGGTAGCATACAATGGGTAAGCTAATGAGTTGGGTGATGATATCCCTTCTCGTTTCAATGACCGGGTCCAGGTCTTAAGTAAATTAATTCATCAAACCATTCAATTTAAGTGCGATGCAGAAATTAAAAGCACACAGGAGCAAGTAAACACACAAAAATTGACTCGCTGACAGGAGATTCGTGACGGATAAAGAAATGTACCTCCCATGGTTTTTACATACGTGCGGTGAAGACCAAGTTGAGTCGACCGGGGGAGATCTCGCCTTTCTCAATCGTCCCCGAGAGTCCTATCGACCCAAAGTAGAGAGGCTTCTAAATCCTCGCCTTTGGACGCCTTCTCTCTACCTTGTCCGGTTTTCCTTTTCGATTTTTAATTTTTATGAATAATTATTACAAAAATAATATGGTGTCAAAATGCACCCCAAATAAATACAAAGCTTCAAAAATCCTATACAACCAGTCTAAGGAGGAGGAAGAAGAAGGAAGAACTACACTAAATTTTTTTTAAAAATCTTCAACTTTGTCTCCACGTCAAGAAAGCCGCAACAACTCCATTTGATAAGTGGCTTTTTACGTATGGTCGTCGTCTTCAAATGCCAATCTCAAAATCCCTTAAATTACCGACAAAACTTATCTAAAACAACTCGTATTGCGGTAAGTACGGGTATCAATCCAACTTCCAAGGTGAAACAATTATTGTGAAAACTTGCAAATCAATTTTTTTTGAATATATATATATATATATATATATATATATATATATATATATCAGTCAGGCTCCCATGCGGGAGCCCAAATGCGGGACTCCCGTGCGGGATGATTTTAAGAATTTTTTATTTTTATTGTGTGGGTTATAAACATTTCAGTGCACCCCTGTAAAAAAAAATCAGCTCAAAATAACACTTTTTGGTATTTTAAAAAAACGGGTTAATTTTTTACAGTACTAAAATACTGTTAAATATTGACCCTTTTTTTTAAAATACCAAAAAGTGTTATTTTGAGCTTATTTTTTTTACAGGGGTGCACTGAAATGTTTATAACCCACACAAAAAAAATTAAAAATAAACCGTTTTTTTCTTCTAAAAAAGATCCCGCACGGGATCCCTCATTTGGGCTCCCGCACGGGAGCCGGACTCGATATTTATATATATTTATATTTATATTATTTAAAACAACTTCAAGGGAAAATTAACTAATAAATGCTAAAAATTATGAAATGACTAAATAACGAAAAATAATGTGCAATCAAGTGTGAAAAATGTGAGAATGTCGAGAGATGGGATTGCACCGCATTATCAATTATTTTAATTTCTCAATTTATTAATTTGAAATATTTGGAGATAATATTAAATTGATAATCTAACTCTCGTTATAATTATAAATTTAATAATATCTTTTTCAAAAAATTAATTTAAAATGTCACACGATGAAAAATTAAGAACTATACTATTTTCAACAAAATTACTCGCTATGATCAATTTAATAAAAACAGTATGAATTCTCAAATTTCAACACAACATTCATATTCAAACTTCGAAAAAACCTATCTCTAGTTCGATTTCTAAATTCAAATATTAATTTGTATAATTAATTTACTAACTCTCGTTACATAAATTAATTGGTGACACTTAAAAATTAATTTTCCTAGAATTATAATAATTAATGAATTTAATTAATTAATATAATATCCTACACAGTGCATCCCACCCCTTGAACGGGGTGTTTAGCCTAGCATTCTCATATCAGAACATAACATAATAATAAAATTAATGTAAAAAATAATATAAAATGAAACAAGAAGAAGAAATACAGTACGCAAGTTTTTCTGTCGAAACATATTCTTGAAACGCGTCTCGACATTCATCCAATCTTCTTCATAAATTTGAGAACTTGATTACACCAAGAAGACTAAAAAAACAAACTTAAAAATTATTCTAAACTAAACTAATTTTTTTGGATTTTTCTGAATTTTTTATGCTCCTAATATGTACATAATAATATACTCTCTCTCTCTCTCTCTCTCTCTCTCTCTTATGTAGTCTCTCTTGCGTGAGAGTCTTTTTTTTTATATCCGTCTGAGTCGTCACTTTTTTTATAGTCCACGAATTGGGTTGGAAGATGAGATATTGGTGGGATTTTATTTGGCTAAGTCCAAGCATGTAAATTGGATATGCACATGGGTTTTGTTTGAAGTGGGTTTATGGCTCCTTATTTGATGGGGTAGTTGGCAGGTCTTACGAGTTCGGGTTTAGGAGGTTTGATGTCCGAGTTATGGTAAATTTGGAGATGGGTTTGGCAAGGGCTGGGGGGTAGTGGGTTGAATCGGGTTTTGATTGGTCTCGGGTTGAAGTGGGTTCTGGCAACTCCTGGTTTGAGCTCGCCGGATCGGTGTAGAAGTTGGCCTGCTATGGCAGCAGGTCGCCGACGTGGAGGGGTAGGAGGAGTTTGTCGGAGCTCTGGTTTGGTAGCAGTTGGTTCTGGGTTTCGGGTATGGGCTTCGAAGAGGGAGTAGGGGTTTTGTGGGGTAGGTTGGAGAGCGATAGGTTATTGGTGTTGGGTTGAAAATGGTGGAAAGAGGAGAGAAAGAGAGAGAGAGATAGGGTTTTCGATCTGATTTTTTTGAAAAAATCAGATCGAAAATCGAAAATAATTATGAATTTATGATTTTTCGATTTTTCCGATCCGATTTTTTTGAATTTTTTCCAAATTATTTCCAATTTTTTCGGAATTATTTTCCGATTTTCGATTTTTTCGAGTTCTTTTTCGATTTTTTAAAAGTTTTCCATATCTCACATCGGTTGGGAGAGGGAGAGGGTTCCAAAATATGCTCTATTAAAGGAGAGTATCCTCTTAACTTCTAAACAAATAAAAAAATGGGCCAAATCGTCATGTATTTACATGTTGGGTTAAGTCATTTTCTTTGTTTTTTTAAAATGAGAAGTTCGAGTAATCGAAAATCCATATTTTTTTTTTGAAATTTTAGAATTTTCGAAATTTCTGGATTTTTAATATATTTTTTGAATTTTTAAATTTTTTCGATTTTTCGATTTTTTCGAATTCGGAAATATTTTTAATTTTTTGAAAAAATTGGATCGGAAATCGGAGTAGTTATTTTATTTCCGAAAAAATTGGAATTTTTTTCGAAGAGGCATTTTTCAATTCTATCGAGCAGAAACACAACCCTAATTGGGTGTGTGAAGGTGTATGGGAAAAATGGTGAGGGTGAGGATAGGTGGGTGTGTGATTATGTTTATGATAAGTGTGTGTGTGTGTGTGTTTGTACTTAAAAAAAATAAAACTAGAATTAAAATAAAAAAAATTAAAATCTAAAAATAAATTTATAATCTATTACTAAGAGACTCAAAAATAAAAAGAATTAAAAAAAACCCTCTATAAATACTAAAAACTAAAAATCCTAACTAAATAAAATAAAACTAAAAACTAAAGAAAAATATAATCTTGTAAAAATAAATTCCTAAAAACTAATCCTAAGAAAAATAAAATAATATAAAACTAAAAACTAATGGAAATCAAGATCAAAATAAAAATACACTAATTAAAAAGAATTAGAAAAATAGAAAATAAAACCTAGAAAATTCTAAAATAAATCCTAAAAATAAAAACGACACAAATAAAAAAAATCTATACAATAATAAAGGTACAAACTCAACACACACCAGGCTCGGGATTTGGACTGGGCTCGGTCTGGGCTAGGTTAAGGTTACCGGACGGGTTCGGGGTATCGGAGCTCATCGGACAAGCTCATAAATGGAAGTCAGACTTCGCGGTCTCTTTGATTTCTTCGATTCATGCTTTTGACCACTACTTTGTCGCAATTACGCCGATTTATCATAATTTAACAGGGAATGGGGCTGAGGTATAGATTTCATACACTAAAGTCTTAAAAGGAAAATATCGTATTTAGAAAGTACAAAATTTATTCACAGTCAAGATATACTATTTATCCCATGTAATTATATTATGGGTAGATCGTGAATAATAATCATAAGATTCACTTTGCACTAATAAAGGAACAATTCAAAATTATAGGGGTGTGATATCAATTACAACATAATATGAGGATTTAATCAAATCATTGTTATCAACATGCATGTGGGATAGGATTATTTAGTCTTAGACGAGATGTAAAGAAATGATGGAATTGACAAAAATCATACAAGTGACCACAACTCATGCTTTCCCTTGTTTACATAATCATATGAGTTTCAATTCATAATTTTTTTAGAATAATACTAGATAAATCAATTTCCGTAATTCAATAATATTTTATTTAGAAAAATTACATAACTAAAGTTGACAAAGGACTTGGTAATTAAAATTTATATGTGAATTTATTCTCTTCTAATTGTCACACTCTGTCAATTTATCAATTTTCTAATCACAATAATCTATCAATCTCTAATTAAAATTATAGAATTTTATTAATTCAACAATTTAACAATTTCATATTGGTAAATTATGAAATTTCATGGGACGATTTATAAACTTAATTATCTCTAATGGATTTTATTTATAAAAAATAGGTTAAGGAAGAATTTGATATTTAAATATATAAATGGAGAGGAATATAAAGAAATAAAAGAGAATTGTAGAATAACTTTGTAAAACAAATCCCTTTGAATTGTTGTTGAAAAAACCCTCTAATTGCCCTCAAAACTAGTGTAAATGTTGATCCAAAATGTATCTAAAAAAATACAATTGTTGTTGAAACTTATAGGGTATATTTTTATGATTGAAATGATGTTATTTGGGTGGAAAATGAATTATATTTTTTATTTGAGTTGTATATTGAAAATGATAAGGGAGTAGGGTTTTGGTATCACTATAGAGAAAATGTGGAGAATGGGGTGAAGCCCCTCTTAAACATCTTGCGCCTAAATTATTTGATTTTTTTATTAAAAAAAATACTCCCCTTTCAATTTCAAATTTCAAATTTCAAAATTTTTATTTAATTACACATTAATTAAAAACATTCTCTTTCTTTCATTAATAATACTAACCTTATAACTTTCTCCAACTGAATACCTTATTATCAAAGTACCCTCTATTTTAAATCATAATTCATTGCCAAGCTTCCATTTACTTTTTATAATTAAGATTAAATTCTATACTTTTATTTATTTATAATTAGGCACAAACACTTTATTAATTCACAAAATAATTTCTACAATTGATTAAATAAAGTTCTAAAATTATAATGACTTTCATATTTTCAATAATTTACACACCAATCCAACTCAACATATAAAACTCTATATTTTTCAATTATATTGTCAAACATTCTAGTTTCTAATTAAATACTTAATTAAAAACCTCTCAAATTTCCTATCTAATTATTTACTAAATACTTATAAATTGTGGGGTATTACAATCTGTAAGAACCTGGATTTTTTTTAGTGGAAATTTTTAAATTTATTTTGGAAATCAAAGATCAATAAAATTTTGGATTTATTTAGTTTTAATAATTAAATATATTGTTTTTTATATTCGAAATTAGGAAAGCTAGATTACAAGACTCCTAATATGAGTATATATAAGTCTTGGGGCATTTAGAAGAGTCCTCAAAATATAAAACTCTATAAGAGTCCTCGAAACATAAAATTCTCTAGAAAAAAAATATAAAAATATTCGACCGTCCGATCGAGCTGAAATTTTTTGTGCAACTTTCACTCGTCTTCAGATACTACGCTCCCAAATTTCAGTCAATTCTAAGAGTCCAATTGTTCGGAATAATCTTTTAGTGTTTGCATCTGATTAGAACTCTTTTCTCAATCAAACTCTTAATCCTTTATATATCACAATAAATTCGTGTCTTGGCTTTTAAAAATCACTTTTTCATCAACTTTTCAACCAGAAGACCTCTCCAAAATTATTTTTCTTTCATCTACAAACCCTAACCCTATTTCCTTCATCATTCAACCATAGATTTGGAGGCCTATTTAGGGTTATTTTGTGTTAGGGCTAGAACGTGACTTGACTATTTTTCGCGAGGGGAACGTGAGGGTGCAATCTAATTTTTGAGACAGAATATATGTGATGATTCATGTGATGATTTTGAGGTACGGGACTTACACAATATGTTCCTAAATTCTCTCGAGAGTATTCCGTTTATTTCGGGTATTATTTTCACTCATGTTGAATTGTGATATTCATTTCAAAATTCTGAAATAATTGTTGGAGTCTATTATGTTGATTAATTGTGATATTGAATTGTTGATTTGGGCATCGTATCATGAGATTTTAATATGACACGGAGAATGTGCACACGCCGATAGTCCAAAATACGATATATGGCTTGAGAATGCCAAGGGGAGGTGAGGTGAGCCTGGTGACCCATTGATGTGTTGTTGAGAAATTAATCTTGGTACAATGCTTGAGTATTACATTTGATTCGTATATGTGGATTCGTATTATTGCGATTTATTCAGCGTGCTATTTATTTTTGAGCATCTATTTCTGTCATATTGTGTACTGTGACAACCCGCCTTCCGAAATAAGGGGTGGCTAGCCCGATACCTCGACATAACGGAATCATAAATGGATATCATCCTCAGCATCATAACAATAAAATAGGTGTACCGGAAAACCACTCCATACATCAGAAATCAGGTTGTCAAAAATTTTGGTTTAATAAAGATTTAAGAAATAAATTAAACAACCCAAATCTAATGAAAGTGAAATTTCAAAGGAACATATAGATAAATACTAAAACAACATACAATAAAAGAACCGAATAATCTGTCGGTCCACAGTTACATTCAAAGTATTTCCACAATTCAATATATTTACATACTACATTCATTAACAAGTACAAAAGATGGGACACTAGCCCGAATGAAAGACCCGATCATAACTAGATCCCAAAAACGAAGGCGTCTAACAAACATCCTGTAATAATCCGTAATGTCATACAGCTCGTCAAAAGCATAAGAGTAGGAAAATCATAACGGGCGCCCTTGCGGAGGAGCACCTGAGCGGATACAACAACATGCACAACATGGAAAATGAACGGGTCAGGGCCCGATTTATATATGATTCCCAGAAGAGTAAGAAACATGATAGATATGGACAATGAATCATAAATAATGTAAATGTGAATCTAACAACCAAATCATAAAAATGTGATGATTCAATTATATAGGTTTCTAACAGTGATTGAATTAAGTAAGAGAAATAAAATTAAATCTCAATTCTTCTCATGTCTTGTCATTTTCCATTCCTTAATAGGAATTTAGTTTTCATCATATTTTTCCGTTTTCCATTCCTTATCAGGAATATAATTACCATCTCATATCTTATGGCAATTTACATACCTCAAGTCCCACTTGAGTTAGAAAGGTTATATTCTTATACATATAACGTTTCTAAGACCGCCCCTCCGAGTTTCCCCACTGGGCGCGCCCCTAAATGACTGTCATCTTCCAGGGCCTATCTATACAAGACAACCTAGGCACCTAACGCACGCCGGGAAGTGGCCATATACCTGCGAGTGAGTCATAACCACACCCGGAATTACCTCACTAGCGCAGAAAAATATATACAAATCCCGCATATGGCCGAGGACTATAGTCAGCCTGCATTCAATAGTCAGGGGACATCACCTCATGCACGAGCTTCCCTTATGATAGCATTTAGAGAGGTGTGTTTAAGTAATTTAACAATTACCAATTTAATCTCATTTTCATTACCGTTAATCACATGTGTTTCATTTTATTTGAAACCATTATCCTTGAATATTCTCATTAATATTCATCATTTTTAAGTCCCGAGTAAATCTCCAAGTGATCACCGAAATCGTACTATTCCCCAAGAAGCTACATATCTCAATAGGGACTCTAACATCTCCAATTGTGGGCTTAGAACTCTAACTTTAACTAATTACCAAAAGAGAAGTGATACCTAAGCATCACTTTAAGTACCCCTGAATTAACCCCAAGTGATCCCATTCAACTATAGGGTAACGACCAAACTCAACTAAAACTCTAAGTTTACTTCATGCAAGAAGGTTCCTATTTCCTATGTAAAAGAAGAAATCTAGGAAACAAAAATAAGTCTAAGAGTGAAAAATAGGGGACCGGTCGACCGGCCCGAAGGCCGCGGTCGATCGCGTCTCAAATCTTTTGCCTTCGTAGGAAAGCAGAAAGTCCAGGAAAAGGGGGTTAGTCGATCGGTCACGGACTGCGGTCGACCGCACGCCAAAAATCAGGCCTTAGTGAGAAAGCAGTGTGCCCTCCCCCGAAGTCCCGGTCGATCGGTCCTGGACCCGCGGTCGACCGGTCATAGCAGACCCAAAAACCCTTCTCCTTCCAACAACAAGTCTCCACATCATTTATTGCTACCAACTGATTTTAAATGCATCCAACACCCAAAATCTATACCAATAACAATTAAAAGCAACCTCCAAGGAGTTAAAACCCATGAATCCACTAAAATGCCCTAGTTTTCTTAAACCATGCATAACCACAACTATCAATGCATATTACTCTACTTAAATCATAAAATAGAAAATAGAAAACTTGCCTCAAGGTTGTAACTTCAGATTTGGTGAGGATTGTAGACAAGATCAAACACCCAAGCTTCAATCTCTCTTTCTCTCCTTAGGTTTCTTCTTCTCTTTCTCTAGGTTTACCAATTTAATTAAGGGAATAGTGACTTAGTTCAAGACATAAATCGTGGCTTAGGCTTAAAATTCCAGCTTAAGTAATTAATATGCGGTAAAATAATACGCAGCTACTCATTTAAGTTACTACCAGTCAAAAGTGCCCGGAACCTCAAAATACAACAATGCACAAAATTTGACTATCTCGCACCTCCCGGAACTAACTACATCCTCCAAATTATCATTTGGAGATTTTATAATTCATTTTAGGTTCCGGTTTCATTTTTAAGCCAAATGTCATTTTTAAATCATATGACATTGCAAAACATAACATAGCAAAATTCACCTCTACATACGGTAAACATGCAACATCATAGTAGATATTAACTTTTCTTCCTTAAATTAATACCTACTGCACATATCAACAATTTATATCTAATTACTATATCTAGCAAATTAAATATAAAATAGAACCTCAAAAGTGAGGGTTGTTACATACTTCCCCCCTTATGAGAATTTTGTCCCCAAAATTCAAGCATACCTTGTATAAAGAGATGCAGATACTTTTCCCGCATGTCATCCTCGCGTTCCCACGTCGATTCCTTGGCGTTATGGTGACTCCATTGAACCCGCACCAAGGGCAACATACGAGACCTTAATCTACGCTCCCCATGCTCTAATATAGAAACCGGTTGTTCTTCATATGAAACATCGGGTTGCAAATCAATATCCTCGAAAGGGATGTGCCAAAGCGCATCTTCACATCTCCTATACTTCTTTAGGGAGGAAACATGGAATACATCATGAATTTGTTGCAATGGTCCTGGTAAATCAAGTTGGTATGCCACTGAACCCACCTTTGCAATAACTGGAAATGGTCCAACAAAGCGTGGCGCAAGTTTTCCCTTCTTACCGAAATGCTTTATCTCTTTCATGGGCGACACTCGAACCAAAACTTGGTCCCTAATCTCTAATTCCATGTGTCTTCGACCCGCATCGGCATAGCTCTTTTGACGGTCTTGGGCTATCCGAATGCGATTCCGAATCAATTCAATTTTCGAGGAAGTATCTTGGATCATTTCAGGTCCAAGAAATTTATTATCACCCACTTCCAACCAACAAGCGGGTGATCTACACGGTCTTCCATACAAAGCTTCATAAGGTGCCATTCCAATTGTGAATTGGTAAGAGTTGTTATAAGCAAACTCCACCAATGAGAGATATTGTTCCCAACCACCTTTGAAGTCAAGCATACACATTCGAAGCATATCCTCCAACATTTGGTTTACTCTTTCAGTTTGGCCATCTGTTTGAGGATGGTATGAAGTGATTAACCTCAATTCGGTCCCCATCGCTTCTTGGAAACTCCTCCAAAAGTGGGAAATGAAAATTTTGTCTCGGTCAGAAACTATATTCAAAGGCACCCCATGGAGTCTCACCACCTCCTTGATGAATAAGCGAGCATACCGAGCAGTGTTATAATCTGTCCGTACGGGTAGGAAGTGTGCCGACTTTGTCAAGCGGTCTACAATCACCCAAATAGAATCACATCCACTTTGTGATCTTGGCAAACCCGTGATAAAATCCATCGATATGCTTTCCTATTTCCACACCGGGATGTCTAACGGTTGCAACAAACCTGTCGGTTTCTGATGATCAATCTTGACCAATTGACAAGTAGTGCATTGGGACACAAATTCTGAAATATCCCTTTTCATACCTGGCCACCAAAACTGACGGTGCATGTCCCAATACATTTTGTCCCCACCAGGATGAATCGTGAACCTAGACCCATGAGCTTCAGCCATCACTGCCCGTCTCAAATCTCCTTCCTCCGGAATAATGAGTCTTCCATGGAAGCTTAATCCACCCTCAGAACCAATTGAGTAGGACTCCACTCCCCCGGACAGCAATAGGCGAATATGGTCTTGACACCCCTTATCCCTTCCTTGAGCTTCTACCACCCTTGCCACAATGGTAGGAGTAACGGTCATTACCGACATGAATGCTCTCACCACCGCATCCTCCTGACTAAGTTCCTTCCATTTAGCTTTCCAAACCTCAGCTAATTCTCCATCGGGCTTCCTACTCAAGGCATCCGCTACAACGTTTGCTTTAAACGGATGATAATGAATATCAAATTGATAATCTTTCACGAACTCTAACCATCGGCGCTGTCTCATATTCAAGTCCTTCTGTGAAAATAAATATTACAGCGATTTGTGGTCCGTGAAAAGACTAAACTTCTCCCCCAAGAGATAATGCCTCCATATCTTCAAGGCAAAAATAACTGCGGATTGTTCTAAGTCATGTACCAAATAGTTTCTTTCATGGGGCTTCAACTTACGGGAAGCATAAGAGATAGCCCGTCTCTCTTGCTGAAGTACACCTCCTAATCCTTGAAGAGATGCATCGGTGAAGACTAGATATTCCAATCCTGGTTTTGGCAATTCAAGGACCAAAGCCGAAGTCAATCTATCTTTAAGTTCATCAAATGCAGCTTGGCAAGAATCATCCCAAATGAAGGTCACCCCTTTTCGGGTCAAATTTATCAAAGGGCTAGCTATTTTAGAGAAACCCTTGATGAACCGATGGTAATAACCAGCTAACCCAAAAAACTGTGAACTTCGGTAGGTGTCGTGGGCTGACCCCACTCCCTCACCGCAGCTACCTTGCCTGGATCCACCGATACACCCTGGGACATCACCACATGACCCAAAAACTGTACCTCCTGTAACCAAAAGCCACACTTCTCGAACTTGGCATACAGTTGATGGTCCCGTAATTTCTGTAGGACCAACCTTAAATGCATAGCGTGATCAGATTCCATTCGAGAATAGACTAAAATGTCATCAATGAACACAATAACAAATTGGTCCAAGAAATCCCGAAACACCCTATTCATGAGATCCATAAATACAGTGGGGGCATTAGTTAGTCCAAAGGGAATAACCAAAAATTCATAGGACCCGTACCTTGTTAGAAAAGCAGTCTTGGATACATCCTCCTCCCATATCCTCAATTGGTGATACCCCGCCCTCAAATCGATTTTGGAGAAGTACGTCGCTCCTCGAAGTTGGTCAAACAAATCATCGATACGGGGTAAAGGGTATTTATTCCGGATGATGACCTTATTCAATTCTCTATAGTCCACACATAACCGAAGAGAACCATCTCTTTTCTTAACAAACAACACTGGAGCACCCCACGGCGATGTGCTACGCCGAATAAATCCCTGCTCCAATAAATTTTGAATTTGATCTCTTAGCTCCCTCATTTCAATAGGAGCCATTCGATATGGAGCCCTCGTAATAGGCCTCGTTCCCGGTGCTAAATCGATTACAAACTCAATCTCACGGCTAGGAGGCAAACCCGGTATTTCCCGAAAAACATCCTCAAAGTCTTTCACAGCTGGAATGGAATCCAAGGGAACAACTACATCCCTAGAAGTCTCCTCGGCAATACAATACAAATAAGTACTAGTACTCCCCTCTAAACGAGGTAAAACTACCAGGAACATTTCTTGTCCCGAAATGGCGAAGACTATACTCTTCCCGTAGCAATTTACTATAGCATGATATTTCATAAGCCAATCCATACCCAAAATCACATCATACCCGACCATGTCCAGGACGAGTAAATCAGCCTCAAAGCATAAATTACCAAGAGAGATTTTTATATTTTTACAAATAAAGAAGACGAGTGAACCAAGTAAAAGTTCTTTCAGCAGATTTAATCAACTCGATAGTCTAAGCAAAGCTCCTAGAAATGAACGAATGCGTTGCACCAGTATCAAATAAAACACGACCCATATGTCCCTGAATAAGGAACTTATCCTCAATGGCTGGCGGTGCAGGAGGAGCTGGAGGAAGCATAGCATCCTGAATATGGTAGACCCTACCATACTGTAACTGGCCCTGTTGTGGAGGAGCAACTGGGTTAGGCACCTGTGGAGGGAACTGAACGTACGGCTGCTGTGGAGCTCGAGGAAACTATCCCCCAATCAACTGAGGACATTCCTTCTTATAGTGACCCGCTTCCCCGCATTGGAAACACCGACCTATCATATTCTCGGCATTTCGACCACGATTGTTTCTAAACTGATTCACGCCTTGGCCCTGTTGGCCTCTACCTCCCTGACCCTCACAGCCTGCTTGTTGTTGTGGGGCTCCCTGACCTTGCCTATTATTATGGTTCCCCGAATTAAACCCACCAGAACGCTGCCTCTTCGACAAGTCCCCTTGTTGGGGATCCCTTTCTTTCTGTTTACTGCCCGAAGGTTGGGACGAGGGAAAGACTCCTCCTCCAATCCCACTACCTCCCTGCCTTATCGTCTGCTCTACTACGGAGGTCTTCTTACCACTTTGCAAAAATAATCTATGCTCTTGGCAATGTAGTAGAGCTGCATTCATCACGTCCCCAAAAGTCTGTAAAGCCGGATTACCCAGCAAGTGTTACCGAATTCTCCAGTTCAACCCTCTCATAAACTTTGAAACTTTCTTTTCTTTGGGAGTCACTTCATCCGGTACAAAACTTGCCAACCGGGTGAATTCCTCCTCATATTTCGCTACTGACCTCTCCCCTTGTACAAGGTCCTGCAACCTCCTTATCATCTCCCCTTGAATTGAGGGAGGAAAGTACTTATGATCGAATAAAACCCACAATTCAGAGATCGACATTGTGTCCCTCTGTTCTGGCGTAGTCACGGACTCCCACCAGTGTAATGCGGCCCCAACCAGTTTAAAAGTAGCAAGGACTTGCTTCCTGTCCTCACCACACTCCACCATACGCAGATGGCATTGTATATCCTTCTTCCATTGATTTGCCTTTACAACATTCGAGCTCCCGTCAAATTCCGGGGGCTGTCCCTTTAGAAAAGATTCCCTAGCTCTCTCCCACGAAGAAGGTCCGGTAGGAACTTGGGCATCTAGCGCTCTCTGTTGAGCCTGCGGCGCTTGTTGGGCCACTGCAGTCATGGACGCATTAACGGCTTGAGCCACTATATTCGCCACATCCGCGGCATTAAATGTTCCTTGTGGCGGCGGAGGAGGACCAACATCTTCATCTAAAACCCTATTGCGTCTTGCCGGGCGTCCTCTTTTAGGCGGTATCTGAGATGGAGAAATAGTAGAGTTAGAATTCTACTTAAAATAATCTATTTTTGCAGAAGATCGTAAGCATAAGCAACAAAGCAGTCCTAACATTAGGCTCTATGTCAAAGAACGCTACGGTAGAACGTGACAAGTTCACAAAGATCCAAAAGACTCTAGAACCTGATGCTCTGATACCATTTGTGACAACCCGCCTTCCGAAACAAGGGGTGGCCAGCCCGATACCTCGACATAACGGAATTATGAATGGATATCATCCTCAGCATCATAACAATAAAATAGGTATACGGGAAAACCACTCCATACATCAGAAATCAGGTTGTCAAAAATTTTGGTTTAATAAAGATTTAAGAAATAAATTAAACAACCCAAATATGATGAAAGTGAAATTTCAAAGGAACATATAGATAAATACTAAAATAACATACAATAAAACAACCGAATAATCTGTCGGTCCACAGTTACATTCAAAGTATTTCCATAATTCAATATATTTACATACTACATTCATTAACAAGTACAAAAGATGGGCCACTAGCCCGAATGAAAGACCCGATCATAACTAGATCCCAAAAACGAAGGCGTCTAACAAACATCCTGTAATAATCCGCAATGTCATACAGCTCGTCAAAAGCATAAGAGTAGGAAAATCATAACGGGCGCCCTTGCGGAGGAGCACCTGAGCGGATACAACAACATGCACAACATGGAAAATGAACGGGTCAGGGCCCGATTTATATATGATTCCCAGAAGAGTAAGAAACATGATAGATATGGACAATGAATCATAAATAATGTAAATGTGAATCTAACAACCAAATCATAAAAATGTGATGATTCAATTATATAGGTTTCTAACAGTGATTGAATTAAGTAAGAGAAATAAAATTAAATCTCAATTCTTCTCATGTCTTGTCATTTTCCATTCCTTAATAGGAATATAGTTTTCATCATATTTTTCCGTTTTCCATTCCTTATCAGGAATATAATTACCATCTCATATCTTATGGCAATTTACATACCTCAAGTCCCACTTGAGTTAGAAAGGTTATATTCTTATACATATAACGTTTCTAAGACCGCCCCTCCGAGTTTCCCCACTGGGCGCGCCCCTAAATGACTATCATCTTCCAGGGCCTATCTATACAAGACACCCTGGGCACCTAACGCACGTCGGGAAGTGGCCATATACCTGCGAGTGAGTCATAACCACACCCGGAATTACCTCACTAGCGCAGAAAAATATATACAAACCCCGCATATGGCCGAGGACTATAGTCAGCCTGCATTCAATAGTCAGGGGACATCACCTCATACGCGAGCTTCCCTTATGATAGCATTTAGAGAGGTGTGTTTAAGTAATTTAACAATTACCAATTTAATCTCATTTTCATTACCGTTAATCACGTGTGTTTCATTTTATTTGAAACCATTATCCTTGAATATTCTCATTAATATTCATCATTTTTAAGTCCCGAGTAAATCTCCAAGTGATCACCGAAATCGTACTATTCCCCAAGAAGCTACATATCTCAATAGGGCCTCTAACATCTCCAATTATGGGCTTAGAACTCTAACTTTAACTAATTTACCAAAAGAGAAGTGATACCTAAGCATCACTTTAAGTACCCCTGAATTAACCCCAAGTGATCCCATTCAACTATAGGGTAGCGACCAAACTCAACTAAAACTCTAAGTTTACTTCATGCAAGAAGGTTCCTATTTCCTATGTAAAAGAATAAATATAGGAAACAAAAATAAGTCTAAGAGTGAAAAATAGGGGACCGGTCGACCGGTCCGAAGGCCGCAGTAGACCGCGTCTCAAATCTTTTGCCTTCGTAGGAAAGCAAAAAGTCCAGGAAAAGGGGGTCGGTCGACCGCACGCCAAAAATCAAGCCTTAGAGAGAAAGCAGTGTGCCCACCCCCAAAGGCCCGGTCGATCAGTCCTGGACCCGCGATCGACCGGTCATAGCAGACCCAAAAGCCCTTCTTCTTCCAACAACAAGTCTCCACATCATTTATTGCTACCAACTGATTTTAAATGCATCCAACACCCAAAATCTATACCAATAACAATTCAAAGCAACCTCCAAGGAGTTAAAACCCATGAATCCACTAAAAAGCCCTAGTTTTCTTAAGCCATGCATAACCACAACTATCAATGCAAATTACTCTACTTAAATCATAAAATAGCAAGTAGAAAACTTGCCTCAAGGTTGTAACTTCAGATTTGGTGAGGATTGTAGACAAGATCAAACACCCAAGCTTCAATCTCTCTTTCTCTCCTTAGGTTTCTTCTTCTCTTTCTCTAGGTTTACCAATTTAATTAAGGGAATAGTGACTTAGTTCAAGACATAAATCGTGGCGTAGGCTTAAAATTCCAGCTTAAGTAATTAATACGCGGTAAAATAACACGCAACTACTCATTTAAGTTACTACCAGTCAAAAGTGCCCGGAACCTCAAAATACAATATGGCACAAAATTTGCCTATCTCGCACCTCCCGGAACTAACTACACCCTCCAAATTATCATTTGGAGATTTTATAATTCATTTTAGGTTCCGGTTTCATTTTTAAGCCAAATGTCATTTTTAAATCACATGACATTGCAAAACATAACATAGCAAAATTCACCTCTACATACGGTAAACATGCAACATTATAGTAGATATTAACTTTTCTTCCTTAAATTAATACCTACTCCACATATCAACAATTTATATCTAATTACTATATCTAGCAAATTAAATATAAAATAGAACCTCAAAAGCGAGGGTTGTTACATGTACTTCCCCGTATTTTCTTTTAGTGGCAGGTTAGCGTGATTGGGACGCAAAGGCTTATTTGGAGGTTTGTTTTAGAGCATGGATTGAAAGATTTTTTTTTGATGTATAATTTGGTGGTGTAATTAGTTGGAGATTTGGGTATTTTAAGAGAAATATTATTGTAATTATTGTGGAAATGTAACAATTTATGGATTGGTTATATTTAAGTTATGGAATATTGATGCTCTATACTTATTGTGAATGATTTTAGTTTAGTTTTTATCGTAGTAGCACGCCATGTGTCTCTTAACGGGCGCACAGGGTGTTACAGATAGTACAGAGCTTAGGTATACGACAACCTTCGGGTCTTTGGATTTTGGGTCTATCATGCGTGAGAGACGTTTTTTCTTTGGTGATAGAATATTTTTTTGAAAACGTGTTAGGCATCGAGGTTGAGATTTGTGATCTTGATGTGAGAACGTGTAGAATTGATTGAGGACTTTAGTGTTGTGATTTTTGGGAAATAGAATCTAGTAGCAATTTATTTTCGAGTGTTACGCTACGTCGAATTTCGAGGGGGACATTTCATGTTAGTGGGGAAGTATGTAACAACCCGAATTTTTTTAATGGGAATTTTTAAATTTATTTTGGAAATCGGAGAAAAATAAAATTTTGGATTTAATTAGTTTTAATAATTAAATATATTAGTTTTTATATTCGAAATTCGAAAAGATAGATTACAAGACTCCTAATATGAGTATATATAAGTCTTGGGGTGTTTAGAAGAGTCCTCAAAATATAAAACTCTCTAAGAGTCCTCGAAACATAAAATTTTCAAGAAAAGAATATATAAAAATATTCGACCGTTCGTTCGAGCTGAAATTTTTTGTACGATTTTTACTCGTCTTCAGATACTACGCCCCCAAATTTCAGTCAATTCTAACATCTGATCGTCCGAAATATTTTTTTAAGTGTTGGTATCGGTTAGAACTCTTTTCTTAATCAAACTCTTAATCCTTTATGTATCATAACAAATTCGTGGCTTGGCTTTTAAAAATCACTTTTTCATTAACTTTTCAACCTAAAGACCTCTCCAAAATTATTCCCTTTCATCTACAAACCCTAGCCTTATTTCCTTCATCATTCAACCATAGATTTGGAGGCCTATTTGGGGTTATTTTGTGTTGGGGCTAGAACGTGACTTAGCTATTTTTCGCGAGGGGAACGTGATGGTCCAATCTAATTTTTGAGATAGAATATATGTGATGATTCATGTGATGATTTTGAGGTACGGGACTTGCACAATATGTTCATAAGTTCTCTCGAGAGTATTCCGTTTGTTTTATGTATTATTTGCACTCATGTTGGATTGTGATATTCATTTAAAATTTTTGAAATAATTGTTGGAATCTATTATGTTGGTTCATTAAGATATTGAATTTTTTATTTGCGCATCGTGTCATGAGATTTTAATATGGCACTGAGAATAAGCACATGCCGATAGTCCAAAATCCGATATATGGCTTGAGAATGTCTAGGGGAGGTGAGGTGAGGCCTGGTGAGCCATTGATGTGTTGTTAAGAAATTAATATTGGTACAATGCTTGAGTATTACATTTGATTCGTATATGCGGATTCGTATTGTTGCGATATATTCAGCGTGCTATTTATTTTTTAGCGTTTATTCCTGTCATATTATATACTTCCCCGTATTTTGTTTTAGTGGTAGGTTAGCGTGGATTGGGACGTTAAGGCTTATTTAGAGGTTTATTTTAGAGCATGGATTGGAAGATTTTTTTTAATGTATAGATTGGTAGTGTACTTGGTTGGAGAATCGGGTATTTTGAGAGCAACATTATTGTAATTATTGTGGAAGTGTCACAATTTATGGATTGGTTATATTTAAATTATGGAATATAGATACTCTATACTTATTGTGGATGGTTTTAATTTAGTTTTTATCGTAGTAGCACGCCGCGTGCCTCTTTACGGCGCGCGGGGTGTTATACAATCTTCCCCCTAATAAAAGAATTTCGTCATAGGAATTCACCATTTAAAATTTATACCCAACTTAAAGTAAATGTGAGTATTGTTGTCTCATAAATTATTACACTCCCAACTGGACTACTCCTTTTTGTGATGGTTCCACTGTACATGTACTAATGGTATCTCCCTCGAAAACAATTTTTGAATCTGCCTATCTAAAATCCCTACTGGTTACCCACTATATGAAGTGCTTGAGTCTAACTCAATTTCACTCAAATAAATATGTTGATAGACATTCCTAGGATGTAGGAATATGCAAAATAGAAATACGTGTAATATATATTATGCACCCGATTTAGATGATCCAAAAGTACAAAATGGTAAACAACCTTCCCCACCTTCTCCATAATCATAAACGACTTGATGTAATGTGGAGCTAACTTTTACTTCTTCCCGAATCTCACTTCCCTTTCCTAGGGGATACCCAAAGTTGGGGTTTCTCTTATACCTAAAACTCCATAGGCTTCATATTCTTGTTTTCATAACTCTTCTGTTTATCCTGAGCAATTTTCATCCTCTCTCTAATCAACTTAATATTCTTAATCATCTCTTAGATGAACTCCATTCCCAAACGTCTACCCTCACCTGGGTCTAACCAACACACTAGTGATTGGCAATGTATCTCATAAAGTGCCTCATATGGTGCAATGGAAATGGACTTTTGATAAGTATTATTATATGCAAACTCCACTAAAGGAAAATATATCTCTCAACTTCTTTTAAAATCCACCGCACATGCACATATCATGTCCTCTAACTCCCAATTTACCCTCCCCGTATATACATTTGTATATGGTTGGTAAGCCGTACTAAGGTACAACTGAGTCCCTATAACCTTCTGTAAACTCTTCCAAAACTTTTCCACCAATATAGGACCCCGATTCGAAACTATTAATGATGGAACCTCGTGTAAACGAACAACTTGACAACATACAAATTCAAAAGATGCTTGGTCGAATATAGGGTACCTTAGAGAAAATTTTTAGTTTTAGAAATTGAGAGTAAATATTCTAATTGTGGACCTAATATGCCAAACAAGAATTCTAAATTGAAGAATGCCAAGCATAAGAAAACCCTAATTGGAAATGAAACTGAAAAAAGAAAGGGATGGTCTAAGAGGTCAATTTTATTTGACTTGCCTTATTGGAAGGGTAATCCAGTCATGTATTGGATGTAATCCATGAAGAGAAAAACATCACCTAACATCTTGTGCTTGGCATTCTTTAATTTCCAATTGGGGTTTTCTTATGCTTGGCATTCTTGAATTTAACATGTCTTGTGGGGAGTCATTAAAAGGATTGAGAAAATTCACGACATGACCTTAAATGTTTTAAACTTAAGCCATCTTTATGGTTGAAAGAAGATAGTAGCAGAAGGAAAATGAGTCCCCCTAGTGCGTTTACTTTGATGAGTGAGGAAAGAAAGGCTCTTTTAGATAGATTATATAATTTGAAAGTTCCCTCTAATTTTTCATCCAACTTGCATAGGATTTTTAATTATGTCACCCACGGTTTACATAAGTGCAAGTCTCACAATTGGCATGCGATCATGCAATTGGTTCCTTTTTTGTTTAAGCACCGTTTTTCTAAGCATAAGAGTTTACGTAGGGCCATTATGAAAATTAGACTATGCTTCACACTTTTATGTGCAAAAGGTGTGAACCGCGTGGCTGTAAAAGTAGATATTGCTGAAGAAATTTGTGTGTTGGAGAAATAATTCCCCCATCATTTTTTAACATAAGTATTCACTTGTTAGTACACTTATGCGATGAGACACTTCTTTGAGGCCCAGTTAGATATCGATGGATGTACCTATTTGAAAGGTTGATGAAAGTTTTCAAAGATTATGTCAAGAATACATGATACATTAAAGGATCAATTACAGAGGAATACATTATCGTCGAATCATCAATCTTCGCTTGGGAATATATGCCCGACCCAAGTATTGTAGATAACAGTGATAAGTTCGTTGATGAGGGTGGTCGTGTAATGGGCACATGAGTAAAATTAACAAGTTTAGAGTATGAACAAGTATCCTGTTATCTATTTTTAACTCATGAAAATATCAAAGAATGGGAAAAGTAAGTTTTGTTGTCTTTTTAATTTATTTAAACTTTTGTACTTGATCAAGTTCATGATATGTTTATTACGGTCAATGTAGGATATATGATGCGTGCGAGAATAATACAAAATGAAGAACGATGGAACAATCAGACAGTGAGTTTAGGCTATGGGTGACACATGAGGTAATTATTATGAGAAAAGATGAGCTTTTCGATTTTCTCCCCCTATGTGGTCGGCCTTCTTACCAGTCTGAAATACATGAGCTCTATCTTTGCTTGCCTTCTTTACCGGCACTCGCCGGATGTATCACTCATCCCGCTCCTAAGGTAAGGAGTCTTCTGTGTGTTACAACCAGAATATATATATATTGGATATAGCAGTAGTTTGTTGGAAACTTAAAGTCTTTACTTGATCTAGGACGTGTGATGTAAATTGTTGATGTAAAAAACTAGATCGCTCTAATTATTCAATCACAGATAAATAAAATGAGACAAAGATTTTTAAAGTGGTTCAGCCTTATAAGAATGGCCTACGTCCACTGTTATGTTATTACTGAGTGTTTGGGAATTCTCGATATGTAATTCTATCAAGAAATTCCGGTCCCTTTGAATGAGGGTGATACAAGGTATTTATAGCCCTTAGGCTGTACATGAATGGGTTGATACATTAAATGATATACATATGAAAGGGTAATACATTTAATGCAGCGTGTGCGTCAAGATGATAAACATTCAATGAATAGTTGAACTGTTGACATTCTGGCAATTAATACCACGGCCGAGATGCAGCTCGGACCGCCTTAGTTGCTCGTTGCTCAGGAGTTCCTCGGAGCGCTAGAGTACCTCGGAGTGCTGAAGTTCCTCGGTATATCCTCGTTGCTCGGGGAGAACATGAGTTGGTCGAGGAAATGAACTTCCTCGTTGTTATTGTACCACGTAGATTGACAAGTGTCTTCGTATGATTCGTCCAGATCAGCATATTAATTTTGGTATCAACAGAAGCCCCCAATGTTTCATATTTCGAACTTTGAGGAGTATGGAACATTCTTTCTCGGTTTATGGCAATATTGAATGATCTTCCTGGGTTTTAGGAGCATCGTATTTGAATTTATTTCCAAATTCAACGAATCCGCCTTTTTTCGAACTTTTAAGAGCGCTTCGATCTTAGTGCCCTTTTTGTCCTTTTAGCCGTCGGAAGTTCAATAGTTTCTTTTTTGTAATCATTTCCTTCGCCGCTTCCCAAGGCAAAGTATTTAAACTTCTTAGGTAACCATACCATCTTCCTCTTTTTCCAACTTTCTGCATTCAAGCTTTCTATTCTCTCCTTCTCTCTTGTGCATTCATCCTAGTTTTCGTTCGTTGTCAACATACCTCCTTTCTTCCTGTAAGATCTTCTTCCTTTCTTCTGTATCTCTTTTATTCATTATGGTTTATATTGTGGAGTCTATTGAGAAATTTCGTTCCGATTTTTCCATTCCTTCTTGGGTAACTCTGGAGGTTCTTTCTGAGCCTTTAGATTATTTTCGATTGGCTGAGGGACATTGGTTCCCCAGTCTATTCATTGCTGAATGTGGTTTTTCCTTTCCACCAAATCCATTGTGTCTCGAGTTTTGTCAGTATTTTGATCTTGTCCCTGCAAAAATAGCCCCCAATTCATGGAGAATAATTAATGGGGTGTACAAATTAAATCTAACTCATGGGACTCGTATAGGGATCCCTGAAATTATGTACTGCTATAAATGGGCCATTCTAGATAATATTTATTACTTAAAAACTAGGTTTCTGAATAGGGCTTTTGTAGTTAACCTCCCTGATTCAAATAGAGATTACTTTGAACATAGGGTGGTTATTAAAAATTGGCAATATGCCCTTTTAGTTGGAGATGGAGTATACAACGGTCCCAGATGCCCCCCATATGGCAATGGGATAGGTTTATTTTTCATTTTATTTCTTTTACTTATGAAATTATGCTTTTATCATGTTTGACAAAATGTATGACTGATATCTCATTATGTGTTTGTTTGCAGTTGATAGTAAAAGAAAAACTCCAAAAGAATCAGAGGTTAATATTAAGCATATGAAACTTATCTGGGGTTTGCATAAGAACGTTGCAGACGAGCACATCAGGTCTGCATCATATTTGCTACAGTATAAGAGTTATACAACCTCTTATACTGCTCGCCCTGTTGAGCCAGCTTCAACTCCAGAGGATTCTTCTTCAGATTCTCATCTTCCTTTAAGTCAGAGAATGGGCAAGAAAAGAGCTCCTCCTGCTCTATTTGATGACATTACTTCTACTGCTGGGGCCAAGAAAAGCAAAACTGATGTCCCATAGGGGACTAAGAAGGTGGATGCTGCATCCTCTAAAGCTGCCGAGAAGCCCCCAGTGGCTCCGAGCAAGAAAGTTGCTCCTATGGAAGTGATTACTATCTCTCCGACCAAGAGTTCTTCCTTGGTTGAAGCTGCTGAAGTCCCTTTGAGAAGATTGAGGAAATTATCCTCAGTCAATTTGGCTGAAACTGTCTCTTCTCCACCATCTGGTGTTGTTGGTGTTCCAACCATCATTCCTCCGAGCTCTGCAATGAGCTCGGTAAAAACTTGGATCATACCCGAGGTCCAAGGAATTGATGAAAATATTTCCAGGGATATGCTGACATACCTAGCTACTCGTCACCTTGCTTCGGTAAATTTTTCATACTCTGAGTTTTCTTTCTTTCTCTGAATACTTGCATTTTTGTATTGACTTTACTATTTTTCTCATCTTTCAGCCGGTGAACTGTTTCAATAACATCGTGAAGAAGGATGAAGCTATTAAAGCTTCAAGCTCCTCGTCAGGTGTAGAGGATGCTCTGCTGGGTTTGACCCAATCTTTGAAGGAATCTCGCCAACAGTATAGTGAGGACAAGGCTGTTTGGGAGAAAAAGTTGTCTACAGTTGAGGCCGAGAAGGTGAAGATGGCTGAGATCTCCAAAAGTTTGGAGGATAAGGTAAAAGGTTTAGAGGTCGAACATCAGAAGTATGATGTCAAGCTCAAGAGCTTTGGAGAGCATGGAGATAAGCTGAAGAAGGCAGAGGAAGAGTTGTCCGCCCTGCGAGATATCAAGGTCCAAAAGGAAGAATTGGATGTGAAGCTCTCCTCGGAGAAACTAAAAAGAAAGCTCGCCATTAAAAAATCCTTCAGCGCTAGCTGGGATAAAGGATGGGATAAGGGGATTGCTGCTATGACATCCCAAGTTCAATATGGGAAGTTGAAATACTTTTGAGATGGCTGGGTAGCTGCCCTGCAAGAATTGAAGATCAAAGAAGATTCTGGGCTATTCCAACTACACCTCCCTGGTCCTCCTCCACCAATTATGGAGGAAGAAGAAGATGAGCCTGTCTCTGATGAATCTTCCATGGCCATAGGTGATCAAGTCCCTGCTTCTCTTCTTGCTGCCAACGAGGACATTTCTTCCATGCCTCCTCCTCCTGAGCAAATTTCAACTGCTGATCAAGTCGCTGTGACCACCGAGCAACCAAGCTCCTCGTCCCAGCCTCCCGAGAAAGTCTTGGGAGACAAGGAAAAGGTGTGAAGTTATTCGGTATCTTTTCTATCTTTCAGTATTTGTAATCAAACAATGTAATCCTTTTGTGATCTAATAAAATACATCTTCGTTCTTCTCTGTTGTTGATGATTTGTTTTTGTTGATTGTTGTCTTTTTCTCATCCTTAGTTTGTTGCTAGAATGGAACTGATATCTACACATGATACAAAGCTGATGCAGCAATGCCACGAATATTATAAAGCTGGTCATACAGATCTTAGTACATCAGAAATAGCTGACATCCTTGGTCATGATGCCTCAGAACAAGCAATTGAGGCTTATCGGTACTTGAAGGATTTACTCGACCGAGCTGTGGCCAACAGTGTGGCTTACTATGAATTGATCGAGGAACTTCATTGTACCTTAGAAGATCTTCAGAGTCAACACAATGAATCAACTGCTTTGCTGCACAAGGAGTATGAAAATAGATATCAGCAGCTTTCTTCTGAAACAGTCCATAAAAAGATCCTTGCTGGATACGATGTTAGAGAAAGAACTTTAAAAGGTGAAGTTGAGGCCTGCAGGCAGATTGCTGAGTTGATGGAACAAGAGAACAATAATTTGCAGAAAAAGCTAGCACAGTATGAATCTGCAGCGTCATCTTCCACTGCCTTAGTACAAGTTACCGATGAAGGTTTCTCGTTCTTAGAGGTTGAGAATGCCAAATTAAGGCAAGAACTGGATAACTTAAGAAGATCTGTTATTCCTGTGACTGCTCGGGGACGAGGAAGAGGTTCTCGTGGGCGAGGAAGAGCTGCTCTGAACATTGTCGAGGAACAAGTTATTCCAGTTACTCGGGGACGATCAAGAGTTCTTAGTCGCAATGTTGAAGAAGCTCGTACTCAGTCGACGTTAGAAACTCAAGCATTCCAATTGAACGCAAAGGACCGGGCTCTGTCTGAAATGTCCAAGAAAAACCTATCCTTGGAGGATCAACTTACTGCGATGAAGTTTGCTCTGGATAATAAGGATGCTCTTGTCAAGAACTTTCATGAGCAGGTAGATAAATTAACTTTCCAATTTATAAACAGCCTCGGGAGTTCTGGATGGCAGGCTACAATGAGGCCCTTTATCATTTGGATGCTCGCATTGAAAGTGCCAATAATGAAGGTTATAAGCAGGGATGGTTGAACGCCCTGGGTGTATTAAAATTAGAGCAAGGGCATTATTTATGGGATTATCATGGTCCTGATTTACTAGACTTGCCCGTGCCGCCTTATAAATTGGATATGAAATGGATTCCTGCTCGTTCCATTCCTCGGAGCTTAATTTCAAAATACCTTGGTGACTACAACCTTCATTCTCAGGTCGAAGTATCTCGTCCCGAGCATCTAATGGACACACCTTCAATAATGAATGTCAGAATGCTGAAGGACTTGAATTTTATTAATTCTCCTCTTTGCTTGGAAGATCCTCCTGCTGGCGAAGAGCCTGTCTCAAAAGCAAAGGGCAAGAAACCAATAGAATAGGAATCTCAATGTAATGATCAGCATACATGTAATATATAATTTGTTTTGAAATTCAATGAAAGACTTTCATTTTATGTATTGCTATTGTCTTGTGTTTATCAGACATTTTTATATTTGTGCATATGTATCTGTTAAAAAGATAACAATATGGTGCTGTTTATCAACCAATTTAATAAAAAGTTACAAGTATCAAGTTTTCTCAATCACTTAATAATAAAGTAATGAGTATAAAATGTTCAAAATGTTTCCAACCAACCAAGGTTGTTAGATTGTGCTTGTCGACCAGCTATAGTTGATGGGTTTTTATCCCCGACCAACCATACTTGGTAAATTTTTTTCATAAAATGTGCCCGACCAACCATGGTCGATAATTTATCCTCGTCGACCAAGTATAATTGATCACTGATCAACTATACTTGGTTCAGTTTGGAATTCTTTGTATTTTCTGGAATGATTTTACCTTCCGACCAACTTGTTGGCTTATTTTTAAATCAAATGATATTGTTCTTCCTTCAACCATAGTTGATTATTGAATTATCAGGTTCCTTCGAACTATCTTGTCCACTAGTTATCTTACCAACCTTAGTTGGTCACGCTAGTGTACGCCTCCTAACCAAAGGAGTATATTTTTGGTTCTTTCGAACTATTTGTCCACTAGTTATCTTACCAACCTTAGTTGGTCACGCTAGTGTACGCCTCCTAACCAAAGGAGTATATTTTTGGTTCTTTCGAACTATTTGTCCACTAGTTATCTTACCAACCTTAGTTGGTCACGCTAGTGTACGCCTCCTAACCAAAGGAGTATATTTTTTGGTTCTTTCGAACTTTCTGTCCACTAGTTATCTTACCAACCTTAGTTGGTCACGCTAGTGTACGCCTCCTAACCAAAGGAGTATATTTTTGGTTCTTTCGAACTATTTGTCCACTAGTTATCTTACCAACCTTAGTTGGTCACGCTAGTGTACGCCTCCTAACCAAAGGAGTATATTTTTTGGTTCTTTCGAATTTTCTGTCCACTAGTTATCTTACCAACCTTAGTTGGTCACGCTAGTGTACGCCTCCTAACCAAAGGAGTATATTTTTTGGTTCTTTCGAACTATTGTCTTCTTTTTGCTGTCGAGCAGCGTAGTGTACGACACTAGTATTCCCCGAAAAACTTTCAAACAAAGGAGAGGAAAATGGTGAAAACATCATCGTTTTATTCATATTGATGAACCCGTTGTACATTTTACATCATTGATAATACTTGCGAAGGTGTTCAGCATTCCAAGCATTCTTGAATTCTTCTCCTTCTAAAGTTGCTATTCGGTAAGTTCCTGGTCGAACGACTTCTGTAACTCGGTAAGGTCCATGCCAATTTGCTTCCAATTTATTGTGCTTCTGAATTACCTTCTTTAACACATAATCTCCTTCTTTTAAATCGCATTTCTTCACCCTTTTATTGTAGAACAGAGCTGTGCGTTGTTGGTAAGCAGCATTTCTAATGGCTGCTTCTTCTCTTACTTCCTCAAGCATATCCAAATCCAGTCTTCTCATCAAGTCGCTGACTGGGGAATTGAAATTCAGCACTCTGTGTGTTGGGAGACCTAACTCGGCAGGTATTACAGCCTCACTTCCAAATGCCAGCATATATGGTGATTCTCCAGTCGCTGCTCGGGGAGTTGTTCGGTAAGCCCACAATAATGATTGTAGCTCGTTAATCCAGTTAGCTTTAGCTTCACTTAGCCTTTTCTTCAAACCATTTAGCAGTGTTCTATTCGTCACTTCAGTCTGTCCATTGCTTTGAGGATGGCCTGGTGCTGAATGGACCTTCAAAATGTTTGACTGATGACAATAAGCAGCAAATTCCTCGTTATCAAATTGGGTTCCATGGTCTGTGATGAAGGCATGAGGGAGACCATATCGACAAATGATATTCTTCCAAACGAACTGGTATACCTTCTCGTACGTCATGTCGATGAGGGGTTCAGCTTCTACCCACTTAGTAAAATAGTCTACTGCGAAGACGAGGTACTTGAATCTTCCTCGGGTGGTTGGCAATGGTCCCACCAAGTCAATTCCCCACATGGCGAATGGCCAAGGGGAAGTTATGGGTGTCAACAATGCTTGTGGAGTTTGTCGGATAGAGGAAAAACGTTGGCACTTGTCACATTTCTTAGCATAGGCTATACAGTCAGCCCTCATCGTCGGCCAGTAGTATCCTTGAGTCATTACCCTTTGCAAAAGAGTTCGACCTGCTACATGGGCTCCACAAGACCCTTCATGGATCTCTTCAATCAATTCTTTTACTTCGGATGGATGCACACATCTCTGCAAACCTGCCATAATTCCTCGTCTATACAAAACACCATTAGTTAGTACATACCGAGCAGCTTTATACTTCAATTTCTTTGCCGCGAGCTTGTTCTCTGGCAATTCTCCTTCTTCAATATACGACCTGATGGGATCCATCCAAGATGGTCCTAAATCAAGGGTAATAACATTCATCGTCAAGTTTTCATCTATACTCCGACTTTCCAGTACTTCAATTGGTATTGTTCTTAGTAGCTCGGTACGAGTAGTTGATGCTAGTCGGGCCAGTGCGTCTGCTTATACATTCTCCATCCTCGGTATTCTGATCAACTGAATGGCATCAAATTCAGCCAACAATTCCATCACCTTTGCATGATACTTGACCATTAGTTCTCCTTTAACTGCATATGTTCCCATCATCTGATTCACAATCAATTGAGAATCACTGAATACCATCACTTGTTGCGCTTCCATAATCTTTGATAATTTAAGACCTGCTATCATGGCCTCATACTCAGCCTCATTATTGGAAGCTTTGAATTGGAATCGCAAAGCATATTCCATGTCAATCTCGTCTGGGGTATTTAAAACAATTCCTGCCCGCAACCTGCTGTGCAAGATGAGCCATCTACATATAATCTCCATATGGGTAACCCGCCTTCAAATTCTTTATCTGACAGAGTTCCTCGGTGAAATATTTTTTGCTTCTTTTCATCCTCCCCTGACACTTTTCGCTCCTCGTCGATCATCTCTTCTCGCTCTTTTACCAACCGGAGCTGGTCTGAGTTTGAAGTTGATGATCCTTCTACATCCACAAGTCCTTTCACCAACCGTAGTTGGTCTGGATTTATGTCTGTTGATCCTGTAACATCCACAGGTTGGTCAGCGAGCAACTTTTGTTCCTCGGGGGTATCAGGGTATGTAAACTCTGCTATAAAATCTGCTACAGCCTGCCCTTTCAAAGATGATCTAGGTTCATACACAATATCATATTCACCGAGTTCTATTGCCCAGTACATCAGTCTTCCTGATTTTTCTGGCTTGTGAAGGGCTTGTCTCAATGGCATGTCGGTATACACAATGATGGTATGGGCCTGGAAATATGGCCTCATCCTTCTACTTGCTTCAATTAAGGCCAATGCCAATTTTTCTAACTTTGGGTACCTGATCTCTGCACCTCGGAAAGCCTTACTTGTGTAATAAATTGGTTTCTGGACTCCATTCTCCAATCTGATCAATGCCGAGCTAACTGCATTCTCTGATACTGCCAGATACAAGTACAACTTCTCTCCTGTTATTGGCCTGGACAACAATGGAGGTGCTCCCAAATACTTTTTCAAGTCTTGAAAGGCCTTCTCACATTCATCAGTCCACTCAAAAGTTTTTCGAAGTGTTTTGAAGAATGGGAGGCATTTATTAGTTGCTCGGGACACAAATCTATTGAGCGCTGCAACTCGTCCTGTAAGACTCTGCACTTCTTTCTTCGTCGTTGGGGATCGCAGCCCTAAAAGAGCTTTGATCTTTTCTGGATTTGCCTCAATTCCTCGTTGGTTGACGATGTATCCGAGGAACATTCCTTCTCGTACTCCAAAGGTGCACTTCATCGGGTTGAGCTTCATTTGGTATTTATCTAGTTGATCAAAGGTCTGACCTAAGTCAACTAGATGATCAGCAGCTTTCTTGCTCTTTATTAGCATATCGTCGACATAGACTTCCATGTTGCAACTGATTTGTTCGGCAAAAACCTTGTTCATCAGTCGCTGATATGTTGCACCTGAATTTTTTAAACCAAAAGGCATGACATTATAACAATAAGTTCCCCTTGGGGTAATAAAAGAAGTACTTTCCCTGTCTTCAGGTTTCATTTTGATCTGGTTGTAGCCAGAATATGCATCCATGAAGCTGAGCAGCTCATGTCCCGAGGTAGCATCCACTAGTTGGTCAATTCTGGGCAATGGAAAATGATCTTTTGGGCATGCCTTGTTGAGATCAGTGAAATCAACACACATTCTCCATTTATTATTCTTCTTCTTTACCATCACCACATTTTCTAACCAGTCTGGATATTTCACATCTTCAATGAATTGGGCTTTCTGGAGCTTCTCGACCTCCTCTTGTATGGCCTGATTCTTCTCGGGACTAAACACTCTTCTTCTCTGCTTTACAGGCTTGATCTCCTTATTCACATTGAGTTCATGACATAAGAAGTTTGGATCTATTCCTTGCATGTCTTCGTGACTCCATGCAAAAGTATTCTTCCTGTTTCTCAAGAAAGTTACCAGCTCTTGTTTTATTGAAGCATCCAACGACGAACCTATCTGGGTTACTCGTTCAGGGTGCTCCTCGTCCAGAATAATATTTTCTGTAGATTCTACCACCTGTCCTTTTACAAGTTGGGATTCATCCCTGGGATCAAGAGTTTCAATTTCTGTACCTTCCTCCACCTGGTAGGTAATAGTCTTTTTCCTTGATTCTTCAAGCTCCTCTTGCTCGGCAGATGAATAATAGCATTCCCGAGCTATTTTTTGATCACCTTTCACAACTCCTACTCCGAAGTTTGTTGGGAATTTTAAGCATTGATGCACTGTAGATGGAACTGCTTCGAACTTCTTCAAACCAACTCTTCCCATGATGATATTGTAGGCTGACTGCACATTCTTATCCATCACGAAGAAGCGTATTCTTTCTGTTCGACAAGCGGGCCAAGTTCCAATGAATATGTCCAACTTGATCGTCCCAAGTGGAAAAACTTTCTCGCCAGCAAAACCCAGAAGGGGTCTGTGATAAGGTTCCAATTGAGATAATTTCAAATTCAAGCTATCAAAGCATGAATAGTACATGATGTCTGCCGAACTACCACTGTCCACCAACACCCTTGAAATCACCACATCTTTCATCCTCATTTTGATTACCAAAGGATCGTCGTGAGGGTAAAGAACACCTGCCAAATCGTTTTTTGAAAAACCAATAACTAGCTTCTCTTTATTTAGCTTCCTCGGACGATCATCCTCGATAAGATTTATTCGTTGAATATATGAGCAGGCTTGAGCCTCTCCGAGATAGGCATTTCTTTCTGCAGTAAGGTCTCCCCCTCCAGCATCTCCTCCTGTAATAACATTACAATCAAATGACCCAAAACGTATGGAAAATATCTCTCGTTCAGGCTGCCTTGGCTTTTTTGGAAGATCGGGGTCTTCATCTGGATCATCTTCATGATTTCTTTTCTTTTTCTCCTCTGTCCGACGAGGAGATCTGGAACGATCTCTGGTTCTATCATCATTTTTCCTTTCACCTCTGCGATCTACATACTTTGACAACTTTCCTCTTTGGATGAGCGTTTCAATCTCGTTTTGAAGGGCTATGCAATTTTTGGTCGTATGGCCATGATCTTTATGGAACTCGCAATATTTGGCCCTATTTCTCAGTTCAGGATTGGTCCTCAGTTTATCTGGCCACTTGATTTCTTCATTATTCTTGATTTCTTCTAAAACATGATTAATACCCATCTTCAATGGAGTATAATTATCATATTTCTTCAGGACTTCCCATGACGTCCTATTATTCTTGGAGTGCTTGTCACCACCATTACCTTTTTGTTCTTTCTTCTTAGATTTTTCAACCTCCACCTTGGTTTCTTTATCCATATTCTTCTTAGCAGCCATAGCCTCCTCGGCATTCATGATTTTGGCCGCTTTTGCCATCAACTCCGACATAGTTTTAGGTGGGTCTTTGGCCAAAGTATAGTATAACTTGTTAGGCAGCAATCCACTCATCAAAGCAGTGATCGCTGTCTTTTCTTCATAATCTATGACTTCCAACTTCTCGTTATTGAAACGAGTTATGTAATCTCTAGTACTCTCACCTGATTTTTGTCTAACACTTAACAAGTGCGCTACTCGTTTTACTGGCTTTGCTCCAAAACAGAAATTGCCAATAAACAACTCGGCTAACTGAAAGAAAGTTGAAATCTTACCCCGAGGAAGATTGTTATACCATATCTGGGAAGATCCAGTAAGAGTTCCTGAAAAGGCCCTGGATCTCATCTCGTCGGGGACAACATAGATATCGGCAGCAGCTTGATATTGTTCTATGTGAAGAACAAGATCTGTCTTTCCATCATATTTGGGAGTTACCACGGGTGCTTTAAATTTCGATGGTGTAGGAAAATCCACAATGGCCTGTACAAAAGGTGTTCCTCGAACGAAAGTTCGTTGTAGGGGGTTCTTTGCTTTGACCATTTCTCCCAATTTATCCTCCAACCGTTGGAGAGATCCTTTCCACGCTTTATTTCCTTCCTCGGGCCTATTGGTTCGAGCAATTGATCGTTCCGAAGTAGCTTCTTGAGATCTATCTTGACGAACAACTGGTCGTGATTGTGCTGATCCTTCTCTTAGATCTGATGGTTGTCGAAAACTCCTCGATATGGTCTTAGGTGGACTCCTATTCCTCCTAGGGCCCAATCGACTGAAAGGAGACGCCCTACTCAGTCTTTCTAAAGCACTGGGTCTTTCTGGAGAGAGGGTGATATCTTGATCAGTATCTGTAACCCTTATTGACGAAGTTCGCCCAGGTTGATAAGAGAAATCATCAGACTCCTCATTACGATATGACTCAGTACTCCTGGAACGTGAAGAAAGTAAATAAGTTTGCCTCTGACCACTTTTCTGTCCCGAACGTGCAGGTGCACCGCTATGAAGGGTTTGTATGAGTTGCCTCAGTGTGTCTTGCATGGCGGTTTGTCCTTGAGCCAGATTTGTCATAATTCCGGCCAGATCTGGAGGTGCAGAGGGATTTGGAGGATTTCCAGTATTTCCAGCATTTCGATTACTGGATTCTGGATTATCTGCCATTGATGATAAATGATTTTTGGTGAAAAACAATAGCAACAGTCGTTTCCCACAGACGGCGCCAATCTGTTGATGTAAAAAACTAGATCGCTCTAATTATTCAATCACAGATAAATAAAATGAGACAAAGATTTTTAAAGTGGTTCAGCCTTATAAGAATGGCCTACGTCCACTGTTATGTTATTGCTGAGTGTTTGGGAATTCTCGATATGTAATTCTATCAAGAAATTCCGGTCCCTTTGAATGAGGGTGATACAAGGTATTTATAGCCCTTAGGCTGTACATGAATGGGTTGATACATTAAATGATATACATATGAAAGGGTAATACATTTAATGCAGCGTGTGCGTCAAGATGATAAACATTCAATGAATAGTTGAACTGTTGACATTCTGGCAATTAATACTACGGCCGAGATGCAGCTCGGACCGCCTTAGTTGCTCGTTGCTCAGGAGTTCCTCGGAGCGCTAGAGTACCTCGGAGTGCTGAAGTTCCTCGGTATATCCTCGTTGCTCGGGGAGAACATGAGTTGGTCGAGGAAATGAACTTCCTCGTTGTTATTGTACCACGTAGATTGACAAGTGTCTTCGTATGATTCGTCCACATCAGCATATTAATTTTGGTATCAACATATATGCCATTCCAAAATGATCTATTAATCTACTAATAAGTCGTTTCATGGCAAATCTATCTATCATTTATTTTGAAAGACCATATTAGCCCGTTCTGCCATTCTCCTTTGAATTAAATTGAAATGATTGGAGTTTTTCTATTTGGAATCGTTTTAGGTCTAATTATTATTATTTCGGCTAGATTATTCATAACTACATATTTACAATACAAGTGTGGTGATCAGTTAAACCTTTATTAATTAACATCTCTTTTTTTATTTACCTCCTCCTTTCTTTACTATATAGGAGGTCAAATTCTGATTGCTAGGATGGCCTTTACGTAAAGATTATATTGGCCCTCATTTTTATGAAATACAAGATGCTCATTGAATGATAAAAAACTAATCTTTACTACTACAATTTCGGAGATTCAAAGTTATGTTATAGATTAACTAGTGTAATCGAAGTCTCCTTTATGAAACTCAAGTCAAAGTCCCCTTATTCCATTCAATCATTACAAATAAAAAATCTAGCTAATACACTCTGTTCCCTTAATTCCTTGAGATTAGAAGAGTCCTTTTGTTGTAAATACATCAAGGACCTTCCAAACTAGATCATCCCACTATGCAGTAGGAGGTTGTCACCGAAAGAGAGCAATTACACCACAACTTAAAGAAAAGGACTCACCATGGTACATTATGTATAGAAATTTCGGCATTAGCTATTGAATTAGGCACATAATAGTCTATGTGGACCCCTTATAAAAGCGGGGGTACCACTGGTCGGGCATGCGAGATGCTGCTGCTGAGTATGTGAAGACATACCTCGTGTATCAACAGGATAAGATATAGCGGGACATACTCCTCAATCTTCTTGGTCTTGGTTTATGTCTGAATGCACCAGAAGTACTAATGTAGGGGTTTTTGGGGCAATAAATATCACCGACACACTATTCATCACTAAATGACAAATTGTAGGAAAACTTTAAAACTAACCTAATTAATTTATCTATAATCTTGGCTGTTAAAGATGGGTAATGTGACATCAAGGCTTGCTCATCTAGCCACTGGACCCAGTTTCATGGCACATGAGTACAAAAGGTATCGATTGAATGATTATGTATTCTGTGCAAGGGTGTACGAGAAAAATACCAATGTATAAAATTCAGACATTTCATATGAGTCTCTTACTTATTTTCGAGCGAGTGCAAAAGATAAATATCTCGTTGAAGCTCAAATCACTTACTATAGTTTCATTCGTAATATACTTGAATCAGACTATATAAACATCAACGAGGATGTGTTTTACTGCGATTGGGTAAGAGTTGAGGACAAAAATACTAGTAAAGTTGATTGAGGTACCAATTTCATCATAGTTGACTTGTCCAAGATGAAGTGCAATGATCATGTGAGCGATGAGTCATTTATTTATTCTTTTCAAAAGGTCAAGCAAGTGTTTTACTCGGAGTATATAAACGACAAGCCATATATCAATCCATTTTCCATGGTAACTCGAATTTGAAATAATTCTTAAATTTGTAATAAGGATTCTAATTATTTGAAACAACTAGCATATAGGCCACGCGATGTGTGGCTTACGTTTTCAGAACTATAAATATTTTTTGTCTTGTTTCACACAATTTATTTGATGAATCAAATAAGACTGAATATAAAAATAAAAATAGAAGTAATATTAGTTCCCAATTTTTTTTAAGAAAGTGAAGACTGATTAATACAAATTTGGTTAAAAACTACATTTTTCATGAATTAAAAAATATTCGAAGCATCTTCGGAACCCAATATTACCAACCTCAAGTCATCAATCATAACACTCTTCTACAAAATTGGTTTTTTACTTTCTATTAACCATGAACCCAATTATTACAAATAAATTAGTAAGCAGTAGTTAATAGTTTTGGCTGTAGGGATGTCGCCCAATGTCACTTATCGAGTTTAAGCCCTCTTCTCAATAAGGGAGAACACTTCATAATGTTTATTGAGTAAAAGATATTAATATATAAAAGGACAGCACATGCAATAACAACTTATAGAAATGGTTTTGTTTAGGTTATCTGTAAACACTTAAAAGTACTAAATAAAAAGGTAATCACTCTCTTTTTATTGGATATTGGTTGAAGCTACATGTTTTCTTTATATAACCATGTATGGATTATTGGCATATCAAATTGTTGAGTAGACTACAAATCTAAAAATAAAATCCTGTTGCCTAATATGTCTAGAATCAAAAGGCTAATTTTTTTCATTCATTTTCTAAACCACCATGATTACTAACTGTTTCATTGAAGAAATTTGCCAACTTTTTCATTCCCAAAAAATGGTAATGTACCATGGACAATTAAACATTACTGCTATTATAACTGTTTTCAAACATATAATGTTTATGAACTGTTTTCAAAAGGATCCCGCCGTTGTTTCAAAGGTTTCAATTCATAAATGCTTTTGAAATATAAATGAAATTGAGATGGATTGGAAAATGGACATCCACCATAACTGTTTTATGAAAAGTAATGTACTTGAGATGGAATTGAAAATGGACCTCCACCATAGCTATTTTCTTAAAAGAAATGGACATGAAAAGCATTTCAAAATGGACCTCCCCGTAAGCTGATATTATGTACAGAGTTGAAATCTCCACCATGAATATTATCATGGACAGACTTACAATGTAATAGTGGAGAAGGAAAATTTACGCATATGGATAAATTGGTAAAAATCAGGAGCCGAGACATAATATTTCAATATAATTATATTTAAAACATTTTTAAAAAATTAACTAATTAATGTAAAAGATAAGGGCTTGACAAAAATGTAAAGGAATAACACAAAAGGATGAAAAGGGGATATGCAAAAATGAAAAATAAGAAAATACATCAAGTTACCTTGAATGTGCAAAAGTCTGTTGAACCAAAATTCTGGGAATAATAAAATGAATTGAAATGTAAATAGAGTAAACTGTTCAATGGAACAAAGTAGAATAAAAATGAAAACTGAGAAATGAAAGATGTCATACATCTGTCACGATTGAAAAGAGAGAATACATACTAAGATATCTTCTTCGATTTATATAGAAGTATTTATGGAAGATGGATAGTAAATTGATCGAGAGCAACCGTTTGATTTAAGGGGATTGAATCGCAGGAACAGGGGAGAGCAACCGGATTATAGGAGGGGATGAATCGTTTGATTTTATTATTATATTTTTTTCTTTCCTCTGCTTAGGAAACAGCGAGAGAGATGAAAGGCCCCTTTGTTTTTTCATTTTTTTTTGCTTTGGGAAATAGTTGGCGACGTTTGATGTCTGTGGCTTTTCCATTCAAACTTTTTGAGTGATTCTACAGTGACTCGCTGAAATGGCGTGTCGCGATATGTTAGTGCCGCTGGTGCGGACCCACATTCATAAGGGATTAACCAATGACAACACGCTATGTCAGCGTGAGTCCCAATCAAGAGTCGCTCTAGTATTTTCCAAACTTTTTTTGGTAAGTGTTTATGTTAAACAGCTGAACCATTTTGAAGTCATATAATTAATTACCGGTCCATTAATTAAGGGCTGGTACACGTGTAGATTTAGTACTCTTCCAAATGGTTTCAAGCTATAACTATTAGAATAGATAAATCATTAATGCTCTTGACATGTGGCAGCAAGAAAAATTGACACGTGTCGTAAGAAGAGTTTAGGCTACAGTTTTATACATAGATTCTTAGTTTGGTTTATGACATGGATTTGTATTTTTTTAATGCATTTGTTAATTTATTATGCATATTATCTAACAATGTCAAACTAATTCTGTGGTGTATTTTGGCTCTCCGGTGGCTTCCCGTTGGTTCACGGCTGTTTTGGGAGAAAAACAGATTTTTCTCGATATTTACAAAATTGCCACTTTGAGGAAAATCTATAAATAGAAGCTTATTTTCTGTTTTTGTGCAGTGCTGTTTTTCCAGCTTTAGAGTGAACATTTTGTGAGTTTTTCAAAGAGAAAAGTGAGTGAGAGCTTCTTGTTTAAGATTAGATCTTGTGCTTGGTTGTGAGTGACTTTCTTGGAGAGATAAAGAGTGTGAGTGTGTAACCTTGTGGTTCCTCCATTTATCAAAGAAAGAAGAAATCCTACCATTGTGGATGTAACCCTTGTTTGGGTGAACCACGTTATATTATTGTCGTTTCTTTGCTTTGATTGCTTGTGTGTTCTTGTTATCCTACTTGTTAATTGTTGATTGGATTCGTTTTGAGTTTGCACACTTAGTTTTCATTAGGAACAATGTCTTGAGTGTTTTCTGCACACCAAGTGTTTGGTAAAATTCCGAAGTGAGTTTTATGGTCTTGGCCGCTAAAGATAGTCTTGCTTTAGCGCAACAAGTGGTATCAGAGCTTTGGTTGCTTGGTTTGCTCGGTATTTTGGTTCGGCTTGAATCAATTTGAGTGATATTGGCATAAGTTCTAGAATTTGTTCCAAATGGCGGAGGAGGTGTCGCGTACTCTCGAATCAACTTCTACAAGCGGAGGCTCTAAGAAGTGGGATCCTAGTTATGGATCCGGAGGATCAATGAAGTTTGAGATAAAACCTTTTGATGAGAAAATTAATTTTGGCTTGTGGCAAAGAAGGATGCGGGGTGTTCTTGTTCAACAACGGTTGGTTATAGCATTGTTGGGTATAGAGAAGCGTCCGGTGGATATGACCGAAGCCGAATGGAACGATATTGATCAAAGGACGATTTCTTCAATTGAAATGTATATCACGGATGATGTGCTCAATCACGTGATATCGGAAACTATGGCTAAGGGCATGTGGGATCAATTGGAGGAGATTTATTTGGGCAAGTCTTTGTCAAATAAATTGTTTCTAAAGAAGATGCTCTTCAAGTTAGAAATGAAGGAGGGCGGTGATATGATGAAGCATATAAATATCTTCAATGCTTTGTTCAACGATTTGAACCGAATTGATGTTCAATTTAGCGAGGAGGATCGAGCGTTATTGTTGCTTGCTTCGTTGCCCGATTCATATGAGCACTTTGTCACCACACTTATGTTTGGGAAGACTACTCTCAAGTTCAATGATGTAATGAAGGACATCATTTCTCACGTAGCCATGAAGAAGAAAAATGGTAGCGGTGGAGGTAGTTCATCTTCTCAAGGTGAAGGCTTGGTAGCCAAGGTTGGTGGTGGTGGACGAAGAGGAAGGTCGAAGTCTCGGGGTGCAAATTATCGGGGCTTCCAAAGGTCTCAATATCGAGACATTAGCACGGTTGAGTGTTTCAAGTGCCATAAAAAGGGTCACTTTAAACGGAATTGTCCAGAGTGGAAGAAAGATGATAAGAAAGGAGACGCTACTAAGGATGTGGCCGGTGTTGCTACTTTAGAGGAAGGCGAAGAGGTTCTTACTTATTTTTTCGCCGATCACGTTGATGGTTGGATTCTAGATTCCGGATGCTCATACCACATGTGTCCAAATCGGGAATGGTTTGAGGATTACACGTCCAATACCGGTGGTGAGATTCTCATGGGAAACAATGCTACGTGCAAAGTAGTGGGAATCGGGTCGGTTCACATAAAGATGTGGGATGGGGTTGTCCGAACCTTAAGTGAAGTGAGGCACGTTCCGGCACTTAAAAAGAACTTGATTTCCTTAGGCGCACTCGATTCAAATGGGTGCACGGATGCAAGCTCGATTTTTTCAAGTATTGTGTGATGGGGAAGCAAACTCGAGTGCAATTCACTATATCAACGAACAAGAGTAAAGGGACTCTTGACTATATTCATTCCGACGTGTGTGGGCCTTCGGATGTTGTTTCCATAAGCGACTTTAGATACTTTGTGACTTTCATAGATGATTATTCACGAAAAGTGTGGGTCTACTACTTGAAGGAAAAATCAGAGGTTTTCGAGAAGTTCAAGGAGTGGAAAGGCATGGTGGAAAATCAAACGGGGAAGAGGGTCAAGTATTTGAGGAGCGACAACGGGGGTGAGTATAGAGATGGTGGGTTTCTCAAGTATTGTAAAGATGTGGGCATCACAAGACACTTTACCGTTAAGAAGACTCCACAACAAAATGGGGTGGCGGAGAGGATGAACCACACCATTATGGAAAGGTCAAGGTGCATGAGGTTTCATGCCGGGTTATCGAAATCATTTTGGGCAGCGACTCTTGATCACGCCGTGTATTTGGTGAATCGATCACCAAATTTGCCTCTTGGTTTGAAGTGTCCGGAGGAATTATGGTCGGGGCACGAGGTCGACTACTCTACTTTGAGGGTGTTCGGATGTCCGGGGTATGCTCACATTCCTAGTGATGAGAGGACCAAAAATGACCCGAGAACTCACCGGTGTATTTTCCTAGGCTATGGAAAAGGGGTAAAGGGGTTCAAGCTTTGGGATCCCTCTACGAGGAAGCTAGTTGTTAGCCGGGATGTGAGGTTTGACGAGACGTCCATGTTGAAGGCCAAGGAGTTCCTGGAAGTTGTCGATGACGGTGGTGTTAGAACCGTCGAGATTCCTTTGGTATTTCCGAGATCATCAACCACCGATAGTGATAGTGCATCTACTAGTGGTTCTAGTGATTCTCAATCGGGTGATGACACGATTGAGGTGGAGCCGAATGGGGATGATTTGGGAGAGGAGTCGGTTGAGGTGGAGGACACTCAACGGGTGGAGCAAGTGCCATGCATAGCATGTGATAGAGAGCGTAGGGAGATCAAGCCACCATTTAGGCTTGGTTGGGAAGAGGTCAATTACGCTCTCATTTCTAGTGAGGGTGATCCAATGACATACAAAGATGCCATTAATTATGATGTCAAGGCGAGTTGGATGGGTGCTATGTCAGAAGAGATGGAAGCTCTAGGAAAGAACTCTGTGTGGAGTTGGTTCCTAAACCCACGGGGTGACACATTGTTGGCTCTAAGTGGGTGTATAGGAAGAAAGAGGCAATTAACAAAATAAAAGAACCTAAGTACAAGGCAAGGCTAGTAGCGAAGGGGGTTTCACAAAAGGAAGGGATTGACTATGATGAGATCTTCTCCCCGGTGGTGAGGCATACTTTGATACGGGTGTTGTTGGCAATGGTTGCTCAATTCGATATGGAATTGGAGAAAATGGATGTGAAAACCGCTTTTCTTCACGGTGATTTGAAGGAGCTTATTTACATGGTGCAACCAGAGGGGTTCAAGGAAGTGGGAAAGGAAGATCATGTGTGCTGGCTTAAGAAGTCATTGTATGGGCTTAAACAGTCACCACGATAATGGTACCTACGGTTCGATACCTTCATGTTGCGGGTTGGTTACACGAGATGTGATCATGACCATTGTGCATATTTTCGGGTTCTTGATGATGGTTCGTTTGTTTTGTTAATGCTCTATGTGGATGACATGCTCATTGCGTGTCGGGACATGTCACAGATAACGGAGCTTAAGGTGGAATTGAGCCGGGAGTTTGACATGAAGGATCTTGGTGCGGCGCAAAAGATTCTTGGTATGGAGATTAGATGAGATAGAAAAGTTGGCAAATTGTGGTTATCTCAGAAAAATTATATTTCGCATGTCATCGGGAAATTTGGCATGTTGGATGCCAAGGCCACTTCTACCCCGTTAGCTTCACATTTCGCATTATGTGCAAAGCAATGTCCCTCTACGGATGATGAGTTAGAGGATATGGCTTCAACGCCGTATGCTTGTGCCGTGGGGTACCTTATGTATGCTATGGTTTGCACGAGGCCGGATATCGCCCAAGCCGTGGGTGTGGTTAGTAAGTACATGTCGAATCCGGGAAAAGAGCATTGGAAAGCGGTGAAATGGATTCTTCGGTATCTAAAGGGAACCAAGTCTATGGGCATTGTGTTTGAACGGAAGAAAGGGGCCGAGTTTGTTGCGGGGTATGTGGATTCGGATTATGCGGCGGATCTTGATAAACGAAGATCTACATCGGGGTATGTATTCACTATTGCTAGCGGGCCGGTATCTTGGAGATCCATGTTACAAGCGACAAGTGCTTTGTCTACCACGGAGGCGGAGTATATGGCACTTACGGAAGCATCAAAGGAGGCGGTTTGGTTAAAGAGTTTGGTGAGTGAATTGGGGATGAAGCAAGAGAGTGTTCGTCTTCATTGCGATAGTCAAAGTGCTATGCATTTGGCTAAGAATCAAGTGTATCATGCCCGCACAAAGCATATTGATGTGCGGTATCATAGAGTTCGGGATTGGGTTAATTCCGACGAGGTTTTGATTGAGAAGGTGCACACGGATGAGAATGCAGCAGATTTTCTCACCAAACCTGTGACTACGGAGAAGTTTAGGCATTGCCTAAAGCTTCTAAATCTCACTTCTTGTTGAAATTCGAGGAGAGGCTCCTCGGTTAGGTGGAGCCGCATTGAGCTTGGTAGATTTCGGGGTGATCTTCAAGTGGGTTCAATGGTTTTCATTCCGGGTTTTTGGTTGGATCATTCGGATCGCCAAGGTGGAGTTTGTGGTGTATTTTGGCTCTCCGGTGGCTTCCCGTTGGTTCACGGCTGTTTTGGGAGAAAAACAGATTTTTCTCGATATTTACAAAATTGCCACTTTGAGGAAAATCTATAAATAGAAGCTTATTTTCTGTTTTTGTGCAGTGCTGTTTTTCCAGCTTTAGAGTGAACATTTTGTGAGTTTTTCAAAGAGAAAGGTGAGTGAGAGCTTCTTGTTTAAGATTAGATCTTGTGCTTGGTTGTGAGTGACTTTCTTGGAGAGATAAAGAGTGTGAGTGTGTAACCTTGTGGTTCCTCCATTTATCAAAGAAAGAAGAAATCCTACTATTGTGGATGCAACCCTTGTTTGGGTGAACCACGTTATATTGTTGTCATTTCTTTGCTTTGATTGCTTGTGTGTTCTTGTTATCCTACTTGTTGATTGTTGATTGGATTCGTTTTGAGTTTGCACACTTAGTTTTCATTAGGAACAAGGTCTTGGGTGTTTTCCGCACACCAAGTGTTTGGTAAAATTCCGAAGTGAGTTTTATGGTCTTGACCGCTAAAGATAGTCTTGCTTTAGCGCAACAAAATTTTCTAAATAATCTTCTTATATATATATGTCTATACTAATAACAATTTTTGCGGGATATGTTTCGGAGCGTTACACTTATATTTGGTGCTTGTTTGGGGATGGACATTTATGTTCCATAGTTTAAACATGTTACAATTACCTCATATGTTTGGGCACAAATGTTCCACACGTTTGTCATAACTAGCTTTAGAACTCATGGTCCCTACTGTAATTATAAAATGTTGCAGGAAAATTACCAGAATTATGAATTGCTTCTGAAAAAAGAGAGTGATCAACTGATATTTTACTTCACACTTGTGGGTCCGTTTTGATTCTTGATTTATTTTTTGATGTAAAAAGAGAGTGATCTACTGATATTTTATTTCACACTTCTTTTCAGATGAAGGAAATAGCTACAGAAAACTTTCAACGAGTTTGTGAAGCCTATGAAAATTTAACCGATGAGCATAAAAGGCATATATATGATATCTGTGGTATGGAAGGGTTGAGTTCAGAACTTGTTCCAAAGCTGAATAGGGCAGAAGAGATTAAGGAAGAACTTGAAAGATTACGACGTCACAAGCCAAGTTTGGCCTTCTGGTACAATTCTGGCAAACTTGTCGTTGCCCCAGTTTCTATGTGGTGGTGGCATCATTAGCGAGTACATAAAAATATAAGTATTTTTTTCTTCTTCCAGTTATTCTAAAATGATAATTAGAACCACCTGATATACTGCTGATACTTAAAAATATCCTTGCCACGTGGATTCACATTGATCATTGTTTCTTTACAAGTGTCTATCCTTTCTTTTTTCCTCATAAAAGGTTCAACCTAATAAATTGCACTTCCTTTGGTGGTTAAAGCTGTATCTAATTCATAGTCGGGTATCATTTGCTCTTTGGGGTTGTGTGTATTTTGAAATTATTTCACTCATTTTCGTAAATGTTTTTTAGGTTCTGATGTAAAAAATTTGTGAAGCAACCTACCCTATCTCTTTTCAATTGTGTCATTTATCTGTTTTACCGGGAGTCTCATGTCCATATTTGTGTTGTTTTTCTCGTTCAATAATTTTGTTTTGGCCCTTTACTGTCCAGATTCTCCTAGAAATGATAGTATGACCCGTGTATCTCTGTAGAGTTCATTTTATACAAATTGTAACATCATAAAGCCAGGATTCCTGCCGTGTCCTATATTGCACAAATCTTTATAATACTTATGATCAGCATAATTCTCCATTTTTCATTGTACATATTAATACATTTAAGTGCTAGTTTGTGTCGAGTTTTGTGCTTCTAGATTGGTGATTTCATATACAGTCTTACAATTCATATCATGAGTTCAGCACAGGTCGTCAATTCCTTTGTTAAAACTCAAACTTTATATATGAATTTACCAGTTTGCGATTGTTAAAAAGCACAAAAACTCAAACCAAACTAGCACTATAATTATGTGTAGCACTGGCAAAATTATGGGCTGGGCTTAATTTGGGCGGGTCAAATATGAGTTGGACTAAATGTGGGTTGGACCAAATATGAATTGGGTTAAATGTGAGCTGGGCCAAATATAGGCGGACCAAATATGGGTTGGGGCAACTCATTATTTTTCTACTAAAATAAGCATTACAATTCGAAGTATATGTAAAAAAACTCATATTTTACTCACAACTTTTAAAAATGGGTATTATATTCGATTTGTATCTTTTAAAATTGGGCTCTATATTTGATTACTAGCTTTCAAATATGAGCCCATATTTAACTCATAGCTTTGGAATATGGGGCCCATATTTAACTTATAGCTTTTAAATATGGGCCCCATATTTAGATGAGTGGACTAATATGGATTGTTTTATTATTTGGGCCACATTTTGCCACTACTAATTATGTGCCATCATTACATCGAGTTACCATCATTCCATGCATGTTTAGAGATTGCTTTATCCTTGTACCTAGTGTTTCATCTTATCAAATATGTTTATTACATAAATTTCAGAATGTCAATGGCTAGTGAAGTTCAATCTCATATATCCAAAAGCAATGCTATAGCTGTTGGTGGGAACAACTACTGCTGGGGGTGCTGCTGCCACTGCTGTCCTTAGACATCAGATATCTTCTATTTATTCCATAGAATTCCTTCGAAGTTGATGTGATATCAGTGTGAATGTACAAGTGCATGACTAACTTTATAGCAGTGATTGCACTTGAAGGCTTCCAGGAACATGTTTATATATTACCTGCTATGACCAACTTAGCCGTAAACCCTCCCGCTGCTGCTTCCATCGCCTGAACCCCCTCTCCCTTTACACACCCTGCCTCCCTCCCATCTGAACAGGCCTGCACCTACGTCGCCCCAGCTGCTCCCTGCAACCAGTTGCAACTCGCCACCTATGCCGACATACAAAGAAAAATTAATTCGCATCCCTTCCACCGAACCGGTCACCACCATGACTGGGATACCAGTCACCCAACCTCCCTCTCAAGCACCATCCACCCAGTCACATGTTCTTTTCCCTTCTTGGGATATGGATCCAATTGTCAATGAATACAAGTCCGATGACGAAGCTTTGCAAGAGGACACGACTCTAGTCAGTATTCCAACTCTGGCCATTTTGATCAGGAGCTTCAAATCCCCAGACAAAAATGGCGCTCGTCCCTTATCATAAAATTATTGGGTAAGTTTTTATCCTTCCAAAGACTTGCCCTTCGCCTGTCACGCTTGTGGAAATTATAAAATGGAATTTTCATTACGGACTTGGGAAATAATTTTTTCCTAGTTAAATTTTCTTCTAAAAAAGATTACACGTCCGTAATTTCGGGAGGTCCATGGTTTCTAGAGGATCATTATCTATCCGTGCAAAGATTGCAAAAGAATTTCCGTCCGTCTATGGCAACTATTAAACATATGAGTTTATTGTTTCAAATTCACGAATTACCGGTGGAATACTATGATCTGCATATTTTACATCGTATAGCTGCGTCCTTGGGAAACCACTCAAGATTGACATTCATACTGAGTCAGTGGGATGGGCTAGGTATGCTCGAATCTGTGTGGAATTTAACATTGAAAAACCGCTTCCGCAGAAAATCAAGATTGGTCGCATCCTCCGTTCTTTGGTATATGAATTAAAAACTGAGATTTGTTTCTCATGTGGAATTGTCGACCATAATCTTCACAACTATCCTTGCAAGAAATCTACCGCTACCCCTACTTCTGACCAACCTCATCTGGAGCAACAATGGTGTATTGTTAACCGACGTCCTCCCCATCGTCAATCTCGTGCTTCGAAGACTGACGCCATGGATAATTCGAGTCATTATCATGCTCGGTTCGATCGAAATTACCATGTCCCTGAAAATGATCTGTTTGTGACGTATGCAACCAAGCGACGTATTTGGAAACCAATATATGATGTGTGGCCAACCTCTCAGCACCAAAATGATGAGTACGATCCACCACATGAGGAGAGACACGCATCAACCCCTCTGGTTCACTCCCACTCCTCCATCACAGGCCTATATGACCGTATCCCGCAGCTCATGGTCTCCTACCCGTCACTACATCCCAAGCGATGGAAGTCTCCACCATGTCTAACCCACCGTTTCCTATTAAGGACACCTACCCAACCATGAGTGAAGGTGACGCGACTCAAAAAGTGTCTCTAATGTGCGTTCTCTCTAGGCTCAAGTGCAAGCCTGTCGCGTAAGTAATAAACCCGGTAATTCGAGATCGTATCCACATGGAAATAGGACAATAGAATTGTAACGACGTTGGATAGATACGGATATCCTAACTCTGACTCTAAAAAGAAAGAAAATGAGGATTTGTTTTGGGAATTGGCTACGACTAAATGCAATTTTGAAATTATGAAAGAAATGCAACTATTCTAAATTACTTAAAGTATTGATGATGAATGATTTAAAAATTTAACTATATGATGAAGAAAACAGGACGGGAATACAATCCCTCAACCCTAGTGTATTGCAGGTATAAAACTAATCGTAAATTTACGTGATTACTTAGACCCAGAATTTAGTACTCCCAAGAATTACGTATATGAGGTTCAAGACCGCACAATACTTAATTAGAGGACGAGTAAATCGGTATTGCAACAGTGACACTCAAATTGCATTCTAAAGCATCTCGGTTACCCGGAAGCGAACGAGATCCAAAGATCTACAATTGTCGTGTTTCTACGCAATACGATCGTAAATAATCATTAAATTCAGAGGATTACTTTTACACACCATGCAACTACCACATCAGGCTGAGTTCATGTATCCCGACCTTCGAAAATCTAGCCTACCATTCTGAAAGTCATGAAAACGATTGTTGAAGTGCAAGAAATCATGATTACACTAAAGGAGAATTGAAGAATGATGTAGAAGAAAGGTTAGGAAGAATAAAGTAATCAACTACGTTACCAAAGCACTGAAATCATCAACTAAAATTACTTGTAATCACAGAAATCTGAACAAACTTCAATCTTGGAATTCAATTTGCAATAAATCTTCAAACTAGGGTTCTAACAGAAAAAGGGAAAAATTAGATGATTTTTTTCGTCCTTTAGAATGATAATAAATCGGGTTTAAATATCCTACAAGACACCAAGAGTTTTAGCTGAACTAGGACTCTCCATTAGAGGAAGAGTAAAAAAACAAAATTCGACAGTCAGACCGGTCCGGTCCTCCTTCGGTTCGGTTCGGATGGGATCCGGATTCGTTCTTTTTATTTCTAGCCGGATCGATTCGGTACGGATCGATTCATTTATTTTCCTTCAGTTTCGATCCGTCTTCGGTCCGGGGTTCACTGTATGTTTGCATTTCGGATTGGTTCGATCCGGATCAGTCTGATTTTCTTTGACTTTTTCTTCTATCTTTGACTGCTCATAATTTTCATACCGGGACTCCGATTGAGGTGCCGTTTCTTCCTATGTTCTTGTAAATTTGATATCTTCAACTCTTCTTTAGATGCCTTATCCGAATTCCGGGTAAAAATTATAACTTTGCCCTTTTGACTTTCCTTCCTTTCTTTCTTCATTCTTCCGGTTTCTTTCTTTTTTTATTGACATCAAATACCTTCAAAATTAGTACGAAATACCAGAAACTCGGGGTACTCGTTGGAATAAGTTAGTAGCAAGATTATGAGATAAAATCAAATCGATTACGTTGTTCGAGGTGCTAAAAGTAATCAAATTAAAGGGATAAATTTGGAAGAATTTATGACTTATCAAATCCCCCTAACTTAGAACTTTGCACGTCCCGAGCAATGTAAAAGAATTCTAGCAAGGCTCTACTCTTGAAAATCATTTTATTGGGATAGAATACCTTTTTCACGGGCAAACGATTGCATTTACCGTATGCAACATGCCTTTAAACCCCTAGGTTACCCTAGTAGGACGAGTTGTGTCTCCTGAGGGTTTGCAGAGAATATAGCCACAAAATTCAACTCAAAGAAAATTCAAAATACGCAAAAATTGTATAATCCAAACTTTCCCTGAAAATAGTCATCATCAAGTCATGTTCAAGAGTCTCAAATCATAGTGCGTGTGTGCGAAGCCAAAAATTTAACCGCGGATTTCCACTGATTGACTATTACGTTACTTATCCAAAAATTCATTTTGATTTCAAAATCTCACGGGATGCTCTCACAAATTAATCACTTGAAATGTGGCTATTCTCTCGGTATGCGTGATATAAAGAGTAAATATATTGGAACCAAGTTCATGCACACAAGCAGAAAGACGAAATTTTTTTTGGGTGATAAGATCTCATTAACGGAACACGGTTTGAAAATCGTGAACATTGCCCCTTATACATACGTTTAATATTTTTTTTTTATCTTTTTGTGTCTTAGCTCTCCACGCGGTAACCAATTTCGCAATTTGGACTCGGTTAGAATTTTTTCGGGTTTTAAGGTATATTGGGTAAAATGAAAATGGTAGGGAAGGTTGGAATTGGAAAATTCATTTATGATGTCCATTTGTGCTTTTTCCGGGCTTTTGCTCATTTTCTCTTCTTTTTCTCTATTTTTCTGTTTTTCGCTTCTTTTCTTTTCTTGCTATTTTTGTTGAGCATATCTATTTTTTTTCTTGCCCCTTTTTCCGCACTTTTCGGACTTTAATTCTGACTTTATCCATTTTTCACAATTCCGGGCTATTTGGGTTTTTCGGGTTGTCAACCGAAAGGAAAAATTTATTCGGCTCAATTTGGGTTACAAAAGGGATAATTTTTCGCTATTTTTTGTGGCCAATATTTTTAGGTGACAAACGAGGGCCTACTTTATTGTGCAAAATACTAATTGCGTTACCATATGCGTTTCGAGATGAATTAAGTTTAGAGATCTATTTTAGCAGGTTTTTCAAGGCAATATCACACACATTTTCCATAACCGATCAAAATGAAAGGATTGAGATCCTCGACGACTTTTTAGGCGCTGAAAAGAACTTTGAGTTAACAATTAACTCGAATTGATTTATAATTTTCACAAAGATGAAACACTCGAATCTCACCGGGTTTGTTAATCTCCACATTTATTCGTTAAGTCGTCAATTTTCACTCCAATTCCATCTTTGGTCAATTTCGGCTTTGTGTATTGTGTTTTTACAATTTCAGACTTTAAACTAACTTTTAACGATATTTTTGAAAATTTTGAATTCCAATTTTTATTTATTTTGAACAAAAAATATTTTTGGATTTTTTAAAATTTTATGATTTTTTTGAAATTTCTGGGCATTTTGAAAATTTGTGAAGTTTTAGAAATACGCATTTGCCACCCCCCCTAACTTAGACTTTTGCATTGTCCTCAAGCAAAAAGGACTAAAATCTAACTCAAAGCGAATTAAAAGTGTCAGAAAATAAAACAAACAGATTATTAAAATGCAACAAGACACTATATGACACCAACACATGACTCAAAAATACAAAAATCACCCCATACACGTCGGGGGTGCGACGACCTCTCATCTCTCCATAGACTCATCCGACCCCACTCATGGGGTTCGATGCTCTCCTCGTCTCTCCTGTCTTCATATCGTAAACCAATAATTGGAACAAGTTGGGACCTCGCCCATATATAAGGGGGAGACCAGGAGACTTGTCGTGACTAATCGAAAAGGGATCCTCGTGATACTTACTCAAAGTGTGGTCTGCGTGCATCGAATCGGAGGGAACACCTAAGTTTCTTTTAATTTTTGGAACGCGAGGGTCTAGTTCTAAGTCGGACGAGACACAAATTTTCTCCTCTATCGCCTTCGAGCCATCAAATGGTGTGGGTTGATGGTTATTGCGAAGAAACTCATCAACTTTATCTTTCCACACGCTCTCTCCTAAATGACTACATGAGTCCAATAGAGATTGGACTTCATCGTTAAGGCTCTCATCTGAAGCACCTTATACCTTTGACTTACTTAAGTCTATATTGTATAAGTGTTCATCTAATTTGGAAATAGTGAAAAAATTTGTTGTCTAACCTAGAATCCAAAGAACCTCAGACTTATTATCTCTAATCCTCTTCAATGATCCAAACAAGGTATAAATTGAATCACACTACACACATTAGAAGTGCATACATGTGTATATATTGCTCATAATTGATTGTGTGTTAAATTCCCCTTAAAATGTTGTTTTAATAATTTTTGGGAATTTTTAAACATTTTTAAAATAATGTTTTCTTTAATAAAAGTGTGTTTATAAACCTTGTGTGGTTAAAATGCTATTATGGAAACTTAGTTTTTCATTAGAATGTTTGATTAGGTAGAATATCAATGCGCCAGAGACTTCAGGGTGTTGCATGTAATTAATTTGGACGCGCGTTTGCTAGCCAATGAAATGCCAACACTAGTCATGCTCTTGTTATCTCATTTGTGTTTGTTTTGTGAGAGAACTGCCTGGTGTATTGTGGATCGTTAGATCAAACCTTATCTATGGCCTGCATGTGTTTTAAGTCTATCCATGTGCTATCACTATGGACCAATCGCCTTCGTTTTAACCCACCGCCTTTTTACCACCCTTGGATCAAAGTCAATATAAGGAAGACTGAATCTCAACCGTTGATTGCTATCAGCGATCCAGAACATTCCTTGGATCCTATATAAACTCTCTCATTCTCAGCATTTTAAGACTTTTGGCAGTCATCCAACTTGAGAGAAAAAAAGAGAGAAGAGAGAAGTGAGAGAGAAGAGATAAAAGAAAAGAGAGAGAAAGAGAACTGAGTTAGAGAAACCCTAACCCTAACCCTAAAACAACTTCAAACCATCCTCAAACCTTCGTATATTCAAAACCCCAAACACAACCTTGAGTGTTTGAGAGAGATTGGTGTTACTGGTTTGATCGTTTGTAGCTGTAACCTCTTGATCTGTGATCTTGTTACCAACTTAAACATTTTGGAATCACATCACAAACACTTGACACACTGAAAGTGTTGGGTATAAGATCAAAGATTATTGAGTCGACGCAAAGAAAGCTAAAGCAAAGGGGAAGTTATCAAACTGGAAGAACATCATCAACAATCAGATCTACAAGAAGTTAGAAGGACACCAAGTGGGGTATATTCCTAAACTTAGAGTAGGCTGAGTTGTGTGCATGTATGTTGTATTGTTTGTAACTGCTATTTGTCTTAGTGGATTTTTTACTTTCGTGACTTAGAAGTCACAGTGGATGTTTCCTCTATTGGGAGAGGTTTTACCACGTTAAAAATAGTGTGTTCTGATTATCTTCATCTCCTCATCTCATTCTATAGTGTGCTGATATTTTGAAACTATCTTAGTTTTAAAACTGATTACAAAGTCTTGGTTATTCTCGTACATAAGTTTTTTGTAAACACATCTTATTGTTTATCATTTTTTTTTTATTTTCAAAAGAAAAGGGTTTCTTCAACAAACATCTCGGAGTTGCTTATACAGTTTAATCTTTGTATTAAACGGCATTAGTAACGTTTTTCAATTGGTATCAGAGCCCTGTAAACTTTTATTTCAAAAAGGATCTTGTGTTTCTGAAATCGTTTTCTGAAAATGTTAACTATGGACGAGAAGAATGAAAGGTTTGGTAATCTGTCCAGACCTCCACTCTTTGATGGAAACAACTTTGCTTACTGGAAAGTAAGAATGGTTGACTTCATCCAAGGGACTTTAGGAGATGATGTCTGGGACATTATTGAAAACGGATATACTTATCCTACTAAACCAGCCACTGAAGGAAGTGATGAGAGGGTAAAGAAAATCTTAAGTGAGTTTACCCAAGAAGAGAAAACTATTTCTCATAATAACAATAAAGGCAAGAATGCCATCTTTATGTCTATTAATGAGTATGAGTTCAAGAGAATCTCATCTTGTGCCACTTCCAAGGAAGCTTGGGACACTTTAATCACTGCCCATGAAGGAGACTCCAGAGTTAAAGCTGCTAAAACTCAAATGCTTACCCAGCAGTACAACTCTTTAATTATGTCTGACTCTGAGTCTTTTGACGACTTTTACATGAACCTAACTGATATAGTTACGAAGTTGCATGCTAATGGTATAACATATGATAGGAATGAGATTGTTTCTAAAATCCTAAGATCATTACCACAAAAGTTTGACAGCAAGAGGTATGCTATTGAGGAGATGAGTGATCAAAACCTCACCCCTGAGTTACTCAGTAGTAAACTTAGGACTGTGGAAATGGAATTAGACTTTAAGAAACAATTAAATCAGTCTCAAAGAAAACCGCCCAACTCTAACTTGAGTTTTTCCTCCAAGATATCTAAACATGAGACTAACTTGAAAAACTGTGACTCTGATGAGGAGTGTGATATAGACAAACTAGATAATCTGATTGCCTTAATGTCCAAACAATTTAAGAAAATTGTTAAATTTAGAAACAAACAGGCATCTAAACAAGGCAAGCCTAATTATCCAACTGTGTCTAATCCCAAACCTCATGAGAGAGGTCTTGACAAACATCCTAAGGACAACAACTTCAGACCTAACAGAGATCTTAAAAAGATTGAATGTTTTAGATGTGGGAAACTAGGTCACATTGCTCACGATTGCAGAGTTAATCTGAATAAAACCAACACACACAATATAGCCAATGTCTGTAAAACTTGGGATGATTCAAGTGACTCTGATGAAGAGGAACTTGAGTCATCAAATGTACTTGACCCTTGCATGTCCTTTTTTGCTAAGATCATTTACAATGATGATATGCCTGTGTGTGATAATGATACCTCTACTCCTGCTTTTGTGAATACTGCTTTGACTGGCCTAGATGCCTTGTTATCTGAAAATGTTGCTAGCTCTAGTTTCGTGTGTGTGAGTCAAAGAGATCTCGATAACGACGATGTAAATGGGTGCGTGAGTACTAAAACTGAATCGTTAGGGGTCACTACACACACTTCACTTAGCGACTCAGACACAGATGACCTCCCAGATATTCATACTTTGTATGCTAAAACTCTTAAAAAAGGCACTAGACTGGAGAAGACTGTTAGAGACCTGACTAAGAAATTAGATGATCTAAGTCTTATTGTGAAGCTGAATGCCGAAGAGTACACTAACCAGTGTCTGACACATCAATCTGAAATTGAAACTTTTGATTAAAAATTAAAAGAGTTGACTAAAACTAATGAAACCCTGGAAATGAAATACAAAGGAACATTATTAGAACTGGAAGAAGCAAAAACAAAGACAGCAACTGTTTTCAAAAATTTTTCTAAGTTTGAAAACAATTCAAATTGTTTCACTGACTTTGTTGTTGACTCCAAGACCAATTCTGATGATAGAACCGGTATTGGATTCTGCCCTAAGAATAAACCACAAACTAAAAATTTTGAACCTATTAAGTTTGTGTCTAGGGGCAAAAGACCAATCGAGACATGTCCAGATTTTCATTTTATTAAAAAGGAATATGATCAAAAGAAACAACAGAAAGACATTGGAGAGTCTAGTAACTCTAAGGCTGACAGTACACTTGAGAGTAAATACGTCTGTCCTTTGATCAGAAAGGCTTAATCTACCTTTAAAACCATACCTCTTAGGAATAAGACTTCTGAACAGAATCCTGTTAAACCCATCTTTAGAAGTTTCCCTAAGGAAGTACATCCCTCAAGCAATCAATATTGCTCCTACTGTGACGTTTATGGTCATTCTTTTGAAGGTTGTTATGCTAGGCGTCTAAACACCCCTGTGTACAACACTCCTGTTTACAAGAACTTTAACTATTCTAGGCAAAATCGTAACCATTATGTCCTTCCAAGACAACCTGACAAGAACTCTAACTACAGGAATAGAAAGACCAAAACTAAGAGTTCATTTAAGAGAAAGACTCCCAGAAACTTTCCTAAACCAAAAGCTCAACTTTTCCACAAAAATCAGTTTGTTGCTCCAAATGTTTTTCGACAAAAAGCTGCTTCTCGAAAATTTTATCAAATGAGAGAAAACTTGCGCAAAATTAAAACTAGAGCTATTTGGGTTATAAAAGATGATCTTTTACCCCAAATGAAGTGTAACATTATTATCACTGCCTTAAAGGCTGAACACACTTCATCTAGTTGGTACTTAGATTCAGGATGCTCCAAACATATGACAGGAGATGACACCAAACTCTTAAACAAAACCAGATTTGCTGGAGGTAAAGTAGTTTTTGGGGACGGAGTTTCATCCCAGATCATAGGTAAAGGAACCCTAAAATAAGAGGGAATGCCTGTTTTGGAAAATGTACTTTTAGTTAAAGGCCTTAAAGCCAACCTCCTAAGTATATCACAATTTTGTGACTCAGACCATACAGTTACCTTTTCAAAGAACAATTGTAAAATTCTAAATGATAAAGGTGAATGCATCATTACCGGATTTAGAACACCTGACAATTGCTATACTGTCAAGACTAGTTCTGAAACCTGTAACATTGTCAGAATGGATGACAATGAAATCTAGCATAATCGTATGGGTCACCTAAGTTATGATATCCTTGGTAGATTGTCTACACAAGAGATAGTTAGAGGAATTCCTAAAATTAAACATATTTCCAGTGTTGATTGTGGTCATTTCCAGGAAGGAAAAATAGTTAAGACTTCGCATAAAAAAGTTAAAGACATCCCACCTCTAGACCTTTAGATCTCATCCATATGGACCTTATTGGTCCCTCTAGAACTGTTAGTCTTTGTGGACACAATTATATCCTAGTCATGGTTGATGATTTTACACGATTCACTTGGGTTGCCTTCTTGAAACATAAATCTGACACGTTTCAGACATTTTTTAAAATTTTACTAAGAATTGAAAATGAGAAGGACACACAAGTCAATCTCATTCGTAGCGATAGAGGGGGAGAGTTCATATACATGGGAATAGTTGAATATTGTGACTACAACGGTTACAAACACGAATTCAGTGCCCCTAAGACTCCTCAGCAGAACGGTGTTGCCGAAAGGAAAAACCGAACTCTTCAAGAGATAGCGCGTGTCATGTTGCATGCCAAATCTCTACCTAAGTACTTCTAGGTACAATCTATTAGAACTGCATGTCATATCATTAATCAGGTTTACCTTAGGAAAAACACTAAACAAACCTCTTATGAGTTGTGGTACGGAAAGAAGCCTAATCTGAAATATCTAAGAACTTTCGAAAGTCAGTGTTACGTCTGTAAAGACAGAGAACATTTGTCCAAATTCGAGACGCGTGGAGATAAAGCCATCTTTTTAGGTTACTCTCCAAACAGTCGTGCATATCGTGTATACAATCTACGTACTAAGACCCTTATGGAGTCGATAAATGTAATTGTAAGCGACACTATTGTCGAAAATAAGATATCTGAATCACCTATTGTGGTTGAATCTGAAAATGATTTCAAAACTGATTCACCAGAAATAGATGACTCATTACCTATTGAGAGTCCAGAAGTACCTGGCTGGGTCTCTAAAGATCATCCCATTGACAACGTGGTCGGTAATCCTAATGAGCCAGTCCGTACTAGATCCCAGTTAAGAAATTATGCTAATTACGCATGTTTCGTCTCCCTTGTGGAACCGAAAAATGTTAATGAAGCATTGAATGACACACACTGGATTTCTGCTATGCAGGAAGAACTTTTACAATTTGTCATTCACGATGTCTGGTATCTTGTACCGTGGCCTCAAAACAAAAATGTTATTGGCACACGTTGGATCTTTAAGAACAAATCTGACGAAAATGGGGTAATCCCTAGAAACAAAGCTAGACTAGTTGCTCAAGGTTACTCACAAATAGAAGGGATAGATTTTAGCGAGACATTTGCCCCAATCACTCGTCTTGAATCTGTTCGACTTCTTTTCGCCATAGCATGTCACTTAAAATTTATACTTTATCAAATGGATGTCAAGTCTGCCTTCCTCAATGGAATTCTATCCGAAGAAACGTATGTAGAACAACCCAAATGGTTCATTGACCCAAAATACCCAGACCATGTCTTTCGTCTAAAAAAGGCTTTGTATGGCTTAAAACAAGCTCCTAGAGCTTGGTATGAACGTCTATCCAACTTTTTGTTGGATAAGGGTTTTAAGAGAGGTGGAAATGATCAGACCCTCTTTGTCAAACATTTTGACAAAAACATTATTATAGCCCAAGTCTATGTAGACGACATCATCTTTGGGTCTACTTCAACATTTGAAGTGAAATCCTTTTCTGCTATTATGCATAAGGAGTTTCACATGTCCCTTATGGGGGAGCTACAGCTTCTCTTAGGATTTCAAGTGAAACAGAATTCTGATGGATTATTTGTCTCTCAAACTAAGTGTGCCTTAGATCTTGTTAAGAAATTTGGTTTAGATAGTGCTAAAGTTGCCAAAACGCCTATGAGTACTACTGTTAAATTATGTAAATATGAAAATGGAAAGTCAGTTGATTTCACACTTTATCATAATATGATTGGTAGTCTACTCTATCTAACTGCCTCACGACCAGATATAATGTATGCTGTATGTTTGTGTGCTCGTTACCAGAATAACCCTAAAGAGAGCCATTTATCTTGTGTAAAACGTATAATAAAGTACATAAAAGGCACTCTTAATCTTGGACTTAGGTACACTAATGATACCTGCAGCACCATCATAGGGTATACTGATGCTGATTGGGCCGGTTGTACTGATGACAGTAAGAGTACACCAGGTGCCTGTTATTATGTCGGCAATAATTTAGTAGGTTGGAGTACCAAAAAACAGAATTGCACATCTTTATCTACGGCTGAGTCCGAATATATAGCAGCTGGAAGTTGCTGTGCTCAATTGTTATGGATAAAACAAATGTTAAGCGACTATGGGATTAAAGAAGATCAGTTACAATTGTATTGTGACAATCAAAGCGCCATTAACATATCTAAAAACCCGGTTCAACACTCGCGAACTAAGCATATTAAAATAAGACATCACTTTATACGCGAACTTGTTGAGACTAAGGAGTTAGAAATTCATTACCTACCTACTGATCTGCAACTTGCAGACATGTTCACTAAACCTCTAGACTATAACATATTTCTGTATTTGTGTAATTCTATAGGTATGGTATGTGCTGATTAAACTCTTAAGACCGTAATTTTTACCCTTTGTCCATTTGAGACAAAATGGGGGAGAAATTTTGAGTCTTACGGGTTCAATGTTTTGTTCACATTTCATCTAAACTACTTGATCTTAGTGCATATTTGCAGGAATCTCTTCTACTGGTTTTTTACCATTTCTCTCTAGTGAACAAATTTGTGAATAGTTGAGTTATGTAATTTTTGACTTTCTAGGAAATGGGTAGATAGTATCTTTTGTATAGGACTAGGTTTTATTTTTTTTGGTTCCCTGAGAGTTTAAGCTAACTCAAAGGAGATTTTGTCCCATATTTCCAAAGGTGGAGATTGAAGCACCTTATACCTTTGACTTACTTAAGTCTATATTGTATAAGTGTTCATCTAATTTGGAAATAGTGACAAAATTTGTTGTCTAACCTAGAATCCAAAGAACCTCAGACTTATTCTCTCTAATCCTCATCAATGATCCAAACAAGGTATACATTGAATCACACTACACACATTAGAAGTGCATACATGTGTATATATTGCTCATAATTGATTGTGTGTTAAATTCCCCTTAAAATGTTGTTTTAATAATTTTTAGGAATTTTTAAACATTTTTAAAATAATGTTTTCTTTAATAAAAGTGTGTTTATAAACTTTGTGTGGTTAAAATGCTATTATGGAAACTTAGTTTTTCATTAAAATGTTTGATTGGGTAGAATATCAATGCGCCAGAGACTTCAGGGTGTTGCATGTAATTAATTTGGACGCGCGTTTGCTAGCCAATGAAATGCCAACACTTGTCATGCTCTTGTTATCTCATTTGTGTTTGTTTTGTGAGAGAACTGCCTGGTGTATTGTGGATCGTTAGATCAAACCTTATCTATGGCCTGCATGTGTTTTAAGTCTATCCATGTGCTATCACTATGGACCAATCGCCTTCGTTTTAACCCACTGCCTTTTTACCACCCTTGGATCAAAGTCAATATAAGGAAGACTGAATCTCAATCGTTGATTGCTATCAGCGATCCAGAACATTCCTTGGCTCCTATATAAACTCTCTCATTCTCAGCATTTTAAGACTTTTGGCAGTCGTCCAACTTGAGAGAAAAAAAGAGAGAAGAGAGAAGTGAGAGAGAAGAGAGAAAAGAAAAGAGAGAAGAGAGAGAAAGGGAACTGAGTTAGAGAAACCCTAACCCTAACCCTAAAACAACATCAAACCATCCTCAAACCTTCGTATATTCAAAACCCCAAACACAACCTTGAGTGTTTGAGAGAGATTGGTGTTACTGGTTTGATCGTTTGTAGCAGTAACCTCTTGATCTGTGATCTTGTTACCAACTTAAACATTTTGGAATCACATCATAAACACTTGACACACTGAAAGTGTTGGGTATAAGATCAAATATTATTGAGTCGACGCAAAGAAAGCTAAAGCGAAGGGGAAGTTATCAAACTGGAAGAACATCATCAACAATCAGATCTACAAGAAGTTAGAAGGACACCAAGTGGGGTATATTCCTAAACTTAGAATAGGCTGAGTTGTGTGCATGTATGTTGTATTGTTTGTAACTGCTATTTGTCTTAGTGGATTTTTTACTTTCGTGACTTAGAAGTCACCGTGGATGTTTCCTCTATTGGGAGAGGTTTTACCACGTTAAAAATAGTGTGTTCTGATTATCTTCATATACTCATCTCATTCTATAGTGTGCTGATATTTTGAAACTATCTTAGTTTTAAAACTGATTACAAAGTCTTGGTTATTCTCGTACATAAGTTTTTTGTAAACACATCTTTTTGTTTATCATTTTTTTTTATTTTCAAAAGAAAAGGGTTTCTTCAACAAACATCTCGGAGTTGCTTATACAGTTTAATCTTAGTATTAAACGGCATTAGTAACGTTTTTCATCATCCACCTGCCCGAATTCTCTCTTAAAGTCCGCTAGGCTCAACTCCTCAAGATCGCTCTCCTGCTTTGTTTCCTCATCCTTCCTTCCTCGTTCCAATTCAAAATGATTAGGTGGTGTTGGTGGGTTGTAGTTGAGGAAAAAATAATCTATCGTGTCTAGCCATTCTCTCTCCTCTAAAAACTCATACGGACCTCTCCCTATTCCCTCTAAATTGTCGCTCTAACTTGATGTGACAAGGCATACCCCTATTGGCTCTCGCGTGTGGGTCCTCCCATGCTCGTGTGTTGCTCCTAAAAGATCCGTCTCTCGCAGTTCTCTTTCGTCACCCTCGTTCTTGATATTATTAAAAATATTTGTATTGAGGGTCATGTTCCCAAATATTAATTGCATCCGCCCATTCTGAGTATTGATGAGTGAATTAGCCATAGCTAAGAATGGGTGACCAAGGATAATGGGAACATGATTGCTCGGGAGAATGGAGGGCTCCTCGTCCCAAATGACAAAATCCACCGGGAAGTAGAAAGTGTCTATTTGGATAATCACATCCTCAACGATTCCCCGAGGCATCTTTACAGAGCGATCCGCGAGCTGGAGAGTCATATTTGTGGGCTTGAGGGCTCCCAAATCGACTTTCTTATAGATGGAATAATGTAGAATGTTAACACTCGCTCCTAAATCTATTAGCGCCCTTTCGATTCGGTTCTTCCCCATGATGCATGAAATGGTGGGTGCAACCGGATCTTTATACTTTAATGGAAGGTCACTCGATAAAACTGATGCCAAAAACTTGACGCGACTCAGAAAGTGTCTCTAATATGCATTCTCTCTAGGCTCAAGTGCAATCCTGTCGCGTTAGTAATAAACCCGGTAAGTCGGGATTGTATCCACAGGGAAATAGGACAATGGAATTGCAACGACGTTGGATAAATACGGAAATCCTAACTATGACTCTAAAAAGAAAGAAAAAGATGATTTGTTTTGGGAATTGGCTACGACTAAATGCAATTTTGAAATTATGAAAGAAATGCAACTATTCTAAATTACTTAAAGTACTGATGATGAATGATTTAAAAATTTAACTATATGATGAAGAAAACAGGGCGGGAATACAATCCCTCAACCCTAGTGTATTGTAGGTATAAAACTAATCGTAAATTTACGTTATTACTTAGACCCAAAATTTAGTACTCCCAAGCATTACGTATATGAGGTTCAAGTCCGCACCATACTTAATCAGAGGACGACTAAATCGGTATTGCAATAGTGACACTCGAATTGCATTCTAAATCATCCCGGTTACCCGGAGGCAAACGAGATCCAAAGATCTACAATTGTCGTAATTCTACGCAATACGTTCGTAAATAATCATTAAATTTAGATGAGTACTTTTACACACATGCAACTACCACATCAGGTTGAGTTCATGTATCCCAACCTTCGAAAATCTAGCCTACCATTCTGAACGTAATGAAAACGTTTGTTGAAGTGCAAGAAATCATGATTAGACTAAGGGAGAATTGAAGAATGTTGTAGAAGAATGGTTAGGAAGAAGAAAGTAATCAACTATGTTACCAAGGCACTGAAATCATCAACTAAAATTACTTGTAATCACAGAAATCTGAAAAAGCTTCAATATTGGAATTCAATTTGCAATAAATCTTCAAACTCGGGTTCTAACAGAAAAGGGAAAAATTAGATGATTTTTTTCGTCCTTTAGAATGATAATAAATCTGGTTTAAATACCCTACAAGATACTAAGAGTTTTAGCTGAACTAGGACTCTCCATTAGAGGAAGAGTAAATAAACAAAATTCGACAATCGGACCGGTCCGGTCTTCCTTCGATTCGGTTCGGCTGGGATCCGGATCGATTCTTTTTATTTTTGGCCGGATTGATCCGGTACGGATCGGTTCATTTATTTTCCTTCAGTTTTGATCCATCTTCAGTCCGAGTTTCACTGGAAGTTTTCAATTCGGATCGGTCCGATCCGAATCGGTTCGATTTTCTTTGACTTTTTCTTCTATCTTTGACTGCTCATAACTTTCACACCGGGACTCCGATTCAAGTGCCATTTCTTCCTATGTTCTTGTAAATTTGATATCTTCAACACTTCTTTAGATGCATCATCCGAATTCTGGGTAAAAATTACAACTTTTCCCTTTTGAATTTCCTTTCTTTATTTCTTGATTCTTCCATTTCTTTCTTTCTTTCTTTATTGACATCAAATACCTGCAAAATTAGTACAAAATACCAGAAACTCGGGGTACTCATTGGAATAAGTCAGTAGCAAGATTATGAGATAAAATCAAATCAATTACGTTGTTCGAGGTGCTAAAAGTAATCAGATTAAAGAGAAAAATTTGGAAGAATTTGTGACTAATCAGAAGGACTCGATTACCTCGATTCGTCAGATTTTCCTCATGTTTCTATCTTAACGCCTACTGTAGTAACTAATTCTCCTCAAACTAAAGTACTCCCTCATTCCTCTCCTCCTGCAAACAAGGTAGTCTCTGATCCAACTTGTGACCTAATGAACCTCCCTCTAATAGAACACCCCTCCGGAGTGCTTACTCACTGCGAACAAGAAATACCCCACACCCCACACCATGACATTGCCCACTCAACTTCAGAACCATCCCTACCACCAGGATTCGAATTTTTAGCCCCACGACCTCTCACTTACCCTGTTCAATAGCTGTTGAGGTGCCGTAACCTACAGGGGTCAAACTCCACAATAAAATCAGCAGTTCCCACCCATAAGAGGCAAGCTTATTCTACCAGGGCTAGGAGACTGGCTCCTACATCCTCTCCTGAAGACACTAAAGGGATCTAACCATGATTTATTAAGAACCTGCGTACCTTTCGCAGTAGATTAGGTCAGGGGCTGGCTGATCATAGTCACATCATTGATTTACAAGCTTCGCAATCACCCCACCCCAAACGAAGAGTATTGTCCACCCAACCCCAATCGCATAAACAAATTTGTAAACAACAACCGGGGGAGAACCTTGAGGAGATCTCACCCATTTACACACCTCATGAATATTTTAATTTGGAATTCTAGAGGGGCCGGTAGGCCAAATTTTTATACAGAACTCATGACATTTGTTCGTTCACATCAGCCTCACATTTTGGTAGTTTTGGACACTCGAATGGATGCTCAAAGATCAATGCGCGAGATTCATTGGCTACATTACCCAAATCACGTCATCTCTCCGGATCTAGGTCAATCAGGTGGTATTTGGATTCTCTGTGCTGAAGGTCTGATTGTTGCTCATGACATCGTCATTTACAGTCGCTTCATTCATATGCTCATTCATCATGACCCTGAGGCAGCTCCTATAGAGTTTACTAAGGTCTACATGCCACCCCAACCTGCTGTACAAACCCAGGTATGGAACTCCCTTCACCACATCCACACTTCTGTCCAACATCCTAGGCTTCTTTTGGGTGATTTTAATGCTATTTTAGGACAACATGAAAAAGGGGGGGGGGGGGTGTCCGTTTCAAGCTACGCGTTCACGTCATCTTAAAATTTTTATGCATTCATGCAATATCCAAGATCTAGGGTTTACTGGGCCTATGTTCACCTGGAAAGCCAATAGTGTTCTCGGGCATCATGTTAGAGAGTGACTTGATCGGGGACTTGGTAATGAGCATTGGATGTCCTTGTTCCCAACTACCCGAATTTCTCATCTTCCAAATGCTGGATCTGACCACTGTCCTATATTGTTAGATACCCACCCCTCCCTCTCCAAACCCCCAGTGCGGTTTATTTACTGCTCTGAGTGGGCATACTATCTGTCCTTTACTAACCTCTTACACTATCACTGGAATCTTCCATTCCAGGGATCACATGCTTTTTCCTTTTCATGTACGACACAGTCTTTTAGTGGGGCTGCTCGACGGTGGAAGCAATATGTTTTTGGGAATATGTCTCATTCTATATTTGCCTTAAAACAGGAGATTCATAACCTCAGAATGTGTATTAACAATAATTCGGATCCCCTGTTGGTCTCCCGAGAGCACCACTTACAATCACAACTTATGCATTGTATGACTTTAGAAAGCCAATACTGGCACAATAAGAATAAAAATAAGTGGCTTATAGACGGGAACCATAATACTAATTTTTTCCATGCTTCTGTCATGCAACACCGGCATAATAATTCAATTCCTGCTATTGTCAATCCAGATACTGGTTGGTATACTAATATCCAGGATATTCATGGTCAATTCCAACACTTCTACGAGACCCTTTTTACTACCACCCACCCCCTTGTCCGTCGTCTGAAGATAATTTTGTCCAAGTTAAACCTGCTGATGTTACTCGATTACTGGAACCTATCACAGATGTAGAAATTTGGACAAACTTGTGTACTATGGGGAAGAATAAGAGTCCGGGAGCGGATGGGTTAACCTGCGAGTTTTTTCAAAACCATTGGGATATTGTGGGACCCTCGGTAATTAATTTATCTAAGGCTTTTTTCACCTCTAGTCGACTCCTCCGTGCCCTTAATAAAACCCTTCTCATCTTTATCCCAAAAATTCCACACCCTACTCAAGTTAAGCACTTTCATCCCATCAGTTTATGTAATATTATTTATAAACTTATCTTTATGATCCTGGTTGCTCACATGCGACCCATCCTTCAGTATCTTGTGTACCCATATCAAAACGCTTTTATTGCCTCTCGTCATATTCAGGATAATATCCTCATTGCCCATGAGATTTTACATACCATGCATAAATCTAAATCTACAAAAGGTAGTTGTGCTATTAAAATTGATCTATCTAAAGCCTATCATAAAATGGAATGGCCTTTTATTCAATAGGTTCTACAAAACCATGGGTTTTCATAGGTTTGGATTGGATACCTTATGGAATGTATATCTTCTACATCGTTCACCACGCTCATTGATGGCCATACGGGGTCCACTTTTTCTCCAACTCATGGACTCCGTCAAGGGGATACCCTCACGCCTTACTTATTTATCTTTGCGTTAGACGTCCTTCTACGACGTGTAGAGTCAGACTGTCTTTCAAGACATATGACTCCTCTCCACCCCTCTCGCAAGGGACCCCTTATTATTGGGCTTGCTTTTGCTGACAATTGTATATTTTTCCTCCAACCTACACCGGCTTCAGTGGCTCACTTCCATCACATTTTAACTACTTTTGGTTGTTTTTTGAGCTAGACCGTTAACAAGGATAAATCTACAGTTACTTTTGGCCCTTCTACTCCGCGTGCCGTTAAACAAGCTACTTTGCGCCAACTGAGAATTCATGGGCAGGATAAATATCTTGGATTACCTCTAATTATAGGTCGGGTTACGCGCCAAATGTTCTCTGAGCTTACGGAAACTCTCGACCGAAGATTACATGTGTGGTATAATAATTTCTTGTCCTATGCTGGTCGAACCACTCTAATTAATGCAGTATGTACTTCCCTTCCATCTTATTACATGTCTGCATATCCAATTCCTCCTCAAATTATTACTACGTTATCCAAGAAAATTAAATCATTTTTCTGGAATGATTCCAAATTTCCTCATAAAATGGCCACAGTCCGCTGGGCTACGATTCCCCTTCCCAAACAATATGGTGGTTTGGGCATAAAAAAACTTACACTCTTTAAATAAAGCGTACATGAGTAAACTACTGTGGAAACTTTTTACCGATCCACACAACCTTTGGACTCGAACTATGAAACATAAATATTTTCTTCACACCAATTTATTGGCGTCTCATAGTAAGGCTACAGACTCGTGGTTTTGGAGAAAAGTTTCTCCTTTAATCCCTTCCTTTGCCATTAGTATCAAATGGCGACTTGGGTCCGACTCTATTTCATTTGGAAATCATATTTGGCTCCGGCAGGATTCTTTCAATCAGATTTACCCGTATATTCCTCCTCACATTCTAGCTGCTCCCCTACACACGTTCATTTCTAATGGCCAGTAAGACATACTGACTTTAGCTCTGCGGTTGCCGTTGGATGATATTTACCGAATTCGAGCCCTGTATGTTCCCGCTCGAGAATCACAGGATGTTCCATATTGGTGGCCTAGTTCTACTGCTACTTTTACTCTTAAATTGGCTTATCATTGGCTTCACATTCACCTATATGCCCAACACATTCATGCGCTACCTTGGAAATATTTATGGAAAAGTAGTTTACCCCCTAAGCTCTAGTTTTTCCTGTGGTTTCTCATTCATAGGGCTTTACCAACTGCGGACTTACTTTTTCACTACCATAATTAACGTCTCCTCTGTGCTCTCTTTGTGAGTTGGCTGACTGTAATACACATATTTATTATGATTGTCCTACGTTGTTCCAACTCCGACACTCGATGCCTCTGTTGGACCTTAGTTCAACGTCCATTTTTACTTCACTCTCCCACATACAGTCTACGGCTCGAGTAGTACTCAATCAACTTTAACCATTTTTCCTTCTTTGGCTATTCTGGATCACGCATAATGAGGTGATCTTTAAACAGATACCCATAACTTTGTCATCTTTTAAGTCCACCTTATCTCAATGCCTTCGTAGATATTACCAGGCTCATCAATTCATTCAGCCTAGTATACTTCCTCCCTATTTTTCTTTTCCTATTGCTTGATCCAAACCTGCGCCTCCTTTTTTCAAATGTAATACGGATGGATCAAAATTGCATCTTACAGGTCATGCCGCAGGTGGTGGGATTATCCGCGATGCTCAAGGAAAGTTTGTCTGTGCTTTTACCCACCATATAGGCTTTGCATCATCAGTGCTAGCGGATATTGGGCTATTAAAATTGGTTTGGATATTGCTTCTCCTCAGGGTATTACTTGCATCGAAGTGGAAACCGATTGTCAAATTGTTTTTAATATGATCCACATAAACCAAACCCAGAATCCAGACCACATGAATTTGATCCAGGCCATATGTGATGGCTTCCTGAAATTTCAACATGTTACCTTATGTTTATGTTTCAGGGAAGCTAATGCTTGTGCCGATATTCTTGCTGCCCACTCGGTTTCAAAGTTGTTTCTCTCTACAGTGTATGTTCAGATTCAGTGGTTTTTAATTCCAGCTTTTCGCCACGATATGTGTAATATTGAGGTCGTACGTTTTGCAGTTGCTAACATTACTTGTAAGATTTCTTTAGTTTAATTTAATCTTCCTGCTTTTGTCAAAAAAAAAAAACTTTGGATTTTTAATAATCAAATTCCTATTTGTAAGTGATAAACAATTATATTTCTCACCAAGTTCTAAATTACGATAATGTCTCACCAAGTTCTCTTGAAAATGAATTACTTTTCAATCTTCTTCCAACTTTATAATCAAACCCACCATTTTTGCTGATGCAGAATTGCATTTTGTATGGTTACTTTTCCAGTTAGGTATCTTCACTCTTATTGTTCTTTCTGATGCAGCCAAGGGACCAATTTAGTTTTGGAAGGAAGACATAGTGCTGATGGAGGATGGATTTCAGACCTTAGGATGAAAGGACGTGCTCTGGTATAGACAACTTTCTTCCACCCACAATAGTGTAGATTATTATGATAATGACAACATCCAGACGTATCTATGTGATAATTTCTACATGGCTGCGTGGTAAGATCACCAAATAAGCCATTTATGTACTGCTCTTTGTTAAAAAAGATAGGATTTTAGAGAAAGGTACAATCTAATTCAAAATGTATAAAAATAAGATATTTTACATAATTTTATAAATTTAGTCCTTGTACTAAAAATACTATGAAAAATTACTAATATGTCATTTGACAACTCCGACAAAAAAAAAATTATCAAATATTTAAAAGTCCATAACATCAAATCTACAAATCCAAAATTCACAAAATTTATATATTTGAAATGTACTCATCGAGATCTATCCAACAACACCCATATTCGATATTTTTTTCCAAAAAAACGAAATCGATAAATTTACTATTTCACTAAAACCTCAATTTTTTTTTGTAAGGACACAAATTTCCAATTGAGTCCATATATAGTTTTGGATCAATTCCGGACAAAAACATTTATTCATAGGATTGTATTTAATTATAATATTCTCAAGCCTATGAAGTGTTTGTTGAAGACGTAGTGGCAAAGAGTATAAAGCTTCATCAAAGATGCCGGTTTGCGTGCCTCGTTTCTACGTCATCAACCATAGTTCCATGCTCCCAAGGTATGAATGAAATATTATATATATAGGAGCTTGGAACAAGTTTATTGGGTGTTAGGTTTTATAAAAACTGCATTTTGTTTTAAGAAAGAATTAATTAAAACTTTAAATAAATGTTTATAAAGTTTTCTGGGCTTAAACAAGAATATTCAAACTTTCTGGTTTTTCGTTCGATAGAGTCGTTCGAACGAAAATGTCGTTCGAACGAACCTGCCAACGAGTTCCCATATTAAGCCACTGGAATATCGTTTGATATGTCGTTCGAACGAACCTTATGTTCGAACGAGATATCCAACGAGATTCTAACGAGTTCAATCTGGAATTTTGTTAGAAGTCTCGTTCGAACGAGATGCCAGGCGGGAACAGTTTTGGCAGTTTTTTGGTAGTTTTTCACCCACTTCCCTACTTAGTTTTTAACCAACCTTTTCAGACTTTAATATGTGCGGGAAGAACATTTTCCACCTTAACATTTCCATAACTTTTCCTAACTATTCCATTCCACCTCTTAGAGAGAGTTTGAGAGCTAAAATTGTTTAAGGAAAATGTTCAAGTTTTGAGTGCTATTTTTCAAGAGAAAATATTTTATCACTCTAGATTTACACCCATATTGTTTATCCAAGTTCACATATATACATATCAATTGCTTGGAGTTTGGCATCGGTTTATCTCTTTCGTTTCAAAGAGAAGTTTTGGTTTGCTTCTACATCCATTAAAGAAGAAGACGTTTTGTTACGATTCTACCCACTTGGAGAAAGGCTCCTTGCTCGGGTGACGGTGACCATATAAAGTCCTATCGGTGGATTTCGAGATCGCGGTGGTGTTCCAAGGTTATTCGCTAGGAAGAGGTGTCTACAAGAAGAAGCGTTGAGGCTTGAGAGGGATCGAGTCGTGCGTTGTAAGTCTATCTGTCTTGTAATTGTAATTCAGTATCTAGTGAATTTCTGGCTAGGGCCGTCTGAGGTTTTTTCCCGTCTTGGGTTTTTCCTTGTACATCGCGGCGTAGTGTGATTGATTTATTTTATCTTGCATAACAATTTAGAACGCATGCTTAGGATAAATCAAGATAAAATTTGGTTTAAATTATCACACTCAATTTAATTTGGTGCTAAATTATATATTGGGTAAAGTTTATTTAATTCAAGTCATTTGCTAAAATTTGGTTACGCCTAATTTGCTAATATTGATAAATATGACTTAGGCAAATTCTAGGACTTGGATTAATTAATTGGTTTAAGTGAATATATTAATTGATTAATTTTACTTCACTTGGTGTAATTTTAATTTGTTTAAGAAATTAAAATTTGTTGTTTTAAAGTTGAACCATCACACCGCTTCCGCATCGAGTTTACATAAAAAGGAAATAATAAATTAGAATTGGGGGCCTCGCACACCAGCAAGTGGTATTGGAGCTTTAATTCAGAAAAGCTCGCACTCACATTTTTAGCGAAAACTTTATTTTTCAGGCAAACACTATATTTTTTCCAACGAAAAACCTTCTTCTCTAGAGCTGGCAATGATGCCACTGGCGCGGAACAAAAAAATGAAAAAAATAGATGAAGGGAGAGAGAAACGAGGAGAGAGAAAAAATCCAGTGAGAATCTTGATGATTTCCGGCAAGGATTTCGACATTCCGACAAGGATTCCGGTGGGTGGGTGGAGTTGGGATTTTGTGTTTATTTTTAGAATGAGTCTTAAATGAGTATGACTAAAGGTATAAATATAAATTCCTCTTTGACTAAAACAAATGAAATTAACTATTTTGTGCACTCCCAACTCTAAAGGGACCACACAAATAAATGTTATTGTACCACTAGAACTAGATTTATAAACCTGAAAACTACTGTCCTAAAAATTCAAATATAAAAAGGAACATGACCTTAACCTTAATTCTGTAAAAAAAATACCTTCTCTTTCTTGGAAGTAAAATCTTTTTTTAGAGAAGACATTTTACAACTTAGACAAGTAAAATCTTGGAAGTAAAATTCCTTCCCTAAAAAAAATTATATATTGCTGGACAGTTGTACTGATCATACAGTCCAATATTTTTTTAATCTATTGACCAATTTTGTCATGGGATTTGATCATTACAAGATCTTGACAAAAGAAAACGTATCACAAACTTTGACCGTGATAAGTCTGTGATATAACTAGTTGTCAGCAGCATTTATCTTACGATTTTTGGCCGTGACAAGTTCGACTTGTCAAGGTCTATGAGTGTGACAACTAGTGCATTTTCGTGTAATGAGTGTTCACAATTAAGAAAAGATTATCTCAAAGGCTGATAACATGATAAGCTTTATCAACTAAGAACATAAGATCATGTCGCACGTGAAAAACAAAAAATAAAGAAAACCATTGAAAGAGTAAAAACTAATATTTAATTGAATTGAGAATAACAATTCAAGAAAAAATGACTCAAAACTTCAATAGTAATGAAATTTCTAACACCTTTTGAGAAATTCTTAACTAATACTTTTCATTCCTTAATAAGAGATTTGGTTCAAACCTTTAGTTTCACATCCTTGTTGTTAGTCAATTTATTGGATGAAGTCATATCTAAAAATATTGATTTTGACTTAAGTAAAATGAGATTTTAATTAGAATTGAAATCAAAATTTAATTCTAGAAATTATGACTTTTTATATAAAAATAGGGGACTTCGGTTTGTCATCCATCCGAACCGGTTCTGCCCTAGGGGCGAACGGGTTCGCTCTAACGGTAGATGAAATTTTGGGTCTTTTTCTTGTAGTGTTGTGTAGGACTCAAACGCTTTTCTTTATTAAAATAAAAAGGCACGGATTTAGGGTTTTTAAAACACATTTTAGCCTTCTCTTAAAGCAGTAGCCTCCCATGTTTATACCTACTCTCATCTAAAATACCTAAACCCAAATCAACTTTTAATCTAAGTTTTGAATAGCTAAACCAAGTTTTCTCAAGATCGTATAAGAACGCGTCTTTATTATTTTCTCAAGAGGAACACAATCATCCAATCAGATTTTTCAAACGACTTTTTACTGGCTTGAATACTTCTATTGTTCTCCTTAAGTGTTATGCATTGTAAATTTGAACTAAACATTATTAATTGCTACTTTCTAAAAATAAATTAGCGATACTAATTAGGAAAAGTGAAACTAAAGTTGGGACTGTTTTTATTAAAATCTCTAATATGAATTAAGACTCAAAACTCTTGCATGCTTAGAATATAGGTTGAAATTCCATTAGCATATATGGATGTTCACATGTTAGAATATCTCTTATAAATTTTATAATTTGGATTCGACTCGTAAAATCATGTTATTAATGTGTATCTTGTAGAAAGTTATTGTTTTATGCCCACGAAATATGCATGTGAATGGAAATTGTATAACTTATTGAAAAAGAAAGCAATTTTCTTAATTGATATTATAATTATAAATAAACCGACATAATTTGGATAAATTGTAATCTTGTGATTTATTGGAAGAATCGTTCTTATAGGTTACTAAAATTCCTTAGGTGATGTGAATGGTGTTAATATTCGACACCGCAGGGACGCCAAGAATTTTTAGGTAGTTATGCTTTCACCTTATTTTTAGGTTGCTTGCTGGATATGGAACTAGTAGGTAGGCCTTTGTGGTGGGAAATACTTTCTAAGTATGGGACTAGTTAGTGTCGGATTTTACGGATGGGTATTTTGGGGTGGGGCTAACTAGTACACTTTTTTGTTCTTCGGTTGGCCTAGGTGCGAGGCTAGGTGGTAATTATTAACAGGTATTCTCCCTAAGTGATAGGCTAGGATATACTTGTGATTTGGTTTGAGGATTTAAGGTTTGCATAAAGGGTGAGGTTAATTGAGAATAATGAACTTGATAAAATGGGGAATTAATGCCTAAGATAATAAACGAGTATTAAAATGAATTTGCATCACCAATATGTGTAGGGATAATAATAAGGGGGAATTGGCTATAGCGATGTGAGTGTGTATTAGCGTCACGAATATGTGCAGGGCTAAAAAATTGGGTGAACTAGCTATAGTGAGGGTATTGTGTGTGGTGTAAAGCTTTGGATGTGCCAACAATATGTACAGGACTCGTGATAGAGTGAACTGGCTATTAGTGTCGCTTAAATAAAATGAGTTGAATTAATTTAATTAAATTATGAAAATAGAATTAATAGTTTTAACATAATTAGATGTCATAACAACATAATTGCACTTAGATAGTAGAGTGGCTTAGTTATATGTGTAGATAGTGGTATTTGGTTTTACTCACATTATAATATATCTCGTTTAAATTAAAATACTCTATTGTAATATTTATCTTGTATAATGCTTCTGTATGGTTTACGGACCCTAATCGAAGGAATAACTAGTATTCATGCGGTGGGCTCTAACCTATTGCATTGAAAAACATTCCAGGTATATTGTTGGAGTAGGTGTATAGGATGGATTGGAGATTTTTGGGTGTGCAATTGGAGATTTATTTTATCTGATTTAGTAGTTTCGATTTACTTTCAACTCCTTCATTTTTATTATGAGACCATCATTACGGATCTGGTGGGCCAATCGGTTGTTTATGGTTTTAATTAGATATTTATAGTTATATTATTTCATTTGAATTTATAATAATTAGGAGTTGGATCTATTTTGGAGATAGTATGGCGATGGATTTTAATTTTCATCAATGTTTATATTGGGTTGATAAATCTGAATATTATCTTGTGAAATTTCTTTTAATGTCTCATATTTATGTCACATGCTGAGAATGATAACTTATCTAATTGCGCACAACGTAGTACGATGGTGGAGCCTGGTCACCTTGCTCTCCAGAGTGCGCGGGGTGTCACAGATGGTATCCGAGCATAGTCTTAGGTCTCATAGGTTGTGTGCCCATTATAGATTCCGCATTACCTATGTTTGATTCCTTTTGATGGTTTATATTCTTTAGATATTCTGAGTCTGATTGTTGCTTTTTCACGTCTTTTCAGATGGCGAACACTAGGAGATCTGGAAATATGAGAGAGAGTTCAGTTTCTGGTCCTGCGGATCCAAGGAGTAGGGTCAAATTGTTTTGGGTGCCGAAGAGTTAGCGACTATTTTACGTGAGGCCATGGTGGTCGGTATCGAGATGGGGAGACAGAGGTGGGGAAACCAAGAGGCGCAGTAGCAGGGTACACCCACTTCAGTTTGGGACAGGGTGAGAGCCAGTTTCCATAAGGGTAATTCTCCCACTTTTGCAGGGGGATCTAATCTCACAGTTGCTCACCAATGGAGGCATGACATGGCGAGGCACTTGAGGATGGTGGAATGTATAGTTGTGTAGAAGAAGATGTTGGCTAAATTTAAGTTGAAGGGTGATGCATTACAGTAGTGGGAGAGTGTCACCATATCTGAGGATAGGGATCTCTTAAACTATGGAGATTTTCTAGTGAAGTTTAATGACAAAAATTTTTCTCCTTCGATTAGAAGCACAAAGAAGAGGGAGTTTCTTGATTTAGAGCAGGGTTCGAAATCAGTTGCTGAATCTGAGTAGGAATTCACAAATTTGTTGATGTTTGTACCAGAGGAGGTGAATACAGATGCGAAGAAAATGGAATGTTTCATTAAGGATTCGTCATGATTAATTAAGCAGATTGGTTTGGGAAATCCGGCATACATAACTTATACTCAGGTGGTGAATGTCGCGTTGTTGTTACGGTAGGAAAAGGTAAATTATTAAAAGAAGTTGGGTAAGAGATATGAGTCGAGTGGCCAAGATGGGGCCAAGGCAGGTGGAGAGAATAAGGGTCATAATGGCCAGACGTGGAAGAAACAACGAGCAGTTCAGGAGTAGCAAGCCTTTCAGCAAGGCAACAGTGTCCCGTAAGGGCCCTCAGGGATAGGGGCAAGGAAAACAGGGGGAGGGAATGCCAACTACACGTTCTGAACCTTTTAGAGTCACAAGTTTTAATTATTAAGAGGAAGGACATCGAGCTCTCAAGTGTTAAAAAAATAAGGGCCAGTTGGGCCAAGGGCTTCCAACACTGGCAGCACCAGGTGCATTGGGAGCATTAGCAGAACCATCAGTGGGTACGCTGGGACCGATTATGCATAGGGTGTATGGCCTTTATGTTTAGGAACCTCAAGCAGGACATGCCCAGCAAGAGCTAAGGCGTGGCTAATGGGGTAGCATGGTACATATGATTTTCTTAGATATGTTTTTACATACATATATATATAAAAATGGGGGACTTCGGTTTGTCAGGCCATCCGAACCGGTTCGGCACTAGGGGCGAAACGGTTCGCTCCAATAGTAGACATAATTTGGGATCTTTTTCTTATAATGTTGTGTAGGACTCAAACTAATTTATTTATTAAACTAAAAAGGCATGGGTTTAGGGTTTTTAAAACACATTTTAGTCTTCTCTAAAAGCAGTAGCCTCCCATGTTTATACCTTCTCTCATCTACAAAACCTAAACCCTATTTAAATTAACTTTCAACCCATGTTTTGAAGAGCTAAATCAAATTTTCTCAAGATCATCCAAGAACGCGTCTTTATTGTTTTTTTATAGGAACGCAACCATCCTATCAGATTTTTCAAATGACTTTTTACATGCATGGATACTTCTATTGTTCCCCTTTAGTATTATGCGTTTTAAATGTTGTCTAAACACTAATAATCGTTGTTTTCTTAAAATAAAGTGAAGATACTAATTAGGGAAAGTGAAACTAAAGTTTGGAATACTTTTATTCAAATCTCTAATACGAATTAAGACTCAAAACTCTTGTATGCTTAGATTAGAGGTCAGGATTTTGTTAGAATATATGGACGTTCGCATGTTCAAATAACTAAAATATATTTTATAATTTTATTTTGACTCGTAAAATTATGTTATTTATGTGTATCTTGTAGAATATAAAGTTATTGTTGCATGCCCCCGAAATGTGCATGTGAATGGAAGTTATATAAGTTATTGAAAATAAAGGAATTTACTTAATTAATATTATAGTTATAATTAAACGAACATAATTTGGATAAATTGTAACCTTGTGATTTCTTGGAAGAATTGTTGTTATAGGTTATTAAAATGCCTTAGGTGACGTTAATGGTGTTAATATTCAACACCGGGGCGATGACGAGAATTTTTGGGATTGTTATGGTTTCACCTTATTTCTAGGTTTTCTTGCTAGGTATAGGACTAGTGGGTAGACCTTTGTGGTTGAAAATACTTTCTAGGTATGGGACTAGTTAGTGTTGGATTTTAATTATGGGTATTTCTGGGTGAATTTAATTAGTACACTTTTTCATTATTTTGTTGACCTAGGTGCGAGGCTAGGTTGTAATTATTAGTAGGTATTCTTCTTAAGAAATAGGCTAGGATATACTTGTGGTTTGGAGATCTCTAGGTATAGGACTAGGGATGGTTTAATGATTTAAGGCTTGCATAAAAGGTGGGGCTAATAGAGAATAATGAACTTGATAAAATGTAGAATTAATGCGTAAGATAATAAATGGGTATTAAAATGAATTTTCATTACCAATATGTGCAAGACTAACAATAAGGGGCGAACTGGATATAGAGACTTGGGTGTGTGTTGGTGTCACTAATATGCGCAGGGCTAACGAAATTGGGCGAATTGGCTATAATGACATGCCGTTCATGGAACCTCACCAATATGTTCAGGGATAACGAAATTGGGTGAACCGGCTATAGTGAGGGGGTTGTGTGTGATGTAATGCTTTGGGCATGCGTAAAATATGTGTAGGACTCTTAATAGGTTAAACTGGCTATACTGATGTCTCATAAATAAAATGAGTTGAATTAATTTAATTAAGTTATAAGAATTGAATTAAGAGCTTTAACATAATTAGATGCCATAATAACATAATTAGGCTTAGATACTGAGGTGGCTTTGTTATGTGAGTAGATAGTGGTATATGGTTTTACTCGCATTATAATATATCTCGTTTAAATTTAAATATTATATTATGATATATATCATGTATAATGCTTATGTTTGGGTTTACGGATCCTAATTGGGAGTAGTAGTTAGTATTCATGTGGTGGGCTCTGACCCATTTTGGGAGTGCATCTGGAGATTTATTTTATCTGATTTTGTAGTTTAGATTTACTTTCTATTCCGTCATTTTTATTATGAGACCATCATTATGAATTTAGTGGTCCAATTGGTTCCACCGTTGTTTATGGTTTCAATAAGATTTTTATAGTTGGGTTATTTCATTTGACATTTAAATAATTTGGAGTTAAATTTATTTTGGAGATAGTATGTTGATGGATTTTAATTTGCATGAATGTTTATATTGGTTGGATAAATCTGAATATTATATTTTGAAATTACTTTTAATGTCTCATTATTCTCTCACATGCTGAGAATGATAACTTATTTAGTGGCGTCCGACGTAGTTGGCGGTGGCGGCTGGCCACCTCGCTCGCTAGAATGCGCGGGGTGTCGCACTAATGACATATTTTTCCTACAATAAGATTTCTATTAAAATGATGTCGAATGTCTATATCCTTTATTCTAGAATGTTGGATGGGATTTTTTTGGATATATCAATATCACTGATATTGCCACAATATGTAACATGCAATATTGACCAATATTATAATCCTCCAACATTTATTTCATCTAAAAGAGTTGAGCACTATTTGTTTATAAATAAATTTCTTTCAAAAAAGAAAAAAAGGAGTTGAGCACAACTTTCCACCGCAATATATTCCGCTTCAGCCATGGAAAGTGAAACACAATTTTATTTCTTGGCATTCCAAGAAACTAAAGAGCTTCCAAAATGAAAGTATCCACCCGATGTACTCCTCCTCCCATCAAAATCTCCCTCCCAATCGATACTTGAATGAGTCAACAAGGAAGTGTTGGTATTCCTAGGATACCAAAATACCAAATCTCATGGTCCCACATTCATACTTGATAATGAGTTTAATGGATTTCAAGTGGGACTCCTTAGGAGAAGATTGGTGGTGAGCGCAAACTCCTACACTAAAGGATATTTTGGGACGACTAGTCTGAGGTATAACAAACTACCTATTATGCTACGATAAAGCGTCTAATCGACGTACTTCCCACCGACATCCTTTCCAAGCTTAACAAAAGAACCCACGGGGGTAAGTTTAGAAATAGAAGAGACAAGGTAAAATTAATTTACAAGGTCGTTTGCATATTTATATTACTAAATAAAGATTCTACTCTCCATTTCTCGCACTTTGAGACCAACAAAGAAAGTGAGTTCCCCAATCACACTCAACTCAAACTCTTTTTCGAATTAATGAAGCAAAGTCTTGAGCATGATCTTTATTTGTGGAGATAAAAATAATATCATCAACATATACTTAGGCAACAACAATATCCTTCCCACAAGATCTAAAAATAGGGTATTATCCACATTTCCTCTTTTGAAGCCTTTCCCTAAGAGATATGAAATAAGTCTTGATCCAATAGGCTTTCTTTTTTCCTTAAAACAACACCATATTCATCACACTTATTTTTGAAGACCCACTTAGTATTGATGAAAAACGTGTAAAGTGGTCTGATTTTGTGCTCAAATGTAGAAATCATAGATTAGGTCATAAACAAGCCAAATTGAATTTTATCTTGATTAAATATATGAAACTAAAAATGCAAGATATTAAATCTAAATTGAATCAAACAAACCACAATAAATGATGTGAGGAAAAAAAACTTTTGAAAAAAGCCCTTTTTGAGTACTATTACAACTAAGGTATTACAGAATGACATAGAGAGACTTAATAACTTAGATTCCATTAAGTATCTCAGTTCTGTATCCATTCCTATTGATAATATAAAGTGGTGTAGATCTAACAGTGCTACACTTGCCTCGGTGTCCACTGATCAGCCTTACAAAACTCCTTTCCCTACCTCAGCAGTGAAGAATCAACTCCACGAGGATATAAACATGTGACATGTTTTTCATGGTTTGATAAAGTGATTAAAAAACATATAAGGGGTTTATATTTGGAAAACAAAAGTGGTTGATCACAAAATATGTGGAAAAGTATTGTAAAGAAGTCCGAGTTCGTACCTCTTAAATAGGGAGAAAAATCTATGAGATATAGACTTGAAAAGATTGCATTTGAAGCCAAGTAAAAATATTTTTTTATGAGATAATTCGAAGAATCTATGCAAAGTCGTTTAAAGGACATATAATAAGAGTTCGGATGACATTACAGAGCGACAAGGAAATTGGATCGGTTGAAGTTTAATTAGAACAACTGATATCGAACGAGTGTAAGAACTTAGTTCAAATGAACCTTTGTCTCTCGTTCTTACGAGTTGCTTTAAAAATAACATTTGTTTTAAAAAAAACTTGTGAAAAATATTTTTTTCGACCACTTTTAGAAATACCACTGAATATAATTCATACACAAAATTAACCTCATATACCTTTTTCGATAATTGTAGTGACGATCTCAACTCTTCTATCTTTGATTATCGCCTTTAGCCACTAACTTTTCTTCGATTGAAGATCGTAAGAATGTAAATGATGATGTAGATCAGTAACCGAATATGCCAAACTAAAAACATAATGAGTAATTATACATTTTTCTCTTATAAATCTCCCCATATGGATATTTCGGTACAAGACACAAAATCAAAAAAATAATCCCTAAAAAAAGTTCAGCTAATATCCCTCCTAAAATTGAAAGGAAAAAACCCTTACAACTTTATCTCTACTGAAAGCCTTTATCGTGTAGTCCATGATATAGTAAGGACAAAATTTCCAATTGAGTCCATTGTAAGTATTTGACTTATTACCGAAACAAAATTTATTTTTGAGTCATAGATAGTTTTTTATTAGGATTCCCACACATTCTACAACATAAAGTTTATTGAAGACGTTGTGGCCAAGTTTCAAAGATTTATCATGCCGAGATTAATTTGGTGCACGTTTCGCGTCTTCATTACATTTTGATCTCTCAAGTATGAACGTGTAATGTTTATGGGACTCGAAAAATGTTTTTAGGATATTATTTTTATTAAAAAATGATTTTAAAAGAGTTTATCTTCGTTTATTTTGAGATAAGGATTGTTGAGAGTTGTATGAATCCTTCCCTTGTGTTTAGAAGGTTTAAATGACATTCACAGTCGTTCAAACGACATGTGGAGGTCGTTCAAACGACATGGCTCTGTCGTTCAAATGACATAGCTATCTCGTTCGAACGACAACCTCATCTCATTTAAACGACGCGCTGACTTAAGTTTTTTATTTAAGGCGTGTTTCACTAAGAATTTCGTAAGTTGCATAACCTGAAAAACAGTGTTCAAATATTACATTTTCTGCACAAGTTTTCTAAGGTTTTCAAAGTCTAAAAACATCCTTAAGGTTTCAAGATCTGAGCTTTCATACTACTATGCTATAGAGATCTTGGTTCGCACAATTGGGGTTTTGTTCATCACTTTGAACATTGGGTTTTATGGTGAAGAAATAAAGGAGTCCGTGTTCAACATTGTAGACGTTGTCAAGTTGTAAGGGTGGATATCGAGACATATATGGACGCGTGTGCTATAGACAAGTATCGTAGAAGGACTTATGCGTGGGCACTATAGAGGAGTGGTTGAAGGATCAGAGGAGCATCTAGACTTGTGGGGAATCGATTCGGTGAGTAATTTTATCGTTTGTACTTTATAATACCACATCATAGTAATTATCTGGATTGGGACATCCGAGGATCTTTCCCTTAGTGGTTTCTTGGTACATTCGGCATCGCCTTTGTGAACTTTTTTATTTTACTATAGTTAATCACCAAGATTCATGTTTAGGATTAAACAAGATAAAATTGGGCCTGACTAAAATTGGTTTATACACTTGGTGCCTATAAGTTTTGGAAAAGAGTTTTTCAAAAAGAAAGTTGTCTTTTGACAACCTAAAAACACATTCGAAAGAAAAAGGGGCATACAAATTGGTCTCATAGCTGGAAATATATTTTTGTGTGTATTGATCCCTTGTGTTTTTTTTAAGGATGAATTTCGAAAATTTTGAAAGTTTAAGAGCTCCAGTTTTTATGGGACAAACTATGGTTATTGAAAAATTTGAATGAGAAGGGCTTTGAAATTAATTACTGAGCATGTGGGGTTAGCACTCGAAAAGGGTTGGACACCACTGGTTACACAAGAGGGTGAGGCCACAACCTTAAATCTCGTTGAGTCATGGACCGAATCCAAATATAGGCTTGCACTTTACAACTCTAAATTTCTTCACGTTATTTCCTCACATGTCACCCCGGAAGAGTATAATAGAATTATGACGGGTGAAATGTCGAAAGAAGCTTGGGATATACTTGCGCTTGCTCACGAGGGCACTAGCACAGTCAGGGCGTCTAAGCTTCAAAATCTCACTACATATTTTGAGAGAGTTAAGATGCTAGAGAGTGAGTCGTCTGACGAGTTTTACGCTAGATTGTCAAATATTGTCAACTCATCATTTAACTTGCGAGAGAAAATACTCAACAACCGTGTCATAAAGAAAATCTTAAGGTCGTTGCCAAGTAGATTTGACACAAAAGTGACCGTTTTGAATTCCTTAGCTTTGCTTGAATCGATGAAACTTGAAGAGATTGTAGGTGACCTACAAACCCATGAACTCGATTTATTTACCTCAAAGTAAGTGCCAAAGAAAGAAAAGGGCATTGCTTTGAAAGCCCATAAGAAGGAGATTAAAGTTTCGGATGACGATTTCGATTCCAATTTTGAGGACGTAGCCTTGTTGACAAAGAAATTCAAAAAGATTCTTAAGTTCCAAAAGTAATCGAAAGATGCCAAAATACTAGAAAAATTCAAGAACAACAAAGTAGATCCTGCCCCTAAGGATAAGAGTGAGAAAGTTAAGAGGGACGAGTCAGATAGGTGTTTTGGGTGTGAGGGGTACTGTAAAAAGGTTGCCAAGTGTCCCACTAGACTTAAAAAAGAGGGAAAGAAACCGATAACATATAATTCCACCTTAAGTGAAAGTGAACCGAAAGAGGGAGAGAGTACCCCCATTGAGCGTAACTTTGTAGTGTTCAAGACATGTAATGTGAGCAACGACGATAAATATTCCCATGAAGATTCTCATTTGCATGACACTTCCTAGGCCATTATGTCTGAATCCCAAGTGGGTGAGGGTGAAGCTAGTGAGGATGAGGAAATTTTTGTAGGAGAGTTGCTACTTGCCTTTAATGAGTTATATGCGGAAGCGATAAAGGTGAAAAAGGCAAACTTAAAATTGAGGGTTACACATTGTTTGAGAGAGGTCTATTTTTTAAGATACATGCTTTATATGTTATTTATTGTGAAAAATGTATAAATAACTTTGTAAAACACAATGCCTAAAGCGCAACCCAGTTTTACAAACCATAGTTTTGGTTTTAAGAGAGCTATTGGAGAGTGTAATTATTGTTAATCATATACTCCTAAATCAACTTCCAACTTCCAATTTCCAAATTCCTTCTAGTATTTTCCTAAAACTATCAACATAAATGATTATTTGGGTTGATTATCATGAGTATTATTATGGGAAGATCTTGTTCTCAATCTAAATTAGCACTACACAAAAAATGCTAATCCGGCACGTTGAGGCAAGGAGATTCTGGCACGGTTTAAAATCATGCCAGAATCTGGCACGTTTTTTCATAATCTTGCATGGTTTAAAATAGTGCCAAAATCTGGCACGGTTTTAAAACGTGCCAAATATTAGTACGTTTCATTAAAAAAATAACACCCAAATATTTCAAGCAGGGACCAAAATTTTAAGAGGGGACCAAATTATTCAAACCTCTCTCTCTCTCTCTCCACGCTACCAATCGAACCATCATCCACACGATCCGACACCTTCATCATCGCTGCCTCTCCCTCAGCCATCAATTACGAACCTCCATCGTTGAACCGCCACCATTGTCGAACCGCCTCCATCGCCAAACCTCCAAAATTAAACAAAACGGGTATTTCTATATTTTGTATTTCAACAAAATAGGCATTTCAATTTCCATAGCCCACGTATAGGTTTAAATGGCTAAAAATGGAGGTGGGTTTAGGTTAGATGGTAGAGGTTGGTAATGGGATTAAATAGGGTTGGCAGTGAGCTTGGTTCGGGTATGGAGCAGGTTGGCCAAGGTAGCGGTTGAGGATTGTGGTCGGGTCAAGATGGTTCGAATATGTCTAGGTAGATAGATAAGGTAGGTTCTGGGTTCGGGTTATGATGGAGGTTCAGAGCTAGGATTTAATGTCCGGAGTAGGTGTTGAATGGATCTACCCGAAGTGCTGCCGGAGTTAACTGAGATGGGTACTAGTTTAAATAATTGCCTGGGTGTTTAGGATCACGGTTCTGGTTAGAATGGTATGAAATGGGTTATGGTTTTACGAGTATGGGCGCCGCTAGTTTGGAGATTGATGTCCGAACAAAATAGGTTCCGGTTGGATTATCATTTTTTGATGGATCGAATGATTGCTACTTTCATACTCGTAAATAAGTGTTGGAATCAATATTTTCTGAGAGACACATTAACTTATTTGTCTATCGGCCTTCATTTTAACATTTTCACCTATTTTACTGCTGTAATTGTAGAATTGTTAGAAGAACAGAGCATAATACACAATTTCTGTGGTACTCCAATCCAATCATGTGTCCAAATTTTCTTTTGTCATTAGGTAAACGAGGACATCACAAATTTTCGGGTACAAGAATGTTCACATGTTCAAATATGGCTTTGACAGGTGGGTGGAAGAATATCATGTTGATGGTTTCAATTTTCAATCTCTCTCATCAATGATGTACATGCACAATGGCTTTGCTTCTTTCACAGATGATATGGAGGACTAAGGTTCCTATAACCCCAAAATTGTCTTTCCATAGTATAAAATGCCTAATACTTTATTATGGTGTTTTGTTTATTCGTGTCATTTTTTTGGATGAGAAACTTATAAATTTCTAGACCAAATAGGTTGTTTAACTTTAGTCTTGCTATTTGTAATGGGGTGTTTTAAAGGGTGGGTGTGGCGCGCGCACGTGTTTGTCTATATGATTTAGTAATTGAGACCCCCCCTCCCCCACCCCCCTTTTTTAAATCTAATTATTATGATGTTTGAATGATAGAATGATCAACATTGTAGGTTTCTAACACTAATATTATGACTAAGTGATGTATTGACATTGTGAAGATGGAATAGTGTTAGGCATATAATTAAATAAACCATTATTTGTCCCTTTTATTCATTGTAATGGATAAGGATTTTTATTTTTATATCGCATGTACTGTAACGGGCATGTTGACAAGGATGAGTTGTTATACCTCATTATGGCAAATGAGATATTACATGCTCTTCATCCTAATATAGTAACAATTGCTGAAGATATAAGTGATTTATTTTTTTCTTTATATATGTTCAATATACTTAGTGGGGGAAATTTGAAACTATGTTTTAATGGTTTACAGTGAATATGATTGTTATAAATGTCACAAACTCTTAGATGCACCTATGCAAGTATGTTTTATGATGGTTTGAGATATTATCTTCATGCAAAAAGTTACATCAGCGTGTGATGTGTAAGGGGTCCTACAGATTTAATTATATTTTTAATGTCGTTTACGGTGTGTTCTTGGATTTATGGTTCAGGCAAGACTTTATCCTTGACTATGTGAACGAACCTCTCAAGGTGGATTAGTATTTGATTACTTTGTCAATCGTTCGTCATCAAAGATGTGGTTGTGGTTACTTGAGAATGTTCTTGACCATGAATGGAGCATGAGTAAGGTTTGTACCTCCAACCATCATAGTTTGTGTGATCTATAGTTGGTCTATTAATATAGAAATTTAATGTGTATTTTGGTCTACTACTTGTATTGAATTCTCATTCTTATTTTATGTAGATTGTAAACACATTAGTGGGACGAATATCACAACCAGGTAATTATCATCTCGCATCTTTGAAAGAGAAATATCTTAAATACTATGATAATCTTTGCATTTATATTTTCAGATTTATAGTTGATGTAGTTTGACCAATTATACAATTTCAACATTGTTTTCTTGCCTGGCAGTCTATATCTGGGGGGTGGTCATTTGCATAAATATTGTTTAGTGAATCCTTGGACCCCCCATCAATACATTATCGTTCAACAATTGTTTTATGTTTATTGTTGTATATGAACACATAGTCACATACGAAACACTACACTACAAAAGAATATATTTATGTAAATTTGGAAATTTTCATTATATACACGAATTTGGGTACTATTGCATAAGCACCCGTAAATGATGGCAATGTATTTTTGTTCTGTTTTTCTTTTTTGTTTGTTTAAATCTAACTGTAAAAAGTGTATCTTATGATAACTTCTTGATTGTAGGTCGTATTGCGGATCAAAGCGATGTCAGGTAGATTTGCGAGTATTGTGGTGGCTTAAGTAAAGGGTAGTGTATCCAACTGGGTAGTACTCGGCAAGTAATTCAAGTTTATTATTTTGTTATATCTGTATTTTGTTTCTTTCAGATTATTGTTATTGGAGTGTTGGTTGGTTGGTTGATTTTCCCTTCTTTTTTCACGTGTCGTTTTAGAGTAGGGGAAGGACAATTTTGATGATTTTGTGCATAGCACAGGTACAACGGTGATGCGGAAGTGTTACTCTTGATTGGAAACTCTTAGTTTAGGATTATCGTATCTATTTTGATTATGAATATTTAATTTTCTACAAAACTCTTAATACATTTTGAAATTCTATTGTCAGGTATGGATGATCAGCTCACCACCAAAATCAAGGGGATTCTCATCTTCTCCGATAAGGATGACAATGGTAAGATACTCTCTCTCTCTCTCTCTCTCTCTATATATATATATATATATATATATATATATATATATATATATATATATATATAGTTTTTCCTGAAGGCATAGCACTGAAAAATAATATTGGTTAAAATTTAGCTTTAGTTGTATGATTTAAAGTAGTAAATTTGCAATGAACTAATGTAAACACTCTAATTTTTTAAGTAGCGATTGGAACTAAAATTTGGTATAAAGTATGATTCATAAAGAAACAAAATTAAATTTGTAATTTTTAAGCTTTGTGAAGTGCGAAAAAAGTGTGAAGTATGAACAAAGTTTAATCCAATATCTGGACTTAGGCTTAAAATTATGCCGTTAGAGTATTAAAACCCAAAATAAATTCCAAACAACCCCGTTAGAGCCATGAATACCTCGTGCGGGACTAATGTAACTCATGGGAATTAACCGCGTAGTTACGGGACCTCCGATTCGAGAATATGACGATAATTAGAAAGTATATAGACTTATGCTTAAAATTATGCCATTACAGTACGAAAACCAAAAACAGACTCCAAAGGACCCCGTTAAAGACATGAATACCACGCACGACACCATTGTAACTCGTAGGACCTTTTTGTGTAGTCACGAGATGCCCAGTTTGAGAATATGACGATAATTTGCAAATATATAGACTTGGGCTTAAAAATATGCCTTTAGAAGGTGAAAACCCCAAACCACCCACAAACGACCCCGTAATAGGCACGAACACCTCGCACGGGACCAGTGTAACTCGTAGGAACTGATTGCAAGTCCCGGGACCCCCGATTTGAAAATATAACGATAATTTGAAAATATTTAGACTTGGGCTTAAAAACAAGTCGTTAACGGGTGAAAATCCAAACCAACTCCCAAACGGCCCCGTAAGAGGTATGAACACCTCGCGCTGGACCAATGTAACTCGTAGGAACTGACCGTGTAGTCACGAGACTCTCGGTATGAGAATATGATGATAATTTGAAAATATCTAGACTAACCTTAAAAATAAGTCGTTAGTGGGTGAGAACCCAAATTAACCCTGTAAGAGGCATGAACACCTCGTACAGGACCAATGTAAATCGTAGGAAATGTCTGTCTAGTCACAGGATTCCCGATTTGAGAATATGATGATAATTTGAAATATTTAGACTTTGGCTTAAAAATATGCCGTTAGAGAGTAAAAACCCAAAATCACCCTCAAACGATCCCGTAAGAGGCACGAACACCTCCCACAGGACCGGTGTAACTCGTAGGAACTAGCCTCATATTCACGGGACTCCCAATTTGAGAATCTGACGATAATTTGAAAATATCTAGACTTGGCCTTAAAAACAAGATGTTAAAGGGTGAAAACCCAAACCAGCTCCTAAACAACCCCATAAGAGGTATAAACACCTTGCACGGGATCAATGTAACTCGTAGAAACTGACCGTGTAGTCACAGGACTCCCGGTATGAGAATATGATGATAATTTGAAAATATCTAGATTAACCTTAAAAATGAGCCGTTAGAGGGTGAAATCACAAACAATCCTCAAACGTCCCCATAAGATGCATGAACACTTTGCACGGAACCAAAGTAACTCGTACAAAATAACCTCACAGTCAAGGGTCTCCCGGTTTGAGAATATGACCATAATTTGAAAATATCTAAATTACATTTAAAAATAAGCCGTTAAAGGGTGAAAATCCAAACCAGCCCCCAAACGGCCTCTTAAGATGCATGAACACCTTGTACGGAACCAATATAACTCGTGCGAAATAACCGCGTAGTCACGTGACTCCAAGTTTGAGAATATGACCATAATTTGAAAATATCTAAACTATGCTTAAAAACAAGCCGTTAAAACTAGCCCCCAATGTAACTCGTAGGAAATAACCGAGTACTCCTGAGTGTCACGGTTTGAGAATATGATGATAATAAGAAAATATCTAGATTAGGATTAAAAATATGCCGTCAGAGGGTGAGAACTCAAACTAGCCGCGTGGTCGATGAAACTATTTATGGGAGAACCGATAAGATAGGATTGAAACTTTTCAAGAGCAAATACTACCGCTAGCAACTCCTTCTCCGTGGTGGAGTAATTGAGTTGTGGTCCGATAAGGGTCCGGCTAGCGTAGTAGATGGCATGAGCCTTATTGTCTTTTCTTTGGCCCAAAACAACCCCTATCGCATAATCGCTAGCATCACATATAAGCTCGAATGGTAAGGACCAATCCGGAGCTTGCATAATGGGAGCGGACACACGCATGTTTTTTAATTTTTCAAAGGCGCTTTGGCATGCTTAAGTCCACTCGAATGGGGTGTCCTTCATATGAAGATTGCTTAAGGGTCTAGCGATGGCGCTAAAGTTCTTAATGAACCTTCGATAAAACCCCGTGTGGCCCAAGAAGGAGCGCACATCTTTTAGCGATTTAGGTGGGGGTAAGTTAGATATGACATCTATCTTTTCTCAATCAACTTCAATCCCGTTGGATGACACGATGTGGCCAAGAACTATGCCCTCGGTTACCATGAAATGGAATTTCTCCCAATTCAACACTAAGTTCTTTTTCACACATCGGGCTAGCACTTTCTCAAGATTGGCTAAACATAGGTCGAAGGAGGTGCCAAAAATACTAAAGTCGTCCATAAACACCTCTAGACCTCTCTCAACCATGTCACTGAATAGTTAAACATACACTTTGAAAGGTCGCCGGTGCATTACATAAGACAAATGGCATACGTTTGTAGGCAAACGTTCCAAAGGGGCAAGTGAAGGTTTTTTTCTCTTGATCAAGTGCATCTACTTCAAATTGGTTTTATTCGGAATAACAATCTACGAAGCAATAATAAGGGTGGCCCTCTACTCTTTCAAGAATTTGATCAATAAATGGTAAGGGGAAATGGTCTTTTCTAGTTCCCGCATTGAGTTTCCAGTAATCAATACAAACATGCCATCCTGTGGTGGTACGTTGGGGAACTAGTTCTCCCTTGTCATTTTCAATCACACTCATTTCCGACTTCTTCGGGACAACTTTAATGGGGCTCACCCACTTGTTAGCCGAGATTGGGTAGATAATTCCGACATCCAATAATTTTATGATTTCAGTCCTCACCACATCTTTCATTGTGGGGCTTAACCGTCTTTGCATTTCTCTCGATGGCTTAACATCCTCCTCGAGGTGAATCTTATGGGTGCAAATTATAGGGCTTGTACCCTTTAGATCAACTATACACAAACCGAAAGCACTTTGGTGCTTCCTCAAAATATTTAATAGATTACCCTCCTGCTCTTCATCAAAGCTTGAGGAGACAATAACAGGAAATGTCTCACTTTCACCTAGGAAAGCATATTTAACATTGGAGGGTAGTTTATTCAACTCAAGAGTCAAGAATGTGTCGCTAGAGGGAACCATGCGTGTTTCCCTTGGCAGTAACTCTTCGAATCAAGAAACCCAATTAACATCTCTCGCTTCCTCATTCGAAGCTCTCTCATCGGGTAAACCTTTCAACTCCTCTATCTCCCTCTAAAACTCGGTGTAGGCTCCCTCACTCTCATGACTAGAAGCTAGGCAAGCTTCTAAGGCATCTCCACACTAATTTTATTTGAAGTGTTCTTCTACGATCTCCTCAATTAGGCTCACCTCGTGAAGATCATCTTCTTCCTCTGCTTGTTGGGCTATGTTGAAGATGTTCGTATCTAAAGTCATACTACCAAAAGTCAGTTGCATATTCCCATTTCTAGTATTAATCACTGCGTTAGCCATAGCTGAGAATGGGAATCCAAGGATGATGGGAACATTATTTTTCAAGGCGAAGGAGGGATTCGTGTCCCAAATGACAAAATCTACCGGGAAGTATAAAGTGTCCACTTGGACTATCACATCCTCAACTATACCCCTTGGTATCTTCACGGTTCGATCCGCTAACTGGAGAGTGATCCTTGTGGGCTTAAGATCACCCAGATCAAGTTTCCTATAAATCGACTAGGGGAGGATATTGACACTCACCCCTAAATCGAGTAAGGCATTTTTGATTTTTTTTCTCTCCAATGATGCAGGAAATAGTGGGTGCACCGGGATCTTTATATTTAGGTGGGAGATCATTGAGAAGGACTGAGCTCACATTCTGTGCTAGAAACATATTCTTCTTTACCTTCATACTCCTCTTAACTGTCAATAAGTCTCTTATGAGTTTTGTGTAGGATGGGATTTGCCTTATTGCATTGAGGAAAGGTAAGTTCAATTTCACGTTCTTAAGCACTTATAGTACTTCTTCACTTATGGTCCTTTTATGGGAAGGAACCAATCTTTGAGGAAATGGCACAGCGAAGGGTGGTTTTACAACTACCTCGGGCTCACTAGTGTTTTTCTTTTCACTCTCATTCAAGGAGATATCTTCAGCCTCTTTCGTGCCGGGAAAATTCTCCTTGTCGTTTGAAATGTCGTGTGGGGGAGGTGATAGATCAACAACTCTCCCACTACGAAGAGTGGTTACAGCTTGGCAATGCTCCTGCTGTTCCGTAGAGGTGGAACCAACACTAGGTTGACCTTGGTGAGGTCTTTGGCCCTGGAAAGGAAAATTTCCCTTATCTTGGATGCTTAATACGAATTGCATCTTGGAGATGTTTGCATTCATTTCGACAAACATGCGTTCATATCTAGCATTGTTTGTACCTTGAGAACTTATGAATTGGTTCATTGTATCCTCGAGGCTCCTCCGCGGTGGAGCTACATATGGGGCTGGAGGTGGTTGTGCTTGCTGGTATTAAGGAGGTGGAGGAAGTGGGATAACCTGTGAATATGGGTTCATCGCAGCTTGTGGTTGTTCATAGTTGAAACCAGGATGGTTTCTCCACGATGGGCTGTATGAGTTCCAATGCGGGGCATTAAAATTTCCCTTGAATCCTCCTATTGCATCCACCTTCTCAGTGTGCATGGCCTTGTAGGCAGAAATCGTTGGGCATTCCTTTATGGAGTGGCTCACCTCACAGATAGCACACACTTTTTCTTTCGAACCATGGATAGATCCGAAGATATTTCTCAACCGACCATCAAACCACTCTTTTATATCTCTCTGAAACTGATCGAATCGACGGTCTATTAAGGTATTTCTATCCAAATGGTATAGACCCGATGCAGTCTGATTAATAGAGGGTTGTCTAGGTCGAGCTTGGTTAGGATCAGATGTGTCCCATGCTTGAGTAGTCTCTCCGACATACTTAAGATGGGCCTCATCATCGCATGAGTTTAAATCCCAAAAGGGTCTTTCACACATTGTTTGCACCAGTAGTTTGGAAGCTATTGTCAACCCATTATGGAAAAAAGATATCACTAGGTGTTTGTCAAAACCATGATGGGGGCATGCACTTACTAACTCTTGAAAACGCTCCCAACATCTGTCAAAAGACTCATTATCGTGTTGTCGGAAAACTAGAATTTGAGTTTGGGGAGAGTTGGTCTTGTGTTGTGGATGGAATTTTAAGACAAACTTAGACTACATATCTCTCTAGGAAATGATGAAGTTCGTGGGTAGAGACCATAGACAGGTCATGGCTTTATCCTTTAAGGAAAAAGGAAATCGTTTTAGGCGAACGACATCTTGCGTGCAAGCTTGATCACTAAATGTGTCACACGCCTCTTCGAACTCACGAATATGCAGGTATGGTTTCTCCGAATCCATGCCATGAAACGTAGGGAGAATCTGTATCATTCCATTGCGAAATTGGAACTGACCGGCATTTTACGGAAGTAAAATGCAACGAGGGGTGATAGTCCGCTCAGGAAAGAGTAAGTCTTTCATGGGACGATAGGGGAGATCTCCCTCTCCAGTACCGAAACTCGTTGCATCAGATGTCGCACTCGCGCTCTCTTTAAATGACTTGGTGTACTCACTCAATGTCCTAGATGTGTGACTAGAAGTTTGACTCAGGGTGTAGCTACTGATAGAGTGCTCAGGAGTAGGAATTGGAAGCCAGAATTGTGGAACGCGAGTTGTGTGGGGGCTTTCGGAGTTGTACTCAACGATTGGATTTTTGTGGATTCTGGTTGGAGTATTGTGAGGAGTCGTAGTATGTTCAGCATTTTGCATTAAACGCTTTTGAGAGATGAATTTTTATTTTAAAATTAATTTTTTTTTATCTTTTTATGTTTTTGGAATTTCTTGGTCAAAGTTTTAGATTGACTTGATCTAACCAAAGTCTACCTAAATCCCCGACAACGGCGCCAAAAACTTGACGCGACCACAAATGTGTCTAGTGTGCATGCTATTTAGGCTCAAGTGCAAGCCTGTTGCTCAAGTAATAATCCGATTAGTCGGATCTCGATCCTCAGGGAAAGAAGATGAACGAAGTCGTAACGACGTTACAATGATGACGGTAACCTAACTTTGACTCTAAAAAAGAAAGAAAAGGTGATTTTGATTTTGAAACAACTACAACTAGATGCAATTTTGAAAATGATTAATTAATATGATTATGAATAAATGAAATGCAATTACTCTAACGAATAACTAATAATGAATTGACTAAACTTTAACTATGAAATGATAAATATAGGTCGGGTTACAATCCCCCACACCCTAGTAATTCACTTCGTTGGATACTAGATTTGGAATTAAAACTTTAGATGAACCCGATTTTCAATGCTCCTAAGTATAACATATATGAAGGATCATAGACTGAACAGTATGTAAGCAAGGGACGAATTAAGACACGGGCTATAGTACTCATAAGAATTACATATATGAGGGATCGTAGCCCGCACAGTATGTAAGCAAAGGATGACTTAAAGAAGCATCGTATTAACTACGATACAATTCACCTAAGATTTTACTTCAAAATTCTATTTCCACTATCGTAAATTACATCGGGGGGGGGGGGGGGGTCATGCACCCCAACCCTTGAAAACTTAGCCGAACATATTAAAACTAGAAGAAAACATGTTTTGAATGAAAGAAAACATTTTTACTAACAACTGAAGGTGAAAAAGAATGAAATTGCTAACTAGAGAATTAACTATTGCAATAATGAAAGCAAGAATTGGAATAAAATTACTTGAATTGCATAACTGGAATAAAAACTAGAGTTTCTTGTTGTTCTCTTCTCTAAAGTAATTACAATGTTTCTCTAACGAATTAAAAGCCTCTCCTAATGTCTGGGAGGTGTTTTAAACTTATACTCTATGAATTTCTAAGAGTTTCAACCATACAAGACTCTTATTTTACAAGTGGATAAGTCCAAATTTTCGTTACCTAAACCAATCATGTTAAGGTGATTCGGTTCAATTTTCCTTTTAACAGAAGTTTTTCCCTAAACCGGTTCGGTTATTTTATTTCCTCTTCGATTCGGTTCCATCTTTTCATGATTCACATGAAGTTTTCCCAGGATAGGTTCGATTTGTTTTTCCAGACCTTCGGTTCGGTTCCATTTTTTCAGAAACTTTTCCTCCTTGTAATTTTGAAGACTTTCATTTTGATTTTTGGTCCGAATACCTGACTCAGATTACTATTTTGCCCTTTTACTTTCCTACATTTGTCTTTGTTATTCCTTCCTTGTGTGCACTGAATACTTGCAAAATAGATAGGAGATACACGAAACTCGGCGTACTAATTAGAAAATGTCAATAGCAATGATATGAGATAAATCCACTCGAATTACACTTTGCGAAGCAATAAAAACCTCTAAATTAAGGGGATAAATGGGAAGAATTTATACCTAATCAAACCCCCCTGACTTCAAACTTTGCTCGTCCCGAGTAATGTAAAAGAATCAAAACACGGTCCAACTCTAAAATGGGATAGAATAAACCCCTAGGTCACCCTAGTAGGATGAGTTGTATCTCGTGAGGGTTTCCAATGAATATACCCACAAAATTCATTTTCTAGACTCAAAGAAACATCAAAATATGCAAAAATTGTATAATTCAAACTTTTCCAGAAAATAGTCATCATCAATTCTTGTTCAAGAGTCTCAAATCAAAATGCGTGTGTGCGGAGCCAGAAATTTAATCGCGAGTTTCTATCGATTGACCATTACGTTACTTATTCAAAAATTTGTTTTGATTTCAAAATCTCACGGGATGCTCTCACAAACGAATCTCTAGGAAGGGTGACTATTTTCTCTCGGTATGCGTAATTTATAAGAGTAAATACATTGGAACCAAGTTCACGCACACAAATAGAAAGACGTAATTTTATTGGAAATGGATCTCATCATCGGATTACGGTTATAGGAAAGAGGGAATATTGCCTCTAATTCATATCTTTAATCTCTATTATTATCTTTTTGTGTTTTAGCTCTCCACGCGGTATCCAATTTTGCATTTTGGACTCGGTAAGGACTTTTCGGGTTAAAGTTGTATTGGGTAAAATGGGAATGGTAGGGAAATCTGGAATTGGAAAATTTTCTAATCATGTCCATTTATGCTTTTTCGGGCTTTTGCTCATTTTTTTCTTCTTTTTCTAATTTTTTTTCTATTTTCCAAGCTTTTCTTTTCTTGTTATTTTTGTTGAGCATTCTTCTATTTTTTTCTTGCCCCTTTTTATGCACTTTCCGAACTTAATTTCTTGGATTATTAACTTTCACAATTCTAGGCCAATTGGGGTTTTTCGGGTTGTCAAACGAAAGGGAAAAATTTATTCGGCTCAATTTTTGGTGTACAAAAGGGATAATTTTTCGTTACTTTTTCTGGTCAATATTTTTGGGTGACAAATGAGGGCCTACTTCATTGTTCGAAATACTAATTGCGTTACCATATGCGTCTCGAGATTAATTTAGTTTAGAGATTTAATTGGCACATTTTTCAAGGCAATATCACACACGTTTTTCATAACCGATCAAAGTGAAAGAATTGAGATCCTCGATGACTTATTAGAACGCTGAAAAGAACTTTTAGTTAACAATTAACTCAAATTGATTTATAAATTCTCACTAATGAAAGGCTCTAATCTCAACGGGTTTATTAATGTCCACATTTATTCGTTAAGCCGTCTACGTTCGCTCAATTCCATCTTTGGTCAATTTCGACTTTGTGTATTGTGTTTTTACAATTTGAGACTTTAAACCAAATTTTAATGATATTTTTGAAAATTTTGAATTCCAATTTTTATTTATTTTGAAGAAAAATATTTTTGGATTTTTCAAAATTTTCAATTTTTTTGAAATTTCTGGGCATTTTTGAAAATTTGTGACGTTTTAGAAAGACGCGCTTATGACCCCCCCCAACTTAGAATTTTACATTGTCCTCAAGAAAAAAGGACTAAAATCTAACTCAAAGTGAATGAAAAGCGCGAATAAATAAAACGAACAAATAAAACAAAAATGCAGATTTTATAGATATTGAGAACATGTGTTACAAGGGAAAGGGGAGAAACACACAACCAATATTTTTAAATAGCCAACACGACACAGACAGTAATAGCAGAAATGGGCTTTACTGGGGTGGGGGATTGGAGGGTCCGGGCACACTGGGGTCATACGGGTCAAGAAGAAGGTTGGAGGGGGTCCAGCGAAGTTGAGCTCGTACAAGTGAGTTTGGAGACGATGTGAGAAATCCATCAAACTGGGTTTCCATCGCCTAAAGGCGCCTATCAAATATTGCACCCGGTGGATCAAAATATGATTCGTCGTCTTCGTCATACTCTTCTTCATCTTCCCCGCCCATCACGACATCCTTAGCCTCGTGCTTGTCAACAGTGATACCCTCAACTTCGGCTTCATTAACCACTTCCCGTGCTGCTTGAAGGGATACCCTTTGCTAGGCACTCCTATTGCGTGATGCTTTCCCAATAGGCTGTCAGAGGCGTGGAGAGGCTCGAGGTGGCTGGATACCAGCATCGGCAAGAATGGAGGTGATGAGTCATGCATATGGGAGGGGTACCACACCTTTTTATATCATAATAACTACGATACAATTCACCTAAGATTTTAGTTCAAAATTCTATTTCCACTATAGTAAATTACATCGGGTGGGGTTCATGCACCCCAACCCTTGAAAACTTATCTGGGCATATTAAAACTAGAAGAAAACATGTTTTTAATGAAAGAAAACATTTTTGCTAACAATTGAAGATGAAAAAGAATGAAATTACTAACTAGATAATTAACTACTGCAATAATGAACACAAGAATTGGAATAAAATTACTTAAATTGCAAAACTGGAATAAAAACTAGGGTTTCTTGTTGTTCTCTTCTCTAAACTAATTACAATGCTTCTCTAACGAATTAGAAGCCTCTCCTAATGTCTGGGAGGTGTTTTAAACTTATACTCTACGAATTTTTAAGAGTTTCAACCATACAAGACTCTTATTTTACAAGTGGATAAATCCAAATTTTCGATACCCGAACCGATCCAGTTAAGGTGATTCGATTCGGTTTGCCTTTTAACATAAGTTTTTCCCTGAACCCCTTCGGTTCATTTATTTCCTCTTCGGTTCGGTTCCATCTTTTCATGCTTCACAGGAAGTTTTCCCAGGATAGGATCGGTTCATTTTTTCAGACCTTCGGTTCGGTTCCATCTTTTCAGGAACTTTTCCTCCTTGCAATTTTGAAGACTTTCATTTGGTTTTTTGGTCCAAATTCCTGACTCAGATTACTTTTTTGCCCTTTTACTTTCCTGCATTTGTCTTCATTCTTCCTTCCTTGTGTGCACTGAATACCTGCAAATTAGATAGGAGATACACGAAACTCGGCGTACTAATTAGAAAATGTCAACAACAATGATATGAGATAAATCCACTCGAATTACACTTTGTGGAGCAATAAAAACCTCTAAATTAAGGGGATAAATGGGAAGAATTTATGCCTAATAATAATTGCAAATCGTATATGCAATTTTTCATCTTCAATACGATTTTTTTTTTAAATTTACTTTGTTACTAATATCATATCATTTTTGTATCCTATTTTTTTGCAGGATAACATTCAATCATTATCTTTTATCCACGACGAACACACGAAGAAGTCAATGGTTTACAACAAGGGGATTATTTATTTAGTGTCGTTAATATTTAGGATTATATTTGTTGTGTTATGGCCATGTAGCCTTTAGTCGTTTTATTGTTAACTTGTTTGGTCATGCAACTTTTGTAATTTTATTATTATAGTTTGTGGCCGTGCTGTGGCTTTATATTAGCAGGTTATGTATTAGAAGGTTTTAGAATGTTCAAAAAATGAGGAAATTTTGCCCAATTTTTTTAGGTCTGTGAACTATTAAGACTTGTAATATTTTGAAGTTTGTATGTACATTAGTTTATCAACAACGTGCGATATTCACAATTTGTGATTTTTTTTATTTTGTTTTGCAAATAATAAATATTTTTCCTACCAGATATGGTATTTGCTATTTTTTTTGATTTGTTTTCAAATAATTTTTTTTAATTAACTGAAAATTTTGGCAAGGTTGAAAGCTGTACTAAAACCGTGCCAAATTATAATCTTGAGTATTCTTATAAAATAATTTGGCACTCTTTATAACCGTGCCAAAAGCGTGCCAGAAAATGAAAATCTGGCACGGTTTAAAATCATGACAAAAGCGTTCCAGTTTGGGTAATCTAACACGATTTTAAATCGTGCCAGGAAATCTGGCACCCCTGATTCTGGCACGATTTTAAATCATGCCAGATTCTCTTTGGCATGGTTTTAAACCGTGCCAGAAAATCTGGCACCCCTGATTCTGGATCGATTTTAAATTGTGCCAGATTGGCTTTGGCACGGTTTTAAACATTGACAAATTGCTATTTAGATTACTAAATCAATATTCTACTAGACATTTATCATACTTTGAGACCAACAAAGAAAGTGAGTTCCCCAAGCACACTCATCTCAAACTCTTTCTTGCATTAATGAAGCAAAGTCTTGAGCATGATCTTCATTTGTGAAGTCAAAAATAATATCATCAACATATACTTAGGCAACAACAATGTCCTTACCACAAGATCTGTAAATAGGGTATTATCCACATTTCATCTTTTGAAGCCTTTCCCTAAGAGATATAAAGTAAGTATTTAGTCAATATAGGTTTTCTTTTTTCCTTAAAACGACACCATCTTCATCACACTTATTTTTGAAAACCCATTTAGTACTGATGAAAAATGTGTTAAGTGGTTTGATTTTGTGGTCAAATGTAGAAATTGTAGATTACGTCATAAACAAGCCAAATTGAATTTTATCTTGATTAAATATGTGAAAGTAAACATGCAAGATATTAAATCTAAATTGAATGAAAGAAACCACAACAAATGATGCGAGGAAAAAAAACTTTCGAGAAAAACCCTTTTTGAGCACTGTTACAACTAAGGTATTACAGAATGACACAGAGAGACCTAAAAACTTAGATTCCATTAAGTCTCTCTGTTATGTCTCCTTCCTTATTGATAATAGAAAGTGGTGCAGATCCTACAGTGCTACACTTGCCTTGATGTCCACTGATCAACCTTTAAAAAACTCGTTTCCCTACCTCAGCAGTGAAGAATCCACTCCATGGGGATATGAATATGTGATGTGTTTTTCATGGTTTGATAAAGTGATCACAAAACATCTAAGGGGTTTGGATTTGGAAAAAAGAAAGTGGTTGATGACAAAATATTTGGAAAAGTATTGCAAAGAAGTCCGGGTTCGTACCTCTTAAATAGGGAGAAAAATCTCTAAGAGATAGATTTGAAAAGATTGCATTTGAAGAGAAGTAAAAAAATATTTTTGATGAGATCATTCGAACGACCTATGGAAAGTCATTTGAAGGACATCTAACAATAGATTTAATGACATTATAGAGCGACAAGGAAATTGGATCAGTTGTAGTTTCATTCAAACAACTGATATCAAACGAATGTAAGAACTTAGTTAGAATGAACCTTAGTCCCTCGTTCTAACGAGTTGCCTTAAAAATAACTTTTATTTTAAGAAAACTTGTGAAAAATATTTTTTTTCAACCACTTTTACAAATACCCTTGAATATAATTTTTACACAAAATTAACCTCATATACCTTCTTCGCTAATTGTAGTGATGATCTCAACTCTTCGATCTTTGATTATTACCTTTGGCTACTAACATGTCTTCGATTGAAACTCGTAAGAATGTAAATGATGATATAGAGCTGTAACATAATATGCCAAACTAAAAACATAATGAGTAATTATACATTTTTCTCTTATAAATCTCCCCATTTGGATATTTCGGTACAAGACACAAAATCAAAAAAATAGTCCCTACAACAAGTTCAACTAATATCCCTCCTAAAATCAAAAGCAAAGGACCCTTACAACTTTATCTCTACTGACCGTGTAATCCATGATATTGTAAGGAAAAAATTTCCAATTGAGTCCATTGTAAGTATTTGATTTATTCCCGAAACTAAATTTGTTTTTGAGTCATAGATAGTTTTTTATTAATATTTCCACACATTCTATAACATAAAGTTTATTGAAGACGTTGTGGCCAAACTTCAAAGATTTATCATGCCGAGATTAATTTGGTGCACGTTTCACATCTTCATTGCATTCCGATCTCTCGGGTATGAATGTGTAATGTTTATGGGACTCGAAAAATGTTTTTAGGATATTATTTTTATTAAAAAGAATTTTTAAAGAGTTTACCTTTGTTTATTTTGAGATAAGAATTGTTGAGAGTGGTATGAATCCTTCCCTTGCGTTTAGAAGGTTTAAACAACATTCACAGTCGTTGAAACGACATGTGGAGGTCATTCAAATGGCATGACTTTGTCGTTCAAATGACATAGCTATCCCGTTTGAACGAAAACCTCGTCTCATTTTAATGATGCACCGACTTAAGTTTTTTATTTGAGGTGTGTTTCACTAAGAATTTCGTAAGTTACAGAAGCCGAAAAACAGTTTACAAATTCTACGTTTTATGCACAAGTTTTCTAAGGTTTTCCAAGTCTAAAAACATCCTTAAAGTTTCAAGATCCGAGCTTTCATACTTCTATGCTAAAGAGATCTTGGTTCGTATGGGGTTTTGTTCATCACTTTGAACGTTGGGTTTTACGGTGAATAAATGAAAGAGTTGGGGTTCAACATCGTAGACGTTGCCAACTTTTATAGGTGGATAGCAAGACATATGTGGATGCGTGTGCTGTGGATATGTATCGTAGAAGGACTTCTGTGTGGGCACTATAGAGGAGTAGTGGAAGGATCAGAGGAGCATCAAGACTTGTGGGGGATCGATTTGCTGATTAAGTATATCATTTGTACTTTGTAATACCCCGTCATTATGATTGTCTGGATTGGTCCATCTGAGGATCTTTCCCTTAGTGGTTTCCTTGTACATCCGGTGTCGCCTTTGTGAACGTATTTATTTTACTGGAGTTAATAACCTAGATTCATGTTTAGGATTATCAAGATAAAATTGGGCTTAACAGAAATTAGTTCCTACACTTGGAGCATATAAAACTTGGAAAAGAGTTTTTTAAAAAGAAAATTGTCTTTTGATAACCTTAAAACACATTCGAAAGAAAAAGGGGCCTACAAATTGGTATCAGGGCTGAAAATAGATTTTTATCCGTATTGATCCCTTGTGTTTCTTTTAAGGATGAATTTCAAAAATTTTGAAAGTTTTAGAGATCCTGTTTTTTATGGGAGAAACTATGGTTGTAGAAAAATTCGAATGAGAAGTGCCTTGAAATCAATTATTGAGTGTGTGGGTTTAGTGGTCGAAAAGGGTTGGACACCATCGGTTACACTAGAGGGTGAGACCTCTACTTTAAAACCTGTTGAGTCATGGACCGAAGCCAAACATAAACTTGTGCTTTACAACTCTAAAGTTCTTCATGTTATTTCCTCATATGTCACACCGAAAGAGTATAATAGAATTATGACGTGAGAAATGTCGAATGAAGCTTGGGATATACTTGCACTTACTCACGAGGGCACTAGAACGGTTAGGGCGTCTAAACTTCAAAATCTCACTACACATTTTGAGATAATTAATATGATAGAGAATGAGTCATTTGAAGAGTTTTACGCTAGATTGTCAAATATTGTCAACCCGTCATTTAACTTGGGAGAGAAAATACTCAACAACCGTGTCATAAAGAAAATATTAAGGTCGTTGCTAAGTAGATTTGATGCGAAAGTGACCGTTTTAAATTTCTTGGGTATGCTTGAATCAACGAAACTTGAAGAGATTGTAGGTGACCTATAAACCTATGAACTTGATATGTTTATCTCCAAGCAAGTGCTAAAGAAAGAAAAGAGCATTGCTTTGAAATCCCGTAAGAAGGAGACTAAAGTTTTGGATGACGATTTTGATTCCAATTTTGAGGATGTAGCCTTGTTGGAAGAGAAATCCAGAAAGCTTCTTAAGTTCCATAAGAAATCGAAAGATGCCAAAAGACTATAGAAATTCAAGAACAACATTGTAGATCCCGCCCTAATGATAAGAGTGAGAAATTTAAGTGGGACGAGTCAGACAGGTGTTTTGAGTGTGAGGGGTATGGTCACAAGGTTGCCGAGTGTCCCACTAGACTTAAGAAAGAGGGAAAGAATTTGATAGCATATAACGTCACGTTAAGTGATAGTGAACCGAAAGAGGGAGAGAGTTCCCTCATTGAGCGTAACTTTGTAGAGTTAATGGCATGTCATGCGAGCAACGACGATAAATCTTCCCATGAAGATTCTCATATGCATGACACTTCCGAGGCCTCGAAACCCAAGTGAGTGAGGGTGAAGCTAGTGAGGATGGAGAAATTTATGTAGGAGAGTTTTAAGTTGCCTTTAATGAGTATGCAAAAGTGATAAAGGTGAAAAAGGAAAAGTTAAAATTGAGGGTTACACATCGTTTGAGAGAGGTTTATTTTTTTAGAAATGTGATTTATATGTTCTCTATTGTGAAAATTGTATAAATAACTTTGTAAAACACGGTTCCTAAAGCGCAACCCAGTTTTACAAACCATAGTTTTGGTTTTGAGAGATCTGTTAGAGAGTATAGTTATTGTTAATCACATACTCCTAAAATAACTTCCAATTTCAAAATTCCTTCTAGTATTTTTCTAAAAATATCAACATAAATGATTGTTTGGGTTCATTATCATGAGTATTCTTTTTGGAAGATCGTGTTCTCAATCTAGATTAGCATTACACAAAAAATGCTAATCTGGCACGCTGAGGCAAGGAGATTCTAGCACGGTTTAAAACCATGCCAGAATCTGGTGCGATTTTATCATAATCTGGCACGGTTTAAAATAGCACCAAAATCTGGCACGATTTTAAAACGTGCCAAATATGAGTACGTTTCATTATAAATAAACACCCAAGTATTTCAAGAGGGGACTAAAATTTCAAGAGGGTACCAAATCATTCTAACCTCTCTCTCTCTCTCTCTCTCTCTCTCTCTCTCTCTCCCTCCCTCCCTCTCCACGCTAGAAGTTGACCCCATTATCCACATGACCTGGCACCTCCATCATCGTTGCCTCTCCCTTAACCATCAATTATGAACCTCCATTGGCGAACCGCCACCATTGTCGAATCGCCTCCATCGTCGAACCTCCAAAATTAAACAAAACAGGTATTTCAATATCTTGTATTTCAACAAAATAGGCATTTCAATTACCATAGACAATGTATAGGTTTAAATGGATAAAAATGGAGGTGGGTTTGGGTTAGAAGGCAGAGGTTGGTAATGGGCTTAAGTCGGGTCGGCAGTGAGCTTGGTTCGGGTATGAAGAAGGTTGGCCAAGGCAGCGGTTGAGGATTGTGGACAGGTGAAGATGGTCTGAATATGGCTAGGTATATTGATAAGGTAGGTTTAGAGTTCGGGTTATGATGGACGTTCGGAGCTAGAAGTTAATGGCTGGAGTAGGTATTGTGGATCTAGCCGAAGTGCTGTCGGAGTTAACTGAGATGGGTACCAGGTTCAATGATTTCTTGGGTGTTTAGGATTGCGATTTCAGTATGACTGGTATGAAATGGTTTAAGGATTTACGAGTTTGGGCGCTGCGGTTTTGGAGAGTGATGTCCGAACAAAACAGGTTCCGGTTGGATTATCGCTTTTTGATGGATCGAATGACTGCTACTTTCATACTGGTAAATATGTGTTGGAATCAATAATTTCTAAGAGACACATTAACTTATTTTTCAGTTGGCCTTCATTTTTATATTTTCACCTATTTTACTATTGTAATTATAGAATTGTTAGAAGAATTGAACATAATACATAATTTTTGTGGTACTTCAATCCAATCTTGTGTCCAAATTTTCTTTTGTCATTAGGTAAACGAGGACATCACAAATTTTGGGGTACAAGAATGTTCAAATGTTCAAATATGGATTTTTTTATAAATAATGTTCAAATATGGCTTTGACAGGAAGGTAGAAGAATATCATATTGATGGTTTCAATTTTCAATCTTTCTCATCAATGATGTATACGCACAATGGCTTTGCTTCTTTCACAGATGATATAGAGGAGTAAGGTTCCTATGACCCCAGAATTGTCTTTCCATATATTAAATTTATTTCTAATAATTTGTTATAGTGTTTTGTTTATTGGTGTCATTTTTTTGGATTAGCAACTTATGACTTCTAGCCCAAATAGGTTGTTTAGTCTTTCTATTTGTAGTGGGATTTTTTTAAAGGGTGGGTGTGGTGAGCGCACGTGTTTATCTATATAATATAGTAATTGAGATGCCCTCCTCCACCCCCCCTTTTTTTAATTCTAATTATTATGATGTCTGAATGATAGAATGAGCAACATTGTAGGTTTCTATATCTAATAGTTTGACTAAGTGTTGTATTGACACTACGAAGATGGAATAGTGTTAGGCATATAATTAAATACACCATTGTTTGGCCCTTTTATTCATTGTAATGGATAAGGATTTTTATTTTTATATCGCATGTACTGTAATCGACATGTTGACAAAAATGAGTCGTTATACCTCATTCTGCCAAATGAGATATTACATGCTCTTCATCCTAATATAGTAACAATTGCTGATGATGTAAGTGATTTATTTGTTTCTTTATATATGTTCAATATACTTAGTGGGGGAAATTTGACATTATTTTTTAATGGTTAACAGTGAATATGGTTGTTATAAATGTCACAAACTCTCAGATGCACCTATGCAAGTATGATATATGATGGTTTGAGATATTATCTTTATGCAAAAAGTTATATCAGCGTGTGACATGTAAGGGGTCCTACAGATTTAATTATATTTTTAATGTCGTTTGTGGTGTATTCTAGGATTTATGGTTCAGGCAACACTTTATCCTGGACTATGTGAACCAACCTCTCAAGGTGGATTAGGATTTGATTACTTCCCAATCTTTCAGCATGAGAGATGTGGTTGTGGTTACTTGAGAATGTTCTTGACCATGAATGGAGCATGAGTAAGGTTTATACCTCTAACCATCATAGTTTGTGTGATCTATGGTTGGTATATTAATATAGGAATTTCATGTGTATTTTGGTCTACTACTTGTATTAAATTCTCATCCTTATTTCATGTAGATTGTAAACACATTAGTGGGCAACAAACAAAGTGTTGATAAAAGGCTTTTATATGCCGAAAATCATAACCAGGTAAATCTCATCTTGTATCCTAGAAAGATAAATATCTAAAATACTATGATAATCTTTGCATTGATATTTTCAGGTTTATCGTTGATGTAGTTTGACCAATTATAAAATTTCAACATTGCTTTCTTGCCTGGCAGTCCATATCTGGGGGGCGGTCATTTGCATAAATATTGTTCGGTGAATCCATGGACCACCCTTCAATATATTATCGTTCAACAATAGTTTTATGTTTATTGTTTTATATGAACACATAGGCACATACGAAACACTAATCTACGAACATAAATATATATGTAAATTTGGAAAACTTCATTGTATACACGAATTTGGGTACTATTGCATAAGCACACGTAAATGATGGCAGTGTCATTTTGTTGTGTTTTTCTTTTTTGTTGGTTTAAATCTAACTGTAAAAAGTGTATCTTATGATAACTTCTTCATTGTAGGTCGTATTGCTGATCAAAGTGGTGTCGGGTACACCTGTGAGTACTATGGTGGCTAAAGTAAAGGGTAGTGCATCCAACTGGGTAATACTCGATAAGTAATTCAAGTCTATTACTTTGTTATATTAGTATTTTTTTTCTTTTGGATTATTATTCTAGGAGTGTTAGTTGGTTGGTAGATTCCCCCTCTTTTGTCACGCGTCATTTTAGAGGAGGTGAAGGACAATTTTGATGATTGTGTGCATAACACAGGTACAAGGGTGATGCGGAAGTGTCACTCTTGATTTAAAACTCTTAGTTTAGGATTATTGTATCTACTTTGATTATGAATATTTAATTTTCTACAAAACTCTGAATACATTTTGAATTTCTATCGTCAAGTATGGATGATCAACTCACCACCAAAATCAAGGGGATTCATCTTCTCTGATAAGGACGACAGTGGTAAGTTATTATCTCTCTCGCACTCTCTTTATATATATATATATATATATATATATATATATATATATATATATATATATATATATATTAGTTTTTCCTTAAGGCATAGCAGTGGAAAATAATATTGGTTAAAAGTTAGCTTTAGTTCTATGATTTAAAGTATCAGATTTTGTATGAACAAATGTAAACACTCTAATTTTTGAAGTAGCGATTGGAACTAACCTTTGTTATAAAGTATGATTCATAATGAAACAAAATTAAATTTGTAATTTATAATCTTTGTGAAGTGCGAACAAAGTGTGAAGTACGAACAAAGTTTAATCCAATATTTAGACTTAGGCTTAAAATTATGCCGTTAAAGTATTGAAACCCAAAACAAATTCCAAACAACCCCGTTAGAGGCACGAATATCTCACACGGGACAAATGTAACTCGTAGGAACTGGCCGTGTAGTCACGGGACCCCCAGTTTAAGAATATGATGATAGTTTGCAAATATCTGGACTTATTCTTAAAACTATATCGTTACAGTGTGAAAACAGACTCCAAACGGCCCCGTTAGAGACATGAATACCTCACACAACACCAATGTAAATCGTAAGAACTTTTCACGTAGTCACGTGACCCCCAGTTTGAGAATATGATGATAACTTGAAAATATTTAGACTTGAGCTTTAAAATATGCCATTAGAAGGTGAAAACCCAAAGCCACCCACAAACGACCCCGTAATAGGCACAAACACCTCTCAGGGGACCCGTGAACGGATCGCATTGTCTCAGGACTCCCGATTTGCAAATATGACAAATTTTTTAAAATATCTAGATTAACCTTAAAAATAAGCCGGTAGAGGGTGAAAACCCAAATCAACCCCAAATGGTCCTGTAACAGGCATGAACGCCTCACACGGGACCAATGTAAATCGTAGGAACTCACTGTCTAGTCACAGGATTTTTGGTTTGAGAATATGACGATAATTTAAAATATTTACACTTTCGCTTAAAAATATGCCGTTAGAGAGTAAAAACCCAATATCATCCTCAAACGACCCCGTAAGAGGCATGGACACCTCCCACGGGACCAGTGTAACTCGTATGAACTGGCCGCATAGCCACATAACTCCTAAATTGAGAATTTGATGATAATTTGAAAATATCTAGACTTGGGCTTAAAAACAAGACGTTAAAGGGTGAAAATGCAAACGACCTTGTAAGAGGTATGAACACCTTGAAGGGGGTGAACGTAAATAGTAGGAACGGATCGTGTAGTCACGGGACTCTCGGTATGAGAATATGAGGATAATTTGAAAATAGCTAGATTAACCTTAAAAATAAGCCGTTAGAGGGTGAAATCCCAAACAGTCCCTACACGTCCTTATAAGATGCATCAAGACCTCGCACGGAACCAATGTAACTCATACAAAATAATCCTGTAGTCAAGGATCACCCGGTTTGAGAATATGACCATAATTTAAAATATCTAAATTACGCTTAAAAATAAGCCGTTAAAGGGTGAAAATACAAACCAGACCCCAAACGGCCCCATAAGATACATAAACACCTTGTACGAAACCAATGTAACTCGTATGAAATAACCGCGTAGTCACGGGTCTTCCGATTTAAGAATATGACCATACTTTGAAAATATCTAGATTACGCTTAAAAACTAGCCGTTAAAGGGTGAAAACCCAAACCAGCCCCTAAACGGTCCCGTAAGAGGCATGAACACCTCGCATGGAACCAATATAACTCGTAGGAAATTATCGGGTAATTCCAAGTGTCCCGATTTGAGAATATGATGATAATTCAAAAATAACTAGATTAGGCTTAAAAACATGCCGTTAGAGGGTGAGAACTCAAACTAGCCCCCAAATGGCCCCGTAAGAGGCACTAACACCTCGCATGAGACTAATGTAACTTGTATGAACCGACCACGTAGTCATGAGACTTCAAGTTTGAGAATATAATAATAATTGTAAATCGTATATGTAATTTTTCAGCTTGAATACCATTTTTTTTAAATTTACTAGGTTACTAATACCATATCTTTTTTGTATCCTATATTTTTTTACAAGATAACATTCAATCGTGAGATTTTATCCACGTGGAACACATTAATAAGTCAATGGTTTAGAACAAGGGGGTTATTTATTTAGTCTCGTTAATATTTAGGATTCTATTTGTTGTGTTATGGTTGTGCAGGCTTTAGAAGTTTTATTGTGAACTTTTATGGTCGTGCGGCTTTTATAATTTTATTGTTATATTTTGTGGCCGTGCGGGGGCTTTATATTAGCAGGTTATGTATTAGATGGTTTTAGAATGTCGAGAAAATAGGGAAAATTTTGCCCAATTTTTTTTGTCTATGAACTACTAAGACTTGTAATATTTTAAAGTTTGTATGCACATTAGTTTATCAACAACGTGCGATATTCACAATTTGTGATTTTTTTTTATTTTATTTTGCAAAGAATAAATATTTTTCCTACAAGATTTGGTATTTGCTAATTTTTTTGATTTGTTTTCAAATAAATTTTTTTATTAATTGAAAATTTTGGCACGGTTTAAAATCGTGCCAAATTATAATGTTGAATATGCTTATAAAATAATTTGGCACACCTTATAACCATGCCAAAAGCTTTCCAGAAAATGAAAATCTGTCACGGTTCAAAATCGTGGCTGGCACCCCTGATTCTGGAACTGTTTTAAACCATGCCAGAAAAACTAGCACCCCTAATTCTGGTACGATTTTAAACTGTGCCAGATTGGCTTTAGTATGGTTTTAAACCGTTCCAGATTGCTTTTTCGATTACTAAATAAAGATTCTACTATCCATTTCTCGCACTTTGAGACCAACAAAGAATGTGAGTTCCCCAAGAACACTCATCTCAAACTCTTTTTTGCATTAATGAAGCAAAGACTTGAGCATGATGTCCAATTGTGGAGCTAAAAATAATATTTTCAACATACACTTAGGCAACAACAATGTCCTTACCATAAGATCTATAAATAGCGTATCATCCACATTTCCTATTTTGAAGCCTTTCCCTAAGAGATATAAAGTAAGTGTTTACCCAATAGGCTTTCTTTTTTCCTTAAAACGACACCATCTTCATCACACTTATTTTTGAAGACCCACTTAGTACTGATGAAAAACGTGTAAAGTGGTCTGATTTTGTGGTCAAATGTAGAAATCATAGATTATGTCAGAAACAAGCCAAATTGAATTTTATCTTGATTAAATATGTGAAGCTAAACATGCAAGATATTAAATCTAAATTGAATCAAAGAAACCACAACAAATGATATGAGGAAAAAAACTTTCGGTAAAACCCCTTTTTGAGCACTGTTACAACTAAGGTATTACAGAATGACACAGAGAGACTTAAAAACTTATATTCCATTAAGTATCTTTGTTATGTATCCTTATTTATTGATAATAGAAAGTGGTGCAGATCCAACAGTACTACACTTGCCTCGGTATCCACTGATTAGCCTTTAGAAAACTCTTTTCCCTACCTTAGCAGTGAAGAGTCAACTCAATGGGGATATGAACATGTGATGTGTTTTTCATGGTTTGATAAAATGATCATAAAACATCTAAGGGGTTTGGATTTGGAAAACAAAAGTGGTTGATAACAAAATATGTGGAAAAGTGTTGCAAAGATGTCTGAGTTTGTACCTCTTAAATGGGGAGAAAAATATCTAAGAGATAGACTTGAAAAGATTGCATTTGAAGCCAAGTAAAAAATATTTTTTAATGAGATCATTCGAAAGACCTATGCAAAATCGATTGAAGGACATCTAACAAGAGATCGAATAACATTATAGAATGACGAGGAAATTGGATCGATTGAAGTTTCATTCGAACAACTGATATCAAACGAGTGTAAGAACTTAGTTCGAATGAACCTTTGTCTCTAGTTCTAACGAGTTGCCTTAAAAATAACTTTTGTTTTAAAAAAACTTGTGAAAAATATTATTTTCAACCACTTTTAGAAATACCCCTAAATATAATTCTTACACAAAATTAACCTCATATACCTTTTTCGACAATTGTTGTGATGATCTTAAGTCTTCGATCTTTGATTATTGCCTTTGTCAACTAACTTGTCTTCGATTGAAGCTCGTAAGAATATAAATGATGATGTAGAGCCATAACAGAATATGCCAAACTAATAAATAATGAGTAATTATACAATTTTCTCTTATAAATCTCCCCATTTTGATATTTCGGTACAAGACAAAATAAAAAAAATAATCCCTAAAACAAGTTGAACTAATGTCCCTCCTAAAATCGAAAGCAAAAGACCCTTACAACTTTGTCTCTACTGAAAGCCTTAATCGTGTAGTCCGTGATATTGTAAGGAAAAAATTTCCAATTTAGTCCATTGTAAATATTTGACTTATTTCCGAGACATAGATAATTTTTTATTAGGATTCCCACACATTCTATAACATAGAGTTTAGTGAAGACATTGGGGGCAAGCTTCAAAGATTCATCATGCCGAGATTGATCTGGTGGACGTTTCATGTCTTCATTGCATTCTGATCTCTCGGGTATGAGTGCGTAATGTTTATGGGACTCGAAAAATGTTTTTAGGATATTTTTTTATTAAAAATGATTTTAAAAGAATTTATATTCGTCTATTCTAAGATAAGGATTGTTGAGAGTTGTATCAATCCTTACCTTGTGTTTAGAAGGTTTAATCCACATTCTATCAATCAAACGACATGTGGTGGTCATTCCAACGACATGGCTTTGTCGTTCAAATAACATAGCTATCTTGTTTGAATGATAACCTCATCTCGTTTGAACGACGCGCAGACTTAAGTTTTTTATTTAAGGCGTGTTTCACTAAGAATTTCGTCAGTTGCAGAACCAGAACAATAGTTTACAAATAGTACATTTTCTGCACAAGTTTTCTAAGGTTTTCAAAGTCTCAAAACATCCTTAAAGTTTCAAGATCCGAGCTTTGATACTTCTATGTTATTGAGATCTTGGTTCACATGGGGTTTTGTTCATCACTTTGAACGTTGGGTTTTACGGTGAAGAAGCGAAGGAGTTCGGGTTCAATATCATAGACATTGACAAGTTGTATAGGTGGATAACGAGATATATGTGAATGCGTGTGCTATGGATAGATATCCTAGAAGGACTTCTTGGTGGGCACTGTGTAGGAGTGGTTCAAGGATCAGAGGAGCATCAAGACTTGTCGGGGATCTATTTGCTAATTAAGTATATCATTTGTACTTTGTAATACCACATCATAGTGATTGTCTGGATTGGTCCGTTCGAGGATCTTTCCCTTAGTGGTTCCCTTAGTGGGCACCACCGATTACACGAGAGGGTGAGGCTACAACCTTAAAAACCTTTGAGTCATGGACCGAATCCAAACATAGACTTGCACTTTACAACTCTAAAGTTCTTCACGTTATTTCCTCACATGTCACCCCAGAAGAGTATAATAGAATTATGATGTGTGAAATGTCGAAAGAAGCTTGGGATATACTTGCACTTACTCACGAGGGCACTATCACGGTTAGGGCATCTAAACTTTAAAATTTTACAACACAGTTTGAGACAATTAAGATGCTAGAGAGTGAGCCATTTAACGGGTTTTACGCTAGATTGTCAAATATTGTCAACTCGCCATTTAGCTTGGGAGAGAAAATACTCAATAACCGTGTCATAAAGAAAATCTTAAGGTCGTTGCCGAGTAGATTTGATGCGAAAGTGACCGTTTTGAATTCCTTAGGTATGCTTGAATCGACGAAACATGAAGAGATTGTAGGTGACCTACAAACCTATGAACTCGATATGTTTACCTCCAAGCAAGTTCCAAAGAAAGAAAAGGGCATTGCTTTAAAATCCCATAAGAAGGAGACTAAAGTTTCGGATGACGATTCCGATTCCAATTTTGAGGATTTAGCCTTGTTAGTAAAGAAATTCTAAAACCTTCTTAAGTTCCAAAATCAATCGAAAATTGACAAAGACTACAAATATTCAAGAACAACAAGGTAGATCCCGCCCCTAAGGAATAGAGTGGGAAAGTTAAGAGGGACGAGTCGGATAGGGTTTTTTGGTGTGAGGGGTATGGTCACAAGGTTATCGAGTGTCCCACTAGACTTAAGAAAGAGGGCAAGAAACTGATAGTATATAACATCACCTTAAGTGATAGTGAACCGAAAGAGGGACAGAGTTCCCCCCATTGAACGTAACTTTTTAGTGTTCATGGCATGTCATGCGAGCAACAGCGATAAATCTTCCCATGAAGATTATCATCTAATGACACTTCCAAGGCCATTAAGTTAGAATCCCAAGTGAGGGAGGGTGAAGCTAGTGAGGATGATTAAATTGATATAGGAGAGTTTCAAGTTGCCTTTAATGAGTTGTATGCAGAAGCGATAAAGGTGAAAAAGGCAAACTTGAAATTGAGGGTTGCATATTGTTTGAGAAAGGTCTATTTTTTTAGAAACGTGATTTATATGTTCTCCATTGTGAAAATTGTATAAATAACTTTGTAAAACACAGTTCCTAAAGCGCAACCCAATTTTACAAACCATAATTTTGGTTTTGAGAGAGCTATAGGAGAGTGTAATTATTGTTAATCATATACTCCTAAATCAACTTCCAACTTCCAATTTCCAATATTTTCTAAAAATATCAACATAAATGATTGTTTGAGTTGATTATCATGATTATTCTTATGGGGAGATCGCGTTCTCATTCTAGATTAGTGGATAATGGGATTTATGGGTTTTGCAAGTTGTTGTTGGTGAGAAAAATTGATTGCTAGTATGGGAAAATACGTCAAATCAGAGTGCAAGGGGAAGACTTTATATCGTGCATAGAGTCTTATCATTAGACCAATATAGACAGACTTTCACACTTAATTGGTTACGATCCAGAGTGATGACCAGGTGGTCACGATGTAAAATCATGTCCCACTATAAAATCCCATAACCAATCATGTGGCCAAGATAAAGTGTGACAACAACACGGGAGTGGAAAAGCTGGTATAATAAATTTGCCTCAGGCTCGCAAGTTCCATAGAAGGTATTAAAATATTTTCCCCTCAGGCTACAGTTAAAAAGATTTTTAACTGTACCGTGGATAACATAAGCCATGGCATGGCACGCTCGAGCCGAGGTGGGTGGAAATCTCATGCGTCATTTGGTTTATTCACTCATTTGGCAACTATCAGATGCTCGTCACCCTGAATTTACAAAAGGACCATGAAATGTCCATCTTGCATTACCAATTTATGGGTTTAACCCTTTCGATAATTTAATCATTAATCAGATTTATTGGCCAGTTTTCATGGCGCCTTTAAGTCTTCCTTTAATACTGTGTATAAGATAAGAGTTCATAATATTGTCATTTTTGCTACGTGGACCAAAGGCTCCCGGTGATGATATTGATATTTTATCACCCCGTTAATCAAAGAATTTATAGAGTTATGGGACGAGGGCATGGGGACATTTGACGCTCACAAGGGTGAAAAGTTCACACTTAAAGCAACGATTATGTGAGAAATCCACGATTTTACTACTTATGGACCTTAGTCAGTTGCAATGTTTATGGTTATTATGGATGTACTATCTGTGGGGAGGAAACTAAATCCACTTGGTTGTATCATAATAGGAAGATGAGTTTTTCCAGTCATCATAGATTTTTGCCAAGCAATCACCCTTTTAGGAATGACAAGTCTAATTATTTACCTTTAGGTCAAGAGCGTAGGGCAGAAATTGTTCGACTTTCTGATTATCAAATCAAGGCGAAGGTTATGACTTTTTAGGAATAATAATGTAGGAAAACACCCTCAGTTTGTCAAGCAGAAGCGTAAATATAGGGCAAATTCGCAAGGTCCTAGTAAAATGAAGGCATGATCCAGATGGTCAATCTTATATGAATTTTCATATCAGAAAGACCTTTGTGTAAGGAATGTAATTGATGTGATGTATATAGTGAAGAATTTTGTGGAACATATATTAGAAATATGTCTGGGTGGATCTCATTCGTAATATAGAGAGAGGAGGTGTTGCGATCTAAAGGAGATGAAAATTTAAAAAAAAATGTGATTATAAATTGATCTTACAACTAGAAGAAATTCGATTCCCATGTATGCTTTGAATTTGACTACTAGTGATAAATATATCCTCCTATACACATTATTCAAGTTGAGGACTCTGAATGGTTATTCCGATAATTTTTGCAGGGTAGTAAGGTGCCAAAAAAATAACTTTGAATAGTGCAAGTCTCACGATTGGCACGTCATCATTCAATTACCTCCTCTGTTATTTAGGCATTGTTTGTCCAAACACAAAGGTATCCATCGGGAAATTATGAAAAATAGTTTCTGCTCTACCTTACTTTTTACAAAACTGGTAAACAAAAAGCACATTAAAACTGCAAAATTAACTTTAGCAAAGACAATTTTTGTATTGGAGAAATATTTTCCTCTGTCATTTTTTTACATCATCATTTACGTCCTTTTGCATTTATAAGATGGGACTTTATTGTGTGGACCCATTAGGTGTCACCAGATGTATCCTTTCAAATGATTGATGAAAACCTTTAAAGAGTGTGTTAAAAATACACGATATATTGGAGGGTCAATTGAGGAAGAATACATAACATTAGAATTATCATTATACGACTGGGAACATATGTCTAAACAAGGGCTTGAAAGGTTAAATCCTCATGGAGAACTAGTGATTGAGGACACTGGCGAGTTTGAGGATAAACTGCCATTAGGGAACCCTAAAGAGGTGAGACTCACCAATTTGAAATACGAGTAAGTAACTCATTGCGTCTTCGAATCCGAAGATGAAGTTGAAGATTGGAGAGAGTAAGTAACTACACATATAACTTATTTTTGTTTGATTACCTATATTCTCTATATTACCATATAAACTCTACAATTTCATGAACACTTTTATGAAGTATAAGTGTGAAATGGCTAGAAATCATAAGAGAAGTGATTTTAGGGAATGTGTATCAAAAGTGGTAACCGCTACCTCTTATGTTATGGTTATTTATGCATGTGCTATAAAGCATTCCCTAACATAAATCCATTTAAACTGCAACCTTTAAAGAAAGGTGAAATGCCCTCAAGGCTTGCATGCCTAGCCAATGGTCTTAGTTTCTGTGTGAAGGAGTTTGATAAATTTTGCATCAGTGGTTTTTATTTCATCTCATACCCGTGCAAGGAAAAACTATTGATGCAAAATAACGAAATATCTATTTTTTCATTGACTTCTTATTTAGCCAGAAAAAGCGATAAAAAATCAAACAGAAGTGCTGACCTATTATGGGATTGTCCAACAAATCCTAGAACTAGATTATTTAGACTTCAAATAAATCATCTTCTATTATGATCGGGTGAAGGTGAAGGACACTACAAATAGTTTAAAGTTGATACTCCCTCAAAACTTGTAATGGTATATATATATATATTTATATATATATATATATATATATATATATATATATATATATATATATATATATATATATATATATATAAGATGAAGAATAAAGATCGCTTGATTGACGAGCCTTTTATTCCTGCCTTCTAAAATGTCAAGAATTTATTTTACTTTAAGTGCACAAACTGGAGTGATTATTTTATTTTTTTGCATGCACCAAAGTGCTTGGCTACTCAAGAAGGAGTATTAAAATTCCATACAGAGTTCCAATCTGCTCTTAATGATAATTATAATTTGGTTATGTTTAGTTAATTTAAATGAAGATTGAGTTTCAAAATGTTATATTATTATCATTTACTTAACCCTTATATGACAACCATATTTGTACATATGATTGGAACAACCCTCATGTTTATTTATGTTTTTTTTATCTTTAACTCATACATTTAGTTATCTTACACTTGTTTCCCCATCACTCATATTTTGTAAAATATCATTTTATAGATCTTCTTAAGTCTAAAATAAAACACTGATATCAAACCTCCAATCAGAGGTAAGCACACAAATAGTCACAAATTCTGTTGATTTTTACTATTTGTGTGGTTGTCTTGATTGGTGGTTTGTGTGGTTTGATGTTTACCTATACTAAGTTATCAAAGTCTCTTATTGGTAGCATTAATTCCATTTTTGTATATCCTTTAATCACTAATCCTATATTTTTTTCCGTGTTATTATTCCATCTATAGCTTGTATCACTAATCCTACTCTTTTTATTATCATATATACATTCACATATATTTTCAAAAATAAAAAAATACAAAAAGTGTGCCTATACACCAATTCCCAATTTAGAGTGTTCTCATAATTTTCTACACTTTTAGACATTTCACATAAGTTTTTATAAATAAAAAAAGACACCGTAGATTCAAATTATAAGTAAAACCCCAACCTTATTCATCGTACGAACTATGTGGACTTTGATGCCTTTGTTGGCTTCATAGGCATCCCAGAGTTATTTTAGGATTCAAGTCATTTGCTACTTATCATTTAGAACATTATGAAGTCTTGTTTGCTGGCCTAGTTGAAGAAGGAACATTTTGAAGTCTTGTTTCGTGGAAGGAAACAATCATTGCATTGGATTTCAATGAAGATAATGTGATCTTATTATCATATTCACACAAGCAGGCGTTGCATTATTATTTATGTTGAACAATTTGATGGCTTTAGTTAGTTTTTCTTTTATTATTTTTTTATTTATGTATGACGTAGTGGCTAAATATTTATTTCTTGAAATATAAACAAGCTAAAAATTATACAGATTTTTTTGGGATGCATAATTTTTTTTAAAACAATTTGTGATTGTAACCAAAGGTGCGATAAAACTAGAAAAATAATATTTGATCACACCTAAGAACCGAGACCAAATATTTTTTTTAGATAATTTTATCCCAGTTTTGATCACGGTCCCAAACCCATGACTATATATTTTATACTTTTTTAATGGTCACACTAGGGTGACGGTTAGGGATCGTGATAAAAAAAACCTTCCTTTAAATGGTTATCCTGGGGATTACAATTTTGGATCGTAACCATCCAATCAACATTAATGTCACCCATTGTCCAATGACCCATGATTTTGCGACCCTCAATATGGTCATGGTCCAAAACCGTGGCCCTTTGACCTTGTTCACGGTCCAAAATCGTGACCATATGCCTATTTTGGTATAGTGCAAGTCGTGTATATTCTTTGTGTATGGTTTTTCAATAGTTTCCACTCTAAAATATGGTGTTTTTTGTGGTTTTTTTCTTTATTATTACTCACTATGTTATTACATCACCCATATGTAAATTGAATCTAATTAATTATTCTTTGATAAAATTAAAATGTGAATTGAATATCACTGGGTTGTGCTACGAGGACTCAATTTATCTAATTTGATTAAAATTGATTAATTGGACTTAGACCACCTGTTGATGTAAAAAACTAGACTAGGCCTAATTTATTGATCACAAATAAATAAATAAAAACGATTAAGACAAAGAGATTTTTAAAGTGGTTCGGCTCAATGGAATAGCCTACGTCCACTGTTATGTATTGACTGCCTTGAGTTGTTTTTCGATCCCTTGTAATGAGGGTGATACAATGTATTTATAGCCCAAGAGGGATATCAATAGTTGTCGTGTGACCCTTCATTCATTAGGCATTTTCATCAATACATAATGAGAATTAAATATACTATTGTTGTCGCTTCACTAGTTACATAGGTTGTATGACTATTGTCGCTTCGTTGTCTGTATAAGAGGGATTTTTGGCAGTTGGTCGGGCTTCCCTGTTGGTCGGGCTTTCTTGCTGGTCGGGCTTTTGCATCATGTTGAGTTGGATTTGAGCCACACCGGATGACATTTATTGGTTTATAATTGGTCCACGTAAGGTGGTGAATTTTGGTATCAACAGAAGCCCCCAATGTTTCATACTTATAGATGATCCAAAAGTGTGGAATATTATTCTTTAATAGTAGTTCAGGCTACTTGGTCAGCTGCAGACCTTCCAGACTTGTGAAATTTATCCACTTGATTGACAATTTTTTAGCGCGAATGGCAATTTTGTGAATATTTTAAATTTTCGCAAACTTTTATGAGGTATTTTCGTCTTTTCCTTTATTAGCCGTCATAAACTCAACCATCGTTCACTTTAATCATTACTTTTCCCAGTTTTCGATGCGATTATAAAAAGGGTGGTAAAACTTCGATCATTTGCTACCTCTCATTTCTGATTCTACTGTTATGTTCTTTGATCTTTCGTGCGATCGTTTTCTTTTCTGTCTTTAGTTCTTGATGAATCCTTAAACCATTGTAAGAATTTTTCTTCCCTTCTTTTTTTTTCTTCATCATGGTTTATTCTATCGAGTTGCTTGATAAGTTCATAATTGATTTTAACATTCCATATTGGGTTGTATTGGAAGATCCCGCTTTTCCTTCTAATTTTTTCTCTCTTGCTGAATATGGGTTTGGTTCCCTTTCATCTTTAATGCTGAATATGGGTTCACATTTCCTCCCAATCCCCTGTGTCTGGAGTTTTATCAATATTTTGAAGTTGTTCTTGTAAGAGTGGCTCCTAATACATAGAGAGTAGTGAATGGAGTATATAGGTTAAATAAAATCTATGGAATCCATATAGGGATTCCAGAAATAATGTTTTGTTATAAATGGGTAACTAGTGATGTCACTTTTAATTTGAAAACTAGGGCAGTTAGTAAATCTTTAGTAGTTAACCTCCATGATTCTAATAAGGATTATTTTGATAATAGGTTAGTTGTCAAAATTTGGCAACATGATCCTTTAGTTGGAGGTGCTAAATATCAAGTACATAGATGTCCGCTCTTTGGCCATGGAATAGCTTGTTTTGGGTTTTAGTAATTTTTCCCTGTTTATATTTGATAAACTGTCATACTGACCGTTGCTTTGTAAATTGAATTGCAGTTGACCAGAAAAGAAAATCTCCCAAAGAGAGTGAATTAAATTTGAAAGAATTGAAGTTTATCCACGTTAGGTCCGCTTCCTATTTGCTTCAATATAGAAATACGGCTTCTTCCTTTATTTCCAGACCTGCTGCTTCTCTAGTTTTGGTGATTGATCTTGACCAAGAAGTTATTGCTAATTCAGACACTCCTTTTTCTGAAATCATGAAGAAGATAAAGTTTCTTGATCTTCTTAGTGGTAGCACCTTTGACTCCCAAGCACCTGCTGAAGGAGGCAAGAAGAAAACAGGGGATGTTATGAAGCCCCCAGTCCCCAAGGACCCAACCCTCAAATACCCATCCCCTAAAGATTCAGCCCCCAAAGACCTAGCTCCTAGTGACAGAGCTCCAAAAGATATTGAAGTTACCTTGAAGAGACTTAGGAGAGGTCTTGCAGAGAAGCAGGTCAACCAAGTGACTGATCAACTGTCATTGGTTGAATTACCTTCTTCTGATGATGTCCCTCCGGCAGTTATTACTCTTGGTCCGGCCAGGAAGTTTATCAGGTTTGGTACTATTCCTAAGCACTGGGGGTGGATACCATGCTCCCCCGAGTGAAGGTTTTTGAATTGGCTTCTTAGAGCCTTGCATCAGTAAGTGATTTCCATTTTCTTGGTTTGGTTATTTTTAATATTTCTCACGTACTAACTTCCTTTTTTTTTCTTGTAGTTCTTAGTGCATTTTAATAATATACTAGAGAAGGATGATGTAATTAAGGCTTATTCTTCAAATGATGGGGAGGAAGCCTTGGTTGGCTTGAAGAAGTCTCTGCTCGAATATCAGCAAGCCTTGGAGAATGAGAAGAGTACTTGGGCTGATAAATTGAAGACAACTGAAACTGCTCGGTATATGTCTGATGAAAATGCCCTTGAAGCTGAGCGTAGGGCTAAGGAAGCTGGGCATAAGGCAGAGGAAGTTGAGCGTGGGGCAGAGGAAGCTGAGCGCAGGGATAAGACTACTGAAGAGCTCGTATCCTCTGTCAGATCTAAGAGAAAGTCTGTTGTAAAGGCGTCCTTCAGTACTGAATGGAACAAATCCATTATGTTGCCTCTGCTCTGATTGAGTATTCCAAGCAAAAATGTTTTAGAGATGGTTGGGTTGCTTCCCTTTAGGAGTTGAACACAGTTGAAGGCTCTGAACTTTTTCAGAGATATATTCATGGTCCTCCTCCAGTCATTGAGGATGAGGTTGAAGATGAAGCAGGTTCTAGAGAGACTTCTCTAGTGGTTGAATTTGTTGTCGATCAACCTAAAATTATTGGGTCTTCTCTTCCTCAATCTGAACACATCGAGAAACACCAACTTGTAGTCCGTTCTTCTGAGAAGGTTGAGATTGATAGGGAGAAGGTGTAAAGTTGTTCGGAATTTTCTCTTTTTCTTCTTTATTTCATTTTCTTTATTTTTATTATACTTGAACTCTTTGTTATCAATAAAAGAACCTTTTGTTCCTTTTTGTCTCTTGTTGATTATACTTGTTCTCCATTCTTGTTGTTAATTGGTGGTCATTTCTCCTTGCTAATTTATAACGAAGATGGAACAACTGTCTTCCAACGATACTGAGCTACGGAGGATGTGCAATTCTTTTTTCAAAGCAGGTCACATGGACTTATCCGAAGAATAAATTATTCAGTTTCTCGGTGATGATGCATCAGAGCAGGCTAAATAATCCTACAAGTATTTGAAGTACTTACTTGATTAAGCGGTAGCAAACAATGTTTCCTTCTATGAGATGATAGAATAACTTTAAGAAAAGCATAAAGAATCAACTGCACTGTTGCACCAAAGCTACGAGCAAAAATATCGAAGCTTAAGTGTAGGTCGGGGCTTTGATAAATTTATCTTTATTTACAATAAAAAAGGATGCTCTACTTAAGCTTGAGGTTAAAGAAAGTAGAACTGTTGCCAAACTCATGGAAGAGGAGAATAATAATTTGACTGATGAAGTGAATATTTTGAAGTCTAGATCTGGAACTGTTGTTGCTACTACTAATGAGTGATACTCATTTTTAGAGGCAGATAATGCAACATTAAGAAATGAGTTGGAAGCCTTAAAAAATATTAAGCCTACATCTTCCTCCCGAGCAAGAAACAAGCCTAGACGAGGAACCGCAGAAGAAGATAGGACTCAACAGGCCCGTACCAATCAAGTTGCACAGTTAAAAGCTAAAGACCGAGCTATTACTGAGATGTCCCTGAAGCTGCAGACCTTGTCTAAAGAATTATCCACTCAATCTTCCTAATTACAAGTTAAGGATGGAGTACTAAAAAAGCTGCAGTTGCAGGTTGATAAATTAACCTTTCAATTACACAAGCAGCCAAGAGAGGTTTATATGGATGGATATAATGAAGCTCTGGGGCATCTTGATGATAGAGTTCCACAGGCTAAGAATGAGTCCTATAAATGGGGTAGGATGAACACTTTAACCGTGATGAAGGTGGATCGGAATAATTCTTTATGGGATTGGTATGACCCAGGCTTGCTGGAGATTGAGAATCCTCCATTCAAGTTAGATGTTAATTGGATTCCTGTTCATCGTATTCCTTAATGTTTGATTTCAAAATACTTAGGAGATTACGAGCTACATGATGAACTAAAGATCGTCCGACCTCTTCATATTCTTGATAGTCCTAGTACCAGCAATACCAGGATGCTTCAAAATTTTAACTTCATAAACTCTCCTTATACTTTGGATGATCCTCCAGCTGGCATGGATCCTATTTCTTAGGCTAAAGGAAAACGTCTTGTAGAATAAGGCATTTATTTCTGCATGTTTAAGCAATAATATGTAATCATTTAATTTAATAAAAATCTTATTTTATTAATGGATCAACTTTTAGTCAATCTCTAGATATATGAATGTCTCCTTAGTCTTTGACTATGAATGGATTAACTTTTAATTAATCTATAGTTTTTCACCAGTTCTATTGATATCCTTAGGATTATCCTAAGTATTATACCAATTACTAATTCTTCACCATGGTTCTACTAATGTACCTAAATTTTTAGTTAATTTCATTACTTACCTTGGTTCCCAGGCGTGAGTGGAACATTTGTCCATCTTTTAGCCCAGTTTAGATGAAAATTATTCATTCGAGTCTTCGTTAACCAAGCATTTGGGACTTACAATTTTTCCTTGCGTGGTTTTTTATGTATTTGATAACTAACTTTATTGGTGCCATTATTGATACCATCCAGCATTGTTGGTGGTTATGTTGACGACCAACATTATCGGTGCCTTTATTAATACCGACCAACATTGTTGGTGGCCTTTATTGATACCGACAAATATTTTTGGTGGCTTATGTTGATGACCAATATTGTTAGTGTATTTATTGATACCCACCAACATTGTTGGTGGATTTCAATGTTTGCAATGTAGTGCATAGAACTAGTACTCCAAAAAAAAATAACAATTTTGGGGAAATCATATTCTTATTAATATTGAAATGAAACGAGTACAACATGACTACATCACATATAATACTTCCTCGGGTGTTCTTCATTCCAGGGATTCTTGAATTCTTCACCTTCCAAAGTCTCAATTCGATATGTGTCTAGTCGGACAACTACTGTAATGAGATAAGGTCCATGCCAATTAGCTTCCAGCTTATTTTTCTTCTAAATCACTTTCTTCAAAACATAATCCCCTTCTTTTAAGTTGCTCAGTCGTACCCTTTTGCTATAGAAACGTGCAGTCCGTTGTTGATAGGCTGCATTCCTTAAAGCTTTATCTTTATGTACCTCTTCCAGCATGTCTAAGTCCAGCCTTCTCATCAAATCACTGACTGGAGTATTAAAGTTAAGAACTCGGTGCGTAGGTAAACCTAGCTCGGCAGGAATTACAACTTCAGTACCAAATGCTAACATGTAAGGAGTTTCTCCGGTAGCTATTCTAGGAGTTGTTCTGTAAGCCCACAAGACAAAATGTAGTTTATTAATCCAATTACCTTTAGAATTTTTCACCCAATTCTTTAACCCATTCAATAAAGTTCTATTAGTTACCGACGCTTGGCCATTGCTTTGAGGATGGCCAGGAAAAGAGTGGATTTTTTTACATTGGATTGAATGCAATAGGCAGCAAATTCATCGTTGTCAAATTATGTGACATGATCAGTGATAAAAGTCGTATGGAAAACCATACGAGCATATGATATTTTTCCAAATAAACTGATACATCTTGTCATAGGATATATAGATCAATAGTTTAACTTCCACCCATTTAGTAAAGTAATCAACAGCTACAACCAGGTACTTGAATCTTCCTCAGGATGTCGGCAAAGTCCCGACCAAGTTGATTCCCCACATATCAAAGGGCCAAGGTGAAGTGATTGGTGTTAGGAGAGCTTGTGGAGTCTTGCATATGTTGGAAAACCTCTGGCACTTATCACACTTCTTGGCAAAAGCTACATAATCTGCTCGTATAGTTGGCCAGTAATACCCCTGTGTATGGATTCTTTGTAACAACGTTCTCCCTGTTACATAGGCTCCAAAGGACCCTTCATGGACTTCCTCAATCAAATCCTCTATTTCATCTGGATGCACACATCATTATAGATCAGCAGTTAATCATCTTCGATACAACACACCACTGTCTAATGCATATATCGCAGCTTTGTATTTTAACTTCTTAGCTTCAAGTAGGTTGGCTGGAAGAATCCCTTCTTTAATATATGCTCTTATGGGATCCATCCAAGATAGACCCATATCAACTGCAATAAAATTGACCATCAGATCTTCCTCAATGATCCTATTAGCAAGTAACCCAATAGGAATAGTTCTTCGCAGCTTAGTTCTGGTTATTGAAGCTAGCCGAGCAAGTGCATCTGCTCGGGAATTTTCTAATCTTGGAATTCTGATAATCTGGACAACTAGCAAAGTGGAAATTATTTCCAAAGCTTTGGCTAAGTATATGGTCATCAGTTCTCCTTTAGCTCCATATAAGTTCAACACCGGATTTACCACCAATTGTGAGTCACTGTATACCATAACTTGCTCGACATTTAGTGATTTAGCTAAATTTAACCCAATATTCACAGCTTCATACTCTGCTTCATTATTGGAGGCTTGAAATTTGAACCGTAGAGCGTACTCTATATCTAGTTCATTTAGAGTATTGATAATGATTTCAGCTCCACGTCCAGTTGCACAGGATGACCCATCAACGTATAGGCTCCATATAGGAATATTGTTGTCAAACACTTAGTTTGTCAGATTCCCTTGATGGAAGATTTTATCCTTTATCTCCTCATATTTATTTTTCATCTCCTATACTCCACTGGAGGGTTATGGTTTATTGGTGGTAACTTTTTATGTAGTTTCCCTTTCTTAGAGTTGGTCTGACATATCTCCAGTAGGTCTGTTAACTCCTGAATGTTGCTCGGTCGAAATCCCTTGTTGCTCGGGGACCTCTGGGTAAGTGAATTCTGCAATAAAATCTACTACATCTTAGCCTTTTAAAGCAGTCCTTGGTTTTTATTCAAGGTCATATTCCCCCAACTCCATAGCCCAATACATTAATATCCCAAATTTCTCTGGCTTATGCAAAGCTTTCCTCAGTGGCATGTCAGTGTATACCACTATGGTGTGAGCTTGAAAATATGGCTTCATCCGCCTACTAGCCTCAATTAAGGCCAATGCTAGTTTCTCTTGTCTGGGATATCTAACTTCTGCTCCTCGAAAAGCTTTGCTAGTATAATAAACTGGATTTTGAACTCCATTATCCTCCTTGATCAAGGCAGAGCTAATAGTTGATTCTGATATAACCAGATATAAATACATATTTTCTCCCAACACTAGTCCGGAGAGTAGTGGTGGTGCTCCTAAGTACTTCTTCAATTCCAAGAAGGCTTTTTCACACTCATTGTTCCATTCAAAGGTTTTTCTGAGTACCTTAAAGAATGGCAAACACATGTCCATTGCTCGGGACACAAATCTGTTGAGTGCTGCTAAGCGCCCTGTTAGCCTTTGAACATCGTTTTTATAGGTCGGGGATTATATTTCTATCAAGACTTTAATCTTATCTGGATTAGCTTCAATGCCCCTTTTATTTACTATATACTCGAGGAGCATTCCCTCCTGAACTCCGAACACGCATTTGGTCGGGTTCAACTTCATTTGGTTCTTTTCCAACTGATTAACCATTTGAGGTCGATAATATGATCAGCATCTTTTTTGCTCTTAGTCATCATATCATCAATATAGACCTCCATATTTTTGCCTATCTGCTCCTCAAATACTTGGTTCACCAGTCCCTGATAAGTGGCTCCTGCATTTTTTAAACCAAATGGCATAACATTATAGCAATAAGTTCCCCGGGGGATAATAAAAGGAAGTACTTTCTCTATCTTCTGGCTTGATTTTTATCTGGTTATAACCAGAATAAGCATCCATGAAACTTAGCATCTCGTGTCCCAAAGTAGCATCCACCATTTGATTAATTCGTGGCAAAGGAAAATGATCCTCTGGGCACACTTTGTTCAAGTCGGTAAAATTCACACACATCCTCCACTTATTATTTTTCTTCTTGACCATAACTACATTGGCTAACCAGTCTGGGTACTTCATGTATTCGATAAGTGAAGATTTTTGAAGCTTCTCCACTTCTTCGTGTATTGCATGGTTCTTTTTCGGGCTAAAAACTCTTCTTCGCTATTTTATAGGTTTAATCTCCTTATTAACATTAAGCTCGTGGCACAGGAAATTTGGGTCTATGCCAGGCATGTCTTCATGGCTCCATATGAACACTTATTTTCTTTGTCTTAATAAGTCCACCAACTCCTATTTAAGAACCAGTTCCAATAACGCTCCCATTTGAGTAATTCATTATGGTTTATCATCATCCATAGTAATTCTTTCAGTTTCTTCCATTACTTGGACTTTTGTAATATCTATTTCGTCTCTTGGATCTAAGGTTTCAACCTCAGATTCGTTGTTTGGCTCAGATATATCTAGTTGATAAGTGGTGGTTTTCTTCTTTACTTCTAGCATATCTTCTTCCTCGATAGATGATTAGTAGCATTCTCGAGTTACTCTGATCTACTTTTACTACTCCCACTCCAAAGATGGTCGGGAATTTCAGGCATTGATGAATAATAGAAGGTATAACTTCAAACTTCTTCAACCCCACTCTTCCCATGATCATTTTATAGGCGGAATGAACATTTTGTCCATTACAAAGAATTTCACTTTCTCTGTCCTGCTTGCTGGCCATGTCCCGATCAACATATCCTTCTTAATTGTTCCTAATGGAAATACTTTCTCGCCAGAGAATCCAATAAGTGGCCTGTAGTAAGGCTCCAGTTGGATGAGTTTCAAACCTAAACTATCAAAATAGGGATAGAACATGATATCTGTTGAACTGTCGTTATCCACTAATGTTCTTGCTACCAGTACTTCTTTCATCCCGACTCTTATCACTAAAGGATCATCATGAGGATACAACACTCCAGATAGATCGTTCTTAGAAAATCCAATTACGAGATTATCCTTGTTAAGTTTCCTTAGTCAGTCATCCTCGATGAGTTTGATTCGCTATATGTACGAACAAGGTTGATCCTTATTAAGGTAAGATTTCCTTTCAGTTGTATGATCTCCTCCTCTTACATCTCCACCTGTAATCACATGGCAATCAAAGGATCCAAAACTGAGTGTGAATACCTCATGTTCATGTTGTCTAGGCTTCTTGGGGAGATTAGGATCATCTTCTGGATCATCATTATGGTTCCTATTCTTATCTTCTCTAGGCTTAAGAGGTGATTTGGATCTCTGTCGACCTCTACCTCCATCTCTTCCACCAACCTGCCGATCAATAAATTTGTCCAATTTTTCTCTTCGAATGAGTGCTTCTATCTCATTCTAGAGAGCAATACATCGATTGGTCGTATGATCATGATCTTTGTGAAATTTATAATACTTGGACTTATCCCTCTTATCAGCAGGTGACCTTAAATTTTTAGGCCAACTCAAATCATTAATGTTCTTGATTTCCTCCAACACATTATGTGTATTCATAGTTAAAGGAGTGTAATTAGTGAATTTTCTGAGCCGGTCTAGGCTTTCTTTTACTTTTGAGTTCTTGCGCTCATTGTGATTCTTGTGCTCCTTCTTATCTGACTTCCCGTCTATCTTCGCTTTTGCCTTTGTATCTGAATTCTTTTTAGCAGCCATAGCTTCCTCGGTGTTCATAATATTCGATGCTTTGGCCATTAATTTTGTCATCGTCTTCGAGGGATCTTTAGCCAAAGTATAATATAGTTTGTCAGGAGCAAACCACTCATGAGGGAAGTGATTGTAGTTTTCTCTTCATAATCAATGAATTCCAATATATCGTTATTGAAATGAGTGATGTAATCCTTGGTACCTTTTCCCACCTTATGTCTCACACTAAGAAAATAATCTACTCGCTTCACTGGTGTTGCTCTAAAGAAAAAATTACCAATAAATAGCTCGGAGAGTTGTTGGAAGTAAGAAATCTGCCCCCAAGGAAGACTATTATACTAGATTTGAGCAGATGCATTGATTGTTCCTAAAAATACACTGCACCTCATCTCATCAGGGACAACATAGATATCATCCGCTCCTTGGTATTATTCTATATAAAGGACTGGATCAGTCTTTCCATCATACTTGCGAGTGACCACTGGAGCTTTAAACTTAGTCAGCGTAGAAAAATCTACGATGGTTTGCACAAAGGGGGATCCCTTAATAAAACTTATGTGGAGGGGATTCATAGCCTTGGACATTTCTCCCAACCTATCTTCCAAGCGCTGAATGGAACCTTTCCAAGCATCTCTGCCAGCACCAGATCTATGGGTGGCGGTTTTTTTATGTCGACCAACTGATCTTGCTAAGATTTATTTTTATGAACCTTCTCTTTTACTGGACCGAGAAGTTCGTTGGGTGTTCAATCTGGATTGGACTGAACCTTCCCTCTGATCATTTGGTCGTTGATTATTTCTTAACGCAACCCGTAGGGTATTTCCCTTGGGTCCCAAACTATCAAAAGGAGAGGCCCTAATTAGCCTTTCTAGGGCACTCAATATTTCTGGGATGAGGGACTATCCATTAGAGGAATTAGTGATCCTGATAGAAGAAGTTTCTCCAGGAAGGTACGAAGGATCCCTTGAAGTTCGGGAATGGCTATGCTCAACACTCCTTATTGGAGGCAGTGGAACACTCCTTTAATTAAATTGTGCAGGGACTTCAGCTTGAAAATTTTGGACCAACTATCGTATAGTATCCTACATAGTCTCCTGACCCTTGGCCAAGCTCGCCAAAATTTTAGTTAAATCATTGTTATTTGGAGGGAGAAAGTGAGTAGGAAGAATTCTCTCCTTTTTGGTAGTTGATTTAGGAATTTCAGCCATGGATGATGAATGAGTGAAAATATTTAGCAATACTTTCCCACAAACAGTGCCAATCTCTTGATTTTAAAAAACTAGACTAGGCCTAATTGATTGATCACAGATAAATAAACAAAAACAAGTAAGATAAAGATATTTTTAAAGTGGTTCAGCTCAATGGAATAGCCAACGTCCACTATTATGTATCGACTGCCTTGAGTCATTTTTCAATTATACAATGTATTTATAGCCCAAGAGGGATATTGATCGTTGTCGTGTGAAAGGATGGAATGCCTTCATTTGTTACGCATTTTCATCAATACATAATGAGAATTAAATATACTATTGTTGTCGCTTCACTGGTTACACAGGTTGTATAACTGTTGTCACTTCGTTGGTTGTACAAGCTGGATTTTCGGTAGTTGGTCGATCCTCCTTGTTGGTCGGGCTTTTGCATCATGCTGACTTGGATTTGAGCCACACTGGATGACATGTGTTGGTTTATAATTGGTCTACGTAAGGTGGTAAATTTTGGTATCAACACCACTTTAAATCAACTTCTCCATGTGCTACTATTAATGTTCACCAAAAATACAAAATCATATACGTGACTTACAATATACCCAATACCAACCATGTATCTTTGCTCTTTATGTTATTTTTTCCAACCTCTATTCGCACTAGCTTTGATTTTTCTCCACCACCTCTTCGTAACAAATGTGTTGCAAATGCAGGTCTCGGTTGTTAGGGTTTTGTTTTTATAACGATGTAAATAAATTTTATTATGATTAATAAATTATTATCTTATTCATTTTTAAATGAGATTCATGTTTGTGAGATGGATTTATATTTATATTTTAAATATAATGTTTCATATATATGTCGGTCAATACTACTTAATGGGAATTTTGGTGAGCTAGGTTGGCTTGATCATAGGAGATCGAAATTTTGATTCTAGAAATATTTAATATTTCGTAACGTAGATAGGGAGTTGACATCCTATCAAAACAGTAGCGATATAATCCTAGTAGTTTATCTTAAACTACGAGAGCTTGTCTCATGGTTCGAGAGTACGATAGTTAAAAAGAGGATTGTGATTAGTACATCTAAGAATATATTGAGCAAGGCCACCCATGGGATTTAAGCCTAAGGGATGTCTTAATTAGACTTAGGTAATCTCACAACCTTTGCAAAGAGTGCATAAATTCTTAATCCCAAGAATTATGAGGATTGGAATGCTTGCATGATTATTGCTTTCATTTCTAAGGGTGCAATTCGATCTTAGATTAAATCAAAAGATACCTGCATATCAGGTAACAATTACGTGAGTAGGTCTGAGATAATATTTTGGAGGAATTCGCATTCGAGGATACCTTGTATTGCGATACCCCTTTGATAAGTTAAGTTTGAGAATCAAGGAATTGATTAAATATTAGTTATAGTCGACTAGAGACAAATTGATTTCAAGAAAAAAGTATCGAAAGCATAATGCAGGGAATTATATTGTGCACCATTATCAACTTTGCAAAGAAGACCTCATTATATCTGAGTGATTTTTAAGATAATTAATTTAAAGAGCAGTTATAATTATTTAGTGAAATTAATTTTCATTAAATAAAGAAAGGAAACAAATTACGAAATTTTTAAATTGGAATTTTCAAGTATTTATTTCGAATCCAATCTTACTATTTTTCATGGGTCCCTATTATATTCCACATATCTCAATAGTTAGGCTCATATTCTCAAGAAGCCCAGTTTGGGCAAGCCCACCTCCTAAGTATATATTGATTTAAGTTGATTTTATAAGTTGAATAATTCATTATTAGGGTTTGAGAGGGGTGAAAGAAAATACTTTCCCATTTTTATGAATGTGCCTATAGAGAGAGGAACGCGTCTCACATACCCACCTAAATTTGGATGGATGATATACAGGAAGATCTAAGCATTCAGGAAAGACGTAGAAATCTTTTAGAGGACTAAAAGAAGACAACCCTAAATCATCATCAAATACCTTTCACCCCATCCGATTACAACAAGATCCGTAAAGGTATTGTATTCAAAACTCTAGGTTCATTTTTCAGACCTAGTTTTTCAAATTTGTTCCTTATATTACATAATCATTCGAAGATTCTACGGTTGAAAATTTTCTTTCCCGTATATTGATCCCTAACATAGGTATCCACTAATATCATTTGTAGGGATGACAGTAACCAAATTTTCTTGAATTTCAACTCAATCCTTTGGAGGTACGAATCTCTGACCTTAGCCCACATGAATCCTCATGTTATATTCTTCACAAGTTAAAGAACATGGATTTGATGAAAAATATTTCTCGAAGTGAAGGATTTTGGCAAGATCTCTCAAACTCTCATGAAAGATCTCAAAAATATATTAGGGTTTTGATAAAGACATAGATACTATAGAAAATAATGTTTTTGGTCTTATTTATATTGTAATGAACCAAATAGGTTGAAAAATAAGACTCTCAAAATTTGTGTCGTTGTACAAATGAGGAGCTTCTTATACATATGAGAAGCTTTGTACCTGAGTCCTAAACTTCGTATAAGGCATTATATAAGAACTTCTGATGATGAGCCAGGGTTCTTGAACGATATTTACTCTGTACGTTGACTTCTCATACGAAATAGCTTTTGCACAAGAATGTTTATTTCAAAATTAAAGTCTCGTATGAAATCTACTTTGTACGATGTTTCTCCCATAAAACCTTTTCTTTACAAAAATATGCATCAAATTATAAAAAATTAAACATTTAAAAACCTTTTCAAAATATGTTTTTTCAATCATTTAGTCCCAAAAAAACATGAAAAACTTAAAATCCGTTTTTAGCTTTACCAAACCTCTAATGATAGAATGTGTTGTGTGGTTTGGTAAAGAAACGTAATGTATGTTCACATCATCGTCGAATCATCGTCTTTAAATAATTAATAGTATCGATGAGTAAAAAATAACTAGGCCTACGTTTTATCCATACTGAGTAAAATTAAACCAAAGAATGGATGTCATTACAAGTCTTTGCTTTTGGATACTCCATGGAAAAACCAAAAATAGAATGGAATTGAAAATTATCCAAAAATAAGACTGATGAAAATACCTATAAATAATATCCACCCTTTCCAAATCCCATAATATCGTATGACTTCATTATCTTAATCCAAAATGATACTCATAGAATCGTATTTTCTGTGCACACTTATATATTCCTCTTGATGTAAGAAAATATAGAGGATGTATCAATATGAGTACTAAATGAAAAATATACAAAATATACATGTCCTACACTCAACTTCAATGCCACCTCTATATTAAAAAACATCTCACTTTTTTGGTCTTCAATGGACAAAAGAAGAAATAGACCAAGAAACACCATCAAGTAATCAATACTAGCAATAAATAGTGACAAATAACACATATACTAAACTAAATAAACAAAACTTTGTGTTTCATTTATCTTTATGAAAAATTGGAAATATGAAACACCAATATATATAAAAAACTATGATAAAAGAATTTATATCCTATAAATAAAACATAAACACAAGTGGTTTACAAATGAGAGATAACATCAACTGTGAGAATCCCACACGAGATATCTAAGTGGAAAATCAAACAAACTCGAAACTTAAGAAAAAATAAATCAACCCCACTAATGTTATTAAACAAAACCCTTGATTAAACCCATAGTTTAAACTGTTAGTTTATCAACCATGTTGTTCAAATGTTAAGATCATAAAGTTCATGCACGACAGAGACCTATAGTTAACATGCTTGCCTTAATAGTTCAATAATGCCAAAATAAAGTTATATACTTGATAAAAATATGGAAACCTAATAGTGTGTAGCTTATATCTCTATCAAAATGTGATATTTAAAATTTTATTTTTTTTCTCTTTAAGAGCATGCAATGTATATGATTATTTTCTTTCATTAGTATATATTAATTGAAGTTTCTTGCTAACAGGAGTTATTACCCAACATTAGGTAGGTCTTATCTTTGTTTTTCTCATCATATTTTATATTCATCCTCATAAGAAATGATTATCACATGCACATATGAAAAATATGGCGAAAAAAGATTGGCCTTATTGAGTGAAAACAATTTTAATGAAATATTTTTGGATTAAATCAAAGATATATCAAGTCTACTAGGATTTCGCGTAAGGATGGAATATATACAATGAAGTAATACAATTCAATTGGGTTTAGAATATAATTATCCAAATCTAGTAGGATTTAGTATGGGGATAGAATATCAAGTTTACAAAACTAAGGATACTTAATATATTTAAACTCTTAACTAATATTATTTTTTGGGATCCATAACCAATGTATACGGATCATGGATATAGATTCAAGATAACTCGATCTACTTCAATATTTAACACGATCAAATTATGATATTTTATTCTTTATTGATAGTATGAAAACATGCGCATATCTGATTTCAAGTACCACCAAAAGAGAAAGCATCTTGATTTGTCTTTTCTTTATAATAGGGATGTTGCCTAGACTGAGGTAGTCTTACACATATCTTCATCAAGAAGATGGGTGAGAACCAGTCATTAATAAAGGTGTATTTCAAAATTATTTCGAGAGTTTAAGATCCCATAAGATTTGGTGAGCTTTGTTTAAGAGAGTTTTTTGGCTTAACTCCTTAGCTAATAATGTTCTGGCACTAATCCATTAACATATTTTTTTCGCACAAAGATCCCTTTTTCTTAATGTATACCTAATTTTAGTGATGTATATAATAAATTTTGTAACGTATACATGAATTTTATTTTTTTTACTTTGTATGTGAAATTTTATAATGTATGCATGAATTTTTGTAATATACACGTGTTAAGTTTTTATACACCCTAACTTATATTATATACAATAAGGGTTGAGGGACCTTAGGGCAGAAAAAATAAGTAAATGGACTGTAGCCAAAAAAAGGATCAAGGACCAAATTAGAAGAACTCCCTTGAAGATACTATGTTTACCTTTATATTTTAATTATTCCAGTATGATATGCTTAGATTCTATATGAATTGATTATTGATTGATATAAATAATTACACACATTACTCACTTTTGCTCGGAGTAGGTATCTGGGATGTGGATTTTAAGATTTTTTTATAATACACAATCCATCATGTCGTACATAATTCTAAGAGATGGAAGAGAAGTCACAGAAGGACGGAGGCCTAGAGATGTTTTAAGGTTTCTTTTACAAATTGATTTGTGTCGAAATATGGAGTACTATATGTGTAAACAAAATAACAACAAGATTTGTATGTTTTTTAAGATATGAAAAGAAAATTGGTAATGGTTTATCTCTGTCTTGGTAACCAGATACAGGGAGTTTGAAGTGATGGAGTTTCTTAAAAAATAGATTCTTTATTTTTTTAGTAATCAAATTTGGGGGTATGTACCAATTTATAAATAAATGAATCATATTGTCTCACTTATAGTGCACTGAAGGCGTTTAATGAATTGTCTAGGTGAATATGTTTTCTGAAGAGGAATAAAGGTATACGATGGAGATTTGAAAGTGATGAATCCTACTGCCTTAATTTTAATAGATGAATGACTTGGATCTTTATTAGATTATAATTGAGTTTTGAAATTTTAACTACATGTCAAAAATGATTGAATTGCTATTTCTCTCTTCTGAAATTCAGCTTGGCTTTAGCCCGCACATTGCTCGGGTTTAAACCTAGTTCATTATACAAATAGGAGAAAAGTGGAAAGGAAAGAAAAATTTGAGAGCATTTATTACTCACATAAATATTAATTACTATTATATACTTTTATAATATTTTAAATTAATTCATTGTATTAATCGAACGCTATAATTGGAAAAATACATCAATTTTATTTTTTTCTTCCTTCCTACCAAGCACGAGGATGGAAAGGTTGTTATTTTCCATATTATTTTCCTTCCTTCATACCAAATAAACATAGGATAAATAATTACCTTATGGATAAAAAAACCACCTTTCTTCAATTTCCTTATTCCACTTTTCTTTCATTTTTACCAAATAGACCCTTATGTCGCTACTTTAGCATGATCTCTAGTAATTATGCAAGATACAATTGGATGGAAGATCTATAGAGAGCAATCAAAACCCAAATTATTCATATGAATGAACATGAATGTTTAAGGTAGAAGAATATTAATAATATGTTCCTTAATATACATGTTTTGATACATATAGGTCATGCACAAATTTAGTGTACAAGTGTAAAATGAAATTGATTTCATATCCACCCCCAATCTTAACAACCACTTAATTAGAGCATGCTTAAGTCAATTCTATGTACAAGTATTGCCATATGGGTAATTGGAAGTTCATTAATAACATGTTATTGAGATTTGATAATTGGAAATTTACTACTCCTATTTATTACTTTTTGGCTTGCTCTATTTATTAGGCAGTCGCATGATAATGGAACCAATAGCCTACCATTTTATGGTCTCAAGAATCCTAGCGAAAGAACGTTATGCTTCTAACCTATTTAATGTGTGCTTAAAATATTGAATATTTATATAACTATCTGAAATATTGAATGTTGAATATGTCATAAGATTAGTTCTATATATAATTTTTTTTCTTAGATATTATAAAGTGAAAATGTGGGCTATGTTTATGAGGAAAATTACACGATATATGTCACAACCCCGACCCAAAAATATTATTAGGGAACGGGTGTCTTGGCATGCCACCAAGGCATCCAATATTATGGTCTTAAAATTTTTGTTTTAAAATATATGTAGCGGAACTATAATCACATGGTTATGAATCGTAAAATACTGAAAGTGAAGGAATTACATCATCAGAGCTTTCTAAAGGAAACTTCATTTATTTTAAAATATCAACGAGTTACAACTTGACACAAAGAGCTAAACATGCTCTATCTAATTAAGCAAACTTCTACTTAAGGTTACAAAAAGAGCTTTAAAAGCTAAATCTTCAACATAGTCCCCTTATGTTCCATCCGCTTTCCTAATTATTTCCTGAAAAATGGTTAATTATAAAACATCAGCTAAAAGCCGAATGAGATTTAATCTCCAAAAATTCCAAGGTTTTCAGAAAATAGATACCTATTCAATTTAGAACAGACGGTATATACATAGAGATAGGAATTTCAAGTAATATATATAAAGTAAATGACAATATATATATTCAGAATAAACAGTTCAGAACAGAGCAGATAAAATAATTGAGCATATGTCAATTATTCAGTTTTAGTGGCCATGTACGCTCTAATACCCAGACAGATAGTGTTACCAAATGTTTCCACCCGGTAACATCACAGACAGATAATCATGATTTCTAGAACAACGCCTTGTATAGGGCACACCAGTGATAAACCAGCTGGGAAGGTACCACCCAAATATTTCCACCCGGTAGTCAAGGCCAATATAGTAAGAGAGTTTCCATAGGCCGAATCAATAATTTCAGAATTCAAATCAGATGTATATATCGAGAGATATACACATATAACAAATGACGGAATTATCGGTATCAGATGCATTTTGAGAATAAAAGAATTTCACAAAATATACATAGTTTGCATAATATAATATAATCAAAATGCGCAAGAAATTGTATAGAGTACTCACCTAAAATAGAGGTCGAAATTATAGATAATGAGTCTTCGATCGCGCGTTAATCTAACAAATACGATAAAGGTTTAAGTATACGTTCTAAACAAGATCCAGTCTACATATTGTATTTTAATAATAACTTGTTTCAAAGGATTTCTAATACCCATTTTATTAACTTTTAAAACTCATTGATCGCTTAAAGGATTCAATTCATAGTTCTTCCTAATCAGTCGGTTCCCAATAGAGATGGAGGGTCACAGGGGCACCGCTTAAATACCATCTCCTTTAGACAGAACATTTCCGGATTCATTCCCAGTAGAGATGGAGGGTCACAGGGGCACCACTTAAATACCATCTCGTCTAGACAGAATTTCACCGGGCCCGACTTTGGAATTACTTAAATGAGATTCCATAATAACGAGCAATTACTTTTAAAAAATCATTTTTAAAAGCGTATATACAATTTCAAACAAGTTTACCTGAAAATAAAATAAACTTGGATTTCTTCTAAACTTTATGTTTTGATTAGTGAAGTCCTTAGTGTATTTTACCAGCACAACTACTAAGTAAAGCTATAAAACACCAAATTAAAACTATAAAAATACATTATAACATTTAAATAAAATCATACCTACGAAATGAATTCTTTCTTCGAAATTATAGAACTCCTTCTTAAGATATTTCCCAAGCTTTCTATCACTCTTTCTTACTATAATTCTCAAGGAATTGGTGTAAGTTTCAAATGAACCCTAAGGCTCTATTTATAGGTTTCCAAATGTACTACGGTGTTGACACGTGTCAAATGACTAAGCTTTTTGGATTGGTGATTCAACACCGAGGTGTCGCGATCCGGAGTGATCTTGCAGTGTTAATATCACCAAATGATGACAAGTGTTTTAAATCTCTCTCTACAGATGACATGTGGAAGGTGGAAGTGACCAGCACGTGGTGGAAAGCTGATAAGGGTATAAGGGTCATTTCACACATGAAGGGTATTTTGGTAATTTCACACTATATATTTTGAATATTTCTTAGAGGTCCTTGAAAATATTTTATTTACAAAATGGCCCATTTTATATTTTCATTTTAGTCCTTAAAGTTTCATAAAATTATATTTTCTACCCCAAAACTTATTATTTGCCTTAAGATAAGTCATAGGACTTCGATTTGATCCAATTTACAGTTGATTCTTCGTAATTAAAATGGGGTTTGTTATATTGATAGCCAATAATACCACATATCTAATAATACAACATTTATAAGATAATAAGTAACACAAGAGTGTAAAAACAAACTATATATAAAAGTGGGGTCATTACAATATAAGATTAATCAAACTTGGTCTTGTCATGGTTTGATATTCATATGATGATCATGTGGCCCCTAAGGTAAAAGAATGGGATGATTAGAGTCGCACTCCGATTTCTCAAATTTTTATTTCACATGGAATTATAATTTATTCCATCTAGTATCAATATATTAAGGATGGACACTTAGTTTTATTAGACTTGTATGGTATGATACATGGATCCAAATTTGGTGATGTGAGTTTCCCTATCTCTCTCTACTTCTATCTTCATTATGAATCTCCATTTTTAATGGCAAAAATTCGAAAAACAAAAAATGAGTTCACTCAACCAGAATAAACTTTCACTTGTGGTAAGTAATGTAGTCGTTTAGTTGTGCTTCTGCATATATAGAAAAACTAAAAATAAACTATTGTGTTTTATAAACTCTTAACATGTTAAAAACTAGTCTTAATAACAAAGCCAAAACTTTCTAAATAGATTTGTCAACAATGTTTTAGATTTTTCTTAAATATTAAAAATTGAAGGATTAGCTTTTCATTTAAAAACTATCCCATTTCATATGAAATCTCATATTTATAATCTGTAATCTTTTTTCTTAAAATCAAGTGTTGTGCGGAAGCTTGTCAACAAATGATATTTATTATGTGACACCAAATAATAATATGACATACACAAAATAAAAGTATATTGAGTAGAAAGACAAACACACAGGAAGACACAATATTGAAGTAGTTCACCAAGTTTTCGCATCCACTAATAACTCATATCAATTTGGAAATGAGTTACAAAAGAGGACTATCACAAATACACTCCAAATGAAAAATGCAATGTGTATTTTTATATACACATGTGTATACCCAAATAAGCTCTCTACACTCAACTCTGTTAGTGGTGTTTGATGAGTTTCATTCTAATGAATTCCATCCATTATATCCATGGAGGAGACAAGATGGAGCTAATTGTTAAGGATAAATGGCCAGCAAAAAGAGCCATCCAAAGTGAGCTCTGAGAAAGAGAAAAGCAAAAGATATTTGCTTTCGGTTTACAGCTTCTTGAACAATTTCCACCTGGATACAAAATTTTACAGGCCACCCTATCAATATTTTATCAATCAAAATCATAGAATTCCACCTTGGCGAGATATATAATGTTTCACCCAAACACATAACCATATTTTATCCAAAATGATCCATGTAGCCTCCAAATACGCTTGTAAGCTTCATACACCCGAAGGTGTTCAAATCCAAAGTATATTGATCATGTTCAAACAATTCTCAAGCTTGATCCTAATTATAACATTTGTTAGCATATGCACCAGATTATATGCGATTCCAATCTTGTTGAGGAGAATAGTCCCCTCGTCTCAAATTTCTCAAAAAAAGTCGAAACGAACTTCGTTGTGCTTTGTCTATGAATAATGAACCTAGTTCTTTGCTAAATGGATGGCACTCTGACTGCCACAAAAGACATATATGCAATCCTAAATAATTTCCAAGTCAGTAATCAAGCCATGAAGCCAAATGTCCTTCACGGTTTATGTCCCTGCCATATACTCTACCTTTGTAATGGGCAAAATAACTATATATTGTATCATTGACCTCTAACATGTGAGTCCTCCAACAAATCTAAAAACATAACCTGTTGGGGACCTGCATTTATCTAATTCATCGATGCAATCTGAATCCACATATGCAAACACATGATGACGATCATGTGAATCCTTATAAAACTTCAAACCAATATCTATAATACTATAGATGTACCGTAAGATCCACGGCTTTACAATGCAATTTTCATGGATCACACATGTATCTTCTCAGCATACTAACAACTTATGAAATGTTGAGCTTCGTACACACCATTGCATACATCAAACTTTCCACTGCATTAGCATTGGGAACATGAACCATCTCTTATTGTTCCTTATATGTCTGTGGAGATTCCATGGCACTTAGCTTGAAGTGTGGGGATAATGGAGTACTTACAGGTTTCATTATAATCCATACCAAAACATTATAATACTATTTTCAAATGACAAATAAATAATTCCCCTAGAATGATCTCTGTTAATCTCTATGTTGAGTATTTTTCTTTCCTCGCCTAGATCCTTCACTTTGAATTCAAAATTTAATTGAATTTTTAGTTTTACAATCTCCACCTTACTCTTAGAAGCAATCAACATATCATCAATATATAAGAGCAAATGAATAAAGGATCCATCGCGAAGTTTATGAAAATACACATAATGATTATAGTGGCTCCTTCTATATAGTTACCATAACATAAATTGATGAAATCACTTATACCACTACCTTAGACTTTGTTTCAACCCATATATCGATTTTCTCACTTTTCAAGCCCAAATGTCTTTACCAGCAACCTTGTACCCGTATGGCTGAGTTATATAAATTTTATTCTCCAAATATCCATGTAAGAATGCAGTTTTCACATCAAGTTGTGCCAACTAAAGATTAAACTGCGCAGATAGAAAATAAGGAATGGAAGAGTGATTCACAACTGGGAAAATACCCCATTATAATCGATCCCTTCCTTCTACATGTATCCATTTTCCACCAATCTGGACCTGAATGTTAAATTTCCTTTATTAATGGAGCCTTCCTTCTTTTTGTATACCCACTTGCACCTAATTTCTTCTCCTTTAGAAGTTGGACTAACTTTCAAGTCTGGTTCGTATGAAGAGACTACATTTCCTCGTCCATCGCCTACTTCTAATATATGGTTTTTGATCTACCTTTGTATTCTCTACAAGTTTAAGGAATGTCATCTTCAACCATGGTTAATGTGGCCATCCCTACGAGTTTCCCTCTATCTAGAAGGTCAGCGCCCGTGCGAGAGGTGGAGAGAGAAAGAAGGTCTCACTCCAATTCTAGGAATGCTTAGGCCATCGTCGATGTGAAGTGATACAAAGAGATAGAGTCGCCGACCTATTTTGCAAAAAAATAGGTAAAAGAAATGTTGTCACCTCGACAGAACGGCATCAAAGATATACTGATACTTGGAAAACCAATAGTTCAAAGGTTCGGGGGCTACGTTACAGAATGGGAAGGTGTTAGGAACCTTTAAGTCTCTCATGGGATTATGTTATTCTTCTTCTTAATTCCTCTGTGAAGTTTTTGTGCATGTATATATAAGTACATATCGAAATTTCTCGACTTGTATCATGGGAAAAGACGGAGGGGGTCATCCATAGGAGTGTTCCCAAAATACTAACTAAAAATGTGATGTTTGCGCCTATCGAGATATTGATCGTTATGATAAAACGATAATATGCGTTAGAGAAGATTCAGATATGAATCATAAGAATGACCCTTACCCGCCTAGGAACGCCTAGGCTTGAGGCTTGGGAGAAACGCCCCGCCTTATGCTTTTTACGCCTTATTCTTGGTAAAACCCTTAAGGCGCACTTTTTTTCTAAAAACAACAATGCTTTAGTGAAACGATATCGCCTTTTAAAGATTTTTTTTACAAACCGGACCATTATCTCATCCAAAATAATCAAATAGCATTCTAATTTACATATATTTAGACATATTTTTATGATATGTACAATTTTAGTATTTTAATAGCCTTGTTATGGTTAAAAATAATAAAATATATTAAGAAGGCCTAAACGCCTTTTTACTCCTAAGGCTCGCATCGGCTTCTAAGGCTTAAGGCTTGGCCTCCATGCCTCGATCACGCCCCATGTTTTTTAGAACCTTGATATATATATATATATATATATATATAATAGGAAAAAGAGAAAATTGGAAAATAGGAAAATAAAACTTAAATCTCAAGATTTTATTATACGTGTGTACAAGAAAAATGTGTTTTTAGTTTTAAGAAAACGTGGTGAAAAATCCCGTTGGAATTTATAAGTATAATCCACTTTTTCTTGCTTTTTGTTTTTTATAAAAAAGTATATTATGTTCAATATTACTCATAAAATTTTGAATATTAGTATTTGTATGATCTAAAGTAAAAGCTAAATTGAAAGGTTATATAATTGATGTGAAAATAAAGAAATTTAAAGAGAGAGAATAATATTTGAACCTTCTTTGGAGACATGAAGATTGATCTTGATTATTGATGAGCTTACTTGCAAGAGAGTGAATAATGTAGGAGGGTTTTGCTAAATTGGGTGTGAAAGTGATGGAAATGAAAGGTGGATAGAGGTTTCAAAAAAGAAAACATCGTTGACTTTAGAAAAATGTTATTGAGATCACCGAAGTTGATATTTCTTTGGAGGTAACTTTTAGGTGAGATCATGCTACCCTTATGTAGGGTCAAGGGACTACGGATCGGTGTTCTCCTTACCCTTATTTTCGACAGGTAACCCTAGACACATTTTCGATAAGCAGGGAAATAGACCTCCCAATTGGCAGTCTTGTGCAAATTTTTAGGAAAAATGATCGTAAAACACAATTGCGCATGAGGCATACCATTGGAAAGTTTATTCAGAGACCTTTGAGAATCCATGGGCCTCTCTAAGATTCAGAAGTTGACTTTGTGCCAAACGTAGCTCGATATCACCCGTCGGTCCTTTGAAAAAAATATCATTAGACGATGAAGGATCATTCGTCCAATCCTTAAGTCTAAATTGAGTAAGGGGTGGACCTTTTGATAGTTTATGCGAGGCACTTCGATGTTCCAAAGAGCTTCGCTTGGTTCAGAGAGTTGACTTTAGTGAAATGGGTCCTGAAAGTGCCCAGTGACCTTTCGAAGTAAAATAGGTTGTTCGTCCATACCGTAAGGCTAATTCGTGCATAGGGAAGACCGTTGGAAAGGGTATTCAGTGACGTTCAAAGATTCATTCAGTCTCATTCGAGATTAAGAGTTGGCTTTGGTCAAACGGATCTCGGGATCACCCGATGGCCTCCGAATCAACTTTTAGGGGAAAATAAATCCTTCGTCCTAACGGTTATGCCATTTTGTGCAAAGGGGCGGACCATTAGAAAAGGGTTTCAGTTCCCTTCGGAGATTCATTAAAAAATTTCTCTCACGATAAAGTTTATTGAGGTTAAAATGGGTCCTGATAGCGCCTGGTGGGCTCTAGATCGGTTTTTAATAGTAAAATGGTACGTTCGTCTGAACCGTTATGATGATTCATGCATGGGATGGACTTTTGGAATGGGGATTCAGAGCCCTTTAAATATTCAGTGAGCTTTTCTCTGACGATGAAGTGGTTTGGATTCAAACGGGTCTTGAAAGTTCCCAATGACCTCTAGATCAGTACTCAGAGTATGACCTAGGGTATATGGTAAATAGGGAGGTGATAGGGACCTAAATAGAGACTTAGGGGGTCCTAGAATGTGGTGTATACAGAGCCCCTCGACATATGAGCTTGGAACAAGTGAAAGTTGTCGACTAGATACCACATGATATTTTGGGAAAGAGGTCAATTAAGTGGACCAAAGAGACGGGGATGACCATTTCAGAGGTTCGAGGTCAATTCTGAGGACCTAAGGCTGAGCGGATCGATTTTGCTGGTCGAGCTCAATTCTGAGAACTTAAATTTTTGGTGACCAATTCTGCGAGTTGAGGTCGATTCTGAGGTTCGAAAGTTATGGCGACCAATTTTACGGGTCAAGTTCAATTCAGAGGACCTAAAGTAGGGGCAACCAATTATGCCGTTTGAGATTAATTCTGAGGACCTAAAGTTGTGGCGAATAATTTTGTCAGTCGAGCTGAATTCTGAGGACCTAAAGTAGGGTCCACCAATTCTGCGGGTCGAGGTCAATTATGAGGACCTCAAGTTATGGCGACCAATTATGCGAGTTAAGGTCAATTTTGAGGACCTAAACTTGTGGAGACAAATTTTACAAGTCGAGGTCAATTCTGAGTATCTATAGTTATGGCGAATAATTTTACGAGTCAAGGTCAATTCTGAGGACCTAAAGTAGGGGCGACCAATTCTGCGAGTCAAGGTCAATTCTAAGGACCTAAAGTGGGGACGACCGATTCTACGAGCCTAGGTCAATTATGAGGACCTATAGTAGGGGTGACCAATTCTACAGGATGAGGTCAATTATAAGGACCTAAAGTGATGATGATCGTTTCTGCGGGCCTGGGTCAATTCTGAGGACCTATAGTTGGAGTGACCAATTGTAATACCCCGTACTTTTGACTATATTTATTTTTGGGATTAATTAATTAAATGCGTATTAATTGGAAATTAATCTGGGTTATAAATACTAACGAAATGCGAGTTGGTATTTGATTATGTGCATACATGTTTTGATATATGTATTTAGTATTATAAAATTTGTCGTGAAATTGATAGACGGCATTTAAGAAATTTTGTTGAGACGCGTGGGACCGCCGCGTCACGGTGTAATATTTTGATAATAAAAGTGAATTTAAAATCTATAAACCGTATGGTCGTTTTGAGTGCGCCAACGCGTCCGGAAGGGTCGAGATAGTCAAAAAACACTACCCGGGGGTGTAGTTTGGATTCCGGGGTATTTTTAGGCCATACCGGCAACTTAAAGGGTATTTTGGTAATTTTACATTTTTAGGAATTAAAAGTGACGAAAATTAGAGATGTAAATCTGATGTGAATTAAGCCCACTAAGCCCATTAACCAAACCATATTAACCTAGAAGGCTACGTAGGTTATTAGAAGAGTTCTCTAAATTCCCAAATCAAAACCCTAGCCACCTTAAGCCACCATTGGAGAGGAAGCTTGGAGAGAAGAGATTCTGCAGAAAAGTTCTACCAAACCTACACAAAACTCAGAGACAATCAAGGCAAGTGACTTTATTCCATTTAATTTCAGAGAATGTCTCTTCCATGTTAGAAATTGAGGAATTTTAATTGTTCTTGAAAGATGAATGAAAACCCATGTAGTTTGGAGTTTAGAACTTGAAAATTTTGAAGAGAATTGCATGTAGAATGATAGGTAGATGATTTCTCTCATGATAATTGTGATTAGGAGAAATTAAAACGGATTAAATTCTGGGATTTGATGATGATATAAATCTAGGGTTCATGTTCTTGATAAAATTGGGGAAAAGTATAAAATCTTGTGATTTAATGATGTTTAGGATGCATTAATGTATTAAACGATGTTAGTATATGACCTTAGCATGTTGTAGTATGATTAGAGGACTTAAAACTCTGTTAGAACGAACTTTGGAGAAGGATTGAGGTGTTAAAAATGGTGAGAAACGTAACTTAGGAAATCTGGGAAGAAACTGGCAGCTCGTCAGAAGCCCCTACCCAGGTCGTTCGAACGAACTCGTTCGAACGAGCTTCTAACGAGTTGACCAGTCGCTGCTAACGAGAAGGGATCTCGTTCGATATCTCATTCGATCGAGATATCGTTAGAAGGTACAGTTCGTTCGAAAGAACTGGAATCTCGTTCGAACAGCCTCGTTCGAACGAGACTTCTAACGAGTTGACAGTTTGGTCCTTTTTGGACTGTTTTGATTTTTGGAGTCCCGTAAACTGGTTCGAGGGTAGAGTTAACATTCTTTGATGATGTAAGGATAGATTTGGGACTTTTGGGTTATTGCGAGGAGTAAATTTATATACGAGAGATTTAATTCTATGAACCGTTTGGGTTGAGACGTGAGTGTCTACTACGACGTGAGAATCGATTATGGCGCGTATGATGATAAACTGGAATAATATAAGTGTAGATATTATAAGTTAGTACGAGAAGGCGATATGTACTACGATTAAACTACGGTGATTACTAAGATGCGTGTATACTTAGTATTGATATAGTATTTGTGTGTATGACATACCTACCATACTTGCTATCACGGGAGGTTTGCGTTCGCTTAGGACCCTCTAATCCTTGTGTGCCTACGGGGGGGATTTAGACTGGTACCTCGATGAACATAGGTCATAGAAAGACTTATTGGGATATTAATAAGTCCGCTGATCGTGGGAGCGTAGGTATGTGCGTGACCCATGTGATGTGACTGTGTTCGCCTCCATTATTTGTGATGTTGTTATCTGTGAACTATTCCTCAGAGATTCGGAATATGTAATCCTTATGTACGTGATGTACCGGGATGGATAGCAGAGTATGTGTGCACCACAGCTTAGTTCTCGGGGTGCTTGTATTGTATATTTATGATGTGAATAATATACACTTAATTAATGAGAACCTTCATGTTAATGATGTGAATATAATTACGATATTGTTTCGAGAAATATAACGAGTTAACTGATAGTTATATATATTGCATATTGAACATCTGAGTTACGTTAAACCCCTACTTAATTACAAGCGTTATTATGTTAATAGAACCGAGTAATAAGGGTAAGACCTATGATAGTCTAGCTAGATATGTTGTCACTTAGCTAGTAGTTTGTATCACTCTAGATGGGTACTTACGTTAGGAGTGCACAGTTAGACGAGAGGTGAGAATATCATGTGAGTGCACGTCCTAACATGTACTTTGCATTTAATGTTTTAAATGTTTTTTAAAGCACTTGCAGGTTTTTAAAATATAACTCCACATTCGGGCTCTGACCCGTTTGCTTTTCAAATCTTTTTCTTGTAAAACCATTTTAGGTGCCCAGCCGCAGGGACACCAAGCATAGGATTCTCATTCAGGTGACGAGCTGTAGCTGTTTGTGGAAGCTACAGGGATTTGCTTGTAGACGCTTCTATCTTTTGGATTCCAGAGTCACTATCTATCAGTTGTAGGGCATGCCCATTTCTATTAGAGACATCTTTTACATTACAGTTTTCAGACTTTGATTTGTATTGTTTTAGCATTCGGTTATTTATTTCAGTATGGGATTGTAGTGAGGAGTTTTCCTCCAGACTTTATTTACACTATGTGATGGTTATTCGTTTTACTTCAGTATGGTGAATGGTGTTACTTATTTCTTCATTACACTTGTTGCATGTTAATCAGACTTACATTAAAATTTGGCAACTTACTTTTTAAATACTAGGTGGATAGTAATAATAAAATGTTTTCGACAGTGATGCTATTAACTGAGCCAACTTGGCATTTTGAATTAATTTAATAAAGGAGTAGCTACCCGGTATTTAATTAGTCGGGGTGTCACAGGTGGTATCAGAGCATCTGGTTCTAGTGTCCTTTAGGATCTGACGGCTTGTTATGTTTCCGCTACGTTTCTTTGATATAGAGCCCTATATTTTAGGACTGTTGTACTCTTTTTATGTATGCTTCGTTCTTCAGCTTTATTAAGTTTATAACAGCGAACTTATAAACTTTGTTCTTATTTCAGATGCCTCCACGACGTGCACGACGAGTTCCCAAGGATGCAACACCCGAACCCCAGCCCGCTCCAGTTCAGGGTATGATGAACGCCGCTGAGGTTTCAGCTATAGTAGCTCAAGCGGTAAATGCCGCCATTGCCGTTGTTCAGCAGGTACCACCTCAGGCGCCGGTTGCCGCGCCAGTACAGGTTAATGCATTCCCGTCTACTTGGGAGCGTGTACGTGACGCTTTTCAGAAAGCGCATCCGCCAGAGTTTGCAGGTAGCTCAGATGTGGTAGTCTCGAGCCAATGGAGGAAGGAAATGTAGAGGCACTTGAGAATGTATGAGTGAACGGACGTCCAGAAGCAGGTGCTAGCTACTTTCAAGCTAGTCGGATCTGCACTATAGTGGTGGGAGTATATTACCACCATGGAGGAGAGGGATACTCTCACGATTCTAGAGTTCTGGGTGCGGTTCGATCGCAAGTACTTTCCGTCAGCTGTTCATACGAAAATGAGGAGGAGATTGATGAGTCTGAAGCAGGAGGGCAAGACAGTGGCCGAGTATGAGGCCGAGTTCACTAATCTGTTGAACATCGTTCCAGACGAGATACCAACAGAGAAGAAGAAAATTGAGAAGTTCACCGACGGGTTGACTTGGAGGATCCGTCAGCATCTGCTAGGGAACCTATCGTTGGCCACTTATTTTGATGTGGTTAACGCTGCATTGTTGCACTGCCAGGACCACCATTTTCATATGGCCGAGGGCAAGCGGTCGGGGGAGTCTAGCCATCAGGGCAGGACTGGAGGACATGGTGCCAGCGGGGCACAATCGGGTCAGGGGCAGAGACAGAATGAGCAGGGCTCCCAACAGGGGGATAATAAGAGGTTCCGGTCAGGGAACTACAGACAGGGACAGGGAGGTTTCCGTCAGGGCCATCAGGGTCCAAACGGCCATCAGGGCCAGCAGGGGAAGAATGGGCAGCAGTTTCACCAGGGCCAGCAGGGCCAAGGAAGGAACGGTAACGGCCACCAGGGCCGGGGACAGCAGGGGCAGAGAGGGGGGAACTTCCCAGAGAAGTGCTTCGTTTGTGGCAAGACTGGCCATAAGCGATAGGATTGTCCTGATAGGGGCAGGGCCCCACAGCAGCAGCAGCAGGGTGCTCTCCAGGAGCCACAGAGGCCTATGTTTCCCGCCGCTCTTCCCGCACCGCCACAGATGGCAGCATTGCCACCCATTCCAGCAGTCCCAGCTCAGCAGGTGCAGCTACAGTATGGACGTGTCTAAAACGTCCACCAGGCTGCAGTTCTACAGGCACCGCCCGCGATCGAGGGTATGTTTCCTATCCATGGCACTATGGGTCGGGTATTATTTGATACGGGTGCTACACACTGTTTTATAGCTACACACTTCGCGAAAGCTTTAGGATTGTTATCTACGGCAGAGAGCACAGTGACGTGTGTCGACTCACCATTGGGGAGTGGGTCACTTATTTTCTTTATATGCCGGGGAGTGGGGGTAGAGATTGGTGGTTTGGTATTGCCTGCAGACATGTTAGTGTTAGACATGCATGTTCACGATGTGATCATCGGTATGGATTGGCTCGTAGCATATAGGGCCATGATTGATTGCTTCAGCGGGAGCATTATTTTTACCATTCCGGGGCAAGAGATGTTTGTAGTGGCGATGCCTCGCCTAGAGGGAGGATCGACCGCTCATCTGTATTACATTGAGGAGGATACCTCTAAGGAGGTAGTGATTCCTTTAGATTCTATCCCAGTAGTCAGGGAGTATTCGGGTGTGTTTCAGGAGATACCAGGCTTACCACCCAGTCGAGAGATAGACTTTGTTATAGATTTGCTACCGGATACGAGACCTATAGCACGCGCACCGTACCGTATGGCTCCAGCTGAGATGAGGGAGTTACGAGATCAGATGGAGCAGCTGTTAGGCCAGGGCTTTATTCGCAAGAGTACCTCACCTTGGGGCGCTCCAGTTTTGTTTGTGAAGAAGAGGGATGGTTCACTGAGATTGTGTGTGGACTACCGAGAGTTGAATAAGGTCACGATACGGAATAAGTATCCGTTGCCTCGAATCGATGACCTATTTGACCTGTTGAGGGGAGATTCTTTCTTCTCGAAGATTGATTTGAGATCGGGATACCATCAGTTGCGTATCAGGGAGGAGGATGTCTCGAAGACTGCGTTCTTGTCGAGATATGGTTCTTACGAGTTTCGGGTTATGCCTTTCGGTTTGACCAACGCTCCAGCAGTGTTTATGGACTTGATGAACAGAGTGTTTAGGGATTTCCTAGATCAGTTTGTCATTATCTTCATTGATGATATTCTGGTTTACTCCCAGACAGAGGAGGAGCACGCCGAGCATTTGAGGCAGGTTTTGCAGACACTTCGTCAGAACGAGTTGTATGAAAAATATGAGAAGTGCGGGTTTTGGCTGAAGGAAGTCCAGTTTTTGGGGCATATCATTTCCGACCGGGGAGTATCTGTTGATTCGGGGAAAGTATCAGCGGTGAGGGAGTGGGGACAGCCCACAACACCGACTGAGATTCGTAGTTTCTTGGGTCTAGCAGGATACTACAGGAGGTTTATTCGGGGTTTCTCGGAGATAGCAAGTCCTTTGACACATCTGACTCGTAAGGGTGTGCCCTACATCTGGAGTGATGCCTGCCAGTTGGCATTCGATGAATTGAAGGACAAATTGACCTCAGCACCTGTGTTAGCATTGCCGAGACCGGGAGTTGAGTATTTGGTTTACACCGATGCGTCTTTGCAAGGACTGGGAGGTGTATTATAGCAGGAGAGACAGGCCATAGCTTATGCTTCCCGTAAGCTTAAGCCTCATGAGAAGAATTACCCCACACATGATTTGGAGTTGGCAGCAGTGGTATTTGCCCTACGGATTTGGAGGCACTATCTTTTGGGGGAGAAGTTCCAACTGTTCACGGACCACAAGTCCCTACAGTACCTGTTCCCGCAGAAGGAGTTGAATATGCGGCAGCGTAGGTGGCTTGAGTTTGTGAAAGACTACCAGTTCGACATCCAGTATCACCCGGGTAAGGCTAACGTGGTAGCAGACGCGTTGAGCCGTAGGCCAGCAGATGAGGTGGCAGAGGTGTGGAAGGCTAAGTGGAAGGAATTAGGACACCAGGATGCAGTGGCCCGATCTTTCATGTCTGTGATGACCGTTAAATCGCAGATTGTCACGAAGGTAGTACGGGCACAGGCCAATGACTCGTTCTGTCAAGAGCAGATAGTTCGATTACTAGCAGAGGGAGCCGAGTCCTATACCGTTAGTTCAGACGGGGGATTACGCTTCAATGGGAGATTGGTAGTTCCGGAAGGACAGGAATTGCGACACGAGGTGATGGCAGAGTCGCACGGCTCACGGTTCGCGGTACATCCCGGAGGGGACAAAATGTACCAAGACATGAGACGGCAGTATTGGTGGAGCGGTATGAAGAGAGATATCGCTGAGTTTGTTTCGAAATGCGCCACTTGTCAGCTTGTAAAAGTGGATCATCAGAGACCGACAGGATTGCTACAGCTATTGGAGGTCCCGGTGTGGATGTGGGAGAGCATATCCATGGACTTTATCACGGGGTTGCCTACGTCGCAGAGGGGTCACGACTCCGTTTGGGTAATTGTGGACAGGTTGTCCAAGGTCGCTCACTTTTTACCCGTAAGGACTGACTACACTACGGGACAGTATGCCCAGCTCTTCATTTCAGAGATTGTGAGACTTCACGGTGTGCCCCTAAATATCGTGTCTGACAGAGACAAGATATTTGTTTCGAGGTTTTGGGAGAGTTTCCAGGAGGCAATGGGCACGGAATTGCGGTTGAGTACGGCTTATCATCAGCAGACTGATGGGCAGACTGAGCGCACAAATCAGATGTTGGAGGACATGCTACGCATGTGCATTATTGACTTCGGGGGTGGATGGGAGCAGTACCTTCCACTGGTGGAGTTTGCTTACAACAACTCCTATCAGTTCACTATTGGCATGGCTCCGTTTGAGGCATTATACGGTAGGCCTTGTCGTTCTCCAGCATGTTGGTTAGAGGTGGGGGACAACAAACTACTTGGGCCAGAAGTGATTCAGGATACTTCGGCAAGGATTGAGTTGACTCGGAGTCGCATTCGGGTAGCTCAAGACAGGCAGAAGAGTTATGCTGATGCGAAGAGATTCTTCAGGGAGTTCCAAGTGGGGGACCAGGTTTTGCTCAGGGTATCTCCTATGAAGGGGATTATGCATTTCGGGAAGAAGGGGAAGTTGGCACCGAGGTATGTGGGGCCGTTTCTTATTATTGAGCGGATCGGACCGGTTGCGTATAGACTCGGGCTACCGGAGCATTTGCATCGGATTCACGATGTGTTCCATATTTCCTCGCTGATGAAATACCTTAGAGATAATTTGTCTCATTCTCACATTGCTGTGGAGGACATCGATCTCCAGCTGGATAGCTCCTACAAGGAGGGGCCGATTGCTATTTTGGACCGAAGCGAGAGGAAACTGCGGTCAAAGATAGTTCTGTTAGTGCGTGTTCAGTGGCGACATCACAATGTCGAGGAGTCCACATGGGAGCGCGAGGATGAGATGCGCGATCGTTATCCAGAGTTGTTTTTAGCAGGTACTTTCTAGTTTCGAATTTTGGGACGAAATTCAGTTATTAGGGGGGGAGTATGTAATACCCCGTACTTTTGACTATATTTATTTTGGGGATTAATTAATTAAATGCGTATTAATTGGAAATTAATTCGGGTTATAAATACTAACGAGATACGAGTTGGTATTTGATTATGTGCATACATGTTTTGATATATGTATTTAGTATTATAAAATTTGTCGTGAGATTGATAGACGGCATTTTAGAAATTTTGTTGAGACGCGTGGGACCGCCGCGTCACGGTGTAATATTTTGATAATAGAAGTGAATTTAAAATCTATAAACCATATGGTCATTTTGAGTGCGCCAACGCGTCCGGAAGGGTCGAGATAGTCAGAAAACACTACCCGGGGGTGTAGTTTGGATTCCGGGGTATTTTTAGGCCATACCGGCAACTTAAAGGGTATTTTGGTAATTTTACATTTTTAGGAATTAAAAGTGACTAAAATTAGAGATGTAAATCTGATGTGAATTAAACCCACTAAGACCATTAACCAAACCATATTAACCTAGAAGGCTACGTAGGTTATTAGAAGAGTTCTCTAAATTCCCAAATCAAAACCCTAGCCACCTTAAGCCACCATTGGAGAGGAAGCTTGGAGAGAAGAGATTCTGCAGAAAAGTTCTACCAAACCTACACCAAACTCAGAGACAATCCAGGCAAGTGAATTTATTCAATTTAATTTCAGAGAATGTCTCTTCCATGTTAGAAATTGAGGAATTTTAATTGTTCTTGAAAGATGAATGAAAACCCATGTAGTTTGGAGTTTAGAACTTGAAAATTTTGAAGAGAATTGCATGTAGAATGATAGGTAGATGATTTCTCTCATGATAATTGTGATTAGGAGAAATTAAAACGGATTAAATTCTGGGATTTGATGATGATATAAATCTAGGGTTCATGTTCTTGATAAAATTGGGGAAAAGTATAAAATCTTGTGATTTAATGATGTTTAGGATGCATTAATGTATTAAACGATGTTAGTATATGACCTTAGCATGTTGTAGAATGATTAGAGGACTTAAAACTCTGTTAGAACGAACTTTGGAGAAGGATTGAGGTGTTAAAAATGGTGAAAAACGTAACTTAGGAAATCTGGGAAGAAACTGGCAGCTCGTCAAAAGCCCCTACCCAGGTCGTTCGAACGAACTCGTTCGAACGAGCATCTAACGAGTTGACCAGTCGCTGCTAACGAGAAGGGATCTCGTTCGATATCTCGCTCGACCGAGATATCGTTAGAAGGTACAATTCGTTCGAACGAACTGGAATCTCGTTCAAACAGCCTCGTTCGAACGAGACTTCTAACGAGTTGACAGAGGAATCTCGTTCGAACAGTCTCGTTCGAACGAGACTTCTAACGAGTTGACAGTTTGGTCCTTTTTGGACTGTTTTGATTTTTGGAGTCCCGTAAACTGGTTCGAGGGTAGAGTTAACATTCTTTGATGATGTAAGGATAGATTTGGGACTTTTGGGTTATTGCGAGGAGTAAATTTATATACGAGAGATTTAATTCTATGAACCGTTTGGGTTGAGACGTGAGTGTCTACTACGACGTGAGAATCGATTATGGCGCGTATGATGATAAACCGGAATAATATAAGTGTAGATATTATAAGTTAGTACGAGAAGGCGATATGTACTACGATTAAACTACGGTGATTACTAAGATGCGTGTATACTTAGTATTGATATAGTATTTGTGTGTATGACATACCTACCATACTTGCTATCACGGGAGGTTTGCGTTCGCTTAGGACCCTCTAATCCTTGTGTGCCTACGGGGGGGATTTAGACTGGTACCTCGATGAACATAGGTCATAGAAAGACTTATTGGGATATTAATAAGTCCGCTGATCGTGAGAGCGTAGGTATGTGCGTGACCCATGTGATGTGACTGTGTTCGCCTCCATTATTTGTGATGTTGTTATCTGTGAACTATTCCTGAGAGATTCGGAATATGTAATCCTTATGTACGTGATGTACTGGGATGGATAGCAGAGTATGTGTGCACCACAGCTTAGTTCTCGGGGTGATTGTATTGTATATTTATGATGTGAATAATATACACTTAATTAATGAGAACCTTCATGTTAATGATGTGAATATAATTACGGTATTGTTTCGAGAAATATAACGAGTTAACTGATAGTTATATATATTGCATATTGAACATCTGAGTTACGCTAAACCCCTACTTAATTACGAGCGTTATTATGTTAATAGAACCGAGTAATAAGGGTAAGACCTATGATAGTCTAGCTAGATATGTTGTCACTTAGCTAGTAGTTTGTATCACTCTAGATGGGTACTTACGTTAGGAGTGCACAGTTAGACGAGAGGTGAGAATATCATGTGAGTGCACGTCCTAACATGTACTTTGCATTTAATGTTTTAAATGTTTTTTAAAGTACTTGCAGGTTTTTAAAATATAACTCCACATTCGGGCTCTGGCCCGTTTGCTTTTCAATTCTTTTTCTTGTAAAACCATTTTAGGTGCCCAGCCACAGGGACACCAAGCATAGGATTCTCATTCAGGTGACGAGCTGTAGCTATTTGTGGAAGCTACAGGGATTTGCTTGTAGACGCTTCTATCTTTTGGATTCCAGAGTCACTATCTATCAGTTGTAGGGCATGCCCATTTCTATTAGAGACATCTTTTACATTACAGTTTTCAGACTTTGATTTGTATTGTTTTAGCATTCGGTTATTTATTTCAGTATGGGATTGTAGTGAGGAGTTTTCCTCCAGACTTTATTTACACTATGTGATGGTTATTCGTTTTACTTCAGTATGGTGAATGGTGTTACTTATTTCTTCATTACACTTGTTGCATGTTAATCAGACTTACATTAAAATTTTGCAACTTACTTTTTAAATACTAGGTGGATAGTAATAATAAAATGTTTTCGACAGTGATGCTATTAACTGAGCCAACTTGGCATTTTGAATTAATTTAATAAAGGAGTAGCTACCCGGTATTTAATTAGTCGGGGTGTCACACCAATTATGAAAGTCGAGGTCAATACTACAAACCTAAAGTTGTGGTGACTAATTCTACGGGTCAATTCTGTGGAGTTCCAGGTCAATTATGAGAACCTAAAGTTGGAGCGACCAATTACGTGGGTCGAGGTCAATTCTGAGGACCTAAAGTTAAAATGTCGGGGTTTTCTCTCTAGGGAGTCTTATATTTGCAAGTTTAGAAGCACTTGTGATTCCGTTGGGGAATGTGTTTCTCTGAGATGCTACTAAGGAGAAATATCCGACTAGGGCATATAGCTCCACTGGGGAAGTTGGATTTGGAAATTCTTCTGGGGAAACATTTGATGACTTAAGGTTTTGGGATTCCGTTAAAGAAATTATAGTGGACTCCAGGGATGTGAGCGCATCGTTTTAGGGTTTAAATTGAGGATAGGAGTGTGATTTTAATCCAGCGAGGGATTTTGAACGCTTAAAAAATGATTTTCTTGGTGAATAAATATTCTAATATTTATTTGGCAATTTTAAGAAATTTCTCGAATAATTTTGGTTATTTTCTTGTTTTTTTATGAGTTTTTTTACAAATATTTTAAGGTGTTGTCGATCAGCATGTTATAATGGTTTTCATTTGGCAATGGTATGGTCTTCTGGGTTGCCTTGGGAAGGGGAAGAGGTAGGTACCAATCGGTGGGTGTCAGGGGCTAATGGGGATTGATTGCGGGGGTTTTCATATAGAAGTGGATCGTGTGCTGAGGGTGAAGCGGGAGGTGGTGCAGGCGGCGTTGGGTAAGATTATTAAATATTTATTTGGGATGTACTTGAACTTTTTCTTTTGAGGGATGTCTCCTTATGATAAGAGGGTAATGGGTCTGCATGCACATATGAGGTAGTAGATGAGTTTGGGTATGCCTGGTACCTAAAGGGTTGTGGGGGAGATGAGGTGACATCTGATTTGGAATCTTCCCCTTTGGGGATTTTCTTAGATATTCCTCATTGACTTTGGGAGCTTGACGTTGACTATATTGCATGCTTAATGTAGCAACATTGCACCTGAAACGAGACTTAAAAAAGACAAAAAGAGATGCATATTTGGTTTGATTATCATGAGTTAATGGCTTACTCTACATGTACTTTAATTTGATACTGAGTTTTTGCTTTGAGAAAGAGTAGGAAAAGTGTGTTTTTTGGACATTTCTGAATATGTTGAGTAGAAGATGGCCCCGAAGGCTTGGTTAAAAAAGAGCTTCCCTTTTGAAGGGATTTATATTGAGAAAAACTAGTAAGAATGAGTTTTTGGAATTTTTGAGTAAAGGAAGGCCTTGGAGGCTTGGTTGGTATATGGATGAGGAGATATAAAGCTTGGTTGTCAAGTGGGGATTTTTGCCTTCATTAGATTATACTGAATCTAGTGTGTTGAATAGACTGTAATGATGTTAGTTTTTCGGGGGCTGCTACTTTGAGCCGAATTTTGAGGCTTCTATTGGTGATGGGGGACTTACTAATGGACTTTTAGTTGGCTGCAATCATGGTTTGGATGTCCTATCATTGCAATCCCACAGAGGTGATAATGGTAGAGACCTTGAATGGTCTATATGCTTGGCTAGAAGGCCAATCTGATTTTCTGAGAGGAAGCCCGATTATGATATTTATGTCGCTGGCTGAGAGAATCCATTTGACGATCCCAATTGAATATCCCATGATAGTTATGCCAAATTTCTTCACTCGTTATTTCATCAACTTTGTCCCACCTATAAAGAAATGGTTAAACTGGTTTCTGGAGCACGGAGCTCGTTGCATGTGCTGGTCAGTGCCATGGTAGGGGGAGTTGCATCCCAGTCTAGAACTGGGGGAATATCGGTATGTTTACTTAGTTGGCCTTCGACAGACCTCAGTTTATTTCCCCTAGTGGCTTCTGCGTCAAGTCGAATGGGAGAAAATTGTTCATTTCCATACGCTCGATTTCATTCCTCTAGAGGATGTGACTGAACCCTTGAGCATGTGGTTGGTTTCTCAATGGGAGAATCGATCGTTAAACAATCCTTTTTAATCCGTCAGCAGGGTTTGGCATGTTTTTGGAGATGATCTAAAATGGTTGTGAAAGAGGGTGGTGGCAAAGATCTTGGAGGAGGAGATCAGACATAGATGGTTTTCCATTTTTGATACCATAGAGGGGGCATCGTGGTGTTTTCACTTGGCTAGTCAGGGGATGTCATTTTATGGAGCACCTTCAGCATATCAACCAGGCAGGGGAAGTTTGGGGACCTTCAGAGGCTGATGATGATGATGGGGAAGGGTCTTCCAGTAGTTAAGGAGAAGGTCTTTTGTGAAGCTGGTGTTTATCTTTTGAGAAACTTTTACGATTGAGATATGTTTGGTTTTTTTGGTTTGTAGGAATTATCTTGGGAAGGTTTGGTTAGGTTTATTTTAGGGACAGTTTGGTTGGGAAGGGGGAACTTGTTTTGACTCCCTACACCGATATTTCATATAATCGTACTGAATTCTCCCATTGGAAATAAAAAGGATTTTGATTATATTATTATTCCCCTCGATTATTTTTACAATTGAATTATTTATACCGATCGCTAAGGCTTACATAATCCTTTTGCTCATGTAAATAATAAATTTAATTGTCATTCTCGAAGGTAAGAAAAGAATAGCATTTTGTGAAAAAGTAGGGGACCGTGCCCAAGTAAAGCCTATGAGCTGCCTACGTACCTCTGGGGTTTTAAAAAAAATTGAGTCTCATTTTGAGAGCAAAGATTCTTTTTGGACGATCAGTTGCCACGTAGATTTGAGCAGAGAGAAATGAAGAATTTTTTTTAGAATAGAAGGGAGATGAAAGGAGTCGTAGCGCGCCGAGATTTCGGACTAGGGGTAGAACTTCTTGAGATGGTCCAAGTTGACTGGACGTGTCATTTCTTCTCCTTCATGGTCAGTGAGCATATAAGCATCACTAGACAGGATCTTTTTCATGATGTAGGGGCCACTCCAGTTTGGCTTGAATTGTTTTAGGGCTAAGTCCCCTTCTCGGTGATGGTACGCTTGTATATGATATAAAGCCTTTAGCCTCCTTTCATCCAAGAGTGACAGTTTGTCTAGGCAGCTCCAATGTCAATCTTCCTCGTTGATTTTTCTCTCAAGCATAACACGTAATAAAGGTAATTCTATCTCAGTGGGTAGGACTGTTTCCATGCCGTATACCAGATAGTAAAGGGTATCCCCAGTAGATACTTGGTCTTAACTGAGGTAGCACCAAAGGGCGTAAGGGATACGATCGGCCAAATCTCGCCAACTGTCGGTCATGTTATTGATGCTTTCTTTGAGGTTATTAATGTCGACTTCAACTACACTGTTAGTTTTGTATCGATAGGGATAAGATTTATGTCTCTAAATCTCGTACTCGCCGACCAATTTTATGACCACGGCTTCAAAATATAACCCTCTATCTGATACTAGCTCGTGAGGGACCCTGTATCGATAGATGATGTTCTTTTGGATAAACTTGTCCACCTTTTTGGCATTCAATATTGCATATGACTCAGTTTCGACCCATTTAATGAAGTAATCAATGTCGAGTAAGATGAACTCATGCCCATTTGAGGCTTTCGGTGTGACTTTCCTTATGATGTCAATGCCCCAGGTGGAGAAGGGCCAGGTAGAAGTCATGTTATACAATTCTCGAGGAGTCAAGTGCTGGAGATTTATAAACTGCTGCCATTTTAGGCATCTTCGAACGTAGGCGGTGCAATCCTGAACTATGGTGGTCCAATAATACCCTTGACGAATTATTTTCATAGCAATCATATGACCTTTTATGTGGGATCCACATTCCCTATTGTGGATCTTCTGCATCATTTCTTCAATGTCAGCCCCTGCAATGCAGTGCAAATTGGTTCCATTAAAGTTTCTCTTGAACAATGCTTTGTCGCAGATGATGTACTGGGTAGCCAGTTTACGGAGGTTTGCACGATATTTCTAATTGGAATTTTGGGGATACCTACCATACTTAAGGAGGCGCTAAATATCATAACACTAACACTGGGCCATATCATTATCTTCCTATGTGACGAGCTCAATGTGGTAGCAATGGGTTGTCAAAGCTTATTTTTGGACTATAAAGGGGGCAATCATTATCCCCTCAGGCATATGGACCATGGAGACCAAGGCAGCAAAGGCATCGGCTAATCTGTTCTTTGATCAGGGTAAATAGTCGACGGTGATATCTCAAAATTAGGCGGCCAACTCTTCTAAGTGGGCATGGAAGGGTAGGAGATTTTCGTCTTTGACTTTCCATCTTCTAAGGACTTAACCGATGATGAGGGCGGAGTCCCCAAATACATATATGTATTTGATACCTTTCTTGAGGGAGGCTTTGAAGCCTGTAGTGCATGACTCGTATTTGATCATATTGTTGGTACAGGGGAAATCCAGCTTGATGGCAATGGGAGTGTGGGAGTCATCACGGATGATCAGGATTATCCTAATGTCGTATACCTTCTTGTCAGTATCGTTATCAAAGAAAATTTTCCATCTAAGATCCTCGTGAGAGGTGTAGAGAATATATTTTTTTTTGAATTCAGAAACCCAAACATCGATCTCTTCCACGGGGTAGTTAGTAAGGTAATCAAAGATGGATCTGCCTTTCATGGATTTTCGTGCAACATACACGATATCAAACTCATATATCATTATCAACCATTGGGACCTATGGCTAGATTAGGAGGGTTTATCAAGCAAATATTTGATGGGTTCTGTGGTGACAATTATTATTCAACACAAGTATATAAGAGAAGCATAATCACCAAGTAAAGTAAGAAACGTAAAATGCCAATCACACAACAGGAGATGTACGTGGTTCAGAAAGAATGCCTACGTCCACGGTGGTGCAGTCAGTATTATTTCTATATACTACGGGGAGTGTTTACAGAGAATACAGTGCATGTCTTATGCCCCATACCAAGGGTTTATTATATACATGTTTATTTTCAGGGAGTGGGGGTGTTCGACTCCCCCACATTTTCCATCTTCTCCTGGAACACCTCTTTACGAGCACATGGGAGAAGACTCGATCATAACTGAATTGATGTTCAGATATGAAGGGTTTGGACTTTGGGCCGCTTCAATTGGGCTACTCGTCCAGGCCCATTATTCTAAATTCGTGTACCCATAATTTCCCCTAAGTTTGCTAGGCCACAATTTAGGATCAATAAATTTAAATGATTTGTCATAATATCTCCTTTGTACATCGTGCAGCTCTTCCCAAAGTTTGAGGACTGGATTAGGCAGCAGTTGCTTTGGGTCTTGTGCGCGATGATTAGCAACATTTAAAAGTCTTTTTTAGGCAACGTTTCATAGTTACCGTTTCAAGCTTCTCAGTGTTCTTCTATTTTCTGCGAACTTTCTGTGAGTTTTAGCAATTTGTGCCCTCTTCTCCAGCTCTTCATTTTCATTGCTTTCGATCACCTTCGTCGTTTGGACTTGCGTTCTTACATTGTCCAAGTCAATCTCTCATCTCATAAGTCTCTTTTGCTATTTCTATAAGCTTTCTTTGAATTTGTAGTTTAGGGTTTACAAATGGCAAAGATAGGCAATAGATCATTGTCAGAGTTTAGGAAGTTTTACAATATCCCGGAGTGGGTGGAGATTGAGTGCGCTTCACTTCCTAGAATTGTTAGAGAGATAGGGGGTGCCCATTGGATTCACATCTTGTTACATTCTCAAGAGGGCTCACTTTTCCTCCAAACGATTTATTCTTGCATTTCTTTGGTTATTTCAATATTGTTCCTGCACAGTGTTCGCCCAATGTATGGAAGATAATCAATGGCGTTCATAGAATAAATCAACTTTATGGCACCAAATTAGGGCTCGCTGAAGTCTGCTTTTGTTATTCTTTTTCTCGAACTAGTTCTGGTGTTCTCTATCTCAAAGCCAGGAGTCCTGATAGGGTATTGGTAGTAAACCTACCTGATTCCCATGGCAAGATGGCTTTCTTGCAAGAAATTGGCAGTTCTCCCCCCAGATTGAGGGGTCGGGGTCTGATAGGTTTAATGTTCCCTTTTATGGGGAAGAGTATATAGGTATTCTTTGCTCTATCCTTTCAATTTCTTTATTAATGTGTGATTGCTCTGACTCCTTCCTGTTTTTTCTTCAGCGAGGTCGAAGAACTTGGAACCTGCTCTCAGCGAGGTTCGTCTTTCTGAGCTGGTCAATGCTTGGAAAATCAGGGAGCCCTTAGCTGATGGCGAGCATCGCCGGTCTGCTGCTTTCTTGCTCGAGTACAAAAACGTTGGGTCTAGCTTTATAGAGAGGCCTGTGGATAGTATTCCTAAATTTGCTTCTTCTGAAGAGACTGTTGCTGATCCCATTCAGTTAGACGAGGAGGAGAGCAGTTCTGAGAGTGATATCATAGGTGGTGCTGAAGGTAATTTTGGTGAGGGGAGAACCAGTGGTGACAGTTCTTCTAATTCAGAAGAGGTTTTTGAAGCCCAAGAACATTCGAGCACGTCCAGCAGCTCTAGTGAGGAAATGGTTCCTCCCAAGAAAAATTTGATCCGAGATGATGATGATGATGATCATGTGCTTCTTTCTCAGAGGATGAAGAAGAATAATTCCAACACCGGGGCAGTTGCTACTAGTTCCTGATCTTATGCTCAGGAGTAGGAGAAGAAGAGAAAGGAATAAGAGCAAGTAAAGGAGAGAGAGAGAGAGAGAGAGAGAGGAAGAGGGAAGAAGAGAAGAAGAAGATTGAAGAGAAGAGGAAGGTAGAGGAGAGGGGGAGGATAGAGAAAGAAAAGGAAGAGGAGAGGAGAAAGATGGAGGCAAGGACTAAGGCTGGGAAGTCCTTAGTGCCTGTGTCCGCGTTATCGGAGGGGGCCTCGATCGCCACCTCTCCCCAGTTGGCCCCCGCACTGCTCGAGCGAGTAGTCCTTCCTGCTGACCACCAAAGGGCGGTGGGGACTAACCAGTTAGCTCTGTAGGCGAGCCAGAGGCTAGCCCTGGTAAGTCTATTTCCCTTCCTTAATGTCTCCTAATTTTTGTTTGTCTCCTCTTTATAATGTCTTCTTTCTCTTACAGTTTGTGACCAATTTTACCGTGCTCTATCGCTCTCGCGACGAGCTGATCAATAAGAACGGCGAGCTGGATAAGAAGAATGCTGCCTTAAAGGTGAGGAGTACAGAGCTAGAGGCTAGTATGAAGGCCGCTGATGCTGCTCGGACGTTATCCGACCTAGATCTGGTTAATTCCAATCGAGAGAGGGAAGCGACAGTTAAGGAACTGAATGAACTGCGGTAAGCCTATAACCTGGTCTGCTCGAGCAAGCTGGCTGTTGTGGAGGAGAATAAGGCACTGATCGAGCAGCAAAAGGAGAAAGAGTCCCAAGCAGCCACCATTAAGGAGGACTCATACAACTCCGGGTGGGCTACTGCATATGAAGACGATGAGGTTCAGATAGGCTACATTAGCTATCTGAACTTCAAGAAGGGCTGGAACAAGGCCCTTCTAGCTGCGGGTGTGGATGTTGCTTCTTCTCTGTCTGACAAGCACGATCCAATTCCGAGGCCAATTGGGGATGAAGCCCCTGCCCCATCCATTGAAGGAGTTGACCCTACCTCCCAGATAATTCCTGCTGATGCTCTCCCTGCTGAGGGAGGTGCTTCTACTGCTGCTGATAAGGGGAAACATCCAGCTTCTTCTGGGCAGCCTGAGGTTGTTGGCTAATCTTCCCTTAGGGCTACACTTGTATTTTTTTTTGTAGTTTCCCTTTCTACTTCTTCAATATATTCTGATCTTTTTCGTATGAATGAAATGAGAGGACTTTTCCCTTTAGTGTACTGAATAATTCTATCTTTTATTGCTCTCTAATTGCTTGTATTTGATTGATGTTGATGATTATATACCAGCCACTTCCCAATTGGGAAGAATGATAGGTCTTGATGTAAGCCCTGAAGTTCGTCATACCTTTGTGAGGATTTGCAAATCACTGTAATTGAGGAACAAGCATTTCATAGAGCAAACTGAGCTCGTTATTAGACTAAAAGACGGGCTCCAAGATATGGAGGAAGTTGGTGCCTCAGTCCAAGAAGAGGTGAATACACTGAAAGAAAAGCTTCTAAATGCTTCTGAGATCCAGTTTTGTTTGTAAAAAAGAGAGATGGTTCACTGAGGCTATGTGTGGACTACCGGGAACTGAATAAGGTCACGATTCGGAACAAGTATATGTTGCCCCGAATCGATGATCTGTTCGACCTGCTGAGGGGAGCAACTTTCTTTTCGAAGATAGATCTGAGGTCAAGGTACCATCAGCTACGTATTAGGGAGCATGATGTTTCAAAGACTGCTTTCTTGACGAGATATGGGTCCTATGAGTTCAGAGTGATGCCATTTGGACTCACAAATGCTCCAGCCGTATTCATGGACTTTATGAATAAAGTGTTCAAAGAGTTCTTGGATCAGTTTGTTATCGTCTTCATAGATGACATCTTGATATATTCACACTCTGAGGAAGAGCATGCCGATCACTTGAGGCAGGTTCTTCAGACTCCACGAGAGCATCAGTTGTATGCTAAGTACGAGAAGTGTGGGTGCTGGTTACGGGAAGTGCAGTTCTTGGGGCATGATGTTTCTGAATAGGGGATAGCAGTTGACCCGAGTAAAGTGTCAGCGGTGAAGGAGTGGGGGCAACTCACGACACCGACGGAAGTACGTAGTTTCTTAGGATTAGAAGGATACTACAGGAGATTCATTTAGGGGTTCTCCAAAATAGCGGGTCCATTGACGAACCTGACTCGCAAAGGGGTACCATATGTTTGGGACGATGCTTGTTAATTGGTTTTCAACGAGCTGAAAGACAAGTTTACTTCAGCACCGGTCCTTGCTTTACCTAAGCCGGGAGTGGAGTATCTGGTTTAAACCAACCCCTATTTATGGGGACTTGGGGAGTACTTCAGCAGGAGGACAAGGCTATATCTTTTGCCTCCCGCAAGCTTAAGCCGTACGAGAAGAATTACCCCATCCACGACCTAGAGTTAGCAGCGGTCGTCTTTGCATTAAGGATATGGAGGCACTATTTATTGGGGGAGAAATTTTGCTTGTTCAAAGACCACAAGCCACTGCAGTACCTATTCACTCAGTGAGAGCAGAATATGCGTCAGTGAAGGTGGTTAGAGTTTGTGAAGGACTATCAGTTCTACATACAGTATCATCCGGGGAAGGCCAACGTAGTTGCCAATGCGTTTAGCCATAGACCGGTAGACGATGTAGCGAACATCTGGAAAGCAAAGTGGAAAGAGTTGGGTCACCAGGATGCAGTAGCCCGTTCTTTCATATCTGTCATGATAGTGACACCCAAGATTGTTACGAGGGTAATACAGGCACAGACCGCAGACCCATTTTGCCAGGAGCAAATTCTACGACTTTTAACAGAGGGTGGTGAGTCCTATTCTGTTAGTTTTGATTGGGGTTTAAGGTTTAATGGGAGATTGGTGGTCCCAGAAGGAGCAGACTTATGTCATGCAGTGATGACCCAGTCTCACGGGTCCCGATTTGCGGTACATCCTGGGGAAGATAAGATGTACCAGGATATGAGGCGAAAATACTGGTGGAGTGGGATGAAAAAGGACATTGCTGAGTTCGTGTCCAAATGTTCTACCTGACAGCTGGTAAAGGTGGACCACCAGAAACCGTTAGGGTTGCTTCAACCATTCGAAATACCCGCGTGGAAGTGGGAGAGTATTTCTATAGATTTTATTACTGGGTTGCCTACATCACGGTGGGGCCACGACTCCATCTGGGTGATTGTGGACCGTTTGACCAAGGTGCCTCATTTTCTATCGGTGCAGACAGACTATACCACGAATCAGTATGCTCAGTTGTTCATTGCTGATATTGTCAGATTACATGGGGTGCCCCTGAATATTGTGTCAGATGGAGACAAGATTTTTGTATCGTGGTTCTGGGAGAGCTTTCAGTAGGCTATGGGTACAGAGTTGAGGTTGAGTTCAGCTTATCACCCACAGACTAATGGACAAACAGAGCGTACTAATCAGATGTTGGAGAATATGCTACGCATGTGTGTCCTTGATTTTGGAGGAGGTTGGGAGCCACATCTTCCACTGGTGGAGTTCGCTTATAATAACTCTTATCAGTTCACGATTGACATGGCTCCATTTGAGGATTTATATGGAAGGCCTTATCGTTCCCCAACTTGTTGGCTAGAGGAGGGGGGTAACAAGTTTCTCGGACCAGAGTTGATTCAGGAAACCCCCGTTAGGATTGAGATTATCAGGAGTCGCATTCGAGTAGCTCAGGACAGGCAGAAAAGCTACGCCGATGCGAAATGGTTCTTCCGAGAGTTTAATGTGGGGGACCAAGTATTAGTGCGTGTATCTCCTAAGAAAGGAGTGATAAGATTCGGGAAGAAAGGGAAATTGACCCCGAGGTACGTGGGACCGTTTCCCATTATCGAGAGGATTGGGCCGGTAGCATACAGATTGGGGTTGCCAAAGCACTTGCACCACATTCACGATGTATTTCATATTTCGGCATTGAGGCAATATCTTCGGGATGATATGGCCCATACACACATCGCCATAGAAGAGATAGACTTACAGCCCGACAGCTCTTACAAGGAGAGACCAGTGGCTATCCTAGACCATAGCAAAACGAGATTGAGGTCGAAGATAGTTCCACTTGTACGGGTCCAGTGGGAGCATCATAATGTGGAGGAATCCACCTGGGAGCGCGAGGCACATATGCGCGAGAGATACCCAGATTTATTCTTACCAGGTATGCCTTATTTTCAAAATTTGGGGACGAAATTCCATTATTAGGGGGGAAGTACGTAATACCCCGTATTTTTTTGCTTTCTAAATTTTGGGATTTATTAAATTTAATGTGAGTTATTAATTTAATATAAATTCAAAAATTAATTATTTTTATAATTACTAACGTGACGAGAGTTAGTAAACATTGAAAACTTGTTGAATATTACTAATGAGCAAAGTAATATATAATATTGGTTCTATTAAATGTCACGAGTGAATAAAATGATAATTTTGGAAATTTAAGTCGGGACGTGCTCATGCCGTGTCGGGACTAAATTTCGATTAATAAAAGTGAATAAATTATAAGTCACCTGTATGGTCATTTTGACTGCACCAAAGTGTCCGTAAGGGTCGAGATAGTCAAAATAATGTACCCGGGGGTTTAGTTTGGGTCTCGAGGCATTTTTAAGCCTAATTAAGACCCCGGGAGGGCGTTTTGGACATTTTTCATTTTTGGGTCTGAAAACCCACCAAAATTTTAAGGTTATATCAGATGCTTAGGGTTTTCTTCTAGGGTTAACACAACCAAAAACAAGAGACGGCCATTGGAGAAGGAAAGGGAAAGCTTACCAAAGAGTTCTAGGCCAAGAACTCCTCCGTTTGCACCGTCGTCACCGTCAAACGATAGATCGCGCAATGAGGATCACCACCACACTGATTTCAACCACAAATCAGAAACAAAAATTCCCAGGCAAGTATTTATCTTTCTTAATTTAGTTAATGTTTCATTCATATTAGTTTAGGGTTGATTAGGATGAGTTTTTATGAAAGAAAACCTATGTTGGAGGTTAGAAATCGCATGTTGTAGAGATATAAACATTATTCTGGAAATCCCCTTCACATGTAGAGGTTGAACCACGAATTTATGTTGGATTAGAAGTAGAAATTCTGGAAAAAGAATGAGAAGAATTAAGTTAAAAAAAGTTTTAGGGTTCATGAGAATTGTATAGATTTTGTCCCTTTTAATCCATGATACTTGATGAAAACTCACATGCCTTACGTAGAATATTGTTCATTTCGGTTTATAATGCTTATGGTATAAATTTCTGGGAGTTTGGGAGTTAAAAACTTGGATTTGGATAATTTTGGATGATAGGTCCCGTAACTGGTATTCTGCAGTTTTCGCCATACCTGCTTGATCGATCGATCGAGCCAAGAGCATCGATCGATCGATCGACCCCTCCTGGGAAAAACTAGATTTTTCCTTAGGTTGACTTAATCTGATTAAATGTGTAATAAATCTTGATTAATGTTATTAGGACATAATGAAACATAAAAAGGACCAGTAGGGTCAAGTTAAACCCCGTTAAATGGAACTTTAATGAAATGGGAAAAATGAAGGGTAAACGGGGAAATATTCATACCTAAGAAATCTAACGTGCGTAGACTTAATAATCGAAATGTCTAGGAGTTCTATTAGAAGGCAATTGAGGGCGTACTTAAATTGTACTTAGGTAAAGGGAATACCTCGAGAGATGAGAAGTGAGTTGGAATAAATCAAATTTCGAAAATAAAATGAATAAGTTCGTTATAAGAAATAATCGAATAAAACCGTACTAAGAATAGAATAATATAATGTTGGGTCGTGGGCGTACCTAACTTCTGAATGTGAATATTTATATATCTATATGACTCTGTGATTGATCATATATCTTATATGTGTGTAAAAAAATCATGCCCGTGCTACTTGCTATCGCTGAGGTTTCCGTGCCGGGACAGTCTTATCTTGACGGGACCTTTATGGGGGATATTGACTCGTACCCTAGAACATAGAAGTCCTTGGTACTGGCTATCTGATTGATAGTCAGATGGTCCTAAGAGACGTGAGGGTATGTGCTGACCTCTTAGTGACTTGGAACTATGCTTTGCCTCAACTTGTGTTTGTGTGTGTTAATACAGTTCGAGAGTGATTCCCAACTAGTATTTCCCTTAGTACGAGTGATACGGGGACTTTATAGCAGAGTATACCTGCACCATAAATATTATGTGAGGTGCCAATAGTATATCTATATTATATGGGTAATTAATGTATATATATATATATATATATAGTCTTCAAATTTGTAACTTCTTACTGAGATTAAAAGAAGTTAATTAATGGATAAATGTTCCGGTATTATTATATATGGCTGAAATGTTGTGACACTGTTGAAAAACTTTTTAATCAAATAAGAGTTATGTGAAGACCTTAAATTTCTGAAATTTAATTATCTTAGTCTTAGAAATTGTCGGCATGGAATCTAATGAGGAATTTGAATTAAGTTAATCTTTTGGGATAAATAGTGCGGTAGGATGCACTCTAGAAGAGAGGTGAGACTTCCTCAAGAGAGTGTCGTTACTAATATGTTTTTGCATTAGCCAGTAAACATTTTAAATACTTGCTAAACTAAATTTTTAAACTATTTTAAAATCGGGCTCTGAACCGTTTACTGTTATCTCTTCTCTCTTGTATATATATGTATTTATTACAGGTGCCCAGCCACATGGGCATCTTGCATAGGATACTTTGGACGGAACAAGCTGCAGCTTAGGTGGGAGTTGCAGGCGTCTTGCTTGGACGACCTCATTTTTTATTCCACTCCTAGCATTATTTTATCTAGTTGGGCCTGTGTCGCCCTTTTCCATTATTCAGTTGTTTTATTGGTTATTGTGAATCGTTTATTACCAGTATTTACACTTTGGGATTTATTATTGTCAGGATGTTTTTCCATTAAGTTTTAAATGTTGGAGTTAATTAGTTGGATGCTTAATTATTTGGATTATATGTTCCATGTTAGTTGTTGTGTGATTCATTTACTATGAATTATGTAAAGTTCTAAATGTTGGTTTTTAAAAATAAAATTTGGAAAGGAATGTCTAAAATGGTTTTGACACTTAGCTTAATTATTTAGGGTGTTTAAGTTGGAAAATTTATTTCTCGACAGTGATGCTGAGAATGAACCAACCGTTCACCTTGATTATAATTTAATAAAGGACTGATCAGCCGGTATTTAATTAGGCGGGGTGTCACATATTGATGCCATCCCTCGGAAGCTATTGGAGTTGTATGGGAATGAAGTCGAGGAGGAGCTAGTTCCACATCCTGACGACGGTCGAAGAGCCCAAGTGGCTGATTATCTTGTTCAGAGGCCTCACCCTCATTAAGATTTTGCTAGTAGTAGCTCTGTATATTTTTTAATGAAGTAATGTAATGTAGATGTTTTGGGCGAACTTGCTGACTAAACATGGGTTGTATTTGTTGTAAATGTGATGAAGTAATATAAAGTTTATGTTCTGGGCGAATTTGCCGACTCAACAAGTGTTTTATATTTTCCACATCTCTTAGATTTTACTTAATAACCTTGGGCCTCTCTTGGCCGACTAGATTTGTAAGTTCGTATTGTCGAGTAAGTATCCCTCCAGTCCAGTATGCTTATAAGATACCATTTTGCTCCACCTTACCTTTTAGGTCGTGTCGTCACACTTCCTTAGGCCTAAGTGTGGCAATTGGAGAGGACACACCTGGTGTTGGATGCTTCATCCAATTAGGATTTTATTAACCAAACATTATTTGGCAGCCAATTTTCAACTGGCCATATTGCCTAAGGATCTCCTTTAGGGCTTCATATATTGCCAGGGGCAATGCTAGGAGGTTTTTTGTGTTTCATAACAAAAACCTGAGGAGGGTGATTTTCCTGCTATGGCGTAATGATTAATATGCCTATCACTTGGAAAGGGGGTGTGAGTTATAAAGTTCGTATACTAGTTAACTGACACTTCATAGAACGCAATTGCTAAATAACTTTTATTAATGAGTTTCAGTCTCATAAGTACAACTCAAAAGAAGAATCTAGAAATAGAATTTCTTAAGATTGGTTGGATTCATGCTCGGGGTATCTCTCTGCCCTCCAGCGTTTCTAAGTTATAGGCTCCTTGCAGATCGTCTCTTGTTATCTTAAATGGTCCTTCCCAATTTGGCCCTAATTTGTCGTCCGATGGTCTTATTGCGTTGTCCAGGACTTTCCTTAAGATATAGTCCCCAACTCGGAATGCCCTTGGATTGACCTTCTTGTTATAGTGCCTTGCGAGGTGTTGTTGATAGCTCGCTAGTTTTACTAGGGAAAGATCTCGGCGTTTGTCACCTAGGTCAAGCTCAGCGAGTAATGCTGCATAATTTTGGCCTTAGTCGATGAGGGTAGACCTCATAGTGGGTAATCCTGATTCCAATGGGACGACTGCTTCCATTCCATATGTTAGTGAGAATGGGGTTTCCTCCGTTGCTCGACGTGGGGTGGTATGATAGGCCCACAGAATATGCGGTAGTTCATTTACCCATGTGCCTTTGGCTCGTTCTAATTGTTTCTTTAGCCCATCGATCATCGTTTTGTTGGAAGCCTCAGCTTGGCCATTACTCTGAGGATAGGCCACCAAGCTAAAATAGTGTCTGATTCCGTGGTCATTGTAGAAATTCTGAAAGGAGCTACTCTCGAACTGCGTTCCATTATCAGTGATGATGGTCCTAGGGATGCTAAAACGGGTGATTATACTTTTCTATATGAATCTTATCATATTTGCGTCTTGGATGTTCGCCAGCGGATCTGCTTCTATCCATTTTGTGAAGTAGTCTGTTACGACTAAAAGATACTTGCGATTGCCGACAGCGGTAGGAAGAGGTCCTACGATGTCCATTCTCTATTGGGTGAATGGCTATGGGATGGAAAGGGACTTTAGGTCACTGGCGGGTTAATGGACCATGGGAGCGTGAAGTTGGCATTTCTCGCATTTGCGAACATACATTGCAAAGACTCTTTGCATATATGGCCATCAATAGCCTTCCTTCATTGCTCGGAAAGCCAATGACCTTCCACCAATATGGCCTCCATAGATTCTCTCATGGAGTTCACGTAGGATTTATTCGACCTCCCTCAGGTGAACACATTGAAGGTAGGGACCGAAAAACGATCTCATATATAGCTTGCCCTCAGGAGATAAGTGAAAGTGAGCAGCTTTGACTCTTATCTAGTGAGCGGTCTTCTTATCATCTGGAAGTGTGCCATCCTTCAAATAGTCCCTTAGTGGGTCCATCCAGCTAGGTGTTGACTCAATTTGAAGCACCTGTTCCACACTTGGTAGCTCGCTATTACGGCAAATGCTCGGATGAGTGAGGAAACCGATGGGTATTGTTCTTTTTAAGTCGGAATTGATTGTCGAGCTCAGGGCTGCTAGGGCGTCAGCATGGCTGTTTTGTCCCCTAGGAAACTGTTGGACATTAACTTCCTCAAAGTTAGCCAATAGCCTTTTTTCCAAGGCGAGGTAGGCTTCTATTCTTTCATCTTTTGCATTGTTGTCTCCCCTTATCTAATTGGAGACTAGTGGTGAGTCGCCGAACACCTGCAACAGCTTTGCCCATAAAGCATGTGCCTTTTGGAGGCCGGCTATCAGGGCCTCATATTCTGCTTCATTGTTGGAGGCTTCAAATCCAAGCCTAATTCCCTGTTCGAGGATTGTATTTTCTGGAGTGATAAGCACGATGCCTACTCCTACCCCCTTTGAATTGGAGGCTCCATCAATAAACAATTTCCATATTTCCCCTGTCGTGTGATTCTTCCTTTGCTTCATGGGTTGAAGTTGGTCAAGAGGTTGCTCTCCTGTGAATTCTGCTATGAAATCAGTAAGGATTTTCCCTTTGATTGCGTTTCATGGTTGAAATTGGATGTCAAATCGCTCGAGCTCGACTGACCATTTAGATAGTCTGCCCGATAAATCCGCTTTCCTCAGGATTGCTTTAAGGGGGTGCGATGTAAAGACGATGATAGTGTGAGCTTCAAAGTAGTGCTTTAACTTCCTCGAGGCAACTGCAAGTGCAAAGGCGAGCTTCTCCGATGGTAGGTAGCGCTACTCGGCTTCTAATAAGGTCTTACTCACATAATAAACGGGGTGCTAGATTCTTATTTTTTCACACATCAATGCAGAACTAATAGTGTGGTTGGAAACAGCGAGGTATAAGTATAAGGAATATGTTTCCTGTAGTAAGACGAACAGTGGTGGGGTGCTAAGGTAAGCCTTGAGCTCGTCCAATGCCCGCGAGCAATCTTGATTCCATTCTACCATTTTATTTCCCTTTAGGAGCTAGAAGAATGGTTTGCACTTATCGGAGGACTTGGAGATAAAACGGTTCAGGGCAGCTAGCATGCCGGTGAGCTTCTGTACGTCACAGATGGTGCAAGGAGGTTGTACCCTATTCATTGCATCGATCTGGTCTGGATTAGCTTCGATGCCTCTCTTACTGACCAAGTATCCAAGAAATTTTCCTGACTGGACACCGAAAGAACACTTGCTCTCGTTAAGTTTCATTCGGTACTTCCTGAGGATTTCGAAGGTTCTTGATAGGTCTGAGAGGTGGTCTTATTTCTTCCTTCTTTTGACGAGCATATCGTCAATGTAAACTTCCATGCTGTCTCCCATTTGATCTTTGAACGTCTTGGTGACCAGCCGCTGGTAGGTTGCCCCTGCATTTTTTAGCCCAAAGGGAATGACCTTGTAACAGTATAATCCAATGGTGGTGATGAATGTTGTCTTGTCCTGGTCTGGAGCATACAAAGGGATCTGATGATATCCCGAGTATGTGTCTAGAAAACTCATCCTTTCGTGGGCTGATGTGGCGTCCACTAGTTGATCAATTTTTGGGAGAGGGAAACTGTCCTTAAGGCATGCCCTATTAAGGTCAGTGAATTCGATGCAGACTCTCCATTTTCTGTTATTCTTTGGGACTACTACTGGGTTGGATAACCATTTAGGGAATTAAACTTCCCGAATGGATCCTTCATCCAACAGTTTTTCAACTTCTTTTTCCATGGCCTTTGCCTTTTCGGGCGCAGTTCGCCGTGATTTTTGCGTGATCGGTTTGAAGGTGGGGTTGACATGTAGCTGATGAAAAACCACACTAGGATCAATCCCAGGCAACTCGTATGGTTCCCATGCAAAAATGTCTACATTGCTTCTCAACAGAGTCGCGAACTCCTTCTGTTCCTGATCTGTGAGAGAAGCTCCAATAAGGAAAACTCTATCATCGTTGCTACCTCCAGCTGTAACCTCTTCCAGGTTATCGACGACCCATTCAGAGGGGAGGATCCTTGTCTCCTCTACTCTGGGTCTTCCATACTTTAACTTCTATTTCGAAGGTGTCAGACCTTCTTGTTCTTTAACTTTCTCACTAGGCTTTTCTCCCTTCCTTTCTGGTCTTGGGCGGATGGCCGCTATGAAGCACCTTCTCCCCATCGCTTGGTTGCCATGGATCTCCATTTCTCCTCGCTCGATCGCATATTTGACCTTCTGGTGGTAGGTCGAGGAGACTTCCTTTATTACGTGCAGCCATCCTATGCCGAGGATAGCCTGGTATGGTGAGTCAATGTCGACTACCAGAAACTCAATCATCTTAGAGATATTTTCGGCCCTTACTGGTAGCACGATCTTTCCCAAGGGCATAGTTATTTTTCCAGTGAAGCCAACTAAAGGGACAGTAACTTCTTTTAGGTCGGCGATGCTTAACTTCAATTTTCTGAATAGGTCGAGATACATTACCTCGGACGAGCTTCCTTGGTCGACGAGCAACTCGTCGACATCATAGTTAGCTATCCTGAGAGTAATGATCAAAGCATCATGATGTGGGGTTCTCACTCCCACCAGATCTTTATCTGTGAATACGATATGCTTACTATAGTCGACGTCATCTGCTCACCGATGCTTTCCCGATTGTGTCTTTGCAGGATCGATCTGAAAAGCTTTCATCACCGTTGTAAGCTTCTTTACCTCCATTCGAGCTGAATTCCCTTAAATCTGTTTTACATCAGTTGCCCCATGAATTACTGCGAATTCATGGCCGGCGTCGTCTTCGAGTATGTTGTCAGGCCTTGCTTCGCTATAGGCAGCAACTTTCTCTGCCTTTTTTTCCATGAATTCGTTCAGATGCCCGGACTGGGCCAGCTCTTCGAGGTGGGACTTCAGAGCCTTGCAATGCTTAGTCTTATGTCCTCCTTCTTTGTGAAAAGCATATCTCAGCGCTTTGTTTCTCTTTGAGGGATCTCCTCCCATCTTTTTGGGCCACTTAATAAATGGCTCGTCTTTGATTTTTTCGAGAATTTTGTAAATTGGTTCTCTAAAGATGGTGTTGACCGCCTGAATTGCTTTTACCACATCGTTGCCGCCTACGTTCTTAGAGACATTCTTATCCCCACTCTTTCCTCCTTTCTTCTGGTTCTCAGTCTCGTCACCGCCCTTGGCAGCGAGCTTAGTTAGATCGTTTTCTCCTGTACTGAGGCGGGTCACATCCTCCACCTTGGCATATTTCTCGATGCGGGCCATCAGGTCGTCGATGGTCATGGCCTCTTTCTTTGTCAGGGACTGGTACAGAAGGGAAGAGCTGGGTAGCCCAATTTTGAAAGAAGACACTACCACTTTCTCCGATCAGTCCTCAACCTCGTTGAATAACTCCCAGTATCTCTTCGCGTAGTCTCGGAGGGTCTTTTGAGGCGTCTTTTTCATTATTATCAAAGCATCCATCCTTTTAGGATGGGAGCTACTAGTAATGAAGTGGGTCGTAGAGAGCTCGTCCAAGGACTTGAAGCTTCTGATGGACCTATGGGGGAGCCTTTCGAACCATTTTTGCACCACGTCCCGATGGTTCCAGAGGGTCGTGGCTTGACTGTACTGCCTGACGTGATCAATGGGATCAATTTTACCATCATAAATCTTGAACCTTGGAATAGAAAATTTCTTGGGGGCTTCCCCTTCTTCTATTTGCTTTGAGAAAGGTGATTTTATCTGAGTTTTGAGAGCTCGCCTAGGGAGTTCTCGGGTTAATCTGGTACCTCAATGCGCAGGGTGTTAGTCCATCCCCCTTCGAACCAAACTTTGTATGTTCTCGTTACTGCGAGCTGGGCTCCTGCGATTGAGATCTAGTCGCAGTTGCTCGAGCAGGTCATCCTCTGACTCGTTTACTTCAACTTTCTAGGACTCGTGTCTAGGGATCCTTCCTCGGCTACGAGACTTGCTCGCCTGAGGGATAGGGGTACGATATGGACGTCTCTTAGTGCCACGATGGAGCTCTATCTCCATTCTTTCTAACCTTCTTTTAAGGCGATTATTCTCAGCTTCGTGCCTGCGAGAAGACTCCCTTTGCTCTTGGAGCCTCGCCTCATAAGCATCAATCAACCTGGATATTTGTGTGGACCTCGTTGGTCCTTGGCTTTCTTCTGAGGCTGGCCTTTCTAGACAACCCCTCTGATCTGAACGCCGAACTTCAGATCTGATCCTGCGAGGAGCAGGTTGTTCTTGGATGTCTCCTGCCTGAGGAACATTACTACTGTGACTAGACATTTCAGACCTCTTTGTTGGTCTTGTCTTTCTCAGGGAAGATAAACGTATCCCACAGACGGCGCCAATTGTGGTGGCAATTATTATATAACACAAGTAGATGAGAGAAGCACAATCACCAAGTAAAGTAAGAAACGTAAAATGCCAATCACACAACAGGAGATGTCCGTGGTTCAGCAAGAATGTCTACGTCCATGGTGGTGCAGTCAGTATTATTTATATATACTCCGGGGAGTGTTTACGGAGAATACAGTGCGTGTCTTATGCCCCAGACCTAGGGTTTATTATATACATGTTTATTTTTAGGGAGTGGGGGTGCTGGACTCCCCCACATTTTCCATCTTCTCCTGGAACACCTCTTTACGAGAACATGGGAGAAGACTCAGTCATAACCGAATTGATGTTAAGATATGAAGGGTTTGGACTTTGGACCGCATATGAAGGGTTTGGACTTTGGGCCGTTTCAATTGGGCTACTCGTCCAGGCTCATTATTCTAAATTCATGTACCCACGGGTTCCATTCGAGACATAAGTCTTATGGAAAAATCAAGCATGTGGTGCCGTTGTAGGGGAGTCCCCACCAAAGAGTGATTAACTTAGTTAACCCGTTGCTTGGCAGACAAAGGAGGAAGATAAAGATCACCCGAGCGAGTTCTCTCGAGGTACCCAACTCGAAGATTCTCTACAGACGTGGCTCGAAGGATCTACCTCAAAGATTCTCCATAGACATGACTTGAAGGATCTACCTCGAAGATTCTCCACAGACTTGACTCAAAGAATCTCTCTCGATGACTCACCACAGACGTGGTTCGAAGAATCCAACTCGTAGATCAAAGTCACTCAAATGACAATAGTTTGTAATATGAAAAAGAATGAATTGTATCATATACTTTATCTTATGTTATATGTTGAGAGAGGTTGTTTGGTACTCGCGAGGGACTATGCCTGGCAAGGCATGGGAGGGATAACATTCCCTATCGAACAACCTCCTCTTAGGAACCTCGCAGGGACATGGTTTGGTGGATTAGGAGAAAGGCAACGTTGGGAATATAGTTACCAACCCTCTTGGAAAACTTGGGCAAAATTTCATTTAGTATATGTGGTTGCTCGATCCACCTTTAGTCGATCTACCATAACTTACACTCATTCGAGGGAACCTCCTAGAGGTACCTCAATCTTGTAACCTTGGCTTAAAGATAGTTCTTAACCAACAAATAGAAGACTAAACACCTGAGCTACCTATCAGCTAAGCAACCTCATGCCAAACACCATATCATTTAATTGATGTGACCACACACCTAGTGGGGTCACTAGTCACCCACTTTTTGACATCATCACGTCTGGCATTTAGGGACTCGAAATTACAGCACTCAAGTGGGTTTATCCTTAGGATAGCATGCCTAGTTTACCAAATCTGACCCTTTTGCCATTCTAAGATAATCCTCTAAGTTTCCACATTGCGTCCCTTATTAATTCCCACCATACTTCCAGCTGGTAAAGTAGTTTCCCAGTAAATTATAAGATCTCATGCATTTAATGCAATATCTCCCACATTATTGGGGGGTACTTGTGCATTTAATGCGGTTAATCACATTGAATACCAGCAAGGCTACTCAAGTAACCTTTCCTTCATATAAATAGACCAACTAGATAGTTTACAAAGAGAAGCATTCTGAACCTAAAACTACACCCAAATTTCTTCATACACGAGAGCTCCTGCGAGGATATTATTCCCCACACCCATTTAATACCCATATCATTGAGCATTAACTAATCTTGAAGTTCCGTCCTTGCCTTTATTGTGCTCACAGTGCTTTCTTTTTCCCCCTCCGACCAACCTACCTGCTGGTCCCATCTATTTATTATACATGTTATGTATTTATGGTGTAGATATATTATTTAATATAAGTCTGAATATTGAATCTTATTGTCTCTTATTCACCTGTGTTCATTGTCATTACTTAATACTGTATGGAGTGTTAATCTTGATCTTGATAAGGGGTTACGCCTCACTTGATACTAACTGTATTCCAAGAACCCACATCTTACAACCATAACTTTTGAGTGACCCAGACTAGGGCACCTCATGCATTCTCCAAGGCAGTGTAATCGACTTCTTACCCAACCAATTTTTGACTTGCATAGTAAATGGCCCTTTTTTTGCGAGTTTCTTTGATATATTGGGCTAGCAAATCCCTTGTTGCGATATCTATTACGGTCAAGTATAGGGGTAAAGGTAGACCATATTATGGTGGCATGAGTATCGACAATTGGGTAAGGTATAGCTTGATTTTGTCAAAGGCTTCCTGATAGGCATCATTCCATATTTTTGTAGAATCCTTTCGAAGGGGTTTGATGAACTGGCTGATATACTATAATTTTCACCAGAATTCTTGAACTTCCTTCTCCGTTCGGGGTGGTGGCATTTAGAGTATGGATTTCAGTTTGACAGGATCTCCTTCGATTACCTTCTCGCTAACCATGAATCCCAAGATCTTTCCTTTGGTAATACTAAAAATGCAATTCTATGGGTTTAACCGCATCTGATATCGCCGTAGTCGTTTGAAGAACTTTCAAATGACAAAAATGTGACCTACCCGAGTATTAGACTTTAAAATCATCACGTCTATGTAAAGTCAGGCCTCCTAGTGTATAAGATCATTTAAGATGGTTGGGGAGGCCCTTTGGTAGGTAGCCCTTGTTCTTGAGCCAGAATGGCATAACCGTGTAACAAAAGGTTCCCCAGGGAGTGATAAAGGCAGTGTTTCTTGAGAATTAGGGTTCATCTTGATTTGATTATATCCCGCGAACCCGTCGACGAATGACTTAAGAGCATGGTTGGAAGTGTTGTCCACAATCATGTCGATGTTGGGCAGTGGGTAATCTTCCTTCATAGATGCTTTGTTCAAATCTCGACAGTTGATGCACATGCATACTTTTCCTCCTTATTTCGGTATGAGTACAATGTTAGCCAGCCATGTGGGATACTCGATCACTGAGGTGAAACCTAAGTTCAACTACTTGATTACCTATTCCTTGACTTTGAGTGACCATTCGGTGCAGAGCATTCGCAAATTCTGTTTAATCGATTTACATTCTACGAGAGTTGGGATCTCATGTTGAGCTATCTCGGGACCAATGTCGAGCATGTCATCGTAGGAACATGTGAAGACTTCCACAAATTCCTTCAGTATCTCTTCTAATTACCGGCGCTCATTCTCCCCAAGGGTGGACCCTATCCTAATGTAACGATGTTGGCTACTACAACCAAGATTAATAACAATAGTTTCATGCTCATTAATTTGAATGTGGTTATGTTGTTTGTTATTAACCTTATTAAGATTTGTGGATAATTGTTCATTTCCAAAATCATCATCATCAAGACTTTGATTATAATCAAGACAATTAATGTAAGGCACAACAAGATACTCAAAATCTTTGTTTATTTCACTTTCAGGAAAAACAACATTGAGAATCTCATCCAAAGAGGTCTCGGTTATATTTTTATCAGGAAAAAGAGGAACATCAATTGATGAAGAGATAGGGTAAAAAGATGGGTTGGGTTACATCTCAGCAGGTGGGACTAGTATAGTATTCCAATTAAGAAGAGGCGTACCAGAGGCCTTAATCAAAGTAGACAGGTTCGACAATGTAGTGCCTAAATGGATTGTGCAGAGTGTCAGCCCCAGTGTCACCAGATTAGAATAGTCTTCGAAGTCAATTTCTTTGGAGACCTCGATTACGGCTACGGATTTCTGAGTGAGAGGTTACACTTGATGCTAGAAGTCTTCGACCCAGGAGTAATTGTCTCAAAATAAGATTTCCATCCTTGTCTTCATCTTCTTATCCCCGTGATCATACCATGGTTTAGGAAAGCCACATAAGGGGAAGTCACCACCATTTTTTACGAATCTCCCATTTGGAGAATCTCTCGAAACATTTTTGGTATCTTCTAAAGTTCTTTTCAACCGTGGTTGGCGGATCATTCTGAGTTCTTTTGGTGAAGGATGATAACCCAAGCCGCATGGAGGAAATGCCTTCTTTAGGAATATGGGTTCCAGTATCCTTTATTAACGTCACCCTAGCCCCAGTCCAGGCATAAAGTTAATATTCTTAAACATTTGTATTATGTTTACATTATCATGAGGGTTATAGTCTGGACATACTCGGTCTTTGAAATCATCCCATGTCGAAGGGGAAGTGGATCATCCCTGAAGTCGAAGAGAAACATGTCATCCGTCCCATGTTGTATTTCTAGTAATGGATTGCTGGTGCTGGTATTTTCAGTACTGTCATCGTCTCCCAAAATGGTAATGACTTGTCCCTAGGTGAAGAATTTCAACTTTTAATGAAGGGATGAGGATACACCTCGAATGCTATAAAGTCACAATCAACCAAGCAACAACAAAAAATAACAAATTGAAGCATGTGGGTATGTCAATAACTTGACATTAAGTAACGGGATTGATAGGGACATCTCCTATTTTGAGTGTTATGTATCCCATCACCTCTAGGCGAGTGTTGTTATAGGCAAGCACTACGGAGGAAGTAAGAGTGGGGTCACTTACTTTTAAGCCCAAATAATTGAAGGTTCTTAAGAGGCAAACATTGAGGGCTGATATATTATCGACGAATAAGAGAGGTACTTTCTTTCCATTCAATTCAATTGATATATTAAGGGCATAGTTGTGATCTGGGCCAATATTCAAAATTTCTTCTTTGGAGAAGGACATGAGTCTAGTGGTGGTCAAGGATCTAACCAGGTTTACGACTTCTTCTCGGGTGGTGGAAGAAGACATTATGGGCTCACTGAGAAACTTTATTAGAACATTTCGGTGTAATCAATGTGACATAAAGAGTCCCCACATGGTGATATTAGCTTGAGTCTTCTTGGGTTGGTCTAGTATCTTATTTTCTTCAATGGTCATCTATGGTATGGTGAGTTCCTCGATAACTCCCTTTACCTTATCTACTTTTGATGGTTGAGGATTAGGATCTGGTAATGTCTCCCAGATCTTATCATATTATTCACGGAGGAGAAGAATAACATAAAGCCCATTTATTCATCTATTTCGGGAAACATGACCATTTTGTTGATTTTCCCTAGCAAGTCTTAGACAGATATCATCCACACATAATGATTATCGCACTAACATTTTCTTGGATTGGTTCTTCGTCTGAATTATCACACTCGTCCCCCTGTCCGGTGGTAACGATGTCGTCTTGCCATGAGAAGTCAATACATCCCCCAACCTCAATGGCTTCTTCATATAGATCCTCTCACTCAAAGAAAAGGTGCAGAAATGAAGGGACCAACCACCCTTGTAGCTTCAAGGCATCGAATAACTCGGATATACTACAAATCTCATTGCTCTGTTGGAATAAGCATGCTATAATTTGTACTGCATCATCCAAACTGACTTCGTTAACGGGTACCACCCAATTATTAGAATCTCAAGCCCACTTTTGGGATTTCATGAACAACATGTCGAACTTCTGGTAGTCAATGGTCATTTCAGATGGTAATTTCAGCCCAAACACTAGAAGTTGGTTCAGTACTGTTGGAAAATTCTATATCTTTCGCTTCAGACCGGGTACAAATGGAAATACACACTCTTGTGAGAAGTGACATAGCTTGGCCGATAAAAAAGGTTGAGTGTAGGAGAAAATATAGGCAAACTTAAAGGGGTTCGGTTGAAAATACAAGTACGATGGGTGCTTTAATGAGCAAAATTATGGTAGATAGATCAAATTTTAGGTTATTTTCTAAGAATATGGAATTTGTATGATTTGAAAGTGGATTATGAGTGGCGTTGGGTTTAGCATTGTCTCGTGAGGAGATGATACCACGATCGATAAAACCTTGACTTACATTCCGGAGTTGGAAGCACCGATCAGTGTTACGACTAACAGTTTAGTGAAAATCACAATGGGCGTTGAGTTTAAAATTTTGAGAAGTGGGTTTGGTAGTGGACGAGGGTCCAAAGGCTTCATGAGATTTCAGCTCAACAAAGCTTGGTACTATACTAGTAGGATTTTTGGCACACAAGAGGTAGTGGGGCTCAGAGATGTTGTTGATGGTCAAGACTGTAGTAGGCATTTCATGCTTTCTTGGAGTGAACTGTCCAAAAACTTTCTTTGGATCAACTTATGTCTTGCCAATACTTTCTTCAATCTCCACTCCTGTTTCCCGGAGAGCTAAAAATGTGGGTAATATGGTCCTCCCATCGTCGCTCAGACATAGGGTAAGAATTTTTTTCATTACAATACTAACTTGATCCTCTTCAGAAGGCCAGTTGGTCATAGTGGTCGCTTTCTCCCTCCACCTTTGTATGAAATTGCTCATATTTTCTTCGGGGTTCTTCTTAAAAAGTTCTAGATCACGATGTGTAACCTCCAAATCCTCGTTATATTTGTACTTTGACATGAATTCACGAGCAACATACTCCTAACTGTGAATTCTCGATTCCTCAAGGGATAGAAACCATTAAAGAGCGTTATCCTTCATAGTTTGTAGGGATATCCGGGACATTATTTCCTCAGAGGAAACTAGGAGAGTCATGGCTTGGTGGTAGCTTCGAAGAAGAATAATTAGGGGTCCTCTGCCCCCGAACTTCTCAATGTTAGTATTCTTGAACTTTATCGGCAACCTTGCTTCAGGGTAGGAAATATATGGGTGTAATCCATGTAGTTCTTAGAAATTCGAACCCGATCAAACTTCTTGGTTAACTGTTTAAGGTCCTCCTTGAACTTATTTCACTCTTCTTCCTTCGGATCGATAGGTATTAACAGGTTAGCCTCTGGATAGGAAATATCTAACATAAGGAGCTGAGCTACTGGTGGCCCATTGGCAGATAGGGCACACGAAGCATGTTGATATTCTTAGGGAATCTAAACAAGCTCGAGAGTGGGCGGACCCATGGCATGAGGAAAGAGAACATTGGGTTTTTTAGGAACTGGGATTCAGTTCTTATACATCTCATGAACCTCTTTTTGAAGGTTATCAATATTGACGGTAAGTTAGACTAGGATTATCATCAAATCAGGATGCATATTCGCCACTTGGTCTGCGTTCTCCATCGAGGGCTGGTGAAGGTAGATTTCAGACTCAGAGGTAGTAGCAGAAGAACTTACAGAGCTTCATGGCAATTTAAAGGAAGATCAAATCTAATAGGGAGCTAGTCCAATGGTCGGGTATGAAATCGATCTGATAAGAAAAATGATTCGAATTTATTTTTTTGAATGGGAAAAGGAAGAATTATTTTTATTAAAAAGGAGGAAATTTTTTTTGACATTTTCTTTGAAAGGGGAGGACGAAATGTTTTTGGTATTTTTGATAAAAGGAGGGAAATTTTTTTTAGTATTTTGATGAGAAGGAGGAAAAACATTTTTTGTAATTTGATTAAAGAGGGGGAAATTTTTTTTGACACTTTTGGTAAAGAAGGAGGGGAAAACGAGAGAAGAGTTTCATCGTGATTATTATTATGTTTATATTTTCATTTGTATTAGGTTTAACTAAATGAAAAATAAATGTTGGACAGGACCCGAGCCTGGGAAAAATCAGCTTCGAAAAATATACAAAACATGGTTTGACTTGTTGTCAGTCTCGTGGACAGGGTCCCATATTGAAAAAGATGAAATCGCACAAAAATTTAAGCGATATAACAACCCGGTATTTTGGCAGAATTTCATGTAGTAACTGATAAACTAAATATGAGGGGCCTAGGTTTGATGCCTGTATGAGGGTATGCAGTTGTTGGGTTAATGGAAAGTTTCTCCCCATTGGCATGACTTCCACAATATACTTCTTGCTTTTAAGGGCAATCGGTACGTGTGGACAAAAAATTTAATATATCTGAGTGTACGTGAATTGCCTCACTATATACCTCATGGGGACAGTACATGTGAGAGCGAATTCGATATACTAAATATTCATGAATGAGCTCCCTAATATATATCTCCCATCGTGATTTCGGTCAAGCAGTACGATGCGGGGGGAACCTTAGATATACGTCGAAAGTACTAGGCTAATGGAAAGTGAGAGTCATATTACTTAAGCTAATTGCGCCCTGCCGGACCAGCGCCCATCACAAAGTGACCCCTAGTACGGGATAATTTTTGGTCAATATAGCAATGATCTTGGTGATGGAGTGTGCAAAATGTATGATTGGAGAAAGTATTTTATTTAGCATGATTAGCACTATACTAATAAGGAAGAATGTATAAGTATCATGAAAAATAAATCAACCATACAGCATAAAGATTAAACTAAGCATGGATAGGTGAGAGTGAGTGATGTGTGAATATCTATAAGTGAGTGTGTAATAGTGAATCTAAGTATGGATCGACTACAAGTGGGGTGTAATAAGTTTAAGTGAGCATGTATACATATAAGTGTGATAAGTGGATGTGTGCGCTAGTGACACCTAAGCACAAATATTTGAAGTGGTGGGTGAAACATGTGTGTATAAGTGACCTTATATACGAGTGTAAGTAATGTGAGGCATACATGCATAGTACATATAAGTGTGTGAAGTAAAAAGTGAGTGAGAGGTGATATCAACATGAGGTAGATATATAAAACAAGTAATAGAGGAGAAAAGGGAACATACAGGTAGGTGCATACGCACACAAGTAGAAAATGATAACACCCATGCTAAAAGAGTCTAGACTTCTTAAAGTCAATACTTAGAAGATTCTCCACTATGGTCATCCCTCTAAGTTTCCCTCCATCCCAGGGGTCAGTGCTCGCACGCACGGTGGAGAGAGAGAGAAGGTCTCACGCCCTTTTTAGGAATGCTTTGTTTATCGTCGATGTGGGGTGATATAAAGAGATAGATTCGCGAGCCTATTTTCCACGAAACTGACAAAAGAATTATTTCATCCTCAAGAGAACGGCATCAAAAACATATTGATGATTGCGAAACCAATAGTTCAAAGGTTCGGGGGCTAAGTTACTGAATGGGAAGGTGTTAGGGACACAACCCACCCTTTCGATCTCTCATGGGCTTATGTTATTATTCTCCTTAATTCCACCATGAAGTGTTTGTGCGTGTATATATAAGTGGATATGTCACTCGACTTGCATCATGGGAAAATACGGAGTGAGTTCATCCATAGGAGTGTTCCCAAAATAGTAGTTAAAAATGTGATGTATGTGCTTATCGAGATATTGATCGTTATGATGAAATGATAATATGTATTAAATAATATACAAATATTAATCACAAGTATGATATATATATATATATATATACAAACCAGGAAAAAGAGGAAAATAGGACTGGAATCTCAAGTTTTAGCCCGAGACGCCTACGTAGCCTATAATGGCATCGAAGTCCACGTAGTTTGGATATGAAAGGAGGGTGGGGTTTATCCTATAAATTCAAACAGGGATTTTATTATATGTGTGTAGAATAAAAATGTGTTTTTAGTGTTGAGAAAATGTGGTGAAAATCCCGTTGGAATTTATAGGTGTAACCCAGTTTTTCTTGTTTTAGGTTTTTTTATAGAAAATATATTATGTGCAATATTACTAGTAAAGGATTGAATATTAATATGTGTATGATATAAATTAAAAGCTAAATTAAGAACTTATATAACTAATGTGAAAATAAAGAAATTTAAAGATAGAGAATAATGCTTGAGCCTTCTCTGGAGAGTTGGAGACTGATCTTGATTGTTGATTAGCTTCCTTGCAGGTGGGAGAAGAATGTAAGAGGGTTTTGCTAAATTAGGAGTGAAAGTGATGGAAATGAAAGGTGGCGAGAGGTTTCAAACAAGGAAACCTGGCTGATGTTAGAAGGATGTTGTTGAGATCACTGAAGTTGGTGTTTATTTTGAGGTCCCTTTGAGGTAAGATCATGGTCTCCTTATATAGGGTCAAAGGACTACCAGCTGACATTGTAATTGACCTTCTTATCGGCAGATAATCCCAGACACATTACCGATAGGCAGGAAAATAGACCCGCCAATTGGCAGTCTCGAGCAGATTTTTAGGAAAAATGATCATAAAATGAAATCCGTAAGTCCAAATTGCGCATGGGGCTTACCATTGGTGAGGTTATTCAGAGACCTTTGAGAATATTTTGGTCTATTCCCGAGTTTGTGAGTTGACATTGGGTCAAATGGGGCTCAAAATCTCCCGTCGATCCTTTGAACAGGAGATCATCAAACGACGATGGATCATTCGTACAAACCGAAAGCTCAAATCACACACAAGGTAGAGAGTTGGAAAGGTTATTCAAGGGAATTCAATGTTCTAAATAGCTTATCTTGGTTTGGAGAATTTGATTTGGTCAAACGGAGCCTGAAAGCACCCGATGACCTTTCAAAGTAAAATGGGTCATTTGTCCTTACCGTAGAGCTAATTCGTGCATGGGGAGTACCGTTAGAAAGAGTATTCAGTGACCTTCGAACATTCATTCAGCCTCATTCAAGCTGAAGAATTGACTTTGCTCAAACAGAGCCAAGGAGCAATTGGTGGCCTTTAAATCACTTTTTGAGGGAAAATTGATCGTTCGTCCAAATGGTTATGCTAATATGCGCACCAAGCAAACCATTATAAAAGGGTATCAGTCCCCGTTGAATATTCATTGATCTTTCACTCTGATGATGAAGTTGATTGTGGTCAAAGCGGGGCCCTGGAGCTCCCGTTGGCCTCTAGATCGCTTTTTGCTAGTAAAATGGCTCGTTCGTCCAAACCGTTATGCCAATTCACGCACGGGGTGGATCATTGAAAAGGAGATTTAATTCCATTTAAAGATTAATTGATATTTTTCTCTAACAATGAAGTTGATCAGAGTTAAACGAGGCTCGGGAGTGCCTGATTATCTCTAGATCGCTACTCGGAGTATGACTTAGGGTTTATGGTATCTATAGGTAGCATACATGACACCATGTCAGTAGTATGCAAATATGGTTCTTTCTTTATCTAATTAATCTACTAGATACAATAGAATCAAGTTGTCGAGGAGACTCATGGGAAGGACCCTCCTCCTTATTTTTACTTTTCTCGTCATCTTCAGAATTTATAACAAGTCTAGTGAGAACAATTGGAGCGTCAAGCTCTACCTGCTGTGAAACTATTTTGGCCATGTTCCCCCTAGGATAACTCTTCAACATTGAAGACTCATATATTTTTTATCTCTGGACACCAAGTCTATACCCCTTCACTCCATCACTAAAGCTTACGAATGTGGCTTTCTTGGCTTTAGAATCTAACTTCTCTTCCTTAGCATGAAAATATGCAGGAGAGCAGAAAATATGCAAGGAATCATAATTGGTAACAAGTTTTCCCAACCTTGCCTACATGGGAATTTTACCCTCATTCGTAGCTACAGGTAAACTATTAATGAGGTGGCATGCATATGTTACAACTTTAGCCCAAAATTCCTTAGCTAAACAAGCATTGGACAACATGTATCGCACCTTTTCTAACAAAGTGTGATTCATATGTTCATTTACCCCATTTTCTTATGGCATGTCTCTTATTGTGAAGTGTCTCAAGATCCTCTCGTCCTAGCATACTTGCTAGAATTGGGCTGACTTGTATTCACCAATATTATCCGACCTAGGTCTTCTAATTTTTCTACAGGTTAAGGTCTTAATCATCTTCTTCCACTTTAAGAAAATCTTAAAGATTTCATCCATTTGTCTCATACTGTACACCCAAACTCATCTAAAGAAGTCATCCACAAAAAAAAAATAGTGATTACCTCCTAAAGATGAAACTTTAGTAGGTCCCAAAACATCAGTATGAATATAGTCAAGAGTCACAAAAGGTACGATGTACTATTGTGACAAACTTGACTCTTGAATGCTTGTCTAGAAAGCGATGTTCATAAATACAAGCTTGTAGGTCTTGGCAACTTTATATAGACCTTGCTTTACAAATCTACGCAAATGTTTTGCTCCGACATATCCCAAATGCACATACCATAATCTGTAGTATCAGATGTAACCTCTTCTGAACTTACTAAGTTTGTTGCTGCACCAGTAACTATATTTTTAGGAATAAAATATAAGTTACTCTTCTTTATTCCCTTCACCATAACTAGGGATTTATGTAATATTTTCAAACCATCACATTTCAATGTGATATCATGAACCTTAGCTTCCAAAGCACCAGTTGAGATAAGCGTAAAGGAAATTTTTTCAACATTGCCCCTAGCATCTACGAGTTGTCCCTTGAGTCTAGTTTACATAGAGTATGGCATATCGTGTTACATCCGTAAAGGCATTCAAGTTCACAGGTTCAAGAAGACGTATCTTAATATCAAACATCTTCAACATGATCCACGGCCTGACGTAATATTTGTATGGATTTAGTTTTTTGTTTCGTAAATTTTTTAGTAAGTAGTGGCATATTTTTCTAAACTGACTAATATCAAAATGAGGCATTTTTCAAATAGTTTTTTAACAACGTTTTAAACTTAAAAATTATTTTTCGCTTGTACTCATTAGAACGACTTGGCCTTATTGTTCAAACGAATTGTCATGTCGTTAGATAACCTACATCAAATATGCATTAAACGAAGGCATACTGTTTTAGTTTTTGAAGGTCGTTTAATGAGTCATTAGATGGCCTCTTCTAACGAGATAGACATATCATTCGAACGACCTGATGATCTTATTTTAAAGACTTTTTGCCGCTTCAAAATTTGTGTCCACTTATAAATACCTACTTTCGTAAAGAAATTTGATAAGACTTTTGATTTACAAAAACTGCAGACATTCTGCATTTAGTCTTCACTTTTTATAGGGAAAAACTTATTTTTGATTCACATAATCAATCCCAAATACTTTTGTGAATCATCTTTGAAACCTAAAGAACTTCCACGTCGAAGTTACTCTTATAGAGAAAGAGTCTCTATTGTTGCTCTTGTGGTTCTTGAGAGAATTATTGATGACGACTGCGATCATTGTGGGATCTCGAGGGAATTCATTATTGAAGGAAGATTACGATCTTTGTAGTTCTCATGGGAACTATTTCTGAATAAGAAAATATTCACCTGAGGGAGATTGGTCGAGCAGATTTTTCTAATTGTATTTGTAATTTGCAATTTCCAAAACTATTAATGAAATAAAAGGTTTTTCCGTTTGGGGTTTTAACCTGAAATTTTGTTTCTTTACATGCTTGATTTGAATCAGATAGTTACATGTTTAGGGTTTAATAAAAATTAGAATTTGTTTGGGGGATTGATATTTATTTATATAAGTTTAATCCATCGGAGAATTGCGCACTCTTCAAATTAGTATCAGAGCAGGTTTCACCAAATTATCGTGAAATACTTTTTCTCCAAAAAAAATTTGAGATATCAATTGTTTTGAAAATTGATTTTGAAAACCGCAAATTTTATGATGGATAGCTTATATAATCAGATGCCTTATTTTATGGCATAAATTATGCGTATTGGAAGGCCCTCATAAGATCTTATTTAAAAGGAATTGATGAGAGAGTTTGGCTTACTTGTGAAAGAGGGTGGACACCACCAACTATGGTAAAGGGTAATGAAATTAAACCTAAACCTGTGACTCTATGAACTGAAGAAGAATTTAAATGGAATAACTTTAAGTCACATGGCCAAAGTGATATTTCGGAGCCATCACACCCGACAAGTTCCAACATATAATGACGTGCACCACGTCAAAAGAGGCCTAGGATATCCTGCAGCTTACACATGAGGGTTGGTTAGTTTGTCTAGTATAGGATGATTTTTCACATTCATATTCTTGATTTCTATTGCTAGATTATACTATTTGTATTATTCTTATATTATTTTTTTTACTTTTTATATTCTTTTAGAAAAATCTAAAAATATTTTCTGTTTTTAAGAAAAAAAAACTATAAAAAGATTTTTGGCTTTTAAAAAAAGAGAAAAATTCAAAAACATTTTCGATTTTTTTAAGAAAAAATGAAAAAGGCAAAAAGATTTTCTTTTTATAAAACTTTTAAAAAACATTGTAGTTTTTTTACACCGTTTATGGATAAGCATTTAAGATTGCCAAGTCACAATATCATTTCATTATCCACATGACTTTTTTATAGTGTTTTGAGACATAACATAATTTCATCCATGTGTTTTATAAAGTATTGGAGTCATTTAGGTGTGATTAGTGCTTACTTTCTACATGTTTGACTCATTGTCACCTTTAATGTACACATGCACGAATTTATTTGAGCATTGCACCTATCTGTCACATATTGGACAAAGTGTTTTCATCTCCATCCTGTCTTTAAAATGAACCAAATGCAATTAAACGAGACAATGAAAGTAGTGCTTATAAGAACCATTACTCGGATTGAAAAAATTGAAATTTATATCTCTGAAAAATGTGTCAAGTTAAAAGAAATGGCTTGGGCTGCAAAAGTAAAAAGATTTTTGAATGAATAACCACCATTTGCAAAAAAAAAAAGAGCTTAAAAGATAAAAATCACTCCAAAGAAAAATATAAAGTGTTAAGCCAAATTCATAAGAACATTGATGCTTTGCTACATATGAGCATTTATTTCTTTAAAACAAAATAGTAGAGTGAAATATTCTATATGTGAGTTTTGAGGGAGTTTAGTCGAAGATCATGGGGTTTCACATCCTATAAAATTCTGGTAAAAGCATTACATAGTTTTGGGCGTTATTAGTGTGAAAATCATTTTAGATTTTGATCGGTTAATTAGATTGAGTCGATGTCATACGAATTTAATATTTTTTACACCTATTGATGATTTTGAGTTCATTCATTTGGAGTATTGATTCGTCCAGAATATTGCATTTAATTACCTTCTATACTTATGTATTTTGCCCCCTCGGGTACCTTAATTCTTATATTAATGCTCATTAACCAGACAAACTCCATTTTATATGTTTATATGTTTTAAGAGGTATAATTGAGCTTATGTGGGTATTACGGTGCTTAGTATGAAGTTTGGTAGCGTTTTGTGGATGTTTTGTCAACAATTTCACTTGTAGGGGCATTTTAGTCATTTCAAAATTTGGGATTTTTGCACAATGTCTTGAAGGATGTTGAATCCCTCTGAATAAGCTCCACTTGGCCACTGAAGTTACGTGATTCTAAGTCATAACGATGAAGTTACGGGACTTAAAGTGGAAGAGGAATTACACCAAAGCCACAAGACCAAAGAGCTCCTTAAATAGGGCACCGGTCGACCGACCCTAAGCCAACGGTCGACCGGTCTTTCAAAAATAAGCCTATGAAAAAATCAGGAGACTTCAAATACTACAACAGGTTGATTGGCCCATGCAACTGGTATAAATGAAAAACTATAATGGGATAAGACAGTCTTTACTACTGCATACTGGTCCTCCCAGATTTTCGTCACTTGTTCCTATTTTATTTCTTTTTTCTTTATTTCTGTTCCAATTTACTATGTGAGTGGATTTTTGCTCATTTTTTAAGATATCTTGCATTTTAGGTTAGTTTTAGGTTAAAGAGGGGATTTTGGGTGGAGTTTTATCTCTCCTAGGGTTTGCACCCCAATGGGTTTTTATGGCACTATTCATCTTCTTCCTTGATCATGTAAGTTTCTATTGTTGTTTTTCTTGCTTGGTTACTTATTTACTTGCTTTGTATTTAGTTTCTATTGATTAATTAGTTTTTTTATTAGGTTAATTAGTTTTATTTCTCGCTTTAATCATGTCTTGTAGCTAAGTTAAGGGTTGGGGTCACATTTCCACCATTAATGGGTATTAAGCTTTAAAATCTAGGTTTTGGGTAAAAATACATTTAATTGAAACATTGTGTATTAAAGTTAAAATATCTGGAGTTTAACTTTCTTTGTCACACAACGTTAGTATTTATAGCGATATTTTGAAATTAATCCATTTGTGACCATTTTTCGATTGAAAGTTTAATATTTCATTGTTGAATTAACTTTCTTTGTCACAAAATCTTTATTAAGCGTTGTTTAGTTCATGGAGGGGACGTGATCCTAATCTCATTTTATTAATCTTGTTTAGTTTTAATTATCATAATTAACTATTTTCCCCTTTCCCACTTTTTAAACTGTAATCATCTTTTACGCTTTTATATTAGAAGTAATAAATCAATTAAAATATGTCAAACATTCCCTTTGGATTTTTGATAGCCGGACTAGCCGCTATACTCCATTTGAGTGTAGTTAAAGTTTAGTTTTTTTGTATTGCTTTCGAAATCCCATAACAGCGTTTAGTGTATCTACATGGATGCTCATTTTTCGCATCATCGAGTATCCAAAATTCATCGTTCACTTATGCTATGATTGTTTGAGTTGATTTTCCTATCAAATTTGTTCACATCCATTCATTACGCGTTCATGATTTAGTTATCTTAGTGTTAGTTCATGGTGTATGTTAGTTTTGTAAAATTTCTTTTCTCTTGAAATATATTTGGAAAAGTATAGATAGTTTGTGGAGCTTTTGAGATTATCCTTAGATGAGCTGATTTAATATATGTTTGTGATGATTTGCATATAATAGTGAAACAGGAAATGGTTTTCCCCTACAGGAATTTTTCCTAAAATTCGTCTTCTTGATTGTTCGGTTGCATGCTTATATGATTTATTATTTGCAATTACATAGTTGCATGGACTAGTGTTTAAAACTGGTTAAGTTGATAATTAATTAAATAAGTTTGGACCATTGAACTGTATTTCACTCTCAATAAGATTTTTTTTAAGGCCCGGTACATACCGAACGTCTTCCAGCACTTTGCCTATTCCACTATTGAACTTCAATCAGATTATTTTTATCCCTTTTGTTTGACAAAAATGATCATTGCGCATTAAAGAAGCTCTAACTTCTATCTCCTTAAAGATATAAAGCCACTCCCTATTGAGACACATATAATAGGGACATACATTCCTAAGAACATGATCCAAATGGTGAAATAGATAAAGCAAATTCAGAATCTTCATTATCACTGGCTGTAATGTTTGCAGTGGGATTCTTCGTGTCCTTTATTTTAGCAAATCTTTATTCCAATGTCCTTTCTGGTAACAAAAGGCATATTTATCTTTAGTATGAATTCTCATACCCAAAGTTGATGCTCCACTTCTCGATTTAGATCGAGATCTTTCACGGCTACCATTCCTCATTTCATTTGTTCTATTGTGAACTGTCAGTGCTTCAGATGTTGAGAATCTGTAAATCTCGTTATCCTTTTTACGAACCTAATTATTCATTAAGGTATTTAAGACATCGACATATTTTACTTCCTCCTTCTCATATATTAGCGTATTTAACACCAACACTGCTTTATCCTCATCATTAATTTCAACATCTAAATTTTGCTAGTCAGCGAGTATTTTATTAAAATTATCTAAATGCTCATATATGGAAATACCTTATGCGTACTGGAACTCAAACAGTTTCTTCTCCAAATAGAGTGATTTCAGGTGCTCTTTGTCATGTACTTATCCTAGAGTTGTTTTTATAATTTATATGTTGAGGTCTCGAGTATATAAGGATATTTTGTATCCTTGTTGAGATAAAGACGAATTTGACCACAATTCTTGCAGTTGATTTATTCCAATCACACTCCTTCATATCTTCTAGCATATCTTCAAGAGTAATTTCCAGGTCTTACTAAACTATGACATTCATAACTTCACATTATCACACGCTAAACTTTTTTGGTCCATCGATTTTTTTACGTCAAATTTTGCGGCTGTCATTTTTCATCAAATTTTGCGATTGCTAGTTTTCAAACAAGCATAGTCATAAAAATATATAAAAGAAAAAATTCCAAATTTAAAATTTCTTTAGAACTGTGAATAGTAGCCATTTGAATAGTATTGAATGAATAGTACTATACGCATGGTTATTTGTCCACCCAAAAAATCCAAATGCTTAGATCGGATGACCTTGGCTCTGATACAAATTTGTTATGTGGAATCATGTCAACAAATTATATTGACCGTGATCCTAAATAATAATATGACACGCATACAATAAAAGTATAATGAGTAGAAATACACACCCACTCGAAGTCACTATATTAAATTGGTTCACCAATTTGGCTACGTCCACTAATATCTTGAATCAATTAACAAATGGGTTATAAAAGAGGACTCTCACAAATACACTCGAAATGAAAAATACAATGTGTATTTTTATATACAGATGTATATACCCAAAAAACATCTCTACACTCAACTTTTTTTTTTGGTGTTTGGTGTGTTTCATTTCACTGAATTCCATCCATTATATAGGGCCATTGAGGAGACAAACTAGAGCAAATTATGAAGGATAAATGGCTAGAAAAAAGAGTCACCCAAAGTGAGCTCTGAGAAAGAGAAAAGACAACGATGTTTGCTTTTGCTTTATATATTATTCAACATCATGTCCATTTTTTATGCACATCACCCAAGTTTTTTATGTTATATGAATCTCTATCTCGGGGTTTATATGGTAAGCATACATAATTTCAAAATACGTTTAATATTATGAAATCCTAACGTTGAATTTTAAATGCAAGTTACTTTGAACTATCCAAAGTAGTACATTACATGGATAAGTTGTCATTGTTCATCCAATTGAGATGTTGTAATATCACCAACAAAGAACATATGAGACTTTTGGTTTCCCGGGAAATAGTTATGAAGAATTTGAATTCGAACTAAGATCAAATCATTTTATTGGATTTCATGGATTCACTAAAAGCTCTTATCAAAACTTCATTGGACTCTAATTCCTATTGGAACTTATGGGTTTTTAAATGGGTTGACAAAATATTATTTTAATCAACTTTGAGGTTAATTTAATATGGAACTCATACGTCTTTTGAGATGGCTCGATGTTGTAATGTGTTCTCCCGCGAGGAGTATAGCGTGGTATATTCACATATATATATATATATATATATATATATATAACCATAAATTAATGAATAGGAAATTGTTATTCGAAATACCCACTTGGAACATAAAATTTGGTTGAAGTTTGTTGTTAAAGCCAAAGTCTCACATAGATAAAATATGAGAAACGAGTGTAGTCAATTATAACCATTATAGAATTTGGGCTTGATGACCTTGGGTATCTCAACTCTTTGAAGGAGGGAGGACCTACATGAAATGGAATTGACTTCCAAATCCACATGCGCACATTGCTACATATCGATCCGGTCCGGCTCAGCACAAGTATGGGTCTTGGGCTTTTAGGCTTTGGCTTAGCATAAGTATTAACTTTTTGGGCCAATTTTTTTTGCCTTTTAATTTTTTTAAGTCCATTTTTTATGTTTATTTTATTTATTTTTGCCCAATATTTATTCACTTTTTCTCATTTATTTTTTACCCCAACTATTGTGATAGCTTGGACAGTTTTAACTATTTTAACAGCCATTTATTTTAGTACAAATTGGAGGTTTTCATTTCATTTCTTGATTGGATTTTTCTAGTCTTATATTTTTGTACTGGTCAGTTCATTTTCATGTTCATATACAAAAAGAGTTGTTCCATTGTTGGCTCGCATGTTACTTACAATTTGGAGTGTTGTTATTGCAAGTGTTGATCATTATATCCTAGGAGATGATTGCCATTAAGTCCGTGGACACCGCTGCAGGACAAAGCTCATTTTAAGAACAATGTGCGAGTTAATAATACCAAGTTCTTTATTACCAAAAATAGAATAACAAAACATATTATATTTATCGATAAGTGCAAAATCATATGGATACGATCCTCATTGTGTATCGGGGTTAATTGGATTGCTTATTTGTGGATACCTATATGAAGGTTTTGTAGATGTGTCTTCGTGCTTCAATAATTTAATTCTCTATTAATGTCACGGTATTTTTGCATGTTTATTCAAATTATTACATATATATATTCTATAACTACTAAAAATTAGTTTAGCTAACACTTCTAGCTGTCCATAAGTTATGGAGACTTGGAAATATATAAGAGGGAGAATGTTTAAGATGTTTGATGATTGTTTGTGATTCTATGCTAAGCACAATCAGTTGAAGAAAATTCTATAATTTTTTTTTTGCAAAAAAAAGTCAATTACTTCATGGTTATAAATGCAGCCTTTGAGACACATAACTTGATACACTTGCAGGTATTGGTATTAGGGGTGTTCGTGGTACAGTAAAAATTCGTTCCGTGCCATTTTATACCGAAATTAGTGGTAATGGTTTACATTTTTTACTTACCGAAATAGAAATTACCAAAGCTGAAATTATCAATTTTTTTGTGGTTGTTTTTGGTTTTATCTTTTTGGCAATATGTTGATATTCATATTGTCTTTTGTAGATGAAGAAATGGGGAGCATAAGAAACAAAGAACATGAAACATTTTCATTTTAGTTTCTTATTTAATATTGATTGATATTTATTCGAGCTATTTGGACAATTGTGTAACTTGAATTACACAATTGTACCTACACACTAGGTCCACGGTGCTAAATCGATAACGAGCTAAATCTCTAAGCTTGATAGAAAACCCGATATACCTTAAATAACATCAGTAAAGTCCCTACACACTAGGATCAAATATAACGAGACAACTATATTATTTAAAGTCTCCTCCACAATAAAATATAGACGCGAGCTGGACCATCTTTTAGGTGAGACATCACAAAACCTCATATCAAGCTTTGGAGCAGCAAACATGATAACCTTGCTATGACAGCCCACCATCGCTCAAACCAACAACCAGTCCATACCCGAGATAACATTATACTCACATATCATATTTCAAAAATGAGTAAATTCACTAAAATATATCCTCTCAGTGACTTCACCCGCTCCACTATAAATGGAACCAAAGAGAGCCCCACTACCCAACAACAAATATATACACACAATAATAACACTAATGATACACCCACTAAACCCGTCTCACACATGAATCTAGTGCTAACAAACTTTTGTGACTCCCCTGTGTCACATATATATTATCCCATTTACCAATGGATAAAAATCATTCCTTCAATCGCCAATAGAACTGGCGGTTCAAATGGTTCCTGGACAAAATACTCTTGTCCAAACTGAACCAAAAGTTCTGTAACTACTGCCCCTGTTGTTCATCCCATTCATGTCCCCTAACCTGCTCCTCCCTATTCTCCACCGTCTCAACCATATGTTCCTGTTCACCCTCTCTTTGGGCAACTGCAGCTGGCTCAGCTCCTTCTTGATTTAAAATGGAAGGACCAAGCACAGATATAAGCATTTGGTCATTCGAAGGAAATAGGGCTGAATGAATAGCTTGAGCAAGTAAGGGTGCCTATAACGTAGAAGTTAAAGTGTAGACAATAAGATGAAAGAGTAACAATAACTCAGATAAGAAAACAAACTCACCACTGGTAGCAAAGTTGCAGCAATAACAGGTGCAGGCACAGCTTCAACAACTATCATAGAAGGCACTTCCCTCTCGGGGTCAGCCTAATGGGGCAACACAGAAATGTCAGGGGAATAATCGCTGCTACATGAAGTATCAGATACAACTTCCCCTAGGGGGAAATGGGTGACTACCTGAGAAACAGTAGGGGAAACTTCTTCGAGAGGAAGATTTTGTCGCACATCAACCTGCGCACCCACCTGAAAGAAGAAAAAATAAAGTTACAATAGAATGAGTCCATCAATATGAGAAAGAATGAATAAAATAAGGACATTTAGAGTAAGAGACATTAAGAGACTTAGTTCTTCTTCCATCACATCCTCAACGATTTCATAATCTTGGGGAGGCGAGGAAGGTTTCGAGGATGAAACCATCACCCTCAACCTACACCTACATACTAACACAGTCTCTTCCTTCTCTTCCTCTTCTTCTTCTTCTTCTTCTTCTTTTTCTTCTTCTTCTTCTTCTTCCTCTTCTTCCTCTTCAACTTTATCCCCCTCATTATCATCATCATCATCTCCACTAACATCCTCACCAGACAAATACTCCTTAACAATCTCATCCTCACTAGACTCACTCAACTCCTCCATCATAAGTTTGAGGGGGATAATCGTTTTCCTCTTTGTACTACCCACAGAAGATTGGGGGTCATAAGAAAACCCACGAGTAGACATCTCGGCTGACATGAAAGCCCTGTCTTCTTCACTAAAATGTTCCCAAGTCTGGCGAAGATGAATAACCATCCGGCTCACTGCTTAGGAAATATTTGGGTCAGGAGTAGAGGCTTATAGAGGTTATGGAATGGTTTTAAACTTCTTCAAAGGCGCCTTTCGAGTGGCCCTAACTACTGCACCCGTTGAGGCATCATAAGGAGACTCGGTCCTTCCAACCGGCCTCGAAGGAAGAGGGATAACATCGGTCGAAAGAATGGAGGGATGAGTGGTCCTCTTTCTCTTCACAACTGCCTGATCCACAGGCACTGTGGGAGGTAGCCCAGAGAGGGCATTGGTGTTGGCTGTACTGAGGGGAAAAATAGAAGATTGGGTGGTGCCGTTTCTCAAACCCAACTCAGTGGGTGGAAATCTCTCAACTTCGGGAAAATGAGGTTCTTTAAGAAGGTTGGTTTGAAAGAGAACTAAGTGGTTCTTCCAGAACATATTGATGTACATCGTTGATCTCCCTCCTTGAGACCTCTTTCTCAGGATCACAGCGTTAGCAGGATAATGGGCACACAGACTAGTAACAGTGGAAGTGAGGAAATTCGAACAAGCAAATAAAAAATTAGTGCCTCTGGTGAAATGGCTTAATAGGGGGCCTTGATCATAGCCAAACTGCATGGCTACCCGATGGGGGATATATACAGAGTAAAATGATGACCATTTGGTATATGAAGGCAAATATGAAGGGATCAATAACAAGGGGACACTGTGCTCGAGGAAATTTCTGGAAAGGGCTTCTTCAATAGGATAAATGGGACGCTCCTCTTCACCAAAGAAATTGTTTGTAAAAAACTAGCTTACCCCAACATAAGGGTGAGGATTGAATCGCTCAACTCGATTAATCAGAGCTATCAAAGGTTTCTTTGCACTCTTATTCTTCCAACAACAAATACGAGGGACTCTCACATCCTTTTAACCGTAGAAGTGGCCAACGGGGGCATAATTCGAGAAATGATCGTAGAGGAACGCCGTCAAAAGAATATTTCTTAAATAGTTAGATACATCTAACCTACCAATGCTTCGAGTGGAGTCTATGGACACACCATCTAACCAAGTGTATAGAGACCCAAGAACAATGGCAGCGAGGGGGATCTTTACTCCACTGGACAATCAAACGGCCATGTTGATCAGGTCCTTAAGAGGGCAGTCGTGGATCTTACCCGGAAGGTATACCTTCGACTGCATTACCCATATGTACCCCGCCAACTCGATTTTGGACTCATAGCCTTCCCAAGTTGGAGGCTGTTAAAAGACTCCTTTCCCTCGAGGGTTCTCGCTATTAGCCTCACGGGCTCTAATGACAGCCTTTTCTTTAATGAAGTAAAAGTAGCGGATGACCTCAGAGTAGGTGCACTTGTTATAAGTGACCATACAATCCTTCACAATAGCTTATAATTCTCTCCTCAAAGTTTTCTCTTCACTAGAGACAGCCTCCTCGAAGAAGGTGTCAAATCCAGCAGCTTCCAGTCCCACTAGTTCGCACACATCCTCCTGGATAACAGTAAACTCACCCCAGGCGGCCACGAAGGTGTGTCACCTATGGATCCACCTAGACACCAACAGTGGCAAACCGGTGTTGTTCTAAGCCAAGATAAGATCACCTAACCACATGGAACAAGATAAGCCTACGAGGGATAGTTAAATAGAGTACTTTGCATGAATATACTCCGTCCAAGGGCCCAGCCCTTCACCGGAACCAGATGACGCCTCAAATTAAACCTTAGAATAGGGGAAATCACCACGCTCTATATGAAAATAAGTAACAGTAGTGGTAGGGATATAAGTGAAGTCTTCAGCGTCTTTACCTTCTTCCATCAGTAAGTTTAGCTCATGAGTTGGCACCAAAGCACCAGGAAACCGCTCTGTGATCACCCAGAAATGATCGTTCTCTCCAAAATAAGGGGCAAGACGGTATCATGCCCACTGATCCTGGCGTGCCTGGGTGGCAGGAGAGGCGCCCCTAACTGAAAGAGTTCTCTTTACTGGTGCCATAACAGAGGAGAGAAAAGAGAATAGAAGATAACAAAAAAAAAGGGTCAAAAAGTTGAAGAAGGCAAGAAATTCTTTGATAAAATCTCGCAGAAGAGATTGAACTTGGAAATTTGAACCCAAAGGTAAGTTTTGAACTTAAGGTGCGTCCCCTTTTATAGAGGCAACACGAATTCCAAAAGACGGCAAAAGAAAATGACGGTTGGAAAAGTGTAATGATGGCATATCAGAATTATACGGCAGGCGCGTTGTCCAAACGCACGTGGTCATGAAAGACCAAAGGCTACTATGATGATGATTCAGGGAGACGACGCATCAAATGGTTTCGCCGTCTTCACGTGCTTGCCCTGGAACTACCATGTGTGACGCACTGAAACACAAATGACAACTAAATTTAATGAGACATGCCTGGGGGACTTGTCTACCTTGGGGAACGAAGAGCTTTGGGGGAAATTTGAATAAAACTCTTCATTTTCCCCAAGAAGGAAAATCATTGATAGATGGAAGTTTCGTACTGATATTTCTTCATGTAATAAACAAATATCACTATGAAGGAGCAAATGTAGGGGGTACCCCCCCTATGGATGATTAACTTAGACAAGTGAATTAATTGTTCACAAAGAAGAACGTCAACCAAACTCACTTCGAAGACTCTTCACAAAGCAAGCAGCTCGTAGCGCTCTACCTCGAAGAGTCTCCACAAACCTGGCTCGAAGGACCAATTCGAAGAACAAAGGTCACCCGGATGATAATAGCTTGTAATAAGAAATAGAATGTTTTGTTATATACTTTATCTTATGAATGTATATGTCAAGTGAGGTTGTTTGGTACCTACGAGGGACCATGCCTAGAAGGGCATGGGAGGGGTTTCGTGCTCTATCAAGCAACCTCCTCTTGGGAACTTCGCAGGGACATGGTTTGGAGGATTGAGAACAAGGCAACATTGGAAATTATTACCAACCCTCTTGGCATCCTTGGACAAAACTTCACCCAGGAGAAATGTCACTCGAGCCTACTCATTGCTTACCTACTCGAGTGAACCTCCTCAAGTCATTTGATCTCCCTCAATACTTTCCCCCTCGAGGTACCTTGGGTTCCAGCCCATCTGATCGAAGTGACTAAATACCAAACAATAGCCACTGTTTGAACCACTTCCTAACGTCACGACGTCTGACATTTAAGGACTCAATAATACAGCACTCACGTGCCTTTATCCTTAGGATGGCAGGTATAGTTCACCAAATTTGACCATATAACCATCCTAGAGTAAGCCTCAAGCTGACAAGTCATTGCCTTATTAATGCCCTCAATACTTTCAACCAATAGAATGGTTGCCTGTCAAAACTACTAGATCCTATGGATTAAATGCAATATCTCATGCATTTAATGCACCGAACCAGAGGGATCGAAGGCATGCTGACTCGAGCAACCTCCCTCCCATATAAATAAGACCAAATAAACAAATCAGCGAGAGGATCGAGAGCCCATAATTACTGCCCAAATTTCCTTATTCCAGAGAACCCTCGCGAAAGCATTAACTTCCATACATATTCAATGCACCTATCATTGGGCATTAACTGAGCTTGAAGTTCCTTCCTTATCTTTATTGTGCCTAGAGTGCTTATTCTTTCTCCCTCCGACCACGCTACCTGCTCGTCCCATTCATTTATTGTCTTTTTCCATATACTTCTCATTTCAGTATGTTCTTTAATGCAACTTTGAATATTGAATCTCTCTGTCTCGGATTCACCTGTGGCTCTGACCTATACTTCATATCTAATCGTGCTACTCCCGATCTTGATAAGGGGTTACGCCTCACTTGATACTAACGGTATTTGAAGAACCCACATCTTGCATTTGGCGACTCTGTTGGGGAGGTATTCTCTTTTGAAAAGATACCAGAGGATAACGTCATTAGAAACATTGATTTTGACGCCATATAGCGTGAAGAAGAGGTAAATAATGTTGCGTTACCTGAAGAGGGGAGAACGAAAAGGATAGATCTTAGTGAACCTGGCGTTAGTATCACGGAGACAATGGATGTGCAAGGGGTAATAGGCCAGGCACAGATGCATGGGCTGATAGGACTATTTACAGAGTTCATTAAGACTCCGACAACCCAAGCAATGTTAGCAGCCCCCACGGGAGTGAGTTCCTTTACCATACCGCCAGATAATATATTAGCTCCAACTGTTACTGGAGGGGTGGTGGCACCTACTTCCATTAACACCTTCCCCATGGTTCCACCACCCTCAGGCGGTACGTGTCTTACCACGGTTCCACTTGTGACAATGGGACTGGCTTCGTCGGACGGGGGAGTAACTCTAACTACTCCAGTTGTCACAGTAAGTCAAGGAGTAGGTGCACCAGCCTCAATAACCCCAGTGACAACAACGCCGTCGTCAGCTAGCCCGTCGTCAGCCGGCTTAGAAGATATGAAGAAAGAGCTGCTAAAGTTCATAGCTATGTCTAAAGGGTAGAGCTCATCTATATACGATGACTTTCGCACTCCCTATTCATAGGAGTATAATAACGAACCCTGCGCAGTGGGTTATACTCCCCTAATCTTTGAAAAGTACACGGGGAAATGTGAAAATCCTAATGAGTATGTGACGAGGTTCATCAAGAATATGGGGGCCCATTGCAATGACAAAAATCTAAGGCTAAGGGAATACTCAAAATCTCTGACGGATAAAGCCTACACGTGGTATTCCCACCTAGCTCCAGGTAGCGTAAGTTCTTGGGAGGAATTACATGTTTTGTTTATGCAAAAGTTTTTCTTAGTTGTGGATGAGTTCACACTCACCCATCTCGCGCGTGAGAAGTAAAAGCTAGGAGAGGATGTTGTGGCCCATATTCGAAGGTTTCATGAGCACTCTCTAGACGTGAGGGAGGAGACATGAGAGGACAAGCTTTGATAAGTATGTGCAGAAGGCTTACTGCCTGAATATATATGTCACCTGATCAACGAGATAAAAGAAGGTACGTTTGCAGCCTTTTTAAATGCAGCAAGGAATATCGGATTAGTGGTAAAACCCATAGTACCACCTCCCGCTTTTCCTAGCTTGGTGATGAAGCCAACAGTTACCTCGGGGAGGGGAATACCCTCGAGGATAAACTACGCAGATGATGGGGGTACAGAAGGAGATAATGGCAGTTGAGGAGGTAGAAGGGGTAAAATAACAAAAGAAGGTTTGAAGACGAGGAGGGTCCTCCTGAGCAACCTATCATGGTCCGTGATAAAGTTTACAGGCCGATTAATGTCCACATTGCACCGCTCACCCAATAAGACAGAGATAAACCCCATTATTGCGCACTCCACAACAGGGTAAATTATCCTACTAAAGTGTGTTTTTCATTAAGAAGGTTGATTGACCGCAATGTGAAGAGTGGAGACATTGAGTTATCACAGACCAGTGTAAACAACAACCCTTTACCACCCCTATAGGGCCCATATGGCTAGCTCCTTCGATGAGGAGGCCAATAGATCAATGATAGAACAGTGGTCTAGAGGGAATGACTCTGAAGGCACTCCGGATAGCGGCTTCGAAGATTCTCTCGAAGAGTTCACTTTTAAGTTGTCCTACCTACATTTAGATGATGAGACTGAAGACAGAGAGGACCAAGAAGGAGAGGCATATAATGTTATTGAGATGCTCAGTAGGCAGATGGGAGCTTGTTCTCTAGGAGAGGTCAATGCAGTGATAGCATATGATGAGGTTGCATATAGAGATGTGGAAGAAGTTTATGAGCTCGAGGATGTCCGGACGAATCCATAAATTGAGTGTGCAATTGTGTCTTACTCGCCAAAGTTTGGCTAATTTTTTACCAGGTTGGCCTTCCTGAAGATTCTCGGCTGGAAGCTACGAGGGCCATTCTAGAGATTGTAAAGAAAAATATGGCCCCACACTTGAAATGGAAGGGCCTATGGCTAAATTGGTTAGTAGATATCTCTCAGAAGTCACATTCTCGGAGGCAGATAGGATGATCAGGTATCCACACAATAGACCTTTGTATGTTAGAGCATCGATAAATGACTGCGTTTTCTCACGAGTATTATTGGATGGAGGGGCATCCATCAATATAATGCCTGTGGGATCCTTCTATGCCACCGGGATATCACAGATGAGGATAGTGCCCCATTCGTTAGCAATATCGAGTTATGATAATCAATCCTCCAAGTCAGTAGGCTACGTCAATATGGGCATTACGATGGGGAACATCACTTTCCATATTAAATTTCACATCATGAATAGCTAGCCATCATACCAGCTATTGGTGGGTAGAGTATGGATGCACAACCATGGGTTAGTACCCTCCACCTATCACCAATGTGCTAAGGCAAACATAAAGGGTAAGGAGGTGGTGATACGGGTTACCAAGAAATCGCAAAGGAAGAAGCCCATATGGTGGATGCAGCTTTCTATACCGATCTGGCGGAAGAAGCTACTATGGTGACAAGATATACCGGGGGGATGAGGATCCTGTCAACTCGAGTGAAGGTACGGGCACTTTCTTGAACAATTGTAGCTTATGAAGAAGAACTTAATCTAAGGGAAATAAGGCCCCCCGGCCTGTCAAGGTAGCTTCGTGATCGGATGACCCCACAAATTGATCCCATTGAGTACCAACTTCAGACACAGAGCGTTCTTAGTAGGCGAATAGTGAAGGAGGTAGATGAAAATCATAGAAATAGACCATTTCCAAAGAGACGCAGCCCAACAGTGCAAGCGGGTGGTTTTGCCTAACGGCTGAATTATCTATAGATTATAAAGGTGTGGCAGCCAAATGACTGGACGATGAAGTTGACCCAGTTTATGAATGCTTCTTACTGGATAACCAGGGGTAATTCATAGTAATTGATATCTCTAGGATCTAAGAGTTTTTAAAAGAAGTAGAGGAAGAGACGGAATGTATGAATGATAGCCCTGGGCCACAGATCCGGGAATTGGAAAAGATCTATTTGGCTAGGGAAAGTGGGGGTTCGAACCCCATCTTTATCTCGAAGTACTTGGAGGGATCCCCTCGAGATGGGTCAATCCAACTTCAGATGGAGTTCAAATATGTCTTCGCATGGAAGTACACCGAGATGCCTAGAGTAGACCAGGAGGTGAGTTGCCATAAGTTTAACGTTCTACCCTCAACCATTCCGGTGAAATAGGCCACTAGAACATACGAAGAAGAGTTGGATTTGAAGATCAAGGAAGAAGTACAGAGGCTTCTCACGGCAGGGTTTATTTTATCGATCTAACAGCTGATATGGTTGTCCAGTATTGTACCCGTGGGAAAGAAAGACAAAAGTTAGATCAGGATATGTGTAGATTTCAGAGATCTGAACTGGGCGTGCCTGAAGGATGAATTTTTACTTCCCTCCATTGACAGATTGATCGACTCAACAGCGAGCCATGAGATGTACATCTTCATGGGCAGATATGTGGGCTATAATCAGATAAAAATAGATCCAGCTGATGCGGAGAAGACCGACTTTCGAACGCCCTTGGGCAATTTCATGTAAATAGTTATGCCCTTTGGGTTGAAGAACGCATGGGCTATGTACTAGAGGACGATGATGGCGATATTCTATGACCTTTTCCATAAGACTGTGGAGTTTTATGTAGATTACTTGGTGATTAATTCCAAGAAGGAAGAATCCCACCTAGACAACTTGAGACGGGTGTTCACTCACTGAAGGAAGTACAAGCTGAAGATGAACCCTCTCAAGTGTGCGATTGGGGTGATGAGCGAGAAGTTTTTGGGGTTCGTGGTGAATCGCTAGGGGGTGTAAATAGACCTGGAAAAATAAAGGTCCATCCTCGACATGCGAAGACCAAAATCAGCGAGGGAACTAAAAGTTTCTTGGGCAAAGTATCCTATTTGAGGGGGTTTGTTCTGGGGTTGGCCGAAGTAACGCACCCTTTGATGGAGTTACTTAGAAAGGGCGTGAAGTTTGCATGGGAAATAATACATCAAGAATCCATAAGAAAGATGAAGGCACTCCTTACTTCTCCTCAAACAATGATTCCCCCGAAGGCAGGTACCCCTTTATGCTTATATCTCACATCAACAGAACAGTCTATTGGGGCTTTGTTGGACCAAGAGAGAAAAGGCATTGAAAAACCTATTTATTATCTAACTAGGATTATACATGGGTCCGCGGTCAGATACACTAGCATCAAGAGGCATTGTTTAGCCCTCGTATTTATAGCACAAAATCTTAGGTACTACTTTCAATCATTCACTGTTCACATCGTAATTAGATGTGACCCCATAAAGTTTTTGCTTGCTAGAAATTTATTAATATGCAGGGCAGCTAGTTGGTTTTTAATCCTATTCGAGTATGATCTGAAATGTGTGGTCCCTTGAGCTATCAAAAGTTAAGCGTATGCAGATCTGTTGGCTATATTTTTGTCGAGAATATTTGAGACGCCTGTCGAAGAGCTCCCGGGGGATCTCCAGGCCAATTTTGTAGCATCTAGCCAGGAGGAATGGAGTATGGAGTTCGATGGCTCTTCAGCCGAGAAAAAAGGATAAGCAGATGTCATCCTCCAAAAAGGCAACGAGGAAATTCGCTTGTCTTTCAAACTGGAGTTTGAATGCTCGAACAATGAAACTAAGTATGAGGCCCTGGTATTGGGACTGCTAGAAGCACTGAAGAGGGTCATCTAGGTTCTAACGCTCAAGGGGGACTCAAGCTTGGTGAAGAAGCAAGTGACGAGGGAATTTGCATTGAAGCACATGAGTTTGGCACCTTACCACATGATCATCCAGCGACTCCTTGGCCAGTTTGAGGTGGTAAAGATTAAAAGGCACCCTCGAATGATAAACAGGCATGCGGCTGCCTATGCCACCATCACACAAAAGATTACCTTTGATGGAGAATCAACCGCGGTCCGAATCACAAGGAGAACGGACCCCTCGACGGTGTTTGAGATGATGCCGTCAAAAGAAAAAGATGACTCGAGAGGTGAAATTAGAAAGCAGTTAGAGATAGGGGAAGGACCACATAGCTTGACTAACTTGGCACAATACTTTGTTGCCAAGGGCAACTTATATTACAAGAATAAGGGAGATTGTCTATCCAGGTGTGTGGACCCTGAAGAGGCTAGGAGAAGATTTATTGAAGTACATGAGAATAGTTATAAGACTACTGAGATCCCTCTATATAGAAGGATACAGTGGGCGGGGTACTACTGGACCTCGATGAGACAAGAAGCCACCTTAATATAAAGAAAGTGCTCGAAGTGTTGCCTTTTCTATCAATAAGTAGAGTGCAACTTCATTGACTAACCGTAAGATTGGAGATAGCCCTACATGGAATTATTGATAGATGGAGTAATGTCGGTGGATAAAAAGGATGCTACGAAGAAAAAGAGGCGATCACTAAAATACTTCATGCAAGATGGGCAGCTGTACCGACGGGACTATCATGACAGGCCCCTAAGTGGCATAAGAAATAAAAAGGCTGAAGAGGTGTTGAAGCAAGCTCACGAGCTAGGTCACATTGGGGGAGCCAAACTTTACGATCAGCTAATGACTTTGGGCTATTACTATCCTTCGATGGAGAAAGACTCGGCTAATTTTATTAGAAAGTGCAAAGCTTGACAGCTATATGGGAATATGATCCACGCCCCTTCGGTAGATCTGCATTATTTATTCGCTCCATTCCCATTCCATACTTGGGTGTTCGATCTGGTAGGAGCCATCAACCCCTCGTCGAAAGGAAAGATATGGATCTTAGTAGCCACAGAATGTTTCACGAAGTGGATAGAGGCCATGTCGCACAAGAAATCCACTGCAGGGGTAGTAGCTCGATTAATGAAAGAATACATTATTTTCCATTTTGGCATCCCGAAGGTGTTTTTATCGGATAATGGTACCCCCTTTGTAAACAGTGAAGTGAGTCTGCTCACGAAAAATTACTCCATCATCCACCACAAGTTAATAGTAGCCTACCTGAAGTGCAATGGGCAGGCAGAAGCTATCAATAGGACGTTGGTGAATATTTTGTCAAAGATGTTAGAAGACTTCCCTGGTACATGGGATGATAAGATCCCTGAATTTCTATGGGCCTATCGAACGATGAAGAGAAAGCCAACAGGGTACACACCGTTCTCCTTAGTATTTGGGGCAGAAGCTGTGCTACGTGTCGAACTAGAGGTACCTTCTGCTCGTAAAGTGCTATGCTCCCTCACAACCTCCATGTACAACTCGAAACCTTGGAAGAACGTAGGGATAATGCTACGAGACACTTCGAAATATATAAGAAACAGTTGTCCAGATCTTATGATCAGTTAGTAAGACTACGAAAATCCAAGGAGGGAGACTTGGTTCAAAAAGCATGCACCAGACATATAAGGGATTTGTCATTACCAAAGTTCAAAGAAAACTAGGAAGGTCCTTATATCATTCGAGCATCCATAATTCGGGAGACTACGAGATATCTAAGCAGGAAGATAATGTGACTTTCAAATTGAAAAATAAATGGCTAAAAATTTATTACGCTTGAATGTATGTTCTGTCAATCTTGTTCAACGACTCTTCTTTTTTTGTTTACACCATAGATGTATGCTTTAAAGCAATCGGGATCGCCTGTTTAATATAATCAGAAGCAAAATTCATGGGGTATATGCTAGATCAATAATTTATTTTCATAAGTTCACTGATTGATCCCTTTATTATACATGATGTACTTAGCATTGATGTATAAGCGTAGCCAATATTCAATTAAAATAACAGAAAGGAATGGAAACACCAAAGTTGCCAATGTTTCTTTATTTCAAATAAGCGATAGCATTGTGGTTACAACCAAGTTAGAAACATTCAAAAGTTCACAGAAATGGGAAAGACCAATAAAATAAATGTTGAATAATGAAGTTAGGGGTTGTCCATGATAAAGCGAAGATTATCTAAACCAAATAGCGGGTGGTGATTCGGGGGAAGATTCTGCTCAAGATGGCTTTGCTCTGCAACAAGGTCAGCAAGATTCTTATAGCGAATTTCTCGAGTCTGGTAGATGGTTTCTAACTCCTGCACTTTTTCAACTAACTGTGCCTCTGCATGAGCAACCGCCTCACGAGCCTCTTGCACTTCTTGTTCGATTACCAGCAATTGGGATTCCAGACCCACAAGTTCTTCAGATATAACCACCTGCTGGCGATGGGAATTCCGGAGGCAATCATAGACGCTGGGAAGATCACTCTTCTTGAAACTTTGCAGCAGCTCCACCAGCCATGTCATGGAAAAACCATCATTGGTTAACACATTAACCCTACCCAATAAAGCTTTGACAGTGTTAGGGATAAGGGACATAAGAAGGTGCTGAGAATTTCCTCAAATACCATCGCGAGCCCAAGCAATCGAAAGCCATCATCCCAGGAATTAGTTGTAGACAACAAATAATAAAGGTCAAAGGAAAGCGAGCCAACAATTGCTCGATCAACAAATGGGGACCCTTAGTCAGAATAGAAGGGAAACTAGCCAAAATTTGTTTCACAACCACCTTGGGGGCTGCCTCAGGCGGATGAATACTGAAAATGCTATCAATGGCATATGGTCGTCGGGTATGCGAAGCACTATCACTTGCTTGCACTTGAGGAGCGCGTGGCACAGGAGTATAACCAAGTACACGGGGCTCGCCCAAAGAAGCAACTGAAGCTACTATCGGTGCTTGAACTGACTCTTTAACAACAGACACCACTTCAAGCCTATGAGTTGCTAGTTGATTGAACTCGACCTAAAATGCAACAAACAGTTGAAGTTAGCAATAAAGACAAAGGAAATCATGAATAAAAAACACTATGCTAACTTAGAGATTTATGCCTATAAGACTAGGCTCGCCTGACCCTCGGTTATGGTAGATCTATGCCTATAAGATTAGGCCCGCCTGACCCTCGATTATGGGAGATTTATGCCTATAATACTAGGCCCGCCTGACCCTCAGTTATGGAAGATTTATGCCACTAAGACTAGGTCCGCCTGACCCTCGGTTATGGGAGATTTCGATTTTAATCTCCTACATTACTAGGCCCACCTGACCCTTGGTTATGGGAGATTTTTATTTTAAAGCTAACATAATTATATGCGGAAGATAGATAACAAAGGGAAAATACCTCAGGGCATCGCTCATCTGCAAATCGTGAGTGGCCATCTGGACCACATCCTCACCTTCAAACACACCGGGAGCTACCGATGGGGGATGACTTTACGGGGCAATCACATTACCCTAACCTCAGCAACCTGCTCCTGCCTATTCTCCACCGTCTCAACCATATGTTCCTGCCCACCCGCTCCTTAGGCAACTGCGGACGGCTCAGTGCCTTCTTGATTTAAAATGGAAGGACCAAACACAGATACAAGTATTTGGTCATTCAAAGGAAACTGGGCTAAAGGAATAGCTTGATCAAGTAAGGGCGCCTGCAACGTAGAAGTTAAAAGTTAGACAACAAGATGAAAGAGAAATAATAACTCAGATAAGAAAATAATCTCACCACAGGCAGTGAAGTTACAGCAACAACAGGTGTAGGACCAGTTTCAACAACTTTCACAGAAGCCACCTCCCTTTCGGGGTTAGCCTAATGGGGCAACATAGAAATTTCAGGGGAATTATCGTTGCTAGATGAAGTATCAGATATAACTTCCCTTAGGGGTATATGGGTGACTACCTGGGAAATAGTAGGCATAACTGCTTCGAGAGGAAGATTTTCTTCGACATTATCATGCGCACAAACCTGAAAGAAGAAAAGAGAAAGTTACAATAGAATGAGGACATCAATATGAGAAAGAATGAATAAAAGAAGGACATTTAGAGTAAAAGACATTAAGAGACAACATTTAGAGTAAGAGACGTTAAGAGATATACTTCTTCTTCCATCATAACCTTAATTATTTCATAATGTTGGGGAGGCGAGGCAGGTAACCTACGCCTACGTACTAACGCAGTCTCTTCCTCCTCTTCCTCTTTATCTTCTGCTTCTTATTCCTCTTCTTCCTCTTCATCTTTCTCCCCCTCATCATCGTCATTATAATCTTCACCAACATCCCCACCAGACAAATGCTCTTCAGCAATCTCCTCCTCACTGGACTAACTCGACTCCTCCATCAGAAGTTTGAGGGGGCTAATTATTTTCCTCTTTTTACTACCCCGGGCAAATTGGGGGTCATAAGAAAACCCACGAGTAGACATCTCGGCTGACATGAAAGCCTTATCTTCTTCACTAAAATGTTCCCAAGTCTGGCGAAGATGATCCACCATCCGGCTCACCACTTCAAAAATCTTTGGGTCAGGAGTAGAGGCTAATGGAGGGAATGGAATGGTTTTAAGCTTCTTCAAAGGCACCTTCCAAGTGGACCTAACTGCTGCACCCGTTAAGGCAGCACGAGGAGACTCGGTCCTTCCAATCGGCCTCGAAGGACCAGGGGCAACATAGATCGGAAGAATGGAGGGTTGAGTGGTCCTCTTTCTCTTCACAACTGCCTAATCCACAGGCGGTATGGGAGGCATCTCGGGGGGGGCATTGGTATTGGATGTACTGAGGGGAAAAACAGAAGATTTGGTGGTGCAGTTTCTCAAACCCAACTCAGTGGGTGGAAATCTCTCAACTTCGGGATAATGAGGTTATTTAAGAAGGTTGGTTTGAAAGCGAACCAATTGGTTCCGCCAGAACATACTGATGTACATCTCCTCGAGATCTCTTTCTCGGGATCACATCATTAGCAGGATAATGGGGACACAGATTGGCAACAGTGGAAGTGACAAAATTCGAACAAGAAAATGAAAAATTAGTGGGCTTCTCTCTGGTGAAATTGCTTAACAGGGGGCCCTTGATCATAGCCAAACTGCATGGCTACCCGATGGGGGATATATATAGAGCAAAATGATGACCATTTGGTATATAAAGGTATATATATGAAGGGACCAACAATAGGGGGACACTCTGCTCGAGGAAATTTTTGGCAAGGGCCTCTTCAATATGAGAAATGGGATGCTCCTCTTCACCAAAGATATTATTTGTAAAACACAGGCTGACCCCAACACAAGGGCGAGGATTGAGTCCCTCAACTCGATCAATCAGAGATATCAGAGGTTTTTTTGCACTCTTATTCTTCCAATAACAAATACGGGGGACTCTCACATCCTTTTAACCGAGGAAGTGGCCAGCGAGGGTATAATTCGAGAAATGAGCGTAGAGGAATTCCGTGAAAAGAATATTGCTTGCATAGTTAGACACATCGAACCTACTAACACTTCGAGCGAATTCTGTAGACACACCATCTAACCAAGTGTATAGAGACCCAAGAATAATGGCAGCGAGGGGGATCTTTGCACCACTAGCCATTCGAACGACCATGTTCATTAGGTCCTTATGAGGACAGTCGTGGGGCTTACCGAGAAGGTATACCTTAGACAGCATTGCCCATATGTACCCTGCCAACTCAATTTTGGACTCATAGCGTTCCCCAGTTGGAGGCTGCTCAAAAACTTCTTTCCCTCGAGGGTTCTCCTTAGCAGCCTCACAGACTCTAATGACAGCCTTCTCTTCAATGAAATAAAAGTACCGGATGACCTCAGAGTAGGTGCACTTGTTATAAGCGACCATAAAATCCTTCACAACGGCTTTTAACTCGCTCCTCCGAGTTTTCTCTTCACTAGAGACAGCCTCCTCAAATAAGGTGTCAAATCCAGCAACTTTCAGTCCCAATAGTTCGCACACATCCTCCAGGGTAACAGTAAACTCACCCCAGGCAGCCACGAAGGTGTGTCACCTATGGATCCACCTGGACACCAACATTTGTGAAGCGGTGTTATTCTTAGCCAAGGTAAGATCACCCAACCACATGGAACAAGATAAGCCTACGAGGGCCAGTTGAACAGAGTACTTTGCATGGATATACTCCGTCCAAGGGCCCAACCCTTCACTGGCACCAAATTCCACCTTAGAATAGGGTAAATCACCACGCTCTATACGAAAACAAGTAACAGTAGTGGTAGGGATATAAGTGAAGTCTTCAGCGTCTTCACCTTCTTCCATCAGTAAGTTTGGCTCCTGACTTGGCACCAAAGCACCAGGAAATCGCTCTGTCATCACCCAAAAATGATCGTTCTCACTAAAATAAGGGGCACAACATTATCATTCCCACTGAGCCTGGCATGCCTGGGTGGCAAGAGAGGTGCCCCTGATGGAAAGAGTTCTCTTTACTGGTGCCATAGCAGAGGAGAGAAAAGAGAATAGAAGATAACTAAAAAAAGGGTCAAGAAGTTGAAGAAGGCAAGAAATTCTTTGATAAAATCTCGCAGAAGAGATTGAACTTGGAAAGTTAAACCCAAAGGTAAGTTTTAAACTAAAGGTGCATCCCCTTTTATAGGGGTAACACGAATTCCAAAAGACGGCAAAAGTAAGTGACAGTTGGAAAAGTGTAATGATGGTATATCAGAATTATGCGGCGGGCTCGTTGGCCAAATGCGCATGGTCACGAAAGACCAAAGGCTACTATGATGATAATTCAGGGAGAGGACGCATCGAATGTTTTCATCGTCTTCACACGCTTGGCCTGGCACTACCACGTGTGACGCACTAAAATGAGACATACCTGGAGGACTTGTCTACCTTGGGGGATGAAGATATTTGGGGCAAAATTTTAATAAAACTCTTTATTTTCCCCAAGAAGGAGAATCATAGATAAATGGAAGTTTCGTATAGATATTTCTTTATGTAAAAAACAAATTTCTCTATGAAGGGGAAATTATAGGGGGTGTCCCCCCACATAGATGATTAACTTAGCCAAGTGAATTGATTGTTCACAAAGAAGCATATCAAACAAACTCACTTCGAATACTCTTCACAAAGCAAGTAACTCACAGCGCTCTACCTCAAAGAGTCTCCACGGACCTGGCTCGAAGGACCCAGTTCGAAGAACAAAGGTCACCCGGATGATAATAGCTTTTAATAAGAAATAGAATGTTGTATTATATACTTTATCTTCTGAATGTATATGTCGACTGAGGTTATTTGGTACCCACGAGGGACCATGCCTGACAAGGCATGGGAGGGCTTTCATGCTCTATCAAGAAACCTCCTTTTGGGAACTTCGCAGGGACATTGTTTGGAGGATTGATAATAAGGTAACGTTAGGAAGTATTACCAACCCTCTTGGCACACTTGGACAAAATTTTAACCAGGACAAATGTCACTCGAGCCTACTCATTGCTTACCTACTCGAGTGAACCCCTTGAGTCATTCGATCTCCCTCAATACTTGACCCCTCGAGGTCACCTCCTCAAGGTACCTTGGGTGCCAGCCCGTCTGACTGACGTGACTAAATTCCAAATAATAGCCACTCTTTGACCCACTTCCTGACGTCACGGCGTCTAGCATTTAGGGACTCAAGAATACAGCACTCAAGTGCCTTTATCCTTAGGATGGTAGGTCTAGTTCACCAAATCTGACCATATAGCCATCTTGGAGTAAGCCTCAAGCTGAAAAGTCATATCCCTTATTAATGCCCTCAATACTTCCAACCAATAGAATGGTTTCCCCCTAAAACTACCAGATCCCATGCATTAAATGCAATATCTCATGCATTTAATGCACCAGACCAGAGGAATCGAAGGCATGCTGACTCGAGAAACCTCCCCCCCCCCCCCCCATATAAATAAAACTAAACAAACAAATCAGAGAGAGGATCGAGAGTCCAGAATTGCTGCCCAAATTTCCTTATACTAGAGAACCCTCGTAAGAGCATTAACTCCCATACACATTCAATGCACCTATCATTGGGCATTAACTGAGCTTGAAGTTCCTTACTTGTCTTTATTGTGCTTAGAGTGCTTATTCTTTCTCCCTTCGACTACGCTACCTGCTGGTCCCATTCATTTATTATGTTTGCCATATGCTGCTCATGTCAATATGTTCTTTAATGCAACTTTAAATATTGAATCTCTCTGTATATGATTCACCTGTAGCTCTGACCTATACTTCATATCTAATGGTGTTACTCCCGATCATGATAAGGGTTACACCTCACTTGATACTAACGGTATTTGAAGAACCCACATCTTACATAGTCAGCTAGAGAGATGAGGGAGTCAACTGGAATTTGTCAAAATGCCATAAAATATGCAATTAGTAAACATACAAGCTACACTTTGCATATAGGTAAATTTATAAGCAGAACAAACAATACCTTATCAAAATAACTGTTGCATGGAAATAAAAGAACCTGGCCTAATAATTAGTAAAGGGGTGAAATTTTGAAATATACAGTCTTAAGATGGAAATTATACCTCTGCTGAGCAAGTGTTTCCAATGCCTGCTTGATGCTCCCAAGGGCTAGGTGATTCTCAACAGTCTCAAATACAACTGCAACATTATTAATGGTATTATTTTCCTCAATAAGTCTTATAGTTAAATTTGCAAAAAAAATAGAGTAATGATCTCAAGATACCCGGTTTAGGATATCAACGGTTTAAGTATTTAAAATGCAAGTAAATAACTTGAACATAATGAGATGAGAGATGAAAAATGAAAGTCATGCGAGCAAATAAAGGATAGTATACATTAACCAAAATAACCTGTAGTCCACACCTAAAGTTAAAGGAACTTAATAATATGCAATCACAAAACAAATTAACATATTACGAAAACTGATCTTAATATTAATATTTGAGCATAGTGAATAATAATTATTAAACAATTAAACAGTCATAACTGATAATAGAGAAATTCAAACTCCATATAAATGAACAAACTATTAAACAGTCATAACTGTAAGGATTCGTAAACCTATATTATAATTCTATAAACCTATACAATAATTGTAATTGTATAAACTCTATAGTGATCACTACACGATTAGGTAATAGGTTACAGTTATAGTATAGGTTTATACAATTACTCCTCAATTCAAGTGTGATATATATTCAACATTAAAGCTCAGACCAATGGAGTATATCACAATATGTTATAGTATAACACAATATGTTTAGATGCCATTCAGTGCAACAATAAACCTATACTGAATGGCTGGACCAGTAGAGGATGCCATTTAGGTTTATACACTTACAATTATAGTATAGCATAATATGTTCAACAATAAAGCTCACTTAAGAGTTCAGTAGAGTCGCCTGGGGTGGATGAGTAGCAGGAAATTGAAATTAGTGAGAGAAACAACAAAAATAGTGGTAAGTGATCTAGAATGGAAAGAACCCAAGATCATATAAGTTGAGTGTACAAGAACATTGATAAGATTGAGGACTTCATAAAGATGTAACCAATCCTCGAAACCTAACGACATCAGCTCAGACTAGTCCACCCATATGGGTAATATAAATACTCTAGAAAGGAGGAATAACACCGATCCTGATCACAACTAAGTGAACTCTCCAACAAAACCAAGTTCCAACAATCCCCAAGAAATTCAAAATGTCAGCAACTCAAATCAACTTATCGAAATAGGTCTAACCAATGATCTTGAGAAGATGAATGGCAGTAAATATGATCACAAACAAGTGAAATCTTACTCAAACCGTCCAATAGTTTCCAATCGAAACAAAATTGATATTCATAGTGTGATTGTATCCAAATTGATTAACTATCCATTTGTAATACAAGTACATACCCATTTGAAAGATTATCAATGAACATGAGCAACATCTTAAGTGTTACTGAACAAAAACAAGGGAATGTTCTTGCTAGAGAACACACTTTGATAAAGAAGGGAATGTTCTTGATAGAGAAGAAGAAAGGACAAAAAACTAGGTTTAAAAATCATTTGACAAAGAAGTCAATAATCATAATAAATCACAGAACACAGTAATTACTCTGAGAATGAACTAAGAAGAGAAAGTTCAAAATAAAGCCAATAATGGCACAGGGGAAAAGACAATGGACTCCAACTCATTGCAGAGAAAAGTTCATTTTTTTATAATAGTTTCAATTGAAAAGTTCATTGTCCTTGATATTTAGTCAATGTGTTTGATCAATAATTTACGTGGTGATGAGTTAGTTACGTATGCAGGATTTGAAAATTTTGTTAATTTTCAAATTTGTCACAAAGGCAAAGTGGAGACTATAAGAAAAGTATTTTTTTTGGTGACACGAGAGATTTGAAGAATATCAATTGAAGCTAGACTCCAAAAGTTAAGTATTTATTTTTGCTAGCATGGATTCACAAATTTCGTTTGGGAGATTTGTGATTTTTGAAATGCCTCTATGTTGTGAACCATACTGTCTGTGATGATTTTCGGAAAATGATCAGACATACAGTCATATTCATATTTAGATATCGATTATGACTGTATGGTTCAATGAACATGAAGTCATATCGGTTAAGAGAAATGATTCATAACATACATGCAGACCTTTTCATACATACAGACCAACATACATACAGACATTTTCCTAGGGGTCAAACGAAATATGACTGTATGATTCACAACATACAGTCATATTCATATTCATAAAATCATAGTAACAGGGAATAGTTGCAAACTAATAGGAAGATTTGCAAACTAATAGGAACTTTTCTTTAACCCAAAGTGACCTGAAATCATGTCAAATCTCCAACTATTTTCCAATACACCGTTGATAAATATACCAGGGATACTATTAGAATGGCTAGAGTATCTTTGCATGGGCCCACCAGCATTGTCGTCCTGACAGTTTGACAATCGATCTTCTCCACATTGAAAAAGGTTGAGGAAGCAAGAAGCAAACTCTTTCCATATGTTCCCATCTACATATGTACCATCTAAATGCAAAGCTATCATTTCTAGCAGTTTTTCCATGCCATAGGACCCTGCATTTGTTTAATAGGGATGCATAGAGAGGAGTATATTAAGATAATACAAATGCCAAGTAGTATATAGATGTAAGAAAATATTTAAGGCATAACATGAAAGTAAAGGAACAATATTATCGAACTCTAATAGGACATTATTAGAACCTCCCCGCTAAAGATAAATTTTCCATGAAGAAGGTCTAACAATTGTCAAAATATTAAACCTGCCCTGTAATTGTCAGGTTCTAATAATGGAAAAGGTCCAATAATTATAGGGAAACGGAAAATGCGGATCAAAAATCCAAAAATTCAGAAGTTTGGAAATAATTATCAAATAGCTCAATACTGAAACACTATTGGTCGTTCATTTGTCCCAAATTGTCTTATTATTACTTTTAATTTTTAAGAATTAACAAATATATTACTTAAGCAATACAGGTTAATTCATAAAAACTTAAGTTAGTTTATTTCCATTAAAAACTTATAATTTCACAATTTAAAATAATAACTTAAGTCTTAGTTTATTTCCATTAAAAACTTATAATTGCACAATTTAAAATAATAACTTAAGTCTTAAATGGACTATTTGTTTGAGGTTATATACTTGTATCACTCACACTCTCATGTAGTCTCTCTCCATTCATCCTCTCTCTCCTTCTCTCTCTCTCTCTCTCTCTCTCTCTCTCTCTCTCTCTCTCTCTCTCTCTATATATATATATATATATATATATATATATATATATATATATATATATATATATATATATATATATATCAACTGTTATTGACTTCGTTTTACTTTTCTAAACCCTGCATAAATTGAATTTAAATCCATTTCAAATGAAGAAATCCACAATCTATTGATTCCAAATTATAAGTAAAAAATTTAATTAAAAAAAAAGAAAGCTAACTAAAGAAATATAGGCGTTTATTAATAGCAAGAGAGATATAAGCATCTATTAATAGCAAGACTACTTGAGTAATAATAAAGCAAGGAAGCTAACTAAAGAAATATTGATAAACAAATAAATGAATTAAAGATGCCCTTAGTGAAATCAACTCTAGAAATATGCTCAGAACCCCAAAATATCCAAACATTGCACTATTGTTCACACCGATCAAGGCCACATATCCGTGGACGTACTTCTCTCAATATTATGTATGAAGATTTGTACAAAAAAAATGTTTTGAATAAAATCCAACATTTCTATTTTTAGAGAAAAAAAATCAAAATATGGTAAAATATTTACGACTACATGAGTTTGATAATCAGATGAATGTACTTTCCCTTACCTCTGGTTATAGGAGATGGCATTCACAGTGTTATTCAAATTTTTCCAATCAATCTCATCAATTTACACTCCTTCATTTTATGACCAAATACTTGGCGCACTTTGCTCCTTAAAGGAATCCACTCATACTCAATAGTTTGTCTAATCGTAGTACCATCTTGATCATAGATAGGGATAAACTCAAGCAACTCACATCCCATATTAATCTCAACACGTAACCTATCATATGTCAATTCACAAAATTCAGAAAAGGCAATTATCCATTTACTTATGCACAAATGAACTATACTTATGCACAAAATTGAAAAAAGTAACTGCGAATGAACTATACACCTCAAAGGCACTGCGAATGAACTATGCCACATTGATGTTGTTGTGTCGATGACGTGAAATTTGGTTTTGTAGACGATCTTCAATAAAATGGACAAAAACCTAAAGCATGTTTTAAATCCGAAATTTCGACAACAAGAAGAACTACGTCCTTCCAAATTCCAACCCCAAGGCTTTGCTCCTATCAAATGAACCTTGATATATTATTTAGTTGGGTAAGAGACAATATAAAGAGTGACCCAATGGATAGACTCAGAATGCGAAAGAATACTGGGTATCAATGGTTTCTTTGACACCTATCTGAAAGTTATTCTTTGCCTTTTACACGTTGATGGTTACGATTTTTAGAATGATGTAGTTTAGTTTTATGTTATGATCGACATGTGTCCCTTCTTTTGATACGTACTTAGTAGTTCTTGGTTGTATTTTAATGCTTTGATATTCTTCGACGACCCGCAACGAAGATCAAGAGGCTAGAAAAATCCTAAACCTTTTGTTCCTGTAATTTCCAAATCAGTACATTCATTCAGTAAAACATAAACATAAACATAATACTCCGTTCTTCACAACGATTTCCATAAACATAAACTCATAGCGATTCAACGTTCTTCCTAATGATTCATTCAGTACAATATAAACATTGTTCTTCACAACGTTCTTCACAACATTGTTTTTTACTTATTAAAAATTCATTTAATTATATTTTGTCAAAAAAAATAATGTCTACGGTTTTTGAAGAATATTTGTCAAAAAATAACCTCAATATAATTTATACGGTTTATTGACATAAAATACAATTTGTTCATAGTTACACTGATAAACACACATACATACATACATATAAATAGAAATCTATACATACACACACACATATACACACATAAATATAAATTTATGCATACACACACATATAAATAGAAATCTATACATACACACATACCCACACACAATGAGAATCGAAATTAGGGATTTAGACAGAAATGAGGAAATGAGAAAATTCTTTATCTACCAGCCTATACAATAAATTCTATATCGACCAACCTATACAGCAAAAAAAATGAAAAATATACAGCAAAAATATAGAGAAAATTTTGGATCAAAAAATACATGTTTAGATAGAAGAGGGGCGGGAGTTTTTCCTTTGATAAAGTTGAGGGAGTTGATGGTTTTGGTAACAAATAAAACTCACCTAATAGCAAAATGAAAGAGAGAGAATAGGGGCGGGAGTTCTTCATGTACAGCAAAATGAGAAGAGAGAGAGGAGGGAAATTAAAGTAGGTCAAAAAATTTATGACCCCTAATAGGGGTCACAAATTGAATCTTAAGTCAAAATTTGTGACTGTTGGGAGCGGTTATAAATTTATGGCCACTAATAGTAGTTACAAATTAAGTCTTAGGCCAAAATTTGTGACAGCTACAAGCAGTCACAAATTATGACTGTCAATTGCAGTCACAAATCGAGTATTAAACCAAAATTTGTGACTCTCCATAGCAGTTATAATTTTGTGACTACTCATAAGAGTCATAACTTAGGCCTACTGATAAATTTGTGACTGCTTGTGAAAGTTATAAATTTCTGACTACTTACAGGAGTCACAAATTAATTATATGGTAATATTTGTAACTCTCATTAGCGGTGGCAAACTAAGTGACTCAAATTTTTTAGTACCCATTGATTTTATCACCCCTAATGGGAGTTACAAATAATTTTATGACTGCTCGCAGGAGTGATAAGTTTCTCACCCCCATTAGTAGTCACAAAATTAGCATTTTGATGTAGTGATTGAAATTTCATTCGTCCCTTTGTTTAAACAATTGATGAAAGGATTTGGAGTCGAACTGTACCCCAAATTCCTCAATATTTATGGTAACTCTCCTTAGAAGTGATGACTGACTCCCATCATTACAACCCAGCTCCTATGAGCTAAAAAATTAGCTTAAAATTCAATCATGAGTGTCACTGCACTCTACTTTACGTAATTGCCTTTAGAGGATCTCCTTAATTTGGTCAATCACACTTACGCACTTCCGTGAATTCTTGCACATGGCCCTTCTAAAAATCCCTTTCGACTTTATACCTTACCGACTATACTGGGTGAGTCTGAATTTGCACCACCATCTGCTATGGAGGTACTTGGAGAAACTACTACGCGTTAGCGGTCATCACAGTGTCAACTGTCTGAATAATAATGGTGGTGACTTCTACCATGATCACCGTTCCCAAAATACTCTATGGTTTTGATTGAGCCTCTCCTCATGCAATCCTCCTAATGGACCACGTTGGTCGTCCTATATTGTTCATTATTCTAAGCCCAACCAAACTCGTATATGATTTGCATCAACTATACTCAATAGCAGGAGAAAGTAAGTCACATTATGAATCGATAGTCCTAAGTATAGGGCTCTATATCAAAGAAGGTTAACGTTGAAAAAGTACTAAGTCCGTACAGATCCTAAGGACTCTAGAACCTAATGCTTTGATAGCATCTATGACACCTCGCCTATTTTAATCACGGGTGATCAGTCCTTTACTAAAATAAAATAGGAGTCTCATCTGGTTCTTTCTTAGCATAAGTGTCGAAAATACTTTTAAATTACTAACCCCCTATTAATTAAATAAGTCGATTGCCAAATTTTATCTTTCATTAACATACAACATTAATAACCCAACCAAAATGTTTGATCTTTCTCACAGCCAGAGTATAACGGTTGGGTCGCTTTAAATTTTAAACTTTGGTAGTCATCGTCAAGGTTTATCGCGATATCTTCAAGAGCACTTGAACCATGTACATCATAAGGAACCTCATTCTCCTCTGCTTCATAAACTTCGTACGCATCATCAACTAAATCCTCTAACATATTATGATCTACGTCATCCCCTTCTACATCTTTCCTACTTGTTGAAGGCTGTTGTGAAGGTTATTCGGGGACAAAGGGAACTTTCAATTCACCGTGAAAACTCTAAAATCGATAAATATCTTTGCATACCCCATATTAACAAATGTAGTTCAACTGTTTTTCACTTAAACACCTTACCATTCTTACACCTAGCACACGGACACGAAAACTCTTCATCATTATGACATCTCTTCACTTATTTTACAAATTCATTAGCACCTTTGCAAAACACATCCCCCATTCTATTTGTCTCACCCATCCACTCTTTGTATTTCGAATATCCCATCACAGCTACCACAACTAATCACCTATTAAACATAAGAAGCGTATATTCATGGATTAGTATAAACAAAACTTAGATTTATAGTAAGTTTCATTTAATTATGTCTTATTTATATTCGATTTTTAAATTTCAAATTCAAATTCAATTTATAATAGAGATTCTTATTTCCTCCATCTCCTCTAAAGGGTGAGTGAACATATCCCATTCAAGACCGCATATTTCTGTAATATACTTAACAGCTCATGTACATTGTTACAATTTGATAAAAATTCGGCAGCATATCCCCGTAGTTCTCCAAGTACACGACGTAGATTGGCAAGTGTGAGTGCTATTTCAATTGATCAATTGAAATAACAGTCACACTTGTCAATCTAGTATGTGCCCAAAGAACATTAGGATACGACTGCAGAACATTCTCCAAAAGTAACAACTTAAGCCACTAAGAATATTATTATACAGAAACTATGTAGTCCCAAATTGTCCAAACGGGACAATTCGAGATATCTCATTACAGGGGTAATGACTCTCGAACGGGTCTAAGGGCTATTGAATGCGTGCGCATAAGAATTAGAAGGCTAGTATCTATGCACACTATATATAATTTCAAGTATGTTTCATTTAATTATCATACTACTTATATATTGTTTGTGATACAAAGTAATTTTTAAAAAAAGTTGAAAAATTCCACCCCCATATGGACAATAATTCAGGGTCATGCCACTTTTAAAATTAACCAACCGGACATCGATCCACTACAATCTAACCGCAATGGCAACAACATATGTGTATCCCGTACTCCTTCTAATTCATCTACTCAATCAATTATTTTCCTCAATTAAACTAACAATTAAAGTACACAATTATTAATTTACTAATTTACAATGAGGGGCAATCCTACTTGCATATGAAAGGGGCACTAATTATTAATTAACTAAAAAAATTATCAACCAATCAATATTTAATCAATCAATTCTTTTACAAGGGGCACTACAATTCAAGGGGCAATATCTAATAAACCAATAAAATTTAATTAAAACAAACACACACCTTCACATACATACACACAACCCCATAACCCCTACCACCCCCTGCCCACTCCCTACCCCCCACCCCACCCCCAGCCCTGCCCCCTCCCCCCCCCCCACTGCCACTGCCCACCACACACGCACACACACATGCACATATACACACGCACACACATATATATATACACGCACATATACACCCCCCTCCCATCCCCTCCCCCCAGCCCTGCCCCCTCTCTCCCCACACACACACACACGCATATATACACCACGCACATATACACACACATATACATAAATGGAAGAGAAATAGAGAGAGAAAACGTACCAAAATCGTAGAGAGAGAGAGAGTGCAATCGCTTAGAGCGAGAGAGAAATGGAGGGAATAAAAATCGGTGCGAAAATAGAAGAGGGAAGGGTTTTTTACTGACAGAATTCTCACGGACATGTCACGGTCTATGACCGTGACAACTTTATAGGCTTGTCATGGTCAATGATCGTGACAAGCCTTTGTCACGGCCTTGTCACGGTCAATGATCGTGATAAAAAATGCATGTTTTTTGTCATGGCCATTGACCGTGACAAGGCTGGACGGTTGAGGGTGTCAGTTCGACCATTTTGGTGTAGTGCTATGGTTTCGGCTGAGCCTCTCCTCCTGCAATCCTCCTAATAATGGACCTCGTTGGTCATCCTATATTTTTCATTATATGAATCCCAACAAAACTTGTAAATGATTTGCATCAACTATACTCAATAACAGGAAAAAGTAAGTCACATTGTGAATCAACAGTCCTAAGCATAAGGCTCTATATCAAAGAAACGTAATGTTCAAAACGTACTAAGTCCGCACAGATCCTAAGGACTCTAGAACCTAATGCTCAGATACCATCTGTGACACCCCACCAATTTCAATCACGGGTGATCAGTCCTTTACTAAAATAAAATAGGAGTCTCATCTGGTTCATTCTTAGCATCAGTGTCGAAAAGACTTTTAAATTACTAACCTCCTATTAATTAAATAAGTCGATGCCAAATTTTATCTTTCATTAACATACAACATTAATAACCAAACCACAATAATCCCATACATAGTAATAAATATAAATGAAACCACTATATAAAGTGTAAAGCAAAGATAAATAGATAAGGTCCATCGGGTAAAAATCCAATGCGTCTAATCTATATAGCTAAAATACTCTGAAATATATAAGTTTAAATGAAAAGTGGAAACACACACAACCAATATCATAATAGAGAAATAAATATAGAACGTAATAAGTGAAGCGTCTACTCAGCAACCTGTAAGCCTCCACGTCAACTGCAACTTCGTGTCCTTGGAAAGAATATTCATCCATGGCGTACCTGTGGCTAGACACCTAAAAGTTTTTGCAAAATAGATTTGATATGGGTCAAAGCCCAAAACCTTTTAAAAACAGTTGCAAGTAATTAAGATGCAGTAAATAAATATGCAGTAAAACTTTCCATATTTAAGCCGGTGTCACACTCCCATGAAATACACCTCATCTCTCGACTATAATGCAAACCTTGTGCATATATCTTAACCTGTCGAGTTACTCTACCCTACTTAACTAGTCTGGTTGAAAATTCCACTAATACACCAATTTAACCAAGTATTCTTTATTGTTTATTGTTCATTTCTTAGTTATTTCTCTCATTAGCTTAAGTAACCATTCATCATTTATCATGCTCATAACTTTATCCCAGTTATTTGTAACACTCACTCTTAAAGTATTAAGCCCGCATATAAATATCACATAAATAAATAAATATATATATATATATATATATATATATATATATATATATATATATATATATATATATATATATATATATATATATGTGTGTGTGTGTGTGTGTGTGTGTGTGTGTGTGTGTGTGTGTGTGTGTGTAAAGTTATACTACAACAAACACACATATGTTGTGTATAATCGTTATCCCCGAGTAATAACTCATAGGATACCATCCCCCGAATACTAACTCATTAGATGCCTTCCCCCGAGTGCTAACTCATTAGATACCATCCCCTGAGTACGACTCATTGGATGCCTTTCTCTATAATGCTATCATCATCCAGGGCATACTCACATTATCCCGGTTATCGGTGGTCGGACTCACACATCGACTCGATAAAATTACAAACATATTAGAGGTGGCAAGTCCTTCGAAATGTTTAAATACTAAATATGTCAGATTATCACAGTCATTGACTTTGAAAATTTGGACTTGTCAAATTTAATGACTGTGACAATTCTGGGGGTGACAACATTGGTTGTCATGAACTTGTCACGGTTAATGACTGTGATAAGATTAGTCACGGTTAATAACTGTGGCAAATCCATGGCAATCTTTGAAAATTTATCACGGCCAATGACTATGATAAGCCCGTGACAAAGGATAATTGTCACGAACTTGTCACGATCAATGACCGTGACAATTCTGAGCATAATTGGAAAAAAAATCTGCTAGGCAATATGGCCACTGCCACTGCCCAGCAGTATATTTGTACCTGTTATAGCAACATTGTACCTGTTCAAACATCATATATCCAAATAAAATAAAGATAATGAAAATATACATTCAAAACAATATGCATTACGATATAATCCAAATATTATTCAAATGTAACAACTTAAAATAATTCAATTCAAATAATGTCACTACATGTCTGGGGTAGGTCTGAGGAGGTGAGTAGGCCACACGATATATGAATTAATACACCCAGCAATATGCATCGTTCCACATTATTCGTGCAACCACGACTGGGAGTTCTCCTTCCCGGGTATCACATGCGTGACGAGCACCTTGGCCTCAATGTCTTGAAGCAAACGTTCATGAACTGGCATACCCTAGACAGTATCCGGGTCCCTCAACCCCCGCCCTATCCGTTGTCCACTAAATATGTCCTGTATAAACACGCTCGGCCAACCAAGTGTCGATATCGATCAGTCGAAGGGAGTCAAATAGGGGATTGCATCATCAGAATCTGCACGTGTCGGCGATGAAGCAGCGAGGTCCACATCCTCGTCCTCCTGCACCTCCTCCTCCAACACCACCTTCTCCTTCTCTTTCCCCTTACAATTTTCGCCCAACGAACACTTCATGAATGAGAACATATCTTGGACCGTCCCCTCCAAATAGGACAGCTTCGTGTCATGCTAGTTCACCGTTCGAGCCAACCCGGTGTCTCTCATCACCAATCCGATGATCCTAGATTTGTCCATCTGTGAGCTTACCCCCTTATCATCCCCTTGCGATCAGCGCCAAGCACTTGGCTGAGTGCATCTGTGGACAAAGATGCCCTGTAGACGTCAGACTGCGACTCATGCACTTCCTTAAGCTTTGCTTGAAAGGACAAAAAACACATGATTAGTTAAATAAGTAAATAAAAAAAATTATAACATAATTAACAAAAACTAAACTATCGGATTACTTACAATCGTGGTCGCGACGCTCGAGGACACCTCCTTATCCTTCCCCTTCTTCGTTCGAATAGCCACATAAGTATCGAGCCTATGTGGCCTACCCCCAGGACCACTCCCCGTCCCCTGAAATAAAATAACACAAAATTAGTATCGGCCCCACAAAGTAAAATAATGCAGAATAATATATTTCTGTAATTATAGAAAAATTAAATCTTACCATCATCCTATACTCCACCTCGGCGTATAACGTCCGGCCGGAGTAGTGCACGTCCGTCTTTTTCGCCCGATTTTCCCTCCCCGATTAGCGAGATGCCAATTGTCGCTCCCCGATCTCATTGTCAATGAACTTTTGCCATTGTGCCAATGAAATCGGCTCCTTCAGTGGGAAGGAGTCACGCATTCGGATAACGGAGTCTCGGGTCTTACCAAAGTACCGATTCCGCATATTTTTCTTCCACATCTTGTGTTGCTCCCACAACTGCTGCAAGACAGAATTGCGTAGTTTTGGATCCACGCTGAATTGTTCCTTTCCAATAAATACAATGTTAGTTGCGAATAAATATAAATATAAATATAAATATAAATTGAAATCAAAATCGAAATCAAAATCAAAATTGAAATTGAAATTGAAATTGAAATTGAAATTGAAATTGAAATTGAAATATAAATATAAATACATTACATGTAGTGTTGCCCAAATAGCTAACTTGAGCTCATTTGGCACCTCCATCCAACTAGTGTACCCCAGGCAGATGATCGTCTTTACCAGCTCGAGGGATCTCGCTAATAGCCCCGTCTTGTTCTCGATGGTCATCCTTAATTTTTCATATTTGGGGAGTCTAGGGGCCGAGAAGCCCTCGTCACCTCCGCTACCACCAAGCCCAGAAGACATCATCATAATCAGCATCATCATCCTCGCCTTAATACCTGAAGGAGACATTTTCTGTAAAAAAATGTTGTTATTAGTAAAAATCAAAATGAATTAGAAGAAGACATGCAAATATGTACGATTACTACAAATGAATTATTATTATTTAACACTTCAATTCTGAATTCCAAAATGACAGCATCTAACTCATAATATGTACAATTACTAAAAATTTGAAACATCCCCACCCCCACGCGCACACACGCACAGTACACAAGAGTGAAAATGATAAAGTGAAAATCAATTAAAAGCATTAAAAATGGATTGATAAAGTACAAATTGGAATATTTATTACAAATTGAAAAATTATTTCAAATTCGGGTTATCATCAAGAATGGATTGATATTCGGTAGGAATAGCCAAGTCATCCACACTACTATTTAGACGCTTTGGCGCATGTAGGACAATTGACCACGGCTCGTTTTGATATACTCCGAGTAAAACACTTGGTTGACCTATTGAAATGCACAAACAAATGGCTCATCGCTCACGTGGTCATTGCTCTTCAACTTGGACAAGTCAACCATGATCAAATTGGTGCCAAGATCAACTTTACAAGCATTTTTATCCTCAATTCTTACCCAGTCACAGTAAAATACAACCTCTTTGAAGCTTATATAATCTAATTCAAATATATTTCGAATTACACCATAGTAAGTCAATTCAGTGAGGCTTTTATCTTTTGTTCTTGCTCGAAAGAAAGTAAGAGCCTTGAATGAAATGCCCGAGTTATGTACATTTGTACTTCCCCCGTACACTTTTGCATCAAATACGTAACTGTTCAATCGATACTTTTTGTACTCTTGTGCCATGAACAAGGGTCCAGTGGCTAGATGAGCAAGCCTTGATGTCGCATCACCCATCTTTAAGAGCTGAGAAGATAGATAAATTAATTATATTAGTTGTAAAGTTTGAGTGTAATGTAACGTTATATAACGGCCATTTTCATTATAAATACCTCTTGTGACAACCACAGCCTAAATTCGTTGTTTGATTGTACCATTGTTTTTCGTCTTTTATTGTTCTCACAGGCTTCATATTTTCTGCATATTACAAAATTAATCATGTATAAAATAATCTAAAATAATGTAAAACTTAAAATAATTTAAACTTACTTTTTCCATTCTTTGACATCTTCATGTGTGTTAAATAGATAACGAGCTACTTGTTAATGTTACAAACTCGTTAATTTCACTCGTTTTCCCATCACATAACCACCATCATCGACGAACTCATCAGTGTCATCAACGTTGGTTGAGTTAGGCATATATTCCCGAGTATAGATTGATGACTCCACGGTGATATATTCCTCTGCAATTGATCTTTCAATGTATCGCATATTCTTGACATAATCTTTAAAAACTTTCATCAATCTTTCAAACGGATACATCCACCGATATCTAACTGGACCACAAAGAAGTTCCTCATCGCATAGGTGTACCAAAAAGTGAACACTTATGTCAAAGAATGTTGGGGGAAAGTACTTCTCCAACACACAAATCGCTTCGATCACCGCCAATTTTACAGCCACTACCTTCTCACACAAAAGTGAGAAGGTAATACTAATTTACATACACTACACCAAATCTGCCGAATTGTCACGGTCATTGACCTTGACAATTTCAACTTGTCAAGGTCAATGACCGTGACAATTCGGGGAGAGATAAATTTTTTTGTTACGGGCGTGTCATGGTCATTGACCGTGATAAGTTCGTTAGAATTGTCACGGTCGTGTCACGGTCTATGACCGTGACAATTTTAGTCACGGTAAATAACCGTGACAAAACCTTGGCCCTTTTTAAAAAAATTGTCACGGTCATTGACTGTGACAAGTTTCGTTGTCAAGGACTTATCACAGTCAATGACCGTGACAATTTTTGGCAGAATTTAAAAAAAAATCGGCTGGGCAGTATGGCCACGCCACTGCCCAGCAGTATATTTGTAGCTGTTATAGCAACGTTATACCTCTTCAAACATCATATATTCAAATAAACTAAAGATAATGCAAATATATATTCAAAATAGAAATAATATACATGACGATATAATCCAAATATAATTCAAATGTACCAACTTAAAAATAATGTCACTACATGTATGGGGTAAATGTGAGGAGGTGAGTAGGTCACACGATATAAGAATTGACACACCCACTAATATACATTATGTCGCATTTTTCGCGCAACCACAATAGGGAGTTCTCCTTTTCGGTTATCACATGCGTGACGAGCACTTTGGACTCGATCTCTTGAAGCTCACGTCCATGAACTACTCCACCCTGGACGATATTCGGGTCCCTCAACCCCCGCCCTATCCGTTGGCCATCAAATACTTCTAATATGAACACGCTCGGCCAACCAAGTGTCGATATCAGTCTGGGGAAGGGAGCCAAATAGGGAAGTGGATCATCGAAGTATGCACGTGTCGGTGATGAAGCAGCGAGATCCATATCCTCGTCCTCCCGCACCTCTTTCTCCACTGCCTTCTCCTTCCCTTTCCCCTTACGGTCTATGCCCAACGCACGCTTCATGAATGAGTACATATCTTGGATCGTCGCCTCCAAACAGTACAGCTTCGCGTCATGTGAATCCACCGTTCGAGCCAACCCGGTGTCGCTCGTCTCCAATCCGATGATCCTAGATTTGGCCACCCGCGAGCTCACCCCCTTGTCCTCCCCTTGCGATCAGAGCCAAGCACTTGGCTGAGTGCGTCTGTGGACAAAGATGTCTTGTCGGCATTAGACTACGACTCATGCACTTCCTTAAGCTTTGCCTGAAACGATAAAAAGCACATGATTAATAAAATAAGTAAACTAAAAAATTATAACGTAATTAACAAAAATTAAACTATCGGATTACTTACAATCGTGTTCGCGACGCTCGGGGACACCTCCTTGTCCTTCCCCTTCTTTGTCCGAAGAGACACATAAGTATCGAGCCTATGTGTATTACCCCTAGAGCCACTCCCCACCCCCTGAAATAAAATAAAGTAAAATTAGTATCGGCCCCGCAAAGTAAAATAATGCAGAATAATATATTTCTGTAGTTATAGAAAAATTAAATCTTACCTTCATCCTATGCTCCACCTCGGCGTAAGACGTCCAACCGGAGTAGTGCACGTCCGTCTTTTTTGCCCGATTTTCCCTCCCCGATTGGCGAGATGCCAATTGTTGCTCCCCGATCTCATTGTCAATAAACTTTTTCCATTGTGCCAATGAGATCGGCTCCTTCGGCAGGACGAATTCACGCCTTTGGATAATGGACTCCCGTGTTTTCTCAAAGTACTGTGTCCACATATTTTTCTTTCACGTCTTGTGTTGCTCCCTCAACTGCTCCAAAACGGAATCGCGTAGGTTTGGATCCAAGTTGAATTATTCCTGTCCAACAATTACAATGTTAGTTGCGAATAAATATAAATATAAATATAAAATGAAATCGAAATCGAAATCGAAATTGAAATATTCATATAAATATAAATATATTACCTGTAGTGCCTCCCAAACATCTAACTTGAGTTCATATGGCACCTCCTTCCAACTCATAAACCCCGGGCCGATGACCGTCTTTAGCAGCTCGAGCGATCTAGCTAATAGCTCCGACTTGTTCTCGATGGTAATCCCAAATTTACCATATTTGGGGAGCCTAGGGGCCGAGGAGACCTCGTCGCCTCTGCTACCACCGAGCCCAGACGACATCATCATAACCAGCATCATCATCCTCGCCTCAATACCTGAAGGAGACATTTGCTGTAAAAAAACGTTATTAGAACAGATCAAAAAAAATTAGAAGAAGACATGAAAATATGTACAATTACTACAAATTAAAATGAGCACTAATTATTAATTTACTTTCATACACCCCCTCCCCCACCACACACACGCACACGTACTCGCACACACACCACCCCCAGCCCCCCACCACACACACAATAATTATTTTCATCAATTAAACTAACAATTAAAGTATACAATTATTAATTTACTAATTTACAATGAGGGGCAATCCTACTTTCATAATTAATCATATATTAATTTACTAATTTACAATAAGGGGCAATCATATATTAATTTACTAAAAAAATTAATAATCAATCAATTCTTTTACAAGGGACACTATGCACATACACACACATACACACACACGCAGCCCCCACCCCTACCCCACCACCCACCCACCCCCATCCCTGCCCCATCCCCCCCACCCCCTTTCCCCACCCTTCCCCCTCCCCTACCCCCACCCCCACGACACACACGCACACGTACACACACACACCACCATCACCTCCCCCACCACACACACGCACACGTACACGCACACACACCACCCCCTGCCCCCCACCACACACACAATAATTATTAATAATATACCCATTTTCAGCCATACCAAAAGATCCCTACTTATCTTTATTAATAATATCTAGAATTAACCACTAAAGAATACCCACCAGATACACCTAAAAACCCACATTAGCCAACCCCCATATGAACAATAATCCAATAATTATATATTGTTCGATATACAAAGTAATTTTCAAAAAAAGTTCAAAAATCCCACCCCCATATGGACAATAATCCAGTGGTAATGCCAATTTTACTGTTAACCAACCCAACATCGATCCACTATAATTCAATAGCAATACCAACAACAAATGTGTATCCCGTACTCCTTCTAATTTATCTACTCAATTAATTCATTTCATCAATTAAGCTAGCAATTAAAGTATACAATTATTAATTTACTAATTTACAATGAGAGGTAATCCTACTTTCATATGAAATGGGCACTAATTATTAATTTACTTTCATCTAAAACTATACAATTAAAATTACAATTAAAGTTATACAATTTACTAATTAAAGCTATACAATTGTTAAGATTGCCCCACCACACACGCACACACACACACCCAGGGGTGAAGGCACTTCAAAGAGGGGGGGCAAGTGCCCCACCCCAAATCTGGAAAAAAAATCTTCAAGTAAGCTATATATTTATTTTATTTCTTAAAGTGCCCCACTAATCCCCACTTATTTATGACCCATTTATAAAAAATTTATTCCATTTAATTGACTTAGGGTTAGGGTTTCACCAAATTAAATTACATTTTTTTTATAAATTGACATATAATTTAGGGATAATCTTTTTTAATTTTATTAGAATGCTATATTTTTTAATCTTCTCAAGTGCACCCCCACCACCCCACCCCCTGCCCCCTTCCACCACACCCCCACCACCCCACCCCCTGCCACCCTCCCCCCACCACACCTGCACACACACACACACATGTACACACACAACCCACCCCACCCCCACCACCCCCTGCCCCCCTCCACCATCACACACCAACACACACATACACACACATATACACACACATATACATATACACACATATATATACACACATACACACACATATAGAAATGAAAGAGAAAGAGAGGAAAAAAACATACCTTAGAGAGAGAGAGGGGGGGGAAACCAAAAAATAGTGGGAAAAAAAGAAGCCTAGGGCGTTTTTTACTGAAGACATTGTCACGGTCGTGTCAAGGTCCTTGACCATGACAATTATTTTAACAATTGTCACGGTCATTGATTGTGACAAGTCCGTGACAAATATGTTTATCACGAACTTGTCACGGTCAATGACCGTGACAATTATTTGTCAAGGTCAATAACCGTGATACAAAGTGCGTGTTTATTTTCACGGTCAATGACTGTGACAAGGGTGGCCGGCTGAAAGGTGACATTTTGGCCATTTTGGGGTAGTGATAATAGCCCTCCGTAAATCCTTGTGCTTGGAGAAACAATGCTTAAACAATAGAGGAACCAATTGCATGATCACATGCCAATCGTGCGACTTACACTTATGTAAATCATGAGTAGCATAATTCACAATCCTTTGCAAGTTGGACGAAAAATTAGATGGGCCCTTCAAATTATATATTGTGTCTAAAAGCACCTTCCTTTCCCCAGTCGTCAAAGTAAACGCACTATGGGGAATTATTGTCCTTCCCCTATTATCTTCTTTCAACCATAGTTGTGGCTTAATTTTCAACGACTTAAGGTCTTTTCGTTCTTTTTCACCATCCTTCGAATGACTCCCCCTAAGGCATGTGCCAACAATATGTTCAGCGAGGTTCTTCTCTACATGCATCACATCCAATACATGGCGCACCGGGTTATTCTTCCAATAAGGCAAGTCAAATAAAATTGACCTCCTAGACCATGCCTTTGTTGTCTCAATTTCATTCTCAATTGGGGTCTTCTTATGCTTGACATTCTTAAATTTGGGATTCTTACCTGGCATATTAGGGCCACATTTAGAAGATTTACAACATTAATAACCCAACCAAAATGTTTGATCTTTCTCACAGCCAGAGTATAACGGTTGGGTCGCCTTAAATTTTAAACTTTGATAGTCATCGTCAAGGTTTATCACGATAACTTCATGAGCACTTAAACCATGTACATCATCAGTAACATCATTCTCCTCCCCTTCATATACTCCGTGCGCATCATCAACTAAATCCTCTAACATATTATGATCTACGTCGTCCCCTTCTACATCTATCCTACTTTTTGAAGGTTGTTGTGAAGGTTGTTAGGGGACAAAAGGAACTTTCAATTCACCGTGAAAACTCTAAAATTGATAAATATCTTGCATACCCCATCTTAACAAATGTAGTTCAATTGTTTTCCACTCAAACACCTTACCATTCTTACACCTAGCACACAGACACAGAAACTCTTCATCATTATGACATCTCTTTGTGTATTTCACAAATTCATTAGCACCTCTGCGAAACACATCCCCTATTCTATTTGTCTCACCCATCCACTCTTTATATTTCCGATATTCCATCACACCTACCACAACCAATCACCTATTAAAGGTAAGAAGCGTATATTCATGAATTAGTATAAACAAAACTTAGATTTATAGTAAGTTTCATTTAATTATGTCTTATTTATATTCGATTTTTAAATTTCAAATTCAATTTATAATAGAAATTTTTATTTTCTACATCTCCTCTAAAGGGTGAGTGAACCTATCCCATTCAAGACCGCATATTTCTGTAATATACTTAATAGCTCATGCACATTGTTATGATTTGATAAAAAATCGGCAGCATATCCTCGTAGGTCTCTAAGTACACGACGTAGATTGGCAAGTGTGAGTGTTATTTCAATTGATCAATTGAAATATTAGTCACACTTATCAATCTATTATGTACCCAGAGAACATTAGGATACGACTGCAGAACTTCCTCCAAAAGTAACAACTTTAAACCACTAAGAATATTATTATACATAAATTATGCAGTCCCAAACTGTCCAAATGGGACAATTCGAGAGATCTCATTACAGAGGTAATGACTCTCGAACGGGTCTAAGGTCCATTGAATGTGTACGCATAAGAACTAGAAGGCTAGTATCTATGCGCACTATATGTAATTTTAAGTATGTTTCATTTAATTATCAATATACATATATATTGTTTGTGATATAAAGTAATTTAAAAAAAAATAAAAAATCCCACCCCCATATGGACAATAATCCAGTGGCCACACTTTCAAAATTTACCAACCGAACATCGATCCACTACAATCCAACCGCAATGGCAACAACAAATGTGTATCTCGTACTCCTTCTAATTCTTCTACTCAATTAATTCTTTTCATCAATTAAACTAACAATTAAAGTATACAATTATTAATTTACTAATTTACAATGAAGGGCAATCCTACTTGCATATGAAAGGGGCACTAATGATTAATTTACTAAAAAAATTAACAACCAATAAATATTTAATCAATCAATTATTTTACAAGGGCACTACAATATGAGGAGCAATATCTAATAAATCAATAAAAATTTAATTAAAACAAACACACACACGCACACACACAACCCCACAACCCCTGCCCACCCCCTACCCCCAGCCCTGCCCCCCCCCCCCCCAGCCCCACTGCCACTGCCACCACTGCCCACCACACACTCATACACATATTCACACACATGCACATATACACACACACACACGCACATATACACCCCCTCCCCCCAGCCCAGCCCCCTCCCCCCCCCCCCACACACACACACATATATACACCACACACACATTTACACACACATATAGACACACACGCACATATACATACATATATACACAAATGGAAGAGAAATAGAGAGAGAAAACGTACCAAAATCGTAGAGAGAGCGAGTGCAGTGGCTTAGAGAGAGAGAGAGAGAGAAATGGAGGGAATAGAAATCGGTGGGAAAAAAGAAGAGGGAAGGATTTTTTACTGACAGAATTATCACGGACATGTTACGGTCATTGACCGTGACAAGGCTGGCCGGTTGAAGGATGTCAATTTGACCATTTTGGTGTAGGGTTATGGTTTTGGTTATTACTCTCCTCCTGCAATCCTCATAATGGACCTCATTGGCCATCCTATATTATTCATCATACGAAGCCCAACCAAACTCGTATATGATTTGCATCAACTATACTCAATAGCAGGAGAAAGTAAGTCACATTATGAATCGACAGTCCTAAGCATAGGGCTCTATATCAAAGAAAGGTAATGTTAAAAACGTACCAAGTCCGCACAGATCCTGAGGACTCTAGTACCTAATGCTCTGATACCGTCTATGACACCCCACCTATTTCAATCACGGGTGATCATTTCTTTACTAAAATAAAATAGGAGTCTCATCTGGTTCATTCTTAGCATCAGTGTCGAAAATACTTTTAAATTACTAACCCCCTATTAATTAAATAAGCCGATGCCAAATTTATCTTTCATTAACATACAACATTAATAACCAAATCACAATAATCCCATACATAGTAATTAATATAAATGAAACCACTATGTAAAATGTAAAGCAAAGATAAATAGATAAGGTCCATCGGGTAAAGATCCAATACATCCAATCTATATAACTAAAATACTCTTAAATACATAAGTTTAAATGAAAAGGGGCCACACACCCAACCAATATCATAATAGAGAAACAAATCTAGAACGTAATAAGTGAAGCGTCTACTCAGCAACTTGCAAGCCTCCACGTCAGCTGTTGTTTCGTGTCCTTGGAAAGAATATTCATCCATGGCGACCGTGTGACTAGACACCTAAAATTTTTTGGAAAATAGATTTGATACGGGTCAAAACCCAAAACTTTTTAAAAATAGTTGCAAGTAATTAAGATGCAGTAAATAAATATGCAGTAAAACTTTCCATATTTAAGCCGGTGTCACACTCCCATGAAATACACCTCATCTCTCAACTACAATGCAAACCTAGTGCATACATCTTAACCCGTCGAGTTACTCTACCCTGATTAACTAGTCTTGTTGAAAATTCCACTAACACACCACTTTAACCAAGTATTGTTTATTGTTCATTTCTTAGCTATTTCTCTCATTAGCTTAAGTAATCATTCATCATTTATCATGCTCATAACTTTATTCCAGTTATTTATAACACTCACTCTTAAAGTATTAAGCTCACTCTTAAAGTATTAAGCCCGCATATAAATATCACACACACACATATATATATATATATATATATATATATATATATATATATATATATATAAGTTATACTACAACAAACACACATATTTTGCGTATAATCGTCATCCCCGAGTAATAACTCATAGAATACCATCCCCTGAATACTAACTCATTAGATGTCTTCCCCCGAGTGCTAACTCATTAGATACCATCCCCTGAGTACTACTCATTGGATGCCTTTCTCTACAATTCTATCACCATCCAGGGCATACTCACATTATCCCCGTTATCGGTGGTCGGACTCTCACATCGAGTCAATAAAATTGCAAACATATTAGAGGTGTCAATAGTCCTTCAAAATGTTTAAATATCATACAAAAAACTCAACTCAAAAATAATTTTTTTTAATAGTTTAAAAAAAATGATTAAAAAAATGGTTTGCGCTAGCAGCATGTATACTTGGTATGTATGAAAGTATCTCTCTCTCTCTCTCTCTCTCTCTATATATATATATATATATATATATATATATATATATATATATATATATATATATATATATATATAGGGAGAGGTTCACAAGTGAACCTAAAAAATGAACTTTTTAATGAACCTTAACAAAAAATACTTAACAATTAATTAATTTTAATTCCTATGTTGTAATTAGTTCGCGCCAGCGGCAACGGACACGTGTGTTGATTGATCCCCAACACCCCCACCCCACCCCGGCGCCCCATCCCCCCCCCCCGCCCCACCCCACCCCCATGGAAGCCCTGCTGCCATAAGGGCAGCTATAAGGGCTGCCATGGTGATGGTGGTGGTTGGGGTGGGGGTGGGGTACCGGGGGGTGAGGGAGTTGGGATCGATCGACACGCATGTTCGTTTCCGCTGGCGCATAGCAATTACAACATAGAAATTAAAAGGAATGAGTTGTTAGGTGTTATTTTGTTAAGGTTCATTAAAAAGTTCATCTTTTAGGTTCACTTGTGAACCTCTCCCTATATATATATATATATATATATATATATAATTGTTAAAGTTTATTATTGGTATATATGTTACATTCTCTTGTCGTTTTACATGCATGAACTAATCACTAAATTTTGATTCCTAATAAAAAAAAACATTGGTTAACCAAACAAGCCGAAATAATTCAGAATCTTGGTAAATATTTTTTGGGGAATCACTTTCCTAGTAATTACAAATCATCCAAAAGATTATTGTGCACCAAACGGGGTGGGTTGTTGTATTATTTTTGCGTGACTACACACAAAGGAAGAAATACTACTCTTTTCCTCTTTACGTATTTTTCCTTCCTACTAAATAAATACGGGGAAATGTTTTTTTAGGGTAGTTTTTATATAAATCCTTGAATCGTCTCTGCAATCCCGGCTCCTTTTTCGAGCATTTTTATGAGAATAAAATGATAAATTTACCATCTTAACCCTTTTTTAAAACCCTAGCAATAGCACCTTGACAACAAAACACATTAAAAATTTCCAACAAAAACATATGGAAATTTTTGATAGCAACACCTTAACAACAAAACAACTGAACAGTGTCCAATTAAGAGAAATAAACAAATATCAGAATTAACTCTTCAATTACCCTGTGACAACCCGCCTACTAAAATAATAGGTGGCCAGCCCAATACTCCAATAATTACAGGAATCATAGATGGTCCATTCTTAGCATCACTGTCGATTAAAATAATAGTATGAGATAACCACCCATCATTTTAGAAAACGGATTGTCATACACAAAAATTTTAAAAGTAAAAGAGAAACACTTAGACAATCCCATTTGTAAAAACGCTGGGTATCAAAAATCGATGAATAAAGTATGACAATACAATAAATAACCACCGAATAAGCTGTCGGTGCACAGACCAATACAAATAATATGCTAAGTATTACAATCAATATTTACAATATTATAAATGAGTGCAATACCTTGGGCAAACACGCCCGAATAAAAGTAATGAACATAGCTAGAGTACAATAGAGGGGAGCGTCTACTACAAGTATCCTACAACATCCGCAATATGCCGTAGCTCCATGACAACTGGAAATGGAAATGTAAACACGGGTGTCCATGCGGAAGAGCACCTGTAACGGCAAAGAATATGCAGAAACAAGGAAATATAGAAACCGGTCAGGGCCGGGTTTGATATGATTACCATGTGACTAAAATGCATGGCAGGTAAGTGCGTAAATCTCTCGTAGATAACAATAATATTCCTCACCTCTCAATCTAGCAGCAACCTAACGCAATATCGTGAGATGTTCTAGTTAACCCTAAGTACTAAGGGCTAACTTTTCCCCATTCTCAACACTATTCCCTATTCGTGCGTGGGGTGTCTCGCAAAGCGAAATCCAAATAAGGAACCCCCCCGATACACTACTACTTAGGCAAGGTTGATCGTCGAGATCCATTAGACCCTAAGCACGAAATAATAAATAAATACATGTGTGTGCATAAGTGTGGGAGGTCACAACTACAGCTACTCAAGAAATGTAAACATAAACCCAGACCATAATCTAATGGCACAATTCCTAATTCTTTATTTAGGAATATATATATATGGTAAATTCATTTTATCAAATGTTTACCAAAAAAAAAACTCATTTCAAAACTTTCTTTACCAAATTTTATTTCCTTTCTTCTATCCAGGAAAAATACATAATTTAAAGCAAGTTTTATTATCATAAAAATGCTTTACTTTCATATCATATCATCCATTTTCCTTCTTCCATCCGGAAAATGTATTTAACGTCCCATTTCCCTTCTTATATCCGGGAAATGTAAATTAAAGCCATTTTATTATCATAAAATGCTTTAATAGCCAATAATGTCCCACATTATTGAATCATAGTTATATATCATATAATATAACGAAATCTAAGACCGCCCGTCCGGGTTTCCCCACTGTGCGCGCCCCTAAATGGCTATCATCTTCCAGGGCCTCCAAGACAACCTGGGATCCTATCGAAACGTCGGGAAGCGACCATGTGCCTGCGGGATAGTCAAGACCACACCCGGAATCTTCTAACCAGCGCAAAAAAATATAAACAAACGCTCACATGGCCTAGGGACTATATCTACCCTGCAGCATTAGCCAGGGGGCTTCACCACAACGCGCGCGACTTCCCTTATGATAGCGATTTAGAGAGGTGTGTATCCATAAATTATCATTTATGAAATACATTACTTTTTCCATGTTTGAAAACTCATATTTTATATTTACAAAAATCATTCACTTAGCCATTAAGCACCGAGTTTTAGAAGGTGCAATATATTCTTATTAAGTCATATTTTATTAATGACCTAAGACCCAAAGTGCCACTATCCTCAAAAATAACCTCAAAGAGTTCATATAATATCATAAACCCTTAAAGTGAGTCTCCACAATGGAGTGTCTCCCAAAAGCTCAACATTAATATTTTAACTTCAAATATATCTTTAGGTCAACCTCCTAAATCATTTGGACGTTAACCTAATACAAACTATTCCTCGGGTAAACCCAAATCTCCATTCTTAGCCTAGGACATTAGTCTACCCAATACAACCCTCTAGGACTCTTAATTACTTCCCAAAGGAAGGTTCCTAAACCTTGGACCTAAAAGAAAAGGGCTAAAAATCAAACTAAGAAAATCTCACAAAACAGGGGAACCGAATCGATTCGCTCCTTGGGCCGAATCGATTCGCCCTTGCGAATCAATTCGCTAAACAGCCGAATCGATTCGGTGAGCAAAAACTGACTTTCTGCAATTGCCGAATCGATTCGGTTTTAACCCGAATCGATTCGGTCTGCAAGACCTGTAACCCTCTCCTTATCCGAATCGATTCGCCCTTAGGGCCGAATCGATTCGGTCCCGAAATTTTGCCCAGTTTGGGCGACGGGTTACATGAACCCTAAAATCCCAAAACCTCAATTCTTTGCTTTTACCCAACATCAACAACATGTAATTCTACCAAATCATTCCTACACCATTTACAACTAATAATTTATCCTCAAATCAAATTAAAACTAAGGTTTAAGGGTTTAATCATCAAAATTAACAAATACCCATTTATGGGTTAAATCCCCAAAACCTAACTATACATGCAATTTATCACATTAAATCAATATCTAGCAAGTAAGAAACTTACCTCGAGGTTCGTAGTCTCGGAACACCTCCGGTAGCGACGGATTTCGGCCCAAAACCTCCATCTCTCTCTTTTTCTCTCAACTCTCTCTTCTCTCTCTCTCTCTCCTTTGGCTTCTCCCACCAAAAATGAAGAAAAGAAAAAGGGGTGGGGGATTTATAAGGGTCTCAAAATATAAACCCCCACCCTTAAATGCTAATACACCTCTAAAATGACTCGTAGCCACTAAGTTGAGTCATAGCCCCTTAAAAATGCCCGAATCTCAAAAATTACAACTGGGCACTTATTTCGACTATCTCGACTATTCTAAAAACAACTGCACCCCCTATTTTGGCATTCGGGAAAGTGTGAACTATTTTTACGTTCCAATTCCATTTTTTTTAATTCATTAATTATACCCAAATTTAAATATAGGTCATAACCATCGTTTTACATATAACGACGCAAAATACACAATATAACACTATTTACCTTCTCATAACGGTAAATAGTCAAAACATAGTAAATATTATCCCTAAGTCTCACGGGAAATAATATTTACTCCAACATTCCCTATTTTATAAAATTAGCCCATTAGGCAAAATAGTATAAAATAGTCGCTCGAAAACCTGGATTGTTACATACCCCTCACAAAGCATTAAAAATCATGTATTTTAGAGAGAGTATGGGAGAGTCCAACTATTAAATTATGTTAACTAGTTTTTACTCTTATATTCATCCTTGTCGATAATTAAATTGAATGTTTAAGGAAAAATAATATATCTGTGTAAATATAGAGTATGAATCTGCGTCGGAGTAGGGAGGGAGGATCTCAGCGAAATGAATTTGGGATGGATGGAGCCTTATCAGGGGCCAAAAATAATTTCAGCGTACACACTCACCGAAAACTATTTTGCCATTACCGAGCTTAACATCGGCCAAAAAATCTCTATGAATGCTCCTTGAGCATTTTAACATCGATCAAAAACTTTCTGTACAAAATTATTTTGGGATGGATTGTTATCTCAAATAGGCGAAGTTAAGAAAAATGGCTCGATCTTATCAAGAGTCTGGGATGGATTTGTTGTCTCAAAATAAAAGAGATGTCTAAAATGAATTTAGAATGTATAAAATTATGCGTCGGCTTTTTTTCGTATGTTAATTGAACTTCCACCCATTTATGTCAGTTTAATAAAATTGGGGGATCAATAAAAAAAGATTGAGGGTCAAAATAAAAATACCCTTTTTTTATTGTGAGTAAGAAATTTATTACTCTTAATTTTACTTTTGTTAAACGGCCATATAAGAATTTATCCAAATCAAAATAATATATTGATGAGAAAATTATATCTAGGTCCCATTTATTATGTCAACAAGCTTATAAGTCCTATTGACTTTTTCATAATCCCATAGGTCCTATTCCAACTTTTTAGGAAATTTTTTCACAATTTTACCCTTTTCAAACCAATCATCCGTAACTTCCTTGAGGAAGTTACATAAGTGGTTGGACTTTTTTTTTTAATCTTTAAATGATCATAACTTTTGATTCAGAAATCCGCTTTTCGCAAAATTACTATTTTTGAAATCTGCTCGACGAGATCTATCAAACAAGATCCATGAAGACTATAAAATTTCAAAGAAAAAAATTTACACAAACAGTAAACTTTACTGTATGCACTAGAATATGAAATAGTTTTATATATGTGACATTTCATAAACAGACAGTAACATTTACTGTGGTAATACCACATAGTATATATATATATATATATATATATACATCCGGTGGATCCAAACCCTCTTTTTTCAAAAATACCTTATATTTAAAGGTCCGCGCTAACGGCATCAAATCCTTACCACCATTGTTGGAGCTTCAACGACCTTCGTCAGACCTCCGATTTGGGGTGGGTAAGGGTAGCATGTGGTGCCGCTGGCGCGGACCTTTGAAAATAAGAGACTTTTGGATAAATGAGTTTTGGATCCATCGGAGTATTATGGGGTGCCGCTGGCGCGGACCTTTGAAAATAAGATTGGATCAATGTGATCGGGATCATCTGGAGCGCCAATTTGAGGTGAATAGGGGTGGCACAGAACTTTAAAAATTTACGAGCATATTGGATATATATATATATATATATATATATATATATATAGTTTGTAAAAATGTCATAGATATTAAACTTTATTGTATACACCAGAAAATGAAATAGTTTTATATTTGTGACATTTTCACAAACAACAACATTTACTGTGATAATATATTTATGAAATAATTTTATATTTGTGACATTTTCACAAACAACAACATTTACTGTGATAATATATTTATGAAATAGTTTTATATATATAACATTTTCACAAACAGTAACATTTACTGAGTTAATATTACACAATATATATATAACATTTTCACAAACAGACATTTACTGAGTTAAGACTACACAGTATATATATATATATATATATATATATATATATATATATGGTGGATCCAAACCCTATTTTTTCAAAATTACCTTATATTTGAAAGGTCGCGCTTGCGGTATCCAATCCTTACCACCATTATTGGAGCTTCAACGACCTTCGTTAGAGCTCCGATTTGGGTGGGTAAGGGTGGCATGTAGTGCCGCTGGCGCGGACCTTTGAAAATAAGAGAGTATTGAATAAAAGGACTTTCGATCCACCGAAGTATCATGGGGGGCCGCTGGGGCGGACCTTTGAAAATAAGATTGGATAAATGGGATCGGGATCATCTGGAGCGTCAATTTGGAGTGAATAGGGGTGGCACAGAACTTTAAAAATAGGAGCATATTGAATATATATATATATATATATATATATATATATATATATGCTGTGTAGTATTAGCACATTAAATGTTACTGTCTATTTGTGAAAATGTCACATATATAAAACTATTTCATATTCTAGTGCATACAGTAAAGTTTACTGTTTGTATAAAAAAAATTCTTTGGAATTTTATAGCCTTCATGGATCTTGTTTGATAGATCTCGTCGAGCAGATTTCAAAAATAGTAATTTTGTGAAAAACGAATTTGTGAATCAAAAGTTATGATCATTTGAAGATTAAAAAAAAAAGTTCAACCACTTATGTAACTTCCTCAAGGAAGTTACGGATTGTTGGTTTTAAAATGGTAAAATTGGAAAAAAAGTTTCAAAAAATTAGGAATATGACTTATATATAAGAGAAAAACATGATGGAACTAGAATGTCTATAAGAACGTCTAATAGGATCTAAACGTAAATGACTCTATATTGATCGTTACCGCATTGACACAAAATTAATGACGGTAAATGTAAAAAACAGGAACGTTAAAAGGATGTAATAATGCCTTAAAGAACTACAGGAAAAGAAGCGAATATGACCGTTGATGCTAACCATCTGTTATTCGACAGCTCCAGGAATGGTGTCCTTTATTGTTCGTACAACGAGGCCTCTCTCTCTTTATCTCTCTGCACATAAGCACAAAAACCAAACGGCTACACAACGTAGTGGGCTGCTTGTTTCTATGCAAAACCTCAAATCTACTTAACTATAGACTCATTTACAACACTCTATAACCGTTCGATCCTCTGACAAAACCTCCACGTGATTGCCAAAAACCATTCTCTCTCTATATCTCTCTCTCTCTTATATAGCCTACACTTTCCCGTTACCCCACTCTCCTCTTCTTCATTTTATCTCCCTTCATTTCTTCAATAATACATATTTTCCTTCAGTTTTTGGGGGTGCTATTATTGATAATCAATGGCATTGCTATATTTTCTCATTTTAGCATTCTCTGTTGTTTATGCTGACGAAGGTATGTAAAGAAAATAGTGGTTACATTTTATATTTCTCCTTCACTAGTTACTTTAGGAAATAGTGTTGTTTGGTTTTGGTATTTTGATGTGTTTTAAAAGATTGATCTTGGTTGGTGTATATTATATGCATGTGTGGTTCTTTAATCCCTTTAGATACATCTCATTCGTATTGTAGATTGTGGTAGTAATATATTTGTAGGAGTACGCATTGCCAAGATGATTTGAAGATTTATTGTTTTTCCAGATTTTATTGATCTTTGTTTTACACTAACTATGCATGAGACCTGTGTTTGGTCTTAAGGAATAAATGTATAAGAAAAACAAGAAAGGAAAAAAAATAGAGGTTTTTGAAAGAGTAAAGTCTCTCTCTCTCTCTCTCTGCATTTCATCTGTTCAAGCCAGTAGGTTGCCTTTTAATATGCGCAATAAATGACAGAAAATAGAGGGGGGTTTATTGGGCATTCATTTTTATTTTTTTGAACTAAGGGTGTGGCTTAGTGGGGGTTATATTTTTTCCCAATAAAAAAATTAAAATAAAAATAAAATCTAGTCATTTAACAAAATAATAATACGAAAAGTTCTTTTTCTTACTTGTATTTATTTTATTAAAAATACATTTTATGTAAAAATATATTTTATTATCCAAACCCAAACAATTAGATCTTAAGAAGAAACTGAAAATTATATTGAACTTATCACCAAGTTAGTCTTTTTTCACTCTTCTTTTAATTTCTAATAAAAGTAAAAATGAACTTCTGGAAGAAAAAATAAACTTATCAAGTGTATAAAAGTGTTGTACGGCATCCATATCTCGTACAAATTACAAATACTATCACATTATTTTTTTTACATTTTTATAGCTCAAGATTGGAGACAGCTGGGATTCGAATCTAGATTTGCCATGAACTTAATTTGTTATTTCCAAGAAATTGATAAAATAAAAGGAAAAGACAAAGATAGAGAATAAAGCTAACAACACTGTCTCCTTCCTAGCTCATTTAGTTTACACTTCAACCCCTATTGTTCCATATTTTCGATACTACTTTTCGCCTTGAATAATGTAAAGGGTTCAAAGCTTCGAGGATTAAGCATGTTAAACTTGGTCCACTTGTTGAAAATAAAAGATTTCTCATATGGATTTGGATTTTGGTGGGGATACAAGAATATAACATGCTACACTCATTCTCCATTTATAATAGTATTCCTATCCAATAATTATTTCTCAATTATTGTTCCTTCATTTTGTATATATTCCCTATTTTGCCCAGCGTCCATTAATTATTAGAGATTTTTTAAAAAGAAAAATAGTGATGAGTCCTTAACAGTATTAGGATTAATTAAAGATTACGCAGTTTTAATCCAACATATAGTCCCTGGAATTTTAGTCAATGAACTTTTATAAGTTTATGGTCATTACTAATTTTTGAAAAATTTAAGTATATCATATTCAAATACTCTTATCAATTCTTCTATGATAAGTCGATTTGTTTTGTGTTAATTTTTTTTGTTTATGTTGTTTGAATACAATGGATTCCTTATTTGTTGATAAATTCATTTCAAAATTAGAAATAATATTTCAAACTACCCGTGAAAGGTAAGTGACAATAAAAGTGGGAGTGACCAAATGTGTTATTATTATTACTCAACAATGATACTTTGGTTTCAAAATGTGTAGGTGATGATTATATAAGGTTTACAAATCGGAAGATTAATATAACATATTTCAAAATGTGTAGTTGTCAAATTAATTTCTTTTCTATTTTTTCTATACAAATGGATTATGCAGAATGCTCCTTTTTTTAACCCAATGTATTAAATGTGTAACTTCTGAATTTATAAATCCGGATTCTTCTCCCAATTTGCATATGGCACTATATATATAACGGTCCTGCTCTTATGCGGACTAGTCCGCATTTTAAGAATGCGGACCGGACATGTGTCACCTGGCGGTTCACCCATAAAAGAGAGAGAGTGTGCCTATAATTTAGGCGATAATTTCTAGGTGCACCGCTAGGTGACACATGTCTGGTCCGCATTCTTAAAATGCGGACTAGTCCGTACAAGAGCATTATATATATATATTCATCTTGGGAAACTTTAAATGAACCGCCCCTCAAACCGTATTGAAACCGCAATTTTATTTGATTTTTATTTGACATAATTTTCGACCATTTGCCTTCAGTAGCTTATGCTTTTCTCAGGCAATCTTTTTAGTTATTTGTTCATTTCCACGGTAGATAATCACAATTTGCTCATAAATATGCAAGTACAAACAGAATGTATTTTGCTACATATCTATTTACTAGCAAATTTGAAAAAGAAAAAAAAATAAAGGTTATATTCTGCTCGTACATTTCAACATTTTACAAGTATCTAGTTTAAGGTTTAGGGTATTACAATATTACAATGACCAATTATTATTCTTGCAGATCCATTTATTGGTGTGAATATAGGAACGTCCCTCTCGGACATGCCACACCCGACCCAAGTAGTAGCCCTCCTCAAAGCCCAACAAATCCGACATGTCAGACTATACAACGCGGACCGAGGCATGCTCCTCGCCCTCGCTAACACGGGCATTAAAGTCACTGTCACAGTCCCCAACGAACAACTCCTCGCAATTGGCCAATCAAATTCAACTGCTGCCAATTGGGTGTACCAAAATGTCGCATCACATTTCCCCGCAACGAACATAACCACCATTTGTGTGGGGTCCGAGGTTCTGACCACCCTCCCAAATGCTGGAATCGTCCTAGTCAATGCCCTTAAGTTCCTCCACTCGGCACTGGTAGCGTCAAATCTTGATCGTCAGATCAAGGTCTCATCCCCCCTCTCGTCATCCATCATCCTCGATTCATTCCCCCCTTCCCAAGCCTTCTTCAACAAATCATTAAGTTCCGTTTTAGTCCCTATGCTGAATTTCCTCCAATCTACGGGCTCAGTTTTCACGCTTAACATATACCCGTACTACGATTACATGCAGTCAAATGGAGTGATCCCATTGGATTACGCGCTCTTCAAACCCCTCCCATCGAACAAAGAGGCAGTCGATTCAAACACGCTTTTACACTATTCCAACGTATTTGATGCAATGGTTGACGCTGCTTATTTCGCGATGGCTTATCTGAATTTCACTAACATACCCGTTTTAGTGACCGAATCAGGCTGGCCCTCAAAGGGGGACTCGAACGAGCCCGATGCTACTTTGGACAATGCAAACACTTACAATAGCAATTTGATAAAGCATGTGTTGAACAAAACCGGGACCCCAAAACACCCCGGAATTGGTGTTAGTACTTTCATTTATGAGCTTTATAATGAGGACACGAAACCGGGACCCGTCTCTGAGAAGAATTGGGGATTGTTTGATGCAAATGGGGTGCCAATATATACTTTACGCTTGACGGGGTCAGGTGCGGTTTTGGCAAATGACACTGCGAACCAGACTTATTGTACTGCCAAGGAAGGTGCAGATTTGAAAATGCTGCAGGCTGCTTTGGATTGGGCTTGTGGGCCCGGAAAGGTGGATTGTTCGGCGTTGTTGCAGGGTGGACCATGCTATGAACCCGATGAGGTAGCTGCACACGCCACATATGCATTTGACGCGTACTATCAACAGATGGGGAAGGCTTCTGGGACGTGTGATTTCAATGGGGTGGCTGCAATCACTACCACTGATCCAAGTAATGTTATTGCTCACTTGTGTTATGTAGTGTGTGTGTGTGTGTCTTTTCCTTTAGCTGTTTGTTCCTAAGTTTGAATTGGTTATTATTCAAATGACTTATGTTACTTTTGTTCTATTTAAATTTGCAGGTCATGGTTCTTGCGTATTTCTCGGAAGGTAATATTCACTTCTTTAGCCAGATAACACCTTTTACGTGCACTTCAGCAATAATTAAATATAAATTGCTAATATTACTATATGATTGTCATGCCTTATGTACTCTTTCATAATCAAGTGTATCGAGCAATGAGGTGAAAGTGTCACCATGGCTCTGGGGGTGTGTAGATAGCGTGAAATACATTCAACAAGAACCAAACGGGGTCTTTAAGCTTTGTTTTTGTGCATGCAGGAGTGGCAAGAATGGGACATTTCTGAACAGCACAGCCCCGGCAATGAATTCGACAAGCTCAGGATCCACTACCCTATATGGGGGTGCCTTTACCAGTGCCATTGTTGTGATCAGAGTTTTAGTATTGTGGACTATTGCAGATATGTTTTAGGATAGACATTTTTATGTTTTGGAACCATTCACAACTTCAGGTGGAGAATTTTGATCAAGATGGTGCTTGTGTACCCACAGCAAGCATGTAGGTTCTGTACAAAAACAAGTTGGAGAATTTTCTCAATTTTTTTCAGGGGAATTGGGACTGATTTACTATTCTTTTAATATTACTACCATCACTGGTTTTAATTTTATTTTATGTTTTTTCCTTAATTTGCTTTGTGACCTGACTACCGTTCCCCCAGATCTGTCATTGAACGAGACAAGAATCTACTATAAAATTTATTCACGTGATCTCACGAATGTGAGACAGCATGACTCGATGAATTGCTAACATGTAGAGACCGTAAAATGAGGTACAAAACGAACCGACACGAAGTTATAAACTTAATGAATTCGGGTCATATCAGTGTCAATCCGATAAGATACGATAGTTAATGGATCGGGTTAATGTTTACCCCATTCACCCGTTAATACCCGATAAGACCCGATATGACCCATTAATTTAAGTAAATAAGATAATACTCTTGGAACTTATAAATAATTTATGTAGCATAATGTTAAAATTGAGAGAGATTTAGTAATGTCAATGAATTAATGGGCCTACTTGGATTCAACTTGTACGAGTGAACACGACACGACATGTTAACATAACGGGTCGGGTTTGAATATGATTTTTTCACACGATAAAAAAGTCACCCGTTTAGACAAACCCAATAAGATACCAACACGACACGAATACGACTCAGCACAACTCATTGACAAGCCTACTAACACGAGTCATGAAGGGAAGACTGAAGACGCGACTCAATAACTTTGGGTTAACAAAATGGATTCAATAATAGTTCAACTTTACGCTTAGATTACAAAATAATAAAGAATCGAAGAATAGTTCTGCCAAGATCACCAAGGGAGTTAGTTTAGTTAATAGTTAATGATTTAACTAACTTCCCAAACTAATGTCTGTAAGTAAGTCTACATCTCATTTGTACACAGCATCATCCAATTAATGAAATCTGTAAAATATTTATCTCAAATTTTAGTCGTGCTATGAGTCCCAAATAAATTTTCCAAAACCTTTCCTAAAAAACAATAAATTTTTGTGTCCTAGCGGGACCCATACCACAAGACAACACTTAATAGCTAAGTGAGAATAAATAGAATCCACGTCACTTTTAAGAGAGGTATTGAAGAGTTAGTGCTGGGCTAGCCAAAAATCAAAGTTTATCATAAGTTTGGTCTAAAATTCCTGAAAAATTGGCTTTTTATGATTACATCGGCAATAATCCGACAAAAGGGGGATTATTCAGGGCGGGATCAATGGATAACGGGGATGGAATAGCGGTTGGATGGCTAGGACATCCTATCTTTAGAGATAAAGAAGGGCGTGAACTTTTTGTACGTTGTATGCCTACCTCCATATCATTATTCCTCAAATTTATCTCTCTCTCTCTCTCTCTCTCTCTCTCTCTCTCTGTGTGTGTGTTCTTCTACTTAATTGTTCTTAATTCTTTTCTTAATTCTCTCCTAACCCAGTCTATTCAATTCACTTCCAAAATTCAATTACAAGTTCATCACGTCGCCCATGGATGCCATGTGCATGATAACTGGTATCAAAGCATTATCTTGGCTACCCAAATTCTCAATTCTCTTCTTCTTGACTGATTCGTCTTCGTTCACCTCTGAAATTCCATCTTCTCTTTCTCATCTCTTTTTTTGTTCTTCTTCTTGTTCTTCTTTTTCTTTTCTCATCATATTTCTTTATTTAATTCTTCAAAATTCAATTACACACTAAAAAGACAATTACAAATTCTCTACATCTCTAAACTCAGTTTTCAATTTCTACAATTCAATTCTTCTTGCCATGGATGAATTTCAAATTCAACACATGGAATCACGTTTACAATCTAAAGATGCAAGAAGGAAACAAATTAATTATAAATGGGCTTTGCGAGAAAAGCTAATGGAATTAGAAGAAGTTATTATGATAACCCATTTCATAAAAGGGCTTAATAAAGAGGTGAAGGAATTCATTCAGTTTTGTGCATCTGCAAAAATTTAGCGATGCTATAAAACTTGTAAGATTGCATGAGGATTTCATCGTCAAAAGATTACATGGTAGAAACCTGCTAATGCACTTCCTAAAAATTGTAATTAATTGGGAAAATGAAATCGGAGTGTCAATGGACCATTTCAAAAAAGGGCTCAATTGGGAATAAATTTGTTAAGTTTTGTGCTCCTACAAAATTAAATGATGCTATAAAATTGGCCCAATTAGAGGAAGATTTTATAGCCAAGAGATTTACAATCTACAATTGCATTGCCCCGAAATTGTCGTTATTTTGAAAAATGAGACTCAAATGAGTAATAAGAAAAAAAAATGGGTGTAGACATAACAAATAATCAAGAAATTGAAGATTATGGTGCAAAGAGTACAAGTCTTGGTCCAGAAAAGTTGAAGATTTATAGAAAAGCAGCTGAGATAATTCTTGGGTATACTGACATTAAAGAAAAAGCTAGGATCCAAAACTTTGGACAAGAACCCTCAAAATTGGATATGAAGACATTTAAAGATCACCTTAAGAAAAGTCATTCGGTTATATTTCAAGAAAGAGAGAGATTTAATATGATAGCTCAAGAGCGTATATTAAAATTAAAAGAATCTAAGAATACAAAAGAACTTCTCAGAAGACTAATAGAAGAAGGAGAACAAAGATTAATGTCAGCTACACAAGTAGAGCCTAGTAAACAAGAGATAGGAAGTAGTAGTAGGCTAGAAGATGCTCCTAGACTTTTTAGTAAATCAATAGGAATAAATATTCCTATATACTCAAGTACCGTAGTTAAGACTAAACCTGATTATATAAAAGACTTTCCAACTAGTGCCAAGAGTTTCACTCCTGTTAAGACTATGGCAAGCCAAGCTATAAATCCAGTACGTATATACCTTAACTTAGACAATATCCAAGATAGGAAGAAGGCCTTAGATAAATGGCGTAATCAGATGAATATGTGTTTTGCATCTAATGAACAATGGGATGCAAGTTCATGTAAACAATACGCTGAGCAATCCATTAGAGGTATTGCAAAAGACTATTTAGATAGTTTAAGAAAAGCTACCGATGAAAACTCCTTAGCTAAGATTGATAAGATGAAAGAAAACTTAGAAAAAAGATCAATTGAAGAATATATTCAATTGTTTACATCAAAATTCATTGGAGCTGGACATCTAGCTCAAATTAATTAACAAGACCTAGCAAAAACTAAGTTAGCCCTCCTTAGCATTTACAAATTAGATCAGATAAATGAATATAACAATAATTATGAGCAGCTATATTACCAAATGAAAGAATTTGGAGAGACCTTAAAAGATGAATACTTTAGAAAGATACCTGACATAGGACAAATCCTAATTAATGAATATAGGAATTGGCCAGGAATAGATGGAGTTAAGAACAACTCCCTTGGTGAAAGAATTAATTTCGCCAAAGACTATATCATATCTAAGAGACATGATACAACTCAAGGAAAGTTGATAGAAGAGACTTCCAAGCAGATCCATCCTATCAAAGACGAAAGAGATATCACTCCAATCCAATGGGGATGTGGAAGTGAATCTAAGAAATTCAAAAAGAAATTAGAATGGAAACATAGGAAGTTTAAGACTATACCTTTAGGATTTCCAAAGAAGTATAAATTTAGACAATCTACTACTTTTAGAGAAAAGAATCCTAAGACTAAGAAGAATAGATTTAACCAAAGAAGATACTTTAATAAGAATACTAGTAAATATAAGAAGGTTCCTAATTATAGGAAAGACAAAGATATAGCTCAATCCAAGACTGCCATTAAAGAATGTTGGACTTGCGATAAAAAATGACACTTTACTAAAGACTGCCCTAATAAGAAAGATAAAGAAGGTATTAAGATTATTAATACAATATTAGACTATGCAGGTCAAGAAGAATTAGATATCCTATATGCTATAGAAATATCAGACATAGAAGATGATGATAATACTAGTATCTATAGCGCATATACAGATAGCGATTCAGAAGACTATAGTGACACAGATGAGTATGAAGACTCTCAAGATACTTTAGATTTATCACTGTTCTAAAAAACTCGCTTAAGCTCCGCCTAGGCACGCCTAGGCTTGAGGCTTGGAAGAAACGCCCCGCCTTAAGATTTTGACGCCTTATGCTTGGTAAAACCCTTAAGGCGTACTTTTTCTCTAAAAACAACAATGCTTTAGTGAAACGATATCGTCTTTTAAAGATTTTTTTGCAAACCGGACCATTATCTCATCCAAAATAATCAAAAAGTATTTTTATTTGCAAATATTCAGACATATTTTTATAATATGTACAATTTTAGTATTTTAATAGCCTTGTTATGGTTAAAAAATATTAAAACATATTAAAAAGACCTAAACGCCTTTTCACGCCTTTTTACGCCAAGGCCCGCCTAGGCTTCTAAGGCTTAGAGCTTAAGGCTTGGCCTCCACGCCTCGATCACGCCCCGCGTTTTTTAGAACCTTGAGATTTATATATGATGCAAGTTAATCAAGACGATTTAGATGACGAATATATAGACTTTGAAAAAGCTTGGTATAAATGTATATTGAGCCCCTTTTTAAAGAAAAGATGGACAGTTAGTAATCCTGAATTACTAACATATATACCTAGATGTTACTTTGATGAAAGACATTATTGCACATTTGAAATGAAATGTGGCAAGAAAGACTTTAGACTTGTAGAATACTTTGAGACTATACAGACAGAATTATTTATGGTTTGTGTTATTTGTCAACTATACTACCATGAAGACTGGTCGAGAACTAGATTTAGAGCAATTTATACTAGCCAGTATGACGCTCAAATAGACTTAGATATTAAAATATAGTATCAAGACATTGATAGAAATATAACCAAAAGATTGTAAGAAAATGAAGACTTCAAAGGAAAGAGAATTTTCTATGATTTGGAAGACTACCATTCTGATAATAGTTCAGAAGACCAAATACCCTTAGATTTTATAGATAAAACTCAAAAAGGAATATCTATTTTAGAAAAGAACAATTTAGGAATTTCTACTAAACCACATGCTTGTTTTGTAGAATTATTTGTTCAACACAAAGACTATCCTAAAAGATTTTCAGCTTTTATAGACACAGGATGATCTCAGAGTATTTGCAAGGCTAATGCCTTTCCTGAAGACTATTTTTTAGAAAGTACTCAAGAAATCTATGATAAAGTGGCTAATGGATATCCATTTACCTTATATTTCTAGACTATTCCTATTTATTTTAAATTAGGAAATCAGACCAAGAAAAACGTTAATCATCGATTTTGAATAATGGATCCTCGTCCTAGTTTCACACGAAACATTATTTTAGGACAAGACTTTATTAGTAAATATCATCCTTATACTCAGTATAACGATAAGATCTTGATTAGTGATACAGAGGAATTTAATATTAAGGCTCCTCAAATAGATCACAAGACTGCCTTTGACCTTATACAGGTCAAACCCAATTATAGACCTATAAAACATCAGAGTTCTTCAGCTGAGCCTGGTGGACCTAGAACTAAAACCCAACAAGAAGCCTTAGATATAACCAAACCATTACAAAAAGAGTGCAAGTATCCAGATCAAAAGTGTTATAAACAAATAGCACTTATAAAACAAGACATTTTGGATCAAGCCCAGCATACCTTATTACAGGTTCAAGCTATATCCAAACAGAAGAAAATGGATATAGAAGTAGAAAGGAAAAGATTAGGCAACTAGCAGAGCCTACTTTAGGAGAAAATCTCATCGCTAAGTGGGATAAAGACCAAAGTTATTGTGAAATCATCCCTATTAACCCAGACGCCACTATTAATGGTGGAACCTATAAGAAAGGATATTCACAAGAAGACAGAGAAGAATTCAAGAAAGACATAGATGAAATGCTTAAGTTAGGCATTATTATAGAAAGTAAAAGTAGACATAATATCCTTGCCTTCTATGTTCAAAATAAGTCTTGAAGGCCCTATATAGAGCACACCTAGGATTTGCTTTTCGTGCTTTAGCTATATAGGACTTCATCTAGTTGGACTTAAATTTTGACAAAATATTTTTGTAATTTAGGATTGCGTGTCCCCATATCGACTCCAAGCTCTCCTTGTCCATCTACATCAAATGTGCACTCCATTCAGTCCGCCATCTCAGAGAAAGGTAATCTTATGGCTCATAGGAATTTTCTGTCACATAGGACACGACACCACGTTGCATTTTGCATTTTTATCATACCTTATGATAATGTTTTGTTTCGTCATAATAAAATTATTTTTGAGTTCAAAAACTTTATTTAAAATTTTTATTAGAAAAATATTTCTTGAAAAATAAGTTTTGACACTAAATATTTTTTTTAATAAAAGTTGCAGAATAGTTTTTTTTGAAGTTAAAAATACATTTTGTTATTTGCATGTGCGTGTGATATTTTTTTGCATGTCATGGTTCATGCGTGTATATATATATTAGTATATATATATGTTAAAGTATGCGTACGTTTTATATATATTATGTTTATATGTGATTTGTATATATTAGTATATTATATATGTATGCATGCATTTATGTTAATATATAGGATTGTTTTTAGCCTTATGTGTTTTCCCATGTGATAAGACATGTTTGTGCATACCATGATGACCCCATACTAATATCTTTAGGCTTAGCCTTTATCTGTGTATGTTGGCCGATATATATAGTTTATATATTAGTTAGAGTACTACTAGTATATTATGTAGACTTGACATTTGCAAGTCTTTCTGTCCTAGTTGGCTTGTATTACATAAGATACTGTTACCGATTTGATTCGTCATTTTTATCTATTGTCGTGTTCTTCTGAATATGTACACTAGGCCTGCAAGATTTGACCGATATCTGTTTCTTTTCAAAATCGTGTACTTCTTTTGTAAACCACTTGGTACGCCCACGGTTCTCGTTAAAAACCGAAAATGGTTTTGTTCATTCTTATTTATAAACGACGCAGTTTCATTTTTGTGCAACGGTAATATCTTTTTTGGCGTTTTCATTACGCTACTGTTTTAACAGCTGGCTTTTGCAATCTGATTAAAACGATTGTGTTTTTAAAACGTTTTGTTTATTAGTCTGTTAGTTTGTTACAGCTTGCACAATACGTGTCACATTTTTAACACATCACTTTGTGTTTCTTTGTGAGCCCTCAGATTACATTTTATCTACGGCTGTGTGTATTTCTTTGGTGATCCATGTGATTCCTTTTTACACCAATCTGCACACACTTGTGCATTCTATAAATAAAACCCTTTGTGTATCATTTTAATGAGAAAATAATTTTTGTAGCAGAACTCTGTCAAAATTTCTAGAGAGAGAGAGAGAGAGATTAAACCAGATTATTTTTGTGTCATCTTCAAGTGTTGATTTCTGTCAAAACAAAAATGAAGATTGGACTTCTCTCATTGTAAATCTGCACTTACGATTTTTTAAGAACACATTATTTTTGTAAGTGAGTTCTCTCATCTTTGTGTGTATTTTTAGATCAGTCTTTAGATCTAATTTTGTACACAACACACACTATTCACGAAATTAATTTTTGTGTGAATATTCATCTTGTGACTTATTTGTGAGATCTTGTATGGTTTTAAAACGTTTTGTTTTAAAACAGATTTTTCAGAAAATATTTTGGTAATATTCAGATTTACATTGTTTGAGGTTTAGAAAGTTAAACCTAAGATTTCTGAGATCTGATTTGTGGAAGATTTAATATCTTGACTGAATATTATTTGCTCGTGTGTTTAAGACTGTTTTGATTTAATCTGAAATACTTGTGAAAATAGTCTGGATAAGATTTTAGATTAAAATCTGATTTAATCTAATAGTTGTTTTCTGAAAAACAAGATTGTGAATATTTGACTGTCTATTTTTATTGAATATATTTTCAGTCATATTCTGTGAACATTATTTACTTGATTGTTTAAGTGAATAGTCAGAATTATTTTATCTCATATCAATCACATATAATCACTCACGTTGTATTCACGTAAACATATGTTTGTGTAATATCTGAACAAGTCTAGTGTTCGAGATTTAAAGAAAGAGAAAAGAAAGCTTTTCAAAAGTGTATTCAAAGTCAAGATGACTTGATTTGAATAACACAAGACTTGCAAAGATATAGGTGATATATAGTCTGTTGCATCACACATTGTCACTTCACTAGAAAATAAATAATAGGCACTGAGCCAACCTGCGCTTAAAGAAGTTAAAGGGGAGGCTACGAAGTGAAGAACGCAAAAACAAGTGAGGACAAGTTAAAGAGAGAACTGAATAAGCAACCAGGCTAGAGACTTGGTCGAGTGGGGTAATAGCTAGATCATTCTTCTTTAATTGTTAAGTTTGTTGTTTGTAACTCGTACCTATTCTTTTATTGTTTTAGTGGAAGTAGATTAGGTAACTCCTAGAGGAGTTCATCGTTTTTCCTGGGGAAGGGTTTTTGCGACGTTAAATAAATACTGTGTGTTGTACATTTTTCGCATTTCACCTCACACGAAAACGTAGGACTAAATAAATAGAAACTCGCCTAAAAATTGAATCTGTTTTGGACTATAATTAACTTTGAAAATCAAAATCATTTTCATAAAAGTTAATCAAATTAAGTAAAAGTTTAATTTGGTCCCCTTTGCATCATTCATATAAACTCGTAGGTTTAAGGTGTTTACTCAACAATAGTTTACTTCCGCATATAAAGTCTTTGCGCATCGACCCGCATTGTCGGGGTCACCTCAAGTCTGAATGTAAAATAGGAAAAAGACGCATGGTTATAGATTATAGATAATTAAATAAGAATTATGAATTTGATTTTTATAAGATACCAGACAAGAATAATTTAATCAATCTGATTGAAGATAGAATTATATTCAATATGTTTGATTGCAAATCAGGCTTATAGAAAATTAAGATGCATCGAAACAGTATTACTTGGATAACCTTTAGTGTGCCCTAAGAAAAATACGAATGGCTAGTAATGCCATTTGGATACTTGAATGCTCCTCAAGTTTTTCAAAGAAGAATGGCTAATATATTTAAACCTTATTCAGAATTTTGTCTTGTTTACATAGATGATATTCTTGTAGCCAGTAAGACTGAGATAGAGCATGTAGACCATCTTAAAAAGATTATTTTAGAATTAGACAGACATGGTATTATTATTTCCGAAAGGAAAATGCAATTATTTTGGACTGAGATAGACTTTGTGGGAATGCATATTAATAAAGGAAAATTATCCTTGGCAAAACACATAACCAAAAAGATTCTTGAATTTCCAGACCAACTTAAAGATTGAAAATAATTACAATCATTTTTAGGATTGTTTAATTGTGCTGCAGACTTTATTAAAGACCTTGCTTCAAAAAGACAAAGCTTAACTGCCAAATTAAAAGGAACAGACAAAACCAATCCCTTTTATTGGACTAAAGATGATTTTGAAGTCATAAGACAAATTAAAGATGCAGTCAAGAATATTCCTTTACTTGAACTGCCTAATGTAGAAGATCAGTTTATAGTAGAAACAGATGCCTCTAATAAACAATGGGAAGCATTATACTTTGCCATTGATCATCAAAAAAAAAGAAAAACTTTATAGACATAGTTTTGGAACCTTTACAGACCCAGAAACAAGATACACTGCCCATGAAAAAGAAGTTTTAGCTATAGTAAGGGCAATAGAAATATATATGTTGTTCCTTAGACCTAAACATTTTACTGTTTATACTGACTCTTCATCTGCAGTAAAATTCAGAGATTTAGACTTGTCCAAATCAAGGACTAATAGACTAATTAGATGGTAACAATTGCTTAATGGTTATGAATTTTATGTTATACATATTAAGGGAAGTAAAAATACCATTCCAGACATTATATCAAGAGAGTCAATGTTTGCTAAAACTAATATGATTTCATGTTTTATATTGCAAATAGAAGACCTAGAAGACATGAGTTCCTCTGGAACAAATAGACTAAACAGGGAAGACGTTGCAGACTATCTTAGACGCGTAAGATCAAATGCTGGTGCAACGCAAAGACAGACTCATATTTAAGACTCTCAAGAAAGGCCAATCCTAGAGAACTTTGATGATATCTTGGTTCCTCCAGGAAAATCTAGACAGGAGATTATTGCTCAAAATAGACTCATTAGGAAGATGTATTTTCCCCAATATAGACCCGATCAAAGATACCCAGACTTGATCAAATTTAGACAAGAATTTTCAGAAGACGAAAATACTCTTATAGACGCTATATAGTGGAATGTGCAGAATAAACTATGGATAAAGTTCAAGCAAAATCTGGTAGCCATTGCCAGATTCATGAGAACTCAAAGACTTGCAGTTACCCAACTCAGTGGTACTGCTATGCCTAGACCACAAACTCAAACCTATGCTCAAAATCTTGGAAAATCCTCCAAAACTAGACCCTCTGATAATTTTTATTATCAGAAAAAGACTTTTAAGACTAAGATTGGTATACATTTTGGTCATAATAATCTCCCTTTATCAGAAGACTATAAGAAAGAATCTGATAGCATTATTGAACATTTTAATATGTTATTATCTGAGACTAATGGAGATGCCTTAATGATGAAAGGTTTCTTCAAAGACGTCCCAAAGATTTATCTTTCTGGGAAAGCAGAGTTGGCCCAGATAACATTAGCAGACTATGGGTTCATTGCACTCATCCAAATTGAGACTATAGAAGACTCTGTCGCTCTTGGAAAAATAGTCCATGAGTATGTTAAGAAGGTAGAAGACTTCCTTCCTCTATTTGCTAGAATCTATCAAATTTCCCCAAGCTCTTGTAAAGGAATGAGAGTTGAAGGTTTTAGACTTATTAGATTTTCCAATTATACATTTGAAGAAGTTGCGATTTTATCAGAAGATGAGACTAAAGATTTAATTGTTGATAAGTCCAAGCTTCAGATTGCTCTAGCCATGGAGACAATAGAAATCATAGAATTATTGACAGGTGAAGACAGATGGTATACTACCTACCACTAAGAAGACCTAATAATCCAAGCTGATGAGCCATTCAATAGAAGGCTCAAGAAAGAAGCTAAATAATTGGTAGAGATAGCTTTGTCAGCCTTAGAATTGTGGGCCTCATTGATGATTTTTTCAATAATGCCGCCAAGACAAGGCAGAAGAAAACACAGATACAACAAAGGTCCCCTCAGTAGTGGAAGAAGTATTGAAGACGGAAGACTCATTTGCTTAGACTCTACTTTTCATAAAGCAAAAAGATGCCTGCCCCACATGGGCCACCAAACTGATAAAAAGACGAAGATTTTGGTTGTTTGATGCTCTTGCATTATTACAAAGAAGACAAGACTCATGAGGAAGACTTGGCACGCCCCATCAGATGGACTTTATTTTTAAAAAAGAAAAAGGTTACCCAACAATCAAAAGACGTTAAAAGCCTGTAGACCCAGCTGAAAAGATTCTTAAGACAAAGTTTCTTTAATAATTTATATCTTTCCACCGGATTACTTTTGATAGCCGGTTACAAGTCATTTGTAAGTGCCCTTGAGCTATAAAAGGGAGCCTCCAGTTGAGTTTTAGACATCAGTTGTTAGAGAGTGATCAGTTGTTAGACTTCCAGTATTGATAGAGAGAGTAAGCTTGTAGGAAGTAATATGTACATGAGTGAGTAAACCTCTCATAGTTAGGGGATAGAGGAGAGTTGTATTTACTTATGCAATGCAATAAAAGTATTTTCTTTTCTAGAAATCCCTTATGCGAAGATGTTATTATTTTCCAAATTGTCTCCAACTTACTATTCATAGAGGACTATTGTGTGGAACCTCTGGTGTAGCACATAAGGTGTTATACTAGTGAACCACCGTCAGGTGCCGATTAGTCGTGAGCCGTTAGCCAGGTGGGCGTTAGGCATGAAGGCGTACAGGCAGGAAACGAGTTCAACGCCAAAATAGTGGATTGAGGTGGGACACAAAAAAAGGGAGTTGCAGGAGGTCGAGATCGGAGAAGAATAGTAACAAGGCTGAAGAGGCGAAGGGAAGAAGATAAAGATATTGCAGACTAGAAGGAAGGTATAACTCGAACCAAACCCTAAACTATTTTACATATTATTATTTTAAAAGGAAATTTATATGAGCCTACAAATTACTGAAGACTTTTTAGCATTTGTTAACCAAACAAATCCAGACTTGACAAGAGAAATCCAAGATTGGACTCTTACAGACACTAAAGATAAAGAACTTATAGAATCTGCTTTAATATACGCAGGAGGTACTTTCAAATATATATACCAGATTATTGAGTGGTTAGGAAGAGAAGTACCTAGAATAGAAATAATTAGAACAGAGATCCGTGATCTCTTTAGACAAAAATTAAGAACTGAAGATTTTGCAGAAGAACTGTCAAGACCTGATAAATATCAAGAATACACAAGGACACTTGAAGACAGTATAGACGTATTAAAATTTATTAGACGAAAAATGTTAGTTGAAACAAAGGCTATTTTAATTAAAGCCGGAGGAATCCGCCCTCTTCTTAAAAACGTAGAGACAGCTGCCCCTAGAACATACCGTAGATTTTTGTCATCATATGGTGATAATAATTTAGACGAATTTATAAATAACGATATAATTGATATTATTAATCAAATATATAAAGAAACTAGACAGATAAACCCACGATACCGTATAAGGTATTTAAGATTAGAATATTTTCCATCAAAACCTCTTTCAATTTCTAGACTCCCTAAAGAAACCATTTATATAGATAATCCTCGCTATTCAGAACTCCAGTACGATAGTGACGGAAGAAGCTTAAAAAGTAGCAGTAGCTCTGAAACTTCTACACTTAGACTTCCAGATTAATTAGGCTTTAAAATAAGCCTAAAAGACCTTAGAAATCATAGGAGTAGAAATTAATATTCCAGAAACCTTAGAAAGAGAAGGTGGTCTCTAAGCGGTCCATAAAAGACAAACGCAGTCCTAAGACTTATTTGGATGTTAGCTAATCCGCATAGAACGATCCGCATGAGAGATGAACTCTCTCTCTCTCTCTCTCTCTCTCTCTCTCTCTCTATATATATATATATATATATATATATATATATATATATATATATATATATAATGATTGTTAAAGTGTATTATTGGTATATATGTTACATTCTCTTGTTGTTTTACATGCACGATCTAATCATTTTGATTCTTAATTTTTTTTTTAAAACATTGGTTAACCAAACAAGCCGAAAATTCAAAATCCTGGTAAAAAAATTTTGGGAATCACTTTCCTAATAATTACAATTCATCCAAAAGATTATCACATACTAAACGGCGTGGGCTGTTGTACTATTTTCGCATGACTAAACACAAAGGAAGAAATATTATTTTTTTCCTCTTTATGTATTTTTCCCTCCTACTAAATAACTACGGGGAAGTGATTTTTTAGGGTAGTTTTATATAAATCCCTGAATCATCTCTCCAGCCCCCGCCCCTTTTTCAAGCATTTTTAAGAGAACAAAATGACAAATTTACTGTCCAAACCCTTTTTTAAAATCCTAGCAATAGCACCTTAACAACAAAACACATCAAAATTTTCCGACAGCAAAACCCGTTGGAAATTTTCGACAGCATCACCTTAACAACAAAACAACTTAACAATGTCCAATTAAGAGAAATAAACAAATATCAAAGTTGGTGTGACACCCCGCCTAATTAAATACCGGGCGATCACTCCTTTATTAAAGTAAAATCAAGGTGAACAGTTGGTTCATTCTTAGCATCACTATCGTAAACATAACTTTTCCAATTTAAACACCCTAATTAATTAAGCTAAGTGTCAAAACCATTCTTAAACATTTCTTTCCAAATTTTATTTAGAAGCAAAGATTTAATTATTTACAACAATTGAATATTAAAGAAGCATATCACAATAATCCTTGAATAAATAATCCAAATAATTTAAACATTCGACAATTGAATCCCAACATTAAAATTAAAAGTAAAACATCCAAACAGTAATAAATCCCAAAATGACAATACTAGAAATATCTGAATCACAATATCCGAATAAACATCTGAATAATGGAAAAGGGCAACACATGACCCACTAAATGAGTATGCTAGGAGTGGAATCAAATAAATGAAGTCGTCTAAGTAAGTGGCCTGCAACTCCCACCTAAGCTGCAGCGCGTTCCTTCCAAAGGATCCTATGTAAGACGCCCATGTGGCTGGGCACCTGTAATATATATATATATATATATATATATATATATATATATATATATATATATATATATATATATACAAGAGAGAAAGAGAAATAGAAACGGGTCAGAGCCCGATATGGTATATGATTTAAAAATTCGTTTACCAAGTATTTAAATTGTTTACAGGCCAATGCAATAACATATTAGTGCGACACTCTCTTGAGAAATTCTCACCTCTCTTCTAATGTGCACACCTATCGCACTAATCTTCCCAATGATTTAACTTATCTTAGGTTACTCGTCACATTTAAAACTGAACAACGTAATGGTTTAAAAAATAATTTCATTTAGTAACAAAGCTCTCATTTTAACTTTATTTATTAATAAAGTTCTCCAGCATCATATTATACTTTTCAAAACAAGTATTTCAAATTTGAGTCATTTTACATATCATATATATCATAACACAGTAGGCAGTTCCAAATTTCATAATTTCATATATATATTAAATACTCGTATAATATATATATATATATATATATATATATATATATATATATATATATATATTCTAACGGCACCCCACATAAAAATTATGGTGCGGGCATACTCTGCTATCCAGTCCCCGTATCACTCGTACTAAGGGAAATACAAGTTCGGAATCACTCTCGAACCGTATAAATACATACACAACAATATTGAGGCGAAGCGTAGATTCTAAGTCTCTAAGAGGTCAGTACATACCCTCACGTCTCTTAGGACCGTCTGAACTATCGATTCGATAGCCTGTACCAAGGATATCTATCTTCTAGGGTACGAGTCAATATCCCCCATAAAGGTCCCATCGAGATAAGACTGTCCCAGCGCGGTAAACTCAGGGATAGCAAGTAGCGCGGGCATGATTTTCACACATAGATAGTATATGCACAATCACATAGTCATATATATACAACACTTATTCACATTTCTCAATTTGGTGTACCACAATTTATAATTACAACTTCTTGTTCTGAAGACATTTTTACTCGTTTACCCCGTAATACGGACTCATATTGTTATTTACGGTTATCTCTCTCTTGTGATCTTTAAAGTAATCTCACCGTTCCAAATACTGAAATTGCCACCCTACACAACCCCAAAAACCTTGTACTAATCTGAATTCCTCGAATACCGATTTTTCGCAATCAAATTAACCGATTTCTAAAATAGGGGTAAAATAGGAATTTCCCAAAAAAATAAAAATCTCGCTCGAACCAGAATGGTTCTCGCTCGAACGACTTCCACGTGTCGCTCGAACGACTTCGCGCGACATGTACATCTCGCTCGAACGACTTCGCGCGAACTGCACTGTTTCGTCTTCAACCTTTGGCAAATTCGTTTTTCACCATTTTTAAGCCTAAAAACCTCTATAGTTTAATCCCAAACGCCTCCTCTTCAATCCCAATCAATAATATCATGATTATATAACATTAATACCTTCCCAAAATCATTAATTCATCAAAAATCATTTAAATTACATGAAATCCCCAATTTACTTTGTAAGAACCCTAATTCCCAAATTTCCAATTAGAGAACCTAATCAACATCAATTCGTTCATTCCTATAAATTCTAAATTTTGTAATACCACCTCTACATATGAAAGGTTTCCAAATTATCCTTTAAACCATTTCTACATGCGATTTCCTATCTCAAATTTTTGGGTTTTCTTTCATAAAACTCATCCTAATCATTCCTAGACTAACATGAGTGATGCATTAACGAAATAATTAAGATAAACACTTGCCTGGAATTTTTGACATTCTGGTTTGATGATGAATTTGGTGTGGTTGTGTTCCCCGTTGCGCGATCTACGCGTTGGTGGTGGTGGCGGTGCAAACGGATGGATTTTGGGCCTTGGATTGCTTTGGAAGCTCTTTCCTTACCTCTCCTATGGCCGTAACTTGTCTTTGATTGTTCTAACCCTAGAAGACAACCTTAGATATCTAATATGTCCCTTGAATTTTCGTGGGTTTAATTACCCAAAAATGTAAAATGTCCAAAATCCCCTCCCAGAGTGTTAAATAGGCCTAAAAACGCCTCGAGACCTAAACTAAACCCCCGGGTACACTTTTCTGACTATCTCGACCCTTCCGGACGCGTTGGCGCTCTCAAAACGACCATACGAGCTGCTTAAAAATATTTTACTTTTATTAATCAACATTTATTTTCAACGCGACACAGGCGCGTCCCGACTTAAATTTTCCAAAATTGTCATTCTATTCACTTGCGACATTTAATAGAACCAATATTATATATTACTTTGCTCATTAGTAATATTCAACAAATTTTCCCATAATTATTAACTCACATCACGTTACAAAAATAATTAAATTCTGGATTTATATTAAATTAATAATTCACATTAAATTTAATAAATTCCCAAATTTATAAAGCATAAAAATACGGGGTATTACATACTTCCCCCCTAATAGCGGAATTTCGTCCCGAAATTTGTGAAATAAGGCCTAACTGGTAGAACAATTCTGGATATCTCTTGGTACGCAGACTATCTACATAGTAAGGCGTTTAATCACTATAGTCCCCGCTTCACAGCAAGCTTGATTAACATTCTTATTGGAGACACTTTACATGCTGCTCCTAACCGACCACATTCGCAAAGGTTGTGTCTCATTACATGGCAGCTACTCGGATTTATCTATATACAAAACTCTCACTCTGAGAAAACCATACAAACCTCTGACCACTCTTGTTCGCCTAAAACAGTCGTGGAATTTCACCATAGTCATCGGAGTATTCCCGACCAATCCAAAATTCTGAGTATCCACTCACCTCTAAATATACAGGAGGAGAATATTCGAGGTTCTTCCATACCAAGACCCTTAATAAGCACCTCATACGCGATTAACAGATACGAGTGCCTTTTTAGAGCACTCTTGAAAACACCGTACTAAGATTCCAAAATTTCCTTCACGTGTTTCCCCTAATTTCTAATCACCGTGCGCCTATTTACTAGCTAGGGGTGATACATCCTTCTCGCAACGAAACGTTATCTCCGCTGATTCCTGAAATCCCATATTAAAGGTGGGATTCACAAATCTCATCCCGATTCAAGAATTAACACTGCGCCAGACCATGCACTGGCGCGATCCTTCCTTTCAAAGGAAGTCTGGGGCGCACTAGTTAACATTGCCTTGATCTTGTTTTGAGGGTGGTCACCCATCCAAGAACTTTATCGACTTTACCGACATCTTCCCATTTCAGGAATTGTCGATAAACGCAAAATTCTCTAGTTGCTCTCCTCTTCCAACCGAACCCTACCTATGGGCGGTGCATGTAGGGACTACTCACTACGTCCCACTAAACATCGATCTTTCCTTGAAATGTTGCACATTATGTGACACGTAACATTCCCTTTCTTTCCTTAGTGTATGCCTAAAGTTCCAATCCAACCCGTGCTCTTTTCCTCCACGAAGCGTACTTCTGAATCCTTTACACTATACTAACATCATCACTCTTTGCATACGCAAGTTCGCTCTCACACTTGACTAATAAATACTCCGCTCCGAGGGTTCTTCGTAATAATTTAATTTCTAGTCTATTCAAGGGATACCCTTTCTTAAATGGCTTCCCACAGCCTTCCCATCAAATTAGGTTGTGCTATTCTAATTGCACACTTACGTATGGATTATCTCCCCTCATGTGACGTGTAATCCACTCTATCACTTCCACTTCGTTATGTTAGCCCCACAAACACATTTTCCACACATCCATCGCCACGCCCCTTCATCTCGGACGGGTTTTAACATCAGTTAACCAGGATGTCTACACACCCTATAAATCGTGCATACTAACGTAAGCATCACATACGCTCCATACTAATAAACAATTTTTTTTTGTTTTCCCTGGTGCTTGCAGCGTGATTACAACACTTTAATCACCCTAAAAATCAAAATTTTAAATCTTCCTTATTATCATTCCGCCCCCTTATCTCGTGGTGACAAAACAAAACTTTCAATGCTTTATTACCACACAACCGACTCCAATGAATTTAAATCAAAATTTAACTTCCCACTTAGAGATATAATTACTTGATCCCCTTTCGATTGGGGTTCCAAACTCATGGAATAGTGACCAAACGTCTCCCTATTTCCAATCTTACGCTAAGTTTCATGCGTGGGATGTCTCGCAAAGCGAAATCCAAACAAGGAACCCTCACGATACACTACTACCTAGCATTGTCGGTTATCGAAATCCGTCAGGTCCTCCGTCCACAGCATTTACCCCTTTCCTCCGTCATTTGACAGAAAAGTTACATTTCCTCCCGTAATTAAACTTAACAAAGAACATCTCACCAATCGCACTATCGTTCAGAATTGGGTGTTGGAAAATTTACGTCACATGAATCTCGAATACATACAATCGGAATTCTTGAAATCCCTTTCCCTAATAATAGGGGTATAACTCTCAATTCTCACATCTCTAGAGGATAGATATAACAATGCACTCTTCCTATTACCAAGTCCTGAGTGCTCAACATAATACTAAGTCGAATCTTTTCTCTCAATCGTAAACCTGATGCATACCAAATCATAATGATAAAGTCTATACATACATTGGCATCGAATATCTCGAGCCCACTATCCCTTCCGAACTCTCTAGGATAGATAATATAAGTGCGAGTCCAACCTTCTTACAGGTAAAACCTAGCCAGAACAAAAGTATGATGTACTAACGCAACCACTCCTATAGCCTTGCAATAAATACCCACTATCTTATTAACCATTTCTATAACATTTTAACGAAGATAATATCATACTCGTGTATCACATCACTACAACGAGTAACCTCAGTAAGGTACATAACACTGTTTATATACTCATTCATCCTCCACGGATAGCACTAAAGAGAAATGAAAATCCCGCTACACTAGGGAAAATTATTCATATAATAATAACGTTTATAATTTTATGCATTAAACTCGTCTCTCATGCAAATCTAACAGTGAACAAAATATAGTGACTCGTTCGTGTCACATAAACACGCATCATCCTCTGAGGATACAACTTATACTTCCACCTTGTCAATCGTCTTGACTGTACAAATGGTCTTCGGACGTAACACGTCTACTAAAACCAAACAAAACTACTTTAATCATTGTCTTTTACTAGGTACCATACTCTTATCCCCTCTACTCACTTTCACAAAATACCTCGATACCTAATTTACTTAACACCTGAATTGCATTCAGAAACTTACGAACGACTGGAATCGAATCCAGGAGGATCACAATCTCCTTATAGGTATCCTACTTTATATAAAAATATAGGCGAAAGATCCCCCTTCTGGGCGAGGCATCGCCACTCAAACATTACTTACCTCGGAATGGCAAGGACAATACTCTCACCAAAGCAATCTATCATGGCTCTATAAGCTGCGAGCCAATGCATACTGATAATAATGTCGTGCTCATGCATATCTAAGACTAACATGTCTGCTGGTAATACTAAGCTACCAATCTCTACCCCCATACTCCGGCATATAAAAAAATAGGTGAACCATTTCCCAGTGGTGAGTCTACACATGTCATAGTGCTCTCTGCTGTGGCTAATAGCCCTAAGGCCTTTGCAAAATGGGTAGCTATAAAATAGTGCGTTTCCCCAGTATCAAACAAAACTTGACTCATATTATCATGGATAGAAAACATACCCTCAATCGCGGGTGGTGCCTGCGGAGCTGCTGCCTGGGGGACGTTATAGACACGTCCGTACTGTAGCTGTCTCTGCTGAACTGAGGCTATTGGAAAGGGTGGTGGAGCTGGCTTCTGTGGTTTATTACTAGCACATTCCTGCCGTGGGGCCCTATTCTTTTCTAGGCAATCCTGACGCCTATGGCCATTTCTGCCACATTAGAAGCACCTCCCTCGAAACTGCTTCACTTCACTACGTTGCTGACTAGTCTCGCTTTTCCCTGGTCTTGCTGGCCTTGATGGGAAATTTGCGGAAAAACTATGTCAGGGCGAGGACAATCCCTCCACTTGTGACCCGACTGTACACATTTATAGCAGAGTCCTGAAAGTTCTCTCTGGTTGGGTTGAAGTTCCTTTCCAGACTGATCCGAACAAGTTCGACGTTCATGACTGTCCATTTCACATTTAAAACACCTCTTCGGGACTTCACTCGGCCCCCGGCTTTGTTGACCCTGACGCTTTGGTTTCTCTACACAATTTGTTACCTTTGTGGATTTTACGGTCTTGAAGAGATTGTTGTTGCGATTTTTGTATCTTCACACACTTGTTATTTCCAGTCATGACAGACTGACTATACTCTCTAGATCTTTTACCCCCCATAAGTTGTGTGCTGCGTTCTTGATACTGTAAGACTACAGTGGTAACTGCCTATGCCACAATACATGCTAACTCAGCGGTTGATATTCTCTCTGGAGATAACTGAGGTGTGAGTCAATCTTGCTCGTTAACTCCCCTAACCGTTTTAGCTAGTTCTTCTTGACAATCCATCTGAAAATTTAAATAAATTTGGATGAGTTTATCATTCGAATAAACAAATCGCAAAAGCACGAATTCCCAACGTATAGAGAGGAACACAACATTCCTAGTACTAGGGCTCTATATCAAAGATGTTAAGATGGAAACAAAATCAGCCGTACAGATCCTAAAGGACACTAGAACTTGATGCTCTGATGCCACCTGTGACACCCCGCCTAATTAAATACCGGGCGATCACTCCTTTATTAAATTAAAATCAAGGTGAACAGTTGGTTCATTCTTAGCATCACTGTCGTAAAAATAACTTTTCCAATTTAAACACCCTAATTAATTAAGCTAAGTGTCAAAACCATTCTTAAACATTTCTTTCCAAATTTTATTTAGAAACAAAGATTTAATTATTTACAACAATTGAACATTAAAGAAGCATATCACAATAATCCTTGAACAAATAATCCAAATAATTTAAAGATTCGACAATTGAATCCCAACATTAAAATTAAAAGTAAAACATCCAAACAGTAATAAATCCCAAAATGACAATACTAGAAATATTTGAACCACAATGTCCGAATAAACCTCTGAATAATGGAAAGGGGCGACACATGCCCCACTAAATGAGTATTCTAGGAGTGGAATCAAATAAATGAAGTAGTCTAAGCAAGTGGCCTGCAACTCCCACCTAAGCTGCAGCGCGTTCCTTCCAAAGGATCCTATGTAAGACGCCCTTGTGGCTGGGCACCTGTAATATATATATATATATATATATATATATATATATATATATATATATATATACAAGAGAGAAAGAGAGATAGAAACGGGACAGAGCCCGATAGTGTATATGATTTAAAAATTCGTTTAGCAAGTATTTAAATTGTTTACAGGCCAATGCAACAACATATTAGTGTGACACTCTCTTGAGAAATTTTCACCTCTCTTCTAATGTGCACACCTATCGCACTAATCTTCCCAATGATTTAACTTATCTTAGGTTACTCATAACATTTAAAACTGAACAACGTAATGGTTTAAAAAATAATTTCATTTAGTAACAAAGCTCTCATTTTAACTTTATTTATTAATAAAGTTCCCCAGCATCATATTATACTTTTCAAAACAAGTATTTTTCAATTTAAGTCATTTTACATGTCATACATACCATAACACAGTAGGCAGTTCCAAATTTCAGAATTTCATATATATATTAAATACTCGTATAATATATATATATATATATATATATATATATATATATATTCTAACGGCACCCCACATAAAAATTATGGTGCGGGCATACTCTGCTATCCAATCTCCGTATCACTCGTACTAAGGGAAAAACAAGTTCGGAATCACTCTCGAAGCGTATAAACACATACACAACAATATTGAGGCGAAGCATACATTCCAAGTCTCTAAGAGGTCAGTACATACCCTCACGTCTCTTAGAACCGTCTGAACTATCGATTCGATAGCCTGTACCAAGGATATCTATCTTCTATGGTACGAGTCAATATCCCCCATAAAGGTCCCATCAAGATAAGACTGTCCCAGCGCTGTAACCTCGGGGATAGCAAGTAGCGCGGGCATGATTTTCACACATAGATAGTATATGCACAATCACATAGTCATATATATACAACACTTATTCACATTTCTCAATTTGGTGTACCACAATTTATAATTACAACTTCTTGTTCTGAAGACATTTTTACTCGTTTATTCCGTAATACAGACTCATATTGTTATTTACGGTTATCTCTCTCTTGTGATCTTTAAAGTAATCTCACCGTCCCAAATACTGAAATTGCCACCCTACACAACCCCAAAAACCTTGTACTAATCTGAATTCCTCGAATACTGGTTTTCCGCACTCAAATTAACCGATTTCTAAAATAGGGGTAAAATAGGAATTTCCCAAAAAAATAAAAATCTCGCTCGAACCAGAATGGTTCTTGCTCGAACGGCTTCCACGTGTCGCTCGAACGACTTCGCGCGACATTGACATCTCGCTCGAACGACTTCGCGCGAACTGCACTGTTTCGTCTTCAACCTTTGGCATATTCGTTTTTCACCATTTTTAAGCCTAAAAAACTTAATGATTCTGGGAAGATATTAATGTTATATAATCAATAATATCATGATTATATAACATTAATATCTTCCCAGAATCATTAATTCATCAAAAATCATTTAAATTACATGAAATCCCCAATTTACTTTGTAAGAACCCTAATTCCCAAATTTCCAATTAGAGAACCTAATCAACATCAATTCGTTCATCCGTATATATTCTAAATTTCGTAATACCACATCTACATATGAAAGGTTTCCAGATTATCCTTTAAACCATTTCTACATGAGATTTCCTATCTCAAATTTTTGGGTTTTCTTTCATAAAACTCATTCTAATCATTCCTAGACTAACATGAGTGATGCATTAACGAAATAAGCAAGATAAACACTTGCCTGGGATTTTTGATGTTCTGGTTTGATGACGAATTTGGTGTGGTTGTGTTCCCCGTTGCGCGATCTACGCGTTGGTGGTGGTGGCGGTGCAAACGGATGGATTTTGGGCCTTGAATTACTTTGGAAGCTCTTTCCTTCCCTCTCCTACGGCCGTCACTTGTCTTTGGTTGTTCTAACCCTAGAACACAACCTTAGACATCTGATATATCCCTTGAATTTTCGTGGGTTAATTACAAAAAAATGTAAAATGTCCAAAATGCCCTCCCGGAGTGTTAAATAGGCCTAAAAACGTCCCGAGACCTAAACTAAACCCCGGGGTACACTTTTATGACTATCTCGACCCTTCCGGACGCGTTGGCGCACTCAAAATGATCATACGAGCGACTTAAAAATATTTCACTTTTATTAATCAACATTTTTTCCCGACGCGACACAGGCGCGTCCCAACTTAAATTTTCCAAAATTGTCATTATATTAACTCGCGACATTTAATAGAACCAATATTATATATTACTTTGCTCATTAGTAATATTCAACAAATTTTCCCATAATTATTAACTCACATCACGTTAAAAAAATAATTAAATTCCGAATTTATATTAAATTAATAATTCACATTAAATTTAATAAATTCCCAAATTTATAAAGCATAAAAATACGGGGTATTTCATACTTCCCCCCTAATAACGGAATTTCAGTTTAATAAGATTGGGGGATCAATAAAAAAAGATTGGGGATCAAAATAAAAATACCCTTTTTTTACTGTGAGTAAGAAATTTATTATTCTTAATTTTACTTTTCTTAAACGGCCATATAAGAATTTATCCAAATCAAAATTTCATCTTGCATGATTGCGAAAAAAATATATTGATCGTTACCGCTTTGACACAAAATTAATGACGGTAAATGTAAAAAACATGAACGTTAAAAGGATGTAATAATGCCTTAAAGAACTACAGGAAAAGAAGCCAATATGACCGTTGATGCTAACCATCTGTTATTCGACAGCTCCAGGAATGGTGTCCTTTATTGTTCGTACAACGAGGCCTCTCTCTCTATATCTCTCTGGACATAAGCAAAAAAAAACAAGCGGCTACACAACGTATTGGGCTGCTTGTTTCTATGCAAAACCTCAAATCTACTTAACTATAGACTCATTTACATCACTCTTTAACCCTTCGATCCTCTGACAAAACCTCCACGTGATTGCCAAAAACCATTCTCTCTCTATATCTCTCTCTCTTATGTGTGTGTATATATATACAGCCTACACTTTCCCGTTACCCCCACTTCTTCAATAATACCCATTTCCCGCAGTTTGATAATCAATGGCACTGCTATATTTTCTCATCTTAGCTTTCTCTGTTGTTTTTGCTGATGAAGGTATGTAAAAATATAGTGTTTACATTTTATATTTCTCCTTCACGGGAAATGGTGTTGTTTGGGTTTGGAATTTTGATGTGTTTTCTTAGAAGTTAAAAGATTGATCTTGGTTTGTGTATGTTGATACCAAAACTAGTATGCTGATATGGACAAATAATAAGAAGACACATGTCAATCTACGTAGCACAATAGCAACGAGGAAGTTTATTCCCCCGACCTAGTCATACTCACTCCGAGCAACAGTTGTACTCCAAGGAACTCCAGCGCTCCGAGGAACTCTTGAACGACGAGCAACTATAAGGCGGTTCGAGTTGCATCTCGACCACAGCATTGATTGCCAGATAATCAACAGTTCAACTATTCATTGAATGCTTATCATCTTGACGCACACGCTTGAAGAGCATTAAATGAATTACCCTTTCATATGTATATCATTTAATGTATCACCCTTTCAGATTATAGCCTCAAGGCTATAAATATATTGTATTACCCGCATTCAAAGGACCAGGAATTTCTTGAGAGTACTTGTAATCGAGAATTCCCAAACACTCAGCAATAACATAATAGTGGACGTAGGCCATTCATATAAGGCCGAACCACTTTAAAATATTTTGTCTCATTTATTTATCTGTGATTGAATTATTAGAGTAATCTAATTTTTTACATCAACAGATTGGCGCCGTCTGTGGGAACGACTGTTATCGTTTTTCACCAAAAATTATTCATCATCAATGGCAGATAATCCGGAATCTAGCAATCGAAACGCTGGAAATGCTGGAAATCTTCCAAATCCTTCTGCACCTCCAGATCTGGCTGGAATTATGACGAATCTGGCTCAAGGACAAACCGCCATGCAAGAAACAATGCGGCAACTCATACAAACCCTTCATGGCGGTGCACCTGCACATTCGGGACAGCGAAGTGGTCAGAGGCAAACTTATTTACTTTCTTCATGATCCTGGCGGACAGATGCGTATCGTAATGAAGAATCCGATGATTCCTCTTATCAACCTGGGCGAACTTCGTCAATACGGGTTACAGACACTGATCAACGTATTACTCTCTCTCTCTAGAGAGGACCAGTGCTTTGGAAAGATTGAGCAGGGCATCTCCTTTCAGCCGATTAGGCCTAGGAGGAATAGGAGTCCACCTAAGACCATGTCGAGGAGTTTTCGACAACCATCAGATCTAAGAGAAGGATCAGCACAATCACGACCAGTTGCTCGTCAAGATAGATCTCAGGAGGCCACTTCAGGACAGTCAATTTCTCGAACTAATAGGCCCGAGGAAGGAAATGATGCGTGGAAAGGGTCCATTCAGCGATTGGAGGATAGATTGGGAGAAATGGTTAAGGCAAAGAATCCCCTACAACAAACTTTTGTTCAAGGGACACCTTTTGTCCAGGCCATTGTGGATTTCCCTACCCCCGTCAAAATTTAAAGGACCTGTGGTGACCCCCAAGTATGATGGAAAGACAGATCATGTTCTTCACATAGAGCAATATCAAGCTGCTGCCGACATCTATGCTGTCCCCGACGAGATGAGATGCAGAGCATTCTCGGGAACTCTTACTGGATCTGTCCAGATATGGTACAATAATCTTCTTCGGGGTAAGATTTCAACTTTCTTTCTGTTAGCCGAGTTGTTCATTGGCAATTTCTGTTTTGGAGCAAAACTAGTAAAAAGAGTAGCACACTTGTTAAGTGTTAGACAAAAATCTGGTGAGAGTACTAGAGATTACATAACTCGTTTCAATAATGAGAAGCTGGAGGTCATAGATTATGAAGAAAAGATAGCAATCACTGCCCTGATGAGTGGGTTATTGCCTAACAAGTTGTATTACACTTTGGCCAAAGATCCACCTACAACTATGTCAGAGTTGATGGCAAAAGCGGCCAAAATCATGAATGCCGAGGAGGCTATGGCTGCGAAGAAGAATATGGATAAAGAGACCAAGGTGGAAGTCGACAAATCTAAGAAGAAAGAGCATAAGGGCAATGGCGGTGACAAGCATTCCAAGAATAGTAGGTCGTCATGGAAAGTCCTGAAAAAATCCGATAATTATACTCCTTTGAAAATGGGTATTAATCATGTCTTGGAAGAAATCAAGAACAGCGAGGAGGTAAAGTGGCCGAAGAAACTGAGGTCAGACCCTGATACGAGGAATAGGGAGAAATATTGTGAGTTCCATAAGGATCATGGCCATATGACCAAAAATTGTATAGCTCTTCAGAACGAGATTGAAACACTCATCCGAAGAGGGAAACTAGTAAAGTATGTTGATCGGGGAGGTGAAAGAAGAAATAATGACCGAACTAGAGAGAGGTCTAGATCTCCTCGTCGAGCAGAGGAGAAGAAGAAGAGGGATCATGAAGATGATGCAGAGGATGACCCCGATCTTCCCAAAAGTCCAAGGCAACCATAACGCGAGGTATTTTCAATACGTTTCGAAACATTTGATTGTAATGTTATTACAGGCGGAGATGTAGGAGGAGGAGATCTTACTGCAGAAAGAAAAGCTTACCTCGGTGAGGCTCAGGCTTGCTCATACATTCAACGGATAAATTTAGCTGAGGAAGATCGCCCGAGGAAGATAAACAAAGAGAAGCTGGTCATTGGCTTTTCAAAAAACGACCTGGCAGGTGTTCTTTACCCTCACGACGACCCTTTAGTGATCAAAATGAGGATGAAAGAAGTAGTGATTTCAAGGGTTTTGGTAGATAATGGTAGTTCGGCGGACATCATGTACTACTCATGCTTTGACAGTTTAAATTTGAAATTATCTCAATTGGAACCTTATCACAGACCTCTCCTGGGTTTTGCTGGCGAGAAAGTTTTTCCACTGGGGACGATCAAGTTGGATATATTCATTGGAACTTGGCCTGCTTGTCGAACAGAGAGAATACGCTTCTTTGTGATGGATAAGAATGTGCAGTCAGCTTACAACATCATCATGGGAAGAGTTGGTTTGAAGAAGTTTGAAGCAGTCCCATCTACAGTACATCAGTGCTTAAAATTCCCAATAAATTTTGGAGTAGGAGTTGTGAAAGGTGATCAAAAAGTAGCTCGGGAATGCTATTATTCATCTGCCGAGCAAGAGGAGCTTGAAAAGTCAAGGAAAAAGACTACTACCTACCAGGTGGAGGAAGGTACAGAAATTGAAACACTGGATCCCAGACATGAATCCCAACTTGTAAAAGGACAGGTGGTGGAATCTACGAAAAATGTTATTCTGGACGACGAGCACCCTGAACGAATAACCCATATAGGTTCGTCGTTGGATGCTTCAATAAAACAGGAGTTGATAACTTTCTTGAGAAGCAGAAAGAAAACTTTTGCATGGAGTCATGAAGACATGCCAGGAATAGATCCAAACTTCTTATGTCATGAGCTCAATGTAAATAAGGAGATCAAGCCTGTAAAGCAGAGAAGAAGAGTATTTAGTCCCGAGAAGAATCAAGCTATACAAGAGGAGGTCGAGAAGCTCCAGAAAGCCCAATTCATTGAAGATGTGAAATATCCAGACTGGTTAGCAAACGTGGTGATGGTAAAGAAGAAAAATAATAAATGGAGAATGTGTGTTGATTTCACCGACCTCAACAAGGCATGCCCAAAGGATCACTTTCCATTGCCCAGAATTGATCAATTAGTGGATGCTACCTCGGGACACGAGTTGCTCAGCTTCATGGATGCTTACTCTGGCTACAACGAGATCAAAATGAAACCTGAAGACAGGGAAAGTACTTCTTTTATTACCCTTAGAGGAACTTATTGTTATAATGTTATGCCTTTTGGTTTGAAAAATACAGGAGCGACATACCAGTGGCTGATGAACAAGGTTTTTGCCAAACAAATCAGTTGCAATATGGAAGTTTATGTCGATGATATGTTGACAAAGAGCAAGAAAGCTGCTGATCATTTAGTTGACTTAGGTCAGACCTTTGATCAACTGGATAAATACCAGATGAAGCTCAACCCGACGAAGTGCACATTTGGAGTACGAGAAGGAATGTTCCTCGGATACATCGTCAACCAGCGAGGTATTGAGGCGAATCCAGAAAAGATCAAAGCACTTTTAGGGTTGCGATCGCCAACGACGAAGAAAGAGGTACAGAGTCTTACAGGACGAGTTGCAGCGCTCAACAGATTTGTATCTCGAGCAACTGATAGATGCCTCCCATTCTTCAAAACACTTCGAAAAACTTTCGAGTGGAATGATGAATGTGAAAAAGCCTTTCAAGACTTGAAGAAATATTTGGGAGCACCTCCATTGTTGTCCAGGCCAGTAATGGGAGAAAAGTTGTACTTGTACCTGGCAGTATCAGAAAATGCAATGAGCTCGGCATTGATCAAAATGGAGAATGGAGTCCAGAAGACAATTTATTACACAAGTAAAGCTTTCCGAGGTGCAGAGATCAGGTACCCAAAGCTGGAAAAATTGGCATTGGCATTAATTGAGGCAAGTAGAAGAATGAGGCCATATTTCCAGGCCCATACCATCATCGTGTATACCGACATGCCATTAAGACAAGCCCTTCATAAGCCAGAAAAATCAGGGAGACTGATGTACTGGGAATAGAGCTCGGTGAATATGATATTGTGTATGAACCCAGATCATCATTAAAAGGCTTAGTTGTAGCAGATTTTATAACAGAGTTTACATATCCTGATACCCCCGAGGAACAAAAGTTGCTCGCTGACCAACCTGTGGATGTTACAGGATCAACAAACATAAGTCCAGACCAACTTCGGTTGGTAAAAGGGCTTGTGGATGTAGAAAGATCATCAAATTCGAGCTCAGACCAACTCCGGTTGGTAAAAGGGCGAGAAGAGATGATCGACGAGGAGCAAGAAATATAAGGAGAGGATAAAAGGAAACAAAAAATATTTCACCAAGGAATTCTATCCGATAAAAAATTTGAAGACGAGTTACCTACATGGAGATTATGTGTAGATGGGTCATCTTGCACAACGGGTTGTGGAGCAGGGATTGTTTTGAACACCCCAGACGAGATTGACATGGAATATGCCTTGCGATTCCAATTCAAAGCTTCCAATAATGAGGCGGAGTATGAAGCCTTGATAGCAGGTCTTAATTTAGCAAAGATTATGGAAGCGCAACAAATGATGGTATTCAGTGATTCTCAATTAATTGTGAATCAAATGATGGGAACATATGCAGTTAAAGGAGAATTAATGGTCAAGTATCATGCAAAGGCGATGGAGTTGTTGGCAGAATTTGATGTCATTCAGTTGATCAGAATACCAAGAATGGAGAATGCACAAGCAGACGCACTAGCCCGACTAGCATCAGCTACTCGTACCGAGCTGCGAAGAACGATACCAATTGAGGTATTAGAAAGTCGAAGCATAGATGAAGACCTGACGATGAATATTATTACGCTTGATTTAGGACCATCTTGGATGGATCCCATCAGGGCATATGTTGAGGAAGGAGAATTACCGGAGGATAAGCTCGCTGCCAAGAAATTGAAGTTTAAAACTGCTCGGTATGTACTAACTAATGGTGTTTTGTATAGACGAGGAATTATGGCAGGTTTGCAGAGATGTGTACATCCCTCCGAGGTGAAAGAATTGATTGAAGAGATCCATGAAGGGTCCTGTGGAGCCCATGTAGCAGGTCGAACGCTTTTGCAAAGGGTGATGACGCAAGGATACTACTGCTGACGATGAGGGTTGATTGTATAGCCTATGCTAAGAGATGTGATAAATGCCAACGTTTTTCCTCCATCCAACGAACTCCACAAGCACTGTTGACACCCATAACTTCCCCTTGGTCGTTTGCCATGTGGGGAATTGATTTGGTTGGACCAGTGCCAACGACCCGAGGAAGATTCAAGTACCTCATCGTCGCAGTGGATTATTTTACTAAGTGGGTAGAAGCTGAGCCCCTCATTGATATGACATACGAGAAGGTGTACCAGTTCGTTTGGAAGAACATCATCTGCCGATATGGTCTCCCTCATGCCTTCATCACATACCATGGAACACAATTTGATAACGAGGAGTTTGCCGCCTATTGTCATCAGTCAAACATTTTGAAGATTCATTCAGCACCAGGCCATCTTCAGAGAAATGGACAAACTGAAGTGACGAACAGAACATTACTAAATGGTTTAAAGAAGAGGCTAAGTGAGGCTAACGCTAATTGGATTAATGAGCTACAGTCAGTATTGTGGGCTTACCGAACAACTCCCCGAGCAGCAACTAGAGAATCACCATATATGCTGGCATTTGGAAGTGAGGCCGTAATACCTGCCGAGTTGGGTCTTCCAACACACAGAGTGCTGAATTTCAATTCCCCAGTAAGCGACTTGATGAGGAGATTAGATTTGGACATGCTCGAGGAAGTTAGAGAAGAGGCAGCCATTAGGAATGCTGCTTATCAACAACGAACAGCCCTGTTCTACAACAAGAGGGTGAAAAAATATGACTTAAAAGAAGGAGATTACGTGCTAAAGAGGGTCATTCAGAAGCACAATAAGTTGGAAGCAAACTGGCATGGACCTTACCGAGTCACTGAAGTTGTTCGACCAGGAACTTACCGAATAGCAACTCTAGAAGGAGAAGAATTTAAGAATGAATGGAATGCTGAACACCTACGCAAGTATTATCAGTGATGTAAAATGTAAAGCAGTTCCATCAATATGAATAAAACGATGACATTTTGCCATCTTTTCTCCTTTTATTGAAAGTTTTTCGGGGAATATAGTGTTTAACACTACGCTGCTCGGCACACTGTTCGGCACTAAAAAGAAGACGATAGTTCGAACCCAGACCAACTCCGGTTGGTAAAAGAGCAAGAACAAACCATACTCCTTTGGTTAGGAGGCGTACACTAGCTCAGACCAACTCCGGTTGGTAAAAGGGCGAGTGGACATGATAGTTCTAACTCAGACCAATTCTGATTGGTAAAAGGGAAAGAACACGATAGTTCGAACTCAGACCAACTCCGGTTGGTAAAAGAGCGAGAACAAACCATACTCCTTTGGTTAGGAGGCTGACACTGGCTCAGACCAATTTTGGTAAAAGGGCAAGTGGACATAATAGTTCGAACTCAGACCAACTCCGGTTGGTAAAAGGGCGAGAACAACATCAACATTCCTAAAAATGCCAACGTGTTTGGTTAGGAAACAAGATATGCTCTCAAATGCCAACTTATGTTGGTCGGGAGGTAAGTTTATTACATAAAAGTTCCTCGAAGAACAAAATATTCCAAACTGAATCAAGTATGGTTGGTCGGAGATAAAAATCCACTAACTATAGTTGGTCGACGAGGAGAAAATATTTTAAATAATACCAAGTATAGCTGATCGGGGATAAAACCCCATTAACTATAATTGGTCGACGAGCACAACTTAACAACCTTGGTTGGTTGGAAGAATTTTTAACATTTTTATACTCATTACTTTATTATTAAGTGATCGAGCAATATAACTAATACTTGTATTTCTTTTATTACTAAGTTGGTCGATGAACCACACAATATTGTTACGCAAGCACAAATATAAAGTGTTTGACAAATACAAGAGCAATACAAATTTGCAAACAAAAATGAAATTCTTTCATTAAAGTCAAAATGAATTACACAAGTTTATTACATTGATATTAAATTGTGTACTAACTATTACATCAAAATTTCCTATTCTACTGGTTTTTTCCCTTCTGCTTTTGAAATAAGCTCCTCGCCAGCAGGAGGATCTTCCAGACAAAGGGGAGAATTAATGAAGTTAAGATCTTGCAGCATTCTGACGTTCACTATTGAAGGTGTATCCAGTAAATGCTCCGGACGAGATAATTCAACCTGCGAATGAAGGGCATAGTCACCAAGATACTGGGAGATCAAACAACGAGGGATGGCCTGAGCAGGGATCCAACTCATATCAAGCTTGAATGGTGGATTTGGTAGATCGAGCAGCCCAGGAGCATGATAATCCCATAAATAATGGCCCTGCTCTAGTTTTAATACACCCAGGGCGTTCAACCATCCCTGTTTATAACCTTCATTATTGGCATTTTCAATGCGAGCATCCAAGTGACAAAGGGCCTCATTGTAGCCTGCCATCCAGAACTCATGAGGTTGTTTGTGGAATTGGAAAGTTATTCTCTCTAACTGCTCGTGAAGGTTTCTGGCAAAAACATCCTTATTATCTAGAGCAGACTTTGTCGAAGCAAGTTGATCCTCCAGAGTTTGGATTTTCTTGGACATTTCAGAAAAAACCCGATCTTTTGCATTCAATTGGAACGCTTGGGTTTCCAATGTTGATTGAGTACGAGCTTCTTCAACAGTACGACGAAGACTTCTTGGTCGTCCCCGAGCAGGTTGAGTACTTTGTTCCTCGTCAACATTCTGAGCAACTCTTCCTCGTCCACGAGAACCTCTTCCTCGTCCCCGAATAGCAGTGGAAGGCCCAACTCTTCTCAAAGCCTCTAACTCTTGCCTCAATTTGGTATTCTCAACCTCTAAAAATGAGAATCCTTCATCGGTGACCGGTACCAAGGCGTGGAAAATGAAGCTGCAGACTTTTACTGTGCCAACTCTTTCTGTAAATTATTATTCTCTTGCTCCAGCAGCTCGGCGATCTGTCTGCATGCTTCGACTTCACCCTTTAGGGTTCTCTCTCACACTTCATAGCCAGCAAGCATCTTGTCATAACCTGTTTCAGCACTAAGTTGTTTGAGTTTCTTCTCATACCGTTCATGCAAAAGAATTGAAGACTCTTTATACTGCTTCTGAAGTTCATGAAGAGTACCTTGCAAGTCTTCAATCATTTCGTAATAAGCCACATTGTTGGCTACAGCACGATCAAGAAGACATTTCAAGTATTGATATGCCTCCACTGCTTGGTCTGAAGCATCATGACCAAGGATATCATCAATTTCTTATGCACACAGGTCAGTATGGCCAGCTTTAAAATATTCATGGCATTGCTGCATCAGTTTTGTATCATTGGCAGATAGCAATTCCATTCTAGCCATAAACTAGTAAAGAAGAGAAGGCAAGAGTTAATAAAAGAAGCAGACAGAACATCAACAACGTAGAGGAACAAAAAGGTGATTTTTATTACATCATCAAAAGGAGTACAGCATTCAGAATACATAGTACAAGTAAAAGAAAATAAAATAGATACCGAATAACTTCACACCTTTTCCTTGTCTCCCAAGACTTTCTCGGGAGGCTGGGACGAGGAGCTCGGTTGCTCGGTGGAAACAATAATTTGGTCGGATGGAGTTGGAACTTGTTCAGGAGGAGCAGGCAAAGATGAAATCTCCTCGGTAGCTGTCTGAATAGGTTGGGAAGCAAGGACTTGATCACCCACTGTCATTGAAGACTCCTCGGATGCAGCTTCGTCTTCTTCTTCATCTTTAATTATAGGAGGGGGGCCAGGAAGATGTTGTTGAAATAGCTCAGAGTCCTCATTAACCTTTAATTCTTGCAGGGCAGCAACCCAACCATCTCGAAAGTATTTCAAACTCCCATACTGCACCTGGGTCATCATGGCTGCTACCCCCCTGTCCCATCCTTTATCCCAATCGATACGAAAAGATTTTTTCACAGCCACTTTTCTTTTCATTCTCTCCGAGGAGAGCTTCTCGGATAGAAGATCTTCGGAGGCTTTCAACTTGGCCTCCACCTCCTCCTTCTGGCGATTTACTTCTCGCAGAAGGGTTAGCTCTTTCTCAATCGATTTCAACTTATTTTCAAGCTCCCCAAAGCTTGTGAGCTTCTCGGCATATTTTTTATTCTCTCTCTCCAAGTCTTTCACCTTATTTCCCAACTGCACCTTCTCTGCCTCAGATGCCGCCAACTTCTTCTCCCATTCACCCCTATCCTCGTCATACTTTTGACGAGAATCCTTCAAAGATTGGGCCAAGCCCTGTAAAGCATTCTCTACTCCAGACGAGGAGCTAGAAGCCTTGATTGCTTCATCTTTCTTCACTATGGTGTTAAAGCAACTCACTAGCTGGAAAAAGAAGAAAATAATGATAAGTCATTGCAGAGATACTTGTATTGATGGAAACAAAGAAAAATTCAGGATAAGAGAAACTTACTGAAGCAATGTGACGAGTAGCTAGGGATGTCAGCATATCCCTAGACATGTTTTCCTCAATTCCTTGGACTTCAGGAATGGTCCAAGTCTTTACCGAGATCATTGCAGAACTCGGGGGAATAATGGTTGGAACACCAGCTCCACTAGCTTGGAGATGGGGAATGGTTTCAAAAAAACTGACCGAGGAGGATTTCTTCAGTCTTCTCGGTGGCACTTCAGCAGTTTCAACCAAAGAAGGGCTTTAGGTTGGGGAAATAGTGATCACTTCCACAAGTGCATCCTTCTTACTATGAGCCACTGGGGGCTTCTCGGCAGCCTTCTTAGGAGCAACAAAAGGGGAAGCATCTACTTTCTTTGTCCCCTTTGGGACGTCACCCTTGTTCATTTTTCCATCTCCAGTAGAGGAAGTCTCCTCAAAGATGGCAGGAACTCTTCTTTTGCCCATTTTCTGACTCAAAGGAATATGAGAGTCTGGTGAAGAATCCTCAGAAGCTGGCAATGGTTCACTAATGCTGACCACAGGACGAGCAGTAAAGGATGATGTATAGCTCCTGTACTGCAACAAGTATGAAGCAGACCTGACGTGCTCGTCTGCAACTTTCTGATGCAAACTCCAGATATGTTTTAAATGCTTGATATTAACTTCTGATTCTTTTGGAGTTTTTCTCTTACTGTCAACTGCAAACAAATACATAGTGAAATATCAGTCATACGTTTTATCAAACATAATGAAATCATAATTTCAGAAATAAAATAAGATGAAAATAACCTATCCCGTTGCCATATGGAGGGCATTTGGGACCTTCATATACTTCATCTCCAACCAAAGGGGCATGTTGCCAATTTTTGATAACTACCCCATGTTCAAAATAATCCCTATTAGCATCAGGGAGATTGACTACTAAATCCCTATTCAAAAATCTCATTTTTAAATAATAAACATTGTCTAGAACAGCCCATCTATAACAGTACATAATCTCAGGAATTCCTATACGAGTTCCATGAGTTTGATTTAACCTATGCACCCCATTAACTATTCTCCATGTGTTGGGGGCTATTTTCGCAGGAACAAGATCGAAATAATGACAGAACTCTAAACACAAGGGGTTTGGTGGAAAATAAAATCCACATTCAGCAATAAAAAGGCTGGGGAACCAATGTCCCTCAGCCAAACGAAAATAATTTGAAGGCTCAGAAAGATCCTCCAAAGTTACCCAAGATGGAATAGAGAAATCAGAACGGAATTTCTCAAGAGATTAAATAATATAAACCATGGTGAATAAAAGAAATGAAGAAGAAGGAAGAAGATCTTACAGGAAAAAGGGAGATCTGTTGACAACGAACGAAAACAAGGATGAACGCACAAGAGAAACAAAGACTATGGAAAACTCGAAAGCAGAAATTGGAAAAGGTAGAAGACGGTGATATTGTCTATGAAGTTTAAATACTTTGCCTTGGGAAACGACGAAAGAAATGATTACAAAAAGGAAACTATTACGCTACCAGCGGCTAAAAGGACAAAAAGTACACGAAGATCGAAGCGCTTATAAAAATGCAAAAAGGCGGATTCTGCGAATTTGGAAGGAAATTCAAATACGGAGAAATGTTCCTAAAAACCAGGAAGATCATTTAATATTACCATATACCAAGAAAGAATGTTCCATACTCCTCAAAGTTCGAAATATGAAACATTGGGGGCTTCTGTTGATACTAAAATTAGTATGCTGATATGGACGAATAATAAGAAGACACATGTCAATCTACGTGGCACAATAGCAACGAGGAAGTTTATTACCCCGACCTAGTCATACTCACTCCGAGAAACAGGTGTACTCCGAGGAACTCCAACGCTCCGAGGAACTCCAGCGCTCCGAGGAACTCTTGAACGACGAGCAACTATAAGGCGGTTCGAGCTGCATCTCGACCACAGCATTGATTGCCAGATAATCAACAGTTCAACTATTCATTGAATGATTATCATCTTGACGCACACACTTGAAGAGCATTAAATGAATTACCCTTTCATATGTATATCATTTAATGTATCACCCTTTCAGATTATAGCCTCAAGGCTATAAATATATTGTATTACCCTCATTCAAAGGACCAGGAATTTCTTGAGAGTACTTGTAATCGAGAATTCCCAAACACTCAGCAATAACATAACAGTGGACGTAGGCCATTCATATAAGGCCGAACCACTTTAAAATATTTTGTCTCATTTATTTATCTGTGATTGAATTATTAGAGTAATCTAATTTTTTACATCAACAGTGTATATTATATGCATCATCCATGTGTGGGTTTTTTATCCCTTTAGATACATCTCATTCGTATTGTAAATTGTAGTAGTAATATATTTGTAGGAGTACGCGTTGCAAAGATGATTTGAAGATTTATTGTTTTTCCAGATTTTATTGATCTATGTTTTACACTAACTATGCATGAGACCTGTGTTTGGTCTTAAGGAATAAATGTATAAGAAAAACAAGAAAGGAAAAAAATAGAGGTTTTTGAAAGAATTAAGTCTCTCTCTCTCTCTCTCTCTCTCTCTCTCTCTCTCTCTCTGCATTTCATCTGTTCAAGCCAGTAGGTTGCCTTTTAACATGCGCAATAAGTGACAGAAAATAGAGGGGGGTTTATTGGGCATTCATTTTTATTTTTTTGAACTAAGGGTGTGGCTTAGTGGTGTTATATTTTTTCCCAATAAAAAAATAAAAATAAAAATAAAATCTAGTCATATAACAAAATAATAATACGAAAAGTTCTTTTTCTTACTTGTATTTATTTTATTAAAAATACATTTTATGTAAAAATATATTTTATTATCCAAACCCAAACAATTAGATCTTAAGAAGAAACAGAAAATTATATTGAACTTATCACCAAGTTAGTCTTTTTTCACTCTTCTTTTAATTTCTAATAAAAGTAAAAATGAACTAAGAAAAAATAAACTTAACAAGTGTATAAAAGTGTTGTACGGCATACATATCTCGTACAAATTACAAATACTATCGCATTATTTTTCTTGCATTTTTACAACTCAAGATTGGAGACAGCTGGGATTAGAATCTAGTTTTGCCATTAACTTAATTTGTTATTTCCAATAAATTGATAAAATAAAAGGAAAAGGCGAAGATAGAGAGTAAAGCAGACAACACTGTCTCCTTCCTAGCTCAATTAGGTTACACTTTAACCCCGATTGTTCCATATTTTTTATACTACTTTTCGCCTTGAATAATGTAAAGGGTGATGGATTAATTTCTATTTTGTGAAAACTATCACAAACATGAACATTCATATTGAATTATCAAGAAATATAAATATTGATTTTGCGGAAGCATACCTGAATCCATGACAGAAAGTTAAAATATCTAAGTCTGAGGTCTTATGCTCTTCCAGATCAACACTTTTATTTCCTCTCTAAATTTTCCTCTGATAATGGGAATCAGAAGATTGGTGTTGTGTGATCTGGGGACCATGACCCCTATTTATAACACAATCGTGTCTTTTCATATTTCGTATATTTCTATTTTAACCCATCATAAAAATAGAAATTACGCTTGTCTCTACACAATAACACCCACACTTTAATAATACATTAGTAAAGCCCCAGAACTTAAATAAATCACTTTAATTGGCCTACTTTTATTTGATAACCTACAATTCATATGTATTTTATATATAA